>CM051461.1:41679666-43071365 GCA_028095005.1 Rhynchospora pubera
GAATTAATTTCAAATCAAGCTTGGGCTAAGGTTAGCTCGCTCGAGTTCGACTCGTTGCCAGCCCTATTTATTTCTGATCCTTTTCACTGGTAATATGCGTTTTATTTATACCCCTCGGGTCGAGGTAGGCCTGCCGACGGTATCCTTTTTACTGGTAAGGTATGCGTTTTATTTATACCCCTCGGAACAGATTTCAGTATACGTTTTTGAAACGGAACAGATTTCGGCATACGTTTGTGTGAAATACAGTGTAAATTGAGTCGTTCCGCTACGTTCCGTCCATTCCGTTGCAAACGGAACTAATAACGAATCATTTCAGTGTATATCGTTTCTGGAACGAAACGGCAAATGGAATGGCCCATTCCGTTGTCGTTTCGAACGTTAAACAGGCCTAGGTCGAGGTAACCTTTTTTCGAAAGGCATTCTTAGATCTTTTCAAATTAAATTGACTTCGATCTCTTCAAAATTGATTGACTCTTCAATGCTTGCTCTCCCCCGTTGACCATCGGGGCAACGAAATTAATTTAGGGACCAAAGAAAGGATGAAAGATGGGACTAATGTTAATGCAACACAATTAAAATGTGGGTCTACTGAGTAAATGCAAATTATAACCATGTGATTCTTATACCAATCTGATAGTTCAATTTGACTAGCATAATAAAAAACGTGGAATCTGATACAAATAGTTAGTGATTTCGCTGTTTTTTTTTTAAGAAAATATATTTTTTACTCCGCATAGAGCGAAAGAGCAAAGAGTAATAAAATACATTGATGCTGAACTATGCATGTCCAAGTAAACGATGTATTATTTCAACAACTGAGTATAATAAAATTTTGTTTTGGGGATACTTTAATATCCTCTTTGTAAAGAAATTTTAATAAATAAACAAAAAAATTAAGGATCGGCAATTTTTTTTTAAAAAATCTGGAAAATTATTTGAAAAAATTGGGATATTAAAAATTCAGGAATGTATATACGTGTATCCAAACTTTTTGGATGGTATACGTGAAATAAAAAATCTAATAATCTATATATGTTAACGGCTTAACGCAGTCCACTTGCAAATAAATTTACTCTTTTGCCCGACATTACTATAATCAAAGATGTCATTGGATGCGGATAACTGAGATGGAAACCCAATATATAGAAAATTGGACAGCTCTTTACCCAAAAAAATTTAATGGCATTGCTGCGAGAGAAATCTCTCATAGGACCGGCCTGAAGTCTGTTTTTACCTAACCCAAAAAAATATCAATTTTACTGTGTTGTGGATAATATGTTCATTGACTGTGTTATAAATATTGTTCAGATTAACAATAAAAGAAAGTATTTTGGCCTCAAGATATCTACTATTCAGAATGCATCATGTCATGTGTCAGCTCAGTTTAAAACTCAAATGTCAACTTTACATAATCTTTTAGTAAATAATAATCTTGTATTTTAGTTCACTTATATTCCACTGTTGTGCTTTTCGCTAGTTTACGAAGAAGAATGAAAATGTGAAAAAAATGTTCTTTTTTCTAAGGTTTGAAATTTGAATTGACTCGAATATATAGTTTTTCATAGATCCGTACTTGCCTAATTACACAAGCTAAATAATACAAATATATGCCTATTTTCTTTTATCTTCTATGATTCCACTTTGTAAGAAATTGTTTACACTAGTGGGCATTCGCGCGTTGCGCGATCTATTTTTTTAATTGAATTTTAAGTTATACCGTTGCTTTTATTTCTATTCTTCCACACTTATCTTGCAAGCTGACATAACATAGTTGAAATATTACAATTATATTAAATAATAATAAATCAGTAAAAATATGGGAAAAAAAAAGAAGCTGTGGAAGGGAGTATAACATTACTGTGTACTATGGAATATACAGAACATCCTGTTTTTGAAGATAAATATCTTCAGCTCGATTTATACACAGAAATAATTAGAAAGTTCTCAAAAGGAAAAAAAAATATCGTTCACTGGTACAACAGCTTACTGAAGTTTTAAATGCATCTCTTTTTTGAAAATTGCTTTCCTGCAGATTCTATTTTTCATTGGTACAGTATAGCTTAGTCAAGTTTGAAATCTGAGGGCTTTGTGTCATTTTCTAGCAAGTAACACAGAAATCTAAACCCTTCATCAACACAGAAATGTTTCTCACAGCATATGAGTCGCATCAGTCCATATTCATGGCAATGAAATAAATTGAATGAAGCAACCATTTAGATGTAAAAGAAAACAAACAAAAATGGAAAAGCAAGAAAAGTATGAGCTCTTTTGTTGTCACATGGCACCAATTATTAGACGAATTAAAAAAAAATGGCCAACCACAATAGCTAAAACGACAAATAGATCTGTTATGAAAATAATAGAGAAAAGATATTAGCTAATTGGAAGCCTAATCAATATAGTCAAATTAGTGAGAACAATACCAGCTTTTAGAGAGCGAATTGGAAGAGCAGAGTCCTCAAGGGATAGTCTGTTGCACGCTAAGCAACGACACCAGCTATGATCGACCATCATATCCCAAATCATCAGCAGACTGGCTCTGATTTCCTTTGATATCAGTTGATTTGCTCTCATTAGTGTTATTATTAAAAGTAATGGTAACATATTAAATTCACTGATTCATTAATATACTATACAGTTCAAGACCCTTCGTATATATTGCTTCAAAATCAAGAATCTAAAAAGGTTCTCAGATAACAGTTCATATTAGTATGATTGGTAACAATCCATAGTGTCACTAAGATTAAAAGAAAAAGAAAGCTTCCGACTGTGATAAGAAAGTCTCAGTCCAAACTATCTCAGGTTTCATTTTAACAACATCAAAGACCAACTTATACATGTTGACATCAACAATAGAATTTGTTTTCATTTCATTTATGTTAAGGAAGCACCATATCAAAAGCACGCTATATTTTGGAATAAACTTTAAGCATGAAAGGAATCTAAATATAAAGATTACAATAACGATTTTAACAACTAATAATTAACATTCAGATGGATGAAGCAAAAAAAAAGAAGGCAAAAAAAAAAGAACTCATAAGAAAGACAAAGAGAAGAGGTTCAAAAGTCATCTTAAAACCTGACCTGTGCATTGTAGTAGAAAACATATGCAAGCTTGAAAAAACATACAAAGCTATTCCTTCCATTTGTAGAATATATGCTTCACATTTGGTATAATTACCCTTTAAACTCCATCTTCCAATTTAAATTCATATGTTATGGTATTCTTTCATTTTAGAGCCTCATATGTAATATATAAAAAACAATTTGAGCACACATATATTTATGCTATGTTACCATTTCTATAAGCACATAAGCTACCTTTGGTACCTGCTCAGACTCCACACAATCTTGTCTTGAGCATCCCATGAAGCACATAAGAGTTTAAAACAATTTACCTTCATTTTGCATTGCGTATCTTTCCATACCAATCAAAACAAAGATCTCATATTCATCACAATCTCAGCCTAACAGAAATCGAAATTGAGAATTAGAAATCACAAATCTAATTAAAATCGAAAGGCAAGAAGAACAAAATATTGGCTTCAGATGAATTTTATCATCATCTTGGTAGTGCTCGAACTGCACACATAATATTGGCTTCAGATGAGCTGCATACGGCTCCATATAAGATTGATCAGCTCAGATGAATTTACTAAATAAGGACTTATTTTACTACCAGGATTGATCTCGCAATCTCTGCATACAGAGCCATTCAACTGATATGATTTACTACGCAGAAATAGTCTGAAATTATAGTCTGCAATCCTTATTTAATTCTGAAATTATAGGCTGCGTTCATAGCCAGCTTGAATGTTTAATTTAAAATACAACAGTATATATAATCTATTTAACAAAGAGAATAACAATAAAGTTTAATCTAAATTTTATAAGATGGAAGACTAACCGTCTATACCTTTATATTCTCCTCTTTTGATTTGAATTAATTCAGCCATCACTCAATTTTTTTTTCTAGCTGTCATTCTGACCATCTTCAATTCGTATACTGCCAAACTCAAAATGAGCAAGCATAAGAAAAACAAATCTTTAATCGAATAAACACAACAATTGATAATTAACCTCCAAAATCCAAAGAAAAATTTGAAAGATGAGAACGCCAAATAAAAGAAACAATAGGAGCTGACACTTTACGGTTTGTGTCTCAAATCTCAGTTAAACGACTTTTCTCAATTTGTGACCACAATAAAAAAACTGTGCATAAAAAGTGACAGAAATAAGTGACAAATCGAAAAAAATTTACCTAAGGGAAGGACCAACCGAGCGCAGAGTAGGAAAGAAAGCCAGTTGCTGCTGTAATAGAAAGAGAAAGCAATCAGACCAAGAATATTAGAGCTGTGAAAAAGGCAGAAGAAACAAAATCAGGGATACAAATAAACCGCAGAAAGGAAAAAGCAAAAAAGGGAAAACCTATTTGTTAAACTATTCATAAAGATTAAGGCAAAGAAATCAGGAAGGAAATAGCAATCCTTCAGCTTCCAACTACGAAACCTGAAATTGAAGGAAAATGAAGCTGATCAGATTCAAATTGAAGACAAATCAGAAACCAAAATCGATAAAAAAAAAGCAAAGAGAAGAAAATACGAAAAAAGGGGAAAGTTACAAAACATATGAAGAAGCACTCGAAATTGAAAAGCAGAAGCTGTACTCATCTGAAAGAGGAGCTTCTAATGGTTCCGTCTTTGCAGATCGCCATGCGAGGCAAGCTTGGAGATTTCCGGAATCAAGCGAGGATTATCAACAATTGCAGGTCCAGCTGTATGTAGTGTCTGCAAACTGAAAAGTTCATAGTACAGAAAGAAAATCTCATCTACGTGGCCCCATACAATTATTGTTGATAATTCTATGTCTATTTTCAAGTGTAATTCACATCAGATCATTGGAAAGCCGATGGCAATTGTTTAACCTGCAAGCAGTGGACCTGCAATTGAGAGGGAAACAAAGTTTATCAGCCTGAAACTGAATTTAAATTGGAAACCCCATTCAATATCAATGATAAACTAAAGAAAAATTCATAAAAATATTAAAGATAAAGAAAATAGAAACACCAATGAATAATAGTGAGAGCAGTATAAACTTTAATGAATAATAGTGATCTTATCTTGCGCGATCTTCTAAGAATTCTTTTTTATCATAGGCCTAGAATATTTAATAGTGTAGAAAGAAAATCAAAATTAGAAGGCAATAATTTTTCATAGAGAGCTAAGGAAAAAGTGGCAATATGATTATTCGAGAAAGCAGAAAAGAAGGGAAAGAGAAATGCAAAACAATGTTAAAAGGGGTATTGTATACTTCCCTAATGCATGCTACACGTATTTTTTTTTGCACCAAATATCCAGCCTTTGGGTATAGCTGAGAAAGGCTAAATTTCCCTTGTACCTTGCCATTGCCATTATCTGATGACATCACTCAGTTTCTAATTTTCATTACCTTGTGTTACTCATTGGAATAATTTTACTGGCACCCATTAAATCTTCGACATGTGTGGATGTGAAGACATTTATTTCTGCAATTTGACATGCATAAAAATTATTTTTCACTTTTCGCCCTTGATAGAATTATCAGGATTGATTTACCTATAGAAATGGTAGGGGCCGACAGGTAGTGCTATGTCTAAACCTTCTGTACTTAAGAGGAGACAATGGGTTCTTCTTTAAATCAGTGAAATCCAACAAAACAGAGAGAGCATCCATCCATCCATCCATCTATCTCTGATATTTACTGCTCTCATGTCTCTTATGTTCTTTTCTGATCCCTGTGTCCTCTCTGATCCCCTTGTCATCCTGTCATAAAGGGGTAGTGGATATGGAGAAAAATAACCAGTAATTTGATTAAATTGGGATTGCATCTGAATATGGATAAAATTAGAAAGAAGAACCCACATAATTCCACCATAGCATTCTGCAACAACACAAATATAGCATCCGTAGAAATAAAATGGAACCGAGAGAATTGATAGTATTCTTATATCAATTAGGAGCTTCTTGTGATTTCTAAGATGCAGCGGACGTCATAAAAACCTATGAAAATGAAAATGACAGTAAAGAAGAAGCTCTACTATCATCAATTTCTTTTTTTTTTATCACAAAGACAGTAAAGAAGAAGCTCTATCTATTTTCCATTTCAGTAATGAACAAAAAATAGTAACATTAATTAAGCAATGATTACCCGATACATGATATTTTAGGGATTTTGAAGTACAAAACCTATCATCTGTGGAGGAGCATCTAGAAGCATTAAGTTGGCCAAATTTGAACATTTTTCTTTCATTTAATTTAGTTTTGAGAAAATCAAGGTATTGAATCTACCTGTACTCCATTGAAGATCACCATCTTTGCCGTAAGTTCATTTGATTTTTCTATGAACATCAGAGCGGTCTTACATGATTTTCTCAATCTGGATAATAAGATAATGTCAAAATCATACAACATAAGAATGAGAGAAAAACAATCACAATTTTAATTAGATTGCAACTTGGTACATCTAGATCTATATATCACTTACTTTTTGTACAAACTGACCAGTCTAGCTTGCAATATCCTAATTTCTCTCATGAAGCTCATAGTAAATGTTTCAATAAGCTCCATTAACGTTGATTAAAAAGAAAGTACAACAGTTTATACTGATCAAAGGAAGAACTACAAAAAAATAATCCTGTCGATCATATTTAATAGAGATTCTAAATTAAACATTTAGAAGAACGTAATAGCTAGAATCGAAGGACAAAAATCCCTGATCTTGAATTGCCAGAACTGCAAGTGAAACAAAAAAAGGAAAATAAAACCCATATGCATCAAAAGTGAATAAAAGCAAAATGATAAGAGAAAGCAAAAATCTAAAAATGAAAATATATCAAGCTTATTTAACTATATATGAAAGCTCACCTGTAGGGAATAATCCACCTCACAGCATGGTCAATAGCCAAAGTCTACCTACCTCCCATTGTCTGCTCTCCACCTTCAAATAAATTAACACAGGTCTAAAATTCAGAAATTTAAGAAAATTAAATCTCAATTTTAACAAAAAACACAGATCTAAAACTATACTGAATTCCTACAAATTCATAGTTTGCAAAACAGTCTAGAAAAATAAAAGGAACTCCACAAAATTTTCAAATTGATTGCGATACAACAAAGAAAAGCTAAAAATATAGAAGAAAATTTTGGTAACCAATCCAAATCAATAACAACAAATTAATTTCTATTTTTGCAAATAAATAAATGGAGAAGGGGAGAGAATCACTGAGGAACAAAAGAGACTCACGACCTTATCTATCTCTCAGTTTCTCTCTCTTCTTCTCTCCAGATGGAGTAAAAAAAATGATGGTAAGATGGGAGAGCTGCACTCAGACCACTGAGAGCTACCAGTAAATCGGGCAACACAAAATCACTGGTGCACAAAGCCTCGCGTAGACAGAGAGAAGCGAAGATCAAAGAAATACACCGGAAAAGGAGGAGCATAGGGAGAGAAACAACGACAGAGACAGTGCGGCGGACAGACCAGGTTTATCCTCCGACCAGACTCTGTACACAGGCCACATGGGCGATGGCATCTGTCTGGTCCATCCAAGGCACTCTCGAGAGATAGAAAAAGAAAGACTAAAAAAAATGGAGCAGATCGGAACTCTCCAGAAAGATGCTAATCTGACGGGAGATAGGAATCGAATCAAACGGACAGGATGCAGCAAAGAGAACCGACGGCCCAGATGGAATAACTGTTCTTTAATAGTGCTAACTACAGTAGGTGAGTGGAACGGCTATTTATATATGTTTTGATGTTACTTGAGTCATTTGAAAATTTCAACTCTGCCAAAAAAAATAATAATAATAATAAAGAATCAAGCAAAGAACCCAAAAGGCCGAAACTCATTTGTTATTCATGGCAATGGGATGACCAATTCGGAATTGTTGTTGCGTGACACGCGGTGTAGCGCACTACGAGCCGTCTGATCTTGATCGGACGATTCACTTTTTACGGACCTATCAATCTAGGTTACATGTACGGAGCTCCCTTGTCCATTAGATCTTGATCAGACAGTCAACATGCCACGCTACACCATGTGTTGCGCGGCAGCGGATCTCAATTTATGGGATGACAAACAGTTAAGTAGTGTAAAAGGATCCAGCGAAACAATTCTTTAATGAGTCTCTTCCCTCTTGATTTTAGCCTTTTAATTTGGCTTCCAACCACGTGATGCCAACTAGAAGATGAGGTAACATATACAACGAATCAAACATTTTGAATTTCATAAATTATTGAATATAAATCAAGTTTTTAAAATGTGTTTTTTTTTCGGTATGATGGTCTGGAGTTTATTTAACGGTGCGACGTTCTTTCGGTGAAAAAATGGCGAAAAAACGATGTGTGTATATGCGAACATCTGTGTCATACTCATATGTATTATTGTGTACATTACTACAATACAAGTCGGAATTCTATATTTTTTTAATATGCTAATTAATAATCTAATATAGTAATATACTAAAATCTAATTATTGCATTATTATTATGTATAAGTATAATATTAATACTATAATGTAATATTGTATATAGTCTCTCTTGTCTCCTTTTTTCTCCGCTAAACGAAATTTTTTGCCGAAATAACCGCGTTATTTCGGAAATGACAAGTTAAGTATTTTTCTGATTTGAAACTGTAACGTTGGTGCGTTTTTGTCCGAAAAATCGAAATTTTAGAAATAACGCCGTTATTTTGGCGAAATTTAAAAGCTTGATATAAATAAATAAATATTTGTTTTCATTTTAGTAACTCACTCATCACACGTGATGATACAAAATTTCTGCCATATAGGATCCTCTGAGACAAACGTGAACGCGTTAAAATGCGACCCAGCATGAAAAAAGGAGGTGAGAAGGACGCTCGAAAAGAGCATGAGCTCATTGGAAGAAAAGATAAAAAAAGGAGAAAAGCACCTCAGTGTTAGTAGCTCTCCAATCGTCCAATACACACACCAAACAAACACGAAAGAAAAAGGATATGTCTGAGCGCAACTGCGCAAGGGTCCCCTTCAAGAGATCTCATGCGTTCGTCTCCTTGTGTGGTTTCAAAGATGTTTCCCCTCTAAACAAAAATAATAAAAACTTATAGGCGCCGTTTGGATGGAAGTTAGAATTTGAGAAATTTGAAGAATTTCATATTCCTAAGCATAAATTTATTATAAACAATTCAAACTCTTCACAAAGTTACACACTTTTCAATAAATTTATGCCTAGTAATATGAAATTCCCCAAATTCCTAAGCGATCCAAACGGCCCACAAAAATTCAGATGTGATTACTAAGATAGTCTTGTTGCGCCATTATTATATGTGCATCTTTGGACTTTGGTTTAATAACATTCAATTTGTTATCGTACAGTTGTAGTTATTTATTGTTGAAAATTTGTGACTTGTGATCTGAACAGTTTGATTCTAATTGAAGACATCATACTTATAAATTTTGTTTGTTGGGGAATTTTTTTGAAGTTGCACACAATTGCATTATCATTAATTACAACTAATATGACACGATAGATGGCATTTTTCACGATAATAATACAGCATGTAATTATTCAAACAAAATAAAATGCCATAGAAAAAATATTTCCACTGTATAGAATATGTTTATAGTGTCAAATTTCAATATTTAGCTTTGATTTTTATGAATATTAAAATTATCAAGATAAAAAATTATTAAATATTCCGTCCCATGCATATTTTCTAGATTGAGACTTTTTATGTCAATCATTCATGGTAGATTTAATTTGATCACCCAAATTAGAACAGATAAAAACATTATATCATAATCTAATCTACTCTAATATACGTTACTGTAGTAAGGTTAGCATTTCACAGATGCAATCATTCGAATTTTGTTTGAGAGTACAAATGTTTTAGTTATTTTTACTCTAATATCTTCCTGTTTCGAAGTTTCATGAGCAAAATATGAATTTTAAAAATTAATAAAATAAAGACTCTTAGATTATTATGGATAGATATGGCACACAACATTTTTCTGTCGTTTATACAAAAAAATATGGTACTCCTAGTCCATTACGAACTTTAACGATTCCGGCGATGTTCTCGAGGCCATTAAAAATTAATATTTAATATTTTTATTATATTGTTTGAGACTTTGAGTTTAGTTTTATTCATTAAATTGCAAAGAAATTATTTTTTTCATCTAGTCATTATTTTCGTTTTTGATTTATCGTTCGGACACCGTTTATAAATCCTATTTTTTAAGCATAAAATAAAAATGCAGAATTGTGTGAAATACTAACATTATTTTCGTTTTTGATTTATCGTTCGGACACCGTTTATAGATCCTATTTTTTAAGCATAAAATAAAAATGCATAATTGTGTGAAATACTAAAATTTCTATCAAATTTGAACGGTGCTGAATTTGATTTATAAAAAAATTAACATTTTAAAAATAAAATTATATCGTGGTATGACATGTTTTATTTCAAGGATGATCTTAGACGAAAATACACCGGACGACAACTAGGCTTAGCACTTCAATTTTAAAATATTTTTGAGCTTTCGATTTTCGGATAAAAAGTTCCTTTTTTATGTAATAAAATGAACTATTCTCAATTTAAATTGCCAAATATCCATATTTCAATGTACTTGCACTTGAGCCGAGTCTACCAATGATCACTATTTTCAAGGTGAATCCCTCCCTCTCTACACGACCAGAGAAAAGCAGACCGCTTTAATTCAAACGCTCTCTCAAAAAGAGCAACAAAACAAATGGCTGCGTCGATCCAAACACAAAATAACCTCAGAACTAATCCCAGCCGTCCATCTTCCTCTCTCCCAATAAAAATATTCCACAAGGCTATTCGCTGTTGTGCAAATTATTAATGCCTCAAACCCAAAACCAACTCACACATGTGCGCAAAGACCCAGGCGCAAACATACAAGCACTCGCTCTTTTTGAACTAGTACCTTTCCACTTTATTGCAATTCTATTTCTCGCTATCTCTCTCTTTCTTTCTCCCTTCGTTGTCAGTTTGTTCTCTCTCATTCTCTGGATTGATTTCCTACTAGAGAGGTAATATAACGGGGTATAACACGCCAAGTTTGGTGCTTTTACGGTTGAAGTTCATCTATAGGTGAGGTTTGTACACTTTTGTAACTTGTTATAATGCCAAATTCTCTTTTCGCTTTGTCGAATGTGATATGTTGGTTTCAGCTGGTAATTAAGTTACATCCTTTTTTTAGTGGAGTTGGTGTATCTACTCTCACTTTTTTCCATTTTTTCTATTTGGGACTTGTGTAAGCAAGCTACTGCTGCTTTAAATCCTAGCTATATATGTAATATTCTTTAAGTTGAATCCAAGTTTTTTGTAATTTTCTTGTCTTCGTTAGCCTTGAATTTATTAGGATCAGGGAAAATGTGGCGTGTCCTTGTTCTTGATCTTGCACAATATTACATAATTCCATTTGTATGTGTAGTAGTTGAAATGTGATTTTTCAAAGCTTCTTCAAAAAAATACTCATCTGAAATTTGATGCTCTTGAAAGTTCATAAACTGTGCAAAAGAAAGCTGAAAAGAAAATTATTAACTAGTTTGGGTCCCTTGTTAATATTTTATTAACTCCTAGCTTGTCTTTTCTGAAAAGTGCTATCAACCTTTGGGAAAACAAATAATAATAATAAATCAATGTTATGGTGTTGTTTTCCATAGTTAATTCGGTTGGTTTTTGTTTTTATTATTATATAGAAATTTGAACAAGCTCTATCCAATAGTGGGTAATAATAATATCTCATGAGGTTGGATTTTGACACTTGACCTTATTTACTGCTAGGATATAGCGACTACTTACCTTTGTACTGTCGGTCGATTGCTTTGTAATTTGAATGTTACCTAAAAAATTTAAAGTGGTTGGTAGATAGATGCTCTTTAAATTTGAATGCATCAAAATTGTTGTCACCAATTCAAATAGCTGGCTGAGATCTCGTATTTTGAGTTTTCAAACTAAATTTTAGTAGGTCATGCCAATTTATTGGTTTGGTCTTTGGGCCCCAAATTTCTCTTCACATCTTACCTTCCTAATAATTTCTCTCTACATTTATTGCTACTACACATATTGATATACATGCCTATCTACATTATCTAACTTTTGATTGCCATTCCCTCTTGTATTCTAATTAAATTAGACAGATCCCTATCCTGGCCATGTGGATGTTGGTTTAAAATATTAGTGTTTGTCACCAGTAGGAAGCATACTTGTACTAACGCCTCCAATTTTTGTATTCGCAGCAATTCTTCTAGGTAGAGTTATAAACCACATGCTACTAGTTTAGTGGCATTTCAAATTTGAATATGTACTAATTCAATAATGTTTGTCCTTGTGTACAACTCTACTTATTAATTACTTCCATCTCTTTTGGCATTGACACAGGTTAGCTCTCAGCATCTTCTCTTTAAGCTTCCCCAATGCCAAGGTCAAGGTGAGTATAACAACCAACTAAATTTTGTTTCATGCTGGCCTTATTAATCCATTTAGTAGATAAACTGACTCTATTGTTTGTCACAGAGGAACTGAGTTGCCGCAGCGTTCGTCTCCACGGGTCCCACTCAAACTGAAGACCACGGTGACCACTGAGTCTAACGGTGTAAGCAATCACCGAGAACGGTCCATGGTGGACCGAAGCCCCAAGGTCCATGATCACCGCTCGCCTAGGAGCAATAGCCCTTTGCATGAGGTAATAATACAATAGCCTTCTGTTATATATAATAACTACCTCTTTGTTGATTTAGTTTTGTTAAGTTTTTGCCAATTTACTTTGGTGTTTTAAGAAGGCGATCTGAATTATGTATTATTTATTAGAAAAAGCGTGGGACCCGTGTATCAGATCTTGAGACGAAGCTTGGTAAGGCACAAGAGGAACTAAAGAAGCTAAGAGAGCAATTGGCTTCGGCTGAGGCAGCCAAAAAGGATGCACAAAATGCATTGGAAACAGCAAAAAAACATGTAGGAAGGAGTGACAGTGTTGTAACTGGTGAACCAGTGACAGAAGAAATTGAAAACCTAGAGGTTGAAATCAAAAACCAAGAATTGGAAATTAAGGAATCAACCGAAGTGACTGAAGCAAAGTTTGAAGTGATAGAGAGTGTAAATTCTGTTGTGACATCTACCACTGATGTTTTTGAAGTCATCATGCCGGTGGAAACATTAGTCGAGAATAAAGAAAATATTGGTCAGATTGAAGGCGAGCATTTAGAAAAAGAGAAAGAAGTAGAAGAAGAAGACAAGGATGCCATGAAGATTATTGAAGAGGCAGTGCTAATACAAGAGGTGAAAGAGGATAACCAAGAAGATAAGCAGATTTCTGAACTGGCTGAACTGAAGGTAATACTACTAGAGAGAGAAAAAGAAATTGAAACTCTTTCTGAGGAGAAAACAGAGATGAAGAAGAAAGCAGAAGAGGCAATGGAACAAGCCAACAAAATGGAAGAAACAATGCGAGTTGCAGTGGCGGCAAAGGAAGCATTGGAGGCCGAAATGCGACGATTGAGGGTTCAGACTGATCAGTGGCGCAAGGCAGCCGAGGCGGCAGCTGCAGTCCTGGCCAATGGAGATTGTGACATGGTTCCTGGGAGGTGTGGTTCGATGGAGAAGGGTTTATTTGGATCAGGTGGTAATGGGAATGGCGGGTACGGGTATGCGTGGGGGTCACCGGGAGTTGGTGAGGAGGATGAAGGGAAAAGGAGAAGTGGCAGTGGCATGAGAATGTTTGGTGAACTGTGGAAGAAGAGAGGTCAGCAGAAGTAGACTGAGAACTCTTTTCTTTTCTCTGTGGTGAGTCGTTGCGCGGAAGTGCCGTAGAGAAGGCATCACAGGGAGTTTGGAGTTTAGGAGGTTTCTTAGCTTGAGAAATCCTCCTTTGGTGTTTATTGGCTCTACTTTTAATTATGTTCTGATTGATCTATTTATTTTGCTTATGTGAATTGTGAACTTGTTTTTATGAATGGGAGGGGTGGATTAATTAGTGCTATGGGGGTAGTATATTAAACAAAGTGCAACAAAAGAACCAGACTTGGTTGGGGTTATGGGGGTTTATATATCCATTTTGCTGTTGGATTATGGCTATATGTTCTAATTAATCTATAAAATTTAATTTCAAACAATGTTTTGGCGTTTAAAGTTAGTACTGACCATATCATAATTTAATTTCAAACAATGTTTTGGCTTGGTTTGAATTTAGTTATCCATATCATAATTTGTACAAACTATATGTTAGTAGATAGATGTCTTAGCCTCTTAGGGGACTGCGAGGTGCCATACATTTGGGTTGGATACAGTATTTAAGTGTTAGGTAAAATGGTATTTAATAGTATCTTTTGTTGTAGGTTTTATTTCTGTTTACAATTGTACTTCTATAGTGTTTTCTTTTTATGGAAACGGTGGTTTGCTACTTTAAAAAAAAAAAGAAAAAAAAAATAGAATGTTGAAGAAGATAATGAAATTGGAGCAAAACAGTAGAATAGTAAGAACCACTATTATAGAAAGCAACCCTTGAAGGTGAGGGAATTACAGTACTTGATTTTGCTATTCGAGTCTAAATTTTATGAGATTAGCGGAGAAGAGTGGAGAGGAAAATTAAATGAATCTTATTATTATTTATTAGTTATAAGAGGTATAATTTATAAGGTGATATGTCTCTTCATTTAGCTAGATAGCCACTATCTAGATGTATATATAAAAAAAAAAGATATGTCTCTTCATTTTATCACTTTGTTTCTCTCTTCAAACATGAGGGCGTAGCCTAAACATATTATAGGTATATATTTGATGGTTGCAAAGATAATTAATATAAATTTAGTAAATATTTTTCAATTGTAGCTTGGCAGCCGACGCAGATCAATAGCACTTAGAAGTTAGAATACATTGTTGTGCTAATTTGCTAAAAAATAAATTAATACGGTTGTTCAAGTTGGTATTGTTCTTATTATTTTGAGTTTTTAAGTCTTTATACAAAGACACTAATGAAAGGATTCCTTTTTGGGTCATTCTTCTATTTTTTCTTATTTTATTTTCTCTTTTACTTTCAAAATTGTTATTATGTTTTCATGATTTTGAGTACGCTTGCCATATATTCCTAGTTTCTCTCTTTCCTCTCTCTTCTCAATAAATGACAAATTAGACATGACACCTGATCACTCTTAATATTCTTGTTTCTTTCATAAAATTCAAATGCCACCATTGATTGAGATGAGTCAATAACAGTGACCAAGACAAGCACAAGACGTGCGACGACAAAAGATCTGCATTTTAAATATCCTTTTAGTTAAAACGATTAAAAGGCCACTTAAAAAAAATAAATTTATAATCTCCCAATTTTAGTAAGAGAGACAATTTCAGATTCCTAGAGAGCGATATGACCTGACATCATTGTAAGGAGATGAAATAATAATCTTTCAATTTACTTTGTTTATTTATTTGTCATTGGGTTTTGACTCAATTCGTTTTTCAATAAATATCACATTTTATGAATAAAAGCAAATTTGATCAAAATTGAGGCAGAAGGAAAATTATATTGACTATTTGTTTTTTTTCGATCTCATAAGTCCGTGGACAAGTTGGACAACTTTTCATATTGATAGAAATATAATTGACAGAAGAAAACATTGTACATATTAAAAAACTGAGGTGACACTCTTTGCTTGATAGAAACACAATTGAAAAATATCATCTCGTATTTCATCGAGTCAAGCCCGATGTTTGTGTCCGTGTTGCACAGTTTATGCATAGACTCAATAACTGAAATGTAACATTTCCTTGATCACAAAATTATTATATGCTAGTACAATTTTTTTCCGAAAGAATAACAAAATATTTGTAAAAAGTACAATCTTTTCTGTTGCTACAGCTGGAATGTCTGGAAAGTGAAAATTGTAGGGGCATATAGTTCCTATAAACTGAGCGGATCGTCAGAGCTTTTTGGTTGCTCTTTTTATGAATTATTTGTTTCTTCTGTTTTATGTATTCTGAGGTTTTTTTAATGGAATCGGCATATCTTGCATATCATAGTCTATTTTACGATGCTTAATTTCAAAATTGCATTTCTTTCTGGTGCAACAGAAATATGAAGTTTTTACGCTGATAATTTGTTATATATATGGCTAAGTTTTTACGTGGATTGCCAAGCTTATCAACAAGCATGAAGACATGAACTTTGACGATATATTTTCAAATTAAATAAACAAATAAAAAAAATATGTAACTAGTTAGCCCAATAAAATGGTCGTACATGAAATTGTACAATTTCAATAAGTTTGAATACTATTTATATATAATCAAATATCATAAAGTGTGGCATGTTAAAATTTTTAAATTGTTTGATAAAAAATACAATTAAATATAAATTATTTTAAAAAGTTATCAAAGTTATCAAACTATTTTTTCTCAATGGATTGACGCCCTAATTGGGTTTCATTTCCATAGAGATGACTGGAATTTTTACGTTGGCTCGCCTAGCCTATCACAACCCTCCTCCTTTTACCCGGGCTTGGGACCAGGCTATACTAAAGACGACATGTCCAGAAGATGAGTGTAGCTGAGATGCGTATGTTGAGGTGGATCTGCGGTCACACGAGGAAAGATCGGATTAGAAATGATGACATACGAGAGATGGTTGGGGTCGCACCAATAGAGGAGAAGCTGATCCAACATTGTTTGAGATGGTTTGGACATATCCAACGCAGACCTCCAGAGGCACCGGTACGTACCGGAATTCTTAATCATTTCGAGAACACCCGGAGGGGGAGAGGGAGACCAAGATTGACATGGGAAGAAGCGGTGAAAAGAGACCTTAAAGAATGGAACGTCTCCAAGGAGTTGGCGATCGATAGGAGCGCTTGGAAGTTAGCAATTCATGTACCGGAGCCATGACGTAGGAACTTAGGGGTAGGAGCGATGCCATAGGTTTGTAGGTCCCTCTATTAGGTCACAGTCGAGGTCTAGGTTTCTACTATTACTATTATTATTAGAGGTATTATTATTAGTATGGCTAGTCTTACTATTAGTATTTTTATGTTTTGTATTTTTTTTGTTCTTGGATGTGTTCTCTTGTTGGGTTTCTTTCTAGCCTACCCCAACTTGTTTGGGACAAAAGGCTTAGTTGTTGTTGTTGTTGTTGTTGTTGTGGATTGACGCCCTAATTTATAATTTATTAAAAAAGATGCCGAACCAAAATTATTGGAAACAAAAAATAACAACACAAAGAAAGAAAGCCGAGTAAATAATGCAGGTATCTAGTTTGCAACGCAATGTCGAATTATTTCAAAATACATTTTATTATTTTTTATTTTCTTAATTAATCATATATATATATATATATACACACACGAAACATTTTTTTATAGTTGCACATTTGTCACTATCCCTTAGTTATTAAAAATTTATTTATTGATTATTTATTTCATATATATGACATTTAAGACAGATTAAAAATTTAAAATTTGATAACCCTTTATTATGTTTATTTATATATATATATATATATTAATGAACTGTACATATATGTAATTTAGTACTGTTGGTTTCGAATCCGTTCCGTTCTGACCACGGTAGAACCAGTATCTTACCTCGAATCAAGCTCCTGTCTTTTTTATATTCTCGTCTTGTTTGGCATCTTATGAAGTGTATTTTGGAGCACAGTGAAGCTAGGGTCGATAATTAAATGTTACTCGGGACCATGTCTTTAGTAGGTTGACCGTCTAATTCAAATATTTTCTCAATATTGTGCTATGTCCCCTTAACCGTGCGTTTGTCTTCCTAATGATTTCTACCACAGCTGACCACTGTAGTAGCATTTTGTCGTTATATTTTGATGAGAAAATTGTCGTACTAATACCATGTTCTTATACTATGCTCGAAAGAATGTTGCCAGCATGTAAGGAGATAAAATTAAGTAAAAATAAATTTCTAAAGTTTTATTATGAATTATTGATAAATTTTCTGGACGTGAGGGCTTCATTTTCAAATTTTATGCTTTAAATAATCGATCCAAACTGTTCAATATCATCTTCATATTGAAATCTTTTTGGAAACCAATTTTTACATTTATTTGAATTCTTTTACTATTTTTTTAGATTTTTTGAAAATCGCTATTATTGAAGGGTCTATGATTAATTAGATTAAGAATTTTCTAAAAATTTAAAAAATAGAAAAAAAAAATGTAAAATTTGGTTTCCAATGTGAAAAAAATATTGAACGGTTTAGATCGATTGTTTGAAGTATGAAATTTAAGAACGAATCCGTAACACGAAGGACACATGTGCTGGCGTGCTATGCATAGCATTTTAGCAATCCTCTTTTTTAATTATTAATTTTCAAACTATTTGTCTTTAGACTTTAGTCATTTGATTTTGATTTTTATTTTAGATTTGATTTCAATCACTAAAATTTGATAATGAAACCTGATCGAGCTTGATATAAAAATGTTTGTGTTTCGGAGGGAAGTTTAATGGGTTGGTAAAATTTTATAAATATTAAAATTTAATGACTCAAAATAGACAATTAATATTCAGTGATCAAAGATAGATTCTATATCAAATTTCAGTTCATAATACTATTATATACATCCAGTTCAACAGAATATTTGAAAAACATTTGATATCAAATAAAAAATGAAACAAAGGCAGAATTCGCTCATGGACCATGAACTCATGAAGCCTATTGTGCCTAAAATTTAGGATGATCGCCAGGAAAAGCTCTGTAACTTTAGTACTAAAAAGGCTGAAAAAGGAGATAAAAAGGAGAAACAGTCCGGACAATTCCCACTGTCGATTCTTTTTTCACTACCAACCACATGGTTTTGGACGAAATTTTAGATTTTAAACTTTTTTGTTTAAAATATATATATTAACACTTCTTCTAAATGGCTCCGGCTTCTTTCCGAAATAAGGAATAATCATTTTTTATCAATAAATTTATTTCTAACCATCCAAACTCTTCACAAAAGTTACACACTTCCCAATAAATTTCTTCCCTTCTTCCTTCTTCCTATCTTATTCTCAACGCATCCAAACGGAACCAATTGACACAATTATATATTATGATGTTGATTTGCATATACACAATACTTTTGAATTTACATAAACATTTGTTAATAGTTTAAAAAAAAACTCTCTTTCACCAACTGTGTTGCAGTTTTCAGATCTCACTATCTCAGACATTTTGCCAGCAGAAAACACACTTATTTAAAATAATGTACATATCTGCTAAAAAGAAAGTCTATCATTTTGCCTCTCAATTGTATTTGTGATTTAAACTTACTCTTTTAATGTTGTAAATTCAATGAAACCTCAACCATTTATTCACCTATTATTGTCCTTCTTCTTTTTTTTGATAATAGCAACCCAAAAAAAGGGGCGCCTGCATTACAAAACAAGTCACACAGTCAGTGACTTACCAAACTTCTAAAAGAAAGCTAAAATCCAGTACTCAAAGTCTCAAACTAAAGCAAACATCAAATAGCAACATATCTCAACAAACATTAGAGTAAAAACACAGACAAACCTATTATTGTCCTTCCATTCTACCAAACTGTACCTTAGTCCTTACTCCTTGGTCCTTAGGTTGTTAGGCGGTTAGGCCGGTATTTACAGGTATATTGGGCCGGGTATCATACCCGCTATCAGAAAAATTCAAAATGGGTCGAACATTCACATTACATCTATCCCACTAAAGCCCATGGTTGCTTTCCCCTTGATACCCGGCCCAAATTCAGAATTATAGGCTTTCTCTTGTACCAATGGATGAGTTTCCCATCTTTCAGGCCTCAACCAGCCTTCAAATCTGAGACGTACATCAACCGTTTGAATCAACGGCTAAGATTATGTCTCCTGTTAGTCGCCTTCCCTTCCCTTGGCAGGCCTCGCTTCGCCTTCGCTCCTTTTCAGTAATTCAACTCCTCCCGATCCCAAATCAAGGTCTAGTCAGGCGATTGTAGAGAAATGGAAGAGGCATCGCTCTGACAATCCCTCTCTCTTTCTCTCTCCTTTCCGTGCGATTTCAGAGAAAGGAGCCTTCAGACCTTCGATATCTGGTGCTTTAGTCGTACCTGGTATGTACCTCTCACTCTCCATCTTATGCCCTTCAGTTCCTATGTCGTGAATCTTTGATCTGAATCTGAAATGAACCTTGTTTATGACCGATTTGGACCAAATTATACCGATATGTCATGTATTTGACTGAATTGGACTCAATTAGAACAAAATGTGATAAATTGAACCCGATTCCCATGCTACACCTCAGTTTCTATGTGTTTTTTAACTGAAAAGCTTTGATTACCACACCAATACTACTTAAGCTGTTTCTAACTTCTGGTGTTGTATTGCATAAATTTGGAAACAGGGACGGGCATGAGATATGTGCATATGTTCTGAGTCAGAGACAGTTGGACTAGTACCATTTAACATGTAGTGTAATAGTCTCTTACTGTTAATTAGCATATCGTACCATACAGTTCAATTAGCATATCTTAGTAAGGTACTAGAACGATCGCGATTCATTTATTAGGTGAATTTCTTTGAAAAGGGGAAAAAACCAAAAACAAATTAGAAGCTTATCCAAACACATCTCTTCTAAACTGTATGATTAGAGATCTCTACCAATCATGAAATCAAACAAGATTTTTCGAACAGCCTGTCAACTGTATGATCAGATGGGTTGTGTTGTTGTAGTTTCCTTGGTTTCACTTAGTGTTTAAGCCTGTTCATCCATTTTTTTTTTATGTATAAGAAAACTATTTTCTTGTTTATCTATTTTTTAAAATGGAAAAAGCCAAATTTGGAGTCTTAACTCATTTGATTCATGTAGAAGATCAACTAAGCATGTGACCTGGAAAAAAAAAATGGATGAACAGGCCTATATTTTTAAAATAAACCAGGAAGTTAAACCAAAAACCTAGTCTTAATACTTTTTTTACCCGTAGTTTGTAATTTTATGCTGCCTGGCCCTCTCTTGTTTTCTTTATAGTTTCAGATCACAGGCAGAAATTGCAAACCAATTTTCTGTTAGATATGGAAACAGAATAAATTAGATATAATTCTATATGTAATAAAGTCATTGAATCTACCATACCTACTAATTAAATTAATATGTATGAACAATTGAAGATATGGCATGTTGCAATATATTTTCAAAGTTCTTTTTTTTTTTCTTTGTTTTCGATTTACACAAGAATAAGGAAGAGGGCACAACCAAACATGGGATAAATGAAGAAACAAACCCATCTATCCCCTCTCCCTCTTCCCATAAGCAATGGTAAAACCATATAAGGAATAAGCCTTCTACCCTCTTCACTCCCCCATCTTCCATATTGTTGTGCAACAGATCAACCACATATGAAATCAGTTGTCTAACTGATTGACTGAAACATCCAGACAATGAACCACTGACATGACATTGACCTGCTTGATGTCCGATCCAGTTCTGATAGCATTGCTTCCACTGATGCATGTAATAAGGAACGAAAGGCTTAGAGTAATAAAACAAAAAAGAGATTCAAATTTGGTGCTCTGTTCCAGTCTTATAAATAAAGAGCAATTGGATATTAATTTTTAACTTGCGTTGTTTATGTATGGACGCGTAAAATATCTGATTATGAGTGCTAAGATGGCCCACTCTTTTGTTTCTTTTCTTTTTTATTTACTATGACCTCAACATCTGATCGATCCAATTCTCTTCCTCAGTTTATTGATGCAGCTTCATTTCTTTTATTTCTAATTTAAATGTGTGATAGCTTTCAATTGCAGGAAAACTGAGAAGTATACGGCCTTCTGATCACACAGTCATCCAGCCAATGAATCCTTTCTAATAACTCTTGGCAATTTCCTTGACTCAAAATTGCGATAGTGCAAATGGGATCAGTTAACCCTGGTTCAATCATTTCTTTTGTTTATGTAAATTCAAAAAAGATCGACTTAAACCCTTGGTAATCCCTGTTGTCCTATGTAAATGGACCACGTGCCAGTTGAAGTAGTAGGTAATATCCTTTCTCACCTTGGTAGTGCCAAAGATGTTATTGTGGCCTCTGCCACTTGTCGTAAGTGGAGAGAGGCATGCAGATATCACCTCCATTCTCTCTCCTTCAACTCAGAAGACTGGCCTCGCGATCTGTCGACTCGACAGCTAGAGATCCTTATAACACAGACTATTTTTCAGATCATGGGATTGCGCTGCCTCTCCATCCACATAGATAGTTCGCATGAATTCTCAGCGGCTCCTGTCATTGCATGGTTACTGTACACCCGAGAAACATTGCGCAGCCTTTCCTGCAATGCCAGAACAAGCCCGAACGTGAATATACTGGAGAAGTGCGGAAGACAAAGACTGGAGATACTGGATCTAGGCCATAGTGTAATAACTGGTGTTGAGCCCAGCTATCAGAGGTTCACTTGTCTAAAATATCTGTCGTTGCGTCATGTCAACATCTCTGCATTGGACCTCAACTTGCTTGTCAAGGCTTGCCCAAAGATTGAATCATTAACACTAGATGCCTTAGAAATTGTGACTGCTGATTCACAAGCAACCATGGATCTCATCAGCCAGACCCTAAAAACATTCTGTGCCAAATCAATAGGGGTTGATAAGATTGTATTGGAAGCTGATAATCTCGAAACCCTGCATTTGAATGCATTAAATCTTGATCTTTTTGAGTTGATAGGGAAATCAACCTTAAGGAACCTTATAATTGATGATGTCAGTGTGACCCAGTTGGAAATGGGGGACAGCACAATGAATTTGGAGGTGGTGGATGTTAGTAATTTCACCATAATCTGGCCGAAATTTTACCACACAATCAATCGTGCTTCCAAACTAAAAAAGTTGCGGATTTGGGGTGTGATTTTTGACGAAGAGGATGAAATTGTTGATTCAGAGGCCATTGCCATGTCATTTCCCAATCTGAGGGACCTATCCCTTAGTTATGAATTAAGGGATGGTATGTTACACTACAATTTGCAAGGAAATTCACTTTTGGAGAACGTGAATACTTTGGAATTGGGGTGGTCAGTGATAAGCGAGCACTTTGGTCCATGGGTGTTTGGGATGATGGAGAGGTGCCCCAATTTGAAGAAATTGGTCATCCACGGTGTGCTCTCAGAAGCAAAAACTAGGGAAGAAAGGCAGATGCTGGCTAGTTTCACTTCATTTATTGTACGGTTAATGAGAAGGTATGAGCATGTAGATGTGCAGTTTGAGTACGAGTGAGCTCTTTGTGCACATTTGAAGATTTGTCTAGCAGCTTCGCATGTCAGGACCTGGATTAGAGGTATATTACTGTAATACTATCTCATTGCTTATTTCTTCTGATGGAATACTAGTCACCTCAATTGCCTGATATTTACATTGTATATTACTTTCTGAAATGTAAAATGTTGCAAGGATGGATAGTTCTGAAAAAAAAAATGATATATATATGCAAATCACATTCAGTACTTCTCTGTAAGTGCTAATAACACCAAATATGTTTGTCATTTAATATATATGCAGAATTTCATGTACATCATAAAACAATATCATGTTTTTGACTGCAAAGATTTAATACATGTACAAACCACTAAACTATCACATTTGAAGCTAGTGAATTATCATCGACGCCCCTACCATCACTTGGCCATCAAATTCTGTTAGTTTTAACAAATTTCAATACAATGTCTCGGTTGATTACCCATGTTACATTAAAATAAAGAATGTTTTACCCTTGTAAATAGTCAAACTAAAAATGTTGGTGAAAATAGTGTTCGGAAGAGCCCCTGTCATATTTTTGTAGTTTTGCGGTGGTTTACATCATATTTATAGTTTACACACAGTTATATATGAAATTACACAATTTTTGTTACATCTACAAAGCAAAACTAGCAATTTCTTGATTGTTTTGAAATCTATGGACTACTCAATGGAAAAGGTTATTTTGTTTGGTGTTGACAAATATTTCTCCTATCATATATGGTCTCTCCTTTTTAGTCTTTTGGTGACTCCTAATTGGACTTAAAAAGCAGACCAAAAAGTTACTTACAGATGAGAATCGTAGTAATTTATTGATGTAGTGACCTTGGCCTCAGCTGTTGGTGTAATTGCTGAGATTTTATGATATAATATTAAGAGGAATTTACAGAAAAAAATTCTAGTGTCATCTGAAAATTTTATGGATACTGGCTGATGGGCGAAAAAACTTTTCTTTATTATACGCATCCAGATAAATGCAAATATGATAGCTTGACAGTAGTGTTGCTATTTTAAGAACTGCTTGCAACTGATGTTATTACTTGCATTACTGGTTGAATATTGTGGTACGATTATTCTTTGGTATTTTTGTTACCAGCATCACGTCTTATCTTGATACTGCAAGCATTGACCTTGGTGCAATGAATAATGTGTTACGGACGAATTTGTTATAAGATAGTAAGGATAAACCGATTGTTCTGTAGTTGTAAAAACTATCATTTCCATTGTAAAAGTGATTTCACTTATTGCTCTTCTTAGTCCTTGTTCTGAAATTTATGGCAATCTCCACAATTAATTGGCATCTTTGTTTTTGTATCCTTGCAGATAAAAAATATGGAGGTCATTCTTATGCTTCTATGGGGGCCTTTACATTTTCCTCTTGAACGATCTACTAGTAGTGAAGTTGTTCTATAGGAACTTGTCAGAGATCCTTGCTGCTTATTCTTTTCATTTTCCTTTCTCTCATTTTATTTTATTTCCTTTATTACTTTTAAACTTTTTCTCTCATCCTACCAGTAATTATTCTGGATGATCGTTCAACAGCAGTCAAAACCTGTACGCAAGCACTGGTGCTATTTTGTAAGATATTTTCTTCTTTCTTTGTTTAGAGTAATTGTGCAGTGGAAGTTAACAGCAACGGTAGCATTCTTTTGTAGACTCTTGTAAAGTGAACTGATAAACATGGAGGATAGTTGGATATGTTTTTTAATTTTTTCCTTTCCCTTGTGTCAATAATCTGTGTATGTTGAGCGAACTTTCACTGTTGCGTTGTATTGGCATTTCCTAACAATCATGCGTTAGAGCACAGAAGGTAGCACGAAGAATCACATTCTTTAAGCAAAGCATAGGATCTGCCTTTATTTTTTTTCCGTCCGATCTGGTTAAGGCCTTGCGCTGTTGAATTTCAGCTTTTAATTTATCTCGTTCTGGTTAATTTGGGGTTACGTAGGCCAGATTTACTATTTCCAGCCCATATCGACCTTTCATAGCGTCTAGCTTAGGCTAAATGCTTGTCGAGTGACGTCTGCTCTTTGACGCCATTGGCCATCCCATACTTTTGAGCGTTCAATGGCTCTAATCATGTCAGCTTTGTGCAAATAACCAATGAGTGCACATGTAAACAAGGAAAATTGTTCGAAATATGACGGATATTTCGGTGAGCCTAATTTATAATTAATAGTAGCATGTTGTAGTGCAATAACTAGCAGTGAACTAACTCGCTTTCAGTTTATTCATATAAAAGATCAGTCTACTTATTGACAATTTAAGAAAAAGTTTCAGATAGGAGCATTATATAACATTGACAACAAATAAAAAAAAAAGTTAGGGAAGAACAAAACATTTTGTTTAATTGATCAGGATTTGACTTCCATAATCATCATTAAACTTTTGATAGCGGTGCGCGTGAAGATGTGCTGAAGGTCTCGTGTTTCTCAATGCTACTTCAACATCTTCTGGTTTCACAGGACCGATCTCAGGCAACTCTGCAGTTTGAATCAAAATTTGTATGATAATGTTTTTTTACAATAGAAAATAAGGAACTTCCAGTTTTTCTCCATGCTGTACCAGTACCAAACTATAAAGTACAGTCCTGTCTTACCAGAGAGTGTTCAATC
Source organism: Rhynchospora pubera (assembly GCA_028095005.1). Taxonomy (NCBI): domain Eukaryota; kingdom Viridiplantae; phylum Streptophyta; class Magnoliopsida; order Poales; family Cyperaceae; genus Rhynchospora; species Rhynchospora pubera. The sequence goes on from CM051461.1 coordinate 41,705,551, forward strand.
CTTGTTAGAAATTAAATGTTTAGAACAAAAGAATGTATTCTTTGGTTAGCGAACTATTGTACTTTCTGTCAATCAGACCAATATGGTATGGTCTTTTAATGTGATAACGAAAAGGTTTGTCAGTGAACACACCAAGCAGATAATGTACGATATGTATAGTTGGTATAACTTCTATCAATTTTTTTCTAGGATAAGAGCATGAATCATAAATTCACATACATAAAATAAAATAGTAGTGCATGCTGATATCATCAAAACCCCACACGGCATGCACAAACTGTACTCATATCATGAATGATCAACTTATCCAATTTGATAAGACTCAACTGCAACCTAATTGCCAGATGACATAAATCCAACTCAATTGACGAAACCAAACCAACACAATACTCTAACCAGCCTAATATAGTGCTTGATTCCGTCATGTCAAGGCATGGAACTGACCCAAACCCTAACCCATCTTTCCTGCTAGCCAGAAACATTTAATCAAAGAAGAAAAAATTGAAATGTTTTAGTATAGTGAGGTGTCTAATTCTTCGATACGTACCTTCCTCTTGAACTTTCTCTTGCGTAGTTTCCAGAATTGCCATTAACCTTCTGAGAGGCTGCATTGCTGCCTCTTTACACACGAGCCGAATATCAGAGCCAGAATATCCCTCAGTTTTTTCAACCAGAGTTTCGTATGATATATCAGGATTTCCAGAGGTAATCGGCAAAAGTTCCTCAAACATTGCACATCTGGCTTCTGGCTCAGGAAGTGGTACAAGTATCTGATTGAATAAATTGAATTTATGTAAGTCCAAAATTGTAGCCTAGTAAAATTATTTATTCTTTCTTCGTACTCAGAGAAAGTTTTGAATTATTTTATTACATATTTTTGTATAAACTTCCGGCCAAAGTTTTGTTTGCTCTCAGATGAATACAGATAAAGTTGCATACACACAGACACACAGATGGAAGAATAGGAACACACAAAATCAGAAAACTGGAACAGAACTCCACAAAGATATCATTGATGTTTGGTTCCTAAGCCCATTCTACCCAGTGCAACAATATTAACCCTCTTTTCCAGCATTTTGCATTTAAGGGTATACAAAAAGCTTTGCTCAGACATTGGATACCCCACACTATATTAGTTAACTGTAAGAGTATGATAATAAACAAATTATTTTATTGAATTGTTATAAAGTTACCCTTTTCTCTAGCCGGCGAAGCATAGCAGCATCTAACTCCCATGGCAAATTTGTTGCAGCCAGAACAAACACAAGATCATCTGTCTTTGCTAAACCATCCATCTGCATCAGAAATTGAAATTATTATGAATGTAAAGATCAATATAAATTGTTTGTACCAGTATATGCTGGTGCCAGTTGAGACACAGTATATCAGGCAAGAGAAACCAGCTGAGACACTAAAAAATCAGAAGCAACATAAGGTATAAACTCCCATTATTCATAATTCATTAATTATTTCTTAAATTATTTCACCCAATGTTTCTATGAGTATGTGAGAAAAGGGTTGGCCGTCATTTGCAAATATTATTCAAAAATGTTTTTGCCAGACCTGGATAAGCAGCTCCGTTTTCAAGCGCCGACTAGCTTCATGCTCACTACGTGCTTCACCACGCTGGCTAATGATAGAATCAATCTCATCAAGAAAAATTGTGGATGGTGCATGGTGCCTTGCAAGCTCAAACAAAACTTTGACAAGCTTTTCAGAATCACCTGTAAGTTATCGATAAATGTATTAGTACTTAGAAAATGATATGCACATCCCAGAAAATTAAAACAATCAAGTAGATCTACAAAATCCCCAAATTCAATTTCACAAAATAAGCATAAGTGACTATAATGTAGATTTGAATGATAGATAAGGAAGCATTTCATTTGCACACCCGGAAGTGACTAGATATCCGTCAATCAGAAAAGAGATTATCATCTACAATAATCACATTTGAAATTTCCCACAGCTGACAGGACAATCCTCCATCACCAATTTAGATGAAATTGAAAAACATAATGTAATCTCAACGAAACAAGGAGAAGCACAATAGTGCTGATTTCCACATTTTAATTTAAATTATATAACATATATGATGCCTTGTAACTTAGCAGTACACATTAAATCTTCCTAGAAAAATGCATGATCATACCGCGCCATTTGCTGACAATGGATGATGCAGAGATGTTGAAGAACGTGGTTTTGCACTCAGTAGCAACAGCTTTTGCGAGCATTGTCTGGAACCAGAATATGAATCAGAATTAAGTATTTGTCTACATCCCCTTTTGTGATATTAATATTAGATATTTTAGTCCATTTTTTCCTAAGCACCAGATGAAAGGCAGGCTACTTTATGTGTACATGTTAGCCATGATTAGGTCCATATTAGACCAAAACCAAGTCTCATTTTGTGATACTCTCTGCTATGATAAAAAACGAAAAAAAAATATTAATTACACTAGGCATATGATATATGCACCAACCTTTCCTGTTCCCGGGGGTCCAAAAAGCAAGATTCCCTTCCAAGGTGATAAAAGCCCAGTAAAGTACCTAAAATGTACACAAAAAAGACATCACACACCATTTTTTTTCGTATTTCATAGTAGACCCTCAAGAACCCTGCTTATGTAACTAGATAAGCATACAACGAATACAAAAATAAGTCAGTTCATCAGGTTCGGACTTCAAAGGTCATTTCAGCTCTACAGTTTGCAAGTATATTGTTAGCTCTTGTAACTGATTGTCTAAAAATAGGAGAAAACAAGCTAGAGAAACAATGGAGCGTAGACTAGTTATGGTACCAATATAAACGATAAATAACAGAAATTGGAGCTTACTTGGGATATTTTATGGGCATTACAACAGCTTCCTTTAAGAGGCGTTTTGCATTCTCTAGTCCCTTTATGTTTTCCCATTTCACATCTGGACTTCCACGAATTATATCTCTGTGAAAAAATGTTTATATGAAGTTGAATTTCAAATCCATATTATCTTAATTTAGCAACTAACAGACAAATTCTGATTCTGAACATGCATTACCTGCTAAGTGCCTCTGCTAGGTTACGCATTTCAGCTGATTCAAATGGAGGAAACAGTGGTTTCTGGCTAAAGAACAAAAAAAAAAAAAAAATGGCACAGTTATCATCCTTAATAAATGGAAAAAAAAATGACAAAATTATGCATATCAGCATATGTAAAATGGAGAAAAAAAAAAAACAGAAAATAACTTCCAAGCAATCAATCCCAAAATCATGAAAAAAAAACATGCAGTTAGAATTAAAAAAAGGATATGGTGAAAGCCAGCAAAACATTTCTCATGCAAAAGATGTCTTTTCATAAACAAATATTTCTGAGCATTATGAACATATATAATGCAAATGGGACGTTATTACATTAATATTAACCCAAAATGGACTTGGCTCATCAAATTCATTCCCCCAGCAAAAAAACACCGGAGCAACATCCAAATTTTGTTTTTAAAAAATATTCAATTAAAGAGGGACTGACAAATGACTTACATTACTTGAACCGGCCCATCTGAGATAGCTACCTGACGAACCTCTGCTCTTACTCCCTGCAATTAGAGTACAATTTCACAATTTATTAAATGGCATTGATAATTGATAAACATCCAATAGTTGAGTATCATAAAGATCTGATAGTACAGTCCAAAAACAAGCACATGCAATGTGTGATCCATGCTTTATTGCTTGCATGCAAAAGAAATTGTAGCAGCCAAAATGCCCCAAAGAGTCAGAAACAACAATAATCCCTTATAGCTAGAGCATTTACAATTGATTATCTACAAAAATGCCACTTGCTGAATTAAATTGAATGGAGAAATTGTCCCCTACTGAATCAAATTGAATGCATTTTAAGTACTACTAGATGATCGTAACATCATTAGTGGATTAAAACGAACTGAATCAAAAAGAAAAAAATCAACCTGATTCTCAAATTGCTCGTAAATTGCTAAATCCGACGACCTCTTGACACTTCCATTAGTCGCATTAGCGCTCTGACCTGACGCATTGTTCGAAGTTTCTTTGTTCATGTCCTTCTTCCGACCAAATCTATCTTCCCAAAACGACTTGAAATCCTAGTAAAAACCAACAAAATTACATCGAATTGAAACAATCAGATTGAAAACAACAATGATTAGAAGAAACCCAACAAAATCAGCTGTTGAACTCACCTCGAAACTCCAGCGAGTAGGCGCTGGTTCTTCACCCATTGCCTCTCGCTTTCTCTTTCTTTTCTTTGTCTCTTAGTGAGGTTTTATGCGGTTTTAAAGAAACAACTTGTACCTCTGGCATGTGACTTTCTCCCTCCAATACGGGAAGGAGAGGTTAGGAAGCGATACTCAATTTTTATTTGAACCTCTCTTTCTTACTGGAAATGGAGATGATCTTTTTATGCGTCTGAACGCCCTCCAGTTCAGTACAAGCTGGAGATATAAGTTTTGCAATTTCTCAACCGTGCCACGTTATCTACGTTGTATTTTGATTTTGATTTTTTTTATTAACAGAATGCTTTAGTATTCGATATTTCCTGATGAATTTTTAGCAAATACGTTTGATGAAGGCGAATAGCACATTCTTAATATGTAAAACAACTTTTATTTTCTTATATACAAATTTTGTGGGATATGTTGCATTATAATTTTCATTGTATAGATGTTAAGCATTTCAAAAAAGATATATTGTATCAAAATTCGCTCAGTATAGAAATATTATAAAAAAGTTTAAATAACTTATTTTGTTTCAATGGATATTGTTTTAAAGACAAATCCGAGTAGCAATTCTATTAGAATAAGATGTTAGCTTGCCGTTTCAATCATTTATCAATAAAAAAAATTGATTGTATAATGTTTTTATAAAAATATATATTTATGTGTTTATCAAAAAATAATATAATGGTTTGCTGATTACTATGTATCTTGTTGGGAAAAAAATACAAAAGAGTAAGGTTTAGAACCGAGTATACTATTTTTTGGTCAGCACAAAGGTGAGAGAGGAATAGGTTAGAACAAAAAAAAAAAAAAAAAGGATGCTATATTTTACATCCTCTCATTTTGCTGATATTGTTGTTCTCTTCAGTTACAGTCAATAGGGGGATCCCAAATTATGTTATGGAAAGTTTAGAAAGAGGTTGACAGTTGACAAGATAACTTACTACTAAATAACGAACCAAACCAAAAAAAGAAAAAAAAATCCTTAGAGTGTCACCTATTTACTATTTTGGTAATCAAACTTTAAAAAAGTATTAAATTTGATTTTAAACTTTTCAATTGGTACTAAATAGTTTCTGGTTTTAATTTGCAGTGAAAAAAATATATAGAGGATTGCTAAAATGCTATGCATAGCACGGATGCCCTTCGTGCTACGGATTCGATCTTGAATTTCATGCTTCAAACAACCGATCCAAACCATTCATTTTCTTCTTCATATTGAAATCTCATTAGAAACCAAATTTTACATTTTTCTGAATTTTTTTACTATTTTTCTCAGATTTTTTAAAATATTTAATCTAATAAATTCTGGACCCTTCAATAACATTGATTTTCAAAAATCTGAGAAAAATAGTAAATAAATTCAAAAATATATAAAATTTGGTTTCTAATAAGATTTCAATATGTAGAAAATAATGAACGGTTTGGATCGGTAGTTTGAAGTATGAAATGCAAGAACGAATCCGTAGCACGAAGGACATCCGTGCTATGCATAGCATTTTAGCAATCCTCTTTGTATCTATCATAACATCATATTTTTTAACATTCGTAATAAGTATTGATTTACTTTCATAAACAAAACCAATAACATATAAACTAATATAATTATATATGAAATCATATACCAATTAAATCATTAGTATTTTGATAATTATGTATAAAATGTTGTAATCTAACTGATGTATTTTTTTATTTTTTGATCTGTAAATCACGGATTAAATAATGGAATAGCTACATTTTATATCTCTTACATATAAGATCGGATGTTTCAAATTTAAACTTTTAAGGTATCGTTGGGACATGGCAACTATTTTTTTTTTCTTTTATTCGCTGTCGAGGTCGGGGATTTATATTATTTTCTATAATTTGTTATTTTATTATTATTATTATTATTTTGAGGTAAGATGACTCCAATCTGTTTTCTATTTTGAAGTTCTATACCGGTTCATAAAAAAAAAAAGAGTTCTATACCGGAGTCCACGGGAACAACATTCCGAAAAAGGAAAAAATGGAGAGGAGGAAGCCCCTTATTTTATGTAAACAATCAAGTAATGAGAAGAACATGCATGGGAGAGACCGAGAGAGTCTATGGTTCTGTTTCACATTCCTATGATGGATCCTGTTTCAAGTGTCTGACCAGACGGTCCCGTAGGATTCTAGTAATGAGTTGTGTGGAGGTCTGGTCCACTGGTCAGTATATGGACATGTAGAAAATGAAGAAGAGAGAATTTGGATCCGAGGCAATTGGAGGAGGAATCTTTTGAATCAGATTTTGTCGCGACTCGAAACCATATCACAAAAGTATTGCTACGGGGCACCAGCGTGCATCACTCTGACATATCACAACAGTGTACCGTCCGATCGACCGTTCGATGTCGTTGTCCCGTTTGTCTCCAGTTTGATAATCCACGGAAATGTCTATGGGAGTTTATATGGTAACTAGATTTTTCAATACCAGCTCCGCTGGAACCAATAGTTATGGCAGTGTTCATGAGTTAGTTTATACTGTTTCCAGGAGAGTTTCGGTTACTTGTATATAGTGTGCACTGCTTATATAATATAAGATAGATACAAATTATGCAGGTGTTATTACAGTGTAAAATTTAACAAAAAAGGAGAAGTAAATACAATTTAGGGAAAAGTCAGTCATACACCTTTAAAATTTTACCAACTTTAAGTTTTTTTATTTTGGAAATATCCCAGCTTCCAACGATTTATCTTCTTTTTTATTTCCCCCTTTCCTCCTAATATTAGAAATTACGAGCAAATACAGTGCTAATATGCTATATTTTTTTCCCTTCTAAAGATCTTTCGCCGCTGGAAGTTTCAGTTTGTTTATTCGGTCAATTACTAAGTTCGTCCCTAGGAGAAATTGATTTGTCGTACTCAATGAACGCACACAGGACAAGGGCTCTCAAGTTCCTGTAACATCAAACAATATTTCACTATAAAATGTAAAGCAACTGAGCAAATTCAATAGCATATGACTATAAAAACGTAGCAAATGGTGTATATACCAGTATTGAATTTGTGATATGGGTGGTCTCAAGAAGATAGGTGCTTTTCGAGCTGAACGGAATAATATCAAAATATCAGAAATTTAGTTATCAGATAAAAGATATATTATATAAAAAGATGTAATGATGATTGAACAATACTAATAATAAATAATACTTACTTTTTCAGTCGCCAAATATTTGTCAACAGATCTTTTCTGGTTCTGTACGAGCGTGGAAAAAAAAAAAAATATATATATATATATATATAATTATATATAATTAAGGTGGGAACAAAGGTGGTAGACATTTCCTTGAATAAAATTTAATTAATGGCACTTACCAGAGTCAACAGCTATGTCTTCATACTTGTGGCATTAGGTGACGTTGGTGATCTGGTGAAGAACTGAGCAAATGTAAGTAGGACAAAGGGTAGGCAGATGAGCAACATTAAATAAAACAAAACAATTTAGAGATATGATACGTAGAACAAATACAATAATGTGAAGGGTTGAGACAACAACTAACAAATTGTTACACATAGGACAATAAAATTCATTTATGTAAATTATATGCCAAATTTAAAATGGTAAAATTCTAACGAAGACCTTACCTGCTAACCAAGCCCAAAATCATTAAGGTGAATACACAAAATGCCGTCTCAAATATTTTTCTTTGTACCTGTTAAAGAAGATAAATCTGTCAATCCTTTATCCCAAATTCAGTTACGTACTCATTCATAATTGATAAACTCTTTGCAAAAATTTCCAATTTTACCCCTAGACGTTTTAACTTCTATTTTGATTTCCAAGTTTTGTCAACCATTCTATTTAATATACATATTGACTGCTAATTATGAGTTGAAACGACAATATATTTGCTAGAGCAACTAATTGTTAGCTGTGGAACTAAATTATTGCAATTCTTATGACCATTATTATTGTAATTGGAATTCACTGGTTCAAGCAACACTTAAATATATAGATGTAGCTTTATAACTTAGTGTCTGTAAATCATAACTCCCTTTTATTTTAAAATTTGTACTATACATTGAAATTGGTCAGAAAGAGAAATTCATAGTTTACCCTGCAGCCAAAATCCACATCATGCTTAGTTAGTGGCACAGGCCATTTGTTCTCGCTATCAGGGTTGATTTTTTGTGATTCTCCCACTGCAGATTACATCAACAGAGTAAGTGAAATGTATGAACTTCACGTTTATATGTTTGGAAATTCAGTATGCACATGTTGGTGTGCCAGTTGGACTCAACGACAACCATTTTTGAAGCTCCTAAAGTGACACCAATTTTTTCAATATAGTGTTATTTGATTTTCATTATCTGCATGTATCTAACTACCTGTGCAGTTTGATAATGAGACCACGAACAGTTGCATTGCAGTCAGCTCTTGTTTCACTTATTTTCAACGATTCGAAAACACATGCATTGCCATTCATAGTATTATAGCCAGCTTGCTACTCACTTTTTAGTAATTCAATCTCGATGGTGACGCGCGCCCTGTGAGAAATAAAGGAAAAAGTAAATTTTTGGAAATAATTAACCAAACATTAGTAAAAATAGGTAAGTAGATATTTATATGTTCAGAGTAATGGTGTGATACTATACCTCATTATCAACAAACATGATTTGCATATTTTGGAAGCTCTGAGTTGGATTGATTCGAGAAGCAATTGGAGCAATAATTTTGTTTTCCACTTTCTTAGATGATATTTTTTGCGAATAAGTTCGAGGAGCATAGGCAAGAAAATACTTTTGAGTGAAATTATCAGCAAAATATATAACAACTCTGAGGAGACATTTAATGATTGAATACTTCCCTGTACACAATATTTTGTGTATAAGCTTGGTGACGTTTGTCAGGATTGATGATTAATATTTTGATTCCTTTCTTGTACTTAGCTCGCGAAAGAGCAACATAAAGTTGTCCATGCGAAAAAACTGGCCGAGGCAAATAAATTCCTATTACTGTAAGAGTCTGACCTTGACTTTTGTTTATCGTCATTGCATAACAAATACGTATCGGGAACTGTTTTCGTCGAAGCGTGAACGGCCACCTATTTTCTTTTTTCAGAAAAATAATCCGAGGTATTAATGTTCTAGTTCCTTTAGCATGTCCAGTAATTGCTTCAGCTTCTATTGAATGTAACCCTATGCGCGTGATAAGTAGACGAGTACCATTACAAAGGCCTGATGATGGATCAATATTTCGTAGTAACATGACAGGAACTCCAATCTTAAGAGAAATTTCATGATTGGGAACACCATTGGGATTTAAGAGATTAAGGTAGTCAACAGGATACATATCACACAATTCTTCTGACATGTTTGCACTTTCTTGCATTGTGTCTGAACTTAAGTAAGTGAATGATTGACCCGGAATCATATCAGTAATAATAGAATTGATATTGTCAGCATCTCGATTGGTAGGTGTTACAATGGCACGGTCTTGTAAATACTGAATATTTTGATAATTTGACTTTATGTCAGTATAAGTGGCTGAAATTATTGAAGAGCATGGATCTGTAGTTTTAGGCAATAATAATTCTGATGGTATCTCGATCCAGTCTGCTTCTGATGATCCATATAGTTTTTTACCATGTGCAGTACCATCTCCAACAAATAACAACCAACGTGCAAATTGTTCAGCCTCAGCACGTTCCTCTGAATTCATATTATCATGGAGTAGACGCATATTAATTGTCAGATTAAAAACACGACAATGTGACCAGAGATCAGAATTGGTAATACAAGAGTTGACTGAATCGTGACGAGATCCACCTGCAATAACCGGCAAAGTTTGATGATGAAGGCTTAGAACCTAGGAATCAAATAAATTTATAAACCTAGAGCTAACCTCACTAATCGTTCAGAATATAGCTTTAGGGTCGAACCCAAGGGACGGATCTATGAATACCAGACTTGTCTTTTCTTAAAATCTAGATGAAAATATTTTATGGAATTTTTAGTAATCAAATAATGCTTAAATTGTAAATGTTTTTGGTTATTTTTGGACTTGGAATAAAATGTTCAGACAAACTAAGTAAAATATTAAAGTAAAATCTTTTTGAGGTCTTAACAGAATTTAAGGCGCCTTAGGAATTGGATTTCATCTATGTTTGGCTGTTAAATTAGAAACTCAAAATACTTTCGCATTTGAATTTCTCAATTTAACTACAATTAACCCTCTGGTCAATTCGAACACCAATCTTGTTCGAATCGAACAGTGTCCTGTTCGGTTCGACCAGATCTCTGTTCGGTTCGACCAGAGGGTAAGGGTGCGTTGGGTTTGTCTACTATGTTTACTAATGTTTTGAGATAGGTTTAAATGGACGAACCTAGCTAATCTAAACCTCAGCCTTCGCTTGTTGGAACAGATTCTGGTTTGTTCACAATCTAACCTAATTAACTTGATTGGTTCACAACTTTTGGTATAGAATTCAATTAGTTAAACCAGTCTATCAGAGTTCTTAGGAGTATTTAGAAGTCTTTTGTACTAATCTAAAAGTCGCACTTTTGATGCAGACTAACCTCCCCTTTCGGTTCTAAGATTTACTCCAAATACTTAAATCAATTAGACTTGCTATTCCTAACTTAGACTTACTAGAAGCAGCTGTTCAACTAGAAGGTAATTAGAGAATTCAACAAGTAATTAACTCAAGCAACTAATTAATTCATAATAGACTAGGTCTCAAAACATAGCAATTCATAGCATATCAAACTAACTTCATCCAAACATAGAGTTACTCTCCTAATCCTAAGGCTATAAAAGGGTCTAGCCTAACATAGTATCAAAGCAAACAACAAGAGTTAAACAACAATAAAGATACAAGCCCATCAAATCACAAGATAAAAACATAAAGAAATAAAACCAAATACTCCTTATGCTTTTGATCACGATCTTCAAGGCGATGGAGTGATGCTAGATGGAGATGTCACGTGAAACACTGCTGCCGTCGTCAAAAGGATGATGATTCCCAAGGAGAAGAAAGTACTTGACCCTTAGAAAAGTGGAAGATGGTGTTGAGATGCGAATGCCCTTTTCTTCAGGCCTCCAGGGTATATATAGACATTCCAGGACGCAAGGATGGAAGGCTAGGGCACCAAGGCGCAAGAAATTGCCATAGCGATCAATTTCCATAAAAGAAATGCTACCATAAGTGATATGGCGGCAACCTGGTCGGATCGAACAAGTGGGCAGTCGAACCGAACAGGAGAGAGAGAAAGCAGCCACGCAAGCATGCCACTGTGAAGTCCAGTCGGATCGAACAGCCAGTCAGTCGGATCGAACAGGAGAGAGATGTCGCCTGATAGCCATGAGTCTAGGTCGATTCGAACAGAAATCTGTTTGGGTCGACCAGAAGAGAGAATAAAGCCTCCAATGCTAGGAATGAGTCATCTAGCGTGCGTAATACGTCGGGAATCCATCTATACGCTCCAAAGTCATCAGAAATCATCAAAAACCTGTACATAGAAGAGAAGAAACGACGGCAGAACCAAATCCTGGAAAAACATAGCAATTTATCAAATAATTTATTGGTTTGAGTCTATTTTAAGTGCTAAGTACGGTCCAAATAACAATAAATATTGACTATGTCAAATCCCCCCAAACTTAAACTTTGCTTGTCCTCAAGCATCGCCCTAAGCTTAGATTCTTAGACTGTACTTAAATCTAGATCAAGTCATATCTCAAACCAAGAAATCAACATAGAAATCAATTGCTCGTGCCTAAAATTTTCTCACACTTTCAACAAATGAGTCAAACAATAATTCTAACAATAAACCAAGTCAAGTGTTCACAACTTAATCAATACAACTCTTGAGCCTAAGTGAAATCTTTTCCCAAAATTAAGAACTCTAGCCCCTCTTTGATATTTCAAAAGCAATCTCAATTTCAATCACCCGTTCCTTTTCGTATTTCTCAAAAATTTTGTAAAAGCCTTTATCAACTCCAGAAATTCTATAATGAACTTTTCTTAAAACAATTTCAATTTTTCACCAAATTTTTTTTTTTTATTTTTTTTTTTATGCAAGTCGAGCAGTGGGGCTTTGCACCCTAGAGGATAATGCGGTATCATTGGCCTTAAGTTTGCTACTAGCACATGTCGCGCTAGGGAGGTTGGACGGGTGTTGCTCGACTATGGCCACGGTACACTTGGGCCATAATACTCAACAACTCCTTTACCAATGCTTTCGCACCGGGTCCGGTAGAAATTAATTACAAGCTCCCCAATTATACCTCGAAACTTTGAGTTATAATTCCTGACAGCTTGTAATTAACCCAATACCCTCCAATTTGTGGTTAAGTTAGTGGAGAAGGCCTCAGTGCGTCCTCGTTTTCACCGCTATTTGAATTAACTTCCCATTTATTGTTGCTCGTTGGTGATTCGAGCGATTAAAAAGCAATTTCAACAAGACAAAGTTCATCTTTTAATTTTCAAAGTCGATAAATTTCTTTCAAAAGTTTGTCAAATACAAATCAGTTCACTCGGTAAAAACTTGTGAGAATTGACTAAGTTTGAAATAACAATTCTAGGCATCCATCATCAAATTCAAATCTCAAAGAAAATACTTCAGTTTGGGTCCATTGGTGCAAGATCAAGTATGATATCAAAACATTCTAGGGTCATTTGAAAAATTTTTTTGTTTGACTCAAAAACAAGTTCAAGCAGTGTGAGAGTTGTCATTTAAAATCCAAATCGAGAGAATAGGCAGAATCAACTTATTTCAAAGCCAAAATCATACTAAATTGTGCAGAATATAAGTTCTGGTCGAGTCGACCAAAGCTTTGTTCGAACCGAACGAAGAGTAGAACAGATCAAGTTTTTTTATGAACTGGTCGGATCGACCAGGTACCCGTTCGAACCGACCAGAGAAGACAATTATGCATAAAATCCAAATGAGAAGCGTTCGATTCGACCAGTGCTTGTTCGACTTGACCAGAGAAGAGAAAAATACGAGAAAAATTTGCCCATTTTCACAGAAAAACAACCTTTTCATCCCACAAATCGATTTATCTCCTATATGCCCCCCCCCAAACTTATCAAATGCTTGTCCCAAGCATACTTTCACACAGAAATAGCAAATAGGAGAGAAATTGATGGTTACCTTTTAGTAGGGAGGAGGGAGGCTCCTAGAGGAAGAGCCTTGGTTGAAACCACCATCAAAGCTTGGGAAAATGCCAAAGAAATCGCCTTGCTGCTCCTGCTGCTGCTGCTCCCCTCCTTGGTCGCCCAGAGATGGATAGTAGCTTGGGTCGGAATTTGCAGGGCGCCATTGTCCCTCAAAAGGTGGTGGCATGGGCTGCTGTGGTGGCTCTAGGACTTGCCCTCCAAGGTATGGGTAAAACCCATAGTCGGAGTGAGCGGAGAAGGTTTGCCGTGGAGAAGGAGGAAGCGGTGATGCTTGGCTATGAACCGATTGGGCTTCCGGGCTCATGATCGGATCTTCATCATCACGTGGCCAATACCCTCGTTGCAAATAGAAGCGACTCTCAAATGCCATGTCATAGGCCATGCTAACCTTCCTATTCAAACGATCAAGCTTCTTGTTGCAATCGGCCATACCCTTGCGCATCTCATCCCGTGTGTCCAAATGAAGTTGAGTGAGGTTGTCCACCATTTGGATGAGATTGTTGGCCCATTGTGGTTGTGGCTCACTCCCTTGAGGAAAGGGTACACGTGGTGGCGAGTTAGGCCTTGTTGATGGCCCCGCTTCATCGGTCTCCATGGGGATGATCCTAGGGATGGGGTGTTGCAATTCCTCCGCTGTCCTAGGAGTCACATAATCATGAGGAATTAGCCAAGAGAGAGAGTTAGAGAGATCTACCCGGTGAGGATATGGAAGAAAGAAGTTGCTCCCCTTGTCACGCACCCACAAATATCGCTCGGATATGTCCCGGCTCTCGCGGAAAATTTGCAAGAAGCGAGCGGCTCGGAACCTATCATCATCATAGACCATGTAGCCGGTGCAAAAGGTTTCCTCGGGTAAAGGTAGGCCCATGCGCTTGGCTAGGATTGTAACAAAGGAGCCCATAGTGATTTTGCCCCTAGCGTTTTCCATATCTCTTTGATAAATCCAGTGCTTCACCATTAACTTGATCCAATCCAATTTAGGGGGTTCGGGTTGAAGCACGTGCCATAGGATGCCAATCTCCTTGTCATTTGTGATATTCACCATCTCCCCTCGTGCAAAAATTGTAGAGGCAATGGCACGTAGAACGATTCGAAGGGTAGGGTGCTGCACATGCCTAGATTGAAGCCTACCCGCAGTTGAGCCCGTGAGCCTTTCCCATACTTGTCTCCCGAAGACTTCATCATTAGGGTCCCTTGTCCAAGTAGTCTCCTCCACCTCCCCTCTTTCTAACTTGAAAACCACGGACAAGTCATCAAGCCATGCTTTATGAGTATTGTTTCCAAGCCGGAACCAAATGTAATCCCGGCCGTCTCGTTCCATGAGTCGTAGAGAAGAGAGAAACTCTTGGGTGTAGACTTGGTATGCCTTCTCTCGGAATTCCCAAAAGGCGGGGGTAATACCGGCATTGCTCGTGATCTCCAAAAATTGCTCCGCTACCCCAAAGGTTTCCAATGTCTCCATATCCATGAACCTCGTGTGCTCAAAGACCCTATCTCGCATCCTTAGATAGTTTTCAAACATATAGTTCCAAGGCATTTCAAAGTTGGCATCCCTTTCAAATGGTGCTGCAGCGGGGTTACGGACCAAGTCCGGATCGATCTCAGGCCCGATAGGGTGTTGCTGAGGTTGAGAAGAAGAAGCAGCGGCTGCTAGGCGTGCACTAGCACGGGTTCTTGGTTTGGGTGCCATAGGGAAGGGACAAGTGGTGAGGTGATTGCAGGGTTTGGGTGCTCTGGTCGAACCGAACA
Source organism: Rhynchospora pubera (assembly GCA_028095005.1). Lineage (NCBI taxonomy): Eukaryota > Viridiplantae > Streptophyta > Magnoliopsida > Poales > Cyperaceae > Rhynchospora > Rhynchospora pubera. The sequence goes on from CM051461.1 coordinate 41,720,677, forward strand.
GGGGACTGTTCGAACCGAACAGAGTGGTTTAACAGAGGGTTGGCGCTATAAGATGTGCTCTGGTCGATCCGACCAAGGACTTGTTCGACCTGACCAGAGAGGGTAAAATGTTGGGTCTGACAGGTTCTGGCACGGGTTGACCCGTTTCACTGGTACACCTCAAAATTCGCTGGTACAAACTTGCAAAACCCTCAAACAAACCAATACAATGCACAATTGAACAAAAGAAAAGGAAGTAGAAGTAATTGGACCTTTGTAAACCTCAATTTCCCAAACTTGCGGTGGTTGGAAATGGGGTAGCGGCAATAAGGGGTTCCCGGCACTCCTTGGGACTTTGTGGCGCAAAAGAAGTGTGCAAAGGTGCTCGGGAAGAAGAAAGAATGCAAGAGAAGCCGGAGTCGCGCCCAACAACGACGGAATGGTCCCGTAGTGGTGTCCCTTCGGCCAAACCTAACTTGAGTCCTTCAAGTGTGCACTTAGGACAAGGAGAGGGCCCTGGAGTACTTCCCCACGAGAGAAATTGAGAGAATAGCAAAATCGGTTGAAACCTCGTGGAGCGTGCCTTGAAAAACCCGTCGCGAAGGAACTTCAATAGCAAAAACTAAGGACAGTAGTGAGAAGAGAGTAGAGAGGAGAGCAATTTGGGCTTTAGATCTCTTAAAATGGTGGAGAATTGAGGAAGTTGAGATTTTGGGAAAGGTGGTTCGGTTTGGAGAAGAAGAGAACGAGAGAGAAGAAAAAATGGGACGAGTGGGAGAGGGAGGAAGAGAGGGGACGGTTTTGATTTTTAATGGGTTTAACGGGTTTGGATCGGGATTAACGGGTTGCGGGTCGGGATTAACGGCTAATTGCGCCTCTTGGGCGTCTCCCACGCGCATGAATGGAGGCGTCCCTTCAGGCAATGATAAAGGCGCCCCTCCAGAAAATGGAGGCGTCCATTGAAGCATAGTGGGCCCTGCATAAACAAAAACAAACAATCAGCCCAAAAACCAATGAAATGGGCCCAATTTATGCTCTGGTCGATCCGACCAGGCCACTAGTCGATCCGAACGGCGACTCAGTGTGGTCCCCTTTGCACTACTCCTTTCAGTCGATTCGACCAACAGTCTGTTCGCTTCGAACGGAGTCAATCCTTACATCAGTATCCAACCAGCTTCCGTTCGACTCGACCAGAAGTTTGTTCGACTCGACCAGAAAGTGATTTTCACTGATCCTCTTCATGTCATCATGCTGTTGAACTTCCTTGCTCTCTTGCTTCGTCCAGGATGGCATTTCTCCATTGCTTGAGGTGTTGTGCAATCCATATGAGGTCGATCGGGGTTAGTTGGCTCACGTAACCCAAGGTGCTCTTGCATGGAACGCATCCTTCTTCGTTTAGACTTCGTAATTTACCTACAACAAACAAATACAAATCATTAAACTCTATTTGTAAAATATCTCTTTTTATTTTTCGAATTTTCAAGGATTTTAGATTTTTTTTTTTTATTTTTTTTTTATGATAAAGTAAATAAATAGAGAAGAGAAAAGAGTTGAGAAATCCTTGGGTTGCCTCCCAAGAAGCGCTTGTTTATGGTCCCTAGCTTGACCATGCTCCTCTAGTCTTTGTGTAGAGTTGGCTCGCCTAGCTTGATGGTTTGAATCTCTTCTTGAACCTCACTAGCGATGTAGTGCTTCAAGCGTTGTCCGTTAACCTTGAATGGTTCCGAGTCTTTGTCACAAATGTCAATGGCACCAAAGGGGTAAACCTTAACGACTCGGAAAGGGCCGGACCATCTTGACTTTAATTTGCCCGGAAAAAGCTTGAGCCTAGAGTTGAATAGTAGCACCGAATCCCCTTCCTTGAATTCTCTCCTTGAGATCCTCCTATCATGCACAAATTTCGTCCTCTCCTTGTACAATTTGGCACTTTCATATGAGTTCAGGCGTATCTCATCCAACTCATGTAAGTCAAGTATGCGCTTTTCACCCGCCTTGAGGAGATCCATGTTGATTGCTCGGGTTGCCCAATATGCTTTGTGTTCTATTTCAACCGGGAGATGACACGGCTTCCCATAGATAAGCTTGAAAGGACTCATGCCAATGGGGGTCTTGAAGGCGGTGCGATAGGCCCACAATGCATCATCAAGCTTATTTGCCCAATCTTTTCGGGTTCGAGCGACCGTCTTCTCCAAAATACTCTTGATCTCCCTATTAGACACCTCTACTTGACCACTTGTTTGAGGATGATAAGGGGTTGCTACCTTGTGAATCACTCCATGCTTTTTCAAGAGGTTATCAAAGTTCCGGTTGATGAAGTGTTTTCCACCATCGCTAATTACCGATCTAGGCACCCCAAATCGCGGGAAAATCACCTTAGAAAAGAGTCTAATCACTGAGTTGGAATCCGCGGACTTGCATGGAATTGCTTCTACCCATTTAGAGACATAGTCGACGGCAACCAAGATATATTCATAACCATGGGAACTTGGGAACGGTCCCATAAAATCAACTCCCCATACATCAAAAATTTCAACCTCAAGAATCGGGTTAAGGGCCATCTCATTCCTCTTTGAAATATTGCCCGTTCTTTGACATTGATCACATGTCATAACAAAAGATCGTGCATCCTTAAAGAGAGAGGGCCAATAGAAGCCGGATTGGAGTACCTTGGCGGCTGTTTTGGAGAATGAGGCATGCCCACCATAGGCCGATGAGTGACAACTTGCTAGGATCGCCTTAACTTCATCGTATGGGACACATCTCCTATAAATGTCATCAATCCCAAGCTTAAAGAGGTACGGCTCATCCCAAAAGTAGTACTTGGCATCCGTCTTGAGCTTCTTCTTCTCCTGCCAACTCATTTCAGGAGGTAGGGCACCACTTGCAAGGTAATTGGCTAAATCAGCGTACCATGGGTGCTGATTCTGTGCCATCCTCCTGATCATTCGAGGCTCTGGTCGACTCGAACCAGCATCTGGTCGACTCGAACCAAGATCTGGTCGGTTCGAACCAGCATCTGGTCGGTTCGACCAATGCTCTATGGACAGCATTTCGTGGGCCAGGTCAAGCCAGAATTGGTCCTGCTCAGCTGGTCGGATCGACCAAGGTGCTGTTCGGTCCGAACAGGCATCGATTTTCATCAATTTCTCATGTGGGAAAGAGTCATCAATTGGGATTTTAGCATCTTGACCTTCCTCCCAGTGCAGCCTTGACAAATGGTCTGCAACGGAGTTCTCCGTGCCCTTTTTATCTCTAATCTCAAGGTCAAATTCTTGAAGGAGAAGAACCCATCGTATGAGACGCGGCTTGACATCTTTCTTACTCAAAAGGTATCTAATGGCCGCATGATCAGTGTAGACAATCACCTTAGAACCCACTAAGTAAGGTCGGAATTTGTCCAGAGCAAAAACAATTGCAAGGAGCTCCTTCTCGGTGGTTGTGTAATTTGCTTGAGCCGGGTCTAACACCTTGCTTGCATAGTAGATGGCGACCGGCTTCTTGTCTTTCTTTTGCCCAAGCACCGCTCCAATCGCGAAGTCGCTCGCATCACACATGAGCTCAAACGGTTGGGACCAATCGGGCGGTTGCAAGATTGGGGCAGAGACAAGGGCTTCCTTCAATCTGTGAAACGCATTCAAACAATCCTCATCAATAATAAAATCATTGTCTTTAACGAGAAGATTACTTAATGGTTTGGCAATTTTAGAAAAATCTTTAATGAATCGGCGGTAGAATCCGGCATGGCCTAGGAAGCTTCGCACGTCCTTGACATTCTTTGGCACTCCAAGCTTCTCAATCACCTCGATTTTCGCTTTGTCAACTTCGATCCCTTGAGATGTCACCACATGCCCTAGTACTACACCTTTTTGCACCATAAAATGACATTTCTCCCAGTTCAAAACCAAGTTAACCTCTTCACATCTCTGCAAGACTTTAGATAGGTTAGCAAGACAAGAATCAAAACTAGTACCATACACAGAGAAATCGTCCATAAACACTTCCATTTCTTTTTCAATAAAATCAGAGAAAATTGCCATCATAGCACGTTGGAAGGTTGCGGGTGCATTACAAAGACCAAAAGGCATTCTTTTGTAGGCATAAGTACCATATGGGCAAGTGAAAGTGGTCTTTTCTTGGTCATTTGGATGAATTGGTATTTGAAAGAAACCCGAATAACCGTCTAAATAACAAAAATACGAGTGATTAGCTAATCTTTCAAGCATTTGGTCAACAAAAGGAAGAGGAAAATGGTCCTTGCGAGTCGCCGCATTGAGCTTGCGGTAATCGATGCACATCCTCCATCCGGTTGCTACTCGGGTTTGAATCATCTCGCCTTTGTCATTCTTGACCACCGTCGTGCCTCCTTTCTTTGGGACCACATGGACCGGGCTCACCCACTTGCTATCGGAGATTGCATAAATGATACCCGCATCAAGGAGCTTGAGAATCTCCTTCTTGACCACCTCCTTGAGGTTGGGATTGAGTCGCCTTTGTGCCTCTCGAGTCGGCTTATGATCATCTTCCATGAGAATTCGATGTGTGCAAAACGAGGGGTCAATGCCCTTCAAGTCCTCAATCGAGTAGCCAATTGCACCTCTATATGCTCTTAGCTCCATTAAAAGCTTCTCCGTTTGGCCTGCATCTAGCTCTGAGTTAACAATAACTGGGTATGTTTGACTTGGGCCAAGAAATTCGTACCTTAACGATGCGGGAAGAGGTTTCAACTCGACTGTTGGAGGCCCTGGTCGACTCGGACAGGCTCTGGTCGGATCGAACAGGTCGCCAGATTGGGGTTCCATGCCTGGTCGAGCCTCTGGTCGACTCGAACAGGAGTCTGGTCGACTCGAACAGGAGTCTGGTCGACTCGAACAGGTGGTCGAACAGGCCATGTTGAGAGTGGCGTTGCTTTCTTCCTCGACTTCCATGATCTCTTCTACCCCTATTGCCTCTTGCATGTCACATAGGAAGGCTTGGTAAGTTTCTAGAGCTATTTGGTACTGGTCCTCAAGAGACTCTTCAATTTCAGGCATCTCTTGGATCATGAAACAAGTTTTCGCGGGGTCAGGGCATTTCATGGCATGATCTATTGAAAATAGGAGGCGTTCCCCCCCCCACTCTGACCAAAATTGTCCCTTCCAGGGCATCCATCATTACACCGGCTGTTCTAAGAAAGGGTCGACCCAAGATTATTGGTACTTCTTTATCGACCTCCATTTCCATGACCACAAAATCGCCGGGTACTAGGAATTTTCCAACTTGCACAGGGACATCCTTTAAAACGCCCAAGGGTAACCGGGTTGTGGAATCGGCGAGCTTAAGGGTCATGCTCGTGGGTGTAAGCTCTCCAATTCCAATCGTTTCAAACACCGACTTCGGCATGAGGCTTATGCTTGCTCCCATATCACACAAGGCTTGCATAACAGTGGCTTTTCCAATAGTGCAAGGAAGGACGAACCTACCTGGATCCTCAAGCTTGGGTGGCATGCGGTTCTTCAAAGCCTCACTGCTCTTGTATGTTAATGCCACCGTTTTCAGCTCCTCCATGGACCGTTTGCCCGTGCAAAGCTCTTTCAAGAATTTGGCATAAATGGGCACGTGGGCAATTGCGTCGGTGAAAGGAATTGTAATCTGCATTTGCTTGAGTATCTCCCAAAAGATTCTGAACTGAGCGTCTTCTTTGGATTTTACCAAGCGCTGAGGGAAAGGTGCAGGAGGTTGGTAAGCAGGCACTGGTGTTTCAGCACTGCTTTTATCCTTAGGTTGTGCCTTTTTAGCCTCCTGGTCGGACCGAACGGTGGTCTGGTCGACCCGAACAGGCTCCTGGACTTCCACATGGCCTTGTGCAACTTGGTCGAGCTCCACTATGGGCTGGTCGGATCGAACAGGGGGCTGGTCGATCTGACCAGAGAGCTGGTGTTGCTCGTCAGCCGGCATAGGAGGGTCTTGATACTCTCGTCCGCTCCTTAAGACGTGCATGGCTTTGATTTCAGCATTTGGGTTAACTAGAGGCTGCCCTGGAAGCTTCCCTTGAGGTCTAGAAAATTGTTGCTCCATCATTCGCTCCAAGCGTTGCAAGGAAGCGGCACTACCCTTTAACTCATTTGTGGTCGCCTTGAGCTCATCCAACCCCTCGGCCATCATCAGGTTGAATTTGCCTTGCTGATGCATGAACTCTTGGACGACCGGAGGAACCCCGTCTGTATTATAGACTGATTTCCTAGGAAACGGTCCATTAGAGTTGTTAGGTTGCTGATCTCGCCTAGGGGGCTGCTGATTCTGTCCCTTGTAATTGTACTTGGGTTGGTAGGGCCGGTCAAGAGTGGATTTTTGCATTGTATTCTTCAGATTTGGGTCATTCATGTGCTCCCAATTTCTTTGCTCACCCTCATCCAGTGAATAGCTCCGGTTGAAAATATGTCTCGGGTAATAGGAAGGTTCGCTATTCAAAGAGTTCACTTGAGCCATGTCATCATTGATTTTAGCAAGGGGGCAATCGGGAGATTTATGCCCTTCTTCGCCACAAGCACCACATTCGTTTGAGTAGAGATGAGACCCTTGGGCGGATTGATAAGATGCTAGCTTGGCTTCCAATTCAGCAATCCTCTCATCTCTAGTAGTGATCTCATGCACTTGGTGCTTCGCATGGCCAGAGCGGCGGGGGTTGGGGATTGGATACCACGTATAGTTCCGTGCGCAGTGATCGAGTAGGTCTCGCCCTTGAGTCGCATCAAGCCGTTTGAATGCCCCACCTGAAAGTGAATCAATATTAATTTTGATATTGTCATATAGACCGCTATAAAAGTTTTTAATCAAAAGCCAGTCTTGAATGCCATGGTGTGGGCATGAGTTTTCAAGATCCCTAAATCGCTCCCAAGCGTCCCTCATTGTTTCATCATCTTTTTGGGCAAAGTTGTTCAATTCCCTCCTAATTGTATCAGACCTATCAGTTGAGAAATATCTTTCTAGAAAAACTTGTGCCATTTGATCCCAAGACCGAATTGAACCCTTTTTCAAAGTCTTATACCATTTGCGGGCACTATCTTTAAGGGTGAAATGAAACAGTAACAGCCTAATTGCTTGTTGAGAAACCCCATTAATTTTAATCAAACGTGTGCAATCAATGAAATTTTGTAAATGAGCATGAGGGTCCTCTTTGTCATCTCCGTAGAACGGAGTTTGTTGGACTAGTGAGACATGATTTGGAGAGATTAGCATGTTGTTGGCCGCGATGCCCGGAATCAACACGGGCCCGCCCACATCTTTGGCATTCGGGGCTCCGTATTCTCCAAGTGTCCTTTCACGGCCTTGGCCATCCTCATCATCAGAGTTGTGGACGCTAGCCTCGTCCTCTTGGGTCCAGCGGCGACGCTCGTCTTCTAATTCCCTTCGTTGTCCTGTGAGAGCGTCCCGCTCCGCTGCGAGTTGAGCCTCTCTTTGCTCGAGTTGGAGACGGAGGTTCTCCAGTTCTTGTGTGCGCTGGGCAATGGCCTCGGGAGTGAGTTGGTCGGCCATCGCAGTGTTTTCTTCTCGCTGTTCGGGGTGCTGGTCAGATCGAACAGAGCCCTGGTCGGTTCGAACAGGACTAAAGGAGGAGAATCTGGCTTCTTCGTTTATTCTTCGGAGAAAATCTTTGATCCTCGGAGGAGGGGACTTCTTCCTTTGTGTATTTTCTGCCAGTCCTGAAATTTAAGAGAGAAGAAAACGTACGTGTCAAAAGAAAAAGAAAAGATCTAGTCTCTCAATACTAAGACAAGGATCCAATATCAACACCGTCCCCGGCAACGGCGCCAATTTGATGAAGGCTTAGAACCTAGGAATCAAATAAATTTATAAACCTAGAGCTAACCTCACTAATCGTTCAGAATATAGCTTTAGGGTCGAACCCAAGGGACGGATCTATGAATACCAGACTTGTCTTTTCTTAAAATCTAGATGAAAATATTTTATGGAATTTTTAGTAATCAAATAATGCTTAAATTGTAAATGTTTTTGGTTATTTTTGGACTTGGAATAAAATGTTCAGACAAACTAAGTAAAATATTAAAGTAAAATCTTTTTGAGGTCTTAACAGAATTTAAGGCGCCTTAGGAATTGGATTTCATCTATGTTTGGCTGTTAAATTAGAAACTCAAAATACTTTCGCATTTGAATTTCTCAATTTAACTACAATTAACCCTCTGGTCAATTCGAACACCAATCTTGTTTGAATCGAACAGTGTCCTGTTCGGTTCGACCAGATCTCTGTTCGGTTCGACCAGAGGGTAAGGGTGCGTTGGGTTTGTCTACTATGTTTACTAATGTTTTGAGATAGGTTTAAATGGACGAACCTAGCTAATCTAAACCTCAGCCTTCGCTTGTTGGAACAGATTCTGGTTTGTTCACAATCTAACCTAATTAACTTGATTGGTTCACAACTTTTGGTATAGAATTCAATTAGTTAAACCAGTCTATCAGAGTTCTTAGGAGTATTTAGAAGTCTTTTGTACTAATCTAAAAGTCGCACTTTTGATGCAGACTAACCTCCCCTTTCGGTTCTAAGATTTACTCCAAATACTTAAATCAATTAGACTTGCTATTCCTAACTTAGACTTACTAGAAGCAGCTGTTCAACTAGAAGGTAATTAGAGAATTCAACAAGTAATTAACTCAAGCAACTAATTAATTCATAATAGACTAGGTCTCAAAACATAGCAATTCATAGCATATCAAACTAACTTCATCCAAACATAGAGTTACTCTCCTAATCCTAAGGCTATAAAAGGGTCTAGCCTAACATAGTATCAAAGCAAACAACAAGAGTTAAACAACAATAAAGATACAAGCCCATCAAATCACAAGATAAAAACATAAAGAAATAAAACCAAATACTCCTTATGCTTTTGATCACGATCTTCAAGGCGATGGAGTGATGCTAGATGGAGATGTCACGTGAAACACTGCTGCCGTCGTCAAAAGGATGATGATTCCCAAGGAGAAGAAAGTACTTGACCCTTAGAAAAGTGGAAGATGGTGTTGAGATGCGAATGCCCTTTTCTTCAGGCCTCCAGGGTATATATAGACATTCCAGGACGCAAGGATGGAAGGCTAGGGCACCAAGGCGCAAGAAATTGCCATAGCGATCAATTTCCATAAAAGAAATGCTACCATAAGTGATATGGCGGCAACCTGGTCGGATCGAACAAGTGGGCAGTCGAACCGAACAGGAGAGAGAGAAAGCAGCCACGCAAGCATGCCACTGTGAAGTCCAGTCGGATCGAACAGCCAGTCAGTCGGATCGAACAGGAGAGAGATGTCGCCTGATAGCCATGAGTCTAGGTCGATTCGAACAGAAATCTGTTTGGGTCGACCAGAAGAGAGAATAAAGCCTCCAATGCTAGGAATGAGTCATCTAGCGTGCGTAATACGTCGGGAATCCATCTATACGCTCCAAAGTCATCAGAAATCATCAAAAACCTGTACATAGAAGAGAAGAAACGACGGCAGAACCAAATCCTGGAAAAACATAGCAATTTATCAAATAATTTATTGGTTTGAGTCTATTTTAAGTGCTAAGTACGGTCCAAATAACAATAAATATTGACTATGTCATTTGACGAAAATCACCGCCAAGTAACATAGTGATGCCTCCGAAAATTTTATACCTTCGATCATCTGAAATTACTCCCATAATATCTCGTAAAGTAGTATCAAGAGCTTCAAAACAATGTCTATGATTCATAGGAGCTTCGTCCCAAACAATAAGAGACGTATGTTGGATAAGTTCTGCTAAGTGAGATCCTAGCTTGATATCACATGACTTTATATCCGTTATATCAATAGGAATTTTAAATCTAGAATGTGCAGTTGTTCCACCTTCTAACAGTAATGCAGCAAGACCAGACGATGCAACGGGTAAGACAATTTTCCCTCGTGAACGACACGAAGCAATGATAGATTGCCATAAGAATGTTTTTCCAGTACCACCATGGCCATCAACGAAAAAAAGTTGTCCATCTTCTCTATCTATTGATTCTAAAACAGCATCATGAACTTGTAATTGTTCCGAATTAAGCAATGAACGCATATTTATTGACTCTGATATTAAACCCGTGCGATTAAATGACATTTGTTCTCTTATGAGACGATTGCTAATTTGATCTGCAAAATTTGAAGCTGGCAAGGGTAAACCGAATGAAGATAATGTAGTACCTAATTGGACCAAATCTTTTTCAAGACATTCTAGAATATAGTTTTTTTTCATATCTTCGGATACTTCATAAGATCCATTGTTGGTTGTATTTCTAAATTGGTAATCAACATCATCTCCAAGGAGGTGCCATGTGTTATTCCATATTTGCATAGGATTTGTAGGTTGGCTATATTCGAGAATATAAACAAATAATTTGCCCTGCAAGCATCTTGGAACGTTTCATAAACAACATTGTTTATTGTTCTCAAAGACTCATAGGAAGTGGCTCCACAAATTTGACTAAGCAATAAACGCAAATAATATAGTTCAGTTTGACTCGGGTGCACGTAGTACATTCGACCTAAACGTTTTTTTTGTTTACGAGAAGTCCACATTTTTTTTTTCATATTCCAGACATATTTTTCAGGTATCTGAGAGTAAGTTAAACTACGAGCAGCTGGATCCCTTTTATTAAGTTCGAACCATTCAGTTAGTTTTGTTCGCTCTAGATCTTGATTGCTAACAACATAAGCTAAACAATCTGCATCAGTGAAAGTGATATTATTTTCTCCTTGCAAATGTACTGGCAAACGTTCAATAGATGGCCACCTTTCATGTATACCATATTGATAGAGTCGCCATATAGCTTCACACGGTGTTATGCACCGACAATCCAAATAGTTTTGTACCTCATTGATAACAGGTTGTTCATTTGAGTTGGAGCCATCAACATAATTTGATTCCTTATTTATCGATATAAATTGTCTGTCAGACCCTTTGCAAACATATTTGAAAAGATATTTGATTAATTGAGGACTGTAACATTTCTCAACATTCAAATGAGCTTGGTACTTGATAAGCAAGGAGATATTATGAGGAACAACATGGGCATTTGAGAAAATTATATTATTTTTTTCGAATATAACATTATTATCTCGCCTCCGGTAGACGACACTTCCATCTTCATTTATATTTGTAATGGAAGCAAACTCTTTTGGAAATTTTTTTGAGCATCTTCCATCTTTCATACAAGGACTATTCCTGTTCATAACTCCGCAAGGACCATGTAACATAAATTTACTTACAGCATCATATCCAAGTGGATCGGCATTAGGATCTGGTAGCTCTGCAGTTATCAAACGATCAACATCGGCAGCAGTTTTTAGTTTGTGCTGTGTGGCCAGCCAAAGGATTATATGCGCATGAGGAAGGCCTCTTTTTTGAAATTCTATTTGAGATACGACTGTATAAAAAAAAAGACACATAAGAAAAAAAAGATTAGAATCTAAAATAAATAAAACTTTAACATGTTATTACATGATAACCAAAAAGTAAAAATTATTATTATTTTTTACATCAAAATTTCATAAAGAAAATATTGCTTAGACTTAATCCAAAAAGGTAAATCTAACCTGCAATGGCTTTACCAAAAAAAGAACAATCATCAATGTCACGCATCAACTCATCATATTTCATCTTGAAAACTCTACATACAATGTCAGGGCGTTCATCAGGACGTTGTCCAGGCAAAATAGATCTTTCAATTTCAATCCACTGTGGGTTGCATGTGAAAGTAATGAATAAATCTGGAGGGCCAAAACGTCGACAAAGAGCTATAGAATCATGGTAGTTTTGAAACATATAGCGGGGCCCTCCAACATGTGAAGAAGGTAATATGATACGTTTTCCGAGTTCACGACCGAGCATGTCACCTTCGGTAACAGCACGCCTAACATTACACAATTTCTCGGATCGCATTATATGCTGATTACGCTCTATGAAAGAAAGTCTGCTTTGGTCAAGAGACAGATACATATCTAGAACAATTTGTTGAAATAGTTTCCCACCTTGAAATATTGTAGGAGCCTCATTGCATCGTGGATGAAGACGAAAAGAGTAGTATTCGGCCATAGTTACATATCGTCTTTTGACTTTGGCTGTGCCAGGCATATTGGGTACGTAACAGATGCAACGATGGAAACCTTTCTCGCCATATGCAAAGATAATAGGATATTGAAAAGGTATATAGAGTGGATTATCACTATAGATACGCTGTAATTTTTTGGAACGATATTCAACAATTATATCTCGGTTTGACTTGCTCGATGTAATATCACCAACAACAAATCCCACTACTTCTGATGCACTCGGGGGGCAATATTGAGGGTTTCTTTGATTACGATCTGAGTGTATACGTATGTGTAATTGAGGAGCATTCATATAGGCCAACCTTTCCTTAATAGTTCTATATTCCTTTACAAGAACGTTGTGCTCATCAAACATTTGAGTGAGTGATTGAACAATATGTTGTTTTGGTTGATTTTGCAAAGAAAATTGAGAGAAATGAGCAAGCCTATTTTGAATTTCGTTGTCTGTATCATACAAATAAAGTTGTGCGAAAGAAGGTCTTAATCCTGGTAAAGGCAACAAAGAACCCATTTTGTGTGATATTTGTCCAGATATTTTAAAGACATAAGGTGCAGAACCATCATTAATAGAATCGTCAACATTACATCCGAATGAAGTAAAAGAGAACATCGAATTATAAGAACGAATAAGTTTTTTGAAGTGTTTTGAATCGGGATTATCATTCGATGAAAGTAATTGTTGCAAAATAGCTGGTGGATGATCCAAAAAAGGGAGACCTACGCGACCTTCCCGGCAACAAAGATTGTAGCTTACATAATTTTCCGCAGAAGATTTAACACATCTTTCTCTATACCAAAAAAATGCACCACAAAAACGACAACCGTGCTCTGGATTGCCTATATCCAATGGTTTGAACTGGTGTTGAATATCTGGAAAAAAAAAAGAAGTTAATAAAACAGGCATATCAGAAAACAAATTAATAATGTTTATAGCAAACCACCATATCGATAGTGACACAAAAGGGACAAAATGTTAGTTCCGACCAAGTACAATTCATAATGACATCAAGTAGTACATTCAACAACAAAAGAGGTGTTGATTTTCTGGGAACAATTTTTTCCATGCCTGCAAATCATTCCATATTATAAGTATCTTAGAGTAACATGACTTAAAAACACCTTAGTTGTGTATGAAACCTAAGAAGGAAAAATCAATCTTCGTGACCACATGATAAAGAAATCAACTTTGCTAAGGAGAATTGCAGCTGTCAGTTTTGCAATTTAAACAGAAAAATATTACAGATAAAATAACAAACCACTATTTGTTGCTTTGACGCCAGCCTGTCCTAATGCGACCCTATTATTTGCACGGAGAAATTTAGTTTTAATGCGACGCGAACGGTAAGATGCTTTGCGCGAGTGCTTGGCAAACACCTTTAGAGGGAGTGAAAGGTCACCAGAGCTGGAAAGTTTGGTAAACCCGTCATTCATAGATGAGGCATGTGGTGAGAGTTCTTCCTGCTGTTTCATGATAGCTACATATAAAAAATATAGGCAAACAACACGTTTTATGTAATGCTACCAGAATATACAGCATAAATTTGAGAGCATTGCACAACAGAAAGTAAATGGACAAACAAAATTTTTGTGGCAGCAAATAATTCCAAATAAGTAACATTTCTTAGATTAATTTGACTCCATAACATCTTAATGCCAAAGGCAACTTGAAAAGGAATAATTGATAATTGTGACCACATGACAAAGCAAATAACTCTCCTAAGGACATGCAATTCAATTGTCATTTTTGCAATTTTAAGCAGGAAAAATAGTATAGATAAAAGTAAGCACCGTTATTTGCTGCTTCATTGCCAGCAAGCTCTAAAATCAGTTGCGAAGATGCATTATTTGCAGAGAGAGTTTTAGTTGGAACACGACGTGAACGGTAAGATGCTTTGTGCAATCTATTAGAAAACGCCTTCAAAGGGAGCGAGATGTCATCAGAATTGGAAATTTGAGTAGATTGATCATTCATAGATGATGCATGTTGTGGGAGTACTTCCAGCTGTTTCAGGACAGCTACATATAAAAAGTACATGCAAACAATTAGGAAATTCTGCCAGAATATCATAAAACAATGTCAAAGCACTGGGTAACAAAAAACAAATTAAAATGTTGACTAAGTCTCAATAGCAATAAGTAAATTCTTCTTACTGGATGCACAAAAATAATTCTCAGAAATTACATAAACATATACAAAGAAGAAGACCTAAGAAATAAATAATTTAAGACCAAATTGTTGGCAAACTTGTAACTTTGGTACATAAATGCATTCAAATAGATAACAAACAGAACATTTGTGATCAGATAATTGTGATAAACAACAGACAAAAATATCAAAATAAAGGAAAAAAAATGAAAATTGTAGATAATAATCCCAGAAATTATGTAGTACTCACGAACAGATGCAGGAAAGTTTGTCATGGGAGCAGAATGATGAGAAGTGCCAACATCAAGATCCATCGGAGAAGGACCATTGCTGCATGGATAGTATTCATTCCGAACGCGACGCGAACGATATAGTTTCTTGCGCTTAATGCTTGGAAAGAACTTCACCGAAAGTGGAAGCTCATCAGAATTTGAAGATTGAGCCCACGAAGCACCAAGAGAAGACATTATGTGAAGATAAACCGGAGTTCGAGCACTGGAAAAAAATAATCAAGCAGCACTTAGTGGCCACATAACTCTAGAAGGCAAAGTCGAAAACAAATTTGATAAATATAATCCAGTCTCAAATTATAGAACCATTCGAATCAAACTCCACTTTATACCAATTAACAATGAAAACAGCTACAGAGGTAGTAGCAATCAGCATAAAGGTAAAAAATTTACTTTCAGCACATATGGAGTACATACTATGCATGGGTTTTCTCATTGAAAGTAAAATTTCTTTTTCCATTGTTGCTTCAGTCCAAAAATAAAACTCAACTCCACCGGCTATCTGAAGATATACCAAGAATAATTAAATTATATGTGCAACCTTTTATGCAGATGGATCGACTTAATTTGATTTATCTCACTCAGCTGAAATTAACTATCACTTGCAGGTGATCCTATGAATTGATAAAAATCCATGTAGATCTTTCTGATTTAGTATTTCAAAACTCAGGTTATAAGGGAAGACTATGATCAATTTCTATTTTTGTTCAAATTCAATATATCTAATTAATGGTTCATTTAATTTTTTGGAACGATTGACAAGTTGAAGGCAAATTAGTGAAAATACAACCTAAACAGTAGTACAGAAATCCTTTCCCCTCCGTACATACAATGAGAGGAAGTCAACAGTAATTCCACCATAAAAAAAAAAGAAGCCAAGCCTACCAAACGAAAAATAGAAGAAGACCATAGAGCAGAATTAGCGAAAATTAGAAAGGCTTCTTACTCCGTACCTTCACCGGAGGAGGTATAACTGACTACGGATCTAAGGACGGCAAGAAAAGGGCGTGTGAAGCTACCAGAGTAATCCAGAGTCGAGAGTCGAGACGTCTACTGGAGAATAATAAACGAAGAACCGTGCTCCTCTCTTTTTCTTTGTTTCTCCCGATCTTATCTGTACCGACTTGGAAAATAAGAAAAAACAAAGAAAGAAAGACAGTAGACAATTTGGTTCGGATGATTTATTGTGGTTTCTTTGTGTATAGTAAAATATATTGCTCATGTAACACAATACAACAGAGAATATTGCACCAAAAACTGCACGGAGTCCAAAACAGGAAATCAAAATTATTGTGGTGTGGCTTTGTAGCTAAGTACGTTGCTTAAGTGAGACAATATAATGTCTATAACAAAGGAGGTATCACACCAAGGCTGCACGGAGTGGAAAACATAAAATCAAAAACACTGTTCATTACTGTTCATCACTGTTCATCCCGAAAGCAAACTTTATATATAGTATAAATAAGGGTGTGTATGTGTATTAGTATTTTGGTAAGATATTTAGCGATTTAGTAATGATGTTATATGGAAAGTTATTTAGGGTTATAGCTCATGTATATAAGGAACAGCTTTGTAATTGAATTGGCAGAAATAGAAATAACTTTTTTCTCAAATTTGTTCATGGTATCAGAGAGCCAGGCTAAACTATAGCCGCCACAAATCTGTTATGCAATTTTGATACTACTTTGCATAGAATAGATCATCAATTTTGTATCTGGTGATATTTCTTTGATAAATCAAAACCGTGAGGATGGTTGACCCCAAATCAGAGAAGAAAGAAGGTGATCAATCAGTCAAGAGGTTCATTGACAGTACCTCTCCCTTCTATCTGAATTCCTCAGATAATCCAGGTATGTCGATCAGTTCCTGTATCTTGAAGGAGAACAACTATGATATGTGGGTGAAAGTGATGAAAAATTCTTTAAGTGCAAAGATTAAATTGGGTTTTGTGAATGGTACAGTAACTAAACTGACAACATCACCAGAATCTGAGTTGTGGGGTACCTGTTATCACATGTTAGTCTCTTGGCTTTTCAATTCTATTGATCCCGTTCTTCAACCAAGCATAGCATATTTTGAAACTGCCAAGGAACTTTGGGATGATCTGAGAGATCGTTTTTGTGTTGGTAATGCTCCAAGAATTCATCAGCTTAAGTCAGATATAGCTGGTGCAAAGCAGCAGGGACAATCTGTTGTCACTTATTACACTCGTCTCAAAGGAATGTGGGATGAGTTGAGTAGTTATATTAAAGTCCCAACATGCACTTGCAAAGGATGCACGTGTAATGTGACTGCAGAATTTCTCAAGGAAAAGGAAGAAGAGAAAGTACATCAATTTCTCATGGGTCTAGAAGACTTAATTTTTGGAACAGTAAGAACACAGATTTTGGGTATGGATCCCCTTCCAAATTTGAGCAGAGTCTACTCAATGGTGGTACAAGAAGAGAGACATAGAACAATAGTGAGATGTCGTGATGATAGAAGAGAAGCAGTTGGATTTGCTGTGCAGGTCAACAGACCCGAAGTGGATCAACAAAAGGGTGGAGCAAGTGAACGGGTGGTGTGCACTCATTGCAATAAACCGGGTCATAATGTGACTCGTTGTTTTGAAATCATTGGATACCCAGAAGGTTGGGGGCGAGGAGGACGCGGCACACGTGGCAGAGGAGGTGGCAGAGGCAGGGGGAGAGGTCGTATGTCGGCCCATGCAGTTCATGCACCTGCTGTTGAGTCGACTGCCAATGATGCTACAGTGCAGTCGAAAATTCCTGGCCTATCAGATGTTCAGATGCAGCAAATTTTGGCTATACTGCAGAATTCAAATCATAGTGGATCAAGTGATACAGCTGAAAGACTGCAAGGTAATCTTACTAACACAGCTTGGTTACTAGATAGCGGTGCATCACACCATATGACAGGAAATTTTGAGTGTTTGAGGAATGTGCATAAAATTGAATCCTCATCTGTTGTTCTGCCTAATGGAGGTCAATCCTCTGTCACTTTAGAGGGATCAGTTCATCTGAGTGGAGGATTGATCCTTAAAAGAGTCTTGTATGTGGCCTGCTTGAACTGCAATTTGATTTCTGTTAGTGAATTGCTTAAAGACAACAACTGCTTTGCTACTTTCACTCATGGGCTGTGTGTTGTACAGGACCTCATTTCGAGGATGCTGATTGGTGTGGGTGAGATGAAGGATGGAATTTACTACTATCATGCATTCACATCAGCACAAGCAAATCATGTTAGTAAACAGAAGAGCTCAATGTTGTGGCATAGAAGAATGGGACATCCCTCAATGCATGTCACAAATTTATTGGCTGGTGTTAATGATGATAGTTGTAAATTAAAAAGTGCGTGTGAGATATGTTTGAAAGCAAAACAAACTAGAGATGTTTTTCCAGTTAGTCAAAATAAAGCTGTTGCATCTTTTGATTTGATACATTGTGATGTTTGGGGTCCTTATCGAGTTGTTTCAAAATGTGGTGCACATTCTTTTTTGACAATAGTTGATGATTTTACCCGTTCTACTTGGGTGTACCTAATGGCAGAAAAGAAGGAGGCTGCTGATTTGTTGATGAATTTTTGTAAAATGGTGAAGACACAATTTGGAAAAATCATTAAATGTGTGAGAAGTGATAATGGTCTTGAATTTAAGGGTGAGAGAATTATGAAATTTTATTCAGAAAATGGCATTTTGTGTCAGACATCGTGTGTGTACACGCCACAACAAAATGGTAGAGTTGAGAGAAAACATAGACACATTCTGAATGTTGCTCGAGCATTGAGATTTCAAGCACATTTGCCTCTTGAATTCTGGGGAGAGTGTGTCCTCACGGCAGCATATCTGATTAATAGAACTCCCACGCAAATTATACAAAATAAAACACCATATGAGATGTTGTTTGGCAAGCCACCTGCATACTCACAAGTGCGGGTTTTTGGTTGTTTGTGTTATGTCTCAACCAAACCTCATACATTAGACAAATTTGCAGCTAGAAGCAAAAAGTGCATTTTTGTTGGTTATCCATTTGGCAAGAAAGGTTGGAGAGTTTTTGATATGGAAACATCAAACTTTATTGTGTCAAGAGATATAAAATTTTGTGAAGATATATTTCCATATGAGCAACTGGACAATAGCATTGTGCAGGCCGTGAGTCAAAATCTGATCCAACCTCAATGTGAATCGAACATTAATTTCCTTGGAGAAGGCAGTGAGTCAGGAGAGAGGGGGAGAAACCCTGAAGACAATCAAGCGAGTGAACAGGTGTTCGATGTTGAAGAGCAGCAAGGTGAAGTTGAGTCACATAATGAGTCACAGAATGAATCTGCAGCAAACATGCATGCTACTCAATCAATCACGCGCGAATCGCGTGTGAGAAGAGCACCTGATCATCTCAAGGATTATATTTGTTATACTGCTCGGGTTGATTCCAATCTGCTACATCCTGAGCACATTAAAGTGCAAGGTACGCGATATCCTATAAATCGCTATATAAGCTGCGATAAATTTTCTGTGACGCATCGAGCATTCTTAGCTGCAGTCACCAAAGAAAAAGAACCAGAGCACTATGGTGAGGCAGTTAAAAGTAAAAATTGGTGTGATGCCATGCAAAATGAAGTTGATGCTCTTGAAAGAAATGGAACCTGGATTTTGAAGGATCTGCCACCAAATAAAAGTGCAATTGGGTGCAAATGGGTGTATCGTATCAAGTATAATGCTGATGGCAGGGTTGAGCGATACAAGGCACGATTGGTTGCTCTTGGAAATAGACAAGTGGAAGGCATAGATTACACAGAGACATTTGCACCCGTTGCTAAAATGGTCAGTGTGCGTGCATTTTTGGCCGTTGCGGCAATTAAAGGATGGGCTTTACATCAAATGGACGTGCAAAATGCTTTTTTGCATGGCGATTTGCATGAGGAGGTGTACATGCGCTTACCACCAGGTTTCACTCACTCACATCCAGGAAAAGTATGTCTGCTTAAGAGATCAATTTATGGGTTGCGACAAGCTCCACGTATGTGGTTCTCAAAACTTGCAGCAGCGCTTGAGTCATATGGGTTTGTTCAGTCAAAAGCTGACTATTCTCTTTTCACTTGGCACAAAGGAAATGCATTTCTTGCAATTTTGGTGTATGTCGATGATTTGGTGATTGCTGGAAACTCAAATGATGAAATTGGTGCATTCAAACAATACATGAGCAATGTGTTTCTTATGAAAGATTTGGGGCAATTGAAATATTTTTTGGGTATAGAAATTGCAAGAGGACCATCTGGTTTATACTTATGCCAACGCAAGTATGTGCTTGATATACTTGCCGAATGTGGCCTTTTGGGCGCAAAACCAGCAGCTACTCCCATGGAACAGAACCATAAATTGGCCGAATCAATGAGTGATAGGTTAAAGGATCCGGAAAAGTACAGAAGGCTGATTGGCCGACTCATATACCTAACAATTACAAGACCTGAACTTTGCTACTCAGTTCATGTTTTGGCGCAGTTTATGCAAGACCCATTGCAAGAACATTATGATGCTGCACTTCGAGTTGTGCGTTTTTTGAAAAGCAATCTGGGTCAAGGGATCCTACTTCGTTCTGATGGGAAATTGCAAATTAATGCCTATTGTGATTCAGATTGGGCAAGCTGTCCATTGCCACGAAGATCGTTGACAGGTTATTTTGTGATGCTTGGCCACTCTCCTATCTCGTGGAAAACCAAGAAGCAACAAACAGTGTCCAGATCTTCAGCTGACGCTGAATACAGATCCATGGCCAATGCTACATCTGAATTATTGTGGATAAAATCCTTTCTGAAATCTCTTGATGTTCATCATTCAGGTTCAATGAAACTATTTTGTGATAGCCAAGCAGCTCTGCATATTGCAACTAATCCAGTGTTTCATGAAAGAACGAAACACATTGAACTGGACTGTCACTTTGTGCGCGATCAACTTCGAACTGGGTGCATTGCAGCTGTGTACACTCGATCGTCCGAGCAGTTGGCTGATATATTTACTAAAGCTCTTGGAAAACAACAGTTTCATTATTTGTTGGGCAAGTTGGGCATATGTGATCTTTATGCTCCAACTTGAGGGGGAGTATAGGAGTTTATATGGTAATAAGGGTGTGTATGTGTATTAGTATTTTGGTAAGATATTTAGCGATTTAGTAATGATGTTATATGGAAAGTTATTTAGGGTTATAGCTCATGTATATAAGGAACAGCTTTGTAATTGAATTGGCAGAAATAGAAATAACTTTTTCCTCAAATTTGTTCAATGTCTGGTTTCGAACTTGGACGTTAGAACCAGAGATGTTTTGGACTAGAATGTTGGTCAATGTGGTTTTTCTTGTTCTAACAAATTGAGAAGAGTAATCTAGTATCAAATATGTTTGACAACAAATGCTATTCGAGTCTCGAGTATTAAAATTTTAAACAGTTGATCAAGATTTTTCAATATGATCTCCATATTGAAATATATTTGAACACCAAATTATATATATATTTAAAAAATATTGGTCATTTTGTACCTTTAATTATTGGTCGTTTTTATTGGATCGTTGGATTTCAATATATTTCACACTTTGATTTCTTTCGATTCAGGTGCCTCCGCTTTGTTTTCACGCTTGAAATTTGGTTTAAGCTATTTTTTGAATAATGGTTTATTTCCTCCATTTGATATATAAAATGTAAAGTAACTCTTGACCCTTGTGGGAATAATTCTTTTTAGTGAGTTTTTTTAACCTATATAAGAATCAAAGAACTAAGCAACTAAATACATCAACAAAGACACCAGAAATCTTATACATAATACCAGTATGTATAAAATTGCAAGAATACTTGAACACTTGATCCATGTCCAAGCCAGATTGCAGCTTATGTACTTGAACCATTGAGCACAGACCTGAAAATCATTCGCAGGTTGATGTTAGATATAGCAATAATTAAGAATAATAAAGGAATAAAAGTGACTATCACAACTGTTTTTACCAATTTGGAGTAAGGTTCCGTTGCCACCATTTTTAGATGCCACAAGTTCATATTTTATGAATATTTAAAATTTTTGACTCAAACGCTGAATCTAAATCATTGATCTTGTTCAATTTAAAGAGCGATGCGTTTGTATTTAATTTTTATAAAATTTGAAGTTGGTTTGATACTCAATCAAGTGACCAAATGATGAACATATTAGAATTAATCTATCATAATTAATTAGATTCATTCATTTATTGACCACTTGATCGAGAATCAAACTGACTCCAAATTTTATAAAACTTATATCGAAACACATTGTACGTTAAATTAAATTAGTTCAACAGTTTGGATTCAGTGTTTGAATTTAAAAAAATTTAAATATTCATAAAATATGAAGTTGTGGTAACTTTGTGGCACCCAAAAGTGGTGGCAGCGGAACCTTGCTCATAATTTTACTGTTTTATCACTAACTCATTTAGATAAAAAGAATACAATCTATGCCGTCATTAGTGATATGCCAAAAGTCCTTGGTTCTTGGTCCGTCTTTTGTGTTAGTAAGTGGTGTTTATGCCCAATTTTAATTTTATTACATTTAATAGCAATTAATTCAAGCAAACAACCACATAGAATCTCGCACAAGCATTCAACACATCATGAGAAAGGTGTTGGAAGTTATACCTCTTCTATTATAGCAAATATAAGGCTCGATCCTTATCGTTAGAAGGCGGTGGTGTGCTCTTCATCTCCACTACACCTTTGGCCTCTAATCCACTCAAAGTCTTAACTAAGTTCTAGGCTCTTGTGCTAGCAAGAGAAAGAACAAAGTTAATTCCTTTATCTTTTTTCCAATTAATTAGCTTATTTGATTAATGAAACTAAGACTCAACACTTGAGCAACCTAAAAGGATGCAAGAGAGAGAGCAAACAAGGAAGATAACTAATTATCTTTTTGCTTGCAGGTGGCGGCCAAGTAAAGGGAAGAGAGAGAGAGTGGGTAGATTAGAATTCCAAAATACACAATTATATGTGCTTATATAGACCACCAACCCTACCAAACCCTCTTGCATATTTACCAATATGCCACCCCTTGTGGCCGGCCATAACATGGGCCACTATGGGCCATTAGCTCATGTGTTTAATCTCTTATTATATTTAGTAGGCCTTTTTCTTTGCATCCAATTTGGACTATGATGAGAGGATTTTATGTTTATATTTTGGTAGAATTTTATCCCCAAACTAAACTAATTTGACTTGAGTTAGGTTAATTAGGGTTATTTTAATTAAGATTT
The DNA here is from genome assembly GCA_028095005.1 of Rhynchospora pubera. Classification (NCBI taxonomy): domain Eukaryota; kingdom Viridiplantae; phylum Streptophyta; class Magnoliopsida; order Poales; family Cyperaceae; genus Rhynchospora; species Rhynchospora pubera. The sequence goes on from CM051461.1 coordinate 41,743,452, forward strand.
GTGTCAAGAATAAGCTACTACCGTAATTCCTATTTTAATACAGATTTTTGACAAAAATATGACTTGGATAAATCAATAATGATGTAGAGCTCATTGTAAGCTTTCCAACGGTTTTTGAATCACCTCAATCGGAGTCCGGATGAAGGAGATATGGGCAAAATACTGACAGGACGCAGTGCTGAAATTTCTAGAACGGACCGTTCCAAATCAGGACGGTCCGCCCCAGCCGAAACTGCCAGAAACAGCAGGATTTTCTATTTTAGATGATTGGGACAACCGTCCCAGATTAGAACGGTCCACCCCAACAGAAACCACCAGAACTTCCAGAAATAGTCCATAGTTGCCAAATTTAGAGTTCTATTATGTCATGGCGGTTCTAATCTATCTCTGGCACTTCCAGAACATATCTTCTGCTATTTCCATCATCTCTACACATTTCTAAATGCCTATTTAAACATAGTTTGAGGGAATTTTTGAGAGATACAAGAGAGAAGTTCAATTCCAGATCCAAGTTAGGGTTAGATATAGTTCTATTTGAGAGAAAAGTCTCAGGTCAAGATCGTGGCAGCGCCGAATCGACTGGTTTGTGGTAGAAACAAGGCGTTTCGATAGAAGGCTTCGACCTACAAGAGAAAGCAATGACATATTGGGTTTTGTTCTTCCTTTATTTCCTATTTCTCTTCGTTTTGCATGATGTCTTTTAGTTGTTGAGTTGATTGTTCTAGGGCTATGGTTGTAAACCTTTCTACTTAGTTGCTTGTTTTATTTGAATACTTCTTTGTTAGTTGAGTTAAGTTACGTTTTATTTTCTGTGATTTGATTTGCTATCTATTTGTTGAAGTTAGTTATTGTTTGATCTGATTGTTGCGTTAAACAAAGGCCTAGTTTAATTGTCAAGTCAAAATCGAATTGCAATAACAAATTAATACTTAGAATAATTAGGTAGGCGATATCCGAAAGGATTAAACCAGACTTTGATGTAAATTAGAGTTTTACTCAATAAACCGGAAGGTTGAGAGGTTACCAAGACCCAAAAAACAATCTAAAGCACCTGAACCAAGAAATGGAAGTTGAAATTTAGGAGTTTTAGGAATTACCAAGCAGAACCCTTCAACTTGACCTGAACGAAAGTTAGAGCGGAAGTCTGTGGGTTAGGTTTGGTCTAATTCACGTAAAAACACTCAGCAAATAACTAAGTAGGATGATAAAACAAGTATCAACCATTGGAACAGACCGTTCCAAAGTCAGAACGGACAGCCCGGAAGGGGGCGTCTGACCTAGAACGACTAGTTCCGATCGTTGACAGAGGCTGAAACGGACCGTTCCAACCATTAGAACGGACCGTTCCAACTTTGAAAGAGGTAGAATCGTTTGGAACCAGAAACCCTAGAATTATTTGACCTGCTGATTTTCTCTTGTATAGTTCTTGCTCTAACCTTAATATTAGATCTAGAATTTGTATTCACATTTAACCTTTAATTCAAAAAAGAAAGTTGAACTCGTCTAGCTAGTTTAGTAAAGTAAATACCGATATTCCAGCACCGTCCCTGTGGATTCGACCCTCAAGCTGCTCTACAAACAATTAGATCGGTAAACGAGGTTTATTTATTTTGAGACTTGGTTCTACACCCGATCAGACTCAATTAGGCTATTAAATTAAGCCTGCACTTTTAATTTAATTCTACCAATTAAATTAAAATATGTTGAATAAAAAATAATTATCAACTTATTGATAATCATTTTGGGATTAGCAAATACATTAATTTATTTCTATATGATCTCTTTGATTTAATTAACTATAACGGTTCGCAACGGTATACAATTAATTAATCTAACTTATTATATTTTCACAGAACTCACTGCTGCGAATAAATAAATAATGCACCATATGGTTAAAACTTTATATGTGTGACCCTTTGAGGATTTATGTTATGTTGGCCATGAAAATAAATCGCTATTTATTTCATAATCATAAGCGGTATCTAGCAACACATTATGATTCCCAATTCACATAAATATTATACTGCTACAGTATTTCAATCCTACATAAGAAATAAAAGTATTTTTCTATTTTGATTATTATGTCACATGATATCATTGTATAATTCAAGATAGGAATGTGTCATTTTGTAGATTATACATTTCTTGATCTAGAGATAATTGTATAAAGTTGCTAGCAAACAATCCATCTCCATCAAGGGGCCCAAACATATATCATCACTCACTAAGTAAATTAATGAGAGATATACAGTTTTCTTGATGAACAACTTGTTCTCACACAATTCAAGAGAACATAAATAAAGTCCGTATAGCAGCCCTTATAGGATTCAACGTTAGATGATATTTATTGAGTCATGTGGAAAAGTTCAACCATCTCAAACTTAGAATCAAACTCATATGAAATAAATAATGACACATAACACAATCCATATATTTATTTCATTGGGTTATATCATGGACTATGTTCCATAACATATGCAATTAAGTTGGTAACTCCTTACATATGATTTGTAGAACTTAATCATCACTTAACTTGCATACTAATCTTATATGATAATTAGTTCTCCTTGTTAATTATCAAGATTATATATAGTTTAGATTTATTATTGTCATTTAATAATAAATGAAACACAGAGATCCATAATTCAGATCCTCAACCTGAATGATCTGTCAATAAATAAATCAAGGAATAAATGATTAAATATCATCAATGACATAAACTAATGTATTAGCCATCAACTAATTGGCTTCTAGGACACAACTCTAACACTTCGGAAGGCCATCTTTAAACCCGTACCGGACTGACCCTTCGAAAGATTTACAACAGACTAGGGCCTAGAAGGGTCAGATTTTGAAAGGGCCGGATTTAATTTTTGACGAAGACGGATTTTCATAGGACGGGTATCGATGGACTAGGTCCGGTCCGGCCCAATCCGGTCTAGTTTATTTGGAAGGACCGGTTCAATATAAGTTAATAGAATGAAAAGGTGTATAAATTTCAGGCATAATTGTACGTGATTTTCTAAGATGAAGGTAATATTTTCACGCATAATTTAATTCAATTATTTAGTTTTAATTTAATGTTATCTAAAATACTTATGTTTTTTAATCATAATTTTTTCATTTCTAGGTTCAATGATCGATGTGCTAGATTCAAGATTTTTTTAAAATTATTAAAAAGAGGGACTTTTTATTTTTATGCTAAAAAATTCAATTTTTTCATTTATTTTTTTATTAACATTACTAAATATTAATTTTTTTTAACTCCACCTATGTACACATTACAGGAAACTGCAGTATCTGCATCGGCAGTTATGAATTTGCAGTCAAAAATATCTGTTGCATCGGTCAAATTAACTTATTTGCATCCGCACTTAGTTTTTCAGCATTTTGCATCGACTTATTTTTGTCTGCATCAACTTGTTGATGTAAATAATAACTACTTGTATGGAAAACACAGATGTAACTATTTTCATTTATCTGTATCGGATTTACTAATGTAACAAATTGGATATTTGCTTTTGCCTAGCAGATGTAGTTAATGTTTATGCACTTGCATCTGCTGCAGCAATGAAAATAATATATCTAATTGCATGGGATAAATTGATGTAACCATTCTCACTCGACTGCATCAGTAAGACAGATGCAATCAACAGATTCTTGCATCGCCCCAGCAGATGCAACAAATCTGTAGCTTATGCATTAGTTATGTCTATGTAAATAATATAACTAATTGCATGAAAAACACCGATTTAACTAATTCGTGCTACTGCATAGGAATCACTGATGTAACTGAACTAATTATTGCATCTGTCCAGTAGTTGCAACAAATCTGTAACTTATGCATTGGTTATGTCTATGTAAAAACTATAATTAATTGCATGAAAAACACAGATTTAACTAATCCATGCTACTGCATAGGATTCGTTGATGTAACTAAACTAATTACTGCATCGGTCCAGTAGATGCAAAAAATCTACAACTTAGGCATCGACTATGTCAATGTGAATACCATAACTAATTGCATGAAAAATACCGATTTAGCTAATCCATGCTACTGCATAGGATTCACTGTTGTAATTAGACTCATTATTACATTTGTCCTACGGATTTAGGAAAAACGTAGCTCTTACATCGACTAGCCAAATATAAATAACACAAAATAAAATGATGCAATTACTATTTCATGCTATTGCACTAAATATTAGTTGTTGTCCTGTGGTGTTAAAACGTACATGTCGATGTTCGAAAGACCTCCAAACACGACGCAATTTTGACATGACATGTCAGCACTTACTAACACAACGGTGCGATTTTAATTATGATTATGTCTTAAATCTTTTTTGTTATAATTATTATTAGAGATGAAAATGGACTAGAGCTGAATCCGCAACATAACTACATAAAGCCAAGACCTCCACAATTGAGCTGAATCCGCAACATAAGCGCCCATACTTAGTAATGCAAAATTAACCTCCACGACTGGGAATCGAACCTAAGCTTTGTGGAATCAAATTGGCAATTAAATGGGTAATTAAGTGCACGTCTCATCAGTACAGAAAATGTCTCTTTTTTCCGTTAACAGAGTATATTCCTTTAATGAGCAGCCTTGGAGGATCAATTATCATTAAATAGTGCTCCCCGAAAATTGAAAACTGTAAACTTATTAATGGCAATTATTAATGGAGGGATAATTACATAAGCAAAGAAAATGTTAATGCGGGCATTCTATATATTAATTTTATCATCTTACTTTTTTTTACATAAGCCAATAGATCTTTCTTATTTTATTTAATTTATTTTTCCTTTATAAGCAGTATCCTTTTAAATTCTCTTGATTTAATTGCATTTTTCAATTGATACACTACTCATTTTATATTCATTTCCAAATACAGATAGGAGTTTTCTTCCAATATGCTATTCTTTTTTTTTTTTAAATCTATCAAGTATATCATGTTCTGAGATGCATAGAATCAGATCTTCAATTTTCGAATCAATTAATATAATCGGTATTTGGATTTTATATTTTGACTATGCATCTAAAAATATATATAAACTATGTAACAATTACCTATATACTTAGTTGTGTTACGATCAAATTGGTTATCGTGATTATTGAATGATTAGTAATTCAAACTAGTAGTGTTTAAAAAATGATACGTACTTTTTATTTAATTGGTTAAAATAAATTCCAACAATTTAATTTTTATTTAAAAAATTATTTACATATTTTTAATGAGAAAAAAATAAAAAAGTCATTATATAGGTTGACATGTCATGTCAAAGGTATCGTGCCATAATGCTTGTCGAATTAGCCAATTCATGCAGTCAATATAACACGTTCAAAATAATAATTCGTGTTAGTAAGACATGTCATGACCTCCAACAAATATAATTCACATATATAAACTTGAAGTTTTAGTTAGTAGAAATGCAAGGATCATATATATAATTATTTAATTCAAAATAGATCCAAAACATCATGCATTCTTATTTATGTAATCATCCTTTATGCATATAGATTAATATTATTCCTTCATTTATATTATTTTTGCTTATTATTGTTGTTATTCATCAAAACTAATGATTCTAAAATAAAATACTTATGTAATATGCTAATGTATTAATTCCTACTACTTATAAAATTAAGCATCAAATTGGTTATCATAATTATTAAATGAGTTGTAATTCAAACTTTTGTTCTCAGGAACGACCCGGATGATTCGGTTGGTAAGATACAAACACAACATGACAGTGCCAGTGTTTCTTATCAAAATTGTGTTGTGTTGGAGACTTTTTAAAGATGGATAATTATACGAGTTTGTATTATAAATTTTATAATGCTCGATTGATAACTTTTTATTTAATCATTAAATAATATTATAATTATTAAATGAATTGGTAATGCAAACAAGTGTTCTCAAAAATGATACCGGACAATCGGGTTGGTAAGACATGGCACAACATGATAGTGTTGATATGTCGTGTCAAAGTTGTGTTGTATTGGGGGTTTTCGAAGATTGATAATTAATTGAGTTTATATTATAAATTATAAACTTAATAATACCGATTGATCATTTTTTATTTAATCATTAACTTTTATTATAATATAGCAAGTCATAATAAATTCCAACAATTTACGTTTTAAATAAAATTTTTATAATTAAATATGTGTCGTGTTAGCCAATTAATGCAGTCGACACAACACGTTCAAAATGTTATCTCGTGCCAGCAAGACATGTCATGATCTCCAACGAGTAAGTTTTCGACATGACACAACACGTTTTAATATGACGTTCAATACGAAATATTCCTATTGCAATTTATTTTAAATATTTCATATTATATTTCAAATAAAGGATTATGATTCAAATATTATTCAATTTACTTTTACATGAAAAATTTATGAAACATATTTTTTTTTTCAAATACATGACTTTCATCAAATTAACCTTAAAATAATTTAAAGTTCTTTTTCATTATTTTTCTTACTAAAATTACATTTTTATCTTTGAAAAATAAAATAAAATATTTGTTTGTATTCTTATAATTTTGAAGAATAGTGATGTATATATATATTTTCCTTACCACCGTTCCCATATTTCTATTATTTATTAATTTTTTTTTACAATATATAATACAATTTATTTTAATATTTATTTTATTTTATCAAGAATTAAATTTACTTATTTGTTATTAAATAGAATTCACTTATGGTTCAATGTATTTATTAAACTTTTAATGGTCTTTTTATCAACATAGTCACTTCTGATTTTAAACTTTACTTGCAGAAATAATTCATATAATACATAACATATAATACAAATTTATTTGAAACAATAGTACTTTTTATAAATAAAATAAACATGCTCACAATACGAGAGCATTTTTTCAATAAGGACACAAAGTACTTTTATTATATTAAGATTAAGATTAAGATAAGGTTTAGATTAATTTGTAATTGATGCCATAATTATATGTGCCTAATCAATTTAATATTTATTTTTATCATAAATTAAATTTAATTATGATTTATTAAATATTATTCACTTAAAATTTAACATATTTATAAGACATTTAATGATCTTTTCAATTAGCAATATGCAGTCATCATTTACTATTTCTTTTAAAAAAATCAACTAATACGCCTTATTCAATGCACTATATATATGTTATATGTTAGTCCTTGGAGAAATGTGTGTTTATAAGAGAGTAGATTGATGTATATGAGCTGTCAATGATACATTTTTCTGAACCAAGTGCGGTTGTATAGAATCAAGGATTCGGTATAGGGAATATAGTAGACAGTGAATAGAGTTGATTAAGTACAAAATTGGCCTAGCGATTCTCATTTCCCTGATCCTCTTTCGTTTCCATAAGTTTCCGATACCTTTCCTTTCAGATTGGATCTAAGAATTAAACCATTCCAAATACGATGTTGCTCTGCTCATTCATAACCCTAACACGCCGCTGCTCTCTCCACCATTCCACCCTCTCCTAGAAGAACTATTTGTTTCTCTGCTTGGACGCTTGATCTCTCCGATCTTTTCAAGAGCTTTAGAAAATCAACAAGTAAGCCCATGCATCTCTTCCTTTTACTTTTGTTCTTTGTTTGTTGTGCATTTAAAATTTAGTTGTGTATGTTCCCTTTTCTACAATCTGATTTAGTATTGGAACAATTGGGATGGAGATGCGTGAAATCTTTTTTTTTTTTTGAAAAAAAATGAAACAATTGGGTAGGAAAATTAGCCTAACTAAACCAACAAAACAGAAACGAAACAACAACTAAAATCAAGGACTGAGAATTCTAATTTTGGTTTCATTTAATAATTTGTTGCATACAGAAAATTGCTCCTTAGTAGCAATTTTTCTATGACTGCCAGCGATGGTACTCTTCTTTTTTTCTTTCAAGTCCTTGTTTTGTTTGACTAAATTTTTTCTTATTGATTTGTTAGGATGTCTCCGGGACGCAGATGTCTTCCTGGTGATGATGAAATTGATGAGGAAAACAATAGCAATGTGATTTTTTCAGAAAATGAGTTTGATCAAGATGATTATGAAGAGGCTGATCTTGAATACGAATCTGATGCTTCATCAAGTGATGATGAAGTCAGCTCTGGTGGAGATAATTAGACATAGCTTTGAGTCATTCAAAAGTGCATGTTATGTTCTTTTTATTCTTATTTCTGTTGTGATAGTACTTGTGGTAGCATTTTTATTTTTGTTTGTACCGATGAATGTTTTGGATTTTGTTATTTATTATATGTCAAATGTGTTTGATTTTATTTTATGTACTATGAATAAATTAATTTAATAATAATTACTATTATATCAATGTTGATCGTTATGTGTGAATTTGTGTAATTAGTTAATTTTATGTTAGTTTAATTAATTTATGAAATGAATTTATATTGTGGATTTTATTTTGCATCAGTGAATTAAAATTAAATTTATATATTTGCATAAAAAATATTGGTACTAAAAGGGTGCAAAAGAAAACTATTTAAATAAAAAATATGGATGCAACTGAAAATCAAACACATCCAGCACTTACATGCAGAAGAGTACAAGTTGCATCGGTTTGTCGATATAGTTGACTGTTTATATTGCGCAAGTCAACGGATGCAAATAATAATCATATGCATCAAGAACTTTCATGCAGAAGAGTAGAAGTTTGCATTCGCTTGTCGATACAGTTACTGTTTATATTGCATGCATCAACGGATGCAAATAATAATCACATGCATCAAGAACTTTCATGCAAAAGAGTACAAGTTGCATCGGTTTGTCGATACAGTTGACTGTTCATCTTGCACGAGTAAATGGATGCAGTTAAAAATCAAATGCATCGGGTATCCTCATGCAGAAGATTATAAATCACATCAGCTTGTGGGTGCATTTGTTATTTATCATGCATGAGTAAATTGATGCAAGTACAAATCAAATGCATTGGGATGCAGATGCAGTTTATTGTTTATCTTGTATGCATAAGTTGATGAAACTAAAAAACACATGCATCAGGAATTTCTATGCAAAAGAGTATAAGTTGCATTGGCTTATGGATGTAGTTTATTATAAATTCTGCATGTGTACACCGATGCAATGGTAATTAAATTCATCGGGAATGCCAATGCAAGAGGTAGAGGTTGCATCAATATGCTGATGCAGTAGATAATTTATTTTTCATCCGAACACTGATGCATTTAAGAATTTATTTTTACCATCAGTCATCCGATGAAACTGAGGGAGTCGATGCGTTTGATATCATTTGCACTGTCACTTTGTGCATCACCTTTGTTGAATCAGTAAGCCGATGCATATCACTTATTTCATCAGTTTTCAGATGTAAAAGGGCGATGCAGATAGTGCTTTTTTCTGTAGTCCAGAATTTAAGGAGGAAAAAATTGAAAATATTAATTTAATTATAAATTTATTTTAGAAATAATGTTTAAATATTTTAAGGCAATTAAAAAAATTTTGGAACAAAAATCAAACTTACTAATTATTATTTTTTCACCAACTTATCCAACTATAATCCATGCACTAATTCTTATATACATTTTAGAAAATTTGACAATTATTAAGTTAAAAATTAGCATACTTATGAGACATTGACATACTAATTGGCATATGAGTTCTTGTAAACATTGGCATTCGATATAAAAAATTACTATATATTTTGTGTTGACCAAATAATTTAAGTGAACATAAAATTTGCTCGTCAAATATGTTATTTACTTACCATGATTATTTATGCAATATAATTTTTTTTACTATAATAGATCAAAGAGAGATGTACAAAAGAGAATAGGAGATGCGCACATAAAAATAGAAGAGCAGAAGAGTATTTTGGTGGAGGGCGTACAGCCTCTTTTTCTCAATTTGTTTATTAACCAAAATATTACAATCTTACATAAAGTCCTTACAACTTTATAATATTACAAAAGGGTTGACTTCAAGCAAAATGAGGAATAAATGATCACCATTAACTGTAGTTAATTTATACGACCTCTTATAAATCATTTTACCTCATGATTCAATTAAAAGCTAAAATCTAACCTACTTATCAGACTTTTTTTTCTTCTGCTTAGTCATATCCTGCATACATAGTATACTTCCCCAATTGCAAATAATTCTCATATAATGAACTCTAAATTAAAGTTTTGAGTCGTATTCTTTAAATCGAGCAAACCTCTCTAAGATTTTTATCATGAAGACTTTTCATATTCTCGAATTGTTTAGAAGGTCTTTCTATGTTACTCGAAGCATGTTGCTTGCCCTTTGTACTATCTAGTTTTTCATGCTTCTCACATGCAATTTTTTACACATTTTGGCTTGAAACTGTCGCGGCTTTTTCGTCATTATTCTCCTCGAAGGAATCTCTCGAAGAACAATGGGAACATAGCCTTAGATTCACCTCCCTTAAGGTTTCGATCTCCATGGCGGGTATCTCTCAACACAAGAGAACCCTATACAGAGTCGCTACTTAAAGAAGTTTCTTGATTTAGCGGGTCCTTTCTTTCCAGTAGGCGCAAGCCCCTACTGTTAATTACCCCGTAGTTGCCTACGAGAACCTCTGATTAAGGGACATAAAGGGTATTGACGTAATGGGCTAAGGAAAGAGACTTATGGAGTGCTATTAAGGAGGACTTAATTGATGGTACCAAATCTATTAGACGGGACCCAATTAAGGATCGACAAAAGGTTTCTAACTGGACTAACGGAGAAATAGATTTTTGGTTTAGAAGAGGTTTTTTTTTTTTCGATGAAAGGGGAGGCTTCGCTTGAGGTTATTTCTGGTAAACTCTCGGGGCTATGACTGGCCTTCTTGTGAGAGTGAAAAGAGTTTTGCAACCTTTGGGGCCTCTTGGGCGGCCACGACAAAAGTTGGTTCTTTTACAACCCTAGGGACCATCTTCATCGGTCTTCTTAATAAGAGTTGGTTCTTTAACGACCCTAGGGACCATCTTCATCGGTCTTCTTAATAAGAGTCGGTTCTCGGGATCATCTTAGTCGGTCTTCTTGTGAGAACGAAAGAGGAGTTTTACAACCTTAGGGGCATGTGGCGCCTTTGAGCTAAAGTTGGTTCTTTTACAACCCTAGGGACCATCTTCATCGGTCTTCTTAATAAGAGTTGGTTCTTTAACGACCCTAGGGACCATCTTCATCGGTCTTCTTAATAAGAGTCGGTTCTCGGGACCATCTTAGTCGGTCTTCTTGTGAGAACAAAAGAGGAATTTTACAACCTTAGGGGCATGTGGCGCCTTTGAGCTAAAGTTGGTTCTTTTACAACCCTAGGGACCATCTTCATCGGTCTTCTTAATAAGAGTTGGTTCTTTAACGACCCTAGGGACCATCTTCATCGGTCTTCTTAATAAGAGTCGGTTCTCGGGACCATCTTGGTCGGTCTTCTTATGAGAACAAAAATAGAATTCTTTGGACGAGGGGTTCCGTAAGAATTCATTTTCTAAGTCATCTAAGGTCGATCTCAACCTTAGTGAGGGACTTTTCCTCAAATGAAGAGGTTTTGGCTTTGACTTTGGGTTTCGTGTTTGGACTTTTAATTTCTTGATGCTTCTCTTGGGATGTTGGTGATTTACTCACTTTGGCCTTTTGTAGCTTTGACTTTTGAAAGTACTTTTTTACTTCAAAATACTTGATCTTGGAAGATATTTGACTTTAAAAGATATCATTTTTGAAATCATTTAGGCTTTTGAAAATATTTGTACTCAAGTAGACTTAGCTTTTTGAAGATAGCACATTTGAAATTTTATTTCGAAAATACTTAGCATCTTTCAAGGAGTTTTCTAAAATCCATTTTTAAGGCGAAAATACTTCAAAAATACAAAAGGCCACTACTTTGACATATTCCCATATCAAAGTATCAGTGGAATTGGTTTATTTTGATTTTTAGAATTTTATAGATGTGTCGTTTATACTTTTAGGGGATTCCTACTATTTTTAATAATTTTCTAAAGTTTCTGTTGACTTGTCTTTTTCCTATTGGGCCACGTCATCAGACCAAGTTGATGTGGCAGCTGGCTGGGTTTGATGAGATGTCTAAAGGAACATTGGGCCTGATCCTGGGCTTCGTCTTAGGCCCAACTTCTTTTATTCCATTCCGTCAGATATTGCATCTGTAGCCAGGAGTCAAGAACATGGGTTCCACAGGCACTTTCGCCGCAAAAGATCAAAGAGACTTTAACGCTATCATTCAACTGAGAGAGACGGGTCTCATTTCACTGGTTAGCGGGTTCGTCTGAGACGGGTTTAAATCCGTTTGAGTCTCAGGCCATCACGACTCGTCGGAGTAGGTTCTGGAGCGTCGTGTGAACGAGAGGAACACCTCTATAGCCTTGGTTTTGAGTGTGTCGGCTTGGTTGGCTGGGGACACCACTTGGCTAATATGATCCGGCTCAGGCAGGAACAGTTCAGTACTGGTATGACCAGTGGGCTTAAACCGTACCAGTGAGTGAGCATCTAGTGCTATAGAAATGAGAATAGAGTAGTTCACAGGTCAACTGCATTTATATTGTCCTAATTTGTCGTTCAGGTTGTTTTACATACCAAAGAGATAGCAATGTGTATATCTAACTCTATTTCAACAATGATGCACGTATATTAAATTTACAAAGGGGTACCATCATGGTTATGGGTCATTAACATCTGTCTTCATGTGTATACACCTCTTGTAGCAGTAACTAGGATTTTCAAATATCAGTTTTTGACCATTGCCAACACTTTGAATTGACATCCAGATAACCAGGGAAATTAAACAATTTAAGCTCTTTTGCTAATCCTATCCGATTAGTTTCTTCATCATAGCTTTAAACATTCAGGAAATGTACTTTAATCAAATGGTCCTAACTGTTCAATACCACAACAGTCATTACCACGCCTTTACATATAAACCCTCATTTTTCATATAATTACAGAAATCTTCTTTACAAACGAAATCAAACCTCAGTCAAATTCCAAAAGTCAAGCTTGCTTAAATACATTACCTGTGGCTACCACTTTGCATCGGAGTCCCTCATTCTTTTTATTTTACAGTTACAATTCAATTGCCAATTCTGATATACAGTATTATGATATAATTAAATATTCCCAACATGTCATGTCTCTTATTTGGAAGCACTATTCTTATCACATGGTCTTACTACCTTTCATTTATAAATTGTGCAGAATGCAATACTGTTCTAAGGTCTATACCACAACATGTAGGCCTGACAAGGTTAACACAAATTTACAAATGGTACTTTACTCTTTCTATCATCACTTATAAACACAGTATATCCAAGTGTTGGGCAAGGCATAACATAATTTAGTGCATTCTTAACTAAGCACATAACAGGCATGACTGACAATGCCCATCACATACTCAATTAAGGCAACACTACCTGCATAAGTGTTCCGAAGCCAGTGCTAAGGAGCTGTCTTATACAAGTTCATCCACATTACGTTCTTCATGCGCTGTGCGCAATCAGATTGTAACTGGGGTATAGTTCAGTGTAAATTCATTTGTTAACTTCTTCTTGCGCTGTGCGCAGTCAGAAATCAACAAAGAAGCCAACTTCACACTTCAGATTTCATCTAACCAACCTTCTCATGCGCTGGGCGCAATCGAAGTTTAACCAAGATCTTAGCAGTGAGCAACACAAGGCCATAACATCTCAGGTGTCAAAATGCAAGCAGTTCGTGTCAAGAAAAGAATGCAACTTTTAAACCTAACAGATACCGTTTCAAGGTCATTCCTTTTCAGAGCTCACCTTGTGCAAGAATAGAACGTAATCAAGTCAATTTTGAACAATTTCAGATCTTTAAAGGCAGAACCGTACTTCTCATGCGCCATGCGCAATCAAAGTCACAGTTCAGTGAAATTCTTGGAAAAGAGAACCAAAATGTACCTAATCTCTCATGCGCCATGCGCAATCAAGGTTTACCTACAAGCTAATCTATTTGATCTATCTCCTCATGCGCTGTGCGCAATCGGATCAGACCAAAGGGACAAAGAGGAAAAGAACAAATCTAAACAACTCGATAAAGAATGTAATATCTAAATTCTTAACTATGAGCCTACAGATTAGATCAAGAACTGAAAGTATCAATCAAGAAATGCGATTTCTAGCACAAATCAGAGAAAGAAACGAGAAGATTCTTAACACAAACAACATGCTATCAGATCAAGAACACGAAATTCAATCAAACTTCATCCAAATACTTCAATCATCCATCAAAATCTCGATTTCAAGATACAATTCGCCTCTTACCTTTATTTCTTCACCTTACCTTGATTACAACTGCCTTGAAACGCCTCAATTGCTCCTAATTCTTCTCTTCTAGCTATACCTCTCACCTATTCGACAAAATGCCTTTCCTCTCTCCCTATTCTAACCTAGTGTGTGTGCAGTGTGTGGGTGTGTAATCTCAGATCTGGAATTTGCCAAGTGGAGATGGGGGTTGTAACCAAAGCGGAACCCCTTCTCAGCCTTGCAATGGGGTATATATAGCCCTCAGGTCTGGGTCTCTTCTCCAAGTGTCTTCAGCCTTCAATTGATCTCAACCATCCGTCCCCGAGCACACGGATCGACCCCTGATCCAAGGGTAGAGAGATGGCCAGGATGTGTTTCTTTTGGAAAGTCAACAGGGAGGGAATTGGAGCTTTGACCATGGCAGTTACCGGTTTGTTACGGCTTGGTTGATCTTAGCCTTTGATCTTGTGGTCCATCCATCTGACGGCGGAGATCATATCGCGTTGGGGCTTCGAGATGATCAACAAGAGCTGAGGCGAGGCCTTGACCCAGGCGGTTACGAGTCTGTTACGCCACCTCTCTCCTTCTCGCGTTTTCTTCTCTTTTTTTTTGTTCTTTTCTGTTGGGGAGGGAGAAGGCTCTTCACGCGGGCCCCATATGTCAAATTTAGTGAGACACAAACCAGCGCCTTTTCTCGCCTTAGCTTTGCGTAGACTCGGATCACGGTAGACCACCGAAGTTTGATAAAAGCTCTATGTGTGGTGTACAAGGACCATGACCATTCACTGGGTATTTCTGTGGGAGGGAATTTGAATTCTGGTTTCTTTCACTTCTCCATTTCTATGGACTTTGTACTCCTCCATTTCAACATAAAAATCATTTTCTCATTAGTTGCTGATCCCAAAATAAATTATTTCGGGCACTTCCCTTTTGACTTTCTCCATGAAATTTCGTACACAACTTCATAAAAATGTGTAGAATCTGATGGAACCAAGAAATTTCCAAAAATACCCCTCCTCCTATTTTATTTAATTTCTCCAAATGTAAGGGTTTCTTTGCATAAAATAAGATCTCTGTAGCTCATTTGACCATTCTGAAATCACCATAATTTTCCTCATGCTTCACTGAATTTTTGGATATTTTTCCATAATTTTTGGGGTCCATTTGCTATTTTTCATGATTTTCTCAAACTTCTCGTGAATTGGTCTGTGTCTCCAATCGCGAAATTTTAGGGTCAAACAGAAACAAACAAAAATTGAGTAAATATAGAAAAAATATACATTATGTGAATTATTTAGTAATTAGTACACATACTACTTCCTTTTTTATTGAACGAATGCGGTAAGTACCAATTCTATTTTGTAGTTTTCTTCAAGCATTCTGTTAGCAATTTATAGGTCTCCACTTGCAGGTCATCTTTAACCTGTGACAAGAAATCTGCCAAATAGTTTTTTTCCCCTCCAAATCCATTCTACCTTAATCAAATAATTTTTGGGAACATCTTTATGTCGAAGATGGGGTTGTTCACTATCCCATTTATCCAAATCGGCTAATTGATGTCAATTGTTTATTCTTTCTAGATTAATTTTCTTAATGATGCCTTCTTCAACATACTCCACATAGCCATGGTTAAATGCATTAGCCACATGTTTATTGTCAACAAAAATTCTATACTGTCGTCACTGATTCTTTGATGGGATTTTTGATTTCTTACTATCCACCCCAGAATTTATAAAAGTGTTTGCCACCTTTGTGACTTCATGTAAAACCTCCATTTCGACATCAATACTTGTAATTGTCTTGGAATTAGATCTTATATTTCTATATCCGTGTGCTTTGACAAATCCTAACACAAAGTGTCTTACGGATATACCATAATCAACCACCCCAGAACCTTGAATCCCAAGAAGCATCACAGTTGATGATGCAGTCTTTTCGAGTAAATCTTTCATTAAATTTTTGGCGCATGAAAGACCCCTAACTTCTTTATGTCTAGCTGAGCATTCACACCTCTGTCGTATGAAGAGTAACATCTTTCTTGCAATGTAAGCAATAATATCCATAAGCTCTTGACTCCTACAATTTTATTATTTAACATTAAACAATTAATTGTCATTATTGTGCAACAAAAGTAATGATGCATGACAATCTTATCATTCAATACATATGGCACACTTCTCATTAATTACATACCATGGAAATTGTTAATTAAATCACGAACTTAATAAGGAATGATGCAATAAAGAAGGTCAAAGTTGAATAATTTAGAGGGTAAAAAGTCAGTAAGTTGGCAGTGGCATTATGAGCTATATTTCTATACATGTGATAAAGTAGAATGTGGTGTTACGAATATACTAAGCACCTCTATTGGAGTTATCTATTCTGGATATACTAAGTTGGCAGCGGTTGTTATTTGACATAAAATATATGTGGTAATTAATCTTTGAAATAATTGAGTTTGAAGTTTGAGTTGTATCCGACTCCTTACTCTCCTTATCTTGAAGACAATTATTATATTGAAGGGAAAAAAATTCCTTACCTATTTGGCAAAAAAATTGTTGCTTACATTCTATATGATAAGTATTTAAAGCCATAAACCCTAAACAATATAAAAAAATGCACTTTAACATGCATAATTCTCTTTTTAAGTACCCAAACATGCATGACTAGTTGCATATATGATATATACTAATATACAACAAACAAAATTACAAATCACATAGTACTTACTAGAATTATGGAAATCTTGAAATGAAAACTAAAACAAAATGAAATAAAGATCGCATGACACATTTTTTATATTTAAATTCATTTTTACTATTTGCATTGGAATCAGAACAATTTATATTGATTAAGAATATATCTACAAAAACTTATAATTACGAATGAGATTGTCTTCAAGAGTGACAAGACAACAACTATACATAATATGTTTATTTTTGGGGAGACGATAAGTTAACAATATAACTATATTAAACGAACCAAATCAATTTATTGTATAAACAATACCATTATGCTAAATTATAATAATAACTAGTTAATAATAATATATTAATAATAATTACAAAATTCTAGTATTTTTTAATACGATTGAACTTCAGCTTTTACCATTTAAATGATTTTATAATTGTAGTGGATTGAAATTAACATATTTTCCCATATTCCAATTGACTTTGGCTTTCAAAAGTTTGTCTATTGTTTATAATTTTAATTTAGACTGTAATGAAGTAAAAAAAATATTTTAACTTATTTATATTATTTAAGTACCTATGTTTCTTTGAATTTATCTTAACATTTGTTTAATTCTTCAAATTAAAAAGTTGTTGATTTTCTCTTGTATCTCATCACATAAATTCTTATCATTTTCTCTGCTTATTTCAGTAACACATCATCTTTGCACAATCGACAAATATGTATATCTAGAATTAAGCAACACTTGTATGATTGTTCATGTAAAACTCTTCCCTCCTTTTTATTCTCTTCTTTCCTCCCACTCTCTAAACCATGCAAAAGATTTCTTTGTTCTGATTCTCTCTTTATTATGATTGTTCGACACATATTGTATGACAATAAGTAGTCTATGTTCTTAACTCTGTAATTAAGTAAAGAACCATTTTAAATAATAATAAAAAAATTGAAGAGTCTAAGTGTAAGAGATATAATTCTACGAATCAAATTTATCTATTTAGATTTAAAAAGTTATCATAAAACTATATATGTGGAAGGAGCAATTATGTTTTCCTTTTATATGTATAAAAACATAGACAAAAATTGAAAATGAGAGAAATTGAAGCTAAAATAGTATGAATCTAGTTTTAGTTTCTAATTTTGTAGGCAAGAATATTTTTTTCTCTTAAAGTTTATAGTTATTTTATATGTCTATGTTAAAGGACACTAAAAAATGAACCCACCCAAGTGTGAGCGAATAAAAATTAAGCATTATTTATACTTCAATAAAAAAATTATTAATAAAAAGTAATAATTTATTTATCATAAATCTTCTAAATTTTTACTCAATACAATTTATATTTCAAATATGAAAATATTATATTAAACTAATAAAAATTACCACCAAATATAATATATATCCAAAAATAAAACCACGTATACCCTCTTTTATGATCACTCGATACTCTCTCGTCTTCCGTGCTATAATTAGTCTATTACTACTCAATCCCCACTTGATCCAACATTTTAACTTTCCTTCATCCGCTCTCATTTCTTCCAATGAAATAATAAAAAGATAACATAATTCTTAAATGATAAGATGATACTAGTTGTGATTTTTGTACCGGTTTGTCTACTGCGACAGTACCGTGTATGCGGTTGAGATAACAAAGCATCTAAAATGGGATAAGGCATCTTTAATGGATGACATGTAAAATTGGCTTAAATGCTCAACTGTCAGAATAAAAATATCGGCAGAAGAGGTTAGGTTTCTTTTTACTCCATGATGTCTTTTTAATTCTGAACTTAAGCACATGATAAATGCAAAAAAATAATATTTTTATGTATTTCTTAAAGTAATCGGAAAGCGATTTTTATCGCCTACTTTTCTATTATATATAGTCGACAATTTAAGAATTAAGACTATCCTTTGTTATAAGAATTTATGGTTAGAATAACAACCATGCACGACCTACTGACATATTAATGGTTGTTTGTATTTATTTTTATTGTGGTATATGTATTTCTATTTTTATCAGATCTTTTTTCCCTGTTCATTACTTCATTGTCAATGTTATAGTGAAATACTGCATTTATCAGTCCAAATTTCCTTTTACAGGTGGAATGGTGCTTTTCGAAACAGAGATACATGGTACTTTAAAATAACTATATTGTCAAACTATATATTTAATATTAGTGAAGTCATAACAGTATGGCAAATTCATTTGTTTATTTTTTTATATTTTAAATAAATTCTATAGGTTGTTGTGAAGACAAAGGCAGTTGGAGACTTGGGAGTATGAGATACAAGGGTTGTGGCAAGATCAAGGGTGGCCTGGTTATAGTGGTGTGCCTATACCTTGAAGTATATATGTTTATTTTTATTCTCTTTCTTGGCATTCTTTATAGATATCGTGTTCGCCATTAAAATTTTTTATTTGTTGATTTTATTAAATTATGACTACATATGCGAATTTAATGAGTCAAGACTGTAAAGGGTTGCGAGTCCAACTCAAATACCTTAACGAAATCTATGATATTGTTCTCATAACCGCTAAAAGCAAAAGTATGATTATCGAGTTAAATTATTTGGTTTCATATTATTATTAATGCAATCTTATCAAACTATTTAAATTGAATTTCTTCCTAATCGACTTGCATTTGTACTAATGACCTAACAGGCGCTGGTATCAGTATCAGTATTCAATATCAGTATATCAGTATCAGTATTATAAATAAAAAGCCGTGGGAGTCCGCTTAGAAAATTTTAACAAACAGTCGACACGGTAGCGAATTTTTTTAGAGTGTTAAACAATTTCTTTTCCTTGATACAGAAACTCTGTAAGCAAATATGTTGCTGCAAATATGATCGTTAAAATGACCCCTCTTAACAAGGGATACGCCACTTTATAAGCAAAGGCAATGCATAAAATCAGTACAATCCAATTCAACGCAAACCCTCTTCCCTCTGCGCCGCTCACCCTCTTCTTTCTTTCTCTCTTAGCCCTTTCTTCTTCTCTGATCGCCTCACTCGCCCCAGCCAAGGACCCCAACTCCATCGATCTTCCTCCTCTCTTCTCTGCTGTCACCACCACCTCTCTTTTTCTCTACCACTTCCTCTCAGCCAAAGCCCCACCGGACCTCTTTCTCTCTCGCTAGAACGGGAACTAGGGACTGCCTGCAATGAAATTAATTCCACGGCTGCGGGTATCGGTCAAACCCTAGGTCCTCTCTTTGGTTGAGATTAGCGCCTTTTCCTCTCTCCTGCGACTCCTACCATGGACTCCTTCCCATCTATCCATAAGCCTCTCTCCATAGCCTCTTACTTGACAACGAAGTCAAGGCGGATCCCTGGTCGCAATCCATGGCGAAATGCACATAGCTAAGGTTCCTAAAACTTTTTTCCTTATATAATCCATTGGTTGTAACGAATATTGTGATTTTGAAATGATATGTGCTTCAATTTTGGAGACATCTTATGTAGCTAACTTTTTTCTTTTCGAATTCCTAGCTGTCATTGATTAATTCAATTTTGGAGACATTTTATTTATTATTTTTTTTAAACAAGTAGGCCTAAAAGCCTACCACTTCCATTTAACAGAAGCAAAAACATACAATTAAATTCCTACTAGACTGCACTGGTACCCAAATTACTGGTACCAATGCGCCATTGCTATCTAACCCCACCAAGATCTAAAATATGCAACATGACGATTAAAAACCAGATAGCAAAAGCTGGAGACATTTTATTATTTTAATTGATTCTTTTGAATTTGTTTTCTTTTTTATTTTTAATTCCCTACAGATTTATTATGTGAAATTTCCGTATTTAAATTTTGCTTATTGCATCCTGAAAACATTATAGTATGAGATGCGGGAACTAGAAGGTTGAGCACATTAGTAGTGAACAATGTTATAAGGAGTCAAAAATGTTGTTACAGATGTCAATAGAGAACTAGCCATGATTCAGGTTTATCGATAAGTGATTATTTGAATTTGAGAGAATAAATTATTAAAAAAAATATGAATATAAAAGTTTGTCGTGTTGTTACAGATGTATGTCTAGACCAATTGCATACTATAATTATTAATTAACTCTTTGTTTTTATGTGCACATGTGCTTAAATTCCTGATCTCCGGAAAAATTCATTGTGGTGATCACTTATATTTCTGGATTTTGAATTTGATTCTGCATCCTAATGATATTATCCTTTCATTTACTATTCATTCTTATTGTTTCAGCAGGAAAATTTGAGAAACGAGGAATTTCCCAGTGGACAGTACCAGCAAAGCATATAATCCACCAACACAATATGCCTGAAGTAGGTGGCTGCCAGAAGCACGGACTTAAGGCATATGGCATTCACACTGATTATTCTTTACTGATTAGCAGCAATTAATATATAATTGATAGGAATGGACATAGGTAATATGCAGTAACATTCATGTTAGATATTTCAGAATCTCTTCTGTTCGTCATCACAAATATATTATTGATAAGTGGTTTATGTCCATATCAACAGTAGGAAGGTTTGGGTCATTTGGTAAGGGAAGATTTAATGAAAAACATCCTGCCATAATTGTAAAAAAAATCTTCAAATAAATTTGATAGAAATAGGAAGGAATATGTACCGGTAATAAATTTATCATCCACCACTATATATTAGAACCATTATAAAATATATTATCAGTTCAGAATTGAAGCTTTGATTTTGTTTAGTCGATTGATATATGTAAGTACTTTATCTACCAAATTATATGAGATAAAACAATAAACAAAAATTGATATTTTATCTCCTGAATCAGCATGTTGTATCTCCTAAATCTGCTGTTGTAAATGTATTCCAGCATGTGCAATTAATGTTTGGAGAAATATATAAAAGTACTTTGTAATGTGTAAGCCTGTTTTTTGAGAGGTTATTTGTGTATAACCAAGTCATATTTATTAGTGCCAATCTTATATATTTATATTGATATTAATGAATTGATATACATTAATGACAAATGTTTGATATACATTTATGAGAAATATCTTAGGCAGTAAAATTGGTGACTGTGGTTGACAGTTAGTGCAAGGCCTAAGGACATTAAATATATTAATTTACTGCATACAAGCACTAAAAATTTGTTCTGTTACTGTATCTTCTATATATATGATGGTATGTGAGACATATTTTTCTGTACCTTTCAAATTGAGCCTTCCATTACAAAGGGCTTACCTTTTGATTTTAATTTGATGAAAATGTTCTTCTTTTCAAGATAAAAAGGGAGAAGATAGACAAGGTGGTTCGGTTCCTAGAGGACAGGCTGAAGAAACTGGATGAAGAGAAAGAAGAGCTAAGAGAGTACTAGAAGCTCGGCAAGCAAAGGAGAGCCCTGGAGTGTACTATTTTAGACCATGAATTTAATGAAGCCAGAAATGCATTCTCAGGTGAGCAAAATAAGTAATTAAGGAAGCCAAGTACAAGATTTGTACCACTAAATTGTGATATTACATTTTCTTTTTAAAATTTTATAATCATCCCTTTTGTTCTCAGATACTAGTTGGAGTTTTAAGTAAAGTTTAAACATCAATTTTAGCAAAATAACATGTAAAATGCCCCAACCATTAGAATTTGTACCCGCATTAACAAAAAATATGCAAATTGGATTGCCTCTCTTCATGTTTGTATTGGTGCTTGGTGTTAAAGAGTTCAGTTTTCACCTTGCTCACAATTAGTATGTAAACTATGTAAAGAATTTATACAGCATAGTAATTTCATTCATCTTTTATATTTTTTTCATGGGAATTTTTGAGAAAATATAATTGCATTTTTGCCATGAGAATAGCTTGGGAAGCAAAATGAATATCTATTTGGCACTGTGGTAGGTTCTGTAGCTGATGATTACTTCTCTGCTATGCGACTCTTTCAAAGCAGAATTTGCTGAGCCCTGTTAGACCCATTTCATATTTGTTCAGAATCCAGCTGTCTCCTTTGAAATAAATAGGAGATGGTGCTTTAATTCCTTTTATTGACTTTCATGTTTGAATTCCTGATATCAGTAAATTGTTTTTGTACATAGAAGAGCATCACAAGAAAACTGGTGCAGACATGGCTATTGTTGAAAATAAGTTGGCAGAAACACATCAAAAGGCCGAAAAGAACAGGAAAAGGATCCCAAAGCTTTGTTAATTAATATGAATGAGTTAGAAAAAAGTAAGAAAGGAATAGAGAGGAACAAAACCTAAGCACTCAAGGCGCATGCTTTAATCAAGATGGATCTAACAATCTAAGAGAGCTTGAAGAGCAGATCCTGACATAAATTTGTTCAAAGGTTATCCCTATCTTGCTTGCACATACAGAAAGTTTATAGATATTCTTAACTACAAGTATATATAAGTTTTCATTTTGTTAAAATTGGGAAATTAGGTTTTCATTCCTAACTGCTCTGAAATCTGAACCATATTTAGAACTGCAATTTAGCATGCTATATTCATAGCACCAACCTTTGAATTTTAGGTTCTATTATTTAGTTGAAGAATTAGCTTGCTATGAGACCAATCATTTGGCTGATGATGCTTTCCGCTACCATTTAATCTTGATAGTTGGTACACATGGCGTGTTTGTGAAGGCACATGTGTCCAGTTAGTTTGATTTATTTTATTAGCCTTTTAAACACAAAGAATAAATAAGAGCAATCTCATTAGCAATCCATGCCATTTAATACCGCCAATCCTCAAGGTTATTAGTAATTATGTGGCAAGAAGCATTTTTGTACCTTCGAGTTGTACTTTTACTAGCTCGGTTACTAAATGGTTGTACGTTACTTCTTTTTTTCTTTTTGAAGGTATCAGTTGTATATTCGCTGGTATGGTATTTCAGGTGTAATGACTTAAAAGTGGCTAAAATTTGTTTGAAAAACATTGATTTGGTTCAGTTCCACCTTTAATAACAGACTGATATATGAAGTTCTTCTTACTCTGCATTTCTCCTGGTGAGGAACATGTGGATTTTTTGTATTTTATTGCATTGTGATTAAAATTTACAATTTCATTTTGAGTTTAGCACAAGGAAATGGATTTTTATAACGGTATGATATTTCTTATGTTTTTTTTCTCTACTCCTATTAAACTAAATTCAATCAAATATTTAAGAATTTATAACCAGTTTAATTAAAAAAATATATATTATTCGTGCACTTCGGAACTCTTTTATTAGTGGTCTTGAAATTAGGAAAGAAGGTTCTTTATTTTTCAACAATTATAAATATAGTATAATCTGTATCACTTATTTTAATGCTTTAGTGAAGGTCGATATGTATCAAGGGGACAGCTTTTCAGCCATTACCACATCTTGATATATATATCCCGATGACGAATATTTAACTTTTATCTTTATCGTCATCATGATATTCATATATCGCGCGAAGCGCGATTTGCCCATCTAGTTTTATAAATTTTATAAATAAAGATGCGTGGATGTTGGGATTTATTTTTAATCTAACCCGACACGTTTTGAAGCCCTTCGTTGGGCTGTGCGCTAAATTTTTTTAGATTAGGACAAAAATGTGTAGTCGAATGTATTGCCATCCATTTATACCAATGAGACCCGTTCCAATCAGAAAAAGTTGTTTCTAGCCATAGAAAATCTTTAGGGTTCCTTCTATTTTTGAATCGGCTCTTGCAAACCTCAAAACTACTAATGGCGATTTTGGTATCTCCCATCTCTGATCTTCATGTTGGATTGAAAGCCATTCTCTCTTCTTCCTTTTAGTTGGATGAATACCTTTTTCTCTTCCATCCTCGATCTCCCCATTGATGATTTCTCCTATCGGTTAGTGTAGTTCACTCAGTGGAATTCTCTATATTCTCCCTTTTTGCTTATTTAAATTAGATTAAAAATTTTAGCATTACAGGTGCGAAATTATTTACAAATTTGTGTAGATTTTCATAGTTTAATAACATTTTAGTATTGATATTTATACAATTTTCTCAATATATTGACACACCATATATGTTTAAATAGTTATATGAGTCCCAATTTCACATCAGTTTGGTATGTGCTAGCTAATGCGATGTATCAAGGGGTGGTCGTATATAATAATTTTTATATTTGAGGCCCAATTGTTTGTGAAATTTCTTTCAAATCTGAGACCACATATTAATTGTAGTATGTACTAATTTTTTTGGGGTCAACTATAGGATTTAATGTGACATTGTCTGATTTTTTGCAATATAATAACCTTCTCATTATATCAAGCAAATCCGTTATTAATAATTTTTTTAATTCAATTTAAATTTTGTCATTAATTGCTGATCATTTTTTTAATATTTATGCGTCATGTAGAGGAATGAAGGGTTTGTATAATCCCATAACGGTTTCATATTACGTGCATATCTAGTATAACTCCATTGATATTAATTTCTAAGATCTCCATTACAGGTCATTGCATTTAACCTTTATGAAAATAATTTAAACTGGCAATTAATATAGAATGTTATGCCAAGATGGAAAGTTTAGAAGGAACTCCATTTGAAGGACTAAGTAAAGATTAGAAGGAAATCTCGGGTCTACTCGAAAAAAAAGGACGGCCGCTCCATCGAAAGACCAGCGCCAAAACCTTTCGGATCCTCTGTGGCAGAGAGAGCTTTGACATTGTCGGACACTCACCAGTCACCACATGATCCTTGTAGGACTGTCAATGGGTACGGTACAGTACGGTAGAAGATATTTTCATTATCGTACCTGTTAAAATTTTTTTTATCCGTACCTTACCCGTACCCGTTAAACATAGCTTTACTTGTACCCGTTAAGAATTAACGGTACGGGTACGGTAACAGTAAAAAATGAATATAATAATAATAAAATTTGTACACTCTGTATAAATAAATTATATCAATAAGTATATTAATAAAGTGCAACAATGGTGGCGAATATTTTAGGTTTATGCTTTTTTATTTTTTCGTACACTGAATGGAAAGAATTACAAATCTTAAATAAAATCTAGCAATATTTTTTTACCAATCATACAATATAAGATGTCATATGTATCATGTAATTATATCTTTTTAATTGTGACAATTACCCGTTATGAAAACGGTACGAAATAGTTTTACCCGTATCCGTACCCGTTAAATTAACGAATAAATTTCCTTACCCGTACCCGTACCCGTTAACTTAACGAAAATAAAATTTTACCTATATCCGTCTTATACGGTACGGTACAGATTAGATAAACGGATAAATGAGTTTCATTGACAGTCCTAGATTCTTGTATAGAAAAAAATGAAATTAGGAACGACAAATAGTTCGGCCCATGAACGAATGTAGTCCAGAAATTAGGAAGCCGGAAGCCAAATCTCATTTTCTCAACCGAAAAAAAATAATAATATTAAATTAATATAATATATTAAAAATAATATTTTTATTAAATAGTATCACAAGATCGGAATCCCAGATTCCGACGGCAAGATCGGGATCTCGAATTCCGACTTAGCTAAGATCGGAATCCCGAATTCCGATCTTAGCTTTTTAATTTTTTTATATATTATTTATTTATTTATTTAATTTATTAATTAGTTAAATAATTAGAAAAATAGATAATATATTGTAAAAATATTGAAAAAATATGGAAAAAAATCAGGAATAATTAGATTAAATTTTATATGTAATTTAGTATTTTTTTAGAAAATTAAATTTATTTAATTAAAATATAAATTTTTATAACTTATTTAATTAAATGAATTGTACCATTTAGAAAGGATTATAAATTTTCATAATTTGCAGGGATACAAAGGCATAATCCTTTTAGAATGTTCAAAGTTTATTAATCCTTTTCTGCATTTGCAGGGATACAAAGGCATAACTTGAAAATTAAAACTTTAAACAGACATAACGTTTGATAGGAAGGTCCGTTTGGGGCAAACAAGCACATTCCGGAAAGCTGGCGACGAGATCTACACGTTTTATCGGGATGAAACAAACCCCGTAACGACCATTTTCGGAGCAAAAAAAATGCTCTCTACACCTCCAAAATCTACTTTGAAAGTTTGCAAACCTAAAAACCACTCTAAACTACTAAAAAGTTTTTAAAATTATAAATTAATCATTAAAAAGAGAAATGCAGTAAATCAAGTGAATTTAGTCTTTCTTCTCCGTCTCGGTAAAACATCAACCTCGTGTGATTCCTTTCTAACGCAATCCAGAAAGTGCTTCCTTGTTCATGAGACTCGATATGATTGTTTAATATATAATATGAAAATAATATATACAAAGGACGTCATCCGTGACGCATATCAAATGGTTGCTTAAAAATTTATAATTTTAATGTAAATTAATTAAAAATTTATACTTAATTATTCATTTTTTAATTAAATAAATTAATTAAAAGGAAAATAAATTTAATTTTCCAAAAAATACTAAATTACATATAAAATTTTATTTAATTATTTCTGATTTTTTATATATTTTCAATATTTTTAGAATACATTATTTATTTTTCTAATTAATTAACTAATTAATAAACTAATAAAAAGAAAAAAATTTCCCAAAAAATACTAAATTACATATAAAATTTAATTTAATTTAATTATTCCTGATTTTTTTTCATATTTTTACAATATATTATCTATTTTTCTAATTAATTAACTAATTAATAAACTAAATAAATAAATAAATAAATAAATAATAAAAAAATTAAAAAGCTAAGATCGGAATCCCGGATTTCGATCTTAGCTGAGGTCGGAATCCGGAATCCCGGATTTCGATCTTAGCTGAGGTCGGAATCCGAAATTCCGATCTTGCCGTCGGAATCTGGGATTCCGATCTTGTGATACTATTTAAAAAACTATTATTATATTGATATTATTTTTAATATATTATATTAATTTAATATTATTTTTTAATTTTTCGGTTTTCTCAACGGGTGACGGGCCGCTCTAGTTGTGTCACCTAAATTCTAAGCCCAGTAAGGCATATTAGGCCCTTTCAAAAAGTAATATAAAGATGCAAGAGAGCCTATTATAAGCTACAAAATCATTTCAGATTGCGTTCTCACTTCTATTGGTGGAGCTGGCAGTAGGGATAAAATCAGATTATCCAAAGGGCAAAGGAGTAAGTGCATATTCAATATTATTTCCTTTTTATATCTTAGGCAACCGCTCCATTTCCACGCCTATCCAATGCATCTGCTGTGATGTCAAGGAATTCAAAATACTAGGATTTAATTAATTAAACTCAATCCAAATATGTAAAGAAGATGCATTGAATGGACTATAAGAGATGACTGACATAGGGTGCGTTTGGATAGGTGTCGGAAGAAGGAAAGAAAGGAAGAAGTGGAAAGAAGTATTGGAAAGTGTGTAACTTTGTGAAGAGTTTGGATTGTTTATAATTTTTTATGGGCCTTCTTCCTTCTTCCTTCTTCCTTCTTCCAACCCCATCCAAACAAAGGCATATATAGCTTATAAATGATACACAGCTATGCATCTCATATATAGCTTTTGATGACAACTCTATTGGGCTCCGTTTGGATGGTGCTAGGAATAAGAGAATAATCTCTTTTTAAACATAAATTTATTTCTAACCATCTAAATTCTTTACAAAGTTACACACTTTCCAATATTATTCTTTTTATTCCTAAGCGACCCAAACGGAGCCTTAAAGCATTATTGGCAAAAAGTGAGGAAGAATTAAGCTCTAACTCAATTACTCAATAGTCAATACTAAAAGTAAATAAGGTACTAAGAAAGGCATTTGAATCACCTTTCACCAAAAACCTTTCAATATCGATAGGTTTTTGGTAAAAGGTGATTCAAATGCCTTACCCATGGTTACACCACAATCTTGTAAAAAGGAAAACGTATAAGATGCATAGCTTTTTTACAATACATGTCAACGAACCTTTGATGAAAGCATTCTATTGAATATATATCCTTTGGGAATTTTGACATATATATTGAATACATTGTTCTTTCAATTGGTATCATTTATTGTGCGCCTCTTCTCTTCTTACCACCTGATTTTCTTTTGTCACTTTATTTTGCTTATTTATCGCAAAATAGGAAAAAAAAAACATTTTTGTTATGATAAGTACTGATCATGACTAGATATATAGATGCTGCGTACCTAGTCGCAACTTCTCTCCGATCCATGTATAGGGAGTCTGTATATATACGGAGAGTAGACATATTGTCACACATTGATTTTGACTATACTGTTTGTCTAGGAGTAGCTTTCATGAAAGCTTAGCTCCAAGTTTCTTCTAAAATGAGTCGTACAAACAAACACAAAAGCAAAAATTCTTATGGTTGTATTAATTGCCCCTAATTAGCAAATGTCAATTTCGGATGTTAGATTATATTAATTTCTTGAAAAGGTTGTGAGTTTGATTATTGGACCACCGAGAGAATAGACCACATGAATCTTGTGATGTGTCATTATAATTTGTTCAAGTTGCAACTCTGAGCTACTTTTCTTTTCAAAGAACAACCTAGACATGCAACTTGCAACTCTCCAAGGTCAAACCTTTACCAATTACCTTTTCTTTTGGAATCTTCACTCTTGCAAACAAATTAATATGTCACTTGCACATTTTATTCGATTGCAGTCTTTAAAATCTGCCTCCAGTACGGTGCTAAAAGTTGGATATCCATTATACTGCTATGATTTTATTCCATTTGTGTACAACTGGAGAAGATCAGGAACTTTTATTAAATGTCTATTTCTCGTTTATTAATTACTGGACTTTTGGAAAATATTCTGATACAACAAAGCTTCCCACAGCGACACGCATGAGAGAATAACTAAAAGAGAAGCTTAAAACTTCTCATAAGCTAAAAGAAAGAAAGATGTATGATGTGTATCGTTGATATATGGGAACATTCCGATTCAGCATTCACCAAGGGTTTCCAAAGCAACACGCATCAGAGAATACCTAAAACGACTGGCTTAAAAACTCCTCATAAGTTTTTTTTTTTGAGATAAATTAGGATCAAGTCTCCCAACTTATTTTTAAATTAAATGTCTATGAAAGACCTCTGATCGGATTTCGAACCTACGACCTTTTACTTAATGCTGACTTCTCATAAGTTAGATATATATATATATATATATATATATATATATATATAATTTTTTTTTCTATTCGTGTCTGTTTGATAGTGTTCAATTTATTTTCCGGATTGTTATAAGAGAATTATTTATAGTCATCTCAAGAGTATCATCCTGTATCATCTTACTTTTCATTTTAGCGCATCCATCTAACGATCCGTACCTCTTCTTTTTCCGCGTCATCAGATCCAACACATAAATGTTTAGTACTTTTTTTTTTATAAATGTTCAATTTATTACAATGTTACAAACATAAATGTTCAGTTTTTTAAGTATAAATATTCAGTTTATTAAAATATTATAAGCATAAATGCTCAGTTGTTCAGTTTATTAAATATTGTAAGTATAAATTTTCAGTTTATTAAGTATATATAAATGTTCAATTTTCTAAGTATAAATGTTCAGTTTATCAAAATTCGGTTCAGTGCATTAGGCAAAAAAAGAATGGGGCACGAATTGGACAACAATGCATGGAAATATTAGAAGAGGTCAAGAACTGGTCTGGTTCAACTAAAATTTTTTTTGATTCTGCCCTTAGTCTTGTTGGAACCGTGAAATAAGAGGTCATAAGCGGATTTTCATTTTTCAGTTTAATTAGTATAAATGTTCAGTTTATTAAATATATATACTCAATTTATTAAGTATAAATGTTCAGTTTATTAGATTTAAATGAGACAGATGAGAGGAGAGAAAATACGCTGGAGTGTCTTAATTTTTTTTGACCGCGCGTGCATTCCGTTTTTAGATTGGAATGATACGGATGAGAATCTTGATGAGGATTGCACCTGTCACCCCAGTTATCTTATATGAAACAAAATTGTACAATTCTTAAAAAAAATTTAACTATTTTTAAGAATTTTGGAAGTGGTTGAAAATTAATAAAAAAATGAACATATTTCCAATACAGAGAACAATTTGGGGCCTTGAATCAACATTGAAATGTGTTTAATTTAAACTTATAATGCAAACTAATTGCGGCTATTATTATGCAAAAAGAAAAAAGAAGAAATATATGACACAAATTGATAGAATAAGAGAATATGAATTATTTATGTTGTCCACTCATCAAATTTACTTTTTTCCTAAATATAATATAAACTTTAAATATATTGAAAATAATTACTGACTGGTATATATGTCTAATCGTAACTTCAGAGGCTACTGTTGCGCAACCACATAAACATTAATTATAAAAAATAATCAAAATATCATTACAATATGTTGATGTTAGATTGTTAGAGATAGAATGCGTACTAGTTTATATGATTATATATATTTTAATTATATGTTAAAGGTTATCAAAATGATTGTTAAATTTTCAAATATCATATTTGTTAATTACTAAATTTAATGATGGGTCCTCTGAGTCTATTGATTACAAACGACGATCAAAAGTGTCTATAATTAAGAAATATGAAATATAGTAACTTTTTAGTTTAGCAACTCTCGCTGTTGACCGTGTTGATAGATATTTGAACATGTTCATTACTATATATAAAAATAATTACGGGCTTTAGAAAATTCTGAAACTCTTCATTATTTACAAAACATGACTTAATATAAAAAATCAAGAGTTGAACGATAACATGTAAAAAAGAGGAAAGTAATCTTTTAAGAATTCGAGCGTCTACTTAGCGGAAGTTAAATTTTAGATTCGAGAGGACACAATTCAAGTGCAACTGCACAAGAACCGTGCCCCTTAAGATTAATATCAGCACGATGATCTCGGAATAGAAAATTTCAATAAGATACAAAAGAATACAAAATTTAACGAGATTCAATACTAATTTGGTGCCTACGTTCTCCACATACGCATGTTTTATTTATTTATTTTCTTTAAATTCTAAGATATATTGTTTGAGAGAGAAAAAAAGATAAATAAACATGAAATTACATTAGTTAGGTAACTAGTGTTTTTTGGTAATTCATTGAAATACAAAACTTTATCTTTGTTCTTCAAATTTCCTTCGTTTCTGACACATATCAGATCCTCTTCGTGGAAAAAAAAATCTCACAATTCGCACACATATTCTATGAAATGATTTGACATATTGTATTTTTTTTCTTGGCAAATATGCTAAGTTGGTAAATAATTTTGATTTGAAATTAAACAATTTTGGTCAGAAATACTTATTCACCTCTGCTTCACTTTTGATTTAGACCAAATTCAAACCATTTCGGTCTGAATCCAACTTCTTTGGTCAAAACACCATTTATTGTAAGTTGAATCATCCACACAAACCTCACGATACATCATTTAGTCCACATACACATATATTTAGGCATCATTCTTCAAACACTCCCCTTAAGTTGGCATGTACACACTTGGAAATGCCTAGCTTGTGAAATTACTCGTTGGACTTGGTATCCGTGATTGGTTTTTTTCTTATTTTATAACTTTGATCGACCTCGCTCTTGTTGTCGAGTGTCACACGTTTGATTCAAAATACGATCTTATTCAGCACTTTCTCACACTAATACTCTCCCTCAAGTGGACATGTACTAACTTGTCATGTCTCACATGTGTGGAGTGTTGCACACCGGTACACACCACATCTGAGGCACACATTTTCTGTTAGTTGGCACACATATGCCATCAAGTTCTTTGTTCAAACCTGCAATACCTACCGATCTTTC
The DNA here is from genome assembly GCA_028095005.1 of Rhynchospora pubera. Lineage (NCBI taxonomy): Eukaryota > Viridiplantae > Streptophyta > Magnoliopsida > Poales > Cyperaceae > Rhynchospora > Rhynchospora pubera. The sequence continues at coordinate 41,776,099 of CM051461.1, forward strand.
ACCAGCACACATTGGTTCATTTAGTGACAACACACATTACCACATGGGTTAGACTTTATCTTCCACGAGTTGCACGCACGACGACGACACACACTACCACATGGATCAAAACTTCACCTAGAAGGAGTAACACATATTGTGCTAGACATGAGCGCCTTGCATCAAAATCCATCTTGGCACGTCCCATGCATCAAAGTCAAGTAATCCTTTTATATCAAGTCACCTTCGCAACTCATACATATCACATGAGAGATATTATTTTATTTACTAATCTTATACTAAGTAAAATAATTTTAATCTTCTTCTATTGCATCATGTTTCTAACTTCTTCTATTAATAGCTTCGAATTCTTTGACCAGACATATGTTAGATTTGAGCATCTTTTGCTTGACTCGCATTTGACTTGATCTTTATTTCTTGGTCATCTTGTAGAATCCATCGTGTGATACCACCTCTACTCGACTCGAGCACACTTATGCTCAACTTGAGTTTTCCTTGAGTTTATCTTTGTTACCTGGATTAAGTTATAAATCTTGACTTGCTTTGACCACTTGATCCAACCTGAACCATATGACATGAATAGAGTCACTTAACTCCATTGATCAGCTTATTCTCTTGATATCCATTTTAGATATCAAATATTTCTCTCACATCAATTTAATGTACATGTGATCGACGATAAAAAAGATGAACGATGCAAGATGTACGTAAGAGATGAGTCATGCAACTATATATAGGAAATTAAGCTCTAATCTCTATTGTGGGCTTAGCAAAAATCAATTTAAAAAAATATGACACATATTGAAAATAAAAATTGTTTCCATATTGAAAATAAGAAAATAATATTAAGAAATAGCCATGCTTTAATTAGATTCCATAGCGTAGCAAGTAGCAACCAGCGACCATCTATTATATCAGTCATCAGAACGCTAAACGGCTATAGTACAGCTGCAGTGATTTTTTACTTTATTTGATCGGCGTAGCAGATAGAATAAAATACGGTAGAGATATTTTTAATATTCTTATTCATTAAAATTTTCTTTATCTATATTCTAATCTATTAAAATTTGACTTTATCTGTATCCTACCCATATCTGTTAAGAATTAACGGTAAGGGTAAGGTAACGGTAGAAAATGAGTAATAATGTTAATAACTCAATGAAAAAAATATTATACAATAGAGATAATTAAACATTATCAGATAAATATATTAATAAAGTGCAACATTGAATAATACTTTAAATATAATAAAATCATACTATATCTTCTCATGTCAATTGTCACAAAAACAGTTACATAACTAATTACTAATTATACAATATTTTCTCAAATGACAATAAAAAATTTATTATTTTTTTAATGTAGCCTGTGAATGAAAAAAATATAATTAACATATCAATTGAGTCTTACCATTATATCTTTTCAATTTAACGTAATATTATTTCAATCAAACCTTACCAATAAATTAATAAATTTTTTTTTATCCATATCCATATCCGATAATTTAACGAAAATAAAATTTTACCCATACTCGTCTTATCGAATATGATACGGATAAAATAAACGGTTAAAAATTACCGTTGACAGCCTAGTTAAGCTCGTAGCGCTCAGTACTATATTACAAACGCAATAACAGTCTATTGGTACACCGATTAAGTGTGAGTATAAATTTTCAGCAGCTTTAACTTTTGATTAGTTTGTAATAATTTACTTCACTTTTTAAGAAAGCAATTAGTATTTTGTCAGTCCTGCATGAGCCATCCTCTAAGTCACATCTGGCTCTCGTTAAAATTATTGGTTACAAGAGGGAACTGCTGGCACGTAAAGTTGGGACCAACCTCTTTATCCATTCATGAAACATTGAATGGTGAAGAGGTTGGTAAAGAACTGTAGATCATATAATGCGCGTTATTTAGTTATAATAAGGATAACTACAAACGTGGATACGTCCCTACCAATTAACTTCATCATAAAGGCGCGTTTTTAACAAAAAAATATCTGCAGTATGGACTGGATTTTTTGTGGCGTTTGATACGGAGGGTTCCATATCTGGTTATCGTTAATTTGCTTCTACGAAAATTTACAACTTTTATGTATGTTACCTACAAAACATGCTTAGACCTGATATGCAATTTTAATGGAGGAAGCTTCCACTACCAATATTTAGTTAGTTTTTTAAATTTTGACATTCAAATGTTAAATTCAAACGTTGATCTTATTAAATTTAATGAGTGATATATTTGACACTTGATCAAAGGCTAAAATATAAACGTATTAAAACGAATTTATCATAGTTAACAAGGTTTGCTTCTTTTTCTATCTATTGATCGAGTATCAAATAAATAAAAAAATTTACAAAATTTATATGAAAATGTATCGCTCGTTGAAACGAAAAAGATCAACGGCTTGGATTTAATGTTCGAATTCTAAAATTTTAAAAAATAACTTAATAGCAAAATGTTAGTATTTAGGGGCAACCAAAATGTTGGTAACGGAATGATATCTCATATATATACTGATATTTTGGCAAGACTTTACATCGAAATTGTGACAAAAACCGTAATATTATCTTGTTTTTCTGTCTGTTTAACAAGATTGGATACTGCCATGGAATTTGACTTGTCTTGTAGGAATTTGGTGGATCACGCACAATCATTATATAAATTGGTAGATTTAAGAGAATCAAATGGCTAAATGGAAGTAATAGCATTGTAGAGCTCATTGTCAGCTTTTCGGCGATCTTTGAATCACCTCAATCGAAGTCCGGATGAAGAAATTATGCTAAAAATACTATTGGTGCGCAATGCTAGAAGCACAGGAATTCGGACCGAATTGCGTCACAGAAAATTACAGAGAAACCAATTCGGTCCGAATTGCTATACATGATAGGTTTTCAGCTGCATTCCTGAGACGTTTTCTCTAATGGAAAGGCCCCAATTTCGGCCTAAAGGAGGGAAAAACGTGCCCCAGCTGTCCAGGAGCCAGGGAGGAGGCTATATTAAGGTTGTTTTTGCATGAGGAAGGGGAATCGACCATTATCCATCAACAACCACCAATCTTCCACCTCCCAGCACCGTTCTCACGCCGAAAGGCATTGGATTTTCACCACCTCTCCACCATCACTCGACCATGCGATTTGGGAGCAGTTATAGGCGCGACAGCGTTAGATTCAACCCAACCACGGCTTCGGACTTGATTCAAATAGGAGTAAACCTGAAAATTGTTGTATCTCTTCTTTTTCTCTTATTTATTCTTGTCATGGAGTTTGTATCTTGTTTTATTAGCATGTTAAGCTAAAAACTTGTTGCTTTGGGGATAAATGTAGCCTATAATTAGGGTTGCTTGGTTCACTTGTTTTGTTGATGGACGAAACTAATTACCTTTGGGATTTTTATTGATTTTTTTGTGTTTGAGTCTTTTATTACTTGTGTTGCTCGGCATTTGTTGGGAACTTCAACCCATTATAATAACTGAACCTATAGCAAATATTTCGATGTAGGTTGATAAAGGATTAGTACCTAGGAATCAAATAAATTTATAAACCTAGAGCTAACCTCACTAGTCGTTTGGAGTTAAGCTTTAGGGTCGAACCCAAGGGACGGTACAATTGATTACTAGACTCTAGTTCCTCACGAAAGCTAGACAATTGAATTTATGGGATTTTGGTTGAATTAAATGTAAAGGTGCAAGTAAAGTAGATGTTTTTGGTTGTTTTGTCAATTAAAATAATGTAAACAACTAAAGTAAAGTTTTTGTATTTTAAAATACTATAAAAAGAGTCTTAGGGCTTAGGTTTCACCTCGGTTTGGACTTTAGAACACATAACTTATCACTTTCGTGCATCAAACGGTATTTTTCAAGCATATACCACTCTGTTCGGTCCGAACAGATGGCATAAGTGTGTGGTTTTGACTCTTTATGATAGTTTATGCTTTGTGCTAGGGTTTGTTGGTCAAACCTAGATACTCTAAACCTCAGCTTTCGCTTGTTGGACTAGACACTGATTCAATCACAACCTAACCTAATTAACTCGATTGGTTCACAACTTTTGGTATAGAATTCAATCAATTTAAACTTGTTTGTTGGAGTTCATAAGGATGTCTAGAGGTCTTTTGGACTTGTCTAAAAGTTACACTTTTTGTGTCAACTAATCTCCCCAATCGGATCTACGATTTATCCCAAATATTTTATTTGAACAAATCTTGTTTATCCCAACTTAGACTTGACTAGATGCGGCCGTACAACTAGAAGGTGATTAAGAAATCATAAGTAATTCAAAGAAGCAATTAAAATAATTTTCAACAAAATAAATCAATAAAACATATCATAGCATATAAAGTCAAAACATCACATCCAAATCAACGTTACTTTCCTACTCCTAAGACAACATAAATCTAGCCTAACATAAAAGCAAAATAAGATACAAACTCCATCAAATCAAATATCAAGAGAATGGAAGAAATAAACCAAATATCGCTTCTAACTCAAGATATCGAACGTCCAGAGCCGTGGTTGGGTTGATTCTGTCGCCGTCGCGCCTAGAATTGCTCCAAAGATGATGTCATGGTCGTGCTATGATGCAAGAGGTGGAATCCCACGCCTTTCGGCGTGAGAATGAGGGTGGAAAGGTTGCCAAAACGTGGTAGGAGGGGGAATTTCGTGTATGGTGGTTTGGATTCCCTCTTTCTGGGTTAGGGGCGCATTTATATTGATCTCCACACACATAGAAAGGTAATTGGAGCACCAAGAAAAGAAAATTTGCTAAAAAAACCAATTTTCCCGCATAAAAACTTACCATTTGAGCTCTGTCGGTGCTCTGCTCGGACCGAGCAGAAGAAACGAAAATGAAACAGTGACTGTTCGAACCGAGTTACTGTTCACCCGGACCGAGTGAACAGTACTCGGACCTGTTGACCCTAAAATTTAAACCCTCAAAACCAAATAAATCAAAACCAAATTGCGAAAACCAAAAGCCAAATAGCAAAAATCAAATTTCCAAATTGTCAAAAATCAAAATCAAATTACGAAAAATATCAAACAAACTCCAAAAATCACCAAAAAATACCCAAAAATCCCTTAAGAATTATGATGATTTATCATAATTTTTAAATACCAAAAAAAACACCAACACAAGCTCCAAACTTTGCAAAGAAACCCAAAAACTCCACAAAATTATCAAAATAAATCTATGAGGAATTTACCAAATCCACTTAAACCATCAAATTCCTTATATTTTTCTAAGCCTACCCATAAAATTTCATCAAAAAATATCAAAGGGAAGGCCCTCAAATAATTTATTTTGAATGGACATAAAGAAAATGAGAGAAATTAACAGAAATTGAATGAAATTCTCAAACCCACTTTCGAGTGCACCTGTTCTGCGTGAATCATGTTCATAAGTTTAAAGGGGGTTGTAAACGGTTCACGAAAGACCAAGACCATCCGTATCACTCTCCCTCATTAAACCCGACATGTAGGTCAGTCTCCTCTTGTTTCTCTGTGCAGTGGGGCCCGAATGAAAGGAGACCCTTCTCCTACCTTGGTAAAACACAGAGAGGGAAAAATGGTGTTTTTACCGTGCACGCCGGGTAAAAGCAAGAGAAGAGGCGACGTGGCTCCTCCAGCGCCACCAACCCAAAATCAGCAACGCCGCCCACGGTTTTGCGAAACCAGAATCCTAGACGCAGTTGATTGAAGACCACTGGATCGAGATCAGAGGGCAGGAACCAAGTCACGGCTCAAAAGCGTTGCCCTAGTCCCTTGGCTATATAAACACTAAATTGAAGACGGAAATAGAGAGAGGAAGAGGGGGGGCAAGTTTAGGTTAGTCTTAGAATATCACTTCTGTGCCCAATTGAGAGAATTCTATTGTAATTGTAAGAGGCATTTCAGCGAACAGATTGAAATAAGAGAGAAAGGTGAGAATTGAGTGATTATTCTGTGTAATCCCTCGTTTACAAGTCAAAAGGAAGTAAATTTGAAGTGAAATCCTTCTGCTTGGTCTTCTTCTTCCCTCATTTCATCTCCTGACCTCTCCTCCCATGGTGCAGACTGAGGGTTCCTCAGATCTATACTGAGGAGAGGTCGCCTAGCTTGAGGTTTCCTCTTGACTAGGTGGAACAATGGTCCAGGCTGAGGGTTCCTCAGTTCTAGACTGCAATTCCAATGGTTTGAGTCCAAAATAGCTCAAACTATGGAATTTCTGTATGATACACATAATGCCTACTGTTATGCTGCCAAAATGGACCCAAGTGCATAAAAGAACGTAAATTCTGTATACCTTTGCATGCCTTAAGATAGTTTCATAGTATTACTAAATAAAATGTCTATGAACATGAATAAATCTGTCCATATGAAAATAAGTGAAAAAAGGAGGACTTCTTTGCATAAAAACGTAAAATTAGGCATTAACAATAAATGCATGGCCTTATGGACAGCAGTTATAATGTTATAGCATTTGTGGAATTTTATATAAAGTTTTGGCAACAAAATCACTTATGAAATAAAAGTGTTATTTTCAGATTATAAGTTCTTTTCCCTAAAAAAAATGTTTAGATCAAACTTATCAAATACATTAAAAGTGTTCACTACAAGTTTGCACTAATTTTGGATAAGGGTATGTCTCATTTTCATTGTAAAAAAGAACAGGATTGTCACTTATGTTTGCTAAGCCCCAAGGTTGTACTCGTATATGCTTTATACAGTACATTACAACTCTTGCAAATGTATTTCCTGCAACTGAGGTAACTCAAAACAGAAATCCTCAAAACAATGATAAAAGTGCATAATTGATTCAAATTGAAACTGCAAAACATGTATAAACGTCTCCTACACAATCTGCAATGCTTCAAACATCAAAAAACAACTGTGAATTGAGCTAAATATGGTGTAAAGTCAAAGTGTATTGCTGTAAAACGAGTTACAGGCAAATGAAATTGAAGTAAAAATGCAAATCTGCCCTGATGATTCTCCCAGCAAATTACAACGTCTTAGATCAAATTAAATGCATAAACAAGTTGAAGTTGATCCCCTGAAGCTCACCAGGTCGTTTCTGGTATAGGAAGGCCTCCACGTGGGCCCTACTGCCAAGATCTAAATTTGCTCAATTTCAGGCCGAAATGCCTCAGTCAAGTACACTTTCTTCCAAGCCTCTCTCTGCCAAATTAACACCGCAAAGATCATTGAAATACCCCCTTTGGTGATACCAACCTATCCCTGGCAAAGGAAAAGAGGCAAGAAGCTTGGAGCACCATTAATGGAGACTCGACACATCCCCTGAGCTACAAGATAACGCAGGCTTCAAAAACTCCAATTGATGGCACCAATGTGATCTCCTCAGCCTCACGATCCCAGCGAACCCAATTTCAACAGAAACGGTGGACGGAGTCGCCGTAATTTCGTCGGAAAAGAACACAGGGACTAAACTGCATAAATGCCAATCCCTGTCGGAGAAGAAGGATTCAAAATCCGCGTTTCTTTTGATTTTCTGCGGCCAAACTCCATGTGGCGGGTCCCTGACACGACGAAAACTCGCTACATGAGTCGAATAAAGACAGTCAATGCTCATTCAAACCTCAACTCGCGCCCTGACACGTCAGCAAGTCCAGTCAGCGCCAGTCAATAGCCAAATCAACATCTATGCCTACGTGGACCAATCAGAAAATTCCAACTCAGCAGAAAACTTTAAAGATTCAATTATAAATAGTAGGAAACTCAGAAAAATACAAATAAAATATCCATAAAATTCTAAAAATCCAAATAAACTAAATTCACCGATATTTTGATATAAAAATCTGTCAATTTATTGATCTTTCCTATTTTTGAAGTATTTTCAATATTAAATAAATCTCATAAAATTCTAAAATGATGTTAAATCAATTTGTAAAATTCCAAAATGATCTCAAAACTCAATTAAATTATCTTAACAAATTTTCAAAAATAAACATTGAGAATTTAAAGGAAATATATTAAATAACAAATATTTTTGAAATAAACATGACTAAAAATATAAAAAGATATTTCAAAAGTCTAAAATTAAAAATAAAATAAAATAAAATTATAAAAATGGTAAAACCCAAAGAGAAACTTAAGAAGTTAAAAGTTCAAACACGAAACCCGAAATCAAAACCGAGACCTCTTCATTTAAGAAACGAAATCTTTTCAGCAAATCGAAATCGACTCCAAGTAACTTCAAGTTTAGAAATTCTCATAAGTGGTCCAAAATAGCCTCGAGAAACCTCAAATCAAATCCAAGACCCAAAATAGCCTCGAAACTCAAATCCAAAGGCCCAAAATAGCCTAGAAATCCAAACCAAATCCAAAGGCCTAAAATAGCCTCGAAATCCAAGTCAAATCCAAGACCCAAAATAGTTTGTAAAATCAAATTAAAACCCAAGACCCAAAATAGTCTTGAAACCCAAATCAAATCCCGAGACCCAAAATAGTCTCGATAAACTCAAATCCAAATCCAAAGGCCCAAAATAGCATAGAAATCCAAACCAAATCCAAGGCCCAAAATAGCCTAGAAATTCAAACCAAATTTCAAGATCCAAAATAGTCTTGAACCCAAGTTAAATCCCGAGGCTCAAAATAGTCTCCATAAACTTAAATCCAAATATTAATCCTCCGAAGGCCCAAAATAGCCTAAGGCCCAAAAACAATCCCCCAACATTAAAATTAAAATTAAAATCAAGTTGTTTGAAATAAAATTATTAAGTGTTCTCAATTGGGTCCCGTCAATTAGGTTTGGTACAACAATCGAGTCCGGTTTAAGCCAAAAAAATAAACTCAAGATAAACATGAAATAAACGATTTCCCTAGCCTTTACTTGTAACTCTTTCAATCCCTTAATCAGAGGTTCTCGTGAGCGATCACGGGGTAATTAACAGTAGGGGCTTGCGCCTACTGGAAAGAAATGACCCACAAAATCAACAAACCTCTTTAAGAAGCGACTCGTGTTTTGGTTCTCTTGTCGTTAAGAGATACTCGAACGGAGATCGAACCTTAAGAGGGGTGAATCCAAGGCTATGTTCCCATTTCTCGAGAAAACCAATTCCATTCTTCGAGGAATGACGAAAAAGCCGCAACAGGACCGAGCAGAAGTGTGAAATTCAGATTTTGGTCTCCGTTCGTATTTTGAGCATAATTTCTGATTGAGACGATTCAAAAATCGTTGGAAATCTTAGGATGAGCTCTTCAATGCTATTGATTTCATTTGATAATTTTATTCTCCTAAATCCTCTATTTTATGCAACGATTGAGATTTTGGTTCGAGCAAAGCTCCATTTGGTCCAAGCATGAGTCATTCGATCCGAATGGTGGTTTGCACATCACCTTCAAGTACTAGGAATGAGTCTTCTACCTTTTGCCAAGTGCCAAATCCATCTAAAGATTGAGAATCCACCAGAAATTATCAAGAAACCTGAAAATAAGAGAAAAGCAGACGGTAGAGCCAATTCCTAGAAAATCATTGTAGTTTATCTAATAATTCAATGGTTTGAGTGTTATTTGAGTGCCAAGTACGGTCCAAATACCAACAAATAATAACGATATCATAGGTCAAGGGCGAAAGTCGACTAATTAGTAACCAAAAGTCAACGTTTCTGGTTAGGCGAAAGTCTAATTAGATACCTCGTAGAAAACCAATTGTAAACTCGAGTAAGTCCACCGACAACGAAAGTTGGGGTGCAATGCACTCGATGAAGGTTATTTAACACTAGATCCCATTCTGAATACCGTACCCAATAGGCGAAAGCGGAGGGTTAGGGAGTTAGGTTTGGCTAGATGGACCTTTGGTTTGAATAAATCAACAAACGATTAAACCACAGCATTTACATAGTGAAATTCGGTCCGAAATTCGAACCGAATTAGCAAGACTGGATACGACAGTGCTAAGTCTTGTGACCCTGTGACCAAATCTAAGTGAAATCGAACCCTAAGGCACATTTATTATCATATATTAAACTGTTAAGAAAACCCCAAAAATATTTACTTGAATTTTTTGCATAATCTTTATTTTTCTTTTATTTATCCAATTTGTGACACCAATTCTTATCTCAATTTTTATTGTCAAGATTTAACGAATTAATAAGAATAATACTCATATCCATCTCTGTGGGATCGACATCTTTACTCTACTACAAACGACTAGTCGAGTGCAAGATTTATTTGTTTGACCTTAGTTCACACCTCGATCATTGAAACTTACTCATTATAATGATAAGAAATAAATATATAATTATTGAACGTGGGAGTCAAGTAGAATTGATTAGCTCGACCATGTATCTAAATACAATGAGTTTAATTTTTCCTTGACGCGTAAATAGAATAAAGTCTCTATATATATTATCTTGGCTATGAAGCTCTAAATAATTGATTTTATCTTAAAAAAAGAATATCTATCATTATTGCAAGTGAAATAGTACAAACAAAACATATGAAACATCATGTATTTAGAGCATCTGCATCTAAAGGTACGCTTATTTTGAACACTTTCTAAGCATTTTAGACAATTTCTGCCACATTTGAAATTCTTAAATCACAAAAAGTAACATTTACGCTCTATATATAATATACATATATTATAGCATGAAGATTCTACTTATTCAAATTACTAACTTTTATAACTATTTAATTAGAGCATCAAAATGTATTTAAAACTCATTGTGAGCACCTGCAGAGTACTTTAAGAGCTAGTTCGATAAAATTACGGTGAAGACACTGGTGAGCTAGCGGGAAAAAAAAATCAAAGAAAGAAAATTGTTTTCTATTTTGCAAATAAGTTTGAATGAGAAATAGAGTACTCAGTTTAAAAAAATGAAAAACGAAACGTGGACCACTAGTTTGTTAAGAAAAAAAAAATTAGAATCTTGCGAAGTGCATTTAAGTGTCGCTGCTTCAAGCTGCACCAATAATTTATTTTTATATATATTTGAAGAAAAAATAGTATAAACCTTTTTTCATAGAAAAAAGGTCCATAGACCGTCGTCTAAATCTTATAATAAGATAGGGCCCTCGTGCCAGATTTAATGGTGTACGTGGAATTAGGGATGAAAACGGAGCGGATATTATGCGCGTAACATCCGATCCGTATTCGTATTCGAACATATCCGTATTCGTATTCGTATCCGCCAAAAAAATATGGATGCGGATATGGTTTTGAGTTTTTTGACAATATCCGATCCGTATTCGTATCCGACATGGATATTATCCTTATCCGATAGATATTAATCCGTTTATCCGTATCTTTAACGGCATAAGATGATTAATATAATTACTTATCTACATTAGAGAATACTTTTAATTAGATAATACTTAATTTTTATTAGATAAATTCTCTTACAATAATATTTTCATTTAGACTAGTAACATAAAATTATTTTTATTTTCTATTATTGAGACGATTATATATGATAACAACACTAAAATTAATTTTTTCTATAATCATGATCATTACATATGATTAATATATTATTTTAATATATGATGACATTTAAGGTAACATGATATGATTTGACATTGAATAGTTAAATATACTATTAGAATTCAAAATGTGGAAAGACTGAATTTATTGATTAATCCTATTAGATTTGTACTTATGTGGTTCTTGCAATTTTATAAGATTAAAATGTTATCCGTATCCGACAAAATATATTCGTATTCGACTCCGTATCCGAAAATATCCGAACCGTATCAGTATTCGTTTAATATCCGAACCGTATTCGTATCCGAATGCATTCGTATTCGTATCCGTATCCGAAAAAAAAATATGGATGCGGATATGGGAAGACCAATATCCGCTCCGTATCCGATCCGTTTTCATCCCTACGTGGAATTCAGTACAACGGTCTTAATTTCCTGCTTTGACCGACGGTAACCATAATTTAAATCCTGACAGATTAATAAATGATGCGCATCTACTATTATATACCAAAAAGTTAACTTATAAACTCCCAAAGACCTTCCTAATTTATCAATCATTTGTATATTATTAAGGTTGAAGTTGGTATTTATATTTTGACTCACTGTCTCAAGATTTGATATGACCAACAACTGTTTGTGAAATATTAGATAAAAATTTCAGAAAAAAAATATATAATGCAACTGTAAAAATCTGGAGAAGTAAAGTCTAGTAAAGGCGCATTGTAAATGGAACATCAAAATTAATTTAAGTTAATTTATATGTATTAAGAGAAATGAGTATGCTAGAGTATAACATATTTGACATCAAACTCAATTTGAACGTTAATTGTTGAAATTTTAACGGCTCATCCTAACCGCTCAACATAATCTCCCGTTGATTTGGATTGATTGTTGTAATTTTGAAAATTGAAATTCAATCGAATTTGACGGACACACTATCAAACATGTTCAACTCTAATATTATTCAAGAGAATTTATAGGCTCAACCTACAGCATCAGCAAATTAATATTACTAACAAATTTCAAATAATCAACGTTGATTTAATAGACAAGCTAAGTTTTTTCCTTTTTTTAGAGAGATCTGGGTGATGAAAGTACATTTGAGATGTGGATGAGAGCATTGACTGATGAATCCAGTGGGGTCCAAATAACGGGCCGGTTTTTTAGCAGCTTTTTCGGGCCATATGGTCTCAACCAACCAACCAACCAACCAACTGCCAAAGAAATCTGTACAAAAACAACACCTGGTTGCCATCTGTTTGGGCTCCATACATTGCCTTGCATTGGCTTACCCCGCCCCCATTTCAAGATTCTTTTCTCTGTGGCTCTCTCCATCTACCAGCAAATGAAGAGATGCGCTGGTGCTGCTCCCTTAGTCTTAAAGGATAGTTTTATAACATATGTTGAAATATGTAACCACCAACAAGGGCAGCTCACAGAAACAAAAAGGTTTTGAGTAAAAGAAAAAGGAGGGAAAGGAAAACAACGATTTAAATGAGACTATGAGAGAGATGTATTCTGTTTGATAAGACTTTTACTCATTGGAGCCAAGTGGTTTTTTTTTTTTTTGAAGGTTGATTTGACACTAACGATTTTGTTATAAAAAATTTAAAAATAAATACTCTCTCCGTGAATCGAACCAAGAACTATTTATTTGGTGGAATATAGAGAAACCACTGGACCAAAACCAAGTGGTTACATAAGGCTCTGGTCCATAAAAGCTCTTTTAGAGGAAGGGAAAAAAAGCACAGTAAACTTTAATTTCTCCATAAATCAAATTATTAAAGTAAAGAAAGGAAAGACAATGGAAGAAACACACTTAAATTAGAGAAATTTTAGAGTAAACTTGTACTCTCCAATTTGGAAAGTAACAAAACTCGGTCAACCTTCCACTCTTCTACTCTCCCTTCCTCTAAAACGGCTCCCCTAAAGGTGCATTTGAATAGATATATGTAATAATGTAAGTTGATGCGAATGATCTGTTGCAGGCTATATATGTCAATAATGTGTTGAGATGCAAGAAGTCCATATATACTCGTAGTACGTAAATATTTCTTTTTTTTTTAAACGCTAAAGATTTATATATGTCAATAATGTGTTGCAGACCAAACTTGTCCATTTAAAATTGAGAAAAGAAGCATAAATATGTTTATTGTCTGATTAAGATCAAACGGTCAAGATGTAAATTATATATCTAGTACGACTAAGGATTTTGAAAACTTAATTCTTTTATTTATAGTTAGCGAGATAGGTCTGACCTAGTGCAACCTTGGTTCTATAATTCATGGACACCATTAAAGCATGAAAACATACTCATTTTTCTTATGATATTATATGACATCAGAAACTTAAAAATATATTGATGTTTTTACTAATTAAATAATGAAGACAATGATCATGCAGGATCTTATAAATAGGAGTTAGACGAATGCATCTGTCCATTGCTCCTGATAATGAGGGATAGTCAACATCTCTAGACAACAAATACATTGAATGAACAACTGTTGTCCTAGGTGGCACAAAAGCAATTAATTGATTGCAACTTCTTTGATCACATTTAAACACTGGTCCTTGGACTAGAGTTGGGTGTGTTGCTGCCGTACATCCTAAGCACTTTTTACAACCTGAGAGCTTGACAGATATGCAGCCAGATTTCACATGCCATATTTCTTCATTTAAGTTAGGACATCCATTATTATCTCTCATTTTTTTGTATACTACTATTAATTATTAAATGAATTCTACTAGAATTTTTTTATTCCATAGGAGAGCACTCGTCCCAACTGGCCACCTCTTTATTTTTTTAATACATTTTTGTTATACTACTTGCAAATAAAATAAATTTTTAAGAGTATATCTGTATATCATGTACATATATTTTAATTAACAAAATTGTGTCCGAGTGGTGATTGCCACCTGACCCTCAAATAATAATAATAATAACAATAATATATAAGAATATATCTGTATATGTGTAGTGTTAGATCAGATTTTTATGTGCCATACTAGTTCCTCCTAATTAAAAAAAATGCGTTTAATATGTTTTTCGGTATAATATAACCTTAGAATACTGCAGCTATATTGTGTTATTGTGTTTATCTATATAAATTACCATATGGTTAATAACAATTTTACAATTTTTTATTCCGTTTGTGATGTGAAAAATATTTATTTGTATCAATATTTGGCAAAATTTATAAAAATTTCCTCACTCCAAAAATTTAACATTTTCCTTCAATAGACATTCTTTTCTGACCCAAAACCTGAAAATAAACCCTGGAAGACTTAATTTTCTGTTAGAACTTTTATTGAAAAGAGTCTTATTTTATTTATTTTATTTTATTACCAGTCATTTTTTAATTAGAGGGATATGAATTGGACTGAAGATCAAAAGCAAAAATGCAGAAAAGCCACCTGTATTGTTAGCTTAAAATTACAGCCCCATAGTGTAGACTGTATACTGTAGACTTAACACACTTCCCGATACTTTTTTATTCAAACAATAAATTTTTTTTATTATGCTGAATTTATTTTATTATTATAAGAAATATTAAGAGCTTATTAATTAGTTTTTTTAGAAAGCTTGAACTAATTAATTATTTGTCTCATGGTAATATGATTACTTATATTGACCATGTAATTGATGGGACCCATTCAGTTACTACATTTAGGTCAACAACAAATCATGGTCGTTCTTAGCCTGCCAGCCCAGCGTGTGCCAGTTCCAGGCCTGACCCACACCAGACCAAAATTGGAAAGAGCTCCAGGCACTACAGGATCCTCTACAGCCATCTCTGTATGATATTTCTACAACAGAGATCATAGTTGTCATCAACTAAAACATTTTCACGTCATTTTCTATTTTTATTCGTTATTCACACAACTATGATGTAATAATTTCAACTTTGTAATCGCGGTCTCCTTGATTTTTGTGTGTGATTGACGGTGTAGCAACATATAAAACATTTAACATACAATTAATGTCATTGCAACTTCCATCTTTTTATTCATTACTTTTCTAAGATCAATTATTAGACATTACTTCATGCATAGTTCCTAACTATATTTAATATTTTTTTTAGAATATTAAAACAATGGATAAGAACTATTGCATACTTGATACATCACTTTAATGTGGCATCACACCGGAACTGTATTTGATTAATGGATTGGATACTGGTTGAAAGTTTTCTTATTATTATAAACTTTTCTTGTTGACTTTGCATTATACAAAGTTATCATGCACAACTGCGCAATAAATAATTGTATACAACCGTTGTCAAGATGAGTAGTGCACTTGTAGTTGTAGAGCTTAAGAGATTGATTGAATTTTACATACCAATCATTGGCTAGCATATCATATCATAAAATGTTAAACATAAATAAGACTTTAAGGATGCAAAGGTCAGCTATAAGCCTATAAATCAGACCATGATTAGAGTTTAAGTACAAAAATTCAAGCAAACCCAACACTAATTAGCATTTGTAATTAACGCTCTTTTACACAAAAAGCAATCATATCATGCAAGCCAAACACCGATTTTACTGAAAGAGTAGGTGTGGAAAACCATCCATATCCATATCTAACATTAGCGGTTACTCTTGGCAAACTTGTATAAACTACTAAGCTAATTGAGCACAAATCTGATCTGCACAAGGTGTAGACACAGTGGATCCAAGTCTAGAGTTCAAAGGGTCCAAGCCTATAATCACCCAGCCTTGATTTGTAGGCAGCTCTCTTGTACTCTCCCCATGTGAAGTCCTTGTACAAGCTCTGCTCTCCTTCCTCCATGAGCTGTGGTAATGGAGCAATTCTCTGTGCCACTGGGGGACCTCCAAAATATATCATAGAAACCCTAGATTTCAAACTGTTTGCTATCACCCTGTGCTTCACACTCCTGAACCTCCCATTTGTCAGAACCTACGTGAAGATATGTACACAGAATTTAGAACCAAGAATTCTCTGGGACAGGTATCTACTGGTACAGACAGGGTAATGATAGAGAACCATGAATTAACAATAGTATAAATGGCTTGGCTTGCATGAATAAAGGCATGTCTTCCCTCTGAGCATTTTGACTCGTGAGAAAACAATTTTATGCTTTGGTTAGACATATGGCAATTGGATTTGGAGACAATATATAATAACAAGAAATTAACACATTAGAAAATTACAAGCGCAACGAAAAAAAAAATAATGCTAAAAAAACTATCTGTGAGCATGAAGGACTAAGTTTAGTTGATACCAAATTCAACTTTAGTTTGATTCGGTACTGCACAAATTTTAAACAAATTGAATAATGGAGACACTCATATTATCTCGGAGGCCTTGATGTTTGCTAAGTAAGTAAGTATTATTCTAACAGTAGGCAAGCATCTTTTCTATTTAAAAGTATACACTTGGAATATCTTTTACTATTTATGAGTTTGAGATTAAAAGCCACTAATAATAGGGATGTTGACAGACTAGTGTTGAAGAAATGGTGACATTATATTGAAATACAGTATGTTTTAAGCATTAAATTTGTAGTTTTAATTTAGATAATTCTGACTAACCTAAACGTCGTTCATGTCATTGTGAAGGAGTTGACCAAACATATTTATTTTAGAATTTTTAAAATATTAGTGTCTCTGTTGTTCTGAAAAGAAACTTGTACTAAATAATATACAGAAATCAAACTCGTAGATAAACATCAGCAACAGTTATCTACAACATCATGCAAACCCGCAAACAATAACGACTAAATGCAATCATGAGGTAAGTGAAGTTGAAGCAAAACTTGAAAATATAATTTCCTTTTATATAAAAGTACAAAAAGGAGGGACGCTTTATTTTTTTTTCCAATCTGGATTGAGTTTTTACAGATATTTAATAGCTTTGCTAAAAAAAAATTGCAGTTGTGACTAATTTATAACCTAACCGTATATCCACCAGGCCTTTATTGAAAAAGAATATTTTGCTCAAAAAGTCGAGTAGAACATTAACTAAAATGTTTAGGAATTCTTTTTTAAATAAAGATACTAAAATATCTTATTGCAGATGAGTGGAGCCTATTCTTCCATGAATCACTTAAATTCCATTTTTAATGGGTAAAGACTAAAGACAACCACAATGGGACTATAGCAAATTATGGAATACAATAAATATTCTACTTTCATATCAATTTACTATAAAAGTACAACATCATTTTTATGTAGATTTTTCAAAAATAAATTGGTAATCCATGGAGATGTGACAATAGGAATTTTAAAAAATGGAAACTGTAAAATCATTAGATAATGATGAAATAAAGAACAGAGGAGGGGTTCACCTTCATAAAATCAATACATAGAAAGGAAGGGTCTCTTACCTGAAGTGAATCTCCAACATTTATGAAAAACGCCTCACGATCAGATGGCACCGAGACCCACCGGCCATCCTTGAGCGCAATCTGAAGACCTGATGTGCCGTTTGATCTTAAGACCGAGACAATTTGCGGGTCGGTATGCTCGCCAAACCCGGTAAGGCCACAATTGAATCCCTGAAGCAACGGGCACGGTGGATAGTGGTTAAGCCTGAATATCTCATCACATTCACTGCCTTGCAATAGTTTGCTTATTGTATCTCTCTGTTTGAGTTGCAATCCATCTGCCATTAGTTCGAGCACTTGACAAACAAGTTTGCGCATTGATAATACGTACTCAACAAGAGCAGAGCTGCATACATCACAAAGAAATAGGTTGTCATGATTTATGGCACCATAATGTTAGTTGTAATGTGATTATGTGAACAACTTGCTTATGTTTTTTGTAGCATGAAATGGAAACTATTAAAAATTCTTTCTGTTTAGGATAGATGCAACGATCACTTGTAGTGTTGAGTAATAAACTGCTAACAGCAGAATAGAAAATTTTGAATGTTAGAGATTACAGAGTAATTTATTAGTTCACATGGTGTCGGATTGAAACCTGCCTCTCTTTTACTGTCTTAAAACTTTTTGTACATGAAAACAATTAACTACAAGTACAATAGAGTGATTAATTATTTAATAGAGTACATGTCATAAACAGAGAGAGACACACTTGCTACCTAAAAGAGAAGCACAATATTGTACCATAATATCCACATAAAAAATTAAAATGAAAGCAATTAAATAATATGAGAGAAAAACCTAATGCTTACCGAAATGACGAGGAAGAAGGATCTCTGAGGAATGCGAGAGAAGATTCGGAAAATGGCTCGGAACCGACAGCAAGAAGGAGATACTCCAACCAACCAACATCGCCATTCATACCGATTTTCTTACTTCCATATCCAAATGGACTCGACGGACCCAATTTCTCCTTGTCCAATAGTGGCAAGGCGAAGAATTTCACTGCCTCTGCCTCGAGTTTCTCAACCAAATCCATGGATACAGGATGATTTGTAATCTTGAAGAAACCAAACTCTTTGCATGCGCGCACAATGGCCTCTGGCGAATTTGGGCTTGAAAGATCAATGGTTGGGATCGAGGGAAGATTGTCTCCTGAGTCAGGAGATTTGATAAGAGATATTTGGTCTAACACTGGATTTGCCAACACAACCATGTTTTGTACAGAGAGAATTATATAAAGAGAGTTGGAGGTATAACTTATAAGTGGAACTTAGAGAAGGGAAATGAAGATTGACTGCATGTGGGGAAAGAGGGAAGGAAGGAGGTATATATAGGGATAGGAGAGAAGAAGCAGGGGGTATTTGAGGATTGCATGTGAACAGAGAAAACAGAGCAGCACAGTAAAACTGGGGGTGCGTTCAACTGAGAGAGTCATGTACCGTTTGGTATTTTCCGGATAACCCCTGTTTATCAGAAAAATCATTCATTGCTTTCCGTAAATTATATGCTTATGCTTGGATAGTCTGATTTTCCATAATACCAAACTATTGAGTGCAAATCTTTACTAATAAAAGCTAATCTTTTGCATTTAATAAATTATATACTTATGCTTGGATAGTAGTAGGGCTGTCAATGGGTACGGTACGGTACGGTACGGTAGAAGGTATTTTCATTACCGTACCCGTTAAAATTTTCTTTACCCATACCCTACCCGTACCCGTTAAAAATAACTTTACCCGTACCTTACCCGTACCCGTTAAGAATTAACGGTACGGTTACGGTAACGGTAAAAAATAAATATAATAATAATAAAATTTGTACACTCTGTATAAATAAATTATATCAATAAGTATATTAATAAAGTACAACAATGGTGGTGAATATTTTAGGTTTATGTTTTTTTATTTTTTAATACACTGAATGGAAAGAATTATAAATCTTAAATAAAATCTAGCAATATTTTTTACCAATCATGCAATATAAGATGCCATATGTATCATGTAATTGTATCTTTTTAATCGTGGCAATTACCCGTTATGAAAACGGTACGAAATAACTTTTACCCGTACCCGTACCTGTTAAATTAACGAAAAAATTTCCTTACCCGTACCCGTTAACTTAACGAAAATAAAACTTTACCCATACCCGTCTTATACGGTACGGTACGGGTTAGGTAAACGGGTAAACGGGTTTCATTGACAGCCCTAGATAGTAGGGTTGTATATGAGATGAGTTTGAGCGAGTTGGAGATAACTCAAATTCAGCTCGGACGTAACTCGAGTTGTCTTGAGCCAAGTAGGAGTGAGTAAAAAACTCATAACTCATGAATAATTCGAACTCGACTAAAAAAAAAACTCAGTTGTAACTCGAGCCAACGAAACTCGGGTTGGCATAGCTTGAACTAAACTAACTCGGTTAGTTGACGAGTCGAGGTTGAGTTGGGTTCAACTCAGCTTATAACTCATGACATAATAAATTTATAGTTCAAATAGTATTATCAATATGATTTAGGATTATTAAAATTTTATAAATTATTCATAAAAATTATCTTCGTGTATATTTTTACTTAAAATAATTGCAACATTCGATTGATTGAGTTTCAAGTCATATTTTGCTTCAAATTAATAGAAATAATATAAAATACAATAATTTTATGTTTTAAAATATTATATATGTCAATAAGTTTCAATACTAGAAGAACATATTAATTAAATAAATAAAATTTTGAAGAATATATGCTTATTTTAAGTTAGCTAATGAGCCACAAACTAGCTCTGAGTTTGAGCCAGTTTAAAAAGTTCGAAAATATTTCTAGCTTTGGCTTATATGAAAGATGCTCGAGTTCGATTAGAATAAACTTGGATAAGAAATTCACTTAATACAACGGGAAATAAAAATATTTCGAAATTTTGATGGACCCATTTTAGCAATTAAGCATAGAAAATAGTTCATATCTTAACTTGGAGAAAGATAAGATCGCCCTCCAATATCGATATTTATTGTTAACCAAAGTTGATAAAATTCCTACAAATTTAATGTTTATAATCCTACTAATCGACAAGTCTAAAAATTATAGCTTAGATATTGAATTAGGAGCTGCTACAGGTCAAAAGAATTCGAGTAATGCTACAATCAATCATGTTTAATTCAAACACGATTCAAACTCAATTGTTAAACTTTCAAACAACCGATTCGAGCAACTGGGTGTGCATTAAAATTTCATTGAAAATCAAATTTATATGTTTTTATTTTTTAACTATTTTTCAGATCTTTAAACTAGAAGGTCCATAACTAATTAGATTGAGAATTTTCTAAAGGTATATACAATAGTAAAAGAATAATATTATAAAATTTGATCTTTAAGGAGATTTTATTATCAAGAACAAATTGAGGGATTTGAATCGACCCTTGTAATCTCAAAACATGAAATTTTATCATGTTTGAAAAGTTTACATGTCAAGTATATATGTTTTACTCTAGCAACTCCCAAAGAATTTAAAGCGATTGTAGCCAATAAAAATTACAAGCCAAACTACAGTAATTGTAAATTTATTTGCCTTGTTTGAAATTTGAAGGGACAAAAAGCAAAAAAAAAAAAAATTACAATAAATTGCAATTGATATATTATGTCCTATTAATTAAGCGCAAAATTTCATTAACAATGAATTAATTAAACATACTAAATAATTTCCAAAATTAATTTTAAATCGTAATTTATACTTTTTTTTTCTTTTGAGACAAAGGCCGTTTGCATAACTCTTGCCAGAAAAAAATCATAATGATTCGATATAAATAAAGAGGTCCTCTTAAATAGTTTTCTTAATAATCACTCTCTTTTATAGGCTAACAAGACATCTCATAATTTATTAAAGTATAATGATTCAAGATTTAAAACTAATTGAAAAGAAAACGCTTCATCTGTAACAAATAATGAATTGGATCTAGGCCGGGTGTGCTTTGCTCACTATGCTTGCACCCTAGACGTTGAGTCATGAACTCGATCTATCCAATAATGCTTATAAAGTGCTTTATTCTCGCCTGACTGCAACTTCACATATGATTCTCTCCATAGCAAATGTCCCTACCTAATATACTGATCTTCAACAAGCAAAAAAGGGATGGATATACATCCTACGTCTATACTGGTAGAATCATAGAACTCAAGTGTCTGAGTAGAGCATTAGCTTTTGGAGATGAAATAAAATGTAACAAATATTAGGAGGAGAAATGATAGAGTGGTGGGTGAGGAGAAATGATAGAGTGGTGGATGGAGAAAGGAGAAAGAG
Source organism: Rhynchospora pubera (assembly GCA_028095005.1). Classification (NCBI taxonomy): domain Eukaryota; kingdom Viridiplantae; phylum Streptophyta; class Magnoliopsida; order Poales; family Cyperaceae; genus Rhynchospora; species Rhynchospora pubera. The sequence goes on from CM051461.1 coordinate 41,798,159, forward strand.
CTAGAGCTGGATGATATCTAAGGTGGGACAGATAAATCTGGTTCGAGGAGATCAAATCGACGAAATCTAGGATTAAGAGACGGAATTAACAAGAGTTAAAGTTTTGAAACTTATTTGAAAAATAATTAGAAGGAACGGTGGGGGATGAAGGAAGCCATCAGTAGCCCTCCCAATCCCATGAAAAGCATAAAAGGTGTTCTTATAGGGGTAATTAATATGAATATTTATTAAATAATAAAACTTGGAACGAATGTATCATCACCAGTTTATTATATTTGATTTAAAATTAAAAGATACTTAAATTGTATACGAATTTTAATATATGACTAGTTCATAACACTAAAATGATAGAATAAAATTGTATACGAATTAAATTCTTTTTAAGTGACCCCAACAGCAGTTCGTAATTGAAATAAGCCAAAACCTTAAACTAAAATATTGAATATCTGATACGGAGAGCGGATAGCGGTCATAGCAAATCCATATCCATAATTTTTTTGGATTCGGATATGGATACAAATACGATTCGAATATTATCGGATACGAAAACAGATACGGATACATATTTTATTTTGCACGATACTTTTTTATTAAAAACACAACATCTTGATCGATAATCCATTTTCCAATAGCGTACCGGATATCAGACAATTTCAGTAATACCGACAATCAGAACAATAATCGAAACAACAATATTTGGTATTGAGAGACAAAGTACCGTGAAATTTTAGAAAATACGAGAAATACCTGATTTCGGCCATCTCACCGGTTAGAGTGCCGGTACGGTATTAAAAATATGGTTTGCTTGAAAGGCCTATTTTGTAAAGATTTTCCTTGAGAAAGAGATCACTTAGTGGGAAAAAAAAAACAGAACCATATTAAACCACTTGGGTTAAGATGTATTGAACCACACTGGCGGCTAGTTTCCAGTCGAGCCAGTAAGTCATGTATGATTTTAAAAATGTTGCTTAGGAGGGATCAAAATTACTCCTTTATCTATTTTTGTATCTTTTTATTTTGAATGCCCTACCGTACCACTACCGGCTGCTGATCGAAATCTGATATTTTTCGATATTTTGTCTCTTTTTACCGAATACCTCTGTCTAAATTATGTTTTGGTTCCTAGTATTATCCGGAATTTTCGGTTGTGGTAGGATATTAAAAATACTGCTTATTTGAAACAATTCGAGACACACTTTAGGAGAGATAATTGACATGAATTGTTGATTCTATACTTGATTTTAAGGAGATAATTAATGAATATTTTCCTGACATCCAAGACCGTAGTTTTGAATTAAAAAAAAAAGAATTATTAGTTTTTATGATTATTCTTTATTACCAATATTTTAAATTATTGTGCTAGATATGTTTGAGGCTTGAAGTCATTCCAAACTATCAATATGGAATCGCATTGTCGAAAATAGCATCTCACTACGTTATAATTCGATTACATCATCAGTTTCCATTACATCCTCAATTTTTATTACACCCTCAATTTCGTCCATGTTTGAATTGTTTATTGTACGTTGAGCTATGGAATCTGCTTAATAAAGATAAAAAAGAAAGATTAGGCAAGTATTTGGAGTAGGAGAAAGTTCTATTGTGATATGATAAGATTAAACTTCAATTCTTAAAAAAGGGTCCATTGTTGAAATTTTTTATTGTTTATGTAGCTACGATATCTACTTATATGATCAATTTCTTAAAAAGGTTCATCTTTGAAAATTTTTTATTGTACACTCAACTACGAAATCTACTTATAAAGAAAGGAAGAAGAAAAAGCAAGAATTCGGATTTGAGTTCTAAACGGAACTCCAAGTGTTACAAATTTTTTCTAATTGCCGTGAATTATATTAATTCTCTCCTTTTCTACCAGAAACAATATGGCTTTTTCTTATTTTACAAATTGGTGGATTCCAGCATGATTTTTGACTGCATGAACCTAGGGATGCACATAGAATCAAGAATTACCAAACTAGATATGTCAGCACACGGGCACTTGAAACGAAACATTGCTAATATTTGTGCCAACAGGTGCACTAAAAAATGCCGTAACGGTGCAATACTAAAATTTAAGCCAGGTGGTTTGTAAAGGCAAACAGATGCAGCATATATATATATTTTTTTGTTATATTAAATATTTCCAATGGGAGATGTTTAATAATAGGCAATTCATGTCGTAAGGTATTAAGGTGAGGTCCCCCCACTCCCAATTTTTTTTTTAAAAAAAAATTCACACACGTACTTAGAAGTTGATAAATGAGCACACTTATATTTTTTGCAATTTAAGTTTATTTGTGAGAAGCATATATGCATCTTTTGAGGCTTGGATCAATTATTGGATAATAGACATGTGACGAAGGTGCTTACTTCTGAATTGGAATTGTTATTCACCATCTCTAAAATTCCATCATCCTTATCATCTTCTTAATTTTTTCCATTTTCAGAACACGCGTTAATAACTACTTTCCATTTCGGAATGCAATTAATTAATCTCAGAGATTCCCTCATCCCTCATCTCCATCCCTTCCTTGTGTTTCTATTCCTTCCCTTCCTGTGTTTCTCTTCTTCACATTAATTGTTCTAGTTTCAGAAAATAATTATTCAGGAAAAAAAAACTAATTTTTATAGTTCAAAATATAATTGTCCTGGAAAAAAAAAGCTAATTGTATTAGTTGTAGAATATAATTGTATCATAAAAAAAGCTAATTGTATTAGTTGTAGAATATAATTGTATCATGAAAAAAAAAGCTAATTGTATTAGTTGTAGAATATAATTGTATCATAAAAATAAACTAATTGTTCTGATTTCAGAATATAATTGTTCTGGATAAAAAGCTAATTGTTCTAGTTTCAGAATATAATTGTTCTTGAAAAAAATCTAATTGTTCTATTTTCAGAATATAATTGTTCTGGAAAAAAAATAATTGTCTTAGTTGTGAAATATAATTGTTATGTAAAAAAATCTACGAGGTGGAGTGGGAGGGATGGAAACAGAGAGGAGGGAGACGGGAGGAGTAATTAGTACTAGTGGGAGTCATCTCAGAGGATGATGTACTTTTTCATTAATGACGTATTTTTGTCATTAATGATGCAGATTCCCATTAATGATAGAGATGATGAATATTGGAATGATCCTTATGGGCTCCTTCTATATAGTGATAAATAATTGTCTGGCGACATAAAACTCACGCCGGCATTGAATTTTTTTTTTTCAAACTAGAGTCAGTTAAAATTAAAAACTTTCTAAACTTGGCTATTTTAGAGTAGTTTGATGCACCTTGGACAGCACAACATCTTCTAGAAGACTTGAATATTAAATATCAAAGATCAATTTTTTTTTAGATTTGCAACGTAAAAAATTTGTTGAAATAATATACTATATTAAATTTTTCAAATTAAAAAGTTTATAAAAAAATATTATAATTAGGATCGAGGTATAAACCTAGGTCAAACAAAAATAACCTTAATTACTCGACTAGACGTTCGTAGTAAAGTAAAGATGTCGATTCCACAGAGATGGTGATGAATACTAATCCTATTTGTTCGCTAAAGCTAGACAATAAAAGTTTAGAAAATAATTGATACTACTAACTAAATAATTAAAGTAGATATGCGAAATGCAATTGCAAATATCAATAAAATGCAAAACAATTGAAATAAATATTTTTGGGGGTTTTTAAGGATTCTACATATGATGAGAAATATGCTTTAGGGTTTGATTTCACCTAAATTTGGTCACAAGGTTGCAAGACCTAGCACTGTCGTGTTCAACCTTGCTAATTCGGTCTGAATTCCGGACCGAATTCCATTGTGTAAATGTTGTGGTTTACTCGTTTGTTGATTTGTTCAAACCAAAGGTCCATCGAGCCATACCTGAACTCCCTAACCCAACGCTTTCGCCTATTGGGTACGGTATTTGGAATGAGATCTAGTTAACCCTCATCGAATGCATTGCACCCCAACTTTCGTTGTCGGTGGACCTATTCGAGTTTACAATTGGTTTTCTGCGAGATATCTAACTTAGACTGTCGCCTAATTAGAAGTGTTTACTTTTGGTTACTAACTGGTCGACTTTCGCCCTTGACCTACCTCGAAGTACTTGTGAAAGGTTCGGTTATTATAATGGGTTGAAGTTCACAACAAATGCGGCCGTATAAATGCCGAGCAACACAAGTAATAAAAGACTCAAACACAAGCAATTCAATAAAAATTCCAAGAGTAATTAACTTTGTCCATCAACAAAGCAAGCAAACCAAGCAAACCAAATACTAGGCTACATCTACCCCTAAAGCAACAAAGATCTAACCTAACATGCTAATAAAACAAGATACAAACTCCATGACAAGAATAAATAAGAGAAAAGAAAGATATACAACAATATCCAGGTTTACTCCTATTTGAATCAAGTCCGAATCCGTGGTTGGGTTGAATCTAACGCTGTCGCGCCTAGAACTGCTCCCAAATCGTTGCCATGGTCAAGTGATGGTGGAGAGGTGGTGGAAATCCCACGCCTTTCGGCGTGAGAATGGTGTTGGGAGGTGGAAAATTGGTGGCTGTTGATGAATATAGCCTCCTCCCTGGCCCCTTGACAGGATGGGAACGTTTTCCCTTCATATAGGCTGAAATTTAGGCCTTTCCATAAGAGAAAACGTCTCAGGAATACAGCTGGAAACCTTCCTTGTATAGAAATTCGGACCGAATTCCAAACAATTCGGTCCGAATTGGCTTCTCTGTAATTTTCTGTGACGCAATTCGGTCTGAATTGATGCTAATTCGGTCCGAATTATTGTGCATCCAGCATTGCGCACCAATAGTATTTTGAACATAATTTCTTCATCCGGGCTCTGATTGAGGTGATTCAAAGATCACCGGAAAACTTACGATGAGCTATACAATGCTATTGCTTCCATTTTGCCATTTAATTCTCTTAAATCCTCCATTTTATGCAATGATTGTGCGTGATCCATCAAATTCCTACAAGACAAGTCAAATTCCACGGTAGTATCCAATTTTGCCAAACAAACAGAAAAACAAGATAATATCACGATTTTAGTCACAATTTCATTATAAAGTCTGGCCAAAATATCAGTATATATATGAGATATCAAATTATAAATTCACAACTTCTGATTTAAATAGTATTGTCCTTAATTATTAGATCTATAAATAAGGGGGTGGCTAGCGTCAAACATATAAGACACATATACTTGTCTAACGCGATAAAATTTTAATTTTTAAAACTGGAATGGCCGATCCAAACCACTCAAATTGTTCTATGTTATAAAATCTTCATAGAGACCAAATTTTTTTACTATTCTTTTTGAAATTTTTCAATATACTCAATCTCAAAAATTCTGAACCCTCCAATTTTGAAAATTTGAAAAAAATAGTTAGAAAATACGAAAAAAATATAAAATTTGATTTTCAAGGATATTTTAATATAGGGGTCATATTGAGCGGTTTGGATCGACCGTTTAAAGTTTTAATGTTTGACGTTTGCATCGTGTTTGGCGTCCTATATGTTTGATTCTAACATTAATTACTCTTATAAATAATTCCCTTGCAAGCTCCAAATTTTCAATATTAATCATTTTATTATTATTTTGTCTGTTAAATCGTTATCAATACGAGGTGTCTAGACATTAAAAAATAATTCTGGGATTATAGATGAATTTAATACATGAATAAATATTTCTGTTTGATTTTTATCAAAAAATTTAACGCCGAAAACGGTAGTTTAAATAAGCCACTTTAAGATTATGAATACAAATAATAGATTGCATAAACTTTTTGAGTTTTGAAGAGTAACAATCGTACAAAATACGAACTTCCTTCTTTGTAAAATTACAACATTTTTTTTTCAGTTCGTATCACATCCAAGAATCATCATATATGATGTATTTATATCCCTCTAAATTCGGATGTGATTTTGAATCGTGACGACAGTTTAATTTATACTTAGATATGACAGTCGCAGTTTCGTTGTACTATGTTTTTTTTTAGATTAAGAATAATTCAATCTATTTCGTCAAGCTTGTCAAAATTTCTAGACAAAAATTTATAAGTTCAAAATTAGTAATTTTTACCATAAAATCACCATATCAACTTGACGTAAATTAAAAATAACTTCTAAAAGAATAATTTTGTATAATTAAAAGTTATATTTTATAATTAAAAATAGTTTTTGTTTTTAAATGGTAATTATAAGAATTATAAGAAGGAAAACTTCTTGCATAAATTCAAATCGATCGATCAATGAAAATTAGAGGGCTTAGATCGCATGTCGTAGGAGGGGACAATTCTATTTCTATAGATTAGGCATGAACTACCTTAGATTTTCAAATATATCTACTTTAGATTATTAAATAAATTTAATTTTTTTAATTAAATAATGATTGGTACAATTATTTTTAATTAAAAGCCAATGAGGTCACGGCTTCTAATTAAGAAGAGTAAACTTCTAGCATATATTTAAATTGATCGATCAACAAAAATTGGAGGACTCAGATCGCATGTCGTATGAGTGGATAAATTTTTTTTCCTATAGATTAGGCAAGAACTACCTTAGACTTTCAAATATATCTATCTTAGATTTCCAAATATATTTAATTTTTAAATTAAATAATGATTTTTACGGTCATTTTTAATATATTTTTAAGAAACTAATTTTAATTTATATAAATAACAGTGTAAGAGATTTTATTCTATTTTTAACCGCTCTAAAAGTTAATCAATGCAGCCACGGATCTTAATATACAGTATATAGGTTTACTTTCAAGGAAATATGCAAAAATAAATGGTTTAAATATTATCTGCTGGATTTTCATCCAGGATGCACGTCATTTTAAACAAGTAGTCGGTAACATACGTGAAATTTTGACATTTTACATATATGGTATGTAAGATCAAAAGTTCTAAGTGAGACGTAAGGTCAAGCTTATTTTATGTTCAAATTTTAAAAGAAAGTTTAGTGGAATTGCACATTGTTTTGCTACTGTTTCCTCTTAACAAAGCAGAGACCTCACCAATTTGTGTAGTTGGCAGCACGGTATATATATTTTTTTAAAGATAAATTAGGGTCAAGTCTCTCAACTTATTTTTTAATTAAATGTTTATAAAAAATTCTAACTGGATTTCGAACCTGCGATCTTTCACTCAAGATGCATTACTCTTTGCATAACACCGAGCTGATATACCTCCAATGTTAGCACAAATTTACTGGCAATAAAATGATGTCAAGTGACATGTAGTTACTTTTAAAAAGTGACAAGAAAAAAATAAAGTCACTGTTATATTATTGTCGAATTTGTATTTTTTTATATAAGAAAAAATCAAATCAAAATCTCTGTATAAAGTACAAATTATTTTCTCTCTATTAACAAATAAATTACGAAAACATCTTTTTTGAAAAATATTATTGAGAGTGCCAAGTTAATTAATTATCGTCGAAGTTTAAAAAAAAGGTGTTGTCACTGTAGTCAGCTTTGAGAGTAGACGATGTCCGTCTATGACCTATCCATGCGTTGACTGAATGGACCAAATAATGTCCACTCAATTCAGATAGCTAAACAAATGTGAACTCAATTAAAATTCACAGTGGGTGTGTTTGGCAACATTCATGAATTAGGGAGGCGTTTGGTTGTGAAATAAGTGATGGTATAATTTAAGGATGTATAAATATTTATGTCAAGTTATGTAACGTATGTTTGGTTATGGAATAAAAAGGAGTAACCTAATATTTCATTAAAGACCATTATGCCCTTGTCATTTTTAAGAGAGTTATCAAATGGGAGGGTATTAATGGAAGAATTGTTAATATTTCTTTCTTTTTATGTCGTGGGACCAAGTTACATAACTTATGCCACCTATTTAGATGGTATAAGTCCTTCCTCTTATGTAATGTTATTCCACTAGTGTTTGGCTACATAAATAGAGAATAAATAACTTTCTTCCTCTTTATTCCTTAACCAAACGCCCAAGTTCACGAACTAGGCTAGTTCGCAAGAACCAAACAACCTACGAACAGTCGTAGTTCGTGAACTTCTCCCTAGTTCCTAGTTCTCCAATTTTCATGAACTAGTTTTGTCCGTGGGCCTATTTGTGGGCCTTTGTTCTTCCCCTTGTTCATCCCTTGTTCGTGAAGCATCCAAACACACCCAATTTCTGACTCGGACAGAGAGCACCCAAAATTGCTAAATATGATATGCTATTCAATTTTATAAAATCTATCTGTTTTGAGATATGTAATGAATATGATGTCCAGTGAGTGTCCACCGATTTTTTTTTTCCCTTTCTTTTTTGTAGTTGGTGAAGTCCTCGAATTAGAATTTTCAAGTCTTTCCTGGCAGAACGGTGGAGGTTATAGAATTAAATTTGAATTATTTTTTATTAATTGAATTTTAATTATTAATTAGGAGGTAATGTTCACTAGCAGTAAGGCGGTAAAAGTTCAGAAGACTTAATTTCATGAGTAAAAAAGTGTTTTTAAATTTCAGACAAAAATTAAATAAAAGAAATAAATTACTTAAAAAATTTATAACTTTATCCATGCTATAAATTATTATTCAGAAAATTTAAATGATTTCAACAAAAATATAAATGAGACGTATTGCTGAATATTTGCTCTAAACTCAGTAAATTCCATACAATTGGCAAGGATGTGAACCCCACAGCTCGGACAGGCAGCAAACCTTTTAAAAATTTATTCTTTCTCTATGGGCCTATTTTTTTTTGAGAAAATTCTCTATGGGCTTGAAGTACATTTCAATGCTGATGTCTTTTTCTTATAATGTTTTTCTTCTAGTCCAAGTCTATGGTCGTGTCATTCAGCTTTTTCCCGCTTCCCAAGGCATGCTTTTTCTAGGGATTAGGGGCTCTGTAAAATGTGAAAAGATTGACACTGGCTTCCACTGTTCCACAGGATAAAAAAAGAAAGGGAAACATTGGCCTTGGTTCACGGCTCGATGCAATATAACTAATCTAGATTCTTTGTCCTTTAAATTCTGTACGATTTTGTGAAAAATTATCCATTTTTTTATACGATTCCTGACCGATTGACACGCTGACTTTAATAATCTGATTAAACGAGTAGATTAGATGAAGACATCTTAGACCAATAATAGCACGAAATAATTTATTTAATAAAGATATAAGGTTTAAATACTTTCACTTTTTACGCCTCAAACATATTAATCAATTTGAAAATTATTGAAAAAAATAAAAAACAATACTATAGAATTCTGATAACAAAATAAAACATCAGATGTGAGCTATATTTCTTTCCCTATTGACACATAATTTGATGACAATTCGAGTTTGCTTTGATAGGTTGACGAACTTAATTATATAATCAACGGCCGAAAATTACCCACATTAATGTATTTTTTTTAAGCTCTTCATGACTCCAATGAAAAAACGGTCGACAGACAGATAAGTCTTGACATTTAGATAAAGAAGACAATTTAGATAATACCTAACAGTTACATTATGAAGTTGACGTGTTAAATTTTGAGTAATTGAAGAGTTTCTAAAAAATAAAGACGAACATAAGCAATATAGACTTACTTGAATTCTCCTTATACAACATATATATCAACGAACCAAATTATCAAGCAGAAAATAAAAAGACGAGCGTAATGAATCACATAAAAAAGTTATAAAAAATAAAAAAAATTGCTATCTTCTAATTAATAACGTTTATATGTTGAAAGATTGATACCACTACGTACTGCATAGCAAATATGATATTATTATAGTTCTCATAAATTGATCAATAAATTCAATTTATCAGATTATTATATCTTGATTTTTTTTAAATTAATCGTCACTATTTTATTTGTAAAATAAGAGTTTCGAAATTTATATTGTACTTTTAAATAAAAAAAATTAGTTCATGTGATGTATGTATGTATGTATATTCCTAATTTTGTTAATGTATTTATGAGTTTATATTTTCAAAATTTCCAATACAATAAAATCACCTTTTAGCATGTTCCTTCGATACCCAATACGTGAATATTTACAAGCAAGACCTTAGTCCCAATACAACATAATATGAAACGACATGTCATTTTATATTTAATTGTTGTTGGGATAAAAATTAATGTCGACGTCCAAATACTATAAAATTCTAAAAGTATCCACTCTACACAGCCTAAAAATATTACTATCACATCTATTAATAGTCATGATAAGAGTTTGTTATGATTGTTCGTTAACTAAATTAAGAAATCAGTTTTACGTAAGCAGCTACTTGGATTAAATGAAATGCATTCTGAAAGATCTATAACTTACTTTTGAGTAATTAAAAAAAGTCGGCATTGTTAATAAATTGCAAGGGAAAAAGTGTTCATATTCTCGACAACTTATAAACGACTCTTACGTTGTTGAACTCGATCGGTGAAACGGTCCCCACTGTCCACTGATACATCTATATTTGAAAAGTTCCACTGATACATCTAGAAACTAGCACTTAGTATTTGTGCTAATTGTTATATGTCAGTGGTAATTGGCCAACAAAGTGTTGATAAAAAAAAAAACCAGCAAACACATTATATATACTACATATGAACAAACAAATTACAGCGTGAATGTTTCATAATTTCTTTTAAATAAATTCAATGTTTTTCTTATAGTGTATATCTATCATTTTACATTAACTATGATCTCTTCCATTTTACTTTACATTAACTATGATATCTTTTTAAAAGTGTTGAGGGATTTTTTTTTTGAAAAAAAAGATAGCTTGTGATGATTATTTATCTTGATAATGTTGACAATTATAAAAAAAAATAATGTTTAAATGTTAGACTCAATTTTATAACATATTCTAGATAGCACAATTACTATGCTATAAATTAATCAAATTTGTGCATATTCTAACTGCTTGAAATTTCCAACTCATTGTTTGAAAATAGGATCATAGGGGTGAAGATCACCAATTTATTTTAAAATTAAATGTCACAAACGGCCTCCAAGCCAAGCTTCGAACTCGCAACTTTCACTGAAAATGCGTTGCTTTTTGTCACTAGACTGCAAGTTGGTTCTTATTTCCTACTCTTGATGTATCATGAAATAATACTCAAATTGCATAAATATAATTAATACATATCTAAATATCTATTAACATATCTACAAAATTATTTCTCAAGTTTCAATATTATTTCAGTTAATTTTTAATTTGCATATTTCTCCTGTGCTCCTGCATGCTTTTATATCTCAAAAAAGCATTCTAGCTAATATACAGTGAATGCACTCTTTCCTCCGAATTTGTTAACAACTATAGGAACTCTTGCCACGTACTTGATCAGCCGAAAGACATTAAATTAAAAGAAAATCAAACTTTGAGCCGCAATTCTATAAGAGATAATCTGCCGACCGTCCTACCAAAACAATAATATTAGTCAATTAATCTAATAAATAAAGGGAAAAAGGAATCTGACGGCCCGGCCAATCTAGTCTTTTTGAAATTCAACTTCCCTCGACAGAATACTGTCGGAATTTTATTCACGAGCCCATTGCACGATGCATTGAACTTCAATAATGTAAAATCCACTTTTCATGTTTCTCTTTTGGTGTGTTTATCATGTGGCTGGTCGCTTCAATAGGAAGTTGCTCATATTATATTTGTTGTTGTTAGTTCTCTGCGATTTTTGGATCAATGCTTAAACTTAAATTACTCTTCTACTTCAAATTAAGTATAAACTTTAAAGTTGTTTATGATAAATATTTTTATACAAATTGATGCCTAAATAAAATGATTGAATCGAGAAAATCAGAGTGTTGAGAAGAACTGAAGCGAATATCATTAAGAGAGAAGAGATAATTTCCATATTTGATAGATTTCGAATACAGTCAAAATTTTATTATATGTTAAATAAGAATGGTGCAGCAAAGATACGTATGTTGCGATAGATCTATGGTCACACGAGGAGGGACCAAATTAAAAATGATAACATACTATATACAGTTGGAATTGCACTGATAAAGGAGAAGTTGATCCAACATCGTTTGAGATGATTTAGACATATCCAACATAGGCCTCAGGAGGCACCATTGCGTAGTGGAATTCTCAATCGTTTCAAAAATATGAGGAGGAGGTAGAGGTAGATCAAGGTTGACATGAGATGAAACAGTAAAAAGAGGCCTTAAAAAATGAAGTGTCCCCAAGGAGATGGTGTTCCATATGAGCACGTAAAAGTTAGCAATTCACATAACGGAGTCATAACATATGAATTTAGAATAGGAGTGATGTCATAGATTTGTAGGTCACAGTACTATATTGTAGACGAAGTAGTAGGTTTTAGTATTGTTGTTGTTGTTATTATTACTACTAGTACTAATAATAATTTTTTATATTATTTTATTTTATTGATTTTTTTGCAGGATTTTTTTTTGTCTACCTCAATTTGTTTGGGATAAAAGACTCAGTTGTTGTTGTTGTTGTTAAATTAGAATTAGAATACAATTGTCACATTCAAACAGTACAATAATCTAATAAAATATTTTTAATAAACAACAAAATTGTTCTAGCTTTCAAATTTTACATTCCAGTGAGTAAATCTTAATTTATATTGGAATAATGAATATCATATTTTGTTCTATTTCGAAATAAAAGAAAAATTCCATACCTTTAGTGCCAAAAGAGTGTTGATATTTTGTTTTTTTTTTTAAAGATAGAATGAGAGTCAAGCTCTCCAACTTATTTCGATTTTGATATATTCTTATCATGGCAGATCTAATCATCAATGTTTTTTAATACAATTTAGCCATTGTACCAATCAAAAATATTTTCATTCTACTAAAATTTTATATCTGCCATCCTCATGTGCGCAGATTATTTTCGTCAATAAAGCTCGTCCCCATTCAAAAGTATATAAATCAGAATAGATTGAATTTTATTGTTCAAAGAATGAACGTCACCAGCAGTCAGAAAACAACAATGGATGTCAAAGGAATCATATCCTAACTTATTTAGGTGCTAGAACATAGGATAGAACAGTTGTTAAGCATGCGTGAACAATTAAGTCGTGCTGAAGTTGCGATTTACCTTTCTCATGACTCTGTTTGGATCATATGAGATTAAGTGTAGAGTTAGTTATTCAGGATTAAATTTTTAATCCTAAATTGTTAAGAATAAGTTTATTCTCAGAATAATACTTTTTGTTTGGTGAAAAAAATAAATAATGAGTTTTTTTTCTGGATTAATAGACAATCTCACTTCTTATTCTAACATATGGTCGGATTAACTAATCTTACTTCGATTCCGAATAAGTTCTTACTCCAAAATAGCTCTCATTTCTTACTATCCAAACAGAGCCTAGCCATGGAACAAGATGAAAAAAATAACATGGTACCGCTATATGATTGCCACACAACTGGTTACACAAGATCAATGCAACGAAACATATGGCATATAAAATATTTTGAGACGAGCAGGAAGGGACAATTATTCTATTAGGTTAGTTATTTGTTCTGTCAATCCGATCATATTCGCTTCCTACTAAACCCTCTCCGTTCCCTATTCTTTGTGCCGTGAATCTTATTTTAATAAAACAGTTGAACTGCTCTCCGTTTTCGGAATAATGGACAAATACTGTCACATAACAATTCTTCATCATGATCGGTAAGGTGTTGTAAGACATGGTATGTGAATGCTTAGGAAAGCATGTATTATACGGTGTTTGGTAATTCAAATTAAACTTCAAACGACTAATTTAAATTTCCAAATGTGCTTTGTATACTGAAATTTTGTATATTTTTATAATAAAAAAAATTTCATTATTGAACGATTGAAACTTAATTTATCAAGCAATCTTCAAAAAAATATTAAAAAATATAAAATATAAAATTTGATTCTCAATGAAATCCGCCAAATAAGATCCCACACTAAACCTTTCCAAAGCACAATATATCATTCTTTTGTATGTGTTTTACTTTTACATATATAGTCTAGGAACCATTAAGTGACATTTGTTATGCGACTGATTCATTCTATATTTCCAGACAATTTGATATTTATGGGTGCATTTGGATAAAATTAGGATATTGGTTATTTGGAGTCAAAAATATTATTCCTAAACAATTAAGAATAATTTTTTTTATATTTAGAGTGCTATTTTTAAGTTATCCAACATCCAGAATAAATTTTTATTCCAAATGTTTGGATCATTTTTTTTTACCCGAATTAAAAAATGGTCACAACAACTTCTTAATATAAGAATTAAGAAAATGAATCAAACACTCTAGGAATAAATGTTTATTCTGGATGTTGAACCACTTAAATTTAATACTTTAAAATCCAAAAAAAACTTATTCTTGATCATTTATAAATTATTTTTTGCTTTGAATAACTAATTCTAATTTTATTCTTAAGCAATCCAAACGCCTCCATTTTAATAAATATATGCATACATATATTGAATGCAAATACGCACCACATATATGGGTTGTGTAACTGAAATACGTGTCACAATGATGGTAGTTTCGAATTAGCGTACATGAACACATCTTTTAAATTTAAACTTTGGTGAGCTTTATAAGCCCTTTCATTCATACTTAAGAATTTCGAACAACAATAAATACATCAAAGATAAACAATATCTATTGTAATTCCCAACAATGGAGATAAATGACCAATGAGAAAAAATATATATTCCCACTTTTGTACTTGTGAAATTCAATTCTCCCGTTGTGGGTCCTATAAGAGTCAGCAAAGGAGCAAGGAGTGACTCATGTGAAAGTCTATAAAGTCAAAAAGAAGGGAGGGTGGCTGGCTGGGGTTCAAGGATCACTTTATAAAGGCGCAAATGTTGTGTAACAAGAGAATCGAATCACATGCACTGTTTATGTTATTAGGTTGGTTGATGTTAGCACATTAATTTTAGCCCATTCGTCCAAAAGTCGCATTTCTCGCCTTAGTGAATTTGCACGTGTGCGAGGTACCATGCCATATTCCAGGTGTACTACTTACACTATAATCGACGGTCGTTAGTTGTAAATGATTCATTGATACTTTTAGTTACAATGATGTTGTTGTTGTTATTGCTACTTGAGGAGAAAATTTGATTTTACAAAGCTTATACAAGAAATCAGAATGTAGAGCAAATATGATGCATATAATATATGCTTCGATGTAAGAAAAAAATATAGGGACTGCATATGAAATGTTTCCATAAAATACTATGAATTGCTTAATTAAAAATAATATATTTTTATTATTTAAATCAAGTAGTTATGGCTAATTAATATCAAAATGAGGTGTAAACTTTTTAATCTTATCAGAACATTCATATAAAAGGACATAGAGAAAGATCATAACAAAATCACCAAGGGGGTTCAAACACATGTTAACATCAATTATAAACCATTGATCTATGCAATTTGATATGATGTATGATTTAGATTTGTATTTCATACAAAGAGTCGGACTCTTTGACAGAAAAAGATAAGGGGCTGGATGGTTGTTTCTTTTCTTATTCTTTCTTAATTTGTGCGCATAGTAAAGGAAATAGAAAAACAAATTAACCCTCTCTCACCATATAAAATAGCCTCAGATTTCCTTTTCCATTCCCACACAGTATATAGTTAACCCGCTATTTTTGCTAGTCTTATAATATAAATATATAATATATAATTTTGAGCAAGTAGTTTGCCTATGATTAATAGCTTTGACATATAAAGCATTTAAAAAATATTAGAACCTAACATCAAACGTGGACAAAAATTACATGTTATATCGGATTAGGTTATTTCTAACCTTAATCTAATTCTAAATATAGCTTCTTCTCAAAACAATTAAATGCATACATAGCTTAATAACTAGGGATGATCTTTTACCACGTAACAGTAGACCAATAGAACCATTCAGTACTACAATCAACCAACCCACTAAAGCAAAATGACCATGTGGAAAACAAATTAATGTGGAAGATCGTCTTGCTATTTTATTAATTGTTGGTTTGTTTTTTGTACTCTTTATGGCCAGAGTAATCTCTCTTTCAACTCGTTTTTAAGATATGTTATTGGCATATTCAAAGAGTGACACCAGTTCAGTCAAAAGTCTCACTACCAACTCACATTGAACTTATTTTCTATTGGAACCTTTTAGGTACATGATCCTCGAAAGCATAATTAGAAAATATATCCCTTAATTGGTTAAGATTTACCGTTATTTCTCATTTAGAATATATGTATATTATTTTCTCAAGCCCAATTTTTGCTGTAATCACAAGTGAAAATGTCAAATGGCTGACATATGAAAATTGCTTGAAGGTGTGTGTCCTTGTGCCAAATACACACAATGGTTATTGAGCAAAAACTCAGAAAAAAAAACTTTTTTATTTTCTTTATATTCACAATGGTTATGAAAAATGACCACCCCCTCCCCTCACAAACAAACGCGTCTCAGCTAAAAAAATGCAAGGAACTAACAGATAAAAAGTTTGGAAAGAAAAAACAAAAAAAAAGTTATCCGGAAACTGAGGATAACGTTCTGTTTCAATTTCTAGGTGCGTGTTATCAGAACAGTATGTAATGTTGTGCCTATGATTTTGCTACCATACGCGTTTTGATTTTACCCCACAAAAATTGGTGATACATATTCTTAGCCGTTAAATGTTTTACCCCTTTTTTTTTTAGTTGCTGTCTGACTTACTCTCAATTAAATATCAACATCTTGATAGCTTTGATACTTGGAAATAAATAAATTAAAAAAAATTAAATGCAGCAACTGTCATATCACACCTCGATCACCAATAATATAATTCCTTTGTATCATAAAACTCTAATTGGTCCCTCAGCATCCACATCTCATGTCAAATCCGATTAGAACAAAACGTACTAAATTAGCGTGTTGTGCTAACTTTTGACAAAGTTGTACAATTCCAATAAGCATTGAAGAGTTTTCAGATCGAGAATATCGTCTTTCTAGATCCAATCTATCTGAAATTAGTAAATTACTGATTTGTTACATTATCACCAGAGAACTTTTAGAGATGATTGAAAATCACAAAATTCTATGTGCTAAGATTAATTTAGAAGCTTATAATATTACACAAGCTTAGTAAGTCATAGTTACACTTATTGAACCATCAGTTTTAGGCCTGTCAACGACTGTTGTTTATTGTTTTTCCGTTCCGTGTAGCTAAAACTGAACGGTTAATGAAACAGATTTTTTATTTCATTTCAATGACGAAACAGCAAACGAAACACCAAAATGTACCGTTTCAACTATTTCGGCCTCATTTCAAACCGTTATACATGTATTTTCTGAAGTAGCACGGTTAACAAAACGGAATTCTGTGTCGTTTCGAAAATGAAACGATTAACGGAATGGGTTCTTATACCGTGCACTTTAACAAAATGGAAACGGTTTGTATGTGTTCCGTGTTTTTTAGACACGTTTGACAGGCTTGAGATTCACTTTTGGCTATTATATTTGAGCATCTCATGTTGGTACTGGGATAGAACATCTCAGGTCCCAGATTTGATTTGTACCCGTCTCAACAAAACTAACTGAGGATAATGAATTAATGACAGTTCTATTAAATGATCAAATTTTGAGTATTATTTTTAATTGAACCCAACCTAGATAGAGAAGGGAACTCGTAATGTCTCCCGTAATGGATTATTGCATACTGTTAATTCCAGCAAAACTTCCATGACAAACTTGACTTTGTATACCACAATATATTTCATGAATAAAATTGTATTTCCTTGCTAGATGAATCAATTGATATTCTTAATAAAAACACAAAAAGAGCTATCAATTTCAAATTAATTAGATGTCTGTGTCTAAATGGAAAACCAAATAACTAGATGGAGAAATTTGGCTCCTCTCCTAAAATACAAACGTATATTGCACAAATATGTTCCTAAGTGCATCTGAATTGTCATCATTTCTTGGATGGTCCATACCAAATACTAGTAACTATCAAGGTACCAATATTAAACGGTCGCAATAACACAAGTATATGTATGGACCAAGGCAAAATCGACACGTGAAACATGTCCGGGACCATAACTATATTGGTACCAGCTTGTCTGGAATCATCAACTGAGATTTTTCTTAAAAAGAAATAAAATTGAATTTGTACCATGGTACGTCATTTAATTGGAATTTAGGCAGCCATAGAATCCACTTTAGAGGTGCAGCAGGAATTTAGGTTTTGTTGCTTTCAATTTGTTAATTAAGTGTTAATGATCAAGGAATTCGAATCTAACAGAGCGGAATCAATAACTCTGTATGATCTAATTTTGTGCACAAGAATTTTTGGTTGATGTAAGCTTATTTTGTTTACTTTTCTCATCAAGTCAATTGAACCTTTGAAGCGCATCTTTAAAGTTATGAGTTGACACCTCCATTAATTCCCACTAAGCCGTCAAAGAAAGAAAAAGGTGTACTTAATAACAAGCAAAAGCAAATCCAACAAAAAAACTAATAATTTGCATGATAGAAACACCAGAGGTGAGGCGAAAGTGTATCAAGAGTCCACGTTTCATCCAAAATGCTTTTGTTTTCTCGATTAATTCGACTCGGGATTGACAGACTCCCTTTTTCAGATTCAAACTGTATGATATAACAGAAATGACGTTGGTGGATCGATCTGACACATTGGTTTTTTATTGGACGGTCCAGATTAGTAAAGGCCCTACTATCAATTCTGGAAAATATAACAGATATGAACAACATCACAATGGCTGACATCGTGCTGGTATATAGTACTTCCAATAGGCCTTGATAAGTTTTTATAGATTAAAACATTGTTTGCAAGTTTTTGTCTAAAGTTGGCTTTGTAATTTTGGTACAGTACCATATCAATTATTATGGATCCTCATAAGGTATTGAATAGTGAAGTGGTACATGCATGATCTGAGGAGAAAGCTCATGATCTTAAATAAATAATGTTTTGGATTCTTCTACTGATGGAAACCATCTCTCTGTGACATCAGTGGTTGATCTCATGTTCATCTCTTTTTTTGAAATGCTAGGCAGAAGCTACCTAGTGATCATGTTCATCTCTTTGGATTGACCGGATTAAAAAGAAATTGTTCTCAAATCTTAACAATCAATTCTAGAAATAGTAACAGATTAGAATTCTATCAGAAATGACAGAAATTGCACCTGTAGATAATGTTTCCAATACTGTGATATGATAATTTTCTTTCTATCCATTTTTTGACTGAAGTTGACTTTGTAATTTTGTCACGGTACCATATCAGGTATAGTGGATGCTTAAATAGCAAAGGTTTAAATAGCGGCGCTATAGCGGTGCTATTTGGTACACCGCTACAACGCTACAAATTTAGCGGTCCGTCCGATAGCGCGATCTATAGCGGGAAATAGAGGGATATAGCGGTGAAATAGCGAAAAATAGCGGGTTATATAGCGGAAATAGCGGTGCAGTTTATAATTTGTTGATATAGCAGTAGTATTTTGGGCATAACTTTCGCATACGAACTCCGATTGACGTGATTTAAAGTTGTATGGAAAGTTTACAAAACTGGCCACAATTTTTATGTTTTGAACATTTTTAAATTCTTATAATTTAATGGTCAAATATGCATAGAAAATAAATATAATTTTAGTTAGCGTTAATTAGTTGCTTGAAAATATTTTAATTTTTTTATTTTAGACTAAACTAGACCTTCAAAATACACTTGTATGTACAAATCCGCTATGGTCGGATAGCGGCCGCTAAATACCCGCTATCCGCAATGATATTAGCTCGTCCGCTATGAGTCCGCTATCCGCTATTTAAACCTTTGGTATTGAAAAATGAATTGGTGACCGCACGAATGATCTGATAAGAAAGCTCATGATTAGCAAATATAGATGGATATCTCCCCACATTATGAGGTTTCTCTTATTTGTTAAATCAATCTTTGTTAGTGATTCTCATTCATAGATACTCCCTGTCATTCATCATTTAAGTTGATATTCTCTTTAGTCTTTTCCATAAAATAAATACATAATATACAAAAATACAGAGCCTTCGGTTCCTTTGTAAGATTCCCTACCAATTCAATAATATGATTCTGAAATGACAGGATCGGATATTATTTAGGCTCCTTCCACTCAGGAAAAGAAAGATAGATGTTCATGTTATAAAAACAGATCTAATGTTTGACCATTCTCAAAATATAAATGTGACCACAAAAAGTAGACTTCTGAAAGTAACTTTAATCTGGGCAAGGGGTTTTTCTCACAACAGAAAACATCATTTCTTTCTTGGGAGAAAAGCTCACGATGCTATTTGTCTAACAGAAGCTAAGCTGGTCCTTGATTACACATCATATCAGAAAAAAGGAGCTAGATTTTTGTGTGTGTGTGTGTGTGTGGGGGGGGGGGGGGGGGGGGGGGGACTGATCCGCATTTGACTTTTTAATTCCACTGATTACCCATTATGTCAGAAAGTAGGCTTGCTAGAAAAGACACAGTGCTTTACAGAGCTAATTATGGACCTCAATAAAGAGATCCACTGGGCTTGTTATCTACCTTTGAGAAAAGAAAGTAGGCTTGCAAGAAACTATTTTTGGGCTTTCGAGATCTAATTAAAAGACCCGCTGGGCTCGTTATCTCTGGGTTCCTGCCTGAAGTGATATGATCAAATAATTGTGAAAAACTGAAAATAACTTATACTAGATTTATCATTTATTTATTTTCTCTAATTTCCCTCTTGTGTGTTCTTTCTAACCGGCTTCACCATAATACAAATAATTTCTCATTTTTAATCTCATTTTATGTAGCAGCAGGATGCTTATTAAACTTTTCTATTTTTTTAAGATAAATTAGGATCAAGCCTCTCAATCTATTTTTAAATTAAATGTTTATAAATGCCTACAGGCTTTTCCCAAAAAAACAAATGTTTACAAGAAACCTCAAACCAGATTTTGAACCTAGGACATTTCACTTAAAACGCATTGTTCTGACAAAGAGTTTGTTCTCAAACTATTATATTTAGGAAAAATTGGATATAACCCCCTCTAATCTTCCCTATCTGGATATAACCCCCTGTAATCTCTAAAACCGGATATAACCCCCTCCAATCTTGCTTACATGGAATATAACCCCTTCTCATCGATTTTAGTTATTTTTTATTAAAACAAATCAGCAGTATAATTTTTATGACCGAAATACCCTCCTCGTTTCACCTTCCTGTTTGATAGATACGTATCCAAAACTGTATATCTTTCCTAAAACTGTTTCACCTTCCTTCTCTTTGAAATTGCCAATACCATATTCTTTCTCAATCTCGTCTCTCTCTGCACTAATAAGAATGGAGACAAGGAAATCAAATGAGGACCCTTACTCGTCCTTGATTATTCAACAATTTCAAAATGATACTTCTTTTACTAGGGAAGAACGTCATCAGAAATTAAGGGTGAGAAGAAATGAAGAAGGAAAAAATCTTGAATCATGTTAAATTTAAGATTTGCTTCTGCGTTATTAGATTGGATTCCGTAATTGGTCAAAATATGTTAAGTTTTTCTCTGGTGTTAAACTCAAAATATCTTAAGTTTGAATCGTATTAACATTGTACATGTCGTTTTCTAAACTAAAAAAATTAAATCGAATAAAATTTCTTTAATAATGTCAATGCATTAGCCATTATTAATTATAACTCGAGCCCAATAGTGCACAACTATAGATGCATGTATTTACTCGTCATTCTCAGTCGGTCTATACCATGACATTTTTAATATAGCTCAAGCATCTGGAACAGTACTAACTGACTAATTGACTAACATGGCTTTCTCGATCAGAGAAAGAAATATAATAAGAAAATTTTAAAACCTTACAATGAGACTAGAAAAGGGGAAAGAAATTTGGTCTCGTGTATATCAGGAAGTTGAGGATCTTCCTCCATGAAGGATGGTATAAATTTGGATACGTATCTATCAAACAGTAAGTGAAACAATCCTTGAAAATGAGGGTATTTTGGTCATAGAAATTATGCTGCTTATTTGTTTTAATTAAAAAATAATTAAAACTGATGAGAAGGAGTTATATCTCTAATAAGCATGATTGGAGGGGGTTATATCCGATTTTAGAGATTACAGGGGGTTATATCCGGATAAAGAAGATTAGAGGGGGTTATATCCAATTTTGCCAAATTATATTGCCTCAGTTAAAGTTAAATTTAATATCAATTTTACTGAATTGCAGGATGCTTATTATTTATTTATCAAACTTTTCTGATTATATTGCCTCAGTCAAAATTATATTAAATATCCATTTTACTGAAATTATAAATTATTAAGAGCAAATTCATACTTCCAGTCTGACACAAAATTTTGCCAGGATTTTTAAGTGCTGAGTTCAGAGTGAATAATAAAAGATGAAACAATTAAAAAGAAATAACACAGGCAAGTCCAAAATAAGCTAATATTTCTATATTATTTAAATATAATAGAACATCTCCCTTATACAGGCAAAAGGGAGATTTAGATAACAAGCTCATAATAATAAACCATCAACATGACAAATCCCGCAAAAAAAATAATAAATAAACGAATAAATACCCATTCTCATTTGAACAGAGATAACACACCTCCTTAACTTAATAGATGGAAAAACCCATGAGAGAGATGAGAGAAGCCAGTAAAACCGCACAAAAGCCCGGTACGACAATACCGGACCCGTTCTCCATTGCCGGTGCAGGTGCTGGTGCCAAGGTCGAGAGAAGCTCCTCTTGTGCATTCGCCATGGCGAAGATCACAGTCAAGGCGAGAATGACAAGTGCGAAGCTCTTCATTGCCATTAGAGATTGGAGAACTTGAGAGAAAGAGATGTGAAACTGGATTGGAAAGTGGTAGAGTGGTATAAGTTCTCTTTCTCTCTTCTCAAAGAAAATGCCTGGGATTTCTGAATTGGTGTGGAATGGTTTGGTTAGAAGGCTATTTATAGAGAGAGAAAGGAGAATTTGTAAATTATTAGAAATTTAATGGAGAAGGAAGAGAGAAGGACGTGAGAAAAGAGCCGTTGGGAAAAGGGAAAGTTCTGATTTCTGAAACGTTCTGAATGGGCAGATGCGCGTGACTGTGGGCCCGGGATTTTTTGAGTGTAGTAGCCGTTAAACGAGTGTAGGTTGATGTCAATTTATGACGGGTGGGACCCATCCGGTTGTTTTTTGTCCGTGTCCTGTGGACTGACGAACTAACCGTTGAATGGGGTATTTGTTGAATGCACCTGGCACATGGTCTGGTAATAAGAACAATTTTTAATGTGTGCAGTGCACACGGCCACAGCCTCACACTAATTTTGTGAAATTTGAAATCAACTGCACATTATGACTCATAACGGACGCAACATTATCCTTGAAAAAAAGAAATAAAATATGGTGATATAATATTTTTTTGTCAAATTAAAAATTTCCATGTCTATATAGAAGATTTAAAGAATCCTATAACATAGCAATCGAGAAGAATAGATATGCATTGTATAAATATCTCATTCAACATTTATTTTTAGGAAAATTACTTTCACAAATTAACTAGGAAAACTCTTTTTTTAAAGAAAAAATTACTTATGAATGAATTTGACAAAAATATAAAGTATTGTCACTAAATTTTAGTGAATAAGCATTAATCTAATATAGATATAATATTTTTAGAATTTATAGTTGAATAATATGCATGATATCTTGATCTTTCTTAAAACAAATGCCCAGATAGAAGAAGTTCATCCAAAATGAAAAAGGAAACCGTAAGAAAAAGAAGAAAGGTAAACAAATGATTTACTTCACGGCCATGTGAAGGAATCCAAAGTTAAGGGACAGTATGGACACAAGCGGTCCAGCTCCTAAATTTCGGCTGGTTTGAAAGCATTCAAGTGCAATTGTCACGCTCTTTTTACCTGCCTTAGGGCTTCACTTTCTATTAAATTTTAATAGAAAGGTGGGGGTTTTGAACCCCATTTTTATTTCAAAAAAAAAAAAGTTGCACCCCTACGTAGCACTTTAGCGCTTTAGGCTGAAATTTGTCCAATATGAAGCATTGTTGGCGAAGCTACAAAACTTTTTCAATAAAATTATGAAAAAGATTAAAATCTAATACATTAGACCGAGGAGGTCTGGTTAATGCGCTCATTCTTAAATTTAAAATCACAAACAACCGATTCAAGTTATTCAATTTCATCTCCATATTGAAAACAAATGCATAATCAAATTTTATATTTTCTTAAATTTTTTACTATTTTTTAGATTTTTTCAAAAATCATTCATCCAAAAAATTATGAACCATCCAAAATAATAATTTTCTAAAAATCTTAAAAAATTCAGAAAATTATATATATTCGTACTAGATTTTAATATGTAGATCACATTGAATAGTTTGGGTTGGTCGTTTGAGACTCCTAATTCAATTACAAGTGCATTGGACTTTAGCCTTGCTCTAAAATTACTGAAAAAAATAAATTTAAAAATTAATTTTGTATGGTGTATTTTTTTAATTACATAGATTTATAATAACATTAATAGCCATATTTTAATAGAGATTAATGTAGATTTTCTTTTTAAAAAATATTATCTACATAATTATATAAAAAGATATATGCAATAATGTTTGATAGAAAATATAATGTTAGAGCCATTGCACTCTACACGTTGCATTTAAATGCAGATCGCATCCTTATATATATGCATTAAAAAAGTGTAGATTTGCAAATCTAATTTGCGCCATTTGTTTGATGTTCTTTTAGAAAGAAACTTTAAAAAGTTACCAAATAAAAATGCAAAAAAAATAAAATAATATGTTCTCTATAATATTATGGATGTTGGTATAATTTA
Source organism: Rhynchospora pubera (assembly GCA_028095005.1). NCBI lineage: Eukaryota > Viridiplantae > Streptophyta > Magnoliopsida > Poales > Cyperaceae > Rhynchospora > Rhynchospora pubera. Next base: position 41,822,950 of record CM051461.1, read on the forward strand.
GAATTTATTTATTCACTGATCAAGTTTTCTGTAGATTTGAATCGCTAATTTTTAAAGTCACTTAATAGATAACCACCATATTAAATTACACATGATCTATAAAAAAAATGTGAAATGCCTACAATTTATATTTACTTGGTTTAATTTGCCATTTTATATTCACTCTATGTTAGAGATCATGAAACGTGTCTCGACTCTTGATGGATGCATGGCATTCGTCATTATATACATATACCATTCATATCATTTAAATAATAATAACACGATGTGTGTGTGCATTCCTCGTTAAAATACGGACACGGTGCATGTAATTTTATCACTTTGAAATACATTAGGTCTCCTTTACTACAATATTAATTTTTCAAGTTATTTAATGAAAATTTTTTACCTTTAAATTCATACAAACCATTTATTTGGCGAAAAGTATATTTACAATTTGATTTTTCTAATTGAATTACATATTTCAAAAAATTTGGTATGGATGGATCGAGTACCATATAAAAGTCACAATTGCCATATAAATATTCTTGTTTATTTCATCTCTTATTTTTTTAAAAAGGAAATAAATTGAATTGAAGAAGTGGACGGATGAGGCGACGCCTGCATTGTCTTTGGCAGAACAATTGTGATGTAAGGAGAGCTTTTATGAAACGGCCTCGGTTTTGTATTGTCCCCTGTCCTGAAAAAGCCAAGACAATAAAGCCGTATGTTGTGGCACAAACCGAACGGATTCCAAACTGACAAGTCTTTAAATTATTTTGGGATCTATTTTTTGTTGAGCACGTATGATACGAATGCAGATATCAATCGAATGAGAAAACTCAAAACCAAATATAGACCAAATAAAATATAAATTAAAGCAAATTATTGAGCAATATGTATTCAGAATAAATAATAACCAATGTTTTTAAAACCCTACCGGCCCTCATACCGGCGAGGGCGGCGGTATCCGGTTTTTCCGGTATTACCGGTTTGAGATATACAATACCGGTTAACAGTGGTTTCAAATTTGTATACATATTTAACATTCCACAATATACTAACTGGGCTTCACAGCATAGTGGTAACGCACTTGGTTCCCACCAATCCCATTGGGGTTCGATTCACTCACTCGCCAAAATTTTTTTTTATGGGATTGCCAGTTTCAAATCAATTTGTTACCAGTATGTTCTGGATTAGCACCTACCAGCATTTTGGTGAAAATTTAGTCCGTTTAGCTCCTAACAATAAAGGGATAATACAAGTGCATTTTAAACACTGAAGCTCAAAACTAACCCAAGGAAAATTAAAATAAAATGAGTCATTAGAATTCTTACACAAATGATTAAACTTGAATCTACTAACAAGAGGAGTTCAGAGAAAACACCAGTTTTTAAAGCCATGTGTTTCAACCAAAAAAAAGAACCATAAAACTGGATCAGCTACAAAGGTAGATGGGAAATCACCCCTGAGTATTTAAGGTACATAACTAACTTAAATTAACTAGTCTCCAAAAAATTACAAGAACAAAAGATGGTACATCTTTCAGATAGTGTCAACACGCAATATGATTAATGGAAAGACCAATACTCCTTTCATACAAAGTCAAATCGACCTCTTCGCCAACCATGTCATCTTCATTGTTTTCATTTCCTACAAATTTAATTACAAAGATCCACATATTTAAACAATTCCGAATATATAAATAAAATACATGGTACATGGTTTTGTTTCATCTATCTTATTATAAATCACAACAGTACATGGTACATGGTTTTATTCACAAGAAGAGACTAATTTTTCAGATTATCATTCTCTCTTTTTTTTTACCAGCAAGTCCTATTTTTTTTTTTGTACAAGACACAGTAGCAAGCATTTTACCAGCAAGTCTTAATTTTATTGTATGTACTGACCAGTAGTGTTCTCATTATTGATTGGTGGATGCTCATCAAGCATGTTCTCTATCTCATCATAATCAAGCTCCTTTTCTGGAGCATCTTCAACAATCCAGTCCTCGGTTTTATCAATAGATTCAAAATCAATTGGATCATAGATCCCCTTCTGTTTGCCCCTAGAAAAACAATAAAAGGCTGAATATTCATGACATACATATTTGTTTAAAAATAACTCATAACTCATAAATTTTTAACATACCTGTTCTGCAAACGCAAATTATAGTGAACATACACAAGATCATTAAGTCTTTCATGCTCTAGCCTATTTCTTCTTTTTGTATGAATTCTTTCAAAAACACTCCAATTACGTTCGCATCCAGAAGATGAAGCTGTTTGACTTAAAATTCTAATTGCAAACTTTTGCAATGCTGGAAAATCTCCACCAAATGCTCTCCACCAGTCATCTAATACAAATTAAAGAAAAAATGCTTAGAAAAATAATTTTACTAATGCAAGAAAAACATCGGCAAAAAAAAATAACTTACGAGGGCAAGTTTTCTTGCGAGTAGCATGAGCAATAGGCCGATTAAAAGAACCAAGGCGCTCTTTAAATTTGCTCAGATCAAGGAATATTCTTTCTCCATCGACTATGACCTTGTCCTCGATCAAATCTAGAACTCCATTGAACACCTCTGTTTTGCTACAAAAGTTCTCTTGATCATACTGGAATGCAGGGTTTAACCAATAGGCTGCTGCATGAAGATTTTTACGAAACATCCTATCCCAACGTTTTCTAATTATGGTAGTGTATGGCTTGTAAAGTCGCTTGTTGTTGCAAAACAATTCTTTTATGCCCTTCCTTGCTCGATACATCCCCTCATACACATAACCCAAAGCAGGATTGTTATCCGAATCACAGATTCGCAAGAGCCTTAATAATGGACCCATAACCTTTACAATGATCAAAGAATTATTCCAAAATTTTTCATCTAAAACAGTGAGCTTCACATCCCTGGCTTTGGGTAACTTCAAGGCATTTTTAATATAATCATGAGAGGTAACAAAAGCTTGTAAATCTGCTTTATGGTCATGCAAGCTTTTCAATGCAATGAATGTAGTACCAAAACGAGTTTCACCAGGACGAACGATCTCGGTCCAGCCAGGCCTCTGTCTCAACCAATTCAATGTGTATTTATGGTTATAAAGAAATGAAGTTACCCTCGTAGCAAGTGTAACTATGTCAGCTACATGATCCATTTCTGAAATATCTTTCATTATTAAATTTATGCAATGGGCTGCACAAGGAGACCAAGAAATTGTATGATACCTCTCGCAAAGCAATGCACCAGCAGCCTTATAGTTTGCTGCATTATCAGTAACCATATGAACAACATTTTCAGGGCCCACAATATCAACTATTTCAGCAAATAAATTGCATAGGTTTTCAGCAGTGGTCTCAATATCTGATGCATCCACAGATTTAATAAATGATATCCCTTTTACACAATAAACCATGAAATTAATCAGAGGCCTTTTCCTAGAATCTTTCCAGCCATCGGCCATTATGGTGCATCCATTTTCAGCCCAATATTGCCTTTGATTATCAACAATTAGTTTCACTGATTCCTTGGCATCTTTCAACAAAGTAACCCGAGCAGCATGATAGCTCGGTCCATAATATCCATGACCCATGCTTGCTACTTTACTCATGGCAATTGGAAAAAAAGGAGAATTAATGGCATTTAAAGGTATGCAAGCATCATACAACCACATACAAACGGCCAAATCTGTATCATGCCATCTTTCTTTACTTTGCATGCATGCTTTTATAGAAGGTTGAGAAGGATCATTCATACCCAATTTGAAATATGATTGCAAATTTGAAGCAGGAGCTTTTCTCTTCCCTAAAATGAGATTAGCCGTTTCTGGATTGCCATCATGTCCATCTAATTCAACCACTTCAGTTTCAGAAGGACCACCAACCACATTATGCTTCTCATGAGCTCTCTTAGCATTTTCTTGCAATGAACATTTCATCTGAAACCGAACTTCTCCTGGAACCTTCAAACATGCTTGAACATGACCTCTTGCTCCAGCAAGATGCTGCTTCATTCGAGTAATGCCCCCACCATTAAAGGTCTTTTGGCAAAAGTTGCAAAGATAACTTGTTTTGCTAATTTCAGTAGTATACTTCCAAGCGATATCCTTCTTCAATCGCGGAGTTGATTCCACATGGGGAGAGGGTTGTCCTTGTGATTCAGATGGTCCTCCCGAATTCGCATCCATTGCCTGCTTGCGTTAAAAATGAAAGAAAATTACATTTACTAATACATCTTGATTAGTATATACAAGTCAATACTTTTCTGGAATAATCAACAAGATGAAAAAAATGAAACACATGACAATGGCATGTCTAGACCAGTCAACAATAAGCATGAGGATTCAAACATAATCCTCAACTTTCTAGTCAGATATGCAACTTCCTATACCAGCCACTATGCCATAATCGTTTAGCTTCTTAAAACCAATCGGCCTTTTTACCAAGTCAAAGTATCATCAATAAAATCTCTTTCCTCTTTCTAAACAGAATAATGAACATTGTAATTAGTAAAAGGTTCAAACCATGGTTGAATAATAAACTTCATTGAACAAAATAAAGATACTTTGCAATTAATTAAAGGTTCTGAAGAAAATTTTAACTTGTACTCTACTACTCTTTAAAATTTGGATTATTACCAGCGATTCATTAAAAAAAAAACAAAAAAAATAGAAAGGAGAAGGAGCATACCAGAAATACTTGAGCCAGATAAAGACGGAGGAAGAATGGTGGCGGAGGGAAGAAATTAGGGCAAGATTTTGCATCCCAGTGTCAATTGTTTTTATCTTCTAACGAAATTGGAAAAAAAGCAATCTAATTTTTCCTTGAGAAAACAAAAAGAGAGAACTTAGCGTAATTGGTAATGAAGGAAATCAACCAAAACCGATATGGGAATTTTCCGATTTTCCCGGTTTTTGACCGGTTTTTCCCGATTTTTGACCAACGGGTTTTCGGACCCTTTTCCTACCGGATCCTCACCCGATATCCGGTTTTACCGGAAATTTCCGGTAGCCGGTAGGGTATTGAAAACGTTGATAATAACAGATGTTACTGGAAACATATAAAACATAATTAAAAATAAGCTTTCTCAAAGGCATATATATATTTTTTACTTTCATAATATAAGTTACTGAAATCTAAAGGCACTTCAAGAAATGGAAACAAAAAAATTATATCAAAATTAAAGTTTTGAAGTTGTACAATGGAAACTTTGATAATTCAAATAATGTAGATATCTGCATCTCTATGAGAAACCTGTAATTATCCCTATACAGATGTTGGATAAGAATAATTAAATTTTAGGTGTGTACAATATATCCATAAATGGCTATGTAAAATACATACATGATAATGCCTGTTTCATTTCAACCTCTAGTTACGGTTGTCATATACCAAGAATTTAAGAAGACAACAATTCAGACTTGTCCAACTCTTTCTTGTTTCATTCTAAAAACTATATATTGCAAAATTAAGGTCACTTGCCTTACAAACAGAATCACAATGCAATAGCTCTTGCAAACTCATGACTAGTAACTAATACACAGGCCTTCACAAAACCATCTCCTTGACAGTTTTGTTCACAAACCCTCCTCCTTTAAAGGAACTAAAACCCACACCCAAACCTTACAAAACAAATATCTCACCAATCTATAGCAAAACCCAGCTAACAACCAGTCCAAGAACAAGCCCAATAACTCTGGACACACTTCCACTCAGCCCAACAGCCCCAGATAAACTCCAAACCCTAACTTCATCCAAAACAGGCCCACAAAGGGAGCTATGATCATCACTTCTCATGTTATAATACACGCTGTAGAAGGCGACACGTGTCCTCTCAGCCCGGGCTGTGAACGTCAAGTTGGCAGCCTGGCTGGTTGCATTACCAACTGGCGAGTAGTGAAAATTCTGCGCTTGGTCGCCGGCGAATGCCATGACGGCTAGTGGTGGCTGGCAGGAGTCGCCTGCCATGCCCAGAGTGAATGTGAGGTTGTACTGCTTGTTAGGTGTGGTTTGGACCATTTGGGAAATTATACCTTCCTTGCCAGAAAGGAGCTCGACTGCACGTTTTCCCTGTGGAACCGAGTAGTGGGCCAAGTCGATGAATCGCACAGCCCGGTTCGACTCAACCGTCCAGCCTGGAAGTGCTGAGGTTTCTTCATCAAGGTTGGTAGGGAGAAGAACACCAAGGGAAGTGTTTGGAAACATCCATGGGCCCTCCTCAAAGTCCCCATTCAATACCTCATTGTCTGTAAGAAGGACAAAAAGTACAGTAGTAAGTGGATTAGACCTGGATAATTAAAGCCCATTAACTAACCATCTAGTTTGGTCGATTCAGCTAACGGTGAGGAACTATTCATCTAGAGCTGCTACCCAGTGTTGTGTTGGGTTAGTACTTAGTATAATTAATACATAAGGTTGATGTTTCCGGCTCCTCCATTTAATTCAGAGACTGGATGATCATAGTCTTAGATGCAGAAACTTTGTTCGGAAGCTCAAGTATCATATGATTATACAGCAACAAAACAAAGCCTGTACTTTTTCCCCCTTTAATGTTATATAAATAGTATTATATGCTTAAATGGTGCCATGCAAATTCCTTAAGACTTACACTGTGACCAGTATTAAATTATTAATGCATTTGCAGCATTTGCACGAAATGAAATGAGGTGAACCAAAACATTTTCTTTCAATTATAAGCACCATTTGCACGAAATGGAGTGGTGAATAAAACATTTTCTTCAATTATAACCTATTTCCCCATGCACATGTGAGATGGACAAAAGATGGTGGCAAGCCAAGTAGGGTCCATGCACGTGTATGGGCAGGTAGGTGAATATAAAATTGGGGTTTTGGGCAACAAAGATTTTTCTTCAGACCGTGTGAACAAGAACAACAGTGAAATGATACCCTACCAACATGTATCTACTTTTGACAATAGTGCATTACACTGGGTTTTACCATACCCAGTGCTATAGCAATGCATCCTTCCCTAAAATCTTGTCTGCCACTCACTTGACACGTAGAAATTGAAATAACTACAACCCTTCATTGACTATTAGAAAATTGGTATCCTGGAGGGTTATATACTTATATAGGATTTAATATACCATGCTGGGGGTCTTACATTGTCAGAAGCCTAACTCTTCTGGTCCCTAGGAATGTTAAGAGTTCACATGAACTATGCACATAATGGCAATAACATTGTTAGATACTGAAGCTTTCCTAAGAAAATGCTAAAATTCACCTCTCCATGAAAACATTAATTTCTCTCCTATACTTGTTTGATCTAAGCAAGTCATGTTAGCAGTCCAAACACAAATTTTACTAATATACTGTACAAGGGTAAGGTGCTCCATATCTGAAAGAATGCACGGAAATAAAAGGTAATTATAAAATTCGCATACCATCAGGTCTATCAGGTGTGAACAGTTTCTTTATCGCAATGTTATCGATGATGGGGCCACACGTCGGATCATCTTCCATGCCGGGATTTCTGAAAGCCAGGCGGGCCTCCTCGTCAGCAGCCTGGAAACCCCAGGCATACGCATCCCATCCCTCAACACTGTACAGAGTCTGCAGTTCGATTGTTTGCGCATTAGACCCCACTGATACATTCAATGCTTCCATTTGTGCACAGGTTCGTGCGGCACTGAATGTTACTGCATATCGGGATCCCTTCTCAAACTGTACAGTTTGGCTAATCTCTGCATCATTGCCTAGTCGGGCTGCATGATCTCCTTATAATTGGTAAAAAAAACAGAGAGCATCATGTATGAGTTTATGCTGACAAAATTGGATGCATTAATTTGTTATGACAAAAAATTGTAAAAAGAAAAAAAAAAAAAGAGCTTCCAGTGGCACGTATGGAGGCAACTGTTCATTTAGTGCTGCACAGGACGTATATACTGTACAGAAATGGAAGCCAGACTAATATAGTGCTGAATTATGGCATGGATTCCTAACTATTTTAACAAATCAGCACTACCAAATAAGAAAGCTATCAATTGCATGTATTTATTTGCATTTAAGTCAATTTAGTTACCTTGCGGGACAATTAATATCATGCCCCCTTGCCTCTGACCAGACGAAACAAGCTCGACTGTGCCATTTATGCTCCACCCAGGGATGGATGCAACTCCTTCTCCAATGGCGGCGCTAGCAAATCCGCCAGTTGGCATTGTCTCAAAGTCACCATTATTAAGCAACCCTACAATGAGAAACAAATTTTAGTTCAGCGCAATTGAATTGATTAATCCCAGTTGCATTCACAATTTTTATTCAGTGCAATTGAAGTATTCCAGCAGTTCATATAAGCTCAGTACTGTAGTTTGCAGTAAAGGTACCAATTAATGTCTTTGATTAGGCTGTGGATAGCGTACATACTCATTTATAAAATATCTTCTTAATATCAGTATTTATTATTACTAATTAGCTTGATCAACTCAGCTCAAAACCAATGTGAGTATGTGACTGATTCACATATTTATTAGTATTTAGTATCAATGTCTTAAATTAGGCTGTACATAGCATACATATTCATTTATAAACTATCTTCTTAATATTAGTATTTATTATTACTAATTAGCTTGATTAACTCAGCTCAATCCCAATGCGAGTATGTGACTGATTCACATGGGAAAAATATGCCATGCTAGACACAGTGAAGGAAAATGATCATGGCTACATAGACAAGTTAGGTGATTGGGACCAACACTCACAAAAACAAGCAAACACCCCAACTACTATAATCTCACTTAGTGGTCCTGGGGCCACCGATTTAAGCCAAAAAGGGTAGAAGAGGTCAGGACCTACTGGTAAGGGTCCACTGGTTAATGAGAATAAGGTCAAAAAGTTAGTGGTGACACAAGATGCAACAGTCATTGATATTCTAGATATGAGCACTAAATGTCTGATCCTTCATATGAATTTTCTCAAACAACTGAAGGACAGTCGATGCAAGGTTACAGCTAATAATCTAAACTCCATCGTACATTACAGAAAAACAATGGACGTCCTAAGTAACCCTTATTTTGTGGCACTAGTTTGTGATGATTCATTAAATTGCTCTTTCATGACAAGTCTTTAATTTCTGCTTTGAATAGACAATGCAACACAGAGAAGGCCGTACAAGCAAATGCCACATAAAGTGGAATTCACAAATAAAGGCCAGCATCAAATAAGCATGCTAAATCAAGTATCATTGAATGGGCGTGCTAAGACAATAGTAAGGCACATGCATAGAGCCATATCTCTAATGGCGCTTGCACTGAAACCCTGTGACCATTTATGTGGCTGACTCCCCCGAATCATGCTCACAAGCACATTGATTCATTGTGCAATTAATCACACCAAGAAGTGTCACAGAATAATAAGATCTAGAATTGTAGATCATAAAGAAAAAAAAGGCAAACTGCAGAACCAGAGGACATAAGAAGTCAACATCAAAGGACTGGGTAACAACACAGAAGTCAAGTATTTGCTTTTTCTATGGCAAACATCATTTATACATGACTTGTATGGTGAGTCAATCTTGCCAAATATCTTTTTGATCAAATATTCAAAGAATTGGGGGGAAAAATTAAACATAGGAAATGATGTGATGGGAGGAAACATGGAAATACTGTTAGACTGACTAGTACCATCGATCCAAAACCAGAGCAATTTGTTTCAAAGCTTCTTAAATAAGCCTTGATTAACACTCTGATACACCGGCAACTGTCAAACTGAGCAAGATATTTATTTCGTGAAACAGCTCTGGTGATATTATAATGTTAGGTATCAGAACAACTATGAATGATTTTTGCAATTTTATCCTACAGCTGAGGATTGACTGAACAACACCAATGGGTAAGGTTTTATATATTCTCTTGTACAAAAAATTCCAAGGTAACTTTGCTCCCTAGTCAATATTGCTTGTACAAAATCCTAACAAAGAATTTCCTAAAAGCAGAAATCTTTATTAATTTAATTTGCTATTTTCTTTGAGCATAAAAAATAAAATATTTTCAAGCTTCCCAACAACTTAACAAGGAACATTTGAGGTTTAATTACTGGCCGGCTGGCCCAACAACACGAAAAGACAGTCACTAAGGTATCTCAGGAAATTCTAAATGTTGAGTTGTATTGGGTTCTGAAGGAACAACAGATTTTGCCAATCAGTCATTTTCTCTTGTATGGTTCCATGTTAGTTCTCTAGTCACTTTCTGAGTTCCCATTTCCTACATCACAGGTATATTCTTCTTCTCACAAAAACAAGAGCACAAAAAGAAACATCAACACCTTTTCTCATGTAAAACAAGGCCAAAAAGTAATTTCTCAAGGAAATTAACTAAAACGCTGTGTTCAATCTTTCTACTGTAAGTTTGTAACCAATACTTAATTCCACTTTAAATCAAGCCACAAGCTAATTTTAAGTCTTATAAAACAATGCACGAAGAGTACACAAAAATTTGAGTAGACTAATACCCTTCCCATGTAAAATCAAACCAAATACAAATTGGAGAATACAAAGCTAGTGCACATTGAACCAAAAACTGCGTAAATAAGTACTAATCAGAAACCCACCTCTCTCCTCTCTACACAACCATTGCAAATCCAAATTGGCACTACTCATTCAGCAAAAGAACAAGAAGCATTGTCCATTTAGCAAAAGTTAAAGTTAGAAGCCAAAAAAAGGGGAAATGGGAACTCACCATCTTCAACTGCAGCGAAGGCAAGCTGAGCAAGAAGGAGAAGGCTCAGAGAGAACGGCGTGAACCGTGTCCATGGTACCCCCATTCTCTTTCCACTCTTTCTTTGTGTGATAGGAGGAAGAATACAGTAGAAAGATGGTGTGGGGAGAAGAGAAGTGAGAACCCGTTAGTAGTGGTCAGTGGAGCTCAGAGTGCACGGAACTGCATCCTCTGGATGGCCATCCATGGATGGTTTTCGATCTCAGCCGTCTGATTTAATCTCAATGGCTATAGATGCCCCGTGCATGATACCTGGATTGATAGGCCCGAAAAGATCTAACCGTTGAGATTAAATCGGACGGCTCGGATCGAAAGACGTCCACTGGATGGTTGAAGACAACCATCCAGAGGATACAGAGTGCACTGCCTTTTATGGGGCTGGATTCCTTTTCTTTTGGCGTTATGTTGGCCATGTGGAATATTTTATCCTTAAAAAAAATATATAAATGAAGGGTTGGAATATTTTATTTATTTCTTTGCTTCTTGTCGTGTCTTTGCATAGGAACAAAAAAAAATGTGCGAGGGAAAGGTTGAGAGATTGTTGTTATTTCGGTGAACTTTAATAATTAATGGCTGACATAAATTTTTTTTTTTCTAAGTGGGATAACGAGATGTAATTTGTATCAATATTATTCGTATAAATTATTGACGTTTTGTTTTTCTAGATATATATTCTTTCCGTGTATTATTATATTGCAATAAAACTAACTATATTGAGTTATAATTTGTATTATTGGAACATTTAATTGAATTTAGATATCGTGGATTATTTTTTTAATTTCAAATTTACTGTCAGCATTTGGAAGGATAGTTGCTTAATAGTTAATACCTACTTAATTTTATGTGAACAAAATTAAGATTCTTTTAGACTAAGGCTAATGTCCAATACATTGGTCACAAATCCCTCTCCAATGCGCTCGTTTTCGGATTTTGAATCTCAAATGACCGATTCAAACCGTTTAATATGATTTTCATATTGAAATCTATAGACAACCGAATTTTAGATTTTTTTTTCATATTTTTAGAAATTTATTGATCTAAAAAATTATTAACCACATAAAATAATATTTTTCAAAAAAAATCTAAAAAAATAGTAAATAAATTTGGAAAAAAGTAAAATTTAATTTTTTTATTATATTTCAACATGAAGATCATATTTAACAGTTTTGATTAATTGTTTGAAGTTCAAAATCCATAAACAAGCACATTGAACGGAACTTTTATGTCCAATGCATTGGACATTAGCCTTACTTTTTTTAAATATAAAATTGGGTCAAATCTTCTAACTTATTTGGAAATAAAACATTACAAAAGATTCCCTAATCTGGTTTGTATCAAAAATTTGAAACTTATTTCGAAGAAACTTGAGATTGTTTGCGGGAGAAAATTCTGACGGAAATATTTAGAACAGTACTATTGTTAGCATTGGCCACTAAGACAGTGAAAGAAACCGAAAGAGTCTGTAAATTGAAAAATAATTTGATGAAATGTTCAATAATTTTATTTGAATGTTTTTATTAGTAGAAATTGGATTGAGGACTTTAATACGTGTAAAAGTATGGAAATAAATTTATAATCACCATCGGTAAAATGCTTGCTTAAGTTCTAAATTTCTGATTTATAATTTTTTTTGCATTAAAAATGTACAGTTAAGAATCAATAATCTTGTCTTAAATTTACATGTTACTAGGTCCGATGTCCAATTATTTTTCCCGTAAGGATAGCATTAGGACCAAACAACTTTTTCTTTGTCATTGTCTAAACTTACCTTCCTTTATTTCCGTTGCTAAAGTGGAAGCACGTTGCTTTGGTGATTTATTGATATATTAATGCTAAAAGAATATATAATATCAATTCGTTTTTCGGTATAAAGGGTTATAAAAGTTAATATTGTCGGTCACTGAATTTGATATTATAATATTTTTCATTGAATATTCAATTATTCATTTTAGTATATGATCAGTGATTTATTATTTATATCCAAATTTTATCATTCTTTTTTCATCGAAAACAGTAACACAAATTAAACTAAATTGAGATGGAATATTAAAAGCGCAATTTTCAATTTACAAGTATTCAAGTAATCATGACAATTTGACAAAGGTCTAGGCTTATTGTCTACTTTGCTTTCGGCCGGATATAAATTACACCATAGGATCCAACAAATTATAGCCCGGCTAGGATTCTTTTCTCCTTTCACAAAGACAACAAATAATCAATATTTCTAAATGGACCAGCAGGTTCTTTAATGCTCCCATAAATCCTCATCATTGCAACTAAATACTCTTCGACATTACATATTACAACCGGAAACCATCAACTAATTGGTAAGTAAATCATCTTTGTTGTAAATGATAGGACAACATTGACAATAACTAAAGCAAGACAACATAAGCTTTTAAGGCTGCTTTTGTTTGACATTTGGATAAGTCTTATTATTAGTTGGATGCAGTTCATTCAGAAGCACATGAATAATTTACATCCTTCATATTTCAAATTATATAACCTTCAAAAAGATATTTCAAAATATATATATGACTGATAATCAAGGTTTTAAAAAGCGATTTTTGCAGTATAACGGTACAGAGTTGATATAGCGATTCGGTGTTATATCGGTGATATAACGGAGAAAAAACGATGTATATAAAAATATAATTATACTACTAGCCTATCTTATTACTTACTTGAAAATTAAAATATAAAAAAATTAACAAGTCAAAAAGCAAAATAGACAAAATCAAAGTTTTTAACACTAAACAAATTATGACTTGGTATGAATTTTTATTCAGCAAACAAAAAAAATTGTAAGTTCAATTACCAATCTGTTTTTTCGTTGCCAAATGCAAAAATTTTAAGTTATTTCGCCGATTTTTCGGAAATATAACGCTACTGTTATTTTGATCTTGGTTGTTGTAACGTTGATGCGTTTTGCTCCAAAATCCCGTTATTTAAGTCATAACGGTGTTACTTCGGTGAAATTTAAAAACTTGCTTATATATATATATATATATATATATATATATATATATATATATATATATATATATATATATATATATATATATATAGAGGATTGCTAAAATACTATGCATAGCATGGATGACCTTCGTGTTACGGATTCATTCTTAAATTTTATGCTTCAAACAACTGATCCAAACCGTTCATTATCTTCTACATATTGTAATCTTATTAGAAACCAAATTTTACATTTTTTTGAAATTTTTTATTATTTTTCTCAGATTTTTAAAAATTACTGTTATTGAAGGGTCCAGAATTTATTAGATTAAGTATTTAAAAAAATCTGAAAAAAATAGTAAAAAAATTAAAAAAAATGTAAAATTTGGTTTCCAATGAGATTTCAATATGAAGAAGATAATGAACGGTTTAGATCGGTTGTTTGAAGCATGAAATTCAAGAATGAATCCGTGGCACGAAGACCATCCGTGCTATGCATAGCATTTTAGCAATCCTCTATATATATATATAGAGGATTGCTAAAATGCTATGCATAGCACGGATGGTCTTCGTGCCACGGATTCGTTCTTGAATTTCATGCTTCAAACAACCGATCCAAACTGTTCATTATCTTCTACATGTTGAAATCTTATCAGAAACCAAATTTTACATTTTTTTGAATTTTTTTACTATTTTTCTCAGATTTTTGAAAATCACTATTATTGAAGGGTCCAAAATTTATTAGATTAAGTATTTTAAAAAATCTGAGAAAAATAGTAAAAAAATTCAAAAAAATGTAAAATTTGGTTTCTAATGAGATTTCAATATGAAGAAGATAATGAACGGTTTGGATCGGTTGTTTGAAGCATGAAATTCAAGAACGAATCCGTAACACGAAGACCATCCGTGCTATGCATAGCATTTTAGCAATCCTATATATATATATATATATATATATATATATATATATATATATATATATATATATATATATATATATATATATATATATATAGAGATAGGCTATTGTCCTTTGGATAGGACAGAGGTGGTTTCCTATTAAGTTTTTAGCCTTTAGATGGTGTCAAAATTCGTGCCAGATTAAAGATAAGCGATGAGGATTGATGCGCTGAAGATAGATTGTGAGTTAAAATTTTTCGTGACTTCTCCCTCTGTCCGTTACTCCTGTCTCCGTCTCCAAATCGTCTCTCTCCCACACAAAAGCTGAGAAACCTAGATCTCTCCGCCTCCACGAAATCACCTCCCTCTCCGCCTCTCTCCCTCCGATCTAAGCAATCGGACTTCTTGCTCTCTCTCCCTCTCCTCAGATCGTACTCGCGACATCTCCGCCAAAGCACCTCTCTCTCCGCCTCCGCGAAATCACCTCCTCGTCGGCCTCCGCGAAATCACCTCCCTCTCTGTGATTGAAATTGTGCCAAGTATGATTGAAATTGGTAACAACGAATTAGAAAATTGATCAAATATTCTTATGTGCCAAGCATGATTGGAACTGGTAACAAAGGCCAGAAAGCCTGGGTTATGATTTATTATTTTATGCTTTAGTCCTAATAGAAAGATAGACCTTTATATTTTGAAATTTTCAACTGACAACCTAAATTGAAGAACCAGTAAGTTGTTTTTTTGTGCACGAATTAGTAGTAAGCATTTTTTTGATATCTCTGATAATTTTTTTTATTGATATTTTAACAGTAAACACTCATGACAATTTAATTGCATACTGTACTAACTAGTACATTGATCTTGCAATGTAGGAATGAGCACCCAAAGTAATTGGAATGAGTGACCAAACCCACCTTGCGTGCGATGTGATGCTTGTATTTGATGCTACTTTAGGTTTAGGTTTATTTGATGCTACTGGATGTTTGATGACAATATTTGATGCTTGTATTTTGTCCAGACAATACAATTGAGAAAGAAATTGAGAGATGAGATGAAGAGATTACCTTAAGGTGCTATAAATTTTTTTTCAGAGACAGCTTGAGAGATGAAACTTAAATAAGTTACTATTATGCTGTCAATATACTGACGAGATTGAATTGGTCATTTTTATATAAAGTTGCTTAATTTGAAGTTCTGAGTGAACATATATAAACTTGCTCTATATATCTTGAATTGGTCATTCACCTCTGTGAATTGGAAATTGACGACTTGCTAAGAACAAAAGCATTAAAAAATACACCATGTTCAAATCGGTATGTCCAAACTAACAAAATACACCATACGTCTCTGTTGAAAGCTATAACATGTTCAAACTAACATTTCCAAACAACAAAATATTAACTAACATGTTCAAACTAACAAAATACTTCAAACTAACAATATAAACTACTACTTTTTAATTTGACAAGTCTTCATATCCACTATCCGATTCCACCTCCGCATCTTCTTGCGAACCATCCGATTCGACCTCCTCATCATCACTACTTACTATCTTTTTGTTACCCTTTCCTTGAACATTCCGAAGCTAAAATAAGAAAAGAAAAGAAAGTTAATAACATGTCAAAAAATATAAATGTTAAATTAATAAAAGATGGAATTAATTAGTACCGGACAAGTCCTTCTATTATGGCTTCCTTTCTTACTACCGCAAATGCCACATTTTCTTGGTTTTTTGGCCTCCGATGGTGGTTTAAATCTTTGCGGTTTTTTTCTCTTTTCCTTGCATTGAGAAATTGGTGGATCTATTATCCCTTGAGAAGGTGCCCTTGCCCTTGATGACGTGTCAATTTCACATGTTAAGTTATCTTCCTCACTTACTACATCTTGCATTTCTTGCTCCACCATTTCTAATAGTCCTTTGAATTTGATGAAAGCTTCACTTGACTTTGATGCCTTGTTCAATATCTTCATCAATCGAGGTTTGAGTGTAGCAAACCTAACCGATTCTTGCTCTTGAGTACCCCCAATCTCCATGCTCATCTCAATATTTGATCTTTTTACACGCGCATTAGCATCTTTGCACCATCGTTTCATTATGTATCGGCTTGGAAGATGAAACATGTTGACATGATGCATAACCTTAATGGCATGTGAACAAAGTAAACCCTCAAACTCATATCCTTTGCAAGTACAACAAACTATTTCCTCCAATTTGTTCACTTCTACCATGTAGGTTTGTGTAATCCAATTTTTAATATGTGGATGGTCTTTGATGGTCACCTTGTATAAAGCATCTTTCTCAATCTCGTCAACTTGACCAAGTTGAGAATTTTTTAAATTTTCCTTGAACACCTTCGTCACCTTTTTGGTGTAAACTTCACTTGCATCTTTTTCAACCCGATAAAGAGTTGACAACTTGGGCACTTTCACTTCTTTGTGAGGAAGACATATTAGCAAAAAAAATATCTCTAAAGTATGCCGGAACCCACTCCGACCTTTTCTCATACATATTCTTGAGGTGCCTATTTTTTTGTAATTTATGATTTTTTAACATGTTCCTCCAACCCACCTCAAATTCGGACACCGTCAAGCTACAATTTATAACCCGTTTTAACTCTACTTCAAAACCCTTTTTCATGTTATAAAGTGCCCCTAAATGATCTCTCGCCTTTCTCATAATATGCCATTGGCAACATCTATGAACGGTGTTTGGGAATACCTCTTTGATGGCAATTCTCATTGAGGGGCATTGATCGGTGATGATCGCTCTTGGTTCCTTACCATACATGGCTTTCACCCATGTTTGGAATAACCAAACAAAACTCGATACCTCCTCCGACCTTAACATTGCAAGTCCAAAGATAATACACATCCGATGGTGATTCACGCCAACGAATGGTGCAAGAGGCATGCAAAACCTATAGTTAACATATTAAAGAAAAAAAAATTTTAGGAGCAAATATTGACTAAAGAGTGCACATATCGTTATTTTACATGCATAGCCAAAGGGTGCTTTTTCATAGCACGCATATACAGAGAGTGCACACATATTACATCTTATAAAAAAAATAAATTTGAATTGAAATCTTAATAAAAAAAAAACAAATTTGCACTATACTTATTTGTTTGATAGGTTGTGTCGAATGTCACGACATCTCCAAATTCTTGAAATGCTCACCTTGCTCTAGCATCAATCCAAAATATATTCTTCAAGCGCCCACTCTCATCCACCTCTACATCATAAAAAAATTCCGCATCTTCTTCCTTCTTCTTTTGAAAATACACCAAAGTTGACTCCATCTTCTCTTGTTTTTTTGGCTTCTTTATCCCTCTTGCACATGCCTTCCTTCGAGCATGTATACAATATCGATGACACATATCCTAACTTGGAAGATTTGTAATGACTTTCATTACGAATGCTAAACCCCATTCGTAAAGCATAATCATTGTAGAACTCAAAAGCATCATCCGTTGTGCCGAATTCTTTTCCGACAAAAGGAACAAGGTCTAGACCCTCATGTGGGTCGATGCCATCTGAGAATTCCTCATGGTTAGTATTCTCATCCACAATTGCTGTTGCAACACCTTCGTTAACTTCATTTGTACTCATCTTAATTGGATTCCTACAAAATTTAATAACAAAATTGCCTAATTTTAGAAAATATCTACAAAATTTTCTTCATGGATACCTCACAAGCACAGTATTCATGGATAACCTCATAGCACAATATCTACAAAATTTTACAACCGACTCAGGATGGTTAATGGATGCTGAAAGTAGACGAGCAAGGCCTGAGGCCTAAGCAGATCAGATTGGCATGTGCAGCCGAACCAATAGGCACATTATTCATGCATTTACCATGCCAACAATACTTAAACACAAATTTGAGAAAATCCATAAAATTGATTCGAAAATATCCGTCCAGGCTAGACAAGTCATGGCAATCTAGGGTTTTTACGAAAATTCCAGAAAATCCATCAAATTTGAGAGATGAAGAGAATGAAGAGATTACCTTAGGCCTCAAGTGCTATGAATTTCTTTTGAGCGAAAACGCTTGAGCCGAGATGAAATTTTTATGAAATTCGAATGGATTTTGAGAAAGAGACAGATGAGAGTTGGTCGAAGGTTCGAGAGAGAGAGCACGTACGGATTAGAGAGAGAGAGAGATCGCGTAGATATCAAGCTGAGAGGCGCGTAGAATAGACGGAAACTTTTAACGGAGGTGCATAGACGGAAATCGCTTAACGCAGAATCCCTCTCTTCAGCGCATCAATCCTCATCGCTTATCTATAATCTGGCACGAATCTTGACACCATCTAAAGGCTAAAAACTTAATAGGAAACCACCTCTGTCCTATCCAAAGGACAATAGCCTATCTCTATATATATATATATATATACACTGAAGTCTTTAATATAATTGACTACGTACCACAAAGTAGCAGGAAAGAAATACTAACAACCACAACAACAGATAAAAGTGATCAACAAAATTAAGTGCCAATGAACTTCGGACTGTTATTTGTCCAAATTGTTCGATAAGATGAAAAATAAATGCACCAAATTTAATATGTAACCTAGCTTAAAATTTCCATTTTGAAAACACTGATCGATAGCTAGTCTTTTTCCATGTTTTCCTTGAGATTTTCACCGAACAGTTCATGAATTGCTATTAAAAAAATTATATATTTTTTTTACTAGGCAAATTCTGTTGTAGACATAATTTTGTAACTAGGTTTTATTCAAATCGATCATTTAAAATTATAATCACAGATGAATTATCCTTAACGATCAGAATTCAAACTTGATTTAAAAGTTCTATCCACAATAGAATTACCTTAATATTTTATAGCGATGCCATATTTATTTTGTCTTGACTTTATTTCACTTCTTAAACGTGAAACGTGAGTTTAATTTAGGTTGTTACTAATATTTACTCCGTATATATATTAGTAAATAACATGATTAAATATTTTGACTTTTGACAAAAAATTACTATTCCCCCATCCCCATGCGCGTCAAGCCCGGTAAATGGCAATACGTGCGAAAGCAAGAATAAAGTGGTGCACTATTATTCAAAATAAAATAAAATAAATTCAGATTCAGACTAGCAAAACAAGGATAAAAGCTGACTTCCCGACACGTGTCAGTGGTTATGCATTGACTGGAGGTCCTTATAATTTCTCAAGTTTTCTTCTCTCTTTCACACGAAAATCGACCGTAATTATCCACCTCACTTCACTACACTACAATTGGTGCGTTGGAGTTGGATCAGATTCAGAATCAGACCATTTAAAAGGTATCCGAGTCGTCGCGGTGTCAAATGAGTCATGTGAACTTGTCCGGAGAAAGAGAGATTAATACACGGTGTGTTTGGCAATATACGATGGGTTTAGAATAAAAGATTGAATAAACTATTATTCAGAATAAAGATTATTCAAAATGCATTTGGTTTCATTCTGAATAAGTTTTATTCAGAATAAAATTTATTCAAACTTCATATCAAACACATCCTAAGCAATTAAGCATTCTAGCAGTGTACAAGTTTTGTTATCCTTTAAAAGAGTGTACAAGTTTACTTTAAAATTTCTCTAATTTAAGTGTGTCTCTTTCTTTATTTTTCCTTTGCTTACTCTAATAATTTGATTTGCGGAGCAAATAAAGAGCTTAAGGCTAAGCAGATGGATGCTTTCGTAAAATGCAAAAGTGGTTTTAACGGATACGATTAGGCCCGCCAACGGAAACAAAAAAAAACATTATGCCGTTCCGTTTGTTGAAACGGAACGGTAAACGGTACAGATATTTGTTTCGTTTCCTTAATGAAACGGTAAACGGAATATGAAATGGAACAGTTTAACGTGTTTTAACGTGTTTTTGTACATGCCGTTTAGCGAAATCATTTCGTTTAGTAAGTGAAACGGTAAACGGTAGCGAAATCCATTTCGTTTCGTTAACGGAACGGTAAACGGAACACCCCATTCCGTATCCGTTTACCACGTTAATCAGGTTTGGATACGATCACAAGGATCAAAGCATTCTGACCGGCGGTCATTTTGGTCAACACTGACAAGAGGAGAGAGGAGAGGACATGACGGTAAAAAAGGGTCAGCACCCAGCAGTTAGCACCGCATTACACAGGGTTCAGACTTCCAGCGTTGACATGGAAAGACATCATTAATTAGTTTAACTTTTTTTTTCCCTACTGGTGGTGGATGATTATTCAAAGAAAAAAAAAATCAACATTTGGGTCGTACACTCAAAATTGGGAGATGCCGTTTTGATATTTAATTCAAACTGTAATTCCAATTATTTTTTGAATTTGAATTAGTTTAAAAGATTCGTCCAGATCAAATTTTGCAAAGCAATGCAGTTCCCGAATTTGAATTGGTTTGTATCTGAGTCCCCGACACCGGCAGCAAGTCACCTTCTCGCCAAGACAACCATTCTGGTCAATTGCATGAGAAAAAACAAACCAACACCTTCTTCGACCAAAGACTAAGAGACCAGAGTTGAGTTGTTACTTACGTCAACACCTTCCACCTCATCTGGGTGGCAACTAGATGAGATTATGCTGGCAACAGAGTCATTCTCCGTCAGTTTTCCCCTTTTATTGTTGGTTTCAACGAGCGTAAAATAACCGGAGTCAATTAAGCATTGCTTTTCTATTTTCCTTCTATTTTGATAAAAAAAAATCAAAGAATATGAGTATAAGAAAATATGAAAAACAAGACCACCATTTACAATGAAGAACACAAGGTGACAAGGATATATAATAAACCATAATGTCTCCTCAAAATATATTGACATGTTTTATTTTCTACTTTAGATCTTCACTTCGCTGCCATCTAGGGCTGCATAATGTTTAAAACGACCACGAAAACGGTTGGTTTTGTTGACCGTTGCGTTTTGAAAACGAAATTGACTACTATTTGCGTTAACCGTTTTGTTTTGGACAAAACAATCGAAATCACGAAAATACCACGAAAATACACATGGACAAAACTGTTTCAAGCTTTCGTTAACCGTTTCGTTTTTAAAACGCAACCAAAATCTTTAACATTTTCGTTTCGTTTTGGACGAAATAAAACGAAAAGACAGTCGAAACGGTGACCGTTTCACCCCTACTGCCGTCCCAAAAAAATTGTCTGATTTCCTCAACGTAAAAAAAATTAGGCCCAGGTATTTATTTAACTGACCTGAAACATCACAATAGGCCCACTTGAAATTCATTGGAAACAGGCTTGAAGTTGAAAGCCACTATGCACTCTTCCTATTTTTATTCTTCTGTTTGAATTTTGATTGATGGACAATTGGACACCAATATGATTTCTCTTCTCATTTTATCCATCATTTTATGTGTTTTGAAGTGAATAATACGGAGAGAAAAAAAATCTTTTCCTAATTAATTAAATAGCAGATTAATATGGTACCAGACCACATTGACTACAAGTCTTCCACAAACACTAAAACACCTAGCAAGAAATATAAAAGAGAGAGAGACAATAATTCAATAAGGCACCGATTGACAAAATGGTCGGCAATATAGCCTCAAGTACTGGTTTGGAATTGCTCCGGGCGCGCCCAGTTTGCAAAACGAACACTCCCATTTTGAAAATCAAAAGACCATAATACCCTTCCACTGAATCATATTTCCATACTAAAAGGAAGAATACAATGGTCTTTTGATTCGACGCAGGATACCTCCATTTTACAAAAAAAGGAGAGAATATGCACCGACTAGAAAGCACTCGGTCGATCGGTCAATAAGTTTGGGTCGAGCTCCACTCGCACCGAGTCGAGTCGAGGCGGAGCTCTGCTAGGTTCGAACCGCTAGAGCGTCGCATCTTCTCCACCGAAGCGGCGGCGCTCGGCGCTTCTCTCTCTCTTCCTCCGACGTAACGCCATGGAAGAAGGAGGAGAAGGTGCTAAGCCTCCCTCCCCTCCTCCGCTCTGTTCCTCGATCGCGCCTCCTCCTCCTGACTCCTCTCTCTCCGACGCGATCGGAGAGGATCACGAGCAAGAGGTCGTTTCGAGTGGTGATGGTGTTCTCTCCGACGAACTCCGTGCTCAGATAGTGCGTCAGGTGACAGATTCAACTTTTTTTTTTGTTGGGTTTCTTTTTTATGTGGTAAAATCGCCAGGTTCTTATGTGGTTATATGTGATTATATATCTTGATCAGAGCAAAGAGTGGAAGTTCAAATGGAATTTTATGATTGTTTATACTTTTGGTTTAATATGATCTGATAATAACAATATTAATTAGGTTGAGTACTACCTAAGTGATGAAAACCTGCCGACGGATAAATTCTTACTCAAGTACGCGAAGAAGAATGGCCGTGGTTCTGGTAAGTCTTTCAACTTCTGTAAAAGCATGTTTTTGTAATTTTGTTGTAGTTATATGGGACCATGATGATGCAATGTTTTGATCCAGCATTGATATGATGATGTTGCCTGCTCTATGCATGGTAGCTCAGTACATAACTAATGCTTGGAATTGATAGTTCCCTTACTCATCTGAGTTGTCCCACTTTGTAAATTTTTTTTTTTTCAAATCCTATATCAACAAACCATTTTATTTGGTTCAATGTGGATCAATTTAATCATTACTCTGCTTTCTTTGGTTTTTTTGGGTTAATTTCCTCCTAGTTCCTATTGGAGTCATTGCATCTTTCAGAAAAATGAAGAAACTTGTTAAAGACCCCTCATTAATTGAAGCTGCACTCAGGACATCATCTAATTTGGTAATTTATCTTTTTATATTTTGGCAGTGAACAATCTATCTTTTCAAATGTTTAGTTCGTTTAACATCATTTTGGTTTACTCCTTACAATGGTTGTAGGTTGTCAGTGAAGATGGTAAAAAAGTGCGGAGGTTAAATCCATTGCCCATTATTGTTGAGAGGAAAGATGATAAGGTCATGGTTATCCTTGTACAACTTATTTATTTGCTTACTTATGTTACAGTTTTTACGGCTAGGGAAGAGAGGAAGAGAGACAAAGAGGCACAAGTTGCCTGTAAATAAAAATTAGATTGATCTCTGTTGTGCAAGAGTCTAATTAAATGAAATCAAAGCAAATCCCATGCATAAACCATTCCGATCAAAGCTAAGATACATAGCCCAATGGGCTCTGATGCAATCTGGGTCACAACACCACAAATCACAACCTGTTAAATATTTCTGTGTAGGCTAGACTTGTACCAATGTTTTCGTAAGTGTGCACTTTTGTAGAGCTGTTTCAACCATAAGGTTATGATTAATTGTCTACCTTATCGTACTAGTTGGTTGCAGTGCATGTTAATTTTTTTAAATTTATTTTTGACATCATAGTTAAATTTTATTTTACAGTTAAGAACGGTTGTGGTGGAGAATTTACCAGAGAATTACTCTGAAGAAGGTATTCGACAAACTTTTGGTGAAGTTGGAAAGTAAGTTCCATTTGGCACAGTAGTATTTTAAAGAATGGTTCGAGAGAGAATTTTGAATAAAAAGAGTGTGATATGTTGATGCTAATAGGGCTTTGTACTGTAGGATTGTGAAAATAAGCATTCAGGATCCACAAGCTGCTGGAGGATCACATAGTAGAAAGGAAGTATATATGATCCGTAGTAAGGTATTCTCTTCTATAAGGAGCCTTTTTATCCCCTTATTGTCGTAATTGTTTGTAATTTATGTGCTTATCGCAAAGTGATCTACTCAGGTGCACGCTTTTGTGGAATATGACTCCGTAGAGGCTGCTGATAAAGCTGTATGTATTTACTAAAATCTTTATCTCAGTAAAGTAAAATAACCTGTTGTATTCAGACTTAATGCTGATTTTGTCAGGTTGCAACATTAAATGATGAGAAAGACTGGAGAAGGGGGATGAGAGTCAAGCATTTGTCCAAACGAACAGTAATTAATTTATACCCATTACTCTACAAATTGCATTTGTTGTTCCTTTTCAATGTGCAATAACATGTTATCTAAAACAGGGATTTAACAATTTTACTGAAAAAAATAAAGAAGCTGAAGGTGGAGAAGTAGGCAGTGAGAAAGATGATAAGGTAAATACAAATATCCTCTCATAAAAATACAATTAACTTCAAATGTTCTTTGACTTAAATTACTGTTCAAGTTTGAGCTTTTAATGCTTCAGCAGTATTGGTTCTAGCAGTTGCTGCAGTGTTGTAGTGGTTATTCACCAGCCAGTAATATGTAGTATACAACTTTTTAACTCTCAAGCTCTCTGCATATTTCAGGAAGAAGAGCATGCAAAAGGAAGGAAGCATAACAGGAACCGGCGAAAGGGACTTGTACCGAAGAGTGGTAACGAACAAGGTACTATTTGCTAACCCTTCACCCAAAAAAAAAAAACTCTGATTGATGGTCTTCAAGCACCTTTCATATTTGTAAAAGGATTAATTTATATTTTTAAAGTGGTCAATATTTTTTCCAATCTAAGAATAGGAAAGTGATGACAATTATTTTTTGACACTTCCCAATTTAAGCTCTGTAGTACCAAAGTGCGCTATCTAATGTGATCCTAGTTTAGTTTTGAAATTTGTCCAGTAGCATACTGTACTTTATATCTGTTAGTTGGCCTGCATAATTTTGCTTCGAGCTCCACTACTGCTGCTAATCATACGCAGAGATTACCGGAACCAGTGAAAACGAAACAAAAATCACTCATAATCTGCAAAGAGGATTAGGTTTTCAAACTTTACAAGTGAACTCTTCCCTCCTTTGTTAGCGTACCAAAGTGCAGCTAGTGTCCTCCCTATTAGTTTATCTTGTGTTGAGCCTTTCTTTGTGCAGTTTTGATTTGCTTATGTGGGGTAGTTTAAATTTTGTGTGTAAAGGTTTGGTGCACACCTTAATGTCAGATGTGTTTGTCAGAAGTAATCGGGGTTATCAAATTTGAAAATTAAAATGGCCAATTGGCTCTTTTCTAGCGTGACTAATCAAAGTTGTAGAGCCCATTTGCTCTTTGCTCTCTTCCTGAGGCTTCCTCCATTTGTTTTTATTTTATTTTTCTATTTTTTGGTCAAAAGTTGCGGCTCCACCAAGATTCCTCAATGTTTTGATTAAATAGATGCATGACTCTTGGTGAATGGTGGGTGATTGCTTAGTGATTCCTTTAGTTGGAGTAAAGAATTGAAGGTTTGAATTGTGCTGTACAAGTTTTTTTTTCCTGCTGCATGACATCAGTGGTTTCTCGGTTCAGAGAATTTTAGTGGTTTCTTGTGCAAGCTCCCCCTATAGGTCACGCATACAGCATGCAATCTTCCTATTCAATTTTTTTCCTTTCAGATTCCTGTCTCCATTCTGCATTTGATTTACAAAATAAAAATGTGTGAAGTAAGATAATTGGAGTTATTTTTATTTTATTTACTTACATTTCCACAATCTGCACTAATTTAGGTTTTCTTGTTGGGTAAATTGGGGTTTATTGAAAGCTTGTCTAATAAAGTGCTAATTGAGAATTTGGTGTAGCATTGCCTACTAGGGTGTTTTTGGCTAACATTAAAGTTAGATTTCCGATCAAAGTTACAAACTCCAGTACCAGTTTTTTGTTTATTAATATCAGGTATTACTGGTACACAAGTGGAATGTGGGACTATCCTGGGTATACATTTAATTTACTTCTTTTTTCAACTTTTGATAAATGTCCAGGGCATGGACGTGGGACTATTGGATCAAACAGTGAATTTGCAAATAAACCTCTTCCAGGCCCGAGAATGCCAGATGGCACGAGAGGATTTACAATGGGCCGTGGCAAGCCAGTTCATTCCGACCACAAACCCAATATGCCAGATCCATGACTTAAGAAAAAAGAATGTTATATCTTGTACCAAATTTACTTGGAAGTTATCGGTAAATTACTAACTGTAAATCGCAAAATATCCTTGCTTTGGGGTTTCAACTTATATTGAGCTTAAGCCTTTTGACTAACTTGAGATTTGCTATGTTTGTATATGGATGGCAGTGAGGAAACATGTAAACTAATTCGATATTTATTGTTTGTTTGTTTTGTCTGGATCGCTTTTTAAAGAAAATCCATGTAAAGTCCCAAGTATGTTTATACTATTGCCATGCGATTTATTTTGAATTCTGCTTGATATTGTTGTATCTGGCTTTATGTGGTTTCATTTTGTTCCACCCTAGTCTTGGATTTGTAATTTTGATTTATAACAATGAAATGCGTTTTTATTGTTCTCTTTTTTTTTTTTTAAGATTTTGTGGCTGCTTGCAACTCGAAGTGGCGTTGGCTGTTTGTTTAATTCCTCGATCTAAGAGGGAAACCCACTGGCTAATTTGTCTTAGCAATTCTACTTGGTAGCCGCTACCAAGCTTTTCTAAAAAAAAATTGTCTGAGCAATTATCGAGCGTCGTTTAACACTTCGAAGTGCATTTATAAAAGTGAAACATGACTTTATAAACTAGTATCTTAATTTGTACTTTGCAGTAGTGAATTTGACTGCGCAACGCACTGCTACGCACGAGCCTATTTGTTGTACATGTAAGTTTATTATTACAAACAAGGGTTGAAATAAGTCACCCATCTCAATCAGACGAAATATTTAATCCGAAGTCATGGTTCGCTCTCCCAGTTTGGATCTATGGGAATAGGAGGAATAGCTTCTTTCTAGACGTAAATTTATTATAAATAATTCAAATTTTTCACAAAGTTACACAATTTCCAATACTTTTCGCCTAGAAATAGGCTATTCCTCTTATTCCTAAGCAATCCAAACGGAGCCCATGAGAAAAACTCATTATAGTTTGTTAAGATGTGTCAAATGAGATATTGGGAAATTTATAGTTCACTACTTACATTGACAATTCATTTTATTTTATAGTTCTATTTTAAGTCTCCGTTTGGATGAGCCCTAGGAATAAAGAATAAGAGAGTAAATTTATTATAAACAATCCAAATTCTTCATAAAGTTACACATTTTTCAATATTTCTTTTCTTATTCCTTTTATTCCCACACCATCCAAACGGAAAGATTTGGAGATCCATGCTGACGTAATACGGGAATTTATCCGAGAGTATCTCGGGATATTTCATTCGAGATACCTCGTGGCAAGTCACCCAAGGTCATTCGGATCGCTTAATCCGAACATTACGTGGGTACTTCACCCGAAGTATCTTAGGGATTTTCTATTCACCCGAGATACCTCGGGGTTCATGTTGCGGGTAATCATTCAAGGTCACTTAGATTGTTCAATCCGAACAAGACACGAGTCACTCTTCCGAAATATGTTGGGGTGCTACATATCTTCCCAAGTATGTTGGGGCGCTACATATCTTCCGAAGTACCTTGGGGTTCCGAGTATAACGCGAACTCAACCCGAGAGGGTACCTCACCAAAGGATCTCTCACCCGAGGGTACTTCACCCGAGACCTCACCCTCACCCGAGTGCATCTCACCAAGACCTCTCCCGAGGATACCCAGGGATGTTGCATCCGAGCACGACGCGAACTGAATCTCATCCGAACCTATCTCAGAATCTGACGAGGACTATCTTTAGTTTAGGACATTACTATTTTTGTAATTTTATATTTTTCTCTCTCTTTCTGTAAATTTCCATTTTAGGGTAGTATTTTTTAAAATGTACTGACTTGTAGTCCAAGGCGCCGCCTTCTATATAAAGGGGTGCTTGTCATTGTAAAAGAGAGTTGATTAATTAATGAAATTTTCCTTTGGGCTCTTTGAGTTCCACTTTGCTATTTAGCATTTCTTTGTGATTTCTAATTCCACTAAACCATTTATCGCCGGCCTCCACTGGCGGACCGGTGATTTGGGACGAGCGTCGTCGTCAAGTGGTATCAGAGCCAGGTTCCGACAATCCACCTTCGCGCTTGCGTGAAGCTGTATCCCCAACATCCGCCGCCGTCGCCGATAGCTGCGATCTAATCACTCCAACCACCCTCACTTTCCATCTTTTCGCCGGAATCCATGGCCGATCCTAACATCATCGCACTTCTTGAACGAATGCAGAAGAGTCAAGAAATCCTACTTCAGCGTATGGATGATAACGCCATGCGCCATACAGAACTGATTACAACACTCATGGGACGATTAAACCCTAATGAAGAAAGAGGTGGGGGCCGCAACCCCAATCCCAACCCCAACAATCCTGAAAACCGAGACCGAAACAACACCCGAGATCGTAACTGGGAAGGAGGTCTCCGAATTGAGATTCCTGACTTTACTGGGAGCCTCAAACCCGAGGAGTTCCTAGACTGGACACATACTGTAGAAGAGGTCTTTGAGTTGAAAGAAGTTCCTCCTGAGAAGCGTGTGCCCTTGGTTACCATCCGATTTCGAGACCGAGCAGCCGCTTGGTGGCAGAATTTTAAGTATCGTCGCTATCTCGACAAACTTCCACCTCTCAATGACTGGGACGAACTAAAACGCGAGATGATCCGTGAATTCATACCATTCAGCTATCGACAGGCACAGTTTCGACAGTTTCAGTCGCTCAGACAGGGACCGAGGAGTGTAGACAAGTATACTCACGAATTTTATCAGTTGGAGTCTTGCAATCTATTGAACGAGACCGAGGATCAACGAGTTTCTCGATTCATCCATGGACTTCGTGAATCGATCCGAGACGCACTTGTTGTGCAAACCTTCTATGACCTCCCCGAGGCCCAAGCCAAGGCGAAGGCAGTAGAACAACAACAAGCTCGAAGTCCTAGATTGCATCCGAGGATTGTACCAACCGCGAGCCGAATCCAATCCGTGGCTACAAAGTCCTTCGCTCCGCCTTCCAATTCGAGCACAATCCATCTTGAATCTCGCGGCTCGACATATACCTCGACTGCGATGTCAGTGAACACATTCCACAAAGCTTCCGAGGTTCACCCCGAGATTCAACCCGAGTTTCGCCCTGAGATTCAACCCGAGGTTCACCCCGAAGTCCAACTTGAGGTGAAAGCCATAGAGGAACAAGGAATCCGAGGTCAAAACTTGCTTTCTAGCGATGTGTCAACACCAAGTCGAGCTCAAACTGTGGTTACAATACCTATAACTATACCAATCCGAGCATACACCGAGACCTCGAAACACCTCAACCAACCAAGAGACTCTCCAAGCATCAACTCGTCTACCTCTTGTAGCATACCGACCTCGACTAACTTGAGCAACCCTACGAATATTCGCGAGGTCGTCTACAAGGCTAATCTAGGCGAAGAAAAGGATGCTTCCCGAAGTGATCTCACTTTCGAGCCCTTACCCTCTCCTTGTGTTACCTCAACCTCAACCTCGAAGACATGCAACATGGCCTTGAGGTCAGACTATAATGATCCATTTTTACAACCGAACCCAAAAGTACTTAAGCGAGATTTCTTGATCAAACTGCGAGACCAGGTGACTACGCTCGAGGCACGTGACACTCCGAGAGATCAATTTGAATGCCACCACGCGATCTATCGCTCATCGTTACCTTCTTCTCTCTTTGAGAACTGCGAGCACATCACCCGAGGTCCTCTCAACCCACCACCAATAAGAGACCCGAGTTCGGGTTCAAGAAAGGCTACAACACATGCTCGGGACCTGCAGGGAATATATACTCCCATGTGCTCGAATCTGAAGATTCTCGAGCTCATGTGGGTCTTCGCGAGTAAAGATCATGACCCGAGGTGTGATTACAACAAGTTTACTCGTTGCAAGTTTCGACGAAATCCGAACCTAGAGAAGTTCAATAAGGATGCCTACAGATTCGAGCTTTTCAGAGTCATGTACATCTCGAGCGTGTTTGCTGTTCGCCATTTTCATAAACAATTCAAAGAAAATACAAGCTTGAGGTCAAGCTTTGCTCAACCCCGGGAGCTTGACGTAATACGGGAATTTATCCGAGAGTATCTCGGGATATTTCATTCGAGATACCTCGTGGCAAGTCACCCAAGGTCATTCGGATCGCTTAATCCGAACATTACGTGGGTACTTCACCCGAAGTATCTTAGGGATTTTCTATTCACCCGAGATACCTCGGGGTTCATGTTGCGGGTAATCATTCAAGGTCACTTAGATTGTTCAATCCGAACAAGACACGAGTCACTCTTCCGAAATATGTTGGGGTGCTACATATCTTCCCAAGTATGTTGGGGCGCTACATATCTTCCGAAGTACCTTGGGGTTCCGAGTATAACGCGAACTCAACCCGAGAGGGTACCTCACCAAAGGATCTCTCACCCGAGGGTACTTCACCCGAGACCTCACCCTCACCCGAGTGCATCTCACCAAGACCTCTCCCGAGGATACCCAGGGATGTTGCATCCGAGCACGACGCGAACTGAATCTCATCCGAACCTATCTCAGAATCTGACGAGGACTATCTTTAGTTTAGGACATTACTATTTTTGTAATTTTATATTTTTCTCTCTCTTTCTGTAAATTTCCATTTTAGGGTAGTATTTTTTAAAATGTACTGACTTGTAGTCCAAGGCGCCGCCTTCTATATAAAGGGGTGCTTGTCATTGTAAAAGAGAGTTGATTAATTAATGAAATTTTCCTTTGGGCTCTTTGAGTTCCACTTTGCTATTTAGCATTTCTTTGTGATTTCTAATTCCACTAAACCATTTATCGCCGGCCTCCACTGGCGGACCGGTGATTTGGGACGAGCGTCGTCGTCACATGCTCATGTTTCCCAACCTACAACAAGCTAGTCATTTACCAGACTTGATAGAATATATTTGGATCATGAGTTGGATTAACGAGGATATGGCACTAATTTGAACTTTTCGAATAGTCGGTAACTAAGTATAAATTAAGTATTTAATCAGTATTTAGTTGGAACAACAGAACAACAAGATTAGTAGCTATTCCAAACAGCTATCCGTTATCTACATGTTAAATAATGTTTTGAACAGTTGTTATCCAGATTAGCAGTATCCAAACAAGAAACTCACCCCATAATAACTTCTGGCCGACTTTAACAGCTGAATCGCACATGTCAAAAAGCTATTCTTACACGAGAAAAAAATCTATTCTTACAATTTTCTATTCTTACATATGAATCGCATGTCGCAAGAAACTTACACATTCCACGTTTTACTTTTTTTGTCTTTCACCAGCCACAAGCAAATATAACTTTCTATTCAAATAAGAAAACAGTCTTACTCCTACATATTCTTACTATGATTGTAATATATGACCTAATAACAACGCTATTACTCAGTCAAATTATATAATTCTTTTTATTTTTTTCTAAATCCGGAGGAGGCATTGCCTACTTATTCAGGAGTTTGCAAAGTCTTCACTGAACAGAAACAAAACAGACCACACGTTGTCACCACCTTTTGCAGCCGAATTTAGTAAAAGCCAAGAGATCGAGGAATTAAACAAACAGCCAACGCCACCTTGTAGCCCTGTGCAAATCTAACTGCCCCACCTCAAATCCAATCTATAATGGCCGAGCGACCACCTAAGGTACCTGTTTTCCATCTACAAGCAACACCAACAACGGAACTAAATCCCAAAAATGCCATTCCTTTGGTTGCCCCGCCCCCTGACACTCCTCCGTGGGCTAACAAATTCTCTGATTTTTGTCGTGTGAAAAGAGCTGCACATCGTGGTGACGCCATCGAGTCATCTTTGTCAATGGATGACCCTGAGTTTGACCGGCTGGACGAGGAATTTCTCTTAAGCATGTTCCCTGAAAACCGGGGCCAAACGTCAATCTCCAACACCATTCCTGAGATATCAGAGAATAACAGCAACAACACTTGTGAGGTGGATAAAAAGGAGTTAGACGAGGAAGATAGTAGTGAATACAAGTTGGAAACAGATGTCCTGACAGGAGGGACCCAGATTGAGGCATCGTCGCCTCCTGAGGTCACCTCGCCAATGGATAATGAAGGTGCACCCACCACTGATCCAAAGAGAGTAAAGAGGTGTGTGTTGACTTGGGTTCGTCTTCTAGGGTATCTACCAGCGAAAAAAGAAAAGTATTATATCATCAATATCTTTTTATCTGGATGCGTGGATTTTTTGATGAGATCAATTCTCTGTCATAATGCAGCTGCCAATTCGAAGCGCATGATATTGATTTGGATCCTCAATAGCCACATATACAAAGAGCAAAAAGTATAAATTTATAATAATAATAATAATAATAATAATAATAATAATAATAATAATAATAATGATAATAATAATAATGATGATGATGATGATGATAATGATGATGATAATGATAATGATATGAATTAATAATAATAATAAGGGATTAAATGTTCCATATAAATTATTGTAAAAGCCTCTGAATTGAATATGTAGTGAACTCGCTTTTAGTTTCATGATGTTTCTGACTAGAGAAATATTTAAAAGTTGGCACTGAAATTGTCGTCAACCTAAAGGAAGTTTCAGCAGTGCAACACTTGCCATTTATTTTGTGTACAATTGTACATATATTCTATTTTCAGTTGCATCTATACTGTTCCATGCATTCTTCTCAATTTCCTTGTGCGAGCTGTTGTAAATTGCATCTAGAATTAATGTTCCATTCCTCTCAATATATATTTTTTAACTTCTCTCATTCTATTTTAAGACGTTTTACTTGTCATTTCACTCAACCTAGTTTTCTTTATATTAATGTTGATGAATCGAGTTAGACAGCTCTCAGCTAACTTGAATTGCATATATTAAAATTGTTGCCCTACTGGATTAATACTGTTTCAGTAGGATAAATTGCAATATTCCGTACAACTATTTGCTTAGACTGCTAATGATCTTTGTTATAAATCACAGGATCTTAGCAAATCGACAGTCTGCACAGAGGTCTCGTGTAAGGAAGTTGCATTATATCTCAGAGCTTGAGCGCAATGTACAATTGTTACAGGTATGTTAATTGAAGCTTTTCTACTATCTCTTCTAAGGTCTTCACAATTTCTTTCTGAAATTGTTGCTGACTGTTTATTGTAATATGCTTGCATCTGTTGCCAATTCGGTCATGGCATGTCGCGTGCCATTATCTAATCCGGACTGTCCAAGTTGAAAGATGGCGGTTCGGACAAGATCATCAACCTACACAAATGAGGTTGTCGATCTAGAATTAATGGCACACCATGTATCTGAAACCGAAATATTGGCAGCAGATACAATCCATTTTTAGAATGAGGTTGATGCATTAACTCCTCGAGTGGCTTACCTCGATCACCAACGCACCCTCCTTACCATGAGCAATGGTCATCTCAGGCAAAAGGTGGCAACTCTTACCCAAGACGGCATATTCAAAAAGAGTAAGTGCTCTGAAGAAGATCTTTTTAATAATAGAAACCACTCCACCTTTTTTGTATGTATGCTTTGAATTGCCTGGTTTCTGTTATATTGAGCTTGAAATTAACCAAGCAGTGGATCAGTAACATGATTTTCGGATTTCTTTTTATATATTACGTAAGTGTCATTTAAACCTTCAAATTTAGAGGGGAACTTGGCATAGTGCAAGCTTTTGAAGAGAATTTGTGCAAGATTCCTTGCCAGTACGTATGTACATCCATCACTAATAGATACATCCTATTTGTAATATCTCGATAACAAACCACACTGAGGCAGAAGTATGAAACACTTTTTAGACATTAAGTATACACCAAGCAGCTAGATTAATCAAGTATATATTATACTATTATGGTTGTAATGGAGGGAAATATTAGGCGAAAGAGAGAACATACCAAAGTTTGGTAAGCTTTATATCTTATATACTAATGCATTACTGTTTTTTATTAGGTTACCTAATTGAAGATTCACAGTATTTCTAATAAATTTCTGTATGAATATATATGTATATTTGAATTTGCTCTTTTACATGACCTGCAGATCAGTATGATGTGTTACTGAAAGAAAAAGAGAGATTGAATAATTTGCTCCAACAACAGCAACAGAACGTGCAGAAAATAATAATTCCAGACGATGACCTTGATGCCGACCTTGACGCTGAATCCATAGCAGTTGAAAGTAGTGGTGAGAAAGATCTACCAAAACATAGCTAGTTTTAGACTTTTAGTCATATTTCGTTCCAACTCTGCATTATATTTTTTACTGGTTTAAATACGTATTGTCAAGAGTACCAAATATATTTTATTTCAAGTTTTCTCGCCAGTTTAGTTGATATTTGGCAACACCATCTCAGTTAAGTAGTGCATGCACTGTTATATACTTAATATTTGTAATAATAGATGCACTAATTACGGATGGTTTGTTAATCTAAAGGAAAGATTGGAACATTCCTTTTTGGGCCTTGTTCAATTTCTTTTTTAGATTTGTCGTTCCAATCAGCATACCATCTTTGAACTTAAGCAGGACTTCCCCCCTGGTTTTAAGTAAAAAGGACACCTAAATGTTGCCAATTCAAATAAATAAGTATCACAATATTTAGCATAAAATTCTGAGCATGTACAGCCATAAGATATATATGTTGCAACAGAAAATTGATATGAGTTCATGCGGATGCAATATTAATGGCTACGTGCAATTAGAATTTTAGGCAAAATTTTATGATTCTTTTGGTTCGAGGATACTTGAGTGTGTTTAAATATAGCGTTATCTAGACATGGTTAAATATAATCTCTATTAACAACAACAATATTAATTATCGTTGTTTGTTAATGAATCGCTCTGTTATTAGTGTTGCTTGGAGGTTTGTCCTTAAATTGACCACTACTATCCGTTAGACATGAGCCTAAAAGTTGATGCTAATGTCATCTATGCTAAAGCAGAATTTCAAGTTCAAATCTAAGCATAGATTGGATTGATGTTGGAAAATTTGAGAAGCATTATTAATATGCTGTCTGGTTTTGTACTGAAAAAAAAGGTTGCGGTTGACTACTCGTGTAGAATTCTTCTAAACATTATGCCAGGTTTTATGATATTTTTGGATTAGTCGCGACCTTATCAACCACTAAAACCGGTCACTCTTTGTTCAAATGAGTACAAATTCTTCATTAATTTGTCATACATACATGTTGGTTCCAATTCAAAAATAAAAGAGAAATAACATCAGTTTCTCACAGATGGTGTGGATTTTGCACGAAGTTGAACAATCTGATGTCTCAAGAAAAGCAATGTAGGAATCACACGACAAACTAATTTACTTTTCTAACCATATATTTATTTATATGAGTTATCTCTGAAATTTTAATATATATTTCATCAGTAGGATAGGTGAAAGTCACCGAAAATACATCTTCTTAGTGCATACCAAATTTTTTACACAAAAAACAGAATAGCAATTTTGTTTGTCAGAAACAAAATACCAATTTTGTTTGCTTAAAGAACAAAATACCAATTTTGTTTGCTTAAAGAACAAAATACCAATTTTGTTTGCTTAAAGAACAAAATACCAATTTTGTTTGCTTAAAAAACAAAATACCAATTTTGTCATTTTTGAGGATTTGTAAATTTGATGAGGTTCTTGTACAGAGTTTGATGAGGTTCTTGTACAGAGTTTCTTAGATACAAAAGTAAGGTTCATTTTAGATCTGGCCGCGCATTCTTCAGCTAGTTACTGGTGTTTAGTTTTGTAAATGCTGTTGTAAATTAGTAGCTTAGAGATGATATTAAATTTAAAGTAGCTTTGCAGTGAGTAAGCAGGAGTTATTTTATTGTATAGATTATTTGTACTTTCAAAATGGAAAGAATCTTGCGTGCGAATGAAATGTTTAAAATTCTCTCAATCTTTTTTTTGCCCCTCCCTGTACTCCATTCTATTTTTCTTTCTTTTTTTCTACTTCCTGTTTAGTTATTTTTATTTATTACTTAAGACTTGGGAGTTCTTAATATGGATTCAGCTTTGGTGGTTACTTTGGGGGAAATACTGATGGATGATGAGTCATCAACTGTACCAGCTCTACCAATGCAGGGCAGTTTTGGAGATGGAGAATTCTGGTTTTTTGTAGGGATTGGTGGGTTGTCATTTGTAATAAATGGAGCTTAAAAGTTTGCAAGTTTGGTTAGTTTTATCATTCTTTTCTTCTATTGGATTTTAATTTCGCGTTGGAGATAGTATTGGCGCGCTGGTACCATTGTTTGGGTATCAGTGCGGTTTTAGCTTTGATTTTGTGTTGTAGTTGTAATGAGGTGTATTATACTTTGCTTCTTTGAAATGGAAGTGGTAGGCCTTTTGAGCCTACTTGTTTCAAAAAAAAAAAAAAAAAACATAAGACTTGATGGAACTAAAATAAATATCCTCCTTATAATTACTTATAACAGCACCAATTTGTAGAAGGACTAAATATTTCCTAAAAAAATTATCCTGAGTACAGCGAAATTGTTTCACGAGAACCAAACTACTGCTGGAAATTAAGGAAGGGGCAATTAAGTTGGAATTTTATATTGATATCGGTAATTATTAGTTATAATTCTTTGCCAAAAAGTAACCTCTTCATTTAGAATTTAGAAAGTCTAACATAAATCTTCCAATTTAAGGTTCTGACTTCTGAGTTCGGACTATCTTCCAATTTTGGCCAAAGGTTTATTTAAATATATTATTTTTTTCAGTAAGTTGGTGGCTTGACCTCAATTTATCTTAAAAAAAATATATTATTTTTTCAGATATTGACTACAGCATGTTGCCATTGAACTCACTACTTTCTAGAGAGGAACTAAAATTTAGAGAGCAATTAAATAATTAATGAGAACAATATTAGTGGTAAACAGAAAATTGATTATTCCCACAAGGGACAAAAGCCTTGCTCAACATACTCTCCAATACCATAGCAGAAAGAGTTACATCCTCTCACTTGATCAAGCTGCCATTGATGATCCATTTCACTGTTAGGAGAATCCATGCCGATATCAATCTCGACCCAATCGAGCAAATCATCAGCAAAGTATGCCGAAGAAACGGAACACTCATGGCCATCTAGACTTGACAAGCTGTCGTCCAAACTGCAGTCTTCGCAATCTTCATGAGCATGTATCAAATCAGGGCTTAGTAATGCGCCTGCATTGTTAAAATTCGGCAGTTGGTCAGCACATGTATTCTCTTCCTCAAGAGAACTGACCGCAAATGCAAGTGTTTCGTCCTCTTTGGCGTCTTCTAACAACTCCATGAGGAGATCAGTGTCGATCTCCGGTATGTCCATGCATTCGTATATTTGGGAATCCATTGATCTTTCAAGAGAAGTGGATTGGAAATCTTATCCTCTATACGTAGTTATATATGATATATCTTGTTAGGATGGAATTGGAACCGGTTTCTGAAATAGGTGACATGCTGAGAAGGTAATGTTCGCATTTAATATAAGGAGGTGATGAGGGTGAAACTGTGAGTCGAAGTAGGTGGAGAGATCGATGGTTTTTTTTTTTCTTTTTTTTATTTTCTCTTTATTTATTTATTTAGAAGAAATGATTTATTAGTATCAGAATCACAAGTTCACAACTAATATCACGTGCAACTAACGCCACTTGCACCCCATGCGAATGGACCAGCAGGAAACCGGGTCGACATTACTAATTCATGGCAATGTTTTATTCTTGGATGCATAAAACAGTCCAGTTAGAGCACATGGACACATGGAGGAACATGAGGCAGAAAAGATTCCTTTAATTAATTTTGTGGGTCATTTGTTTGATGTAGGGGGACGTATTGTCCCACGAGGGATTTATTAAACAAACGCGATTGATGAAAGAACAAGTTAAGTAGCAAAACAGGCAAAAAAAAAAAATCGGAAAGGGCATGTAGCTGGATATTTTTCTAAATGTTTAATTATTGCGGCGGCGAAGTCAATTTTTTCAGAACCTTTTTTTTTTTTTTCTTTTTTGGGCACTGGAAGCTGTCTCTACGAATTGTTAGTTGACCAGACAAGAATAACCTCTCGTGCTTATCCTAATTTAAAACACAAACATGGAATGGTTTTTGTTCACTGATTAGTTGTCAGACATCAATAATTGAGAAAACCTCTGGTTGATGGCTAAATGCTGACCGAATTTATCCCCAGTATTAAAATGTTTTTGTCGGCAAGCCAACTACCACGGCCGTCTCTTTGTAGTTGATCAGATTAAGCAGCAAAACAAGAACCTATCAAGTAGTCTCTGAAAGAAGGCTGTAGAAACATTGGATTGGCAAGTAGTTTTTATGAAAAAGAGGTCATCTTCACTCTTCATGCATTATTTTTGTTTACGAATAGATGAATAGATGCATATCTAAATGCTAAAATGGGCATTGTCAGAAAAATCCGTGTACTTAATGAAGAAGTCTTAGTTAGGACAAAGAAAGAACAAATACCAGCACAAAATTCTATCAATTTACGGGTTTAATTGGGTTGCACCTAAATTTTTCATCCTGCTATCCTATGAAAACTTCAAATAAAAATGTACAACCGTAAAATCAAGTGACCATAGTAAATTCGTATGAACATGTAAATCAATAACATTTAACCGTAAATTGTCCCGGCCGCAGAAGCAGAAAGCATCACTGCCACCAGCACGTCATTTTCTAACATTATATCTCCTTTTTGGTCAGCATATACTTTTTGAGGTAGAATGCATTTTCATCTTATATCTATTTAACCCTTGTTCAACCAAGAATAACCTTATGTTTTTTATGAACTTTCTGTGATCTTCGTCAGTCCCCTAATTTGAATTCAGTTTAAAGTAAGTTTGTTTATTTGTTCTTTAAGATGAAATTAAACCAACATATCCGGCGAGTAAAGCTAGGAAGCATGAGAGAACATAGGCTCCACTAACAATTACTGTGTCTTTTATTCCAGATGATTTCCAGCGACAATGAATGGGTCCCAAATGAGAAATATTCCTCATAAACCAAAAGGTTCGTCGTGTAACACTCAAGTAAGAAACCTGAAAAACAAGAAAAATATTAATATTCAAAGCAGGTGGAAACACTCTGCTGGTTGAGTAATAAAATTTTCCTCTCTTTTAATTCATTCAAGTATTTTTCAATGGACTTTTTGATGATTTTCTAAATTGGGTATGAATTTAAGTTTAACTAGCACTAAAGGTAAAATTCTAGGCATTGTACTATGGAGGTCAGCTTGTTTGACAGACGCACAAGGATATAGGTGTATGGCGCTACTGCAATTTACTTACCAGGCTTGCTTAAAAAGGGCTCTTAGGGACGAGGCTTAGTTAAGGAGGGCCGTGAGGAAACTTAAGGAGGCTTTTCATATCATGGAAGGGGGTGCTGCTTCTTAAGCTTGGTTCACTGATCAGGTAAAAACAAACAACTAACTGAACCTAAATGACTTGAACTTGCAGCCCAAAGCAAAATGAGGCCTGAAGAATTCAACCTGAGCTAAAACCTTATCCAGAGATGATCAGCAACCTGGTCACAACCCAATAACACAGGTTGCAACTTCAATCTAGCCAGGATAAGAACCAAAAGACACGACATGACTTAAGAGAAACCAACAACCCTGGACAAAACCTATATTCGCGCAAGATAACAAACCAAGCACTATGTCATTAATTCACCTTTGACAAGGCAAATTTATGGGATTTTCTCATAGTTAACAAGATTAAATTGTAATGCAACTGTCTTGCAGATCAAATTAAAAATTAGAGATTTGCATAATATCGCAAAAGGCAGGGATATTATAGGAAATAATGAGAAAAAAGGGGCATTTCCAATTAAAGAGATTACCTGAAGTGCTATTGAAAATAACTCCATATTGAAAAAGCCAGTAGCTATGAAGAGTGGGAATAACATTCCAGAACAAGAAGCGATAGCAGTGAGTGCTGCACCTAGTGCCATTGACCCAGTTTGCCCCATTACAATGGAGGCCTTATACCTGTTATGGAAAAGGAAACCTATGCACCCTCCAGCCATTGATGATCCAAAAACAGCTAGCTCTGTCAGAAAAAAAAAATGAACAATTTTTAAAAAATACTAACAAGCTTCTATAAAAAATTGTTTCAAAATATAGCAGTAAAGACAGCATCTCAACAATTCTCCTCATATCATGATCTTCAAAATAACCATCGTCAAATTATGCACATTTTCACCATTGTTTACATAAAGTATGGGTATTTCAGCTATTACAAAAAGAAAAGGGGGAAAGGGGGGAAAACAAGCAAACTGGACTTAAAATTTCATTGCTTAGTACAGCTTCTGTGACATTTCTTCTCTTGCATAGGCACTCATAAAAGATCCCTCAAGAAAAAAGCAATGGAAAAAAAGAATGTTTATCCGACCACGATACTGGTGCTTAAGGAAATATAGACTAACCAGGTGACAAAGCAAGGACGGCAACAGACAATCCCAAAAAGGCAAGAGCAGCAGTTCCAGTGGCCAGACCATCAATGCCATCTGTCACAGTAACCCCATTTGTTGTTGCAAGAAAACAAAACATTGTTGCAACAAAATAAAAGCTTCCAAGGTACTGAAGCCCAAAAGGGGAAGGCAGAGGTATCAAACGTTTCCTTCAATAATACAGAACAAGATATTTGTTAGTTTTATGTACTCTTACTTTCAAAGATTATATCAAACATTTGGTATTGCCTACAAAGAACGCCTGAGATTTTAACACATTCATTTTAACTTAAATTCGCAACTGGTATATATGTGTGTTTGGATGAGCATGGAATAAGGAATAAGAATAAGGAATTTCGGTATGCGTGCTTATCCAAATTCCTTATTCTTATACCATGGTTTTGTTAGTATAGGAATAAGGGCCCAAATTCCTTATTCTTGTGTTGTTTGGGTTGCACAAGGATAAGAATAAGCACGCATACCGAAATTCCTTATTCTGATTCCTTATTCCATGCTCATCCAAACACACATATATCACCAGTTGCGAATTTAAGTTATGGGAAAGAATAAAAGCACATTCCTTCATGTATTCACAATTTTGTCAATACTCCAAATTTAAGTTTCTTGAAGCCTGGACGTTGCAAAATTCAAGCCA
Source organism: Rhynchospora pubera (assembly GCA_028095005.1). Classification (NCBI taxonomy): domain Eukaryota; kingdom Viridiplantae; phylum Streptophyta; class Magnoliopsida; order Poales; family Cyperaceae; genus Rhynchospora; species Rhynchospora pubera. Next base: position 41,864,361 of record CM051461.1, read on the forward strand.
GACTGATAAATGCATTTTGCAGCAAATCGATTGGAACTTGTCAACAAGCCAAACCAAGCCAAACTGATTTAAGCACTGAGCAGCAAATCAGTATAACTTGTCAACAACAAACTCACAATCTGAACTGTTGGGACAGTTTTGCCCACTTAAAACTTGGCTCAATTAATCATTGTCTAAAAAAATGTGCTACAAGTTGAGTACATGTATTGAAAATGCTGATGTAATTCACAATTGGATTACAATAGAAAATGTGCATCTTAAGTTAACCTCAAAATGTATTATGGGGAAAAATTATTAGAGGCAGTGCATTTATTAGTTTTTAACTACTTTATCTTAGTATATCACAAATTATGAGATGTACATTGCGTAAGGTGTCAACATACTTGCAGTATCCAACCAATGGCAGAAACACAGTCCTACAGATGCCTGTCACCACATTGAAGAGGAAATTTATTAGTGTAAGAAGGGTTATCAACTTATCATATCAGAAAAGCACCATGCATGTAGGTACATACAATTAGGTACTAGCACAGAAAGCAACTTATTTAAAAAGATATAGCCTAAATAAGCATTAAACACGGGCTAAACATCAATGGAAGACCAAAAAGAAACAGGATATACCGTTACTAAACACGAATATCGGTACAGTAGAGACCATCAGCAAACTTAACCTTAATGTTATAGAAAGAATGCTTACTTGTATTGTCAGCTTTAGCCATCCTGGCAAACCAGCATGCCTTCCACCACCTCTCAAAACATCATCAAAAAATCCAACAACACCAAATGCAAGAGTCGCAATTATAGTACCATTTATTGGGTCTGAAGTTTTACCAGTCAAGACTACACCAACAATTACTCCAATGGGAATAAAAAATAAACCGGCCATTGTTGGTTTAACCTTATAAGACAATTTCGTATTTGATCTTTCTTTCTTTATAATTTGATAAATCTTCAAAGTCTCCAACAAAGGGGTGTACAAAAAACCAGCAGATGCTGAAATTACAGTAGAAATTATGAATGGTTGTGTTAGAAGTAGAGGCTTGAGAGGAAGTCTGACAATGCGCCATGAACACCAGTCAAACCACAGAAGAAACAGGCCAATGAAGGTGATTAACCAAAGGTTTAATATCATCCCTTCTCGGATTCTGATAACAAGGAAAAGGAAAAGGAAAACAATAATACGAATTTATTGAGATACATGCTTTGAAAAATTTGGCACTTGTGGGCTTTTCTGGTTAAAATTTATCAATTGGTATCACAAATAATGCATTAACTGGTTATACTAAATGATTTAAATTTACATATCATGAATGCAATTTGTCGGGTTTTTTTTTTTTGTGCATGTGGTCTAGTAGCTCAGGTGGTAAGAGCACTTGGCTCTCCTCTAAGAGGTCCAGGGTTCAAGCACGCATGCTTGCGATAGGCTTGGCGAGCCAGCGTAAAAACTTAGCCATATATACAAGAAATGGCCAGGGTCGGGGTGTCATTTCTAGCCTACCCTAACTTGTTTGGGATAAAAGGCTTAGACTATTTTTATTTTTTTTGCATATGATGAAAAAGTAGGGACCTTTTTCCATGTTTTTGACAATATATATTTTGCTAATATCCACTTTCAGACAAAAGTGATTACTTGTTCACCTTCTTTTTTTACGACCATGTGAATTTCCTCGGAGGCTATGTGCAGCCACTGCCAAGGCAGCATCAGGGACGTGATTATGTTCTTTTTTGCTGGCTGGTAAATCAACATCCAGGTAGGGATTAACATAGTACTCATCATCACTTTCCTCACCTTCACTTGATGAAAGCTGAGATAAGTCACTCAAGAAATCTGGATCTTCTTCAATCAATGAAGGAAAATCAGCAAAACTCTAGAAATTAAGAGTTCAAATTTAATGTCAGATCACAGTATATATAATTTCTTCTCACTGTAAATGATCTTATTACACAACAAGGAAGGAAGGAGAAATTATCATACCTCGTCAACTAATTGAACCTTGGCAGAACGGCGCTGATGAAATTTCAACGGCCGATTATCGAGTTTGAATCTTGATAACACCTACGAAAGGGAGAAAGGCAATTAACAACACAGTACTAAAAGCATGATAATCGATAAAATTGTTGAAATGAAACATAGATTTGAGTGTAAGAGGAGACCTGCGACCTCGATCTGACATGAGAAATAGACTTCGACGCATGTCCCAATGGCGACCGCCGGAGTTGTAGGTGGCGGAGATGGCGGAGGTGGCATTGGGAAGCGAGAGAAGACATGGTCGCATTAAAGGAATCAGAGATTTTGATCGGAATTGAATTGCGCGGTTGATTTGATAGTGACGGAGTTTACAAGAGAGAGAGAGCGACTGGCAACAGTATTTGAAAGTCGCTAGTTGGAACTTGGGAACTGGAATTTGGGATCAAGCTCTGATGACGTGGCATGGATCGGATATAGAATTCTGTTTGCGTTTGAACTTTGAATTCATAGTAGATTAATTGCAATTGAAGTTGAATGATCAATTGATCAAAAGAGTTGACTGCCCGGAAGATTGCGGTAATACTGGCAACCGGAAGTCCGGAACACAGACCGAAATGAAGGTATTCGGTAAAATAAGACAAATATCGGTAAATACCGATTTCGGTACGGGGCCGGTACGGGGCCGGTACGGGTGCCCGGTAGGGTAGCAGCAGTTGAAACTTGAAAGGTGAGAAAAGGCGTAACAGTTTGACTGATGAAGAAAAGGACAGATGAGCAAAATCAATAAGACTAAAATAGTAAAAATACCTTTTTTATTTTGCAGGCTCTCGTTTTCTAGGAAAAGTGCTGGTCCTACGAGAGCAAGATGAGCAAAAATTACGCTGAAAGGCAGGGCTGAAAACGGAAGAACCGTTTTTCGTTTCGTCCGGACGAAACAATTAACAAAATAATGAAACGATTTCGTTTGTTTGGACGAAACGGTTAACGAAACAATAAAACAGTTTCGTCCATGTGTAAATTATGAAAATTTCATCAATTTCGATTGTTTCGTCTGGACGAAACGATCAACGAAATAAAAAATCTGTTTCGTCGCATAGGACAAAACGATCGACGCAACAGCTCATTTACGCCATCGTCTCGATCATTTTGCAGTCCTACTGAAAGGTGATGTTTTCTTTTCTTGGCAAAATTAAGGTGACTTTTATTTTTATTTTCGTTTCTAGTTAATTGTTTTAGTTTACATATATAGAAATCCAACCGATTGAATAACATTATTAAGTTAATTTTAAAATTAAAAATAAATAAAGTAAAACAAACTTCAATTCAATTTATTCAACAAAAGTACAAAACTGAATAAGTATGAAAAATATTAATTTACATCTAAATCTGAATCTGATCTCCTTTTCCAAATTAGTTATTCACAGCTATTAGTTCGTATTCTTATAAAACCAAATTCTAAGGAGACAAACCACCCACACTTATAGTGTATTTTCTTTTTACTTCTAATATTGAGATGGGCTAAAATCAGCCACGACTGACGGATGTAATCGTCAGCTACGATCAAATCTCAATTTTCGAGATTCTAACATTCGATCCGAACCGTTCATTGTGTTCTCCATATCGAAATCTCATTGGAGACCAAATTTTACATTTTTCTGATTTTATTTACTATTTTTTGAGATTTTTAAAAATCATAGTTATTGAAGGGTCCAGAATTGTTTAGATTAAGAATTTTGTAAAATATCAAACAAATACTAAAAAAATTCAGAAAAATATAAAATTTGGTCTCCAATGAGATTTCAATGTGGAGAACACATCGAACGGTTCGGATCGACTGTTAGAATCTCAAAAATTGAGATTTGATCGTAGCTGACGGTTGCATCCGTCAGTCGTGGCTGATTTTAGCCCATCTCTCTAATATTTGAATAATTGGTCCGAAACACTTAATGGGGCCGTTTGAATCGCTTAGGAATAGGAGAAATTTTCTATTCCTAGACATAAAGTATTAGGAAGTGTGTAATTTTGTGAATAGTTTGAATAGTTTATAATAAATTTATGCTTAGGAATATAAAATTCTTCCTATTCCCATATGATCCAAACAGCCCCAATATGAATATATGATTAGTATATCAAAATCTTATAAAACTCAAATTTATTCTATAGATTCTTTACTATTTCTATGAGAGAAAATCCATTGTTCTAAATTTTTAGATTATCTAAATAGAAATCATTTTCTTTCAATCTAAAAAATAATAAAAATATAAAGCTTGTGGTATTCAATTTATAAAAGTTGAAATACAACTATACAAGCTCTACTGTTATTTTAACGGATCTAAACCAATAAAAATGGGCCTAATATACAATCTTCATTACTTAAGACGTAAGAAAATTGGGCTTTTGGGCCTGTTAAGAATCTTGATTTTAGTTCTCTACAAGACTATAAGGCAATAATGATTATAGGGGCGTTTGGATCGCTTAGGAATTGGGAGAATTGGGGGAATTTACTATTCCTAGGCATAAATTTATTGAAAAGTGTGTAACTTTGTGAAGAGTTTAAATTGTTTATAATAAATTAAATTCCGGAATTTGCTATTCTTGCAAATTCCGGGTTCATCCAAACGGCCCCATATTATATCGATCTAAGATCGTCACTATGATATATATATTTTTTAATAATGTACTTTTGATATTTTAACGGTGAATTCGTGCTGAAATTCTATTGTTGAAGAGAACAACAACAGCGCAAAACCATTACGAAATTTTAAAAAAGATCATAGTCAAAAATCATGTCTGGACTCTGGACTGAACAAATTTTGTGGACAAATACATGATTGTTTCCCACGTGTTTTTTTACGCCTTTCGTAGTGCTGGTGCAGTTTTTCCAACTTTATTAAAAATATTTTTTTTATTTCATTTTTGTATTTTTATGAAGAAAAAAAGAAAAGACGTGATGTTCTGTTCAGGCCCAGGTATATAGATTTGGGCCCTAAAAGGCTTTCGAATTTTGATAAAGAGCAAAACCCTAAACCTCCCAAGTGATCTCCAGCCGCTTTATTACATTATCACATTCGCGCATTGTTCCGGTTTTCTGTTCTATTTAGTCCCGCTAGAGGAATTGAACTAAATATAGAGTTATATATAAACCCGATGCGGATGCCTTGAAGCACGACCTTACTTGAACAGGATCTGTTCTATAGGATCGTACTACTGTATCCTTGAGAGCAAAGGAGACAGACAAGCAAGTCTGGTTGATGAATCATGACCGCTGGACCAGAGCGTGATTAACGGCTCTGACTCCTCTGATCGAGGGCTCGGCAGCTGTAGAGGATCGTTCCCAGCTGGCTCCGGTCTGCTGGGGTGGTCCAGTGGTTGTCTGACAGACTCCCCTCCCTTTTTTTTCCTACTTTAATTTTGGTTTCATTATCCTTCAAACCCTGGACAGCCTGTTATTTGAAAATCATGACCTTTTTTTCTCTATATTCTCTTTGGCATGAGCTGTGTACCTTGAAGAAAGAAAGCAAATGGTTACACATGCTCTGATAGTGTTTGATAAAATGCTTAAGAGAGATAAGGTTACACGCAGTTACTGTTACATCAGTTTTCATCCAAAAATACTTCTTTTGAGGCATGGAAAATATCAAAACTAAAAACGCATATCCCATCTTTAAATCATTTAGGTTTTGAGCTGGTGTATATCCTTGATGAAGCAGCTATGGAGATGAAGGGGATAGACTCCTTATGACATATTTCTAGTTTTTTGGTCTATTCTATTTTTTTTTTGTATTTTGTTTTTTTATTATTTTAATTTACTGGTATTGTAACTTTTGTAAGAATAGTTTATTATTAATTAAAATTTGTCTGGTAATGTAACTTTTTTAAATAAAATCATGTCTCTAGAACCCTTCATATAAAAAAAGGAAAATAGTTGTGAGATTAAGAACAACACGTAAATCAATAATAGGAAAACAAAAGGTGCACTCCACTGATTATTAGGCGAACAGTTTGTAATAATGCATTACGGATTGCAAAGCATATCTTTTTCCATTCTTCTTTTCAAATCGAAGGCCGACTTCAAAGCATATCAAACATGGTGAAGACTTCCACTCAGCCAAACTAAAAAACTAAACTAAATGATATCCTCGGTAGGAAATTAGGGAATGGTATATATAGTTATGCTCCGCTTTGTAGGTCAGCCTTCTCGGTCTGTTTGGGTTATGAAACGGTATTCTAAATGGTATCCTCGGTAGCGAATTAGGAAATGGTATGGTTATGCTCCCCTCTGTAGGTCACATCAGAAACCGAAGGGTCGACCAGGTCATGATCGACATACTTTTTTGCTTTGCATCCAGGCAACTTGCACCTATAGTATTTCCTGCCCATAATAGAAATACAAGACTTATGATGTGTACAATAGTAATTCAAATCACACCAAAAGGGAAAAGGCGAATACAGAAGAATTAATGCGCGTGCCATCATTATTCTTTAATTGAATGTTTAGTGTTTAAATAGTTATTTACTATATAATGCCAGTTCATTACAGCACCAGAATATGCACTGTTAGTCTGTTAAGGGCTTTTGTGCTAGCTTTTTAAAGAATAATGACAGAAATAAAAAAAAATTAAGGAAATATCATTTAAGAAAACAAAAATTACGCCAACTATAGTACCAAAACAGGAAACTAACCGACGGATAGGAAGGACCTTGAGAAATTGAACACCTCCTCTCTTCCAAGAGTAGCCGTCAGCATTCTTCCTGCGTAGAGGCACTGCACGAGTTGTTTTCTCAATCTTTGGCATCCTTTATCATCCAAACATAGTTAAACAACTGTTAGTTACCCAGATTTTTATCAAGATCCAGTAAAACATGCAGAGAATAATAGTTTTTTTTATAAATGTTGTTCTGTTTATTATGTTCTAGGTCTGTTTAGAATCTTTGGAGGAGGGTAGTTGTTCTCATATTCTCTGACACAAGTTGCAATTATGTAGCAAACAAAAGGCCTGGCACTCACACAGTCATACTGGTACAAGTTGGGTAAGCTTAATTTATTTGAGGTAAAACTTACACATCTGCTCCAGCATCCTCTTTGCCATTCATCGCTGGCAAGGCAATTGAATTCCTACTCTCATCCTGAGCAATCCTTTCTCTGACTATGTCACTGCACCAACCATCTTGTCCTGGCAGTGCAGTTAAACAACTCACAGGTGAGATTGGCTCATCTGAGGCTTGCAAAGCCACAGGATTGACAGTCAGAACAGATCCAATTGGACACTCCTGCCATTCAATATCCCGGATGTCTTTTTTTAGCTCCGACAGAGATAAGGGGGACATGCAGCTGATGCTGAGCTGTGCAATACCAGTAGCAGCATAAATTGTGGATCTTGTAGGTTGCATCAGATGCAGTGAAGACGCCGCATCAATGACCTCAACCTATCAAGAGATAAAACTATATTAACAACTATATATAGTCACATTTGTGTTACGAAGTGACATTTTTTTATGCATTTCTTAGGATTTTGCTATGTACGAGTCAAAATATGGTATAGATCAGTTAAATAGTCCCAATTACTAACTACTACAAATTGAAATACGATTCTAGAAAAGGAACTTTTGGCTAGAACTGATAAAAAAAAATTTAGATGACTCAACCGAGGTATGACAAGTACCAGGTTATAATATTATGATTCATCTCTTCAGGAGCTTGCAATGTACAACAAGTCAAAATATGGCACATACCAGTTAAACAGTCTCAATTCAACTACTATTTGAAACATAAACAGAGAAAGGAAAGATAGGCTAAAACTGATGAAATTAAGATGATTCAACCTTGGTGTGATGACAGAGCTTCACAAATCCATGCATGAATAGAATCTGTGTTATTAAACAAGTGAGAGCTTGATGAGAGATAGAGATCCAGAATTCAAGAGCAAGAGATAGAGAGAGAGAGAAAAAAATAGGCCTGATTACCTGATTAAGCTGGCTGACAGTGAGATGATCAGCATTGCTGTTCTGAAAGAAGGAAAAATAGTCTTCAAATCTGAGTTGCTTCGGCCTAAATGTCTCCATCGTCATCCCTTTTCTGTAGCCTCTAATTTGCAACACAAATATAAGAACAAAAGAACACAGACCAAGATCTACAAAATAAGATGGATTCAAAATGAAAGAGTCGTGAGAATCAAATCACTTCAAGACAATTTGATTGAAAGCCTCAAATCGCTTCTCTTAAACCAATCAGATGCATCTCGAAGGTCCAAAATGTCAATCAATCAAAGCACGAAAGGAAGTATTATCGATTACACTTACTCACAAGAAACATAAATTTGATCGATCTCTTATGAAGAAACGAAATTCACGCTCCAAGATACCTGATAGATGTAGACGAGACGAGAGAGAGAGAGAGAGAGAGATTTCGCCTCTTTTCTCTCTTTTTAGCTGTTTCGCACTTGCACGGCTGAGCTGATCGTAACAAGGGACTAAAGAGAAGCTCAGAAGCGTGGTTTTAGTACAGTGTTTTAAATTCCGTAACGGATACCGGAAAATTCCGGTAATACCAGTAACGGAAAAGGGTATATCCAGTATTATGAGACAAAATACCGGAAGATTTCTGAAAATACCAAGAAATACCAGATTTCGGCCACCTGGCCAGTAGGATGCCGGTATGGTATTGGAAGCGCTGGGTTTTACATCTGGAGACTTAGAGGATATATAAGAGTGTTACGACTAGCGACTGAACTCCTGGTCTATGGAGTTATTTGACTTATTGACTTTATTAAGAGATGTAGCTTTAAATGGTGCACCGAGATCAATCAATATCAATTCAGTTTTGGCGGGAAATTCGAAATTCCAGAATCGAATTTCCAGCTATAGTAGAACTAGTGAATTGTGAATAGTAGAACTAGGACTATTTCTTTTTATTTTTTTTTTTTAAAGTTACGCTTCAACAATTTTATCCTTCATGAAGTTGTTTATTCCACAAGAGCTATGTATCATAGACGGGTTCAAAAAGCTATGTATCATAACACAAGCCCAGAAGGAATTTTGAAATGTCAAAATCTTTCATTGTAACATGAAGAAATAAATTAGTACCCTCCACTGTACAGTATCAAGCAGCCGATTTGATGGTTAGTGAGATGTTGAGATTTGTATTGTTTTTCATCAAAGTCTTCCTCGCAAGTAGAAGAGCTTCAGTATTTTCCAACGTGAAGGCTATTATAGATGATGATTGGCATAAAGGCTAGTGCATAAATATCCGATAGTTTACTTTTTAATCATGAATTGAAGCAACCTCTGAGATCAAACAATAAAAAATCACTCATAAAAGGTCAAGATGTAATACGTGTTGTTTGATTTTGATCATATGAATCCACAAAAAAGTGCAGCAGATTTGTGTCATCACTTTACAAAAAGTGTAGCATATCTGTTTCATCACTTTCACAGTACATGCAGATATCCAAACCATCACATCACACAATGAGACATTAACAATCACAAAACCACACATTGGGGTCATTTTTTAGTTGGGAAGGATGATGGCGGCATTTGTTGTCAAATATTCATCAAAATAAAAAGCTAGAATTAGACAAGTTCAGAACGTGCTCCATAAACTTCTGGAATAAAAAACATCAATTCTCTCTAAAATCGACATTATAGAGTATCAACGACTAAGTAAACAAACAGTAGATTGAGCAAAACATTATTTACAGTTCATACCCTAGGCTTCAAAAAGAAATCAGTGCTGGTGCTCCCCATTGTAAGTGACAATACACATTGATGTGTCAGATGGGTCACAGTCAATATATTTCATTACTGAGCAGCCAGGACCCTTACACTTGTAGTTAGGGATGAAAACGGAGCGGATAAAATCCGTTCCGATCCGTATCCGAATTCGAAAAATACGCGTAATATCCGAACCGTATCCGTATCCGAACATATCCGTATTCGTATCCGTATCCGTCAAAAAAATATGGATGCGGATATGGGAAGACCAATATCCGCTCTTATCCGTATCCGACATGGATATTATCCGTATCCGATAAATATTAATCCGTTTATCCGTATCTTTAACGTCATAAGATGATTAATATAATATAATATAATTACTTCTCTATATTAGAGAATACTTTTAATTAGATAATACTTAATTTTTATTAAATAAATTTTCTTATAATAAATATTTTTATTTGGACTAGTAACATAAAATTATTTTTACTTTCTATTAATTGAGACGATTATAAATGATAACAACACTGAAATTAATTCTTTTCTCTAATATTGACAAAGTACTAACATAGACATGAGTATATTGAATATCATTATATTTATAGAAACTACTATTATAAATAAATAATAAAGATTAAAATGAAATCCGTATCCGACAAAATATATTCATATTCGACTCCGTATCCGATAATATCCGAACCGTATTCGTATCCGTTTAATATCCGAACCGTATCCGTATCCGAATGCATTCGTATTCGTATCCGTATCCGGAAAAAAAATGCGGATGCGGATATGAGAAGACCAACATCCGCTCCGTATCCGATCCGTTTTCATCCCTACTTGTAGTACCTCCTGCACCAAAAATGAAATAAAGTCTCCTTTATTTTAATAAACAAGCATTGCTTGAATATGTGATGGTTCATCCTTAATAGTACATGAATTGTCACATTCTAGTGTTATTTGATTCAGTCTTAATGTTATCGTTTACTGCCAAATAGCATTTTCATTCTAAACCTCCATATAAGTAAAAATAGAAAAGAGTATGTATTAGGTTACTACAAGGACATGATCATAGCAACAGTACTATTTAAGCTTCCAAGAATATTTGAAGCTGTTGCTAAACATATTTAACAACAATAGAAAAATCATTACTAAGAAAGGCAAATAATTTTGCTGCTTCGGTAACTATCAATGAAGCATACTCAAAAATGCCTACTAATGTTTTCTTAGCTTTTACATAAATACTCAGTTGCAATATACTGCTTATGTAAATAGACTTTTCGATTAGATTTAACACCTTTTACTACAACAGCTTGTCTTTTTTCATTTCTTGAAAATCAAATTTAGTAGATTGCTGATCACAGAAAAGATAACTAACCTTGGGAAAGGATAGCCCTTGAGTATTGAAGTTCCCTTGTTAGCCAGCGGTGGTCATCGATATTGTTCAAATTTGAACTTGCCACGTAAATTATCTTTATAGCCTCTTGTTTCCTTCAAAACACATTGCATATATCAACTGAATTGAACTGTATGATTAATACAATAAACAAAAGTATAATGACTACTTTAAATTGAAGAAATTATACTAATACTTGTTATATGGATTGTGCTCTTTTGAAATATACAGCCACAGGCCCACAGGGCATGCCATTCATTGACAGGTGACAGCTTGGTACCAGCAAGGTACAACAGAATTACTTTACAGAAAGACAAAAGTAGTAACGAATCATTAGACTCACTTTAAATTATTTCTTCTGTTCCTCTTCCTAATGACGCCACCTTTTTTCTTATCTGGTCCCCGTGGTACACTGAAATTACTGGTCACTGAGGACAAATTATCTCCCATACCCCCTGCCACAGCCAATGCTGCAGGATCAACAGTCTCAATAGATCCAACAGGGCACTCTTGCCACTCTGTATCTCTTATATCCTTTTTCAGCTCCTCAAGAGATGGAGCTGATTTGGCACCAGTAGAGATGAGCTGTGCATTACCACCATGGATGGTGGATCTTGTAGGTGAGATTAGATGAAGACATCTGACCATACTGAATATCTCATCCTTAATAATTAGAAAGACGTGACCAATAAGCCAAACAGTGAAAATATATATTATTTACTAATAATTGAAAATTGAATGTATAAATCTGACCTTATGATGGTTGGTTAGCTTCTGAAACCCGTGCATGGAAAGGATCTGGTTATATAAACATAATAGCAATTATTTCAATGTATATATGTGCGACCATATATGTGCAACATAAAGGTGGGATGGAGATACCTCTTTGAGTTGCTTTGTGTTGAGATCCTTGGCAAGGGTTTCACGATAAAAGTAGAGGTACTCTTCAAATGTCAGTGGTTTCATGAACTCCCTGCCCATTGATTTCTCTTATGCTTTCAAATATTGGCTGTGAAAGGACATAACTGAAAGATATTAAAGAAGGTATAAATTTCTTAAAATAGATCAAGTTGAGTTATTGCTTTGCAGTGTGGTATGAAATGAGGTATGCAAGTGAAATACTTCTAAAATCAAAACCAAAAAAACAACTTAAATTATTATCAAACCAGCTAGACAATTATATCATCCAGTTATCTCAACACTGCTGAATCTAACAATAAGAGAACCAAATTCACCTTAACATCTCCCAAAGCAATTATCCAAATTCACAGGTAATAATAAGAAATATCCTAAATCATATTAATACTTCTACAATTCCAGATCTGAAAATTAGTATATAATGAACAATTAGTATCGAAAATAATGAAAAAAGTAACGAGAAAGCCAAAATAAGTTGCTTAAAGAAGGGAAAAAAAATCATCAGCTGAAAGAGTTCCTTCAACTATTCTTGCAACCTAAAGGTAATATCTATATTTAAAGCAACAGAAATCAGATAGAGAAGATGAATAATATGATCTGAAACTCGAAGATTGATGGAGAGATGAGCAATCCGATCAGAAGCTTGCTCCTTTTTTCCGATTCAGATCAAATCCAAACAGAGAGAAAGGGAAAGGTAAGGTACAGTCGATTACAACACTCGACAACTTAGAACTCAAATCAATTAGTCGGAAAAGGAAAAATTGATTTGAATTTGAAATACCTATTAGATCGAGAAAGATCGGAAAGAGAATCTCGCCTCCAGTCTCCTCTCTCTCTCTCTCTCTCTATAGCTAATGTCGATTAGTATTGAGTAGGAGCTAGGAAACAATCGCTTGTACAGTAAATATTACAAAAAAGTCATTCCAAATGAAGTTGGCGCGTACGGAAGAGATTCTTTCTCTGACACACTGACCCCACAAAACGCTAAAAATTTCGTCTAAGTCGTCCTGATGCAATTGAGGGCTTGGCGAGTTTGAATTTTGAAAATATTAGGGCAAAAGTTTTAAGAATAAAATTCAGTACAACCTTATATATTAATTTCTTTAGAATTTCGAATGGTAACAATTGTATGCATGTATTTGCAATTTTTTTTCCCTGCCACAGTTTGTCTTCGCCACTGATATTAAATTATTAATTACATTTCGGTTTTTAGAGACTTTTTTGTTAATTCGATTTTGTAGAAGATAGAAGGGTGATACGACATAACTCACAAACAATTTTATCATAATAATAATAATAATAATAAAAGGTGTGCTTTCTTAAAAAAAAAAAAAGGTGTGCATTTCACAATTTTGACGAGTTGGTATCGAATTGGACATAATTAAAAAAATAATTCTTCACCGGTCAATGTTTGACAACATAGTATTTAACTATATCAGATTTGATGCCAAATTATATCTAAGGGGAGGGTCCACTTGTCGATGGCTTATCAGAATTAGTTTAAATAAAGTTAGAAACTAGAATAAATTTAAAGAGTTCTAAATCAAATATCGGATTAAATTTCATTAAATATTGATAATTGAAAATTTCAAATCATTTAATTAACGGTGAAACTTACATCATTTTTATATCAATATGCATTAAGTACAAATTTCATCTAAATTTAACATTAAAACCGTCAAGTTAATTAATTATTAAATATTAACAAATCTTAAATCGCTTAAAAGAACTCAATTTAGATAACAGGCGTTAAAACACAAGGTCCATCACTTGTCGATGGCTTTTCTTTTGTAACTGGTTGTTCTGTCTTATCTGACGGTGGGAATTGCTTCACTCCTATTTTTTTACAAAAATACCCTTCGACTCCAACTTTTTCTCCAGCGCTGCATCTAAAATTCTCAATTAATAGGGTATTTAAGTTATTAAATCCAACTTTTTCTCCAGCGCTGCATCTCAAATTCTCAATTGATAGGGTATTTAAATTACTAAAACAATGGGAGTGAATCTAAAAAAAGAACGTGAGCGAAGCAATTCCTCCGAGAAATCGTATTCTCATGGCAGTCCAGAGAAATCCCTGGACTGCTTTAATTTATGTCCTTCCGATTATTAATGAATGTTCTGTGATTAATATCTGTCAGTTGAGATTCGCGTGATTCGTAAAAATCAGTCCGTTCAGATTAAATCGGACGGCTCTAATAAAAAAAAAGTCAACTTGACGTTTTAAAAAAACGTTCAGAGGATACTGGCCCATTCCTCCAACAGTAAAGGCATTAGAGAGTCGGCAAAGGGCAGACCTACGATTCAAACCGATCGATCTAATCTTGACGGACAGATTTTTCGAGCCGCATAATCTCGACAAGCCAACTATTAATCATGAAAAATTCATAATTAATCGGATGGTCAGAATCATAAATCTACCCTCCACCGACCTTAAAAAGTAAGCAAGGATGCGAATCCCAAGAGAGTAGAGTGAAGAGGGGAAGTGATTTCTACAACACAATTTTCTCCGAACAACTTCATATTTTTAAAAGACAAAACTACCCTTAATCCTTAAATTTGTTTGCATAATAAAAAGAATTCAAGATTCTTCTATAGAAATTATTTATTTTAAAAGTTGAATTGTTATATAAAAAAGTTCATTTATTTTAAAATTTTATTGACGTACCAATTCTGTTGTTAAGAAAATACATTTCTAAGGAATGAATCAATTTTCGTCTTTCATTTCGCTTCACGCTATATTATATTCTAGTGCTACACAAGGTACTATGAATGCCACACTGTTTTATTTTTAGTTTTTAATTTTAAAACTGAATCCGAACCCGTCGATCTTTTTCATATTCACGACAGATGTGTATCAAATAAATTTTAAAATTTACAAAATTTATATAAAAACACATCGCTCGTTAAACTAAATAAGATCAACGGTTTGATTAAACGTTTGAATTTTAAAATTTGAAAAAAATAACTTAATAGCGGAATGTTGATATTTGCGGACAACCAAAATATTGGTAGCAGAACCTTACTCATATAAAAATATATTCATTATTATGTCAATATGTCTCTATGCAATAATTGTACCAACGCATTACTTAAGTACAATCTTAAATTAAACAGTGAAAAGCAAAGTTTCAGTATTACAAATTGACACTTCAACTACTTATTACAAGTTTACAACTATCAATTTATGATATATAAAACGATTTAGCAGTATTATATTAGCTTCTTTATTCAACGATTTAACGGTTAAGTCCGCATGTTTACTAAAGAAACTGTTTTTCATACTCTTAGGGAGCGTTTGGATCGTTGGAAGAAAGAAGAAGAAGAAGGAAGAAGAAGAAAAAAAAATTATAAACAATCCAAACTCTTCACAAAATTACACACTTCCCAATACTTCTTCCCACTTCTTCCCTTCTTCCCTTCTTCCCGCACCTATCCAAACGCACCCTTAAAGAGAAAGTTTAATATACACCATAGTGCATAGGACATTTTGTGCACTACGGACTTTTTTTAAAATATTTTTATAAATTGACAAATCTAATTTAACCAATCTAATCTACATATTGAAATCTCATAGCAAATCAAATTTTATAATTTTTTAGATTTTATTACTATTTTTTCGAATTTTTTAAAACATGTCATTTTTGGAATGCTACACTATTTACAATATTCCAAGAATGGTATGTTTTAAAAAATGAGAAAGTTTAATATGCACCATAGTGCATAGGACGTTCTATGCACCACGGACTTTGTCGAGGGTATTTTTGTAAATTGACAAATTTAATTTAACCAATCTAGTCTACATATTGAAATCTCATAGCAAATCAAATTTTACAATTTTTTAGATTTTATTACTATTTTTTTCAAATTTTTTAAAACATTCTATTTTTGGAATGTTATACTATTTACAATATCCAAAAAATGGCATGTTTTAAAAAATTCGAAAAAAAATAGTAATAAAATCAAAAAAATTTTAAAATTTGGTTTGCTATGAGATTTCAATATGTAGATTAGATTGGTTAAATTGAATTTGTCAATTTACAAAAATACTCTCGAAAAAGTCCGCGGTGCATAGAACGTCCTCTACACTATAATGCATATTAAACTTTCCCTTAAAAAATTCGAAAAAAATAATAATAAAATCTCAAAAATTGTAAAATTTGATTTGCTATGAGATTTCAATATGTAGATTAGATTGGTTGAATTAGATTTGTTAATTTACAAAAATACTCCAGAAAAAATTGGCGGTGCACAGAATGTCATATGCACTATAGTGCATATTAAACTTTCTCTACTTTTAAATATTCATTTGTTAATTTTTCAAATATTTAGAATTTTGTTTTTTAAAGTTTTATGAATTATGTATGTTTCGTTGGCCCAATCTGCATACTTCTCTCGGGAAAAATGGATACCTTCCTGCAGATATAGTTTCATTGACTTGACTCAAACTCCACAATTATTATAATAATGCCATTAGCATAATGTACCGTCCTCAGATGGAACCTGCGCCACTGAGCCAATCTGCAAACTAAAAACAGAGAAGAAAATCTGGTTCATTGACTTAAACCACTGTTATTGGTAGCCGAGTAGGTAGCTGCATGCGTAGACTATTTGATTATCCACTTACAATTTACAAATACAACCGTCCACCAATTATGAATTACCTGAGGTCGGCAACCTCATAATTAATGAAGTGCTGTTATGAAGAAGCTTTGACTACCAAAAAAATCTAAAGAAATTTAAATATGATGCAATTATCACTGGCGAGGTGCTGCCGTGCTGTGAAACTAAACTGTGAAAGCAATAACATTAATATATCTTTTTGGTATGGAAGTAAGGAAGTAATAATTAATTAATAAATCTGCCGACACATGCGCCTTTTTCCATAAAAAGTATGTAAGAGAGATCGATTTGTGCATACCTTCCAGTCAAAGTCATAAACTCACAACTATTTTTGTTATCGTCGAATATTCTTAGGCTGTGCTCCAGGAATCACGTATTAAAGGAAAGGTAGGGGATGGAGAGGTCGGCAGAGGAAGGATAGAGGGGAGAAAGAAGTAAAGTAATCGGTTTTACTCGCTCCAGAGATTAAAACAAGGAGAGAGAAAGGAAGAAGCAAAAATAAATAAATTGACCATTTTACCCTTAACAATTATGTCAATGTCAAAAGCTTTGGAGGTTATTTACGTAATTAACAGATTTTATTCTGTCTCCACCCCGATTTGGGAGTAACAAATATCAAGCTTTCGATGGAACTGACGCACCCTCTCTCTCCTTCCGTCCCCCTCTCATTTTGATACTGGAGCGAGTAAACGAAATCCTGAACCCTTACCTTCCGTTCTCTTACCTCTAAAATTGTTTCCTGGAGCAAAGCCTTAGAAAATAAGTTGGGAGGTTTGACCCCAATTTATCTTTAAAAAAAAAAAAAACTTAGATAAAGGGGTGGTTTGCAAAATGCAAATGTGCTTTTTAAGCCCTCTTTTCTTTTTAAGCCCCAAATCTGAAAACAAATTCACACAACCCTAGTTGCCAGTATATGTAATTCACGCTACAGGAAATATCATCAATTTTGATGAAAACCACACACGCATACTTGCACACAAACGAGAACAAATTAAGGAGAGGTGAGAGATGGCGGAGGGTATTGTAAATCTGGTATTGAACAAACTAGCAGAAGCGGTACTCAAGGAAGCTCAGTTTCTCAATGGGGCGGGAGGCAAATTGGATTCACTCCAGCACGAGCTGCGTTGGATTCGTGCTTTTCTGAAAGATGCTGAGTCAAAGAGCAATTCTGATGAAAGGATTAAGGTTTGGGTGAGCGATGTGCGAGAGGTGGCATATAGGATAGAAGATGTAGTTGACATGTTTATGTCAGAGGTTGAGGACCGCATGAGTCAGCCTGGAATGGTTCGTACTGTCAAAGTGTCAAGAGAGTTCTAAAGAATCCCAAGGAATTGTTGAATATTCATAAACTGACTTGTGAGATAAACGAGATTCAAACAAGACTGCACGAGATAAAGGAGTGGACAAAGAGCTATGGTATAAATAGGGAGTTGGGGGACAATAGCAACACCGTGCCGATGAGAAGGCCTTTTGTGCTACCAAACGAGGATGATCTAGATGTTATTGGTCTGGAGACGGATAAAGAGAATATAATAAGGTTACTTCTTGATCCAAACATTACAAGACGATGTGTAGTGTCTATCGTCGGACAAGGAGGCCTTGGAAAAACGGTTCTCGCCAAAAAAGCATACAACAGGTTTGTACTTGCATTTGATGTGTTAATTATATATTCTTCAACTTACTAAATAGTAAAAATTCTTAAAACTAGCAAAATTTGTTTTTTCTTTAGAATACTTTTTGATAGGTACGTAGATAGATCAAGTTAAGTGATTTAAATTAGCCTATAAGATTTTTTTTTTCTTTTGTTTGGACCACACTAGCACGCCAAATCCTTAAAAAAATAACACCTTAATGCTACTGTAGCTAGCTTTTCTGACACCTTTAGATTTAAAGATCCCACTAATAATTGTGTCCTTAACTCTTATAATTGGGATTGTTAACCACGCTATTATTTTTCTTTCCATATTCTTTCTGTTTGTTGGATTGAGAGTGGAAATTGAAAATACAAAAAAATAATAATAATCTACTAAAAAAAATTGAAACCTCAGAGTTTTGTTCTGAGCGTGCACACCCCCAGCCAGAATCTTTACCAATGTAGTGTAGTTTTTCCCCATCAAATTAATTGAGTAAATATGAAGTTCTATTGGTATCAAACTGCCAAATATATAGGAATGGGTTGTTCGGAACTCAAAATGGTAATGAGTTGTTGTATTATAAGATAATTTTTACTAATTTAAACATATATTGATTTTTTGTGTAGTGACGAAGTCAAGAGAGCATTTGAGTTCCAATTTTGGCTATCAGTTTCTCAGCAATTCGAATTAGTTGATCTATTGAAGATTATGTTAAAAGGGATCCGTCCTCTCGAAAAAGATGAAATGGATGTTCTCCGAACAATAGATGTGGTCTCTAAACAAAGAGCAGAAGAATATTTCATTGGAAAGCTTATTATATTGCTAAAAGGGAAACGCTATCTTATAATTATGGATGATGTTTGGACATCAGATTTATGGATTCAAGTTGAGAAAGCTCTTCCAGATGTTGGAAATGGCAGCAGAGTGCTGATAACTACTAGATCATCAGAAATCGCTAGAAAAGCAGACCCTACTTGTGATCCATACAATCTTCGTTATTTAAGTGAACAAGAAAGTCAACAACTTTTACTCAGAAAAGCTTTTCCTTATCAAGATCCAGAATCCTATCCTCATGATCTAACTATCCTTGTTAAAAAGTTTACAAAAATATGTGATGGCTTGCCTCTCGCTTTGATCGTTGTAGGTGGCCTTTTGTCCCGACAGCAGCCAACATATAATTCTTGGCATAAGATTTTGCCAAAATTTAATTGGCATGATGATGATGGGAACAAGTGCATAGAAATCCTAGCCACTAGTTATGAAGATATGCCTTCTCATCTCAAACCATGCTTCATGTATTTTGCTTCATTTCCAGAGTATTATCAAATCAAGGTTAAATCTTTAATTCGGATATGGGTGTCAGAGGGATTTGTACCTGAGGTTAATGGTAGAACAATGGAAGAAACAGCAGAGGATTACTTAGAGAATCTTGTCCAGAGGTAGTTTCTCATATTTAAAGTTTTTTTTTTCAATTGATAACTTGTTTTGCAATTGACAAGCTTTAAGAAAATTCAGAGTTATAAAATTACTCGATACTTGGGCACTTCTTGGACTTAAATTTGCTTCAAACTAGTACAACTTAATAATTTTTTTTTTTGAAACAATGAACTTAATTAAGTTTTCAATAGAACTAATTCACTGCTTCAAATTTGAGAAAACTAATAAAATTATTTATGAGTTTCTAGTTGCAGTGAATCGTTGTACTTTTTAAAAAGCAAAAAAAAATAATAATAATAACTGAGCGAGTTATAATTTTTTGAATCTTCCCTCAATAGAAGAAATTGGTCCTTTCGAGGTGGACTAATTATAGAACGACTAGTAATCCACATACACTAATTGTAATTGCTTTAGTGAGGAGGATGATTGCGGACAGATTAAGCTCATCAAATTTGCGAACATTGTTTGCAGGAACATGATTCAAGTTTCAACAAGGTATTGTAATGGATCCATCAAATACTGCCGCATACATGATCTCTTACGTGACCTTTCCATTGAGAAAGCCAAGGAGAACAACTTCTTCCAAGCAATATCAAATCAAGGTAACAAATATTGCAGTTCTAGTACAATACGACGTGCGATTCTCCATTGTGGTCATGAAGAAATTATGGACTACACAGGTCCAAATCTCCGGTCTTTATTGTATTTTGGACATGTTATGCCAAATATTGCTAGGTCTAGGTATCTAAAAGTTTTATGTCATATGACCCCGGATGGTGAACCTTACAACCGGAATATTTCCAAGGGATTGACCCAGTTAAGATACTTGGGAAATTCTCCATCAGTGGACTTTCTATTTCATGAATATGAAAGAGACATTTGGAAAAACATAAGCAGCATGAGAAACCTTCAGACACTCGATATCCGAGATTGCAGGAGGTATCATTCGAGTGTCGACTGCATATGGAATATTAAAACGCTCAGGCATGTAATTTTGTGGTCCAGATTTTTTGGACCCCCGTCAATGGTAGAACTTCCAAATTTGCAAACCCTTAAAACCGTACGAGTCCGAGAATCATGGTTCGTAGAGGGTTGGCCTAAATTGCCCAGAATTCAAGTGCTAAGGCTTGTGAAATTTCCCCCCAAATATGATGAGTCGTTCCGCACTTTCGTAAGTAAGCTTCACTACCTCACCTCTCTACACATAACACTCAATGAGAAATGCTATCCCTCATCATATGAAATGTTTGACATGAGCGGCTTTCCAAGTTATAACCACATGCAGTCATTGTATGTGGAAGGGAAATGGAACCAGTCGATGAGTAGTACTAGTGGGGCACTTGATACTTGTTTGTTTCCAATACACCTTATTAAGCTCACCCTTGTGGGTTCTAATATCAAAGAAGATCCAATGTTAGTCTTAGAAAAGCTAAAGAGCCTCAAGAGACTTGAACTGATCATAAATGCATACAAAGGAAAACAACTCAGTTGTTCAGCTAGAGGATTTCCACACCTAGAATATCTGAAACTCTATTGGTTGGAATTTCTAGAGGACTGGACGGTAGAGGAAGGGGGAATGCCCTTGCTGAAGGAGATATACATAGATTTGTGTGGTCAATTGATGAGAGTCCCTGAGCTGCAGCATATGACCAGCCTTAATAAGTTAACTCTCGAAGGCGTGCATACAGATCTTCCTGAGAGGCTGCGAGGAGAAGAATCATACAAAATCCAGCACATTCCGTCCATTGAAATTTACTAGTTTTCCAAATTCATTGTAACGTATTTCTCTCCATGTCTTGATCCTTTCTTTAACCTCCCTATATGGTTTGGAGTAGTGCATTGTCTTCTTCTTTTTTTTAGAGTTTTTTTTTTCGTGTTCGTCATTGTAACTGCTATCTTTTGTGGATGATAAGGATGAAGAGCTTTTAGATCCTCAGTAGATCTTGTAACATTGTGTCTTCCTTTTATGTTGTTATTCCTCTGTGCGGATTGTTTGTTTTGTTGGTCTGGATACTTCTTTTTTACCTTAATTTTTAGTAGGAGTAGGAATCTCTCATAACTTTGAAGACGTTATGAGTCTAAAATTTTCATGGACATGAATTAATTTTCATATGACACTTATGAATACTTTTAATTTTGATAATAGACAGTTCTTTGATCTGTTTTAGCTAGTATATTTAGTTTAGGATCTGCTATATTACAGCAGCGCAATCTGGTCATAGTGAAGCATTATTCAAAGGAAGCTCCATTTTGGATCAGTGGTGGTTTTGGCAAAAAGCTCAGTGAGTTCAGAACATATCGAATCAAGGTTCCGTATGGCCTGGGATCCAAGTTTTCTCGAGTCTCAAGTTCAAGCAAGACCACCCATATGAGGTACTAAAATTTCTTATGATGGGGTGCGTTTGGATGAGAGAAGAAGAAGAGGAAGAAGGAAGATGGGAAGAAAAAAAATTATAAACAATTCAAACTCTTCATAAAGTTACACACTTCCCAATACTTCTTCCCTTCTTCCCACACCTATCCAAACGCACCCATGCGGAGACGTGCTTTTGGAGAATTATTAGTTCATGCTCCACTTCTAGCACCACTGAAATCTATAGGGTACAAAACAGAGAACAACTTAGCTTACAAACAGTTAAAATTATTATAATATATACACTTTGTTTGAAGTGATTCATTAATGCAATGATTTCAGTATGTGGAAAAAACAGCAGTGGTACAAGCAAGAGTTGGCTCGTTACTTGTATAAGACAAAGGTCTTGCCAGGTATTGCCATGCTGGCGAGGATTGAAAATGCAGCTGCTAGGCAGAAATCTGATTACACAAGTTAGTACCGAACTCACTGTCACTGGTACATGCTGCACAAATCAGTACTGGTAATAATTTGGGGTATTCATATTTCCAGCTAGTTCACATACTCACTGGTGCACCTAATAGCCTTACATGCCCATATTGAACTGTTTCTAGAGATAATTAGGTCCTTTACAATACTATGTCAGGTAGTTTGACATCAGAATTTATTAACTGAGGACATCTTAGGTACTTGGATTGCATATTGCAACAGATTTTCAATAGCATCCTTCAGCTCCAATAGCTCAGAACACAACTTCCTAATTCTCTGTTTGATTTATTCACACACAAGCACAAATTAGTAGCAATCTAACTAAACAATCAATCCTACAGTAAAGTAAAGGTAGGGACAACTGCAAAATGGTTGAAGCTGGAGCAAAATTAAAAATCATTTCTCTGATCAAACTCCTTTTTTAACCGAATCTATACTTTTTTTATAATAAAAACAATGCAGCCCAAACAAAGAGCAGTTCAATTAGAAAATGAAAACAACTCAATGATTTTCAAGATGATGGATAAACATGAATGCCATTACATCCAAGATATTAGTACAAAATGGAGCTCAAATCCAATTTCAACTTTGAGAGAGAGAGAACCTTGTTGCTGTGGGATTGGTAGAATGGCAAAGAAAGTGGACTAGGGGGTGCTCCACTTGTCGACTTCTTCGCTGCCCTGAATTACCATTTTGTCCCTCATGCTCTCCTCTCACTTTCTTTTCTCAATATCTTCTCTCCTCCTATATTCTATGACTCGTGTAATCTGCCCAGTGATTAATATCGAGATTCATGCAGCCCGTTAATCTTATCCGTCGAAATTAGATCGGATGGTTCAGATCAAAGGTCTGCAGAGGGATATGAATTTTCACTCCACCCACTGGCCACTGGAAAGAACTTCATTTTTTTTCTATTTATTAGTGCGTCTTTCATTTGACCAATGAGGAAAGAGGATATTGCACTGTACTCTATAAAGAATAAACATGAAATAACAACAATGAATGAATTTAACTGAGAAGTGTCAAGTTGTGACAGTATGAATGAATTTAATTGAGCATACTGGTACCCATAATTTCATCCAGCCTCAGTAGTACACACTTGCTAGTCACCTAGTTCCAGTGCTAGTGCATAACTACAGGGATTTGGTAGAAGTTTTTTTTGGTTAATAAAAATACATTTTTAAGCATTAAATCAATTTTAATCCTGCATTTCATTTTACATATTTTGACTTTTGAGACGCTATATATTGTTGAATAAATTAGTTCTTAAAAAAAAATAGTTTTTCACTTGTTCTTAGCATTTAGTGAGATATTACTAACAATAATCAAGTTACTGTAGCTTCTACAGAAAATTAGGTTTAGACACTGAAGCGTACAATTGAATCACTTGTGGTATTGAAGCGTTCTTCTAAATTTATTCAGTTGACTGAATAAATTTGAATGTAGCCAACTAGCCATAGCAAGTGAATTCTGATCTTATGAGGCCACAACTTTGTAATTGTACGACAGCGTCATTCAAATAATTCCGGCATTATTGATTATTCTTGAACTTTTAACATTCAGATGTAGCAGCTTAAATATATGGAAGGGCGACAAAAAATAATAAACTCCTAAGTTGTGAAAACCATATTTGCGACCACGCTTTTAAAAATTGAAAGTGATCCTCTTCTAGCATTTGCTAAACCCAAAACAGTACTGAGCTAGTCATGCAGTGTAGTGGCATGTACATACAATGCGTACCCACTACCCAGTGTATCAATATCCAAAATATATGTAGATCCAAACATATAAAGCCCGTAGTTCCACTTTACAATCCTCATTAGTTTTTGAAAGCTTAAGAGCCCATAGGCGCTGTACAATCCTCATTTTACCACCAAAACAATATTAGAATAATGTTATAATATGCATATTTGCTGGTATTTCAATATCAACCAACAAATCAAACTTGTTCTCAAAAATTTCCAAGCATCAGCTTCAGTGCTATTGGAAAGCATCAGACTTAGCATTCATCTTCATGCAGCTCACAAGCTAATCAGTACAATTTGATGCGAGACAACTAAATGTACAGAGCTAAAGGACTAAAACACTCACATAGCTCACAAAAGCAAACTTAAGAAATGGCATGGTTATGCTCCCCTTTGTAGGTAACAATGCACATTGAAGGGTTGTTTGGATCATAATCGACGTACTTCATCACGCGACAGAAAGGCTTCTTACACCTAAAGTAGGCCCTGAACCATAAAGGAAATACAATCCTATAAGCAACATAAAAATATACAAGGTACTAGAGATTTGACAGAGGGCTACCAGAACTAAGCCAACATCTAACTCTCCCATAAGAAGGAAAGATGAATTATATAACCATCACAAGTGTGCACTCATTTACACTAAAATGAATCATGCAATGATATTCTTAGAACTTTAAACTGCTATATGAGAATATGCTTATTTAATAAATTTGTAAGATGTTGTAGTCTCAACCTTTTCGACATAAAAAGGAAATTGTCCTTATATATTTTTAGTAAGATGGCAAAAGAATACTATTAAGAACTCTGATCTAAAACCCCAGCCCAAGACAACATGTGTCGTTGCAACTATATTAATGTCTATCTACATTGAAGCCCAGTAAGAATCTGTAATGCATCAGCCACTAATTGAAAATTGTTTCCTTTTTCAACTCACAGATATTATCGTAAATTTAACATTTTTTTGTATCATAAGGTTCGGAAGCAGACTCAGTGGTTCCTTTAGGCATAATTATCTACTTCTT
This sequence comes from Rhynchospora pubera, assembly GCA_028095005.1. Taxonomy (NCBI): domain Eukaryota; kingdom Viridiplantae; phylum Streptophyta; class Magnoliopsida; order Poales; family Cyperaceae; genus Rhynchospora; species Rhynchospora pubera. The sequence continues at coordinate 41,889,663 of CM051461.1, forward strand.
AAAAGAGCAAAGAGTTATTATTAAATACTTTATATTTCGCAATTCCAGTGTTCAAATCCTCGAGCTCTTTCATAAAGACAATACAGAATTATTAGTAATACGCTACCTTGGGGCAGCAACAAACCCCTTAACCCATCGACTGCCATTATTTTTCCAAGAGCAATTATCAACATCCTTCAAGCTTGTAGCGACCACATGGATTGTTTTCTTGACCTCTGACTTTCTGTTTTTACATAGACAAAACAAAAAACTTAGATGGACTAAGGAACGCATTCCTCTTCCAAATAGTGTATCTTTCTGGTAAACACTTCTTGAATATGCTTCCCAGCTGTACCTTCTAATCAACTGTGAGATGGATTTCATGTGATGTTAGGAACACCCTAGTTGAACACCAAAACAATAGATTCAAATTACTGCTCTCAAGTCTCAACTCTCAACTCCAATCCTTGGCGGTCTTAGGAACACCCTAGTTGAACACTAAAATACTAATTTAAAATTACTACCCTCGACTTCAATAGAATCTCACCGTTGCCAGACAGCGACATTGCTACTGTTATGTTCTGGTTCAACAAGGTACTATCCCAAATCAACAAATTGGAACCCAAATTGATTAATAAGGGTTCGCTTTTCCATCTCTAACTTCTGCCTTTAGTAGCATTTCAGCTGTATTTAATTTTTCCCCAGGCGGGAGGTTCCATGTTTTTATACAGATTAAGTAGCACTAGCTCACCAGCTAACATTACTTGTAGCAGCACTAGGTATTTATATGGATGATCAGACACAGAAAAGAGAGGGGAAAAAAAAAGAATTGTGAAGAAACTAGTAAGCAGACTTACGATTCTTTAGCACCATCGGTTGCTCCTTTCTGGGACAAGGAAGATGGAGAGTCATGATTGATGTCTTTTATTTTCCTCTTTCTGGTCTTCTTTCTCTTTCTTTTTCCTTTAGCTGGTGACGAGGTTGATTTTTCAGGCACAACCATGATAGATCCGATGGGGCATTCGTTCCACCCAAGATCGCAAATATCCTGTTTGGCCTCCTCAAGATATTCTGCTGACTTGGCACTGTCACTTCTGGGCTGTACAATGTCACTATTGATGGTGGATCTTGTCGCTGGCATAAGAAGCAGGGAATGCACAGCATCCATTATCTCATCCTATTCAACCAGAGAAGTTGTGTTTTTGCCATGTAAAAAATTTCAGTTGGAAAGATTGAAATAAAAAATTACTGGATTGAATGAAGGTAAAGAACTAAAATTAAAATCCCCAAATCTCCTTCTCAGTCTAGTCCCTCAAATTCGTGGTTTGTTGTAGTTAAAGAAAAATAGCCTTTCTAGCAAATTGAACACATGCTCTATTTAACTTAAGCAAGGAATTTTTCCAACCAATAAAAACAGAAGGTACCATCATTATTTCCATTTAAAAATAATATTTACTTCTTTTATTTTATCTAATACTCAGCCACTAAATAAATGTCAAGGAAGGAAAAAAAGGACCAAAGTACCTGAAAAAAGCCAAATATTTGTTCATTAAAAGTTGAAAATTTGAAATCACCGACCACAATGTTGATGGCTGCTACTGTTAATAAATCAAAAAATTGAACTCTAGTAATCATTATTATAAAATGTGACTGAACAATTGTCTGACCTTGTAAGGGAGCCTTCCCTTCTGGATTCCATGAATGTAAAGAACCTGTCAGAGTAACACTAATTAGACCCTGTGTTGCTGTGTGATTGTGTGTGTGTGTGTGTGTGTGTGTGTGTGTGTGTGTGAGAGAGAGAGAGAGAGAGAGAGAGACCTGTTGAAGCTGGCTGACAGTAAGATTATTAGCACGGCGATCATTGTAGAAGGCAAGGTAATCTAAAAACGTTAGTTTTTTATACCCGTTTGTTCCCATCACTGTTCCTTTTTTCTTTTTCTCTTTTACTGATATCAAAACAAAAAACCTTGAATCAGACCTCCGTTTAACTCAAACAATAGATCAAAATCAGACTTCTTTCAAAAAAAAAAAAAAAAAGATCAAAATCAGACACAAAAAAAAGGTTATCTCATCTACATTGCAAGCAAAATTGGTGTCTACTGATTTCACTAAGCGATACTCTGAACACTCTTCAGCAATTGAAATAGTAGATTCGAAATATCTCGATATCTGTCAGATACGATCAAACCGTATGAATTTAAAAAAGAAAAAGAAGTTCTAACTTGCCAATACAAGTATAACTTCTCCGAGAGCAATCTAGTAAACTTCGAAATGGTCTAGATCTAAGCACAATACATAAAAATAATGGAAACCGAGAGGAAGAGAGAGAGGTAGAAATCAGAGAAGGTACGAAATGGAGAGGGATTAGATCGAAATCGAGGAGAGAGAAACCTTCGTTCTCTCCAGTCTCCACTTCATTCTTCTATCTGTCCTGTTAGCACACGTGGCAGCATGAAAGAACAGAAAACGACAAGACCTGAGATGATTAAAAGTTTATAAATTGAGAGCTAACGAAATCAAGGGTCGTTAATTACCAAAAAGAAAAATCAAGGGTCTTTAATTAATGTGAGAGAATGAAGGATTTTAATTACACCTGGTGTGACACGACGTAATATACCGTTAATTGAAGTTTTAGACGGCGTTTTAGTCCGTTTGCTCCGTTCATGTTCCCGGATCAAGCAGAAAGTGTCAATAAATAGGCGGGAAAACGCGAATAGGGTTTGCCGGGTTTTGGAATTCTAGATCGATACAATTTTTTGTTTCGTAGGGACCATGAATCAGTGTATGGTATATTGGTATTGGTATGGTACTATACTATGGCGGTGTAATTTAGTAGATTAGTCCTTCATATTTTCTGTTATTACGAGTTTGAAGTCAGGTCGTAGAATTCGGGCCGTACTAAAACTAATGTATGTATCTATCCATGTAATTGCGTATGTCGTCAGAATTCATTTCTAAATAAAGTCAATAAGTTTGACCGTTTAATAATAATTAGCATACAGAATTAAGTTAAAGCGTCATTTAAAAAATATATCTCTAAATTGCAACAAGAGTCGATTTGACCACAACAACAACTAATTTTTTTGTCACAAACAAGTTGAGGTAAGCTTTTGTAGAGGTAGCTGGATTTTTTACGTTGGCTTAATTTGACCAGCGATGTCAAAAAAAATTGTGGCTTGTGATTTGATAATTAATTGTTCTTAAAGAGTTTGTTTGATTTAATCTCGAATTGTTAACAAATCGAACTTCTTAGCTCAAAATTCTTAAATGAGAAACTATAGTTTGACTTAATAAAATTTCAAACCAAACTCGAATTGAGGGTAATTAGTTCGAGGTTGATTCCTTTACATCCCTAAATCCGATGTGTTTATAATTAAATAATCTAAAATAAAAGAGGAAGAATCCTACAATTTTGAATGACAATATTAATAAATAAAGACTTTTGAGGTAGCTATCATAAAATTGAATAGAGTATTTTTTTATGTTTACGAGGAAATTAAGATAATTAGATCATCTTTAAATCTGTACCGCACATAATGTTTTGATCTTTATTTGAATCACTCAAGTCACTGCTAATTTGTGCTTTACTCTATTTTCTTTTATTTCTTTGCTTTTGGTTTGACAGTCACAATCAACCTTTCTAAAAAGAAAAAAAAAAAGTCCGTCGCATACGTATCATATATTAAATATTCAAATAGAAATTTGGCAGAAAGCTTTTTCATGCGTATCATGTACAAAATTTTCAAAACTCCAAATAGATTTTTTGCAGAAAATTTTTGTATGCATGCCATGTTCAGAATATTCCAATAAATTTTGTTATAGAATTGTTCTTAAAACAAGGTGCATACTAATTTGGATGTTTAGTACAGGTCAAAATTCATATTTGTGGTAGAGCTACTTTAGCATAATTTTTTTTTTCAATATTAAAAGTGATTAATATCTTCTATGTCGTTTTTTTTTTGTTGAAACCCGTAGGTATTCTATGTCGTTTTCAATTCACCTATCGGTAAAAGTAAATCTTTGGAAATTACATCTCAGACTTTTGACTGCGATTAGGTTTGGGTACATGGTGTTATTTTAGAACATTTGATAGCGCCTGGCCGCCTGCCGATACAAGTTAGGTCGGTTTTATTGTGGCATACAATACAAGGGTCTCGATATTCAATGCTGTTGGAGAATTTGAGATATATAGGTTCCGTTTGGATGACTTCTTTCCGGAATAAAGAATAAGAAATAACTATTTTTTACCAATAAATTTATTTCTAACCATCCAAACTCTTCACAAAAGTTACACACTTCCCAATAAATTTACTCCTTCCCAATAAATTTTTTCCCTTCTTTCTTCTTCCTACCTTATTCTCAACGCATCCAAACGGAGCCATATTGAAGAGCTTTCGGACATAATCAGGACCGTTTCATCCCGATCAAACATCAATTTTAATCAGAAGCTATCAAATTAAATATCACGCTAGCTAGTCCATTTGTTTTTTTATGCTGCCCTCGGAACTTTCTCATGCAGACAATGCAGTACCGGTCCCAGAAATTAATAATCTAATAAATATAAACACACAATTTCATATATTTTATCCTGTTTTCAATACACCTTCAAAGTAAAAAAAAAAATCTATTGTAAGGAAATGAACTCAAACTGTGCCCTTATATTTTTTTGGAACTTGTTATGTTCAGTTTTTGTAGGAAAAATTTATACAAAGCTTTTTTTTTTTTTTAGGACGCGAGAGCATAATGCACCCTTGCACGATGGCTTATGTCAAAATAATAATAAAAAGAAGGTTGGTTTGCGATTATTGTGAGACCGATAGTGTCTTTAAAAAAAATTTAGAAGTCGTTTCGAAATGATAAAATATAATGTCCCAATTAATTTTATTTTCTAGCGTACTTTACGTCATTACAGTGTAACTTCATTCAAACGATATAACGTCTAATTATTCGAACAAAGTATTCTTGTCTCTTTTGTCTTATGTGTTTGTTAATAATCGTGCTTATATTTTGTTAATGAAAATTGTCAGTGTGTGGTGCTTGCCATCTGGCCCTCAAAAAAATAATCATGCTTATATGTATAATTTTATTTTTCAAGAGATCCATTTTTGTAAGAAGAATGGTCATATATCATATATATAATACATTTTCTTCCTCTTTCATTTTCCAGGACTAGCCAATTACCCCTCAAAAAACGTTGAAATCATAATTATTTGTACTAGGTTCCATCTTTGTGTATATATGCTCTATAATTTAAAAATAAATACAGAATAACATACCAAGCAGGGCAGATCCGGAAAGTATCATAGAATACATACACAATTTTACAATTTTCCTACAAAAACATAGTAAATTAACAACAGAAAAATTTAGATTTTCATTAACTCTCCTTTGATATAATGCCACAAGGAAGAGTGCATCAACAATAGAAAAAAAAACAAGATAATTAATATAGTGAGTTCCGATATATATATATATTTTTCTTACGATCGTGATATCTTAATTACATAAAGATAGGAAAGTAGTGATTTGAGATAAAATAGTTGTAGTCCTTTTTATCTGGGGCAGTCCCATTCTTTTTTTTTTTTTACAAAACTTAGCAGCGGCTGCTAAGTGAGGGGGCACTCCCATTAAATTAATGCTAAAAAAATTGTGTTTTTCGTATGGCTGCGAAAATTAAATCGTTCCCAATTAGCTTTCGCGTTAATTGTTTTTGACACGAAATTATCGGTGTTGAAAAGGATTTATTTTTCTTAGAAATTTCTGACCTTGACAAGGTAACTCGAGAATTTATGCATGAATTTTCAATGATCTTAATTAGTCAAACAAGGTCATTATTAATCTACGTAATAAATGGAGAAAGAGAGCACGAAAACCATAATTATATACGCCTTAATAGCTAGTAGGTATGAACAAAAATAAAAGCAAGAAGACTTTGTTTTGTGATGACTGACAACTCCGACAAGTTTCGGTCGCTCACTCGCTTGTAATTTCTCTGCGTCAGTCCATAGTCAACGATGCCACCATCAATCCCAACTTTCCCGAATGAAAATGCATAATTTCCTCTCACGCTACCAATACGGCAATACCATAGATGTTTTGCAGAAAAACCCAACTTTTAGAAATAATAATAAAATTGTCAACGTTTATGGTGCTTCAATTTTTTTTTCAAATATTATGTACCAAGTATTAAGACTGAAGCGCACAAAAATAATTAAAAAAATGCCAAATTTATAATTTCATACTACAAACCAGACCAACTAATTTTAAAGCAGAGTCGCTGCATTATAAGTTTATAGATCTATCAAAATTCAATAAAGTTGGTAGACCAAAAAAAAGCAACAATCAATAATTTATTTTTATTTGATTATAAAGATTTTACTTAACAAATTTATATGATGTCTCCAAATTTTTTGGATCAGAAAATCATACTTTTTACTATAAATAAAATTATATCGACTATAGTTTAACTAACAGCTATTTTAATTTAATAAAATAAATTTACTATTAAATTACATGTCTAAACCAAAAAATTAACATCTATACATTTATTTTTTATAGTTTGATAGCAGCTTTGTGCATCATCCAGCTGGCTTTGAATTAATATGATTGTCGATACTTATATTTTCCATAGACGTAGTAAAATAATTGTTGGGAAGTTAATAAAGAAATGTAATTTCACATCACCGTACCCGCGTTTAAGGATTTTGAGAGAAAGAAAAAGCAAGAAAATATGAAAGATACGAAGAGAAATTTTACAAGAATTGTTTTTGCACTAATATATATTACAATTGTTTATTTACAATAAAATAAAAATTCTAAACAGCAGCTAACCAAAATAAAATTCTTCCTAAAATATTTTACATACTAAATACAAAGAAAATTCATCTTAACATAATTTGTCAAAGAAGAGCATGTTATTATGCCATGACGTTATGTTTAATCAAGCACGCTGTAAATGTATACTGAGATATATAGGAAATAAGCAACAGGGCATAGCCGCAAAATATGAAAATGTGGATGGCAAATTGTAAATTGTAAAATACGAGTGAACAAGGTGCAGTTTTGCCCATTGCAAACTGTTCAAACAAATGATAAAACTCAAAGGTCAAAAATTCCATATAGTTCCATTTCCATACTTCCATGCTTCCTCTTCAATCCATCTACTATAAACAACGAAATTAAACATAAATTATTCCACCTACTCCCCAAACAAAACTAGTATACTCCCAGTCCCAGACTCCCAGGCATCACCACGAACACATACACACTCCCAAGTCTAATCTCTAAACTAACCAGCCATGTCAGGTAATAATTCCTTCCCTCAGGCGCCACAGCCGCCGCCGCCTACATCTCCTCTCCCTCCAACATCAACCGTGGTGCCATTTAATCCAATGAACAACACTAATGGCACCTCAACCACCATTAACTTCAATCCTTATTATTATAATCAAGGAAGTTCAAGCAACGGTGGTGCAACGACATACACCCGCTTCTTCTTCGTAGCAATTACCTGTCTATGTTTAGTTGCTTCCTTTGTCCTGTTTCTCCATCTGTATCTACGGTATGTCAGGCGTCGACATTTGCAGCATCATCGCCGCCAGACGGCCAACATCTTTCGCCTCACGACCTTCGCCCATGAACGCTCCAATTCCCCTAGAGCCGGCCTTGATCGTGCAGCGATCTCTTCCATCCCGTCGTTCCAGTATCAGAAAGAAGCTCGTAGTCGGAATGGTACTGTGAGTATGAGTGGTGCTGAAGAATGTGCAGTGTGCTTGAGTTTGTTGGAAGAAGGGGAAGTTGCGAGGATGCTTCCGGCATGTCGGCATGTTTTTCATGTTGCATGCATTGACAAGTGGCTGACTTCGAGTGCGTCATGTCCGGTCTGTCGTGCTGACGTGCAGCCGCAAATGCAAGTTCAGGGACAATCACGATCACAGTCAAGATCACTATCACGGTCACAGTCCGCTGTTGGAGAGGCAGCCGATGCACCGGTGCAAGACCAGAGCAGCGCGAAAGAGGAAGCCCAGGCCGGTGGTTCGGTCTCGACGCGGTTAAGTTCGTCATTTAGAAGGATGCTAAGTGGTAATAGGTCATCAAGGAGAGTTCAAGATGATGCAATGGTAGAAGATTTGGAGAGGGGGAATGGAGCAAATTCTAATGATTAGTACACAAAATAAAACTTCTTTCCTTAATCATATTTCTTTCGTTTTCCATTTCTTTGGCATGGATTTTACCATTGAGTACAGAATATATATACTTCCATTTTTGATATATTATAGATTTGATATACGTTTGCGCGTATTCAATTTTATCAGTTTTTTTTTTTTTTTGGTTATTGATATTGTATCATATTTACTTTGTAGTTCAGAGTACAAAACATTTTGAAAAAAAAAAAAAAATTCGATGACTACTCTTTGTAAAAATCTCAGTTGATTTTGTTCAATCACTTGGAATTTTGTAGCAATACTATCGTGTTATAAAGTCCACATGTACCTCACAAGTCACAAGTCACAAGTCACAAAGCCACAAGCCGTTTTCGTGTTTGACCAGCTAAAGGGAACAACGTCGTAGCCCAAATTCGTGTAAGCCACGTAAGTACGTACAACACATCAATACATCGTAGAATTGGTAAGAGGAAATGTATGGGCCTAATTAAAGACCTAAAACTAAAAGGTTGATATACGAAGCGTAAAATTATTATTCAAGTGAATCCCAAAAAATATTATTCCAGTCAGCTTCTAGTCATGACATAAATTTAGATATAAAAAAATATCTTGCGAAGTTCAATTAACATTTTATTTTACTTTTCTGGCGACTAAATTCATTTTCAATACTAAAATTGCAATATATTATGATTTTATGATTTTGCGATGGTAAAATACTAAAATTGAAATTGAATATCTTATATATACTTGTGGCAACTTTAGTTTCACAAAAGAAATTGACATAAATTATCAATTATTGTTTCAAAAAAGATTTACCAAACCATTATATGTACTGTATTTTTTGAATGGACGAGTGCATTGTTATTCTCTAGTAGAGGTAAAGGATTCATATTCCCGCTAAGCACATAAGAGAAATAAAATGTATCTCACACGGTAGGCTATGTTTTTCTAAATAAATAGCCTTATTTAAAAAAAATAAATAAAAAGTTGGAGTCCTTCAGCGGAATCGAATGTGTGAGTATTTAGTACAAGTACTTAAGGACAGCAATTGGATAAACTTGATTGGCATAACCTGGTCAGCTAATTCGCCATTGTTTTATCGATGGAATCAGAAAATTTTTAAATAAAACCATATATTATTATTTAATAGTAATATACTGATTATATGTAAAAAAAATTGATAAAATTATTAAATTTATTAATAAATTAATTTTCAGATTTTCATAGTAATTAAATATGCGCAATAAAATTATTATATGTACACGTTCTATTCAATTAAATTTCCATTGTCCATTTCTTCAAAGGATCTATCCACCGGTAACTGGTCTCCTCGCCCTCGGACACGAAGTACGTATATTTGTCATCTGAACATTATGTATAAATTGTTAGCTTTGTTTGGCTGTTTTTTTTTTTTTTTGCTTTCTTTCCTGTACCTTGATAGCCGCGCGCTATCAAGTCTTGCTCTAGAAAAAACATTATGTATAATTGGCAACCGCACAGTTGGTTGCAAAGGAATCGCTACAGAAAAGTCCGAAGAAACCAAAATAAATTGAATAAAATTTGAAGAGGAAAAGAAAGAAAGGATCCCGATTAGACCTGGGCAACGTGGATAACGGAAACAGAACGAGGGCGTTTCGTATTTCGTTTCGTTTCAATAAACGGTATGTACCGGTTGATTCGTTATTCGTTTCGTTTGGACGGAACGTAGCGGAACAGTATAATTTACACTGTATTTCACATAAATGAATCACGAATTGCATTTCGTTCCGTTTGTGAAACGGAATGAAATTTCGTTCCATTATATGTTCCACATGGACGGAACGGAATGATTTTGCGTATTCGCGTATGTATCAGGTGTTCCGAATCCACAATGCATCAGGTGTTACCGTGTTAGAACTTAGAACGACCTAATGTAGTCGTGGTACAAAAGAACTAAAATAACGGAACAAAGTTTTAACTACAGGGGCTGTTTGGATCGCTTAGGAACAGGAGGAATTTCCTATTCCTAGGTATAAAGTATTAGAAAATGTATAATTTTGTGAAAAGTTTGAATTGTTTATAATAAATTTATGTCTAGAAATAAAAAAATTCCTTCTCAAAAGATTGAGTCAACCAGATGAGGCCCAGGAAAGATATCACAGGATTATCGCCCAACGAAAGAACTACCATTTCCAGAACACGAAAACCCCATCTCACGGACTCTAAGTACCCCGGCAGGAACCCACCAAGGACTCACAAGGCCCCAAACCATAGAAAGACTGAGGGACCCCCGGCTTCTGGACTCCGGGCTCCCGAATCATGGCCCGGGATTCCACGAGACCTCGGAGCCCCAGAGGGCCTCGGGGATTTTGGGCCTCGGACTCCCCGGTGAGATCCCGGAAAAGAGGACAAAACCAGAAGTACGGCGACAGCTGGACTGATAAGAGCAGCGTCTAGCAAAAAATAGTACCATGATAGGCTATATATGTAACCCCCGCCTTACCGTGGGGGGACCTTTTTTCTTTGAGTTTTCTTCTAGCTTAGGACCTCTTGTAACAAGTTAGGAAGAGAAATGATACAACTTTCGTTACTTCTGTTGTCATAGCTTCATGATCTGAACTAAAACGTATAAATTGCCTAGTTAGGTTAACCTCTACCCTAGACGGTGACACTTTCTATTTCCATATGATCCAAACAGCACATAAGTTTTCTTTTTTTTTTGAACCGAAAAAAAAAACTTATAAGTTAAAACAAGGTCGCCATCCCGTTTCCCAATGAACTACGGTGCCTACGTATTTTAATTTTTTATAAGAGATGGATTCTAATTTCTAAGTTTGATCGGTCAATTCATTAATTCGTCCCATACGACAAGGAGTCACCGAGTCAGGGAGCGAAGTTGGTCTTCTTCTTGGATAAATGTTAACTTTTGTCTCGGTTTCACATGTTTTCATTTCATGACGAAGGATCGTGACCGCAAAAAATCTCCAGTCCAGTCCACATTTTATGTTCCAGATTTTGGGTAGTGGAATAATCAGTGAAGACAAATAAAATATATATATATATAAAAAAAGTATCATTATGAAATTGCGTCGGAAGTATGAATTATTGGTGGTGGCACTACGGGAAAAAGGACCTTCTGTAACGGCATTTCTGTAACGGTTATTGAAATAACCGTTACAGAATAGTGAGGCATTAGGCGGGAAAATAGGCGCCACAAATCTGTAACGGTTATTATGAAACAACCGTAATAACATTTCCGTCATGGTCAGGGAAAAAAATGCATCAACCTTCTGTAACGGTTGTTGGATAATAACCGTTACAGATTTATTATATTCTGTAACGGTTATTATCCAACAACCGTTACATAGAGGCAAATAATTTTGTTTTTATTTTTTTAGTGATTCTGTAACGGTTATTTGGAAATAACCGTTACAGAAAGGTTATGTATAAATAAAATATCATCCTCACTCATCTAACTCTCAGTCGCGCGCACTTTTCAACATTCAAACGGATCAGAAGTTCAAAGTATATTTTCATGAACTCCTCTTTATTTAAATTATTTTGCATTTCGTTAATAATTTGAATATATATAGGCATCAATTTCGTTCATATAGTAAACGTCATCAAGTAGTAGCTAGCAATAATACACAGATCAGGTGAGAAAAGGAAGAGAGTGAAGGCAAAGTAAAGAAGAATGCTCTTTGTTGATATTCCAAGAAGAAAATTTAAGGATTACAGCCATAAAGCATACAGAGCTAAACAAAAAATTTAAGACAAAGAGAAGAAGCACTTTTCAACATTCAAACGGATCAGAAGTTCAAAGTATATTTTCATGAACTCCTCTTTATTTAAATTATTTTGCATTTCGTTAATAATTTGAATATATATAGGCATCAATTTCGTTCATATAGTAAACGTCATCAAGTAGTAGCTAGCAATAATACACAGATCAGGTGAGAAAAGGAAGAGAGTGAAGGCAAAGTAAAGAAGAATGCTCTTTGTTGATATTCCAAGAAGAAAATTTAAGGATTACAGCCATAAAGCATACAGAGCTAAACAAAAAATTTAAGACAAAGAGAAGAAGCACTTAGAACTGCTGTACATTAAAGGAGGCATTAATAGCATTAAAGAACCAAGGCAGAAAACTTGAAGAGGCAATGGCTAAAAAGGGATCACCAGTAGCACAATGTACTGGCAAGGAGACACCAGAAGCTGATCCAGTAGGAGGAGCAACATAAGCTGATTCAGTAGAAGTTGAATCGGTGTCAGTCGATGGTGGTGGAGGAGGTGGTGGAGGAGGTGGAGGAGGCACCCAAGGCCTGCCGGGGCCTACAAAAGGTGGTTCAGTGGGCCCTCCAACTTGTTCAAAACCTTCAATATGTACCCTAGCTCTGGCAGCTCGAGGGTCTGCAGAGATAACCAAATGATGAGGGATCTCTGAGGGATGAGCTCCTTTAATAAGCAAACGCAAATGAAGGAAGATCCCATCAGAGAAGTGAGGAGCAGTGAAAATTGGATAACCAAACCCAGACACCAGCATGTTAATGGCACTTCTATTCCAGAGATGAAGAGGGGGACCAGTAATTCTGATTCTGGTACGATAAAGAGGAGGTTCATAAACTGTACCAGCACGCTCAGTCCACCTTGTTAGAACCAATCTAACATTCTGCAGGTAAATGACACCTAGGCTGCAGATTTCATTCCTGACCCCTTGATTTGGGCAAACCAGAAGAAAATCTCCAGAGGTTGGGTGCACTGGAGAGAGACGATACTGGTGAACTGCAAAACCAAACTGACGTGCAAGTCTGAATCCCAAGCGGTGCTCAAGATCAGGCGGAAGTAATCCTTCTGCTTGGAATGTAACAATCGCCGCTCTGTGCAGAACTTCATTTTCAGGGTCAAGATCTTGTATAAGAGAGTAAAACATATTTAAATGATCAGGTCTGAGATCTTCAAACTCAGCAGCACTGTTCATAGGCACAAATTGCCAATCATGAAGGTTTGCCATATCTGAAGAAAGAACTAAAAAGGAGGAGAAGTGGAAGAGGCAGCAAGAGGGGATTGAGTATTAATAGATGGGGGAGGGAGAGGAGAAGGCAAAGAGATTAAAGGAAGAATTGAAGAAGTTCTCTGACAATTATGACCAAATTTAAGACAAACCAAGCACCTCTTCGGAAGACTACAACTTGATTCAGGTGTTCTGATATTGAGATTCTGATATTGATGATTCAGGTACGTTCTGACCAAATTTAAGACAAACCAAGCACTTTTATCTAAGCTATTAATGATATTGAGATTCTGATATTGTACGATTCTGATATTGAGATTCTGATTTGATTGATACTTGTGAGGCAAACTAAATACTTTGTTTATTGTTTGTGTAATATGCATGATTATATATATGTTTGATATATGTGTGATATGCTGCATGTGTTTAATGTAAATTGGGTACCAATCTGGTACCAATTCGGCTAGCAAATTGGGCTAGCCAATCAAACAGGCGAAACACAAAAAAAAGGACCTTCTGTAACGGTTATTAAGGAATAACCGTTACAGAATAATATAATTTCATTTTTTTTATTATAAACATTATCTGTAACGGTTATTAAGGAATAACCGTTACAGAATATTATAATTTCATTTTTTTTTATTATAAACATTATCTGTATCGGTTATTACCTAATAACCGTTACAGAATATTATAATTTCATTTTTTTTATTATAAACATTATCTGTATCGGTTATTACGTAATAACCGTTACAGAAGCCAATCTTCTGTAATAAGTCTTCTGTAACGTTTGTTTAAATAACCGTTACAGAAAGGTTATGTATTTAGGTTAAGTCTTCCCAGCCGCATTCCTTTCTCTCTTCTTTTCATTTTATTCAAAGAAATACCTCTCTTATCCCTTCTGTTTCATTCCAAAAAATAGCAAAAAATTTATAAAAATTCTGAAAAAAAGAGAACAAAAAGGAGAGCAGATTTGAGGTAAAAAAACAAAAAATTTGTATCGTATTTTTTCATATTTTTTCCTTATTTATTTCGGTTTTTTCATGAGAACGAGAGCAGATTCAACGGATCGATCGAAAGAACGACAAGGAGAAGGAGAGCAGATTCAACGAATCGATCGAAAACTGGATAATTTTATATTTCTTCGGTACTTTCATAAACTCCTCTTTTTTCATATATATGCGATTTAGGGTTAACTGCTTTTTTTCCTTTTGCTTTTAAGTTGTAATTGACAAATAATTGAGCTAAATAATTGAGCTGAATTACGGTTGACAAACAATGCAATTTACATAGGCTGACAAACAATGCTATGGTCAATAGTGTCTGCCAATTGCATACCAGAGGTGTACATGAAGGAATTTTGTGTGTTAAGTTTTGAATTTCTCCTTGCATATGTATTATTGACCTCTGGTATGCGCATGAATCAAATTGCCTGTTGGCCACAAATGTCAAATGTCAATAGAAACCTTTCTACTAAAGAGCAATTTATATTGTTTCAAGCTTGATTCTGTATCTAAACATCACAAACATACATCTAAACATCACACAATTCTTGCCATTAACAGTACAATACAACAATAAATAACTGAGAAGTAAAAAAAAAGGGCAGCATCTAGGTAGAGGATGTGTCATCAGTGGAGCCATTGCTCTTCTTTGCTGCTTCCTGCTTCTTTGCCAAATCCATGAAGGTTTTTTCCATGTCTGTTTTCAAGTCAGTGCAATTATTGAAAAAGTTAAATGTATATTTATGTAGAGCTATTCTCTAAACTAGGATTTATGTAGAGCTATTCTCTAAACTAGGATTTATGTATTCTCTAAACTAGGATTTATGTATTCTCTAAACTAGGATTTATGTAGGATTTAAACTATAGAAGTTATTTAGGGCTTTTGAACATATTGTCTAGAAAGAAGCTATTCTCTAAGCTATTTAGGACTTCTGCACATATTGTTACTAGAAAGAAATGTAGAGTTACCTTCTGTGGAGAATGACATCTTGCTGGGCTCCTCTGAGGGTGTCTTCATGAGTTCATCGACTGATTGGTCCTCAGTAGGAGTTGTATTGTCACTCTCTGTGTCAATTTTTTCATCCTCATCAGTATCAGTCTCCTGAGAGCTTAGGTTGAACCCAGGGGGTACACTGGGCCCACTGGTGTGCCCTGGGCCCTCATGTTGAGCTCTGTGGCTCTCTTTCCTAGCCTGTTTCATCTCCTTCCTGAACTGTGCCTCAAGATCTTCTTGTACTCCTTTTCCTTTAGAAGTAGAGCTTGTAGGTTTGATTACCCTGGTGTCTCCAATGAGAACTCCTGTCTCCTTAGTTCTGCTTCCTCCCTTGGTTTGTGATCTAGTAATCATTGAGGGGATGACCTCATCTATCTTCCTTTTTTTTGCTTGAGTATTATTGGGGGTTGTGGTTTTTGCAGCCTTTTTCTTTGCTTTTCTCTTGCTCTGTCGCATGGTTGTAGTACTGCCAGAATCAACCCTATCAGGTGGATTGATACTTTGCAGTCTTGCCTCATCAGCAGGGGACCATTCAATCCTAGGCAAAGCTTTGATGTATTCATGACGTGGGTTTCTGATTTGTGGTTCCTCAACTACGTACTGAACACGAAGTAGGTCAATTTTTCCATTTCTTCTGTGTAATTCAAATGCACGAGAGGCTGGTATTCTATCCCTATGTTCAACCAATACTTCTACTCTAGCAAATCTGGCATCTATACCCATGTATGTTGGTGCATCAGCATGTAAAACTGTACCAAAAGGGAAAAAGATGTTTGCTCCATACCATGAGCACCATCCAAATGAAAGATCAGCAATTCTTACCCATAGCCTCACACTATCTGCTCTGGGGTCTAGTTCCCTTGGAGGATCAATGAGGATGGGAAATGGCCGCCTCATGTTGTTTCCATATGTGATTTCAATAGTGCCTTTTCTAAACATCTCATCGCGCCATTGCTCAGAGGGGCCGATGATGAGAAATCGGTTTTCTAGGAGTGTTGTCACTCTGTGTTGTCCTGCAGGGAGGCGTCTTCTCATCTCTATCATGACATCAAGCAAAGTTACACCTTCCATGGTTTGGATGACAATGGATTTGGTGATCTCTGCACTGGCCGGAGCAGTGATGTCGTCTTCATCAACTCTGATGGGATCAAGGTTTTCCATGGTTGGTTTTTGAGTAGAGAGATAGGAGGGAGAAGTGAGAAATTAGTTTGAAACTGAAAAGGCGTGGGGTTCTACAGTTTGGTCATTTATAGTACAAATGAGTTTGAAACTGAAAATATGAAGAGTTGCGTGCTTTAATTTTTGAATTGTTAATCATATGAAGAGTTGCGTGCTTTAATGAGTGTTCAGATAAGCATCTCTTGGAGTACTGGATTGTAACAGTATGCTGCATGTGTTATCTAATGTAAATTGGGTACCAATTTGGTACCAATTCGGCTAGCAAATTGGGCTAGCCAAATCAAAAAAAGCGAAACAAAAAAAAAGGACCTTCTGTAACGGTTATTAAGGAATAACCGTTACAGAATAATATAATTTCATTTTTTTATTATAAACATTATCTGTAACGGTTATTAAGGAATAACCGTTACAGAATATTATAATTTCATTTTTTTTTTTATTATAAACATTATCTGTAACGGTTATTAGAGAATAACCGTTACAGAAGAGTGGCTTCTGTAACGGTTATTAGAGAATAACCGTTACACATGTTCTCCAAAAAGCTGTACCAGATTTCCCTTGCATAATACTATAACGGTTATTAGATAATAACCGTTACAGAAGATTGGCTACTGTAACGGTTATTGTCTAATAACCGTTATAGATCTGTAACGGTTATTAGACATTCTGTAACGGGGGCTACAGTAACGTTTCGTGTACCGTTACAGAAGTCTTTTATTAACCGTTACAGAAGCCAAAATTTCACGTAGTGTGGTGGTGAAGATCAATATTGAAATGATAATGATATTTTTTATGGAATTCAAATATGCACTTTTTTAAAAAAAATTACAAAGTTAAATATTAAAAATACTACATAGAATCCATTCAGTTGAATGTCCCCCATTTTTTGCTATCTACGCCACGAGTCTCATAACGCAATAATTTCGTTATCGTTGATGCATTTTTTTTTTTGCATGTTTGTGTTATTAAATATTTAAATTCAAATGTAATGATTTAATTTATAGTATATCTATGATTTATCCGTTCTAGTGAGTACATGACTGCATTTTAGCGGGTGTTTTTTTTGTCCAGCGTTTGTTGCATTATTCTGATTTAGCAGACTTCTATACAAATATATACGCACATCAGCAGTTGTTATTTATGAAATATTTTGTACACTTAGAATAGTTAGTAGGTTTGATATGTGACTTCAATTTAATATAAATTTGACCTCTACTGCTCAGGGACATGAATAAATTAAATGTACACAGTTTGCCTAAGGGCTTCTAATGATTTACGTTTTGTAAAAATAAAGCAGAAAAAGAAAAAAAAATAATTATGACAGTAAAAAGGTGAATATCTTTATTTGATCTCTACAAGTTTACAAATTACAAGCCTCTATTTATTTATAGGGCTTAAAATGTCATACAATAAACCAAAAGTCCTATAATAAATGAATAGAAATGAAGTAGTGAGAATCATGAAGAAAAGTAATCCATAAAAATCATTTAATTTGATTCATAACATTACACAGTTTGCTGTAAAAATTTTTTTAGAAGACTTGATGCAGTCATTTGACAACATCATATTTGAAGCCTCTTTTTGGACCACCTTTCAAGTGTACCGTGTACGCCTATTTAACTCGCCGCGGTCCCTCCATTACCGTTACGGTTCCGTCTAATCCTGCAATCCTGTGACTCGGTGTAATACTCCAGGCGTATTTGAAAAATATACCTCGATAAACCTTTATGGCACAGTGATCAGTGATCACTGCCACTGATGGTACGGTTACTAGTTTGTTTCAACCGAAAGAAGAAGAAAGGAGAGAAGAGAAAAAAGGCGAGATTTTGCTTGCGTCGATTTATCTCAATCGCGTTAGGTTCTTTTCTAGATCTTCTAATTGATCATTCGTTTTTCAAAATCGATCTAAATTCTACCTCTACGGGAGGTTAATTACATATATTTCCCTCCGATTTGTGACCAATTCTCATCTTGAATAGAAAGAGAAGACACTAACTCAGATTAAGATCAGTTTTTGTTTTAATTTTTAGTCAGGAGGTTCAGTTTGTGAACTAAAATGGATTTGGAATAACTATTGTGAATACCAAATGTTCCTCTGTCGCATATCTATGTCTGTTTCTTTGTAGATTGATTGATTTCTATTTTGGAGGTGTCGAATGCAGCATTAAGCTTCGAAATCCATCTATAGCTTGCCAAAGATACATTTCTGAATCATTAATCAAAATAGATTGATCGGTTGAGGAAATCGTTTGAATTCAATCTCTTCTCCTTAGATTTCCCATTCTGGATAACTAGTCACGGTTAGGAGTCCCACTGACAATTTTATTTCAGGAATTAAATTCAAGTTATTATAATAGTTCCAGATGTGAAAAGTTTGAACTGATGCACACTTGGAAGAGTTCCTATCACTCGTTATGTTTTAGACATGCCCTATTTTTTCAACAACCCTGCTCAATTAGGCTTTCTTCTTTCAAAATTTATTTTGGTTAGAATGGCTAATTTAGTGTCACCTAATAAGCTTTTCAAACCCAATTGTATGAAGTGATTTCTAATTTGAATTGTTTGTAATGGAAATGCAGATAAAGATGGATCAGTACAAGGTGAAGCAGTTAAAATTTGAAGATTACCTTTCCTTCTTTCATGACCACCGTGCAGAAATGCTAACCTGTAGCCAGCTCAATCAGGTCTCTCTCTCCTCTCTCTTCTCCCCGGCCCGCCCTCGTGTTTGTTTACTGTATGGGCGTGCACAGACAGTAATTTAGTTGTAATTGACATCTATTTGGTTTCTTGAAGCAGATTTTGTCCATGCATGGATTTGTGAAGCTAACCAATCATATTAAGGTCAGATTACTAGTAACTTTTCATACTAATATGGATTTCGTAATGTCTGTTTAAGAGTTCTATGTTGGCTAGTTAATAAGTATGGAAACGTGCTCTATAATTTACTCAACTGATATTCATTGATTAAAAAGATGGTAGTATGTATGCATGGATTTTTTAATCTAAACAGCATTCTTTAAGATTAGATTCCTAATAGTTTCTCTATTTTAATTGGGAGTATGGGGTAGTGAGGAGCTTAACTCTGGCTAGTAAAACAATTGCAGTATCAAATCCACTGGTGCTCTCTGGTGAAGCCAACTCATATTTTAAAATAAAAGAGATGATAGTTGTATACACACTTCAAATTTTCAAAACTGTATGTATTTGAATGAAAGTACTAAAAAGAGTTATCTTCAAATGATTACTACTTTCCTTTTGGTAGGAGGATGCCATGAATGCTGTATATTCACTGAATCTTGCCATCCCTACAAGGTCAACAATCAATAACAGTATATGTTGCCCCACACCTCCTTTATCTCTGGAAGAAATGAAACGGGCCATACGAGAAATTGAGTGGGAAGAGTGCCCAATTGGATCTGTTGTGAGCTTTAAACCAATGGGCTACTGTGCTGCCTCTGCCAGTTTGAGCTTAGGAGTTTCCAGTGAGTTGGTGGAAATACGTAAAAAGGAGAAGAAGGCAGAGAAAGAGAAGATACATGACAGTAATGCTGGTGGTGTTACTAAACCGTGAGTTAACCTTTACTTATTTGTTGATTTATAGTTGTGAGGGTGTGTATGTAGCAAGGGTGGAAGCAAACATAATGGTTACGAATAAAGTCTCTGAGAACAACAGAAAGTAGAGAATTTATAATTTAATTCCTTTGCTATTCTTATTTATAAGTTGATTCCTTTCCTATTCTTACTCGGTTAGATTGCCAGTGAAGAAAATAGTACATGTGCCTGTTATTAGCAAAGAACATGATGGCTACACTTGGCGTGGAAATGGTACAAAAAAGAAAGCAGGGGTTGCTTACAGGTAAGTGTGATTTGTCTATCTTTCAAATTATGCTTCTTTTGAGATTTACTGGATGGTCCCAGAATCCAGCTGATAAGCATGTAAAAGAAAATTAAAAATAAAGGGCTACTTAATTTACTGGAGTTGTTACTAACTGATTGTTATGGAAATAAATTGCTAGTCCGAATCTGATATTTGCTTTTCTTACAAAGGTGGTATTATCGATGTCGTATGAAGAGCTGCCCTGTACGCAAGACTGTTGCGACAGATATAAATGACTCATCAATGTGCAATATCACCTACATAGGAGAGCATGATCATGAGATTCCATGCCAGTAATATATAGTTCTATGATGCAGGAACTAGCAATTGAGTTTAACCTAATTGAGTACTAATAAGGTCCTAATTTTCTGTTTCATTGTGCTGTTCAAATTGTGATGTCAATTTATGCACATATATTAGACTTCAAGGATTTCACATAAAGGAATAGTATTCTTGAAAATGACCTTTTCTTTTGACCTGTGCTTGTAAAGTTGTAATGCCAAATTGTGCTTCTGCAAATGTTACTGTTTTCATCATTGTAGTAACTAATGTATGTAGTACCTCTATTATTAGCTGGCCAAGATAAGGATAGAGAGTTCTTAATCTGTTGCCCTACCAAATACATGATAAAATCACAAAGTGGGATAGGAACTTTGTGCCTCAATGCTAACCACAGCTCTCAAGTAAAAATCGGAAATCTGCCACATATTTAGCAGTACAAGACAGATTTGTAAGTTATAGTTGCCATTATATAATTATTTTTGGCGATTATCTAACAATATGAATGTGTTGAATTTGTTATTTACATAAACTGATATTATCCAGATAATTGAGCTTTGTTAACTGTTTAAATCTAACATCTAACTATAATTTCTTTGAGTATTTTATTATAGTTGACATCATCTTATTTTAAAACTGTCTTATAAAGATATATCTATAAATTCATTCAGATAATTCAAATTGTTTTCACTATATATATATTATGTGAAATAATGAAGCAGACAAAGGACCGCCCCACCAATCTTCCTTTGGAAGAGCATCCAATAAACAAACTAAAAAACAACAGACAAAAATGATTAAATGACTACGACTAGACCAGTCCTTAAATTCGCGTCTCGTAGAAAGAAATGATTAAATAAGTCGTATATAATTTGTTCGAATCAGTTTGGAATTGGAGCTGCTGACGAGCTGGAATTATCGACGAATCTAACTCGAGAGTCGAGAACTCGAGATGGACCCAACTCACTGGAAACCAACTCATGAATTGGGCCTGAAGTTTCTCTCTTACCGGAAAAAATTAATAGTAACGTTACTGTTCATCTAAATTTTGATAATAACAAAAAAAATTTAAAATTTTAATACTAATATTGCTGAATCGTCGTTTGGAATGACGAATGGTCTGAATCCTTGGATCATCATTCCAAACGATGATCCAATGTTGGATCGTTGTTTGAAATGACGATCCAAGGCTTTAAAGCAAATGACAATAATGTGTTTAATTTGATCGAAGGTAATTATTATTTTAACAAATAAAGGTCAGAAAGTAAAAGCAGATGGCTAAGTTTTACGTGGAACAATCTCATCCAGTTTTTTTTTGGGTGTTTATCATGTTTCATTGCACAATTAATGATTAAATTAAATACTGTAGCAATATTTTATAATTTAAGTAAAATATTTAAAGAAGCTCATCGGCAACCACAGTTAGACCCAACAACAGTGTTATTCAAAATAATCAGTGATTGATGCCAAAAAAATTTGTGGGATCCAACAAATTCATCATAATATATAATATCAACACATTAAATTTAAATAACTTCATAAGAATATACTTGTAATTATTTATGGGTTCAAACCATTAAATTTAAACAACAAGAAGTCGATGCAGTTTTCTAGAATGAAACCACGCAATTCGCTGACAACCCTGGTGTC
Organism: Rhynchospora pubera; assembly: GCA_028095005.1. Lineage (NCBI taxonomy): Eukaryota > Viridiplantae > Streptophyta > Magnoliopsida > Poales > Cyperaceae > Rhynchospora > Rhynchospora pubera. The sequence continues at coordinate 41,911,777 of CM051461.1, forward strand.
AGTAATCAACAAGAACCTGATGCAGCTTTCTAGAATGAAGCCGCTCAATTTGCTGACAATGCTGGTGTGAGCCACCAACCACGACCCTCCAAGATCAAAACCTCCATTCCTCTACACCAAATCTGTAAAAAATTTGGAGCCCCTAACTTAAAATTTTTTTCCATGATATTGAAACATCAATGCAGAAAGCAATCGTCGTTCACTAGTCCGTCTATCTCCGATTAAAATAACACCGGAAGAGACGTAGCTTGACTTAGGACCCATTTGCTTAAAATTCCAAAATTAAAACTCCATTAGCAAATCAAATTAAATAATTTAATAAGTATTTTAACATTTTCCTATTGAGGAAATTAATTACCTCCGATCAAATAATTTTTTTAAGCAATTAATTTAATAATCATTTAATTGTATAAAATTTTGTCCACATTAGTTTAACCATTTGCTTAAAAAAAATGTTGTTGCCTTGGATCGTCGTTTCAAACAACGATCCACTGTTTTGTCCACATTATAATTTTTTAATTACCTCCGATCAAATAATTTTTTTAAGCAAATAATTTAATAATTATTTTTAAGTTTTGTCCACATTATAAAGCTTAATTCTCTACTCTCATTTAATTGTATAAAGTTTTGTCCACATTATTTTAACCATTGCTTTAAAAAAAAGTCTTGTTTCCTTGGATCCAACATTGGATCGTTGTTTGGAATGACGATCCAAGGATTCAGACCATTCGTCATTCTAAACGACGATCCAGCAACGTTAGTATTAAAATTTCAATTTTTTTTGTTATTATCAAAATTTAATTGAACAGTAACGTTATTATTAATTTTTTCGGCTCTCTTACCTTCCCCCCCCCCCCCCCCCCCCCCCGTAACGTAGGCCCAATATCTCTCTCTCTTCTCTGTCTCAATTGAGTCAATTCCCTCTTTCTCTGAGAAAGAGCGCCAAAAATATTTCCACGACGAAAATGAAATTCGCTTCCCGCCACCGCCAATCCCCATCTTCAGTTACAGTCTTACAGATTCCCTTTTTACTCCTTTCTATATTTTCTCTTTCGATCATGCCTTCTCTATCTCCTCCATCAAATCGAAACAAAACCCAATCCCATCGTGTTGCTCGCACCAGATAATAAGCCATGGACATGCGAGCGATCGCCTCCAAGTTGGGCTTAGTTGCATCCAAGCCGTTGATCCGCAAGGCCGAGGAGCTCCGGCGACTCTCCGACGTCCATTTTGATTCATCCATCATTGGAGTGGTATGGTTCTTTTTTCTTTATTTATTTACAAGCTGTTCGATTTGTTACCACATTGAAATAGCCCAAAGTTTTCTGTTTTGTTAATGTTTTTTTTTTCTCAATTAGTTATCGCAATAGGGACTAGAAGTTAGTAATGTTTTCAGGGTGTCCATCGAAGTTAAAGAATTATTTTCAAGGGTATTTAATTAAAAACGTCCTGTTTGGTTCAATCTTTAATGAAAAACAAAACTTGATCTTTGTGTTCCTTTGAGGTTCTTCATGGACATCTGATTAATTGTAGGCTGTAGATACGTTTCTGGATGGTTTGCCAGTACCATTGATGATTTAAATAGCGTTAGGAAGGTTTTTACGAATAATATGAAAAATCTTCATGGGTAAATTCTTTGGTACTCCCCTTAATGAGGCTAATTTCATGTTTCTGTACATGTAGGGAGAGGTGTGCAAAGCCATTATTTGCCTGGAGATCGCTGCCTCAAAGTTAGTATCTGCAATCGCACTCCAACTGTTTGACAATATGCCCTTAATTTATTAGAGATATACAAGCATCACTGAAAACAAAATATTCTATGTGCCCCTTAACATATGAAAGAGTGACTAAGATCCCCCTCAAAACTAAAAAACTGTTGAAATAGTCTCGACTTCCATTTCTGCTCAAAATACCAAGTGGACTACTCAGTCTCAAGTCTCCTTCTACCATCAAACTGAAAACTGAAGATTAAATTGAACAATTTTGGGGGCACAAGTTTTTAGCGTAAATGCACGGGCATAACTTCATGGGTACTAAGTTGTCCTTGAGTCAGTATATTGTAGGGTACCCAAATGTTGAATAACCAGTCGTACAATATGTGCTGTCCCATAATCTTTTGGCACTAAAGAAATGTTTTCCATTCCGGTGAAGTACCCAGGAAATGTTAAGTCATATTATAATGGCTGAGATCTTGAGGTTATCATTTGTAGGTTTCAAGTGATATTTAACAGGAAGGGTGCAATACAAATGAGTGGCATGTCGGAGAAGGCTTATATGAGATCATTTAATGCAATGCAAAATAGCCTTGGTGTCAAGTAAGAATTTTCTTTGTACTTCTTTTTCATATTTCTTTAATGCCATATAGACAATTCATGCCCCTATGTAGTTCATTTGCTCGCAGTTTTATTTTAGAAATGTCCTTATAGTAAACTTACTGATTCTGGTGATAAGCTTGTGTTTCGTAAGATATCAAACGAATTGTGTGAACAGTGGACGTAGATCCTTTATTGACTAATATCAAGAAATTTATAAAGAGAAGATTGATAACCACGGACTTGTTTAAATATGTTATTTTGTAGGTTAACTCTCGATGTGCGGGAACTTGCAATTCAATTTGGTTGTGTCAGACTAATCCCTTTTGTTCAAAAGGGTCTATCCTTGTAAGATTTTATATAAATTCTTTTACATTGACAAAAATATGTCCTTTCAGTCATCTATGTGTAATCTTTCAAACATTTACAACAATGATTTATATCTTGAGGCTATTCACAATTTTTCTTTAACAAATTGTGTCAATTTTTTTCCCTATCTGAGTTAAATCTGCAGATATTAATTCATAAACTTAATGGCATTTAATTTAGGTATAAAGAAAGGTTTCTGGCAGCTCTTCCGGCTTCACGAACAGCAAATACTGACTTTAACCGACCAGTATTTACTGCTGTTGCATTTTACTTGTGTGCAAAAAGACATAAGGTAATTTCATTTCAGGAAAAAATTATTTAAGGCATTTTAAGTGCAGTTTAGACGATTCAAAATGAACGATGGAATTGGGTATTAAGATGGTGACTTTCTCGTTTGGATCTGGTATCATTCAGTGCCTACTGAATTGAAGATCCCATACTAGTGCAAAACTATGAATATGATCCCATCCTAATGGAGGAAATTGGTGTAAAATTTGAAGTGAAATTTTCAAGTTCTATTCATCCCATGATTATTTGACTGAGCTCCCTCCACTATGACAATATGACAGCCTGCTACACAATTGTTTATTGCCCTTATTGGTATAATCCGAAGGAGCATATGCCAACAACTCTAAAGATGTGAATTTCTTATGAATTCTATTGCTTTGTTGTCTATTTTTTTTGTCAGCTTAAAGTAGACAAGTCAAAGCTGATAGAAGTGTGTGGTACCTCCGACTCTGAATTTGGCAATGTAAGAGTCTCATCTGTTGCTATATTTCACTTATTTATGTCTCCACATATGTATTACAGAACAAATGGAACTTTAAAATTTTATGTAGGTTTCTACATCAATGAAAGACCTCTGCTTTGATGTTTTCGGGATTACAAAGGAAAAGAAAGATGCCAAGTCAGTCAAAGGAAATAGAGGTACCTTATTGGCTCATGTATTATTCTATGCTTGTTCCCTGAATTTTTTTTTTTTTATAGTCATAGCTAGTATCATGAACCCCTCACCTGTGTGGCCCTTATTCTGCATCTTTCTTGTTTTGGTTTGGAAGCGTGGAGGTACACCATTGTTAAATAATGAAATTTGTAATTTATTCTTGCAGAGTTATTGGACGTATTGCCTGGAAAGAGGAAGCATGAAGATGAAAGTGGTTTCTCGTCTGATGATTCATCAGTTGATGATGAGCCTGATCTTGATGTAAGCAATTCATCTGGTACTTACTGGTATCAAACATGTATCAGATTATACAAACCCTAAACATTATTATGAAAATGAAGTCCAATATTGATCTTATTTGCCTGAGTCGGTCTCAATTATGCGACCATGGTACCAAAGCTTTTAATTGTAAATCAAAACCCTTGTTAACCTGATAGTCTTAGCTATTTAATTTTAATAGTGCAATTGTGGAATTTCGAAATTATCTATAAAAAAATGAGCAAGTCCTGCATTGCGTGTCGTTTTTGCTGAATAATTAACCATAATCTTATCTGACAAGCAAGTAATTCTAAAATTTTGAGCTCACTGTTTATTTTTGTGTTTGGCTTCTGTAAGTTCTATGAAACACAGAAATGAGTATCTGGAGCAAAATTAAGTCGAGGATCAGTTCAGAATTGGGTCAATTTTTGTAAATTTTTTGTTTAATTTCCCTTTTGGAAGACAGACTTTGTTTTACCAATTCAATATATCCATCAATGAGTTTCAGTTATATCTTTTGCTCCATATTACAATGACTAGAACTGTGCCCACACAATGGAGTGTATAAACCAATTCAGATCCAAAGAAAGTGTATCACTTACTAGAACTGTGCCCACACAATGGAGTTTCTATCTCTTACCTGTTGTACCTTTGCAGTTACCAACATATAAAAGGCAAAAACAAGTGGAGAAAAAGGCGTCTGAAGAATGGAAATCATCTGTTCTTTCCTCAAATAAGAAGATCAAGACAGGTTTATTTTAGTTGTTTAGTTTTTAAATGTACATGTTGCAGGAATTCCCCCTCTACCCCTCAAACATACAATATGCCAAAATGAAAATTTGGTAAGAAACTATGAAAAGTGATATAGAAAGGAAAAGCACTTGTACAGTAATGTTCTAACTACACTGTCCCATGAAGTGAAGTGATGACTGAAAAGGTTTTTCCACACACCTGAAATCATAGGATAATTCCTAAAGCATTGGGTTATTCCTGTGTTCCTAAAAACACAACACAAGTGTGGCTACCTGGAGGATGATTCCTAAAAACACACCTGAAATCATAGGATAATTCCTAAAGCATTGGGTTATTCCTGTGTTCCTAAAAGCACAACACAAGTTTAGAGAATAACAAGCAGCTAGCTCTTTTTTTTTATTATTATAATAAGGCCCAGAAATGTTACTTTCAGAAATTATAACTTGATGCCATATTCATTCTATTTCTCTCTCTTAACAGCTCCTGCCAAGCGGAAAATCCAAGCTCAACTTAATTTTGAAGCCAAGCCTTCTGACTCTGATTTTGTTCAAGTATAGAAATAACAATGTGGGATGAATGTACAATTTTGCTGTTGTTGGTTGTTCTCTTCTCCTTGTTTCTTGTAAACATAAAAGTTTGGTAAAGGTCTTTGATAATTGAAAATGTGAGATCTAAATCTAATTTACTAATTATGCATCCTGTCTTTCTCAAGAAAAAATAGGAAATGTATGAGGTCAACTTTCCTTCCAACTGACTTTTATAATTGAATATACATATTACATTTTTATATCTTCTGTGCCACGTTGTCAACTATTTTACTAATACTTTTGTAGTATGGTCATTAGAATGAAGAATTATCTATGCCTTAACCTTAGTCTAGCTAGTAGGTATGAACAAAACTAAAAGGAAGAAGACTTTGATTTTGTGACTGAGAACTTTGACAAGTTTCCGTCTCTTGTGATTTCTCTGCGTCAGTCGACTCAGTCCACAGTCAACGATGCCATAATCAATCCCGACTTTCCCCAATGAGAATGCATAATTTCCTATTACGCTATCAAGGGGGTACTTTTGCAGATAAACCCAATTTATTTAGAAATAATAATAATAAGAAGAATGCATAAAGTTGTCGACATTTACTGCTATTTAGTTTTCTTTCCTTCAAATATCATACACTAAGTATTAAGACTGCAGCATGCAGAAATGAAATGACCAAACAAGCTCAAATTTATAATCTCGTAATACAAATTAAGCCAACTAATTGAAAGCAGATTATCGGATGATTAAATGACTACTAGTATATAATGATTGTGAACCACGATGCATAAAGGGTTTCGTGCACCATGACCGTTTGATTAGTGATTTTGCAAATTGACAAATTTAAATTAATAACAAACAAAATTTTACAATTTTTAAAATTTTTTTACTATTTTTTCGAATTTTTTAAAACTCGCCTTTTTTGGCTATAAGTTAGTGTATTTATAGCAAAAAATGACAAACATTAAAAAAATCATAAAAAATAGTAAAAAAAATTCAAAAATTGTAAAATTTTGTTTGCTATGAAATTTCAATATATAAATTAGATTCGTTAATTTAGATTTGTCAATTTATAAAATCACCGATCAAACAGTCATGGTACAAGAGACCCTCTATGCATCATGGTTCACAGTAATTTTTTCTGGTCTTTCTTTTTTTAAGTTCACTAGAATTCTTAGTAGATATTCTCGTATATAATTTGTTGGAAATTTTGAATCAGTTTGGAGCTGCTGACGAGATGGAATTATCGACGACGACGACGAATCGAACTCGAGATGGAAACCAGCTCGTGAATTGGGCCAGAAGTTTCGCTCTCACCTCCGTTTAATGTAGGCCCAACATCTCTCTTTCTCTCTCTCTCGATTCTCTCTTTCCAATTCCCTGATTCCCTCTCCCAGTCGCGCCTCCAGCTCGCCTCCAGCTGCCTCAGACTCTTAACCCCTCTCTCTCTCTCTGACTCTCGGTTTCTCACCCTCTCTCCCTCTCCTAACCTCTCCACTCCTCGCCTCTCTAGGGTTTCACTCCTTCCTTCTCGGCTGATCCGCCTTGTCTCTTTGGTACCAATCTCCTCTCTTTCTCTTTCCTCCCCCCCCCCCTCTCTCTCTCTTATCTCATCTGTTCTGTTTTGGTCTCACTATTGCTTGTGTTGTTCAAGGTCTTTACGGCTTGGAGCTTTGGAGACATTAAATTATAGAAATGGCCTCCTTATTGCCGACAAATCAGACATTATGCATCAGCAGAACTAATTATGTTGGGTCAACACCACATCGGCTCATTTCAGATGCCTCTAGGAGGTGAGTAAGTTTGTTTTATGAATATGGCTGGCATGTGCAGAAATTTTGGTCTAGAGAAACCAGTCCTAGTTCAGGAATGGTTACCTTGTACAGTAACTCAAGTTAATAACAGCAATAATGAAGGCAGCATAAATAAGTAATCCATAAATAGCACAATTCAAACGGTTTCTGATAAATTATATATGCTGGCTAGTGTAATGCAATTATGTTATAAAGATGGAAATTTTCCATGTATTATTTAGGTATTTGTCTTGTATTACTTATTTAATTTTGATATGCAATTATTATTCTTAAGATCTATCGGATGGAGAAGTGTGAGGGCAGCAATAAGTCTCGAAAAAAATCACCTACCTATGCGCAGTTTTGAAGTTAAGCACAGGTTTGTTTATGTACTTGACTACTTGGTATCATATCTATGGTCCTTTTTTCCCATCTTATCTGACAAGTAAGAGAGGTATATAGTACTTATTATTAGATAAAGCAAATTGTGGCCAAGTAGAAGTCAGTAGAAAAAGATTAATAAAAAAATATATATGAGTCTACAGGACCACCTTGCTATATACTCCACTGTCTAAAAGGGTATGCTACTCTGAAAGCACACTAATGCTATTGCATAAAAAAAGGTTTACTAAATCATATTAAATTTGTTGTTTACCACAGAACTACTGTTGATGATATTCGTGCCCTCCGTCTCATTACTGCAATCAAAACCCCATACCTTCCTGATGGACGTTTTGATCTGGAAGCCTATGACAGACTGATGCACATGCAAGTTGCTGGTGGGGCTGAGGGGGTGATTGTGGGTGGGACCACAGGGGAAGGTCACCTAATGAGCTGGGATGAGCACATCATGCTTATTGGCCACACTGTCAACTGCTTTGGCTCCAAAATCAAGGTTATTGGCAACACTGGAAGCAATTCCACTGGCGAGGCCATTCATGCCACCGAGCAAGGCTTTGCTGTCGGTATGCATGCTGCGCTCCATATCAATCCCTACTATGGTAAAACCTCGATTCAGGGCCTCATCGCACATTTTGATGCCGTCATGTCGATGGGCCCCACTGTGGTTTACAATGTGCCATCACGTACAGGTCAGGACATTCCTCCTCCTGTTATTAACGAACTTTCCGTAAATCCTAACCTTGCTGGGGTGAAAGAGTGCATGGGAAATGAGAGAATCAAGGGTTATACCGACAATGGAGTGGTAATATGGAGTGGGAATGATGACGAGTGCCATGATGCGAGATGGATGTATGGGGCCACTGGGGTCATCTCTGTGACCAGTAATTTGGTACCAGGGTTAATGCATAGCCTCATGTTTGAGGGGGAGAATGCAGTGCTAAGAGAGAAGCTGATGCCACTGATGAAGTGGTTGTTTGCTGAACCAAATCCAATTGGGTTAAACACGGCCTTAGCTCAACTGGGTGTGATTCGGCCAGTTTTTCGCTTGCCTTATTATCCCATGCCACGTGAGAAGAGGGTTGAGTTTGTGCGCATTGTTAATGAATTGGGAAGGGAGCATTTCGTTGGGGAAAGGGATGTGCAAGTTCTTAACGATGATGACTTTATTATTGTTGGTAGGTACCGGTAAAGAGATGTTTTTCTTTGACACTAGTTGAGAGCTCAAACTTGGTAAACCTTTGTTTTTGCTTAGAGGTTGTTCTAGGTGATGCATTTTGATTTTTCAGAAGTTATTGTACGGGGGTTTATCTGGTTGTAGTTGAATTTTGGTAATCGTCTTTTCAATTCAGTGTGTAATATGTTCTTTTACTGAATTTAAGTTAGTAAAATCAAAGGCTGGTCAAAAGATAGCATCATCAGTACTATCGACCGGATTTAGTTTAGAATTATTATTCATTTCAATGGCTTCAGGATTCAAATTATTTAACTAATCTTCGAAAATCAAATACTGTTGAAGTCTAAAAAATAAACTAAAGGAGCTAGAAATATATAAAAAAAAAAAATTTTAAATGCCTTAATTGGACTAAATTTGTCTATGCATATTTAAAACTTCACTTTAAAAACATTGATTAACAGGAAAGGCGCCTAATTATAATTAGTGGTACTAAGACCAAAGACAGAGAAAATCAGTATTGTGACCCACACCTCCCGGTTCTGTGACATCACCACCTATTTTTGATGAAAAATTAACATCGAAGCGACCATTGCCTTCGTAAAAGAATAATTGCACATGCTATCTTCTCAAAATGTAGCAAGAGACAAAAATGTTCCATCCTGTAGTCAGCTAGATCGCCATCTCTAGTTCAGCTGGATGTTGGTTGATACTTGGTAATCTTTTTTTTAAAAAAAAAATTGGGAGTTGAGTGATCTTTTGGTATCTTCTACATGGAGATAGGAGCTTTGTGAGAGATATCTAGATGAACTATACAAAACAGAGATAAATAATAATACCAAGCCACAGTAGGTATTGTTTACATATTTTGGTACTTTTATATAAACACAAAACTTCAATTATAACCAATAAAAAAGAAAATTAAATTAAAATGGTATAATTATGATTGTCCAGAAAGGCAGAAAGTCTTACAGATTTTCATGATTTTTCAGGAAGTTGCATTGTCGACTTTCGACTTGAAAAGCTGCAATTCCAATATAAAAAAAAATTATTTGACTGCACAATGATTATTTTGTCGACACATCATGGTTCAATATTACTTTATTTTTAGTTCAATTTTGCATGTTAATTCTGTATTTTTTAAATTTATGCAAATAGAAGATGGAATTTATTGTTGTTTATGTATAAGAATATTATAGTTCAGTAGATACAAGTGTAAATGAACCATACAAAATGGAGATAAATATTAGTACCATGTCAGTATATATTGTTCAATTTTTTGGTACTTTTGTATAGACTAAAGCTTCAATCCACTCATGACCAATTAAAAAAGAAAAACAAATTAAAATCGTATAAATACCTAAGTTTTAATTTACTATACGGTATATATAACATACAATGAAATTCTAGATTGATTATTGCTGTTGAATTGAATTGACTGCATAAGAACTATATTGTCGGCATATTATGGTTCAGTATTTCAGTTGAATTTTGTATCTTAGTTCCGTACTTTTGCAACGTACAGATTAATAATTCATCTAACTCTAATTCGAAATTCACCCAAAAAGGCAAAATCGGATATAAACCCCTCAAAATCTTGTACAATCGGAAATAAATCCCTCAAATATTCAATATTAAATATAAACCCCTCTAATCATTTAAAGTCCAGATATAAACTCTTATGATTAATTTTAAGTTTTTAATGATATTTTAATTTAAAGAAATCAATTTTTAAGATTTTGGATAGGGCTGTCAATGAGTAGGGTACGATACGGTAGGGACATTTTTCATACCCGTACCCATTAAATTTTTTTTTACCCATACCCTACCCTTACCCGTTAAATTTGACTTTACCCGTACCCTACCCTTACCCGTTAAGAATTAACAGTAAGGGTAGGGTAACGGTAGAAAATGGGTAATAATGTTAATAACTCAACGAAAAAAATATTATACAATAGAGATAAATAAATATTATCAGATAAATATATTAATAAAGTGCAACATTGAATAATACTTTAAATATAATAAATTCATACTATATCTTCTCATGTCAATTGTCACAAAAAAAAATTACATAACTAATTACGAATTATACAATATTTTCTCAAATGACAACTAAGAAGAAAGGATCTTCTGAAAAAGTCTATTATTTTTTTAATGTAGCCCGTGAATGAGAAATATATATAGTTAACATATCAATTGATTCTTACTACAGTACTACCATTATATCTTTCCAATTTAGTGTAGTATTACTTCAATCAAATTTTATAATTTCATTTCCTAGTTTAATTATTAACGTATTAATTGAATCTTACAAATATATCTTTCGGATTTTAGTTTGTTATTAACGTATTAAATTAATCTTACAATTTTATTTTTTGGTTATGATAAAAATTAACGGTACGGATAATTAACGAATACGAAATAGTCTTACCCATACCCATACTCAATAAATTAACAATTTTTTTTATTGAATACCCATACTAGATAACTTAACAAAAATAAAACATTATCCATACATGTCTTATCGAATACAATACGGATAGAGTAAACGGTTAAAAGGATACCGTTGACAGCCGTAATTTTGTACAATAATGTCCCTTTATCCTTCTCTGCTCTTTCCGTCAAACTTGTTCTTCCCTACTGGTTAAAAGCGTATTTTATATGTGAATGAATCAAATGATTTAATCATTTAAATCACTGTGTCTATCTGTCCTTTCTTAGTCTTGATCCTGACCACGGTACCCGATTATCACTTGTTGGTATTTATATTTGGAATAATTAGATATATGTCATTATGAAAATTGTCATTTTGAAAAATACCATCTTTAAATAGCTAATTATTTTTATGCCATTGTAAAAGAGTTAAAATTAGTTTTATGCCGTTAATTTCTTCCAAAATGATTAAAATTAGAAATATGCCACTATAAAACTTGACATATCTTTTTAAAATACCTAAATTACCCTGATACATTTTTTAGTAAACAAAAAGAAAAATATTTCGGAAAGGGGCAAGAAAACAGAGTGTCCTTACGAAAGGAATTAGACGGTAAGAAAAAAATTCTTTCATTTTTCTCAACTTCGTGATGTGCATCGTACATCTAATGTGGTGCATAGTGAAAAGAAACTGATTTATAAAATATACGGTAATTAAATGATTTTATATAAATATACTTGTCAGTGACAAAATGAAAAGGGACAAACGTGGTTTGCAACTCAAATAATTTTTTTATTTATCACAGTAATCAAATTTTCAACTAAACAAATGATTATTTTAAGGGACCAACATGGATGAAATTTTTTTTTCTTTTACGATGTCATATTTCTAATTGTAATGTTTATAATGGCATATTTATAATTATATTATTTTATAGTGGCATATTTAAAAGAGTATAATAGTCAAATTAAATGACTGATGGCATAAATCTAATTTTATCATTTAATGATGGCATAAAAATAATTTGTCGATGGCATATTTCTAATTTCTAATTTTTATAGTGGCATAAATCTAAATCACCCTTTATATTTTTATCTTTGATGCTAGTCTCAAGAGCTAATGACCTTCAACTAGGTTGACCGTTGACATTTTACTTTGCGCTAAATCAAATGTTATTTCCAACCCATTTGGGGCTCAAAAGTGATGTAGTCTTCAAATTTTCACTTTTTTTTCATTACACAAAATTTCAAACAACATGCTGAATTTGAGTTCAAGGCTTAACACACTGATGTCTTTGATTTCAATTAACGAATCTCAAGGCAATGGGGTTTTGGCCGGATTTGAGTTTTTTCTTTCGATCTTTTCACCAAGTGCCCGCAATTTCGTCTGACATTCAAAAAACAAATTCGTAAAGAAAATATACTTTAGACAATATCAAAAAACAAATTCGTAAAAGAAAATACACTGTAGACTTAGTAATGGAGCCTAGAGAGCGATAAGACGGAGGACATTATTGTCTGAAATTATATTAATTATTTTTTTATAAATAAATTATCATTGAAAGGCTTTGTATTCAACTTTAAAATTATCAGAGAGGTTTATATTTGATTATGAAGATTTGAGGGATTTATATCCGATATTCCAAAAAAAAAAACACAACAAATTGAGCGTAAGAGCGTAGCCTCCTCAAAACTGCAACTTACGACGGTTCTTTAATCCATTTTTTTTTTAAAATATTACCCGTAGCCGTAGGTAATCCAAAAAAGTTCGCAAATTTCCCGCGTTTAACAAAAGACTAATTAAACCGACTTTAAAAATTCTGTGGCAGGATCATATACTGTATTCAGTATTGTGTTACCCAATGGGACCCCCACACCTTTTCCGTGCTCTAAATAAGGGTAACCGGCCACACAATTTCCCTTTTTTCTAAGGAGAAGTTTGGCAATTCCATGAGCCAGCTGTACAATCCGAGGGCAATTTTGAAAATGTGATTTTTATTTTAAAATATAGATGCATCAAGTTGTTCAACCATAGGGGCAAGATTGGAAATTAGGCATATAAAAGACTATTTGGAATATTTCAGATAGGCCCTAATAAGTTTTTTTTTAACATAGGATTTCTTTAGAAAGTTTTTGATCAAAAAATCAAATGAATGAATGGAATTGGTATTCTTGGGTTGGAATTTTCATATTATTAGATCCGACAAGCTTTTGAGAAATCAATTAAAATAAAATAAAATCCCGCATAAAAAATATTTTGATCAAAGCCATAGTGTAATTGGGCAAGGTAATGTAAATCATGATATTTAAATGCCCATTTCCCCCTGCTACGCTCAGCTGCACTACAAGTCTACAACTGGCCAACAACACTATGGGGGCGTTTATGGGGGCGTTTGTTTGTGTAGTAAGGAGTTACATAACTTAAGGATGCCTAAGTGTTTATGTAGTGTTATGTAATAGATGTTTGGTTGTGTAGTAAGGATGACTAACTTAATGCATGCATATATTCATGTCAAAAGACTAAAATGCCCTTAAATTTGAATTAGTATTATGTATTATATGTTGTGACCTAATTATTGTTAATTATTAATTATTATAAAAATTAATTATTAATGATGATAATAAAACATTTTTACTATTATGAAATATTAATAATTACTTTTAATTAAATATTATAGATATTATTATTTATTTTATAATAAAAATTATTATTCATTAATTATCTTCAATTAATTATTATTCTTAAATCATTATTATTAATAATTAATATTATTTGTTAAATATTATTAATTATAATAATTAATCTTTGTTATTAATTATGATTTTTTAATAATTATTGTTACTTATTAAGTATTATTATTTATTAATTTTAATTTTTAATTATTATAAAAATTAATTATTAATGATAATAAGAAATCATTTTATTATTATGAATTATTATTAATTATTTTAATTAAATATTATAAATATTATTAATTATTTAATAATAAATCAATATTGTTTATTAATTATTATTATTACTTGTTATATATTATTATTTATTAATTATAATAATTAATATTTATTACTAATTATGATTTTTTAATAGTTATTGTTACTAATTATGATTTTTTATTACTAATTATGATTTTTTAATTATGATTTTTTAATAGTTTCTTTCCCACGCTTACTTGGATTTGGACATTATTATTTATTAATTATTAAATATTATTATTAATTATTTCTAAAGGGTATTGTTGGAAAAAAAAATTAAAGGGGACCGGTGCATAACTTATGCAATCTATTTAGGTTGCATAACTTATGTACCCTTAAGGCATCTTATGTAAGAGATGTTTGGTGACTTAAGGATACATAACTTAAGTTATGCATTCTTTAAGTTACAAACAAACGCCCCTTATATATGGTGTGTGTCAGCCTGTGTGCGAACATGTCACAGCCTCACAGGCAATAGCATGCCTAGTTAATGCATACGATTGGGCAGCAGCTTGTCCAGTGGAAATTTAATGCAACTACTGAAAAAAACATGTTAAAATCACAGTTGGAGGGAGAATAATCTAGGCAGCATAGCTCACAGCTATGAAATCAAAAGATAATGATCTCCCTATGCAATCCAATAGACTCGGTGCCTGTGAACACTCTAGGTTTTTTTTTTTTTTTTTTTTTTGAGTGAACGCCCGTAGGCAAGATTACATTAAAAAAGCTGAAGTACATGAAATGGACCCATACCAGTAAGCCCAAGGCAATACTGGCATTTGGCAAGAAAGAAAACTTAAAAGAGTAGACACTACACCCTAAACAACACACTAAAAAAAACTTAAAATAAAAGTAACACTCTAGGTGCTCGACGACACTGGTGCCCCCTTTTGGCACCAGAACCAAAAGCATCCCTCTCCCTCCTGACGAATGGGAAAGCAAAGGAGCTGCGTCAATTATTGGAAAGTGAATAGGATAGTAGAAGTGAAAAGTGTGACAAAAACTAAAAAAAAAAAAGACACAAGTCGGCACAAAAGCCATGCATCTCAACTGTCCATCAAACTCCAAAATTAGGAGAAACTGCCGAGTGGATGCTCTGCCAAAATTTTGTGGTCATTTTCACAAACATGTTGTGTGCATTGTACTAACAGCAAGGAGGACAGGAATAAAGAGCAAAATAGGGCGAAGATAGTAAAACCAAGCTTGTAACCACATATTTCAGAGACTCTCAGCCTTTCATTACTCAAGGAGCGGAGACTGAGAGAGCTCCTACGGATAATAATAATAATAATAATAATAATAATAATAATAATAACAAATAAATAATAAAAGGAGACAGAGAGAGCAATTTATGAGATGAGGAAGCTGTCACGCTCGCTTCGTTCCATGTGGATTGTGGAACAACACATGGCTACCATCTGAGCCAGTTTCAAGTATAACAAGTTACGAGTGAACAGCACAATCAGTTAATTAATTGATTAATCTCTCATATTTTTCTAATAGAAATTAGCAAGCCTTTCGCCTTCTAATTAATTCTTTTTCGGTATCTAATTAGTTCATGGTCCAAAATATAGGCATGTTGGTTTATAATTATTGGGATTATATGGTACAAGTGTACAACACCGTGATTGTTATATAGAAACGCAACTAACTATGAAGAAACGTAACTAACTATGAATAAATTGTTTCCATGGCATATATAAATAAGAAGGTAAACAGTAAACAGTAATGAACAATTCATTTTTATTGCATTGATATTTGAAGTAACTAGTGCTACAGCTAAATTTAAAAATTCCTTCGGACAATTTATTTATTTTTTTTGAAGGCCAGGGGCAAATACACACCGTCAAATTTTATTAATAAAAAAAATAATTACACAAAAGCAAACAAAAAGAAAAAAGCAAATCTAAAGGCTAACAAGTAACAACTATACAGTTAGAAAAAAGAAAAAAGAACAACTAAGAACACTCAAGCATAATCTTTCCAAAAGCGAAAACAAGCACATATATCCTTGAGTAGAAGGAATGAAGCAGTGTCGACATTCGAGAAGATATGTTTGTTGCGGGCCTCCTAAATATTTCACGAAACTGCAGTCCATATGATATTCCAATCTTTAATAGAAGAGATTCTGAGAAAGAACCAGAAATCACCAATGTCAAGTGTAAAGTAAAAAAAAGGAGTTTGAAGCGCATCTGTGCTAAAGACCAAACAACCAATGCATACTAGCCTTCGGACAATTTAAAGGAATGATTTAAGATAATATGTCCTCAAAAGTTAGAATATAGCAGACAAAAACAGTATAATAATAAGAAAAAAAACTAAGGATCAATGGATCATAGCTCGAATTGAACAGGAAGAAGTAAGAACCGAATGAAAGACTCGTCGACTCGGACGAGCAGTTCTCCAGTCAAATTAAGCTAAATTGGAGCCACTTTCCCTAATAGATGTAGAAATTTTAGCAATTTCACTTCCCTGTAACAAAAAAAAAAAGATAGGCTAAAATCAGCCACGATTGACGGATGCAACCGTCAGCCATACAATCAAATTTCAATTTTCGAGATTCTAACAATCGATCTGAACCGTTCAATGTGTTCTCCATATTGAAATCTCATTGGAGACCAAATTTTACATTTTTATGATTTTATTTATTATTTTTTTGAGATTTTAAAAAATCATAGTTATTGAAGGGTCCAGAATTGTTTAGATTAAGAATTTTATAAAATATCAACCAAATGCTAAAAAATTTTAAAAAAATGTAAAATTTGGTCTCCAATAAGATTTCAATATGGAAAACACATTGAACGGTTCGGATTGGCTGTTAGAATTTTGAAAATTTAGATTTGGTCGTAGCTGACGGTTGCAACCGTCAGTCGTGGCTGATTTTAGCCCATCTCCCAGAAAAAAAATCACGAATTTTACAACAGACAAAATTTAGTTTATTTTTTTGTTCTTTTCCTTTATTCAAGACAAGCCCACATGATAGGCCACATGCAAAAAACTGAGGTTTATATGTACGTGGTCATAGTCATTAAATTAAAAAAAAACCATAATAATTTTCTTCCTCACTACAGTTAACAATAAGAAAAACTACTTGAACAGTTCTTTTGACCATTTATTAATTACATAAAGGGGCCAAGCTAGTGGAAGAACAGGTCATGTGAGCCATGTTAATTATAAAGGGAGTTACTAATTCCAGGTCGTCTGGGCCTGCTCCACATTAAATAATTAATATTCGATTCAGCAATTCCTAGACGTGGGATCATTTACTCGCCTTTTATTAATCGCATCATTGTTGATGTTATAACAGTAGCTTAATGTTAGGAAATTGCTCAATTTTAATTTTGTGACTAATTACGCTTAATTAATCCAATTAAAACACAAGCAACACGAGATCTAGTACTTTAAGCAATAGACACAAAGAGAAAGAGGAGAAATCGATACCTCCCGCGAAATCGTATTCGCGGGGCTCGACCAAGGCATGGGAATCGATGGCGTGCCTTCTCCACCGTCTCCACCAGAAGGAGAGGGTGAAAAGTGGCGGCCTCATGGGAGGAATGAGAGGAGAGAGAAAAGCTAGGTGGAGGCTCTCATAAATGGTCATTATATAGAGCACAAAACCTAATTGACCTCTTGCATAATTACAACTATGCCATCCCACCTACCACCATAATGGGCAGCCACGAAATGGGCCTTTATGGGCCATTTAACCCCTTCATTTGGACCATTAATTCATATAATTAAGGTCCCTCAACTTTGCTCTTTAATTGGGCTATATATTTGCTATTTAAATAACGGCCCAATTAATCAATATAACTATTTATATTAATAAGTGTTGAACTAAATTAATTATTAACTCATTAATAATTATTTTAGGATTAGTTAATGCATTAATTTATTTCTATATGATCCATTGACTTAATTAATTATAACGGTTCGCAACGGTATATAATTAATTAATCAATCTTATCATATTTCCACAGAACTTACTGCTGTGAATAAATAAATAATGCACTGTGTGATTAATGTCCTATTTGTGTGACCCTTTGAGGATTTATGCTATGTTGGCCATGAAATTAAATCGTTATTTAATTCCAATAATCATAAGTGGTATCTAGCAACACGTTATGATTCCCAATTCGCATAAATAGTGTACTGCTACAATATTTCAATCCTGCATAAGAGAATAAATATGTTTCTCTATTTTGATTCTTATGTCTCACGATATCATCGTATAATCCAAGATAGGAATGTGTCATTCTTGCAGATTATACGTTTCTTGATCTAGAGTTGATCGCTTAGGTAGTACCAAAATGTATAGGGATTTACGTGAGAAATTTTGGTGGAATGGAATGAAAAGAGATGTTGCAGAATACGTATCAAAATGTCTAGTATGCCAACAAGTGAAAGTAGAACATCAAGTACCTGCTGGAAAGTTACAAAACATTAGCATTCCAGAATGAAAATGGGAAAGAATAACAATAGATTTTGTAACAGGGTTACCAAGAACTAAGAAAGGATATGATGCGATATGGGTGATTGTGGATCGTTTAACTAAATCAGCTCATTTTATTCCAATTAAAGTGACATATTCTATGGATAAGTTGGCCGAGCTTTATATTGAAATGATTGTGAAACTCCATGGTGTTCCAGTTAGTATCATTTCAGATCGAGATCCCCGATTTACCTCAAACTTTTGAAAAAAGTTACATGAAGCTCTAGGGACTCGACTTCACTTTAGTACTGCTTTTCACCCCCAAACAGATGGACAATCTGAACGAACAATTCAAACATTAGAGGATTTATTACGAGCATGTGTGCTAGAATTTTCTGGAAGTTGGGATTCACATTTACCATTGGTAGAATTTTCATATAATAATAGTTATCATTCTAGTATACAAATGGCTCCATATGAAGCACTCTATGGTCGAAAATGTCGATCTCCAGTATGTTGGGATGAAGTAGGAGAAAAGAAATTACTTGGGCCAGAAATGGTACAGATGACTAATGAAAAGGTGCAACTCATTAGAAAACGATTACTAGCAGCACAAAGCAGACAAAAGAGTTATGCAGATAAGAAAAGACGTGACACTAAATATAAAATAGGAGAACATGTATTTCTTAAGGTGTCACCTTCTAAAGGAGTAATGAGGTTTGGAAAGAAAGGCAAACTTGCACCCAGATATGTCGGTCCATTCGAAATTTTGGAAAGAATTGGACCGGTTGCCTACAGAATTGCTTTGCCACCGTCTTTGGCAAATATCCATAATGTTTTTCATGTGTCGCTTCTAAAGAAATATGTTTCAGATCCATCTCATGTTCTTATGTACGAACCCCTAAATGTACGTGAGGATGTGAGTTATGTGGAACAACCAGCTAAAATCTTAGATCGAAAGGAGCATGTGTTGCGTAATAAGGTGATATCATTAGTGAAAGTGCGCTAGCAACACCACAATGATAATGAAGCAACTTGGGAACGTGAAGATGAAGTTCGAGAGAAGTATCCATATCTCTTCATTTAAGGTATGTCAAATTTCGAGGACGAAATTTTTTAAGGGGGGAAGGATGTTATAACAGTAGCTTAATTCTAAACCAATACTAATGAATAAGCATGATATGTTAGTCATTTAAGCATTCTGTCAAACACATAACAGTCATTCAAATGTTAACATATACAAATCCATATAACACACGAGGTAATAGCCTAATCTAGCCGCCCAACTATTTACATAGCCGTAAGAGAAGTGTGGGCTACTGATTTCACACAAAATAATGTGTTAAAATGGTCAATAATCTCGGCCTTCTCTCAGGCATTTCAACAAACACGTGGTGTTCATGGTGAAACATGATTAGACATAGCCATTAATGCGAGAAGAAGATGGTAAAACTTTGCAACTGCATAGTGTGAACTTGTAGAAGTCGAAATCGGTTGTAAATAGCATGTGTAAATTATGGGAGTTTGGGTAGATGAAAACCTTAGCTATAAATAGAGGTGCATGGTTCATCAAGTTCTCAAACCAAATCAAAATCACAAATAAACGAGTTCAAAGAGTTTGAGAGAGCGAGAAGGAGCTTGGGCAGGAGCGGGCTATAGCAGGAAGGGCGTACGGTGTCTCCCCGAAGAGTTCGTCGTTAAGGTAGGGGCCGTACCGACCTTTGTTGTTCCATTCTCTTCCTTTTGAATTTCAATCCCATTTGATTAATTTGATCCAAAATAATATTAAGTAGTAACTTATAATCATTTAGAATAGATATCAAGATATAGTTATATATGTTTTACCATGAAAATGGAACAGTTTTTAAACTGTGCAAAATGCGGTTCTGTTGGGGAAGAAAGGTTGAACAGTGTATTTTTGTATAAATATATATCATTCGGTCAAATATCACAAAAGGCATGTAGTCCATTTGGTCGCCTCTGAGCCGCTGAGGTGTTGTTGCATGGGTTCTAGAGTTCGAATCCCAGTCCATGCAACACATTTTTTTTTTGAAATTCTGAAATTCCATTTTGATTCCCATGCATACTTTGAAATATCATAACTCTTTCATTTTAACTCCGATTTTAGTAAATTTTAATTCGTTGGAAAGCTGGTAAAAAGTTCTAGAACCCTATTATAACTTTATGAGTCAATATAAATATAATATATGTCATTTTGATTTTAGAAATCAAAGGATATAATGATTTTATATTCAAACAAATAATATTTCTTATTTTAAATATTCAACCTTGCTATTAGTAATTTATTTTGAGTAAAACTTATACATTATAAAATTTTCAGAACTGATTACGATAATATTACTAGCATTTATGAATAATATGAGACTAGTATGTTCCATTTCATTAATTATTTAACGATTATATAACTAGTACGTTATTTATTTAAAAACTTTATACTATTTTTGTATGATTACAAATTGGTGATATATGAAATTTATTAAGGTGAAAGTATGTTTTATGGGGAAGTCAATAGAATTGATGATTAAAATTTCACACGAGGAGAACTGATTATATTTGACCGGTACCTGGTTGGCGATTCCTTCGGGATTAGTAGTCCGTCAGACGTGGCGGAAGTCGGTTCCTTCAGGGTGTTAGAAGGAACGTATTTCCACTGTGGCAGGTGGAAATGCCACTCCATTGGTGTTGGGAGTGCGAAATGGTTCCTAACTGACATAGTCTGGATCCATTCCAAAGTGTGGCCAAAGTATGTTGATGACGTTGGTTCCCCAAAATAAAGTACTTTTTATGATGATTAGTTGGATTTTGATATATTATAAAAGAAGTATACATTTTATTGTGTTGACAAGTAGTTGAATTTTGATGCATTTCATTAAATTGATTTATTAAATTATATAATCTTTGAATTTATCTCCGATTGACTTCCAGAGGTTGGAAGTCGAGATTGTTCCTACTGAGTTGAAAATTATACTCACCCCCATTTTTTAATCCACAGAGACAGTGTCGGAGTAAGATTATTGCTAATAGCTGGAGCCGCTGCGTAGAGTTAATTTAGAAGATATTTAATTTTTAATTATGAGTAGTTTAAGATTATTTATTAGATATTATCAGAAAGTTTGTTATTTTAGTATGTTTTCCGCTGCGAGATTATAAACTCGTTTAGGGTCGGATGGACCTGATTTTGTATTTGAGACTTTATTATTTTAATGATGCTATTATTTGAGATTATTTAAGTTGTGTACATTCTGAGAAAAAAAAAATGCTCTATCGGGATGTGACAGCTGACTTTGTCATGTAATCATGTTAATAAAGGGAGTTACTAGTGCATATATAGCGTCATGTTTGAGGGAAGAATACAGTGCCAATTAGAGAAGCTGATTCCACTGATGAAGTGGTTGTTAATTTGTTGAACCAAATCCAATTGGGTGAAACACGGCCTTAGCACAACTAGGTGTGATTCGATCGGCCAGTTTTTCGCATGTCTTATTATCCCATGCCGCGTGAGAAGAGGGTTGAGTTTGTGAGGATTGTTAATGAATTGGGAAGGGAGCATTTCAATGGGGGGATGTGCAAGTTCTTAATGATGATGACTTTATTATTGTTGGTAGGTACCGGTAAAGAGATGTTTTTCTTTGACACTAGTTGAGAGCTCAAACTTGGTAAACCTTTGTTTTGCTTAGAGGTTGTTCTAGGTGATGCATTTTGATTTTCAGAAGTTATTAGTACGGGGTTTATCTGGTTGTAGTTGAATTTTGGTAATCGTCTTTTCAATTCAGTGTGTAACATGTTCTTTTGCTGAATTTAAGTTAAGTTGTTAGTAAAATCAAAGGCTGGTTGAAAGATAGCATCATCAGTACTATCGACTGGATTTAGTTTAGAGTTATAATTCATTTTAATGGCTTCAGGATTCAGATTATTTAACTAATCTTCGAAATACTGTTGAAGCCTAAAAAAAAAAAACAGAGAGAGAGAAATAAAAAAATAATAAGAAATGCCTTAATTGGACTAAATTTGTCTATGATACCGAAATATAACATTTTTTTAGCTAAAGAATAACGTTATTGAGCCATAGTGCAATATGCATATTAAAAACTTCAAAAACATTGATTAGCTGGGAAACGAGAACCTCTACGGATTTTTTAAAAAACCGGCAGTGCAAGTTTTTCATTCGTGGCCATCCGATTAATGATGGATGTTCCGTGATTAATATCAGGCCCGTCGAGATTCGTGTGGTCCGTGATATAAATCATATTCTAGACAATATAAAGAATTTCAATATACATGATTGTGATGAAATGAATTAGAATGAATCCAGAAACGATTGAAATGCTCTAAAGATACTTAAAATTGCATTATTTGCACATTATATGCGTAATTACTGTGTATAATCAATTTTTTTTTAATAAATAAGATATGAATCATATTCTAGACATGAGTTTTGCTATGGTGAGTCGTGCTAAAAAACTCCTACATCTAGTTTAAAATGGTCGATCTAAACCGTCCAATATGATCTCCCTATTGAAATCTCCATACTGACCAAATTTTATATTTTTTTTTGAAATTTATAAGTATTTTTTTCGGATTTTTTAAAATTCATATTTTTGAACGGTTTAGAACAAATTAGAATAACGATTTTCTAAAATTTCAAGAAAATACTTAAAAATTTTGAAAAAATATAAAACTTGGTCTGCATGGAGATCTCAATAGAGAGATCGTATTAGACGATTTGGGTTGGTCATTTTGAATCAGATCTAGGAGTTTTGAGTGCGACTCACAGACTCTTGTTGATGAAATGACTTAGAATTAACCAAAAAACTATTGAAATGCTCAAATAAAACTCAGAATTGCATTATTTACATTTTATATTCGTAATTACTGTGTATAATTCAATCTTTTTGAACAAATAAGATATCATATCTGGACATAATGAAGAGTTTAAATTAAGATTATTGTGATGGAATGGCTTAGAATGAATACATAAACGATTGAAATGCTCAAACGATACTCAGAATTGGATTATTTGCACTTTATCAGCGTAATTACTATGTATAATCTAATTTTTTGAGTAAATAAGATATGAATCATATTCTAGACAGTATTAAGAGTTTAAATGTTGATTATTGTGATGAAATGACTTAGAATGAATCCATAAACGAGTGAAATGCTCAAATGATACTCAGAATTGCATTATTTGTACTTTATATGCGTAATTACTATGTATAATCCAATCTATTTGAATAAATACGATATGAATCATATTTTAGACAATATAAAGAGTTTAAATGTAGATTTTCTGATGAAATAACTTAGAATGAACGCAGAAGAACGATTGAAAATACTTAAATGATACTTAGAATTGCATTATTTGCACTTTATCAACGTAATTACTATGTATAATCAATTTTTTTGAGTAAATAAGAAATGAATCATATTCTAGACAGTTATAAAAAATTAATTTTAGATTATTGTGATGAAATGACTGATAATGAATCCAGAAATGATCGAAATGCTCAAATGATACTCAGAATTGCATTATTGGCACATTATATGCATAATTACTATGTATAATCCAATATTTTTGAATAAATAAGATATGAATCATATTTTAGACATTATAAAGAGTTTAAATGTAGATTATTGTGATGAAATAACTTAGAATGAATCCAGAAAGGATTGAAATGCTAAATGATACTCAGAATTTGCATTATTTGCACTTTATACGCGTAATTACAATGTATAATCTATTATTTTTAATAAATAATATATAAATTATATTCTAGACCGTATAAAGAGTTTAAATGTAGATTATTATGATGAAATGACTTAGAAAGTATCCAGAAACGATTGGAATGATCAAAACATACTCAGAATTGCATTATTTGGACTTTATATGCATAATTACTATGTGTAATGCAATTGTTTTTAATAAATAAGGTATGAATCATATTCTAAACATTATATAGAGTTTAAATGTGGATTATTGTGTTGACATGGCTTAGAATGAATCCAGAAACGATTGAAATGCTCAAATGATACTCAGAATTGCATTATTTGCAATTTATTTGCGTAATTACAATTTATAACCCAATCTTTTGAATAAATTGTTAGAAAGTGTGCTAATTTTCATTTTTGTGCTAATTACCAATTAATTAACCAAGCAAATCACACACATAAGAGATCTAGTACACAAGCTATTCAAACACACGAGAAAAAGGATTGGAAGTCTACCTCTCTTGGTATCGCAACCAAGAGGCTCGTTCCAATGCGTTGGTGTCGGTGGCGTGCTCTCCAAGAACCTTCTCGCCGTGCTCCTCGAGTCCACTAAGGAATTAACCACCTTCTCTAATCAATTATGCTAGTAATTGAGAGAATTGTGCCTAATTCCAAAGCTTTCCCTTCTCTTGATTAATTCTCCAATTAATTTAGTGGAAAAGCTTGCTCAACACATGAGCTAGGTGGTGTGTGGAAGAGAGAAGAGGAATGAAAAATCTGAAATTTTTCTTCCTTTGTGGTGAGGTGCGGCCAAAGAGAGAAGGAGAGAGAGAGGTGTGTGGAGGCTAGGGTTTGCTCCCAAAGAACACCCCTTTATATAGACCTCATACCCTAGCTCTCATCCAAATTTTGGAGGACCAAAATACCCCTACATAGCCGCACCCTACCTACCTCCTTTGTGGGTTGGGCCTCAAGACAAGTTGAGCCCAATAACCTTCCATTTTATTACACCTTCCATTTGGCATTAAATCAACTAATTAATTTAAGGCCCAATTTGCTCAATTTATTAAATGTGTTGATTATTATTAATTATTAACTATTTAATAATTAATATGGAATTAGACAATGCATTTAATTATTTCGATATGATCTATTTGACTTAATTAATCATAACGGTCCATAACGGCATACGATTAATTAATCAACTTATCATATTTTGCAAAACCAATTGTTGCAAATAAACAATTAATGCACGTGTGGTTAAACACCTTATTATGTGTGACCCTTTGAGGATTTATGCTATGTTGGACATGGAATTAAATCGCTATTTAATTCCAATAATCATAAGCGGTATCTAGCAACACGTTATGATTCCCAATTCACATAAATAATGTACTGCTACAATATTTCAATCCTGCATGAGAGAATAAATGGTTTCTCTATTTTGATTCTTATGTCACACGATATCATCGTATAATCCAAGATAGGAACGTGTCATTCTTGCAGATTATACGTTTCTTGATCTAGAGATAATTGTATCAGTTGCTAGCAAACAATCTATCTCCATCAAGGGGCCCAAACAGATATCGTCACTCACTAAGTGAATTAATGAGGGACATACGGTTTTCTTGATAATTAGCTTTTCCCCGCACGATTCAAGAATACTTAAATCAAGTCCGTATAGCAGCCTTTATCAGGAATCAGCGGTAGACATGATTTATAGCATCTATCCTCATGTGGAAAAGATAATCATCTCAAACTTAGAACCAAAATCATAACGAAATAAATAATGACACGTAACACAATCCATATATTTATTTCGTGGGGTCCAGTCCTGTACTATGTTCTATAACATATACATATGCAATTAAGTTGGTTACTCCTAACCTATGATTTATAGAACTTAATCATCACTTAATCTGCATACTAATCTTATTGATAATTAATGTCCTTTGTTAATTATCAAGATTATGGACTTTTAGATTTATCGTTGTCATTTACTACTAAATGAATAACAGTGATCTATAATTCAGATCCTCAACCTGAATGAACTGTCAACGAGTAAATCAAAGAACAAATGATCTGAAATCACCAATAACATAAACTATAGAAGTAGCCTAATGAATTGGCTTCTAGGACATATCTCTAACAATCTCCCACTTGGCCTAGAGTCAATCAATAGTGACTTCTAGCAAGTGCATAGTACTCAATGTAATATCCAAAATATACATGTCTCATACTAAAGCCTAGTAATAAAAGATACAACTCAAAGCCACTCAGGCATACGCCTAATCCCCATGGATGCAACGTGCAACTCATGTGCGGCTCGAGATAAAGGCTTTGTCAGAGGGTCCGCTGTGTTCGCGGCACCGTCCACCTTCTTGACCTTGACCCATCCATCATTGATCAACTGACGGATGAGGTGGAATCGTCGTAGAATGTGCCTAGTCTTTTGATGAGACCTAGGCTCCTTGGACTGAGCTATGGCTCCCGTGTTGTCGCAGTAAATATCCACTGGACCTGAGATGCTTGGAACCACCTCTAGCTCGGTCAAGAACTCCTTGATCCATACACCTTCTTTCGCTGCTTCACCAGCCGCTAAGTATTCTGCTTCGGTGACGGAATCGGCCGTAGTATCTTGCTTGGAACTCTTCCAACTTACGGCACCACCATTGAGCAGAAATACGAAGCCGGACTGTGATTTTGAGTCATCTCGATCGGTTTGGAAACTAGCATCGGTGTAACCACTTACAACGAGCTCTTGGTCTCCACCATATACGAGAATGCTATCCTTTGTTCTCTTGAGATATTTGAGGATATTCTTGACTGCAGTCCAATGTGCCATGCCAGGATTGGCTTGGAATCGACTAGTCACGCTAATCGGATGTGCCACATCAGGACGAGTGCATAGCATGGCATACATAATCGATCCGACCACAGATGGATACTGGAATTTCTTCATGTATTCACGATCTGTATCATTGGTCGGACTTTGAGACTTGCTCAAGAAAATGCCATGTGACATAGGCAAGAATCCCTTCTTGGAATTTGCCATGTTGTGTTTGTTCAACACTTTGTCAATATATGCATCTTGGCTCAAGCCTAACATCCTTCTCGATCTATCTCTATAGATCTTGATTCCTAGGATGTAGGCGGCTTCGCCCAAATCTTTCATTGAGAACACCTTCTTCAATGAATCCTTAACTGCATTCAACTCGGGGATATCATTCCCGATCAAGAGGATATCATCAACATATAGGACAAGAAACACAACCACGCTCCCACTGATCCTCTTGTAAACACAAGGTTCCTTTTCGCTTTGAACGAAGTTCAATTTCTTGACTTCTTCATCAAAGCGTTTGTTCCAACTCCTTGATGCTTGCTTCAATCCATAAATGGACCTTTGAAGTTTGCATACCTTGTTAGCATTCTTTGGATCCACAAAACATTCGGGTTGTGTCATATACACATCCTCTTCCAAATTTCCATTTAGGAAAGCGGTTTTGACATCCATTTGCCATATTTCATAATCATAAAATGCGGCAATTGCTAACATGATCCGAATTGACTTGAACATAACGACGGGCGAGAAGGTTTCTTCATAGTCAATACCATGAACTTGTTTGTAACCTTTCACTACAAGTCGTGCTTTGTAAATGGTCAAGTTGCCATCCATGTCGACCTTTCTTTTAAAGATCCATTTGTTCTCAACGGGTTTTACTCCGTTGGGAAGATCAACCAAGGTCCATACCTTGTTGTCATACATGGATTGCATTTCGGATTCCATGGCCTTTAGCCATTCCTTGGAGTCTGGTTTTCTTTTCATGTCATCAATGGTCAAAGGCTCATCGTTCTCCATGACGAGAACATCGTGTAAACCTAAATATCTTATAGGTGGACGACTTGGCCTTGCCGATTTTCGTAGGGTAGATGCTTGAGGTTCTTGAACTTGCTCTACAACGGTTTGTGGGCTTTGTTCTTGAACTTCAAGTATAGGTGCGTCCTCAACACTATCGACACGCGATATGTTTGAGTATTCATTTGAGGGAGCTTGTTCTTGAACCTCTTCTTCCACAACAACTTGAGGAATGGGTTCGACTACAATCTCGTTCGGTGCAACCTCATTTGGCACTATATTTGGAACAACTACATTACCTACTTGAGGTATGTTTTGTTGTTGCGGTTCTTGAATTTCTTCAATAACCACGTTGCTCCCACTACTTCTTCTTGAGATAAACTCCTTTTCCAAGAATTCCGCATGTCGTGCAACAACTATTTTGTTCTCGACACGGTTATAGAAGTAGTAACCCTTTGTTTCCTTAGGGTATCCTACGAAATGACATTTGTCCGATTTGGGTCCAAGCTTATCGCTCACTAGCCTTTTCACATAAGCTTCACAACCCCAAATCTTGAGAAACATCATGCTAGGTTTCGAACCAAACCATAGCTCATAGGGTGTTTTCTCAACGGACTTTGATGGAACACGGTTCAAAGTAAAAGCTGCGGTTTCAATTGCATAACCCCAAAAAGACATAGGCAAATTAGTTTGGCTCATCATCAATCGAACCATGTCTAGCAAAGTTCGATTCCTCCTTTCGGACACACCATTCCATTGTGGTGTTCCTGGTGGAGTGAGTTGTGGAATGATTCCACACTCCTTTAGATAATCACCAAATTCATGGCTCAAGTACTCACCACCTCTATCGGATCGTAAGGCCTTGATCTTTCGATCAAGTTGGTTCTCAACTTCACTCTTAAACTCTTTGAACTTGTCAAAGGTTTCAGATTTATGACGCATTAAGTAGATATACCCGTATCTACTATAATCGTCAGTGAACGTGACGAAGTATGAGAAACCTCCACGTGCACAAATGCTCATAGGTCCACATACATCGGTATGTATGAGATCTAACAATCCATTTGCCCTTATCCCTTTGTTGGGGAAAGGCGCTTTGGTCATTTTTCCCATCAAACAAGATTCGCAAGTGTCAATTGGCTCGAAAGCGAATTGATCCAAGAGACCAACGGATTGTAGTCTCTTGATGCGTTTCTCGTTGATATGACCTAAGCGGCAATGCCACATTAAAGTCGCATTCTCATGTGAAACCTTACGTTTCCTTTTGTCATTTTCAACACTCAAAACAAATCCATTCGAATCGAGCACATAAAGACCATTCAATAAATGTGCATCACAAAAACGAACTTCATTTCGAAACAAAGTCAAGCACTTGTTCTTTATTACAACATCATAACCATCCAAATCCAAACAAGAAACGGATACAATGTTTCGAGTGATACATGGAACTACAAAAACATCCTTGAGTTCCAATACAAAACCATTAGGCAAAGTTAGTTCCACGCTCCCAACGGCCATAGCGGAGACGCACGTGCCGTTACCGACGCGGAGTTGAACTTCGCCTTTCTCGAGCCGTCTTCTATTCTTTAGTACCTGCACATTTCGACAAATGTGAGCACACGAACCAGTATCAAATACCCAATCTGTGTGAGAAGTAGCGAGAAGGGTTTCGATGACAAATATACCTGAGGTAGAAGGTTGGACAGTTCCCGCCTTCTTGTCAGCTAGGTACCTTGGGCAGTTTCTCTTCCAATGGCCCTTGTTGCTACAGTAGTAGCAAACGGTCTCGGAAGAGGCCGGGTTCTTCTTCTTCTTAGAACCCACGGGAGCACCCTTGGCCGGACCTTGGGGCGTCACCGGGCCTTTGCCTTTGCCTTTGCGGCCACGCTTTCTTATCTTCTTGCTTTTCCCACTCACCGCAAGAACATCCTTGGGGCCCTTCTCTTTCTTAAGACTCTCCTCCGTCTCAATGAGCATGTTTTGGATGTCATCCATGCTCTTGTCCATGCCGTTCATCCGGTAGTTCACAACGAAACCGGTGAAGCTTGGAGGGAGAGAATTGAGAATGAAGTCTTGTATCGCCCCCGAAGGGAAGGGCGTATCAAGCTTCTCAAGCTGCCGAAACAACCCCGCCATCTTCATGACGTGTGGCCCGACATCATGACCTTCGGCCAAGCGAGTGTTGGCGACGGCCTTGATGAGACGGGCCCTTTCGGTGCGGGCCTTTGTTTGGAACATGTTGGATAGGCGAGTGATCATGGCGAACACTCCATAGCCACTATCCATGAACTCCTTTTGGAGTTCCGCTTCCATGGTTGCCACCATCACGACGGACATCTCCATGTCCTCGTTCTCATGCTTCGCAAAGGCATCCTTTTCCTCTTGGGAAGCGGTTGCCTTTGGAGCCGATGGCATGGGAGTGGTGAGGAGATACTCTCTTTTCTCATACCTAAAGGCAAGCCTTAGGTTGCGATGCCAATCCAAGAAATTGGCACCGTTAAAAGCGAGTTTCTCTCTCTCAACAAGAGAACGTAGCGTAAAAGATGAGGAAGACATCTACAACAATACATAAGTTTAAGGTCAATTAGTTTATGCTTTAAAATTTGTTTTAACTAAGTAAAACTTCCACTACATTATATCATGTCCCTAAATGTAGTGAATTTCCAAGACTCCCACAACTTGTTAATGCAACGACGGCGTCGGCAGAACATTGCACCAACAAATGTGAGATAGGTTCTCCAACCAATCATACGTTCCTATGATTCTTGGTTCGATTAACGAACGTCACTCCAATGACCAATCCGATTTGAATCATTGTTAAGTCACTTCTTTCTATTTGCTCCTAGTAAATCCGATTTACACCCCGACACGGATGATGGATCACGATGTCCCGCGTCGGCGAGAATACATCAATGACCGATCATACAACGTAAGAAGGGGATAGAAAGAAGGAGAGTGAATTTTGTTTAGACTTAATTCTTTTTTAGTTTGGGACAAACAATTCATATGACGCTTTGTTTGGTGGTCGTGTAATCATACACCCATACCTAACCTAACACAAGCATTCATACAAGCATCTCATAGTTGTGGGTTTGTATGGCTCCCGCTTGCATTAGTTTCGCCACATCCTCCATGAAGCAAAACTAATCTACTCCATGCCCTCCCACTAAATTCTATAAGGATCTAAATCCTATATAAAATAAAGCTACAAAATACATGTGAAAACATCCTATTCCCTTCCTATCCTTAGGGGCATGCAAGCCTCACAAGTTACATAAAAAATTAATCAAAAATTAATTAATGGCACCAAAGGCCGCATTACAAACATTCACACATGCATTCATTTACAACCACAAGGCATTGAGTCTTGAGCCATACTAAACCCACTATCCACCTACAAAACAAAGTTAGCACATACAAGAACTTTGTTTCCAATTAACGATTTTCAAGCATCTTTGCGTATCGTTTGCTATAAGTAAATTCCGTGTACAAATCCTCAATTTTAAACAACCAAACTTGTTTAAATTCATTTAGAAAGTTCTTTCAACATCCCATAACAGAAAGGAGATCAAACAAGGAGTTTTCTAATTAATTTCAACTAGTTTGAATACTTAGAAAAACAGTAATTTACCAAAAAACGTAACTAATGGAATCCAACAAAAACAACAGTTTTCGGTCTCCAAAAATTCTCAAATAAATTACTTAAGCTCCTTATCATAGTTGTGATTACCAGTAAAAAATTCAAGAAGAGATCTTAAACCATCTGGGAGAATCAAAAATGACAAATCTCTTACAAGTGTACGAAACACCGTTATGAGATTTTCAGCTTATCCTCTCAACCATTTGGTCTGTTAGACCACCTTCTATCCAGTTTTTATATATACAATATACATAGAAAAACTTGTTTATACTACAGGCTATCCATTCATGAAAAGAAAACAACCAAGTTCAGTTCAACAATCTTAAGTTACATGCTAAACAATCAACAAATTCTGTACTGGAACAGACTGTCGATCGAAACGTTTTAACCTAGCTGAGGGTCCAAACATCCACGAAAAATTATGAAATTAATTTTCCTGGAATCCTAACTCAAAATAGAACAACTCCATTTAAACAGAATTTTTAAAGGAGTTCTCAGTTGGTACAGTTTATTAGAACAATCGATTTGCTCAATAAACTGGATCTGACAAGATCTTCCTTTTCATACTTGAAAACCCACAAATTAATCCGAGTCATGCAACAAATTTTACATGCTCAGAAAGAGCTTCAAGTCCTCTTTATTTCTAGCCATAGAACACTGGTACTTATATTCAAAATATAAATCTTTCAAGCCATTCAAACAGGACAGTGCAAGCAGAAACTGGTTCTGCGCACTGTCGCCGTTTTATTCACAGTAAATCTATACTAATACAGAAAAAAGTGAATCCAACGCCAAAAGAATCACAATCCACAGATCTACAACTTTCATGTAGATGGAAAGATCTTCCAGAGGACATATCACAGAGACAAATGCGAAACAACACAGAAAATACCATTTCCAGACAGCAAACAAACGCATCATCTCTACTAATCCATTAATTAGCCAATTTCTCTTAATTAAGTGTTAAAATAGCTTAAGTACGACCATGTGATCTGATACCACTGTTAGAAAGTGTGCTAATTTTCATTTTTGTGCTAATTACCAATTAATTAACCAAGCAAATCACACACATAAGAGATCTAGTACACAAGCTATTCAAACACACGAGAAAAAGGATTGGAAGTCTACCTCTCTTGGTATCGCAACCAAGAGGCTCGTTCCAATGCGTTGGTGTCGGTGGCGTGCTCTCCAAGAACCTTCTCGCCGTGCTCCTCGAGTCCACTAAGGAATTAACCACCTTCTCTAATCAATTATGCTAGTAATTGAGAGAATTGTGCCTAATTCCAAAGCTTTCCCTTCTCTTGATTAATTCTCCAATTAATTTAGTGGAAAAGCTTGCTCAACACATGAGCTAGGTGGTGTGTGGAAGAGAGAAGAGGAATGAAAAATCTGAAATTTTTCTTCCTTTGTGGTGAGGTGCGGCCAAAGAGAGAAGGAGAGAGAGAGGTGTGTGGAGGCTAGGGTTTGCTCCCAAAGAACACCCCTTTATATAGACCTCATACCCTAGCTCTCATCCAAATTTTGGAGGACCAAAATACCCCTACATAGCCGCACCCTACCTACCTCCTTTGTGGGTTGGGCCTCAAGACAAGTTGAGCCCAATAACCTTCCATTTTATTACACCTTCCATTTGGCATTAAATCAACTAATTAATTTAAGGCCCAATTTGCTCAATTTATTAAATGTGTTGATTATTATTAATTATTAACTATTTAATAATTAATATGGAATTAGACAATGCATTTAATTATTTCGATATGATCTATTTGACTTAATTAATCATAACGGTCCATAACGGCATACGATTAATTAATCAACTTATCATATTTTGCAAAACCAATTGTTGCAAATAAACAATTAATGCACGTGTGGTTAAACACCTTATTATGTGTGACCCTTTGAGGATTTATGCTATGTTGGACATGGAATTAAATCGCTATTTAATTCCAATAATCATAAGCGGTATCTAGCAACACGTTATGATTCCCAATTCACATAAATAATGTACTGCTACAATATTTCAATCCTGCATGAGAGAATAAATGGTTTCTCTATTTTGATTCTTATGTCACACGATATCATCGTATAATCCAAGATAGGAACGTGTCATTCTTGCAGATTATACGTTTCTTGATCTAGAGATAATTGTATCAGTTGCTAGCAAACAATCTATCTCCATCAAGGGGCCCAAACAGATATCGTCACTCACTAAGTGAATTAATGAGGGACATACGGTTTTCTTGATAATTAGCTTTTCCCCGCACGATTCAAGAATACTTAAATCAAGTCCGTATAGCAGCCTTTATCAGGAATCAGCGGTAGACATGATTTATAGCATCTATCCTCATGTGGAAAAGATAATCATCTCAAACTTAGAACCAAAATCATAACGAAATAAATAATGACACGTAACACAATCCATATATTTATTTCGTGGGGTCCAGTCCTGTACTATGTTCTATAACATATACATATGCAATTAAGTTGGTTACTCCTAACCTATGATTTATAGAACTTAATCATCACTTAATCTGCATACTAATCTTATTGATAATTAATGTCCTTTGTTAATTATCAAGATTATGGACTTTTAGATTTATCGTTGTCATTTACTACTAAATGAATAACAGTGATCTATAATTCAGATCCTCAACCTGAATGAACTGTCAACGAGTAAATCAAAGAACAAATGATCTGAAATCACCAATAACATAAACTATAGAAGTAGCCTAATGAATTGGCTTCTAGGACATATCTCTAACATAAATAACATAAGAATCTTATTCTAGACAGTAGAAATGTAGATTATTGTGATCAAATGACTTAGAATGAATCCATAAACGATTGAAATGCTCAAATGATGCTCAGAATTGGATTAATTGTGTAATATCTATGTATAATCCAATCTTTTTTAATAAATAAGATATGAATCATATTCTAGACAGTATAAAGATTTTAAATTTAGAATATTTGATGAAATTACTTTGAATGAATCTAGAAACGATTAAAATGTTCAAACGATACACAAATTATATTATTTGCAATCAATATGCGTAAACTATGTATAATCCAATTTTTTTGAATAAATAAGATATGAATCATTTTCCATGCAGTATATATAGTTTAAATGTAGATTATTGTGATAACAATGACTTAGAATGAATCCAGATTCGATTGAAATGATCAAATGATACTCATAATTGCATTATTTGCAATTTATATGCGAAATTATTATATAAAATATAATATTTTTGAATAAATAAGATATGAATCATGTGATAGTATAAAGATTTTGAATGTAAATTATTGTGATGAAATGGATTAAAAAATGAATGAAATGTTCAAATGATACTCAAAATTGCATTATTAGCTCATTATATGCGTAATTACTATGTATAATCTAATGTTTTTGAGTAAATAAGATATGAATCATATACTAGACAGTATAAAGAATTAAAATTCAAATTATTGTGGTGAAATGACTTTGAATCCTAAAACGATTGAAATGCTAAATTGATACTCAGAATTGCATTATTTTCAATTTATATGAGTAATTACAATGTATATCCAATCTTTTTTGAATAAATAAGATATGAATAATACTTTAGACAGTATAAGGATTTTAAATGTAGATTATTGTGATGAAATAACTTAGAATGAATCTAGAAACGATTGAAATGATCAAATGATACTCAGAATTGCATTATTTGCACATTATATGCTTAATTACTATGTATAATCCAATCATTTTGAATAAATAAGATATGAATCATATTCTGGACAATAAGATATGCTTAATTACTCAGAATTGCATTATTTGCACATTAAACGATCAGATAGAGGTTTCAAGTAGTAAAAAAATGTAAGGATAAAATTCACTCAAGGAGGAGTAACACTCAGCTCTCAAGAGAAAGAAAATAGAGATAAAACTCAGAAATTCGTATTCATCTCATAATCTGTCTATTACATCATCATCTTTTGCTTATAAAGTAATCTATTACATTTAAAACTCACTACTCATTAATACATAACCTCAACCACTTTTTCTAATATCAAAACACATTAAATAAAGTCCTAGAAGACCACAAAAGAAAGCACAAAACACAACAGCAGAATAATAACTCTTTTTGACTAATTAAAACAAAAGATAACTCTTAACCAACTAATTAATTTTATTGACTGTTTCTTTGACTGAATGACATGGCTGGGATGATTAGTCAGCATCTGACGTGGCTCAAACGGTGTCATAAAGAGTATAAATTTACATTATTGTGATGAAATGACATAGAATGAATCCAGAAATGATTGAAATGCTCAAATGATACTCAGAATTGCATTACTTGCAAATTATATGCGTAATTACTATATATAATACAACCTTTTTGAATAAATAAGATATAAATCATATTCTAGACAGTATAAGGAGTTTAAGACATGAATCTACATTTAAACTCTTTATACTCTCTAGAATATGATTCATATGCTATTTATTCAAAAAGACTGGATTATACAAGATAATTACTTATATAAAGTACATATAATGCAATTCTAAGCATCGTTTGAGCATTTCAATAGTTTCTGAATTCATGCTAAGTCATTTGATCACAATAATCTACATTTAAACTCTTTATATTGTCTAGAATATGATTCATATGTTATTATTTCAATAAGATTGGATTATATATGGTAATTATACATATAAATTGCAAATAATGCAATTCTGAGTATTGTTTCAGCATTTTGAATCGTTTCTGGATTCATTCTAAGTCATTTGATCACAATAATCTACATTTAAACTCTTTATACTATTTAGATTATGATTCATATGTTATTTATTCAAAAAGATTGGGTTATTCATGGAAATTACGAATATAAATTGCCAATAATGCAATTCTGAGCATCGTTTAAACTTGCCAATTATTTCTGGGTTTATTCTAAGTCATTTGAGCACAATAATCTATATTTAAACTCTTTATGCTGTCTATAATATGATTCATATGTTATTTATTCAAAAAGATTGGGTTATACTATACATGGTAATTACACATTTAAAGTACAAATAATGCAATTATGCGCATCCTTTGAGCATTTCAATTGTTTCTAGATTCACTCTTAGTCATTTGATCACAATCATTTATATTTAAACACTTTATACTATCTAGAATATAATTTATATGTTATTTATTTAATAATATTGGATTATACATGATAATTAAGCATATAAATTGCAAATAATTCAATTTTGAAGATCGTTTGAGCATTTTGAATTGTTTGTAGATTAATTCTAAGTCCTTTGATCACAATAATCTACATTTAAATTCTTTATACTATCTATAATATAATTCATATGTTATTTATTTAAAAATATTGGGTTATATATGGTAATGACACATATAATGTGCAATTAATGCAATTATGAGCATCGTTTGAGCATTTCAATCGGTTCTGCATTCATTCTAAGTCATTTGATCACAATAATCTATATTTAAATACTTTATACTATCTATAATATAATTCATCTGTTATTTATTTAAAAATATTGGGTTATATATGGGTTATATATGGTAATGACACATGTAATGTGCAATTAATGCAATTATGAGCTTCGTTTGAGCATTTCAATCATTTCTACATTCATTCTAAGTCATTTGATCACAATAATCTATATTTAAATACTTTATACTGTCTAGAATACGATTCAAATATTATTTATTCAAATACAATGCAATTATGCCTATAAAGTGCAAATAATTTAATGATGAGCATCATTTGAGCAATTCAATCATTTCTGGATTTATTCTAAGTCATTTTATCAAAATAATCTACATTTAAACTCTTTATAATGTCTAGAATATGATTCATATGGTATTTACTAAAAGAAATGGAATATACATGGTAATTACGCATATAAAGTTCAAATTAAGCAATTCAGAGTATGATTTGAGCATTTCAATCATTTTTTGATTCATTATATGTCATTTGATCATAGTAATCTAAATATAAACTCTTTATACTATCTAAAATAAAATTCATATGTTATTTTCTCAAAAAGATTGGGTTATACAATTTAATCACACATATAAAGTGCAAATAATGCAATTCTGAGAATCGTTTGAGTGTTTGTATCATTTATGGATTCATTATAAGTCATTTGATCACAATAATCTACATTTAAACTCTTTATACTGTTTAGAATATGATTCTTATGTTAATTATTCAAAAAGATTCGATTATACAAGATAATAATGCTTTTAAAATGGAAATAATGCAATGCTGAGCATCATTTGAGAATTTCAACCGTTTCTGTATTCATTATAAGTCATTTGATCTCAATAATCTACATTTAAACTCTTTAAACTGTCTAGAATATGATTCATATGTTATTTATTCTAAAAGGTTGGGTTACAAATAATACAATTCTGAGTATCGTTTTAGCATTTCAATCGTTTCTGGATTTATTCTAAGTCATTTCATCAAAATAATCTACATTTAAACTCTTAATACTGTCTAGAATATGATTGATATATTATTTATTAAAAAAAAATGAATTATATAAGATAATTACGCATATAAAATACAAATAATGTAATTCTGTGCATCGTTTGAGCATTTCAATCTTTTCTGGATTCATTCTAAGTCATTTGATCACAATAATCTATATTTAACCTTTTTATACTGTCTATTATATGATTCAGATATTATTTATTAAAAAATATTGGGTTAAAAATTATAATTATGCATGTAAATTGCAAATAATTTAATTCTGAACAACGTTTGAGCATTTAAATCGTTTATGGATTCATTCTAAGTTATTTGATCACACTAATCTACATTTTAACTCTTTATACTGTCTTGAATATAATTCATATCTTACATATTCGAAATGATTGGATTATAAATGATAACTACACATATAAATCGCAAATAATGCAATTCGGAGCAACGTCTGAGCACTTTAATCGTTTATGGATTCATTCTAAGTTATTTTATCACAATAATCTACATATAAGATCTTTATACTGTCTAGAATATGATTCATATGTCATTTATTCAAAAAATTATGTTATACATGGTAATTATGAATATAAATTTAGCATCGTTTGAGCATTTCAATAGTTTCTGGATTCATTCTAACTAGTGTGATTAGTACACAAACTCTTTATAGTATCCATAATATGATTCACAAGTTATTTATTTAAAAATATTGGATTATACAATATAATTATAAAAAGCAATAATGCAATTCTGAGCATCTTCTGAGCATTTTAACCGTTTCTGGATTTATTCAAAGTTATTTCATAACAATAATCTACATTTAAACTCTATATACTGTCTATAATATGAATCATATGTTATTTATTCGAAAAGATTGGATTGTACATGGTAATTACGCATATAAATTGCAAATAATGCAATTTTGGGCATTATTTGTGTGTTTCAATCGATTCTAGATTTATTCGAAGTCATTTAATCACTATAATATTCATTTAAACTCTTTATACTGTCTAGAATATGATTCATATGTTATTTATTCAAAAAGATTGGATTATACACGGTAATTACGTAGATAAATTGCTAATAATGCAATTCTGAGCATCGTTTGGGCATTTCAATCGTTTCTAAATTCATTCTAAGTCATGTGATCACAATAATGTACATTTAAACTCTTTATACTGTCTAGAATATGATTCATATGTTATTTATTCAAAAAGAGTGGATTATACATGGTAATTAGGCATACAAATTGTAAATAATATGCAATTCCAAGCATCGTTTGAGCATTTCAATCGTTTCTGGATTCATTCTAAATCATTTGATCACAATAATCTACATTTAAACACTTTATACTCTCTACAATATGATTCATATGTTATTTATTAAAAAAGATTGGATTATACATGAAAATTACGCATATAAAGTGCGAATAATGCAACACTAAGCATCGTTTGAGCATTTCTATTGTTTATGGATTTATTCTGAGTCATTTATTCACAATTATGTACATTCACACTCCTTATACAGTCCAGAATATGATTCATATGTTATTTATTCAAAAAGATTGGATTATACATGGTAATTACGCATATAAATTGCAAATAATACAATTTTGGGCATCGTTTGAGCATTTCAATTATTTTTTGATTCATTCTAAGTAATTTGATCACACTAATCTACATTTAAGCTCTTTATAATGTCTAGAATATGATTCATACGTTATTTATTCAAAAAG
Organism: Rhynchospora pubera; assembly: GCA_028095005.1. Lineage (NCBI taxonomy): Eukaryota > Viridiplantae > Streptophyta > Magnoliopsida > Poales > Cyperaceae > Rhynchospora > Rhynchospora pubera. The sequence continues at coordinate 41,951,609 of CM051461.1, forward strand.
ATCGAATTATACATGATAATTATGCATATAAATTGCAAATAATGCAATTCTGAACCTCATTTGAGCATTTCAATCATTTCTGGATTCATTATATGTCATTTGATCATAGTAATCTACATATAAACTTTTTATACTGTCTAATATAAGATTCGTATGTTATTTTCTCAAAAAGATTGGGTTATACATTTTAATTACGCATATAAAGTGCAAATAATGCAATTCCGAGAATCTTTTGTGCATTTCTATCGTTTCTGGATTCATTCCAAGTCATTTGATCACAATAATATACATTTAAACTCTTTATACTGTCTAGAATATAGTTCATATGTTATTTGTTCAAAAGAATTGGATTATACAAGATAATAACGCATTTAAAATGGAAATAATGCAATTCTAAGCACCGTTTGAGCATTTCAATTGTTTTTGGATTCATTATAAGTCATTTGATTACAATAATCTACATTTAAACTCTTTATACTGTTTAGAATATGATTCATATGTTATTTATTCAAAAAGATTGGCTTAGACATGGGTTTTACATGGTAAATACACATATAAAGTACAAATAATGCAATTCTGAATATCGTTTTAGCATTTCAATCATTACTGGATTCATTCGAAGTCATTTGATCACAATAATCTATATTTATACTGTCTAGAATATAATGCATATGTTTTTTTTTTCGAAAACATTGGATTATACATGGTAATTACGAATATAAATTGAAAATAATGCAATTCTTAGCATCGTTTGAGCATTTCAATAGTTTCTAAATTCATTCTATGTTATTTTCTAGTAATAATCTACATTTCAACTCTTTATACTGTCTATATTAGGATTCATATGTTATTTATTCGAAAAGATTGGGTTATACATGATAATTACGCATATAAAGTGTAAATAATGCCATTCAAAGAATCGTTTGTGCATTTCGATCATTTCTTGATTCATTCGAAGTCATTTGATCACTATAATCTGCATTTATACTCTTTAAACTGTCTAGAATCTTATTCATATGTTATTTATTCAAAAAGATTGCATCTACATGGTAATTACGCATATAAAGTGCAAATAATGCAATTATGAGCATCGTTTGAGCATTTTCAATCGTTTATGGATTCATTCAAAGTCATTTGATTCACAATAATCTACATTTAAACTTTTTATACTTTCTAGAATATGATTCATATGTTATTTATTCAAAAAGATTGGGTTATACATGGTAATTATACATGTAAAGTGCAAATAATGCAATTCTGATCGTCATTTGAGCATTTTAATTGTTTCTGGATCCATTATAAGTCATTTGATCACAATAATCTGCATTTAAGCTCTTTGTACTGTCTAGAATATGATTCATATGTTATAAAAAGATTGTATTATATATGATAATTAATCATATAAATTGCAAACAATGCAATTCTGTGAATTGTTTGAGCATTTCAATCGTTTCTAGATTCATTCTAAGTCATTTGATCACAATAATCTACATTTAAACTCTCTATACTATCTATAATATGATTCGTATGTTATTTATTCCAAAAGATTGGATTATACATGGTAATTACGCATATAAAGTGCAAATAATGCAATTCCGAGAATCGTTTGTCTCTTTCTATCTTTTCTGGATTTATTCTAAGTCATTTGATCACAATAATCTACATTTAAACTCTTTATACTTTCTAGAATATGATTCATGTTATTTGTTCAAAAGGATTGGATTATACAAGTTAATAACGCATTTAAAATGGAAATAATGCAATTCTAAGCACCGTTTGAGCATTTCAATCGTTTCTGGATTCATTATAAGTCATTTGATCACAATAATCTACATATAAACTCTTTATATTGTTTAGAATATGATTCATATGTTATTTATTCTAAAAGGTTGGGTTATACATTTGTTTTACATGGTAATTACACATATATAGTACAAATAATGCAATTCTGAGTATCGCTTTAGCATTTCAATCATTTTTTGATTCATTCTAAGTCATTTGATCACAATAATCTACATTTAATCTCTTTATACTGTCTAGAATATAATTCATATGATATTTTTTTTCGAAACGGTTGGATTATAAATGGTAATTACGAATATAAAGTGAAAATAATGCAATTCTTAGCATCGATTGAGCATTTCAATCGTTTCTAAATTCATTCTATGTCATTTGATAGTAATAATCTACATTTCAACTCATTATACTGTCTATAATAGGATTCCTATGTTATTTATTCGAGAAGATTGGGTTATACATGATAATTACGCATATAAAGCGCAAATAATGACATTCAGAGAATCGTTTGAGCATTTCGATCATTTCTTAATTTATTTGAAGTCATTTGATCACTATAATCTACATTTAAACTTTTTATACTGTCTAGAATGTTATTCATATGTTATTTATTCAAAAAGATTGCATCATACATGGTAATTACGTATATAAAGTGCAAACAATGAAATTCTGAGCATCGTTTGAGTATTTCAATCGTTTATGGATTCATTCAAAGTCATTTGATTACAATAATCTACATTTAAACTTTTTATACTTTCTAGAATATGATTCATATGTTATTTATTCAAAAAAAATTGGGTTGTACATGGTAATTATGCATGTAAAGTGCAAATATTGCAATTCTGATCGTCATTTGAGCATTTCAATTGTTTCTGGATCCATTATAAGTCATTTGATCACAACAATCTGCATTTTAAGCTCTTTATACTCTCTAGAATATGATTCATATGTTATAAAAAGATTGTATTATATTTGGTAATTAAGCATATAAATTGCAAACAATGCAATTCTGTGAATTATTTGAGCATTTCAATAGTTTCTAGATTTATTCTAAGTCATTTGATCACAATAATCTACATTTAAACTCTTTATACTGTCTATAATATGATTCATATGTTATTTATTCCAAAAGATTGGATTATACATGGTAATTACGCATATAAAGTGCAAATAATGCAATTCCGAGAATCGTTTGTGTCTTTCTATCTTTTCTGGATTTATTCTAAGTCATTTGATCACAATAATCTACATTTAAACTCTTTATACTTTCTAGAATATGATTCATGTTATTTGTTCAAAAGGATTGGATTATACAAGTTAATTACGCATATAAAGTGCAAATAATGCAATTCTAACTATCGTTTGAGTATTTTAATCGTTTCTAGATTCATTATAAGTCACTTGATCACAATAATCTACATTTAAACTCTTTATACTGTCCTGAATATGATTCATATGTTACTTATTTAAAAAGATTGGATTTTGCATTGCAATTACGCATAAAGTGTAAATAATGCATATTCTGTGTATCACTCAAGCATTTTCAACCGTTTCTGGATGCATTCTAAGTCATTTCATCACAATTATTTTAATTTAAACTCTCTATATTCTCTAGAAAATGATTCAGATCTTACTTAGTAACGTAGATTGGATTATACACAGTTATTGCGCCTATAAGTGCATATAATGCATATTAAATTTGAGCGTTTCAACCGTTTCTGAACTCATTCCATGTCATTTCTTTACAATAATCTACATTTAAACTATCTATAAAGTATGAAATTTGATTCAGATCTTACTTATTCAAAATGATTGGATTTTATGTAGCAATTATGCATAAAAAGTGCAAATAATGCTTATTTTCTCATTATCATTTGAGCATTTCAATCGTTTATACATTCATTCACTGAATTCCAATGTTTTGGTATCATTTCAAGATATATTGTTCAAATATTTCGGTACTTCTGCATAAACTAAATCTTCAATTCACTGATGAGAAATGTTTTCAATACCCAGCCGGTTGCTGGAAAATTTTGGTAATACCGACCACCAGAACAGCGATCAAAACGATAGTATCTGATATTAAGAGACAAAATACTAGAAAATTACTGAATTTGAGCCATTGGCCGGTAAGGGCACCAGTAGGGTACTGGGAACATTGCTCATGACCATTTAGAAAATAAAATCGTATAACGACCTAAGTTTCAATTTACTATTCTCCTAAATTGATTATTGCTGTTGACTGACAGCAAAAGAATTATTCGTCGAAATACAATAGTTCAATATTTCAGTTAAAATTTGTATCTTCGTTATATTCTCTCGCAACGTACAGACAAAGAGATGGGCTAAAATCAGCCACGACTGACGGATTCAATCGTCAGCTATGATCAAATCTCAATTTTCGAGATTCTAACAGTCGATCCGAACCGTTCAATGTGTTCTCATATTGAAATCTCGTTGGAGACAAAATTTTAAATTTTTTTTTAAATTTTTTAGTATTTGTTTGATTATTTACAAAATTCTTAATCTAAACAATTCCGGACCCTTCAATAACTATGATTTTTAAAAATCTCAAAAAATAGTAAATAAAATCAGAAAAATGTAAAATTTGGTCTCCAATGAGATTTCAATATGGAGAACACATTGAACGGTTCGGATCGACTGTTAGAATCTTAAAAATTGAGATTTGATCGCAGCTGACGATTGCATCCGTCAGTCGTGGCTGATTTTAGCCCATCTCTGTAATTTATAATCTATAAATATTAATTTACCTCGCGATATATATATATATTATTTTTTACCACTATTTTGTACAATCAAAATTAGTTTTTTTATAATTAAAAATAGTTTTTTATTTTGTTTTTTCTATAATTAAAATTTTGTTTTTTCCTTTTTGATTAAATATATTAAAAATAGTCATACCAATCATTATCTATACTACATATTAAAGCACGCATACGAAGAGGTGCAACATGCTAAGCCTAGGACATAAACAGATGTTTCTGCCGTTCAATTGGTTTGATCTGTGGCTGGATATTAATCGCCAGACGAAGCAACACTATTGACTGATTTTTCATCTAATATAGAAATAAATTGAATAACACATCTATTTGCATCGCTGGTAAACTAAGAAATATATTTTTATTATCTAACATTGCTTTGTTTTTTTTATTTTCCCACATACGAGAGCATCTTATGCTAATTTAATTTGAAAATTAAATATATTTATTATAAGTTGATAGGTAAAAACATTCAATTTATAAGATCGTTTAAACAAGAATCAAGTAACATACATACGATAAATCACACAAAACTTTCCATCTTTTTTTTCCTGCTAATTCAAAACGTCTCTTCCAAGAATGATAAGTGCCATCGCTAAAAAAATCATTTGCATCAACATTGCTGTATGTTACAAATGTTCAATTTAATAATAAAATGTATATAGTTTAATAATTTAAAGTGTTCAGTTAAATGCATCAACTATGGTTTTATTACATAGAGTCGCGCGTCAGTCGCGTCAGCCTTGGAAAGAGGCGCTCCAGGGGCAAAGTCGGAAAAAATTTAATTTGAACCGAATCGGTTCATGACCCCTTCTAATTTTTTCATATGGTTTTTTTCCGACTCGTGACCCCTTCGTTTGATTTAATAATAACATTTTTTTCTTATAAAATTTATATTTTTCTATTGCAACTAATTGAACAGTTATACTTAAATAAACAGAACATTTAGGTTAAAAATAAAAAAATAATTAAAAATATACTGAACACAGCGAACATTTATAACACAGTGAACAATTACAATAAATTTGAACATTTATATCTAATAAAGCGAACACTTACAACAACGAAATTAACAAAAAATAATTTGTGCGCTAGGTGACTACAAGTTAAAAGAGAGAGCGTTGCTCAGCGAGCGATGACGCGGATGGTTATTGTGTGGATGACACTAATCAATTTTCGTTCTCTTCATGTTGCGATCTTATAAATGAGAAATGTAGTAGTTTTAGGTAATTACTACTTACCATCCACTGGATTGTCATCCAGCGCCATCCACAATATGCTTCCCTCCCTTTCGCGTGTCCCCTCCCTTTCCTCGTCTCCCTCCCTTCCTTCGCGACTTTACTCCCTCCGCTCGCGTCTTTTCTCTCTTCTCTCACTTTCCTCCAGGTGCGACCCTCTCTCTTTCTTTGTGAATTTTCCCTCTCCTCCACTCTCTTCCAAGAAAGCCACAAAGAGATTAAGAGAGTTAGTCTTACTAGCCATGGTTTTTTCTTTATCATTGGCCATTTGTTTCTTTTTTTTTCCCTCTCTCTCTTCTATTTTATGTTATATATGTTCAATTTTAATTGTTATCTCTGTTCAATTTATTTGTTATATCTGTTCAATTTATCTGTTATTTCTGTTCAATTTATTTGTTATTTCTATTTTGTATATGTTCACTTTTATTTTTTTTGCATGAGTTCAAATTGTTTGTAATATATGTTCAATTTATTTGTTACATATGTTCTATTTGTTTATCTTCACTTTTTTAATGAGTTCACGATTTTTGTTATATATGTTCAATTCATTGTTATATCTGTTCAATTTATTTGTTATTTCTATTCAATTTATTTGCTATTTCTATTTTATTTATGTTCACCTTTATTTTTTTGCATGAGTTCAAATTGTTTGTAATATATGTTCAATTTATATTGGTTTATCTGTTCAATTTATTTATCTTCATTTTTTTTAATTAGTTTATGATGTTTGTTATATCTCTTCAATTCATTGTTATATCTGTTCAATTTATTTGTTATTTATGTTCAATTTATTTGTTATTTCTGCTTTATATATGCTCATCTTTATTTTTTTACATGAGTTCAAATTGTTTGTAATATATGTTCAATTTATTTGATATATCTGTTCATTTTATTTGTGTTACATATTCACTTTGTAATGTATATATGTTAATTTTTATCTTTTGTCTGAGTTCAAGTTGTTTATTATTTTTGTTCAATTAGTTGTTGTATATGTTCAATTTATTTGTCGCATCTGCTCATTTTGTTTCTTTATTTAATCAATTAGTAGTTGAAGGAAAATTGAGAGCGAACAAAAACGAAGGTGGGAGAAGGGAAATGGAGAGAGGGGAGAGAGAGAAAGGAGGGGAAAGGTGCGGGGTTAGGGAAGGGTAGGGAGGGAAAAAATGAGAGGGAGGGTGAATGGAGAGAGAGAGGGCGCATGAAAAAAGTCGGAGGCAAAAAAATAGTATGGATGACGCGGATGATTTTTCGCTGGATGACGGTTATCACTCCCGGTAGTTTTAAACTTTTAATTGTCATATATTATTTTTTTTGCTGGGCTGGGACGCTGGTCCATTTTGCCTTTTCTCTTTTTATTTTCTTTTCTTCCGCTCATTCTCATCTCGGCCCAACTTTTTTTTTTCTTCTTCCACGTGTATTCCTGTCTGTGGTCCAGCCTTGTATCAATTCGTGTGGCAATTGATCTTTTCTTGTACGCTCCAGCTTATACACACGCCTCTGTCTCCGTTGTGACACACTGGATCTTTCCCTCGCATCTCTATTTAGCTTATTTTTGTATATGTTAATTTTGTTTATTATATTTGTTTGTTTTGCTTGATGTATAATTGTATATATTCACTTTGTAAAGGTTAGGGGAGAGTTGCGGAGGCGAGAGACGGAGCTGGAGATCAGATCATTTGGCGAAGGCGAAGGAAAGAAAGGCAGATGATAGAACCGGACGCTGGACGACGGATATTATTCCCGAATCCCGATATACTGGTCATACGCAACATGATTCCTTGTGAAAAATATCTTCAATAGACCCGGTCCAATTATTAAATGGATCAAGATTTTTCTATTCAGTATTCAGCGCCTCACAAGTCACAAGAGAAAAGTTGATATACGTGTCCGTGCTGCTGTTGTACGAACAGAGCAGTCAGCACCACGCGAAGACAAGATCAAACAAAACGACAACACGAGGTACATAGTTTCCTTCCTTCCTTTCTTTCCACCGAAATTTTGATCTATTGCCAAGCAATTCATCTTCGCATTAGGCTGGATTTTGGAGTTGGCAGTCGATTTTAGTTCCCACTTCCAAATGCGTGCTTATTTTGTTAAAATGACGTAAGAAATAAGGTGGATATAACACTTCTAGTTTATCTCTTTCTTATAATAGCTTGAGAGTGAATTTATATGTACTTCGCTCATTCAAGAAATGGGAATACTTAGTCTTAGCTGTGATTTGCTTCTTTCCCCATTTTTGGGCTTGTTTCAACTGCTATTTACGTGAATAAACACTAATAAGGGACCCTATTTGCACTTGATTTTAGTAAAGTTTGTTGCAATCGGGTCCTATTTTGCAAATTTCTCGGTCAAAATTGTTACTATCTTTGAGAAATTTTGTTGGTTTACTGATAAGTAAGATGGTATACCACCTTGGTTATATTACCTTTTCTGGAAATCCCTTTTCATGATTTAAGGTTTTAAACAGTCCACCTTTTGACTTACAAAATGAAAGACATCTTAGTTTCCAACCTATGACATTTTTTTTTCATATAGTGTAATTCTCTACCCTAGTACTTAGAATACATAATTAACAATGCAACAAAATTAGATATACAAGGAGGCAAGCTAGAGAATCATGCAAAGCAGCGATTACAAGCAGCTTTCTTTACAAGATTACCTCACCTTCTATAATGGTTGTTGTGCTGATGACCTCACTAGAAGCCAGCTCAAACAGGTCTCTCTCTCTCTCATGCTCAGTGAAATGTAAAAACAATTTAATGTTCTAATTTGTCAGCACCATTTTTTTTCAAGCAGATCCTCTCAATTCATGGTTTTGTGCAGCTGGGGAACGCTAGAAAGGTCAGATTTGTCCAGCAGTAATGATAATTTAAATTTTCTAGTATTACTAATTACTAATAATTTAATTATTTTTCCAAATCATTTCATTTTGCAATAGTTAGTCTCATATGTATGCCTGTTATACCCTTACCACAGTCTCTCTCTCTCATTCTCTGTCGTGTGAAAACTGCGTGCATGGGTGCCTTTTATTTACATTTCTTGGGCTTCGTTCAATGTCTATTTACATATTTTGGCTTTTTGTAACCAAGTCTCTAACATCTAATCACCCTGAAAATAGGAATATCTAATGGATGCAGTGAGATCTCTACCTATGATCCCACCTGTCAGATCCACCGTAAATACCAATCGGGTGCCCCTTATTTCCCTTCATGTAGCATCCCTCTCAGTGCTGGAAGTGACACAGGACATGCAAGTTATTGGATGGGAGGAAGGTTCAATACAATCTGTCAAGACGATTGAACCAAAGGTTCCATCCATGTCTCTGTCATTTAAAGTGGAACAGGTTCCCAAGACAGATGGAAAATTGAAGGAGCATGATAAGGGTTCCCCATCAATATGTGCATTGCCGAGTTGGAAATTGTGAGTTAATTTACCTTTTGCTTGCTTTGGTTATGTAAGATTATTTTTTTGAAACTTACAAGGTACCATAATAAGTACTGTATTAAACTGGGGTAGAGGTAGGTTTATCAAAGCAAAAGTTGCACTGTCATTAGCGTGTAGAAAATTTCGGTAACATATTGCTTTAACTAGTGTGCAGACAATTAAATGCTTGTAGGACTTGAACCTTTAACCTTTTGGAGGTCAGGCCATGCAAATTGGTTATACAGCTCCAATGTAATCTATCTGCTTAAATATAACAGACGATGGAAAATGCCGAAAATAAGAAACCCACAGATAAATTAACTCAAAATCTTCAATCCTCTAAGCTAAACACAAAAATAGCCTAGTGACCATTCTAGTGGCAGTCAATTAAGGTGTTATATTGCCTTGATAAGCACTGCTAGCTGGTACTGTTCCTGACAGATAGGATACAAGAATTAGATATGGTTCTGGTTGGCATGCCCAGATTTTTGGAATATAGGAGTACAAATGTACTTACTGGTAATAAGGTTGAACCGCACATATATCATTATAAAGCAGCAGAAGTATTCATCAGTATTCTTTGAATTTAGGTGGTACATTTATACAGTTAAGTCTTCAGATTTCTATTTTTGCTTATACATAGTATCATGTAATTACAAAAAAAAAAACACAATATTTCAAACTACTCACATCTACAATATGAAGACTAATGTACTTTTTAAAATAGTTCGGAACTAGCCTATTTTGGTGAAGATTTAGTTGGTATTCGAGGCTAGGGGTAGAATCTGGAAGCTAAAAAAAGAAAATAGGAAGTGAAAATGAAGTTTCGACAGATGACTGGTACTGAAGGGACCAGGATTCAGCAACTCATGTTAATATGATGGCATATATAGTTACAGGCCTAAACCATAAAACGATATGTTTGCCGAATTTGTCTCCACACTAATGGCAGTGCAAGGGTTGTCTGCACATTAACATGTAAACCTGGAGCTCTTCACCTGATTTACCATTTTATTTAGAAGAGCTTCTTTTGCCAGCACTAGAGTATATGGTTTAATTTAACTACTATGTGATGTACTCACAAACAGTTATAAAAAAGCACGTTCTGTAATGAAGAAACATGCTGGAAAGTACTCATGCCGCTTTAATGGCTGCAAGAGCATATCTGCTCTTCCTTACAAGAGGTTAGTTGCTATATCATAGACTTCCAGAAAAACAATATCCCTGTTTTTCGATATCGGCAATACCTACATGGTCCGGTATACTATTAGGATCTTCCATTTGACAGACTTTAATATATAATGGCGTGTTAAACACTTTATTGTGGTTTCTAGGACCCACAAAGTCACACCAGTGTGTACTAAGGTCCCAGAAAGATCGAGTACTAAAATGGTAAAGTCAACGCATGATTTATGATTTTTTCCTTGTAATATTTTTAGATCAAGAAACAGGATCTCTGGGAAAAAGACAACAATACAGATCGCGGCCAAGAGCTCGAAGAATGCTGATCCATATACTTGGCATCAAAGTGGTAGTATGAGGATAATCGGTTTTCCTCACCTTCGGTTAGCTTTCAGATTTCAAAAAATGCAAAATATTGCTTTTTGCTTATTTTTTATATCACTGCTGTAAAACTTAATGCAGTATACCTTCTGCTCTTGTCTATGCTTTCACCACTCAGTATAACAATTTTTTTGGTCCAGTATAAATTCTTTTAGTACCAAGTCCAATAACCCAAATTGGGCCTCATGCTACAAAATTCAATTGATTTCTTTGGCGATATCAGCTTTGAATCGAAATACAAATTTGCTTTCTTGTTACTAGGTAGTTTGATAGTGATAGAGCAATGTTTGGACAAGGCACCAGTAGACGTGGACTTTTACTGAATTGTGTTGTATAACCAAAATCTGGAGGTGAAATTCGTGACTAATTCTACATCTAAATGTTATATATGTTTCCATTCTCAGGCGTTATTACAAGTGCACTGAAAAGGGGTGTTTTGCCAAAAAGCACATTGACCGGGATGCAACTGACCCATCCATGTACATCATCACGTACAAGGGCAGCCATAACCATCCAATTCCATAAATTTTCTATTTCTTCTCTCTTTATTTTTCCTCTAAGAAGGATTTCGGTAGAATGTGCATATTTTGAATTTCAGCTATGATAGTACAACTGAGGATGACAAAACGTTATGAAAGTTAGCTTATCTTTCTTAGGCTATACTTCACCCTTCCAAACTTATTTTCTGATTCTTTGTGCTTTGAAGTTCGCACTTTAACATAATCCGAGCTACCAATAAAATGTTTCTTTTTCTTTCTTTCTTCTTTGAGAGTACCAACTAAATGTCGAGGATTGACAGACACCTATTTGGAAAGCCTAATTTTAATTGTTTAACAGCCTAACTGAAGGCCTACAGATAACAGCTTGAAGTGTAAACAACTGCCAAAACGCGATATAATGAAGAAAAGGATAAAAAAAGAAAATAATGAAACTGTGCACAGGGTATAATTGGCAAATTCCCCTGCTTCAAGCTATCCTTGTAATAACTTACAAAGAGCAGCACTAGTTAATTCAAAATTTCTGCGAAGTTCCATAGAACAGCAAGTAACGTTTACCTTATAATTGCTCTTAAAAAAACTTTGCGTTATAATTTGTACTCAGGACTATAAATTACAAAATGCAAATCAGGTAAAATTGCTGGCTCATTGTGAACTTCTAACATCGCTATCTCAAATACATGAAACAAGCATTGAAAGTTTGAAACCGTCTCTTTCAATTTTTTACTTTGAATTTCAAGAAATTGTAAGTTGCATTCTTCAAAAAAAAAAAAAAAAAAAAGTCAGTTGTAAACCCTATGTCAAATGGATCAAGATATTTCCATTCTCCACCGCCACGCAATAGAAACTTTTATTAATACTCTCCACTGTCCGTACGGTTGTTGTACGAACACAGCAGTCAGCTCCGCGCGAAGACAAGATCAAAGCAAAACGACAAAGACAAGGTACATAGTTTCCTTCTTCCTTCCTTCCTTCGTCTCCACCAAAATTTACGTCTATTACCAAGCAATTGAGAGCCGGATATGAATACATATTTGTAGGCTTCGCATTGGTCTGGATTTTTGGGTTCTAGTCGATTTTAGTTTGCGCTGCCAAGTACTCATGCTTATTTTATGGAAATAAAATAACGTAAGAAATAAGGTGGAGGAGATAAGACTTCTAGTTAATCTCTTCACTTATAATAGCTTGATAGTTGAGAGTGAATGTGCTTCCTGTCAATTAAGAAATAGGAACCGGACTTACTCTTAGACTTTTAATTGTTTCTTTCCCCGTTTGTATGCTTGTTTCAGCTCCTGTTTACGTGAATAAAACATAAGGGTACCCTATTCGCGTCTAAATTTAGTGAGGTTTGTTGCAATTGGGTCCTATTTTGCAAATTCTTGGTCAATGTTTGATTTATGTTTATAAAAGTGTTTCTAATATCCTACGGCTACGGGGCACCAGAGATTTCGCAAAATACCGGAACCGGAACTGTAGCCGAAACGGCAGTATGTGGTAAAAGGAGACAAAATACCACAAAATATAAAAAATACCGGATTTTGGTTAGTGGCTGGTGCGGGTACTGGTAGGGCATTTAAAACACTGGTTTGTAAAATTTAGTTAGTTTATGCGCATCTAAGATGCAATACCACCTTTGTTATATGACCTTTTCTGGCTTCATGAAAATCCCTTTCCATGATGAGGAAAAAAAAAAAAATCTGTCAGGAATTCAGGATGATATCTTGTTGCCGGTCTATTACTAAAATTAATGTTACTTTTACAAACTAAAGGCATCTTAGTCTCCAACTTTTGAGGTTTTCTTTTACATATTGTAACTCACTACTCCACCTTTTGATTTTGTAATTAACCAATGAAAGACAGTAAATAAGGGTTGTGTTTGCAAAGAGAATCATGCAACACAGAAAACACAAGAAGCTGACATTTCATGATTACCTCACCTACTATAGTGATGGTTGTGCTGAAAACCTCACCATAAGCCAGCTCAAACAGGTTTTTATCTCTCTTTCTCTCTCAAGCATGCTCAGTCATACATATGTAAATTTTATTGTTTTTAATTACCAGCACCACTTTTTTGAATCATATCCTCTCAATTCATGGTTTCAAGCAGCTGGGCAACTCTAGAAAGGTCAGATTTGTCCAGTGGTAATTATTATTTATTTAACCAAATTGTTTCAATTTGCAATAGTCAGTCTCATATTGCAAAGGGAAATGTGTGAAATGCGTGCACGTGTGCCTCTTTTAATTTCTTGGGATTGCTCAGTGTTTGTTACATTTTTTGGCTGTTGTGCTGCATAATCAGTCTCTAATATCTGGTTCGATCCCTTAAAATAGGAAGATATAGTGGAAGCAGTGAGGCATTTACATATGATCCCACCTGTCAGATCCACCATAACTACCAATCTGGTGCCCCTTATTTCCCTTCATGCTGCTTCCCTCTCAGTGCAGGAAGTGACAAAGGACATGCGACATCTTGGATGGGAAGAAATCCTGGTTCAAGCTGTAAAGACAGTTGAACCAATGGTTCCATCCACGTCTCTGTCACCTAAAGCGGTAGCAGTTCCAGAGACAGATGGATATTTGAAGGAAAAGGATCAGGGTGGCCCGTTGGTACGTGCACTTCCCAGTTGGAGGTTGTGAGTTAATGTACTTTTGCTTGCTTTGGTTATGTAAGAAGATTTTTTTAAAACTTATGAGGCATTACAGTAAAACTTTTGGGTAGGCTTTAATAAAGCACTACATAGTTATTTAAGTTGATAGGGTGGTGGGTGGGGGCAACCATGGTTCAAAAAATCGGCCGATTCCGATTCGAATCGGCTGAATCGGATCGGAATCGGCGGAGGCCGAACCGATTTTAGGTGGTTTGGGGCGGAATCGGGTCGACATCTTCAAAAACTGCCATTAATGGTGGTTTTCACCAACGGATTGAGGAGAAGGGGTGTGAGGAACGCGACCTGAGGTGTCTAGAGGCGAGAGAGACGCTTGAGAGCTCGGGAAAAGAGTAGGAGGAGGGTGGCGTCCCTCTGATGGGTTGTTCATCGACCTTTTTTTTATTTAATGCGATGCAAAGCAATGGTGAGGTGACGGGAAAAGGAAAGATGGGTCTGGGGGAAGAAAGGTCCGAACTGGACCTCTCCATTTTTGCATTTTTTAGACTTTGGACAGCTCAGATTTTTTTTGAATTGAAAAATAAATTTAAACAAAACTATGCTTGATTAAAAAAATGATCCAAAGTATAGAAAAACTGTAAATTTTTATTCTAAGATTCTAACTGAGACATTAAAGTGTTTTAACCAATGTTTGCGTATCAAAATTTTTTTATTAATAAAAAAATATTTTAATTATTTTCAAAATTTTATTTTCTGAAAAGTTTGAAAGTATCACAATAGCTTTCATAATGATATAATTGTTATATTTTAATTAATTTTATACTACAATTGATGATATTTAGCTTACATTTGACAAAATACTTTTTTTCTATTTTTTTGTATTTTTTCTAAATTTTAATTGCATAAAATATGATTTTTGTTAAAAATCCGATTTTCCGATCCGATTCATCCGATTTTTCTGATTCACCCGATTTGACTCCTTGAATCAACAGCCCGATTCCGATTCCGATTCCGATTTTCAGAACCATGGGGGCAACATTCACTTCCTCTTTGTTCTTCAGCCTCCATATTCTACGTCTAGTAACCAACCAATGTCAACTATGTAGTAATGAACCCAATCTTTACTAAAATAGACTAGTTCCAAACTATTTACAAGAGTATATCAGTCAGCTTATTGCAAATAAATACTTTGTAAAGGGGAAATAAGAATTCTGAGAATTTAACTGTAACAAAGTTATTATCAACTAAATTCAAAGAATGTTTACAAGCATTCTTGCTGCTTTGTGATGATATATGGGTGGTGCAACCTTATTATTAGAGCCATATATGTGTAGCACTAGCACATTATTACCTGGATATGCCAACCGGAGCGATACTTAATATGCATGTCCCAACTCTCATAACAGCACTAGCATTACCAAAGCAAGATGACACTTACAATTGACTGCCACTAACATAGTCACTTGTCCATTCTTGTGTTTAGGTTAGAGGATTCAAGGTTTTGAGCTGGTTTATCTGAAACCTTATTTTCAGCACAGTTTTGATCTTCTGTATGTTTAAGCTGATAGAATACATTGGAGGTGTATAACTTACCAATTAATTTAGAAAGCTTCTTTTACCAGAACAAGAAATGTATGTTATGAATCTAACTTCATGTAATGTACCCACAAACAGTTCTAAGAAAGCTCGAACTGTAAGGAAGAAGCATGCTGGCAAGTACTCATGGTGCTTTCGTCATGGCTGTACGAACATATCTGATCTTCCCTACAAGTGGTTAGTTTGCTATATTGTGCAACTTTTCAGAAAAAAACAATGCCCCTGTTTTTTTTTTATTAACCCAATGATCTTATAATGCCAAATTATTATAAGCACCATAATTAAGGGAAAAAGGACATCGTCATCAGTGAGCTGAAGATACATCCTTTCCTAGTCCATTAGAATAAAAGTTTATTTGGTATTTACTGATAAATGAATGTCAAGGGCGTAATTAGTTTAGAACTTCCTGATTTGTGAAAGATAACATTAAGCCCGTTTTGAAATTCAAATTTGCTTCTCTAACACTGAATTTATTATTTTTGGAGCAAATAAATTTGCTTTTCTATTGGAGCAGACTCTGAATTTTTAACACGTTATTTATGTACTTTTCCTTTGGACCTTTATTTATTCTCCATGTTACTCATGCCCGCCTTCAAAAAGTAAAATATTACTTTGATCGATTAGAATCATATCCTCTTCCTTTGCTCAGGTGTTTTTGCCAGTATTGTAATGCCGGTCGCTATGGAAAAAAGCATATCGATGTAGATGCAGATGATCCATCATTTCTCATTGCCACCTACGAAGGCAAACGCAACCACACACCTTGATTTACTTCTCTTGTTGTGTGTGTTTGAAACTTGCTTATGTCTAACAGGTATAGATGTTTAGTGAGCTCTAGGTTACAATTGCCAGCCAGGCAGCCACATAGGTCTTATATTTTTGTCTACCTTTCTATTTCCCCCTTATTCCATTTAGTTTAGGCATAGTTGGCATTTTGGAATGTTGTTGGTTGTAAAGAAACTAGATCAGATCTTGACAAAGAACATCACTTGAGCCTTAGCTGTTAGTACGGTGTGATAATTTACTACCCTTTTGTTTCTAGCTTGATGTTATATTAGCTAAAAGACTGACTAAGCATAGGATATCGAGCTTAGGCTTAAACTTGATCAAAATGTTTTTTTACGTGGGATTTCATTTCATTTGAATTGACTTCGCAAGATTTCGTGGATCTAGTAACATAAAAATTCTAGCCTAATGGCATCAAATCAGTTCATTTTGATAAAAAAAATTTCAAATGAAATGAAATCCCATATTTAAAAATAAATGATTCTGATCGGGGCCTAATTATCCAATTTGTTCAACCGTTTTAAAACATACTTTCTCTAGTAAATTTGACATTTCACCCCTCTTGATTTCATTTCAGCTTGGACGTTGGTACTAGAATGGTATACCTTGTTCTTTTAATGTAAATAGGAGCGGATACTATGTTACTTGAAACATGAAATGAAATCAAGAGGGATAAAATGGTGGATACTATATTACTTACAAAAATAAATAAATAAATAAATCGAACATACAAGGACTGACTGTTGAAAAAGAAACAATTAATTATCATTTAAGTTGGATATTTCAACAAACAGCCGGTGGGCGTAGTTTACATTGCTTTTTGATCGAATAAAACTAGAAATTAGTCTTAAGGACACAGTTCGTGGATCTAATAGGCACAAATTTCTAAATATTTATTCATATTTCTTATTCAATAATACAAGAAGTTGTCCGCTGTACCATCCAGGATATTGGGGCTTGGATAGCTAACTGTTAATTTTTCTTTTGGTGCTAGCTGAATGTAATTAGATTTCTGTTTACACCATTCTTTTGTTTTGTTTCTTTTTCTTTTACTTGTACGAAAACTCTTCGTTCAATGAAATTGTAGGTGAGATTCCTCTCCCTACCTTCAAAAAAAAAAAAAAAAAAAACATCCAAACACGCATACATGTATAGTCTATTTTATAGTCAGTGAAATTGAGACTTTACTAATCCTAATAATTCTGAACAGAATGTGTTATGAATTGGTGACATTTAAGTCTATTAATTGTGCCATTATCATGTTCATCAACAAGTGCCAACCTGTATATTTTATTCATATTCTTTGGAGAAGTTTTATGGAATTTGATTACAACACTTCCCAAAAGAGAAGGAAGAGCTCAAATTTGTACGAAAGATGTTTCCGGAGGAAATTGGAACACTAATTTATTTACATTTATTTATTTTGATAAGAAATGTATCCTTAGAAAATTTATTTTTCTTATATAGTTTAATTTATCTAGATCAGAAGGTCAAAAATGAACTGAATGAAATAATTTCCCCCCTTTGTGCTTGATAATTTGTATTTATACAATCTTACCCACGTATCAAATTAATTGAGTTAACCCAATAGTTATGTAATTAATATAGACGAAATTTCCGAGATCTCCAAACGTGTTTTATGCCTAATTATACGGATAAATCACGTGACAAATATGGATCTCTTTTCGGGTAGTCCTTGAGACAGGAAAACACACATCTTATTTCGGTAAAGGAAGAAATGTTATTTGTAAGTACACATAACACATCCATATAATATTTTGTTTTTCTTCTGATCCAATATTTCTTTTCTGGTTGTGGCAATTCTTCCTATAAAGCTTCTGACAAGTAAAATTAAAGCGAAGCAGATGTTAAATCATTTTAATTTACTGATATTTGATAGTAGAGAATTAAATAGATTGAGTATTATTAAATTGTTTTCTTGTATATACGAGTAAGTTGAAGTAATAAATGAATAAAGTATCAAAATTTAGGAATTTGATAGATTAACTCTATTTCACTTTAACCCAGCTTATATTTACTTATGGTTAATGTTTTGGAGTAAGACGCTTCACCCTCGTTTCGCTTATCAAACGGTAGGTTAACGATACATTTAAACAGTGCCGGAGTTGGAAAAGTTGTTTAGATAGGACCCATGTCCCGTAACAGATATTTATGTCAATATAATCATCACATCAACTTTGCAATTGGAGGGCCAATAATTGTGTATTTTCAATCTATTATAGTGGTAAAATATGATTTTTTATAAAAAAATAAAAAATAAATATATGTGAAGCATAAAAAAAATACATATTCAAATATGTAAATTATTTTAAAAAAAATAGGAATGTTGTCCCTTGTTTTTCTTTACTTCTTCTTCTAAAGCAATTGGTCATTTTTATCCAGGGCGTTTTCCTTAGTACAAAACTCGGCGACAGTTGTCTAGCTACTCGCTGTCCCACTAAAACATGCCACAGAAAACCCTGCTCATATTCTCTACAGTCTACTCAGGAGTCAGGAAAAGGATAAAAAAGGAAAGTGAAATTCCTTGTGGAAAAGAAATTATTAAAATTCCGACACAGTGGTAAGTGGTTCGAACTAGTTTTGCTCCGCCTTTCCGAGTTCGTAAAAAGAAACAAACCACTCTCTCTCTCTCGATCGCTTTCCAATTCGACAAAGCTACACCTGAGTTACGATCACCACCAACCGAGAAGATAGATGGATTGACAAAAGGCAAGGCAAGGCAATTCACTCCTTTTCTTCTCTCTCAACCACGCTTTGTCACGCACACACGCCGTTAGAACTCTCGATTACGAGTTTAGAAACCCTATGTGTATCTTCTTAGATGAATTCGAATCGTTTGAACTTCTAATTATATGAATTATGATTTGGGTAGTTGTTGGAAGTTGTTGAATGTAGCTTGATGCTTGAGAATTCGATGAATTATAGGTTGAGTTGGTATATTTTTCACTTAAATGGAGTATATAAATGGATAATTTAAGCTGATGATTCCGAATTGATTTAATTCGAAATTGAATGCAACTGATGTAGCTTGTGTGTGTCAAAAAAATGAGTAACAGTATAACAATACTTATATCTGTACCATTGGATATGGCTATTTCAGGAATGCTGTCAATACTAAGGATCTGATTGTGCTTTGAGATTTGCTCTGGACTACTAGTTACATATATCAAGATGGTTGAGGCAGATCCTCTAGTTAAGGGTAAAATTGACAGCTTGATCTCACAGTCAAGTTGTTGTGCTGCAACGTCGAACGAGAAGGTGAGGAAGGCTAAAGAGGAGAGGAATATTAGAGAAGGAAAGGAGAATGAAATTATGTCGATTGTATCCGCTTTGCTTTCTCTCAAAACCATGGGAAAAGTCCACAAGGATGAACTAGAACAGTGAGTTCTCTTAAATTCATTTTACAGCTTAATTGTTTCTGTACGTCTGTATATGGTAGTACTCTTAATGCATTTCATTGCCAGTTAGACAAATTTTTAGTTTCTATGTTCTTCATTCTCTGCTTTTATTTCATTTTACTGGCAAGAATGAGGCCTAGAATTCGAAGTTGTCGTTAAACATGGTTGCGAAAAATTACTGTGCCCTACCATTATAGATACGTAGTATCGACCAAAATTGTTTTCTAGTTGCTTAATAAAACTCTGGTATTGCATGGTCCAAGGCACACTATACCCTTTTCAGTTAGTGTGTTATTCATATCAGACGCGTTCATTGAATAATTTTGTCGTGTATTATAGGAGGTCAAGAGCAAAGAAAAGAAAGAAAACAAAGCTCGTCTCTTCAATCAGCTCAAAAAATGACGAGAGCTGTCCAGGGATTAAAGCAGGCCATTTGACCATCAAGCGCTCTCCTCATTGCCGGTTTGTATACTACTATCATTTTTAACCATTAGATGGAACCTGTAAGGGGGAAATTTCCAATACATTGCAAAAATGGGTTCTGCTCCTTACAATATTTGCAGAAAAAGTTACTTTTTAGGAAAAATTAAAATGACCTTTTTTCAGCATTTTGGATGCATGTTAACTAGAACAACATGTAAACAGGAATCACTTGATGATCCTTAAATACAAATTTTAGATTTTACCTCCAGCAATTTAGGCCTGATTTTATGGTGCATATATTATGTCTATAAAAGGTGACCATCTTTTGTAAATAATACATGCAGGAGTTCATGGGTCAACAAAACAATTCGAGTGGCAGCCGCAAACTTAAAGAGAGCTGACAAATTCAGTTGGCGCTCAAATGGTACAAAGCAACTGGTTGGTCTCTCCCACCTTAGGTAAGGATAATTAATTGTGTAATTATTTGTCTCAAATCCTTAACCATAATTAAAATCTTTGGTAATTTCATATGGAGTTTGGGTGTAAATTAGGCTGGATTTGGCCTCATTTCCCATTTTCCCCAGCAAATACCCATTTGACTTCGGAAACTGGGTTTATTGATTCTTTATTGACACTCTCTAAATTAGCTATATAGGCAGGTACCTTAACAGTTAATGCATATTAAAAAGCAAAGAAATAGAAATAGTAACTGTATAATCATTTCTTCTTTCTATTATGCTCAAGAACCTTAATGCAAAAGTTGCCTTCTTGATCAGGCGCTACTACAGGTGTAGCTATAAAGGATGCTCAGTGCACAAGATCGTGGATCAGGATCCAAATGATCCATCAATGCTAATTGTTAACTATAATGGGGAGCATAACCACACAATATAGTACGATGTGCCAGGAATTTAGGTTATACTCATAGGGATATAGTTTCGTTTTCTCGACCTCTGGACTAGCCTGGTGGTTAACAAGTGTATCTTTTCCTTTCCAGGTAGGATTTTTGTCAGATCTGAAAAAAATTAGTTTACATGAAAATATTACCTGAGATCTAAGTAACATTTTCTTGAGGTAAATAAAATGCACTGTGAAGTTATGTTTTGATGTATGTATGAATGAGCTTTGTTAGTGGGGAAATCAGGGATGCACTCTTTTGACTAATTGCAGCCGATAGTTCGCTGGACGAAACTAGCTATGTTTTTCCTAAAAAGTTATCTACAATTTTAATTTGGTTAAATAAAATTCGGTTGTATAGTTGACAAATAGTTTGAAAATATCGTGCTTATATATATGGGGCTTTCCGTCGAATCTAGATTACAAAAATTCGAAGGGATGCATCGCAAGAGGAATTTGTTAGAGATTTTTATGATCCTGAAAGAGAGAGCCTAGAGAGACGAAAAGACGATCCAATTTCAATTAGCACCTCCTTTCGGTTAAGTTGGAAGGTGGAAACACAAAGGCAGGTGATTGTAACACGGATGTGATTGCATGTAAGCTGTCAAAGGTTCTGTTTAAGACCAAGCTGGCGCGAGTGGTATTGCATGCAGTTCAGATTATTCAGTTTGTATTAGCCATGTTTTGTATTAGCTCGGAGTTTTTCTTTTTTTTTATTGTTTTGCATTCATTCTGGTAGAAGAAATTATGTCTTAATGAAGCAATTAAATCCTAAAACTATTACAAATAATATAAATTAACATAGGCCTACATGTACCAAGCAGACATCAAATGAAATCCTCTCCTACAATAGGAAGATCCAACCTGAACAAAATAGACCACGGCATTCATCGTTTATTTATATTGAAATACTGAACTGAAAGTAAAGGAAACCTTTGTGTATATATATTATCGATAATTAATTAACTAAGAAGAGGCATGGATACGATGATAAGGTCGTGCATGCAACAGCAGTGGGGATTTCCTGCTGGCAGTAAAACCGGCATTCTCGGTCATGTCCAGATCATCCGGCTTCGTCCCACTAGGAAGCTCCCAATCGAAATGGTAGAGAAGGTTCGCCAGCTCCAACTCGACAGTTGCAAGTGCAAAGGTCGTGCCAGGGCAGATCCTACGCCCAGCACCAAAGGGGATCAGCTCAAAGTCTGTTCCGAAATTTACATCCCTGTTGTACTTTGCAAACCTCTCTGGCTTGAACTCCTCTGCATCTTTCCAGTACCTTGAGTCCCTTCCTACATAGTACGTACCACCAGAAAGATAATTAATGATGAAAAAGAAACAGAAGAAATAGAAAATATTGGAGCAGTGAATTTTTACCGAGGGACCACACATTGATTAGCACACTTGTTCCCTTCGGAATGTCGTAGCCCAAGATCCGACACGTCTCTTGGCACTCGCGCGAGATGAATGGACCAGGGGGGTGCAATCTCATCGTTTCTTTTATGATGAGATGCATGAACTCCGGCTTGGCAACATCTGACTCCGTTATGTTTTCGCGTCCTTGGAGCTGTTGCCGAACCTCGGTTTGTGCCTTCTTCATCACTGCTGGATTTTTTATTAATTCTGCCATGATCCAATCTAAAGACACTGCCGTCGTTCCTGAGCCTGCTGCAATTAGATCCTGACAATAATGTATTTGAAAAACGAAAATATAAATATTAATTTAAAATGAATATCCATGCAAATTTTAGGATCTAAATTCTAAAATTATATATTGCTGAGAGTGTAGCTTACAATGATGATGGCCTTGACACTGTCCATACTAAGTGAGTCAGTCCCTGAACCCTCGTCATGTAACCTGAGGAGCACCATGAGCAAGTCCTCGACCTCTTCATCTGCTCCCTTCTCTCTATGTTCTCTTATAATGTCGTCCAGCTGCCGGTCCAAGGAGCGATGACACTCCTCAGCCTTGCTCACAGCTCCACTCAGCAGGCGTGCAACACGGGATGACGGGAACATGTTAGCTAGGTTGAAGCCCGTGTGTTTCTCAAAGACCTTTATGATATCATCTGACACCATCTTTTGATTGCGGCACTTGCCACCCATGATTGCCTGCAAGGCGACATTATCTGTCAGCGCCAGCAATCCTTGATTCAGTTCGACAATCTCTCCTTGGGATGATGATGATGAGATCCACTGGATCAGGCTGCGGATCTTCTCTTCACGGATGGATTTGAAGGACTGGACCCGCTTAAAGCTAAGTAATTCCGTGACACACATCTTCCTGATCTCACGCCAGTATTCTCCATAGGGCGCGAACACGACATCTTTCATGTCATAACTCAAAACTCTGGATGTGAGATTAACAGGGCGGGTGCAGAACTTTAGGTCGTGCGTCTTTGTGATTTCTTTAACTGCTTCTCTTGAGGATGCTATCACGGTGGGTTGTTCTCCGAGCTGTAGAAACATGAGGTCGCCATAGCGCCGGGACATGATGCGCAGTTTGTGATGAGGTAGATCGGTACCGGTGAGATGGTGGAGGCTTCCTATGATGGGGAGGGTCCATGGGCCTGGAGGAAGAAGTCTGTATGAATTTTTGGATTCTCGTTTTGTTTTAAGTAAGAGGAGGAGAAGAGGGAGAACGAGAATGAAGAAGAGATAATTGAAGGCGGCCATTTAACTACTTGACAGTTAACACACTCTCCAATGCAAGAAGGTGTTCAGTTAACATGCATGAGTTTAACTAATTTATAGACCTGTACCGTACGGATGTACTTGCTAGTGACGACAGATCGCTGCTCACATTGGCCTTTCCAATATATTAATTAACCCCTACTCCAAGGATGTCCCGAAATTATTTAATATAAAAATTCAGACACCAAAAAATTTAATAGAAAGAATTATTTATTTTTTTTTAATAAGAAGAAAGTTCCAACGCGTTTATAAACCGCGCCTCTCTCTCTCCTCTCGAACGCGTTTTATAAACGCGTTACAAGACTTAAAACACGTTTATAAAACGCGCTAGAAGGCTGAACTTTCGGAATAGTTAAAACGCAATTAACGCGTTTATAAAACGGGTAAGAAGGCTTCTTACACGTTTATAAAACGCGCTGGGAGGGCAATATTCCAACTTCTGTCACTTCGATCAAACTTTAGTCATTTCGATCGAACTTTAGTCATTTCTGTCTATAAGTTTGTGAATTTATAACCGCGTTATTTGAAGTTATATAAGACTATACATTCTCGCAGAATTGAAATCATCCACAACAGATTATCTCTTACAATTTAAAAACCTATCAATCGAATCCAAAAATGTCTACAATTACAATATATGTCAACCAATGTCCAACTTTTGGTGCTTCTTACTTCCACATCGGTTGTAGTATGCATACCACATTTGCTGATATTCGAAATGAATTATACAGCATGCTACATATTTTAGAAACCCAGTACACTTTGAATATCCATGGTCGTTACAACGATATTGTAAATGGGAGATATGAATCACTATTTCTTCCTGTAAATTCTGAAAATCAATGGCGCCTTTTTTACCACGAGACATTCGAGACGAGAGGGTTACCGATTATTGAGTTGCATGTTGATTTCATCCCCGTATATGGCACGGGACCAGATCTGAACCTAACACCCCTTGACGAGCCCGGTAGCAGTGAGCCAAACACTTACTTAAACCTTACGTGTGGCCAGCAATCCATCCCTTACCAATACACTGGCGAACAGTCCGTTCCTACGCAAGACAATAACACATCAGGAGATGAAGTCGAGGTTGCCGATGGTGATGAAGATGAGGGTCCGGCGACTTACTCGGACCTTCCTACCGGAGAAGAATATACCGATGTGGAGGATTTCTCCGAGAGAGAAGTGCCTTTTTATGCAAACTGCGACCAGCCGTACGTTTCAGGAAGGACGGACTTGCACCATCCTGTAAGTGAATTGTGTGATATTTCCATGTTTGAGTATGCTGGTATGCCGGAGCGTAGTTTAGGGCCACAAGGCGAACTTGCTCCTGATAAAAGATTCGGTTCCAAAAAACAACTAATTCTAGCTGTCTGTGATGTTTCATGCAAAACAAATCGAGAAGTTCGAACAGAAACTAGCAATAAACAAAAAATTGTAATGGTTTGCATGCAAAAACCGAATTGTAAGTGACGATTGTATGGTAGACGTGAGAGTTATAATACAAATTGGAAGATCTCTACCAATCCAAATGAGCATATTTGTTCGAGACCCCCGGGCCAAAAAGGTCACGCAAACCTTACAGCTAGTCTCATTACCGAACACGTTAGGGATGAATTGAAAAAAATTTTGGGAAAAAGTGTCGAGGACATAGGAAGCCTCATAAGGGCTAGATATCCACGTATTGAACCGACTTATAATAAACTATTGCGTGGGAGGGAGCGAGCGTTGGAGCAATTGTTTGGGTCTTGGGAAGGGGCCTACAATAAACTTCCACGCCTTCTGGAGGCAATGAAGGCGACGACCCCAGGAACGAAATACACAATAGTTTCTTGGCCTACAGACTATCCTAACGTTGGCGTCTTCAAGATGGCAGCCTGGGCTTTTGGTCCGTGCATAGAAGCGATGAAATATGCCAGACCTGTTATCTCAATTGATGCTAGTTTTTTATCGGGCCGATACAAAGGTAGATTGTTCTCAGTGTGTGGTTATGATCCAGAAAATCGATTAATTCCGGTTGCATTCGGATTGGGCGAGAAAGAAGATAAGGATACTTGGGGATGGTTTATGTCTTGGGTTAGATGGGAAGTTTTAGGGCGGAACACTAGATACTGTGTCATATCTGACCGTCATAAGGCAATAAAAGCGGTATTTGCATCCGTAGATTACGGTTGGAAGGCACAAGGGGCGCATGCAGTAGCGATTCATCGGTTCTGCATGCAGCATGTTGCGGAAAACTTATGGAAGGAGGCTGGCGGGTCACAAGATGGTGATTTGAAAAACTTTTTCAAGTGTAGACTTGCTAACAAAAAAAACCCTAGACGTTTTAGGGAGAATTGGGGAGTACTAAAGGAAAACAACCTGAGGGCTTATCAGTACCTAAGAAATTGTGGTAAAATTAATGAAAATGACAACAACGAGCGGCCAAAACTATATAAATGGGCTCAGAGTTTTGACAAGGGGCATCGGTGGGGTATAATGACGAGTAATGGATCGAAGAGTCTGAATAATGTGTTTAGAATAGAGAGAAGATTACCAGTGACAGCACTTATAGAAGGCACGTGGTATAAATGTGCCAACTGGATGAACAAGCGAACACAAGAAGCACTTCAAAGGTTGAGTTTAGGAGAAAGATGGCCGGAAGGAGTAAATAATAAATTGATCAAGCATGATGGAAAATCACGTAAGTACTTAAAGAAAAAGAATTCAATTCATTCATTCATTTTAATCCATTTTGAACTAACTTCATCTTTTTGTTGCAATCTCAGAAGAGTTTATGAGCACATTCGTGTTAAGATTGGACCTTGGAGAATTTCGCGTGAAAGTTCGCGAGGAGTACCGTGATGGTATAGGCTACGATTATTCCCATTACACAGTTCAAATTTCACCCGACATGGAGCAAACCGATGTGCAATTGCCCTTCACTCGAACCACATGTGAGTGTCAAAAACCACAATTGACAGGTATCCCTTGCGCACATGTCATTGCTGTTTGCAGGGAGACAAATTACAATGTAGATCAATTTGTGGATGGTCACTATAGCATGCAAAATCAGCACATGATTTGGTCAGCAGGTCGGTTTCATTGTTACAAAGATGAGGAAGAGTGGCCAGTTTATACAGGTCCGATAATTGTCCCCGACAAGAGTTTGGTCAATCGAGGAAGGCGCAAAATCATTCGTGCAGAGATGTGGATGGATAGGATGGAAGGAAGGAAAGGTGGAGGTTCCACAAGAAAAACAAAAAAGAAAAATCAAGGTGAAGCTTCAACCAGTCAACCGCGACAACCAGCACCTCAACCGCCATATCCGATGGACGCATTGCAATCCGGTCGATACACCAGTAGACCACCAACAAGGGCCAACAGTCCAAGAAGGGCAGCGAGTACTGAACGTACGGTTCGGACTCGTCAAACACCCATTCAACCAGGACTAATGTCATTGTATGTTGATCCACGAAGCAACAATAATAGGGAGGACCAAGGGTCTGTACAACCACAGAGAAATTCTATAAGCATTGATCCACGGGTAAGAGATGTCGCATCTGGAAATATGAGAAGTGAGTCGGCTAGATTTCCAACAGATCAAGGCAATACATCAGGGGAGAGAGGACGAAAAGGATTGTTTGGGGGGAAATTTCGCAATGTACTGTCTTTCGGTAGGAAAAAAAATAAAAAAATTGAAGATTAAGTGTTGTCGTAATTTTATATATTATAATTGAATGTATTTTAAGAGAATATACTATTATTTTATGTATTGGCACTTTTTAGTTTGAATTTCGAAATTATGTATTATTTTATGTATTATAATTAACTCGTATAGTATAATGTTGAAAGGTTTAGTGTTAACTCCTAAAAGGCTTTGTACTCATTAGTTCATCCGACCTTCATGCAAAGACTGAGGCACTTGAATTGTTTAGCGTTGAGAAGCAGTTAATTAACTCGTATAATGGGACCCTCAGCATTCAAGTGGCACATGATACAATATAAAATATAGATAATTAATTAAAACATAGATAAAATATAAATTCATACAATAACATAAATTCTAGATATGAAGTTCATATTACAAATTAAATTTCATAGAAAATAAAATAGATAAATTCCATTATTCTAGCACAATTAAACTCTAATTTTTCTCCACTTCCTTAACATCTTTATTCTTCTCCTCCTCCTTATTCTCACTGGAACTCTCATCTATTTTAACCCCCATACTAAAATCAGGACTCCTGCCACAGCCTGGAGGGAAACGACGTACAGCCGAGACGGCCCTTCTCTTCGGAGGGTCGTATAATGGGATCCTTTTTGCTACCACATTAGGTGTTCCCTCCCCCACCTTGGATGTTTCCTCCCCCATCTTATTATTGTTTTGATCCTTCTCCATTTCTCAAATTTCTGATTTTACGCGTCTTTTGTTTGTGATTTTGTGATACGAAATAGGAGAACGAATTGAGATATATATAGGCAATTATTTAGCCGTTTATAAAACGCGCTAGAATAGGGGTCTGCTCAAAAAACGCGCTATAAAACGCTGCTCAAACACAGTATCACGCTGCTCAAAAAGTGGACACCACCTTCGTACGCGTTTATAAAACGCGTTGGAAGCCTTCGAACGCGTTTTATAAACGCGTACGAAGGTGGAGTCCAGGTAAAACAGTAAACCAGACTGACAGCCTGCGAAAGTATTGAATTCCATTAACTTAGCCCTTCTTACGCGTTTATAAAACGCGCTCAAACCTTATTACGCGTTTTATAAACGGGTAATAAGGGTTGAGTCTATAAATAAGTCCTCCTTCTCCGCAAATTCACGTCGAAAATTCAGAAATCAAAAAACCAAAACTTTAGAGAAGTTACGCAGAGAAAAGAAACCGACAAAACATAATGTCAACTAAACCACGTCATGTTTGTACCGGTGTGCTTCTACAAGGAGATGGACGAATAAGTAAACGAGATATTCTTCGGCACGTCTACTTGCACTATCCTTCCGACAAATTTTACGTGAAGGTTTTTCAACGCGACGTTTTTGAAGTGAGAGGGCCGAAATATTGGACTGATGTAGTTAAGAGGGATGGAGGATATCATGTCCGACGTGGAGATGGAATCGTTTGATTGCGTTTGCAACAGGCATGTCCTCCTGGATTTGAAAATCACCCGTTAAATGGAAATGACATATATCATTTGGACTGATTATTAGGTTTTCTATAATTAGATGTTTTTATTATTGTGTGTTCTATTATTATCTGTTTTCTTTTATGTTTTAGTATATGTATTAATTCGTGTAGTATATGTGTTGTAAGTTTCATTATCTAATTTATTTTAGTTTTTATTTTATCCATTTTTATTTTTTTTGTGAAATTCGAAATATTAATATTAAGAGACTTAATATTTATTTAAATTATATTAGACATTACAACTCAATGAACATTACAATAAAAAATACAATACAAATTAAAAATTACAATTTATTAAAATTTTGAACCACACAATACACAACAAAAAAAATTACAAAATGCATGATATTAAAATTTTGAACCACATAAAAAAAATTGTAGAAGATCCGTTGCTAAGGGTGGGAAGAGAAAACATCACCGCAACTAATAGAGAAAAGTAGGGCGACTGATTGTCATATTGACCCCCTCTTTTTCTGAGACTTGGATGAAGATGACTGCATGTATGCAGATTCTCATCCAAGGATGTCGGCTGCGGTGTTATGGCTCGTAGACCCATCCCAACAAACCGTCCTCTACACGTAATAACAGATTCCACGGGAAAGTTTTTATTTTAAAGTTGGTGGAATATTAATAGCCATAAGGATTGTGTGCGACTCTGTATTAGTGAATAAGTGTGCCGCATACAACCCTTATGGCTATTAGTTTCGCACCAACTAATATTATTTTGCATTTCACCATCTAACACTTGTTTTCCTCTCATTTTTTCCTTTTTTTCAGATCTTTTTCCTTTTTTTTTTATTTTGGACGACAGAAGGTTGGGTATTTATATGGAAATTGGATCTCTCGAACGCGTTTTATAAAAGGGTAAAAAGGCTTCTTACGCGTTTTATAAACTCGTAAAATCAGAAAATAACGCGCAAAGTCAGAAACTTTCGCCGCAATCACTGCAGCCTTTAGCGCGTTTTATAAACGCATTTTAAGACTTGTAACGCGTTTATAAAACGCGTTCGAGAGGAGAGAGAGAGGCGCGGTTTATAAACGCGTTGGAACTTTCTTCTTATTAAAAAAAAATAATTCTTTCTATTAAATTTTTTGGTGTCTGAATTTTTATATTAAATAATTTCGGAAGGATGTCATGTAAAGAAAGAAAATATTTTCAAATAATAAAGGTATCCAGTTCCCCGTCAATCCGTGATCATCAGCTAGGTAAGTTGGAGGGAGAAAAGTCAACTTTTGACTGTTAAAACTTGGAGGAAAAAGATGAGTCAGACAGCTAGGTAAGTTGGAGGGAGAAATGTCAACTTTTGACTGTTAAAACTTGGAGGAAAAAGATGAGTCAGGGAGGGAGATTTCTGTAGGAAGGGGGGAAAACCCTCTGCCAATCTTTTAAAGGTTGGTAGAGTGTGAATTTTTAATTCAAACCGTTCCATCTGGACATGATAGGTTAAAGTTAATGATCAAAGTGAATCATTCACTTATAATATTTATTTTAATCTAGATATTTTAGAATTCGAAAATTTTAAATCTTGAAATTTTAAAAAGTTTAAATTTATAAAATTTGAAAATTTAAAAAGTTGAAAATTAAAAAAATTTAAAATTTGAATTTTCAAATTTTGAAATTTAAAAATTGAAATTTTGAAATTTAAAATTACAGTAAGTCCAACAACATCTATCAGAATTTGAAGTTTAAATTTTCCTGTGACTAGGCATGTCAATGGCGCATGCCACCACGTGGTGCCGTTTCGTATAACGGAAACAGAACGACAAACGGCATCAATTTTTATATTGTTTCAATAACGAAACGGCAAACAAAATAAGGAATCGTGCCGTTTCAAACCATTTTATGTGTTGTTTTTGAAGTCGAATGGTTAACGAATTGGAATTTTGTGTTGTTTCGAAAACGAAATGATTAACGAAATGGGGTATGGTATTGTTTTTTTTTGACGAAACGGTAAACGACACATGGTATTATGTGCCTTTTTAACGTGTTAGACATGCCTACTTGTGACCCCAAATTTGTTTGGTTGGCGATGCAAGGTCCATAGGTTAGCTCGTTGACTCAAGAGTCAAACTAAACTTGTCACTGTCAAACGGGCCTAAATGTCTATGAAAGACCTCCAAATTGATTTTCGAACTTGCGACTTTTTCACTCAAAATGCATTGCTATTTGTCACTAGATCAAAAGCTGATTTTTCATATTTGATTTTTTAAAAATCAAAATGGATACTTCCAATGAGTGTACATATAATGATATACATATGTAAATCAATATAGGTTTTAAAAAATGGGTATTCTCAGTGGTACTATTCAAAATGAGTACTTTTCAGTGAGGCCTAGAATTTCAAAATGGGTTGAAATTGGTACCTTAAAAGTGACTACGTATTTACGCATCAAGTGACGTTTCTAATCCGATGATATTAAAAGAATTACTGTGCTACTGTCTACTGATGTAAAGGAAAATTAGAAAAAAAAATATATAAACGGACATTTTGAGCAATAACTATTTTCACAATTTAATTTCCAGGTTAACTTAGTCGGGATCTTATTGGTTATTTGCTTAACAAATTAATCCCTAAAAAGGCAAAAAATTGATATTTGGTTATTTACGCATCGATCGACCCTTGGAGAGAGAAAATAATAATAATAATAATGACATGTATCAACGGGACTGATAACAACTGTTATGAGTTATGAACGTTTGAAAAAAAAATAATAAATAAATTAATAAATGAAGAAACTACTCTTATAAACTCGCTCTCTCTCAACACGCCCCTTGTTTGGATGGTTGGGAATATGAAAGGAAGAATTTTCCGGTAGAAAAATTAGAAAAAAATTATTTCGGAAAAAAAAATGTTGTTTGAATGGTGAGTTGACAAAATTAAAATATGTATTAACAGGAGCCAAACAACTATGTTAAATTTTTTAATTATCTTTCTAATTTCTCAAAAGACACACTCGTCCATTGCTTGAACAAAATGAATATATAAAACAAACAAGGTAAATATATACATGATTAAAATGAACACAAATAAAAAAATAAATTTTGTCATTTTTATCACATATCTACAATTATATTATTTGTTTGACGACTTTAAGTCTCAAAAATTATGATGTGTCGTAATTTTAACTAGTGCTAATCTCGCGCGTTGCGCGATTCATCTGCGTCTATTTTGAGTATGAAAGATTGCGAAAATATAAGAGTATGTGTCATGAATTGTTTAATCAATGCCAATCAACATAAACATTATTAGGTGGATGTATGAAACATTTATTTTTTTTTTAATAAAAAATAAGGGTCAAGCCCTTATCTTTTTATTAAAATAAGATAATTACAAAAGTATTTACAAAGTATGAAACATTTATTCACTGATTTAAATTGTAATTCATCAATTAGACAATTAGTATTTAAACTTCAGTGGTTCTTGTAAATCAATTCTCTATTTAGTCATTGCGCTAAAGAACGAAATATAGAATAGAGTGCTCACCTCCAAAGTTCACAAATTTCGATTCTTTTGTAAAAGAGATTTTAAAATTAGTAACCATACGGAATAGAGCTTTATGTATTTTTAATTTTTATTATTCTTGGTGGTTGAGTATTTTTTTTTTTAAAAAAAAAAAGAAAAGATGGAACTTCACCCAGTTTCATTTTTGAAAAATGAAATAGAAATTACAGCTCTATGATGATATTTAGCACCACTCATAGGTACCACTTCACTCCTTTAGAGTCTATTATGAAAACTATTCATACCTCTCCCTTAATAACATCCATGTAATTCATAACAGAAAAGCGACTAATACAATCATCCCATGAAACAACACTCATACGAAGTTGATTATTAGCTCCCAAGTTTATCCATTGTTTAAAAGATGTTCTCTCAGCTAAGAAAATTGCTTTTTGGGTTCCAAATGGCGTCAACTAATTTTTTATCTTTTGTGGCAGAATTTCAGGTGCATAGATCATGGAAGGGTGTGAACTTGGGAGTTTACTTAGCTGAGAGAACATCTCGCTTGTGCAATTTTCTTAGCTGAGAGGAGGGTGTGAACCTGAGCAGTGAGCATGAGGTCGAGAATCAAGTGTATTGAGGTGAGTGTCATGATTTCCATACATGTCAAGGAGTATAAACTCGAGAAGCCAGTGGCATGATTTCCACACACATCAAGTTGAGAAGCAAGTGTACTAAGCACAGGTCTGACTTGTTTCATCTTATACCTTCTGTATATCTATTTAAAAAAATATATATTAGACGATAAACAGATAAACAAAGAGAGAACAATCAGCAACAAAATTGACTTGCTCCATCTCTTTTTCCTCATTATAAGCATTTGGTTTATTTCTTATAACTTCCTCATCTAATAGCACATACTTTTTTTTGTTGTATATTATATCGATTTTTCTAATGTAATACACAGCTTGGATTATGTTCTAATTGTGAAATTACTATTCTATTTTTCAATCAGCATTTGTCATAGTTCTATCTTAGCATAATTAAAAAAAATTGTTACCAGCAGATAAAACCACTCTTTTACTTCTGTTTTGGAAGACCACTCTCAACCTCACTGAGCAACTGTTGTACCCCTGATGCAATTCCCTCAAGTTACTAACAAAATAAAAGGCAAGAAAATAGCTCTTTTACTGGTGTTTTGTTGTTTTAGCCTTAATCAAACAAAAATTTGTACAAATTAGTAAAAGCTAAAAAAATCACCATAAAAGTCTTCGGTCAAATCAGTACCAAATTTTGTAAAAACTCGACTTATGTTAATTCAATTACAGATTGTACTTGATTGCTGCTAGCTCTACTATTGCAACCAGCAAGGCCATTATATACACATAAGAGAACAAATACCATATATACCTGCCATAATTCAAAGGTTTGGGAACGACGCACTCTATATTATTTAATTGTGCCGTTTTGATCTTATGTGTAGAAGCCAATTCTTCAGTCATCGCTTGCGTAAAGCATCAAATATTCCTGCTCAAAATCAAATAAAACCAAGATCAGATAGTCTTCTATAAATTGCATCTAATCTGATGATCATAACAGATAAATAACAAAATCATTTATATAAAACACTACTGGCCAACACTGTAGTAGAACGCGAATCTAAATATAATCGGAACCTAATTGTAAGCTTGTCCAAATAATTATGGACTGAAATGTGGTTATAGACAGAAGAAGAGCCTCATGATAAAGAATTCAATTTTATTAATAGACAGCAATATAGACACAATTCGGTAAGAACATTTTCAAAACAGAAGTAAAAGAGTGGTCAGATAGTCTTCTATAGAGTTTTTAAATTTATGAAATTGCACTCTATCGTGTCACCAAATCTTTTTGGAAACAATCCAATGCACATGCAGCGTAGACTTAAGCTTCAAATCAGACTCTTCTCCTAAAATTATTGAAAAATTATTTACTTGGTCAATATATTGTGTGATGACAGAACATGAATCCACATCCCAAGATCATTATCTTTTAGCATAATATTAATTCCTATCAGTGCATGTTTAATTCGAATACTCACATGTATTATGTACGGCGCAGAATTTGAAGAAATTAATTGATTTCGATTGCTTTCAACGGCAAATCTGTCATAATAGAAGGTAATTGTCAGTTTATTCATCTGAAATTGAAAATTGCATTCGAACTGAAAAAAAATCTTCAACTTGAAACCACAATAATGAAATCCAATGCAAATAATAATATGAGACATTGATCTCTTAATTTGCTATCCTGTACAGATAGCAAATTTGATGTTGTCACATATATGTTGTAAAAATACATAAAATAAACTATATACATTATAACCAATGTCTTATTAATGAATATAGATTGCAAATACTATTGTAACATAAGATGCTTATCAGCTGAATATAAGGTATTCCTAATAGCAATGAGTTATTATTTTAGAGTCAGTGTTTAATATACACTTGTTTGATATGAGACTTTTCCATTGATATTAGCTATATCTGGAAACTCTGATATCTCAGAAACTAACGGTATTTATTAATCATCATTTATTAGCACCAACCTATGTTGAGCAGGAAATAATAAACCAATCCTTTTTTTTTAAAAAAAAAGGACCCTAAATTAATTTAGATCTAAAACTCACTACCAGGATAGTGATTAATTAGGAGAGAAGAATCTAGTACTTTTACTACCATGATGCATTAGCGAAATGATCCGGGTGCTCATCTAATGAATGAGAAACATATGCAACACAACAAAAACCAATGCATACTAATTTTTGTAAGGCAGCTATTAGATTATTGTTGAAATATTAATCTCTTAGTTTATTTATAAACGTCCTTCAATTGTTGGAATTTTATACAAAATTAAGATTCAATAAGGCTCAAAACATAGTTGAAAGACCATCATTTCCTCTCCAAGAGAAAAAAAAATGAATAATGAAACTTAAAAGTATCAATCTTAGAATATATATAGGCTATTGGTTTCATGTTGAATGCATGGTTAGATTCTCAAAGCTGCCTCAGCATCACTCTTAGAGTATATATAGGATCATGATCTTTCGACAATCAAACTTAAATAAACTTGAATTTATGTGTCCTACATTACCAGCATGTATGAGAGAAGTCCTTTAAGCATTATTTGGCCAAGAAAATTTATTTCAAATTCTTTTTATCTTTATATGTCATTGAAATACCTTTTTTTTAAAAAAATTATAAATCTCTTTGGAATCAATACAGACATCAACTTGTTAAGTCAAATGACAAAGCGAAATTGGTACTTTAAATTGTCCTCAATTCTATCCAACAACAAATGCAATAGCGTCTTATCTTAGACCAGTAATGCAATAGCAACCTGTGTTAGACCAATTATGTATAAAAATGTATAGAGAGCTAATTTAAAATGGACATGAAAGACAAAAATTATTCAATTTAGACCTATTATCATATTTTTCTTTTGACTGGAGTAAAACATGTACCTCATAGCGCATATTTAATATCAAACGCACCTTGCAATGATGAGGTTCCACCAACAGTCAATAGCACACTCCTGCAAAATTAATATTGTTCATTTTAAGTACAATTTTGCAACCAAGAACATAATTAGAGAAATATGTACTTGATATAATCATATTACAGACAACGTTACAATCAAATGTATAGTTTTGTATTTTATTATATGCTAAGAAATCATAAAATACTTAAGCTTCATCCAACATAACTGCTCAATATTTTTTTCAGGCATTGTTCAAACATTATTATTGTACAAAATATGCTCAAATCAAATAAAATGTACACAATTATTGTACGTTATTATTGTACAAAATATGCTCAAATGAAATAATTTTTACTTATTTCATTTGATTCTAAACTGATGTCAATTCTATTTATAATCAACAGTTTTTTGCTGATTGGAAGCAGGTTGTGAGCAGCCAAGAACAACATGAAATGAAATCAGTAATTTTTGACACACATGCATTTAGAATAAAATGAAATCAGTAATTTTTTGCATACCTCTTTTAGTTGGTAGTGACCACCACGAAATTGTGAACCTTCTTGGTAATCAGTCCCAATTCCATCGCAGGTCTTCTCAATGGCGTTTCGTACTCTCGGTCTATAGATTCTGTTCTCTCTTCCTCTTCTTGGTAACCAGACAAAGAAATCACATTAATTGAAAAGCTAAAAATGGTTGGAATTGAATTATAAGATAAGATAGTGTACCTCAATATCCATATATGCATTTCATCGAGCACATGAAGAGTCTAAATGACTTAGCTTGATTTTGTATTCTGTGGCTTTCCACAGCAACTCTCCCAGACAAAGCTTCGTAACTGGCACAATCTCAATGGAATAAAAATTGAAATTACGAATTAGAAATTTTGAAATTGAAATAGAGATTGCTGAAATCAAACCATATAATGACAGAGAGCAACAATTAAAGATGCTTACACAGCTGAATGTTAGAGAATTTTCTGGACTTGGAAGAGAAACAAACGATCTTTGCTCAAGCGAGTTCTCGTACCTAATTTGTGCTCAAAGTGGAACTCGTCTGAAAGAGGAACAGACGATATGCTCATTTCGTTAGTCGAAGTTTTCAGCTAAGATCAGAGGCGGCCGCGATTTGACGGCGAGTTTCTCTCGCCTAGGGCAGCGTGGAGAGAGAGTAAAAAAGAGAGAGATGATGAGAATAGAAGCGAAAGGAGAGAGAGGTTATCGTTGACTGGGTAGTGGCGAAAAGGAGGAGATGGGATGCGAAGTGACTCGCCTCTCTCTCTCTCCACCATCTCTGTCAATCGATCGCTCTTTCTCTCTCTTCAATCACTCTTGTGTTTAGTTTAGTTTTTGTTTTGGTGGAGGAAGAAATAAGGGATACTTGCAGCTAGGTTTGAAGATGAAAGAGGAAAGGAGCAAAGATCTAAGGACGGAGAAGAGAGGGGGAAAAAGGAGGAGGGGGGAGAGAGAGATCGGGAAAGAGATAAAAGTGACGGTCTGACGGACATATCGAAGAGCTACAGACAGAGATCAAATACGGACATGATCACCAACTAAAATTAACGGCCTGGATAAATTTCTGCATAAATCTGAAAGTGTACTGTAGAAAAGCTTCATGGAATTGAAGTATTTCTTGATGATTGAGTGTCCATTACAGTTGCCATGAGAGAAAGGTGTAAACAAAGAAAGAATGGCTATACTTTTTTAGGCCATGATCAAAATTCTATTTTTTAACCTAGAATTTCATTTTATTTTTTGATCAGAATGAACGAATTTGACTGTCATTTAATTAAAATTGCTATATAATTAGACCTAACGAAATTCTGTAAAATCAACTGAAATAAAATGAAATCACGCGTAAAAAATATTTTTATCAGTACCTAAATAAAATCAATTGATCAGTACTGATTCTGTGAAATCAGTACCTTGCTAATCCATCTGCAAGACTGCAACCAAAATTCAAAAAGTCACCGGTTGAGTTGCCACTTGCCACTGAAGTAATTGTAAATGTCTGCAATTGATATTGCAGACGACATTATTAATAGCTGGAGCCAGGAACCGCTCACCGTTAAATAAAACATATTTCGCATGATCCAAACGATATATTGTGTCATGCATATTGAAATTAATAATATTTGACAGGGAATCAATTTCAATTCCTAATAACTTAGATTTTAACTATGCTCACTATTTTATATATAATACATCTCCTAATAGGCGTGAAAATTGCACAAATTCATTACAGAAATATTTTTCTTTTAAAATCTTTTTATTAGCTTAATAAATAATATAGAGCTATTAGCTCACGTTGGTATTTGTTATTTTTACATTGCAGAAGCTGGCAACCTACAGGTTACAAAACAACAGTAATATCTCGGCTTCTGTAAGAAAAAAAAGCAAAATTAGCCCAGAATTCTTAAATAGAGGTGCCCGGAGTTCTTTATAAACTTTTAAATGTCTTCGGATTTAAGGTACCATATTTTTATTTAAAAAAAAAGATTTGTCGTTTTTTTAAGAATATTACAATTTACACGGAAGGAGACAAATAAGATGATTAAAATAAGTACCGGCTGCGGACCTTGTGGCAGACTATGCTTTACAAATAGTTCACTAGAAACTTATGTCCCTGCCCAAAAATGTCACATAAAACAGATGAGCCGCACCCGGTAATTTAGGAAATAATATTTATAAAATATAGAAAAAAACATAAAAAAAGAACAATATCTAAAAATGTGCCTGTATATTGCTAGTCTGCTAGAAACATTTCTTCTATGGACAGATGTCATGTCAAGACATGATAAACGTGACCAGGATGCATGTGGATCACAAATACGTTCCTAACTTTTCACAAGTTAGAATTAGCGACCAAAAATACAACCTAGATCAACATAAACATTCACCATTGTCACAATTTATTAATTATTACCGTAATGCATTGCACAAAGCCACAAATAATGAAACAATGGATTGATTAATCAGCTCTATATATAAATTGGTTTTGGTTCATCCCAACCAAACCGGCTGTTCCTGGTCAGTGGTCACACTCCGCGCCTCACGCTCTATGGCGTCACGTACCGCTCCTGGTCCACCTGTCAGTCTCTGATCTCCCTCAAACGCTGCCAGCGAACCCGACTGCCGACTGCCGATCCCCCGCTGAAATCGCCAAAACCGTTGCGGCGTACGGAGTGAAACAGCTGAAGCGAAAGACAGCACATAAACAGGTCCCCTCTCTCTCTCTCTCGTTCGTTTGTTTATTCTCATCTTCCTTCTCTCTTGTCTCCGTCGGCGCCGGCATGCGTGCGGACGGCGATCACTACTGTCTAGACGATTGCCTCGTCGAGCCTCAGCTAATTTGTTAATTAATATTAGTTGTGTAGTCGTATATATAGTGTCAGATTTCGTGCGGTGGTAGCTAGGTGGAGATTCGGTTGTATGCCTTACGAGTGATCAGTTGCAGCTGGATGTTGCTTTGGGCATTTAGGTTGATCTCGTAGTTACTCTCCGCAAGCTTGAATCTGATTTCGGTGCTTAGATTAGAGAATTTATTCTAGTTGTCCTAACGACCTAACCTAACGGGATTGGGTTGG
Source organism: Rhynchospora pubera (assembly GCA_028095005.1). Lineage (NCBI taxonomy): Eukaryota > Viridiplantae > Streptophyta > Magnoliopsida > Poales > Cyperaceae > Rhynchospora > Rhynchospora pubera. The sequence continues at coordinate 41,991,041 of CM051461.1, forward strand.
TAGAGATTACAAGGGAATGATGGAGTTGATTTGAGTGATCTCATAGGTTTAATTGGGGATATATAGTTTGAGCATTTCAGTGAGGTAGAATAGGATTCTAAGGGATTAGAGAGGTGGAACTTGATTTTGTGCTTATAAATTCATTGATCATACTTTCTAGTAATAAAATGTATAGCCTAATGTAAAAGAAATTAAAAAATACTAGTTCTTAATTTGAGCTTGTCAGTATAAACCCCCCTGCATGTCCTGGTACTATTTCATTTTCTTGCATGATGAATTTTATTTGCAATTATAGTAGAATAGGTAACTGTGAATGCTGAAGTCATTTGGTGATTGTACAGTTCAAAGAACCGACCAAGGATTATATCGTAGTGATGGATAGAGGCATGCACAAACAGCTTTCATATGAAGACTATTTTGCCTTCTACCATGACCGCTGTGCTGACCACCTTACAGTAGATCAACTCAACCAGGTCTCTCTCTCTCTCTCTCTCTCTCTCTCATTTTTAAGTACTTTGAGAGTCAATTTTCTGATTCAATTTTTACTCCTTTCGCGAGCTTCAGGTACTCAGCATGCATGGGTTTGTTCACCTAAAGACCTATAGTAGGGTATGATTCCTGCCACTAATAACAGTTCATCCAACAGCTAGAATCAAAGTTTTATGATCAGAACTTTATTTTGTTTTCATGCTTTGTTTTGTTGAATTCATTAATTTTACTGGTCAGTTATGCACTGCTTAGGTGCTATCTGTACAGGTGCAAACCTGGATATTTTTACAAAATTACTGATCATACCCTTGTAACTTGAAACCAATTCGAATATCATTTGACACTGCTTAGATTTCTTGTTCCTGTTCTCAACTTTCTGTTGTTTAGCATAGGTAGTTTATAATAAATCCAGTTGGGTTGATTATAAACAACACAGTAATTGAGGGCTTATGTTTGCATATGGTCTAATTGAGCAATGATATCTGAAACAATACCAAAACACTTCTTGTGTACTACTAAATTCTTTCATGTCTTTAATCCTCTTTAATAGGAAGAAGTCGTAGATGCAGTGAAATCACTGGATCTGATCTCACCTTCACGGTCCATATTTCCAAGTGGTGCCGCACAGCCTGGTTCTAGTGGTGCCATGTCACCATTATCTCTTGAGGAAGCAAAACAAGATATGGCAAAGACAGGGTGGGAGGAGTGTCCTGTAGGATCAGTTGCAGCCATCCACCCACGGATCAACGGTGCTGTGTCTTATGAGGATGATGTCATCTCGAGGTCGTCAAGTTGTGTCAGTGTTACTTCTTCGAGGAGCAAAAAGATTGTGAAGGGAAAGGATAAGAGAATTTTCAAAAAGGAGGAAATAGATGACATGTCAGTCATCTCTGCTTTGTTGTCTCTTAAATCAGGGGGCGAGCCTCAGACAAATAATGTGGAGATGTAAATATCAGATTGATGATTACTTTGCACAATTTTATATAGTTTCAATATTTGCTAAGTTACTCATTCCATATCTGATAAAGTAGGCCAGCAAATGTACGAATCAAAGAGGTCCTTTTTAATTAAGACATCAAAATTGAAGATTAAGTTGCAAAACTGCAAAGTTGTTTTACATACCTTTGCTTTTTCAGAGAAGAACTTTTCAAAAGTCATCTTTATAGGGTAATGTATCGCTTAATTAAAATAATTTGGTTTTGTGCAATATAGGAATGCAGAAGGGAAGAAGACAATTCATGTGCCTGCTAAAAACTTGAGGAATGCTGATGAATATTCTTGGAGAAATAAGGGTACCCAGTGGATCAAGGGAATGCCTTTTCCTCGGTTAGTGCACTAGTGTTTGGTGTTTTTTCCCCCTTTAATTCTTTTAAACTCAGCATATCACCAGATGTACAAATATGCCATGTAAGCTACACATGCAATGTGCAATAACAACGTCTTGCACATATGCAAACAAATCCTATTACCGGACTAGGTGACCTGCTTCATTGTAGCCCCTTTTTGGAGGATCAAGAAATACCTTATAGTTTTGGTCACTGTCTATGTGATATGTACATGGACAATAATATCCAGCACGATATGGCATGATACAGTATGACAACCCATTTTTTGGTACAAATTTTATGGGGATGCAAGTGTTAGGGTCGTCTCTGACATGCACAATATGTTTCAGACATGAATATGACATGGCACTAGAGATGTCCATTCTATATTGGTTGGTGGAGTCTGTTTGGTTGTCTCATTATAACGTGACTCTCCTTTTAGGAAAAGTTGCTCAATATTTACCTTAAACTTTCTTCTATCGTTAGCAATTTGGTTTTTAGTTTTCCTTGAAAAAATCCTTGTTGTTACTACGCTGGTTGCACAATGCAAATAGACACAAACAATTATACTGGGGAAAATGTTGGGTGTCAATGGATAATACAGGTTTTATTATATAAGAAAACTTCATCATTGTTTTGTCTCAATCTTTTTTTTTTTCCCTTCATTTGGCCATTCTCGAATTTCAAGTAAGAATAGTGCTGTTATTTTTTACATTTTGCGATAAAAAGAGTTCTTGATTGGTGTTTCCCTGTGATACAGGACATACTATAGGTGTAAAAAGGACGGCTGCCCAGTGATTAGGCATGTAGATCGTGACCCAGCTGACCCGTCAATGCTAATCGTCTCTTACAAATTGGAGCATAATCATATATAAGCTGGTGAATTCCTGTTGTTTTTAGGTTTTTGTAAAGTCGTGTTGAATTTGAATTGTTGCTGGTAGGAATATGAAAATATTTACTTTGCTGTGCAGGTTAGCAATAAAACTTACTGTTTGAATTAAGTGTGAAAAGAGGGAATTTATAGGCATGTTTGACATATACCTTGTTGTTAGCACTACAGTGAAAAGTTAATCATAGTCATTATAAAAGCCTAATGGGCTGTATTTCTCAGGCTCTAGGCTTTAATTAGCTGTGGAGCGGTACTGTTTGTTTGGGTACCGAAAGATCGTCTAAATTTGCTAAAAGAAGCAAAAGGAGCGGTCCTAACGCAAGGTATTGACATTTACCTTGCCATTAATAATTTCATATTTATTTGGCATCTTGTAATTGAAAAGAATCATATGATGTCAATCTAATCATATCTATAAAAAACTATAGCCTGTCCTTGCATCTTGCATGCTATATATAGATATTACAGATGAAATAAGTTATCTAATTCGCACGGTGCAACAAAATTCACCAAATGGAGAATGCGAGGACAAAAATAAATTCGTGTTTTGTTCAGGAGTACAAACACAGTACTGCAATTTATTGAGCGGCCTCTAATGAAATGACCCTTCTTATATGTTTTTGAAATCCTCAAATCCAATGTAAAAAAATAAATAAAAAGGGGGAAAAAAAGATTGAACGGTTAAAAGGGGAATGAAACTAGACAAATTGCACAACCTGTCGGCATGACACGTATTATACGTCTGACACGCACACGACACGTGTGGTGTACTACGTGTCAGTCATAAAATGGGTTGCTTTACAACTTGCGAGGACGACAAGTATGGCTGTCAACGATATGCCGTTTCGCCGTTTTCCGTTCCGTTCCAACGGAACGGATAACGGTACGAAATGGCATTTCGTTTCTAGAAACGAAACGGTAAACGGAATAATAGAGCATACCGTTGTTGAAACGGAACGGTAAACGGAACGAATCATTTCGTTTCCGTTTCGACAAATACATTTATTTATAATGTAAATATCGCTGTTCCGTCCCATTCCGTCCAACCGAAACGAATAACGGAATGAAATGGCATACCGTTTATTGAAACGGAACGAAATACGGAATGGAATAGTATACCGTTTACTGAAACGGAACGGCAAACGGAATGGCTCATTCCGTTGCCGTTGTAAACGTTAGACACCCCTAACGACAAGTGGCCTGTCAAAACATCAATGTAGTTTGCAAGCAGTGAAAATTAGGAAATATGCCGTGACAAGACATACTAATATTTTTAAAAAATAGAAAAAAAACAAATAAGCAATGCACAAGATGCCGAAATTATAAGCGTCATCAATAAATTTGTCTTCGTGTGCGATTACACGTGAATTTCACGTGAGTAGCAAATGTCTATTATAAATGTTCAGTTTAATAATCAATGTGTTCAATTAAATAATCAAATGTGTTTAGTTAAATGTGTCAATTAATGATTTTAGAAGCGTAGTCTTGGAGAGAGGCGCACTAGGGACATAGTTGGAAAATTTTTTAATTGAACCGGATTGATTCATGACTGCTTCTAAGTTTTTCATGTATTTTTGTCCGGTTCATGACCTCTTCGCTTGTCATCGCACGTATTAAAAGAACTTAAAATTAATACATAATAAACTGAACATTTATATATAATAAACTAAATATTTTTATACAAAACTAAACATTTATACTTAATAAAATGAAAATTTTTACTTATAATATTTATTTTATTACAACTAAATGAACATTTATACTTAATTAACAGCACATTTGTACTTACCCCAACTAAATATTTGTGGATAAGAAAATAACAAAACAAAATAAAACATAATGAACACAGTGAATAGTTATAACATAAAGTGAATATTTATATCTGATTAAGCGAACACTTATAACAACAGAGTGAACCAAAAAAACAGACGCTGGGTGAGGGACCATTGAGCGCTTGCTTAGACGAGCGCCTCGACGATGGTGCGCAATGGTAAATCTTCTGATGGTAGAAATCAGTTATTCAGGATGGCTTTTTGGCACGCCTTCTTAAACGATGACTGTTTTAACCGTTCTTTCGTTTCGTTTCGTCCAAAACGAAACGGTTAATGAAAGTTTGAAACAGTTTCATCCATGTGTATTTTCATGATTTCAATTGTTTCGTCCAAATTGAAATGATTTATGCAAATGATAGTCAGTTTCGTGTTCAAAACGAAACGGTTAACGCAACTGATGGAAATTGATTACTGTCATTCCTAATTCTACCATGCCTACCATCGTTCGAAGTGCTTCTCTCTCCTCACCCATCGAAGCGAAGTGGTCCCCTCTTCCTAGCGAAGCGCTCCCTCTCCTCACCTAGTGAAGCGCTCCCCTCTCCTCACCCGGGTACGCTCCCTCTACTTTCTACGCACTCTTCCGTCTCTATCCATTCTTTCTGTGCATCTCTCTCCCTTACCCATCTCTTCCTTCTGTGCGTCATATTTGGTTCACTTTGTTTATTGTATCTATTCAATTTGTTATTTTAAGTGATCATTTTGTTTTGCTGTGCATTAGACTTTTGTGTTGCTTTTATACGACTCACTTTGTTGGTGTAGATGTTCACTTTGTTCCTTCATATGTTCAATTCGTTACTTTTAAGTGTTCAATTTATTTTACTGTGCGTCAATGTATATTTTTTATGTCTCACTTTGTTTGTGTTTATGTTCACATTGTTCAATGTTCACTTTGTTACTTTTATGTGTTCAATTTATTTTACTGTGTGTCAGTGTTTATTTTTTGTCTCATTTTGTTGGTGCATATGTTCACTTTGTTCATTTATATGTTCACTTTGTTACTTTTAATGTTCAATTTGTTTTGCTGTGCGTCAGTGTTTATTTTTTATGTTTCATTTTGTTGGTGTATATGTTCACTTTGTTCATTTATATGTTCAATTTGTTACTTTTGTGTGTTCAATTTGTTTTGCTGCTCGTCAGACTTCTGTGTTTATTTTATATGTCTCACTTTGTTGGTGCATATGTTCACTTTGTTCATTCATGCGTTCAATTTGTTACTTTTATGTGTTCAATTTATTTTACTGTGTGTCAGTGTTTATTTTTTGTCTCACTTTGTTGGTGCATATGTTCATTTTGTTCATTCATATGTTCACTTTGTTACTTTTAATGTTCAATTTGTTTTACTGTGCGTCAGTGTTTATTTTTTATGTTTCATTTTGTTGGTGTATATGTTCACTTTGTTCATTTATATGTTCAATTTGTTACTTTTGTGTGTTCAATTTGTTTTGCTGCTCGTCAGACTTCTGTGTTTATTTTATATGTCTCACTTTGTTGGTGTATATGTTTACTTTGTTCATTCATGCGTTTAATTTGTTGCTTTTATGTGTTCAATTTGTTTTGCTGTGAGGCGAGGTCCAAGAAAGACGAAAAGGAAGGCGAGGTCTAAAGAAGGCAGAAAAGATCGATAGTAGGAGAGAGGATCAGATGAGAGGAGAGCGCATCACTTTGTTGGTGAAGAGGAGGGGAGCGCGCACCAGAGAGAAGGGGAGGAGAGCGCATCTGAAGAGGAGTGAAGCGCGCGGAAGGAAAATTGAGGTTAGCGATGGCAGCGATTGCATAAATCGCGATGGCACTTATAATTCCTGGCAACTAATCATTTTGGTGCGGAGCTGATATGGGACATCCAGGGAAATGACATCCCAGGACATCCCACGTAAAGTTGGCCCAAAATATAACGCGTTGGTCCAAAAAAAAAGAGAGCTGCAATTATAAAGCGATTGTGCGACGCTGACGACATTCAAAATTTGAGAGTATTTCAATTAGTGTAAAGGAGTATATAAATGTGTTTTTTAATAAAATAAAAAAATTTAATAATATTATTAATATATAAAATTATGTCATTTAGAGCTATCAGTTGGAAATACAAGGAAGTAAATATTTTTTCGTAAGTGAGTATATATTTTTAAATATGGAATACAAAATTAGCATTTAATAAATAGAAAAAATTGTGAAAATAAGAATTGAAAATATTAAGGAAGTATATACTACTTTTAAAAAGAGTATATACTTTTCCATACGGGATTATATAATTTTTGGTCAAAACGTTAAAATAAACATTCAATATATGAATTGAAAATAAGAATAATCAGATAAAAATTGAAATATTAAGGAAGTAAATACTTCTCCATAAGGGAGTATATACTTCTACATATGGAATACCAAATTAGCATTTTACAAGCAGACAAATTGTGCAAATAAGAATTCAATACAATAACAGAGTATATAATTCTTAAAAGGGAGTATAAACTTTTCATCCAACCATGTTCAAATAAGAGTTATTCACCAAATAAAATTTACTCAACAAAAAATAAACAACACCAACTAAGTTATACTCAACGACCAAGTTTTGTAATTTTCTCAGTCAACCACCAAATTCAGTTTTTTTCCTCAAGATCAAAGAGAACACACTCACTTGCAGATCTAAATTTCGACTTCACCTCATTGATAGGATCTAGTAGTAGCCAGTAAGCAACAATATGTTTATCATCACTGACATTAATCTGCAAAATATAAAATTGTCCAATGTTAGAACAAACACACTTGTCAGGTTCTTGATATGTACTCCGTTGTTAGATATTATTCACTCCCTTATCATATGTTTGTACTCCTTTAAGTCTATGCTAAAATACCAAACACACCTGTCAGGTTCTTGATATGTACTCCCTTGTTAGAAATTATTTACTCTCTTATACTATATTTTGTACTCCTTTAAAATTATGCTAAAATACCAAACACACCTGCCAGGTTCTTGATATGTACTCCGTTGTTAGATGTTATTTACTCCCTTATTCTATATTTTATACTCCTTTAAGCCTATATTAGAACAACAACAAAACAAAAAAGCTTCTTGATATGTACTCACTTGTTAGATATTATTTACTCCCTTATCCTATGTTTTGTACTCCTTTAAGATTATGCTAAAATACCAAACACACCAGCCAGGTTCTTGATATGTACTCCCTTGTTAGATATTATTTACTCTCTTATACTATATTTTGTACTCCTTTAAGATTATGCTAAAATACCAAACACACCTGTCATGTTCTTGATATGTACTCCCTTGTTAAATATTATTTACTCCCTTATCTTATATTTTGTACTCCTTTAAACCTATATTAGAACAGCAAACAAACAACAAAGCTTCTTGATATGTACTCCCTTGATAAATATTATTTACTCCCTTATCCTATGTTTTGTACTCCTTTAAGATTATGCTAAAATACCAAACACACCAGCCAGGTTCTTGATATGTACTCCCTTGTTAGATATTATTTACTCTCTTATCCTATATTTTGTACTCCTTTAATCCTATATTAGAACAACAAACAAACAACAAAACTTCTTGATATGTATTCCCTTGTTAGATATTATTTACTCCCTTATCCTATATTTTGTACTCCTTTAAGATTATGCTAAAATACCAAACACATCAGCCAGATTCTTGATATATACTCCATTTTTAGATATTATTTACTCCCTTATCCTATATTTTGTACTCCTTTAATCCTATATTAGAACAACAAACAAACAACAAAAGTTCTTGATATGTACTCCCTTGTTAGATATTATTTACTCTCTTATCCTATATTTTGTACTCCTTTAAGCTTATATTAGAACAACAAACAAACAACAAAGCTTCTTGATATATACTCCCTTACTAAATATTATTTACTCACTTATCCTATGTTTTGTACTCCTTTAAGATTATGCTAAAATACCAAACACACCAGCCAGGTTCTTGATATGTGCTCCCTTGTTAGATATTATTTACTCCCTTATCCTATATTTTGTACTCTTTTAAGCCTATATTAGAACAGCAAACAAACATCAAAACTTCTTGATATGTACTCCCTTGTTAGATATTATATTTTGTACTCCAATCTCTTTGTAAAGCATAAGCACTAACATATTCAGAGTCTTAGTTTTTCATCAAAACATCAATATTTGAACAACAAACAAACATCATAAATTATATGGCACATGATTTGCAAAAGTTTTCGTCAGAGTCTTAGTTTTTCATAAAACAATAAAAAAAATCAAATATTGAATTCAATCACCATCTGACTCAAGTTGAGCTTATTGAAACTTAAGAAGCATCAGAACTATGTTCCAATCTCTTTGTAAAGCATAAGCACTAACATATTCAGAGGCTAACTGATTAGAACATGTTTAGATATATGTACCGATGCAAGGCCGTTTAAAATGCTATTTTGAAATAATTTCATTACTTTCTAAAGCATAAGGATAAAGAGCACCAGAGGCAAGCAATTAATGTTTAAAAAAAATATAAAAAGAAACTACAAATTCATGATCCAGTTATTGCTTATGAATAGCACATGAAATTTTGTACAATGCATTTTCTATTATCTCTTACCAGGAAAAGTGCGGAGGTTTGAAGAGCGCTTGGTGAGAATGACACTCAGATCTCCATTCGAATCTTCAAAAAGATAAATCAGAACAACCGTTGTCTTAAAAGGGAGCTGACTGGCACGGGAGAGAGAAGGCGGCGCCACCACCGACTCAGCCACGACCATTGGAGAGACCGCCTCCTTCCGATCATCGACCTTCGATTCTTTATTTGGAAAATCGAGCAGACAAATAGGTGACATGTAGAGGCAGAGTTGCTTCGCGAGATCGAAGAGGCGGAGCGATTTGATCTGTTCAGAGTAGATCGAAGAGGCGGAGTGATTTGATCTACATCGGAGTAGATCGGAGAGGTCGGAGAGATCTCCATGACTAGAGATTAGATAATCGATCTGAAACCAAATCATGGCGAGTGAGTAATTAATGGCGTGCTTTGTTTCTTCGTAGAATTCAAATCTATAGAGAGACACTTTGACAGAGAGAAGGAAAAAGTATCAGATTTTTACGGAAAGGATTTTTGTCAATCACGTGACTGTTGTTGATGGGCCTTTCAGGCTTCATTTCCGTAGGATGGCAGGATGTCACCATGTTAGGATGGTAATTAGGATATCCGATTTTGGTGGTCGTTTTAGACGTTATGCTGTTTCCATAATCTCCAAAAGCCCAAAACCAATATATTTGTTTGAACGACAAGTCTAATGGCCTGCCGGCAAAGCCGACCCAAAGACGTGCCAAGCCTGGCAGTCTGGCCCAAGCACCGTATGGAAAAGGGCTGGAGGGCACCATTTTTCTTCTGTACTGGAGAGGAACCGAACCGTAAATTTCACTATCTGCCAAAATTTTCTAATTAAGTTACGCCATGAACCTGGAGCATCGTCTGGTTCCTAGAATCGGCAACAAGAATCACAATTGTGAATTGTTTTGTGCTTTATTGGGGCCACAAGGAAATTTAATTTCGATAAAGCGCACGGTTCATTTTCTTAAATGGTAAACCGGATTTAAACAAAAATAATTGATTTGAACCAGAGCTATAAATCCGAGATCTCGTCGTTTTCTTTCAAAGTGCTACCCCGTACTGTCAGTGAGAACTGAGAAGGCAACGAGCAGAGCAAGTCTCTCTCTCTCTTCTCTTGATTCCAACTTGCGCGTAAGATCGGGATACTAACTACTTCCTTGATTCCTGAATTCCTTTTTCTGTAGCTTTAAATCGGGTTTGGTTCGCGATCTCTCAAGTTCGATCAGGATTTACTATTTAGTGTTGTTTTGTTTCGCAATTTCTGACGCCATGGAAGAATCTCGAAAAGGAACGGCGCCAAATTCAAGTACAAAGGCCACTAGTGCTTCTCTAGGTAACGATTTTTTTCAGACTCTTTAAACCAAAAGAGCAGAAAGCAATTAAGCCTTCGTTGAATCTCTTGCTAGAAATATATATACAAATGTATAACCAAAAGGAAGTTATTACCAAAAATTTAGGTTTTGGTTTGTCAAATTGTTCCGATCACTAGTCCTTCTGTAGATTCTTCTATTGCAGAACTTACTTGAACTACATATTATCAATTTCGTACTGAACAGATGAAGATTTTGGGAAAGATTTTCTCACTTCTTGGAAATCAACGGGGTTTGGGAGTGATGCGATGGATTTTGATGTTGAAACAAGTGAAGGGAAAAATAAAGGGAAAGGCAAAAAGTTCAACTTTGGCAAACTGTGAGTAGACTTTTTATTTTTTATTTTTTTTGTATATCAAATTTGAGATCTGTTACTTCATACTAATATATGTGCTTAGATGATACTTGTTTGCTGCCTAAAATGTTTGTTTGAAAATTACATGCATCTTTTTTACATCAGGACCAGTACAGTGATTTTGTTTTCTCTATTTCTTTGAGTTAAGTTCCCTATGCTTATTTACATAATTCCTACCACAGACTTAGCAAGTTACTAGTTATAGCTGGTTTTCAAGGGTTAGAGCATAAGTTCTAAGTTTTCAACTGGTGGAAGGTGGCAATAGTATTTATTACCTGCAATTATCCTGTTTCAGCAACCTACATTTTCATTTGATCTGTTGCACTTGATTTATATATGTTTTAGGTCTACTTAGGACATCTGTGTGAATTTAATCTCTGTCACAATTTTCAATTTTTCTTTTTCCTCTGACATGAAGGAAATATGCAGGGATGACTTTGATTTAGATGCTGACTTTGACAAGCTACCGTCATTTAAAATGGACATGTCGGATCTAGATTTCTCTAGCCCAGTCAAGAAGAACACTACAAAGCCTTCCACCGAGAAGTGTTTAAAAGATTCTTTACCAGCTGGAAAGGATAAAGAAAAAGAACCCTTCTCCTTCTCATTCGACTTTGATGAGTATGCTACTACTAAGCATGTTTTAACACAAGTATATTAATTATTATACTGTCTTTATGCTTAAATTGTTGCTTTTGGATATGCAAAATTGGGTGAACAAAGGAATATGTTCGATCTAGAAACCACTTAGGTCCAATTTAGTAGCAGTAAACCTAAACTCCTAAAATTCTGTTTATTGGTTGTTACCTCTGTCATTTTTATGTTATTTTTGCCCTTTTAATTGAGTCTAACTGATTGTCTCTTTTGTTGCTTAAACCAACAAGACAATTTTGTTTCCAGCTACTATGTCATATTTGTACCAGTTCTTATCTAATTGATACTGTTGACTTCTTAATTGTTTAGCTGAAACTCATCAAGCTTCGTTACCAAACTGATACACCATTTCTTTCTATTTTTCTGTAATTGCTAAATAAAGCTTATTGACGTTCAATTTATAGTTAGACAAGTATGCTTAAAACCAACATACTTCCCTTCAGCCATGATTTTGTTTTTAACTTGAGTGAACTAACTCTAATTCTTTTAATCTTTTCCTTTCAAGCTTGGGGAAGTTTGACCTAGGCTCTCATTTATCCATTAAAGAAAAGGAAACCTTGAAAGTTCAACCAAGTACTTCTGTTGAGCTTAATATCAACAGAACTCAGAAAGAAAACTTATCTACTGAAGTAATGGATGTCCCCAAAGTAAACTCAACCAATGCTCCATCAAAACCAGAAAACAGCTCATCCACCTCAAGACCTCCAACTACTGAACAGTACACCTCAAAGCAACCATCCTGCAACTTATCCAGTGAATCAGATCAATCAATCAGGAGGAAATTTAGTGTCTCATCTATATCTGGTAACAGTAAGTACAGGGAGGCTCAGCTTGCACGATCCCACCCTGTAAAGGGTAATTCTGAGAACAAGGGTGATAGTAGTGCACAATCTCTGGATAGCTATTCACAAGCAAAGAGGAGTGCTAGCCCAGTTTTATCAAGTAACAACCAGGGAAATGTAGGGGCCACCTGCTCTTTTGATAGTGGATTGAGCAGAAAAAAGGATGCAACAGCTAGTTCTGCTCAGAATGAATCTGAGGGGAATTCAGTTGGAGTAAAGGTAGCTGGAGTAGAAAAGGATTTGAATTCAATAGCTACATCTTCAGCAAGTCAAAGGTTTGTTTCAAAGTACTAGTGTATAACATCCTCAGTTAGCTCCTCAGATAATGTACTAGTTGGTAATTTGATTGAGATTGCACTGATAGTACTGGTGTACCTAACATCCTCTGTTGGCTCCTTATTGAAGTCTTAATTTAAATAGTGAATTACATTGTTGAGCCATTTGAGCTGTAGTTTAGTAGCAAACAGAAAAACGGACAAATTACACCAAAGGATTAAGGAAAAAAAAAACAAATGAAATGAGAAGTAGGGATGGTGCACCACTTCATGGTTTGAAGAATTAGGACTGTTCCAAGTAGTTAACAATATAATAAAAATATTGAAAAAAACTATAAATTCAACTACATTCTCAGTACTTCATTTGAATAGATTTGGTTCTGAAGAATTAATTTGATGACCTTTATGTCTTATCTGATTGCTGACATTTCAGGCACCTCAAGTCGATTCCAACACAAGAAAAAGTACTTTCTTCTCCCCTATATGAGCCTGAATCAAATTCTGCTTCGACATCAAAGCAGTCTGGTGATAGCAACAAGAGAACTGGAGTGCTGCATTCTGATTCCCAAGACATGGAAAGGTAAACTTATCCAGTGTACCATTGGTATATGTTTTGATCTGATTATTGCTTCCAATTTGTGTTTTTACTATGGACTAATTTTTGCATCTATTTATTGCCTATTAGTTCTAGTGGGTTCATTTGGTAGTTATCATTACTTAACTCTGGGTTCTTTGATCACAGCTCACTTCAGAAAAGCCCAGGCTTCCATGAAATATACCACTAGAGAAAAAGAAAACCAAAGAACAATTGTATTACCTCGCTCAACTTACGGATCCCTAAAATTGGATTTTTTTTTTCAAGCTACTAATTTACTAATTGTTTGCTAAAATTCAGGCGGTCAAATATAGATGTTGCCCATGCAAAGAGCACTTTATTGATTGCACCAGAGAAAGCTCGTAAAATTGGGGTTTCTGATCGCATTGAAAATGACAAACCTGCGAACGCTGACAGAACATTTAGGTAGATACAAGCCAAATAGTTTGTATTTTTTAGTTGCATTTTCTCGATTTTTAATTTCACATAAGGCTCGCGAGCTTAGATAGTATGCCTGTGCCATCAACTGCCTTCCAATTAAGCATATTGAGGATTTATTATGAATACTTCTGTGAAGTTTCATTGGATCAAATATTCCTTGCCCCTACCAGTACCAGGTGATGCTACTGGTATGGCATGTCCATTCTTTAAGCCATTTGAAAATACAATGTTTATTCATTATCATATATCTTCCAATTTGAAATATTCACACTTTTAGCTGTTCCAACTTTTTTTTTTGCTGCCTACTCCCCACAGCACACTGAAGAATACAAAACATAGTCTTCCTGCTGACAGTGCATCCTTGAAAAATGAGAAACAAACACTTGTGTCAAATCCTTTAATTTCAAGGTATTATATAATTTTTCATATTTGTTTTGCGACATGATTTACACATGGTACTATTTCATCTCAGTACAAGGTGGCTGTTTTTTTTTTTTTTGTATTTTCTTTTCCTCGTCATTTAATTTGATTCTGATTCCTTGGGATTTGTCAAGACTTCCTTACAAAGTTGAAAGTTGGGTTTGACTTCAGCAAAAAGTACATTAAGCAATATTTATTGTGAAGTCGCATATACCATGATTATCAATGGTTCTAGACTGTAGAGTGCTAGCACTGCATTACACAATATCACTTGACTATGGTTTGGATTAGGTTTTGTGCCTCAAGAGAACGGATAGAGAGAGGATGAGAGATGGGAATTTCTGATTTTATTGATCTGCCCATCTCCAAAGTTCTGGATTAGATTTCTTATTACACACATAATAACTAGGAGTTACAAATTGCAGTTAACACTCAAAATTCCTTCCAGTTGATAAGCTTTTATTTTATTTTGCAGCAGACTTACTAAAATAGACCAGAGGAGCCCGAGTGCTAAACCAGGGAGAGATTTAACATCAGCAAAACTTAAAGAAATAAGCAAGCCTCCATCTCAACTTACACCAGCTTCTTTACCAAACCCAGCTTCTGAAGGAAAACCTTCATTGCTTAGCCCTCCTTTGAAAAGGAAATTAGTTGAGGTATCATCCTTGCATTTTCTTGTCTTCGAGTAATTATGGTACTATGCTAGTCAGACCTGCTATGCCAATATGATTTTTATAATTATACCTGCTTGAGCTCTCACAGCAGTGTGATAGAGGTTTGTATTTATTTTTGGCTAAAGAACTGTAGGTTACCATGTGTTGTGTGCCCGACAGCATGTTCTTTGAAAATATTGAGTTCTCTTTCTTGAACTGACTAATTGCTGTTAGAATGTTAATACTGGTTATGTGCCTTTGTTCAACTGGATTATTTGATTTTATTGTTTAGGATGCAGTTCCTGCTCCATGTGCTCCATTAAAACGTATTTCGAGCACTTCAATGGAACCAAGGTTTGTCTCCTTTCAGTAAGTCAAATCAGTTTATATTGTTTGTTTATATTTATTTATTTATTTGTCTAATCACTTATTTTGATGAGTGATTCTTGTAGCACCAGTTTACATTGTCAAACAATTCTGGGTAATTATTTATTTCCATTGTTATTGAAATTATGGTTTTTTTTGTTGTTCAGAAATTCACCTGTGGCTGTCTTGAAACAACTTGTTTGTAAATCTCCTTTGGAATCAAGGTCTTTCTTTTCCTGTTCTTCTGCTTTGTTCTATGGAAGCATCAAGTAGTCTAAACATGGTCAATAACACAACTTCTGTTATGCAGGAGATCACCTGAAATAGCTTTCAATTCAGGGGCAGAAATGGTAATAGTCCTGTCAGATTTTAATGCATGTTAAAACAATGCTTGCTAATACAATTTGCTATACTTGTTTAGCATCACTTCGAGTTTTGGTGTTGCTCCGCATACTTGATGCTACACCAAAATCGAAAGAAGATACCTATTCATATCAAGTATAATCATCAATGCTTAGTTCTATTCATGACTATTTATCTTCCACTATTTCCTACTACTTTCAGGTTACAGCAAGTGAAAATGCTGAAGGTTTTATGACCAATCAGAAATCGCCAAATTGTACTATTCAGCCTGTATCAGGCAGTACAGACTTTGAAATCCCTGTGCTTATTTTGGAAAACAATGGGAATGTGGAAAAGGCTGAAACTATTTCAAAGGAACTTGGAGATGTAAGTATCACTGTTCTTGCCTTGAAAAACAATGTTCTTTAAAAAAACGACTTAAAAACAATGCAAATCTAAAACAGGTATAAGATTAGTAAAGAGAAATTGGCTGTCTTAATAGTACACGAGGCTTAAAAACTGTTACGGACGTATTAATTCATTTTTTATATATACAGTTGAAATATAGGACATTTTGATTAAGTTTCTAACCAAAGACAACATATAATATAAGAATTTCCAGTAGACCCGTTGATATTTGGTACTTAATGTTTGCGTTTAGAAAGATTACTATCTGACTATACTTGTACCATTTTCAGATAGGCTCTATGCTAAAAAGAAAGCAGGAAGAAGCAAAGGAGCTTCTTGTAAGAGCTATTGTTTGCAATAACAAGCTGCTCATGCTAAACCATCCAATGTATGATGAGAAAATATCCTTTTTAGTATTTACTTTACATTGATTCTATTTCTAGCCTATGTAAGTTTCGGTATTATGCAAATGGATTTACGCCAGCACTATATCTGACAGAGGTATTCTGTGTCCAAGAAGGACAAGCTGTTCCATGTGTATTTTGTGGTGCTTCCATTGCGTATATTTTTAGGTTGAATAGTCAAATAGGGGCTTGTTGATCACTAATAATTTAAGTCTTCAACAGAAATACCAGCTGACCCACTTGCTAGGGCGAATATCATCGGTACTTATGTTGTAAATTTGTAGTAACTGGAAATTTTCAACCTATAGTTAGAAAAGGGAAATATATTCTTTCTTATGATCTCTTATGTAAATCGAATTATGTTGATTCCTTAATTGTGAGAACCTATCTTACCTTGAGAGGTTTGCATCCTCCTTGCGCGCCAGACACTTCTGAGCAAACCAGCTTAATTTCCTGTGTAAGCAATATTTCATTTCCGGGTTTCAGCCTCTCAAGAATGATTAGTATTTCCTTTTACTTGGTGGCTGCATTGTTTCTGTTTCTTATGGCATACATCAACTATTTAGACATATGTTGTGGAAATTGGGCTTCATCATTTCCAGTTAAAGTTTGCATTTTCGGTTTGGATCAGTTACGAGCTTCAGATCTTTTTAGAGTTTGCATGAATTGCGTGTTTATTGGGCAGGCCAGTAGGGCTAGGTTGAATATCACTTCAGTACTGATAATTTTATGCAAATTTACCTAACCTATTTTATTTGTTTATATTCTATATTTTATTCTGGGTTTGATTAAATTTGTATTAATTCTATATTTTTTCTGTCTGGTTTTGGTTACTGCTGTTGTGTTCTTGTGCATTTGCTCGTCATAACTGATTGTTGTCTCAGTCAGGTCACATGAGTCAATTTGGTTGATTCAGGTCAGGATTTGGCACATCTCAAATACAGTGATTGAGTTAGTTTCGAATAGGTAGGTCGTTAGGTTTTCAGAACTTTTTTGGATTGGATCAGGTCTGGTCATGATGGCAGAGGTTTTTCAGGTCAGGCTTGTTAGCTTGAACCATATCAAATGATTCAGTGGTAGTAGCTGTTTTTCTATTATGTTGTTTTCCTCTATTTCTGGCTCATTTG
Source organism: Rhynchospora pubera (assembly GCA_028095005.1). Lineage (NCBI taxonomy): Eukaryota > Viridiplantae > Streptophyta > Magnoliopsida > Poales > Cyperaceae > Rhynchospora > Rhynchospora pubera. Next base: position 42,008,425 of record CM051461.1, read on the forward strand.
TATTTAAAAGGCTTTACATTTACTATCATTGACACCGGTTCCGACCAAAATAACACTACATGAATACATGATTAATAGGGGAGGTCAGGTCCAAGTTCAGTATTGGTACAACAGCATGGAAATGCTATCTTGAGATCCTCTAATTGGCATTGACCTGCCGATAATAATGTACTGCTGGAGGTAATTTACCTAGGATATATCCATTCATGAACCACAATTTGGATCATTTTTCAGGTTCTGTTGGAAGATTCTTCGATAATCAAGCGTCCTTTACTTTTGCATAAGATGCTTTGTACAAGTTGATTTGAAACTACTCTGTACTGAAAGTGGAAATTAGTTTTGGTTATTACTACTGTGCTTGGTTGACTCAGCTAACCTGGTTTTATGGCATATACAAGAGGCATGGAGTACAAGAATTTCTGTTTTTCTTCCTTCGTTGTTCGTTCCTCTTTTCGTGGTGGAAACTCGCTTTAATAATATAATGTGCATATATATTGTCAAGACTAATACTCCCTGCAGATGCGATAGAACTATATCCTTCTTTTCACAGTTTTCAGCTGCATAAATTTTATAATGCCACATTTATATGTGCATGCTGGTGACATACCAAACTTGACGCATTAATACGGCTTTCCAATGCGGCTGGTTTTAAATATAGCAACAAAGTTGGCATTGAGAAATCTCTCTAATCGCACTAGCAGCTCTTCTAAAGCCCTGTACATTTCGGGTATATTAACACCTCAATCAAAGGTGGCTTTGACCAATCCCTGTATGTGTATGTAGAACTGCACTATTTCTCTCCAAATTCTTTCTTTCTTATTTCTTTTCAAGTTCTCGTCAATGTGATGTGGACCAGATATTGACTATTCCTTTCTTTGTTTCTTTTTGTTTTCTTCGTTCGGCACTTTTCGGTTAAAGTAATTGTCCTCGATCAGCAGAATAGAGAAATTTTAAAATAGGAGACCTGTCAGCCTCATTTACTTATTAATTAAAAAGGTTGATAAAATATAACTTTTTTTTTCGAATGAGATAAAATAGAACATTAAAGACATATCTTGGATGAAAATCTCATGCAATGAGTTTGAGATCAAATGACATACGTTTCATCAAAAAAAAAAAAAAAACACGACATACGTAAGAGTATCAGCCTATTAGGATATCCAAATTATCCTGTACCAACTTAAGCTTATATGAATAACATAGCGTAAGAGCAATCGGTTTTGAAATCAAATTTCGTGATATACCACCATTATAATTTAATTTCCTCCTCTATTAATAATTCTTCATGCAATGAATTTGGAAAGAATGCCTACGACTTATTAAGGGTTTTCACAATGGACGACAGAATATCTAAAACAGTAAAAATTGAGTTGAAATTTAGCGGAAGCCAGGAAGTATCTGAATATTTTAGACAATTTTCTAATTAGTTGGGCGTCAAGCCAAATTAATTTCTTAACTTAGTGATATATTCAAATTCCAAGCGTGCTTCCTGCTTATATAAAATATTAAATACTTCTGAAATTCATATATAGCGGTGTTTCCAGAGTGCATTTATGTTTTTAACAAGTTTCGGCCTCATATCTCAATTATGCTATATTGTATGAACTTCCAGCGTGTTTCGCGTTGTAATCGTTGATTAATCATATGGTTGGAATTAATAGAACTTTTAATGAGTCAACAGTTCATCAATATATATACACTTTATCGTTAATGAAATTTTCTGAAAAAAATTTAAACATCATATCGTTTTGTTCTACTCTATTTGATAGTCTTATCTCCATTTATAAGTTCAACCTGTTTTAAACTTATGTTTCATCTTCAGAAGAATTATCGTCACTATAAACTAAAGTTTTTTTAAGGTTGGTTTTTGAAACCAACTATTTTATTATTAAGAAATTTGGAAATTGATGCTCTTTTCTAATTTGAACCAAGGACCACTTGGAAAAATGGAGCCAAATGACTAGCGCGAAGAACTGAGCTTCTTTGTGAACTAAAGTTGAGTAATAGTAGCTTCGGTATATTCGAACCAATCAGAATTTGAAGCGTATCATACTTTAACGACGGTATCGGTAATTTGAAAAGAATATACATCGTAGTGGATCTTGCTTTCTACTTGCATCAATAACTTGATTGGTTGAGAACCATGATACTGGAGCAGGATGTTAGTGATTCATTTATCCACCAAATAAAAAATTGTTTGGTCGTTTTTATCAATTACAACAAAAACTCTGCCAGACGTATTTGCCAATAATGGTTACAAAACTTGGAATTAATCGAATTTTGAAATTTTGAGACGGAAACGACGTTTTTGGTACCAATGTGTAATGTTCTAAATTTATTAAGCCTAGTGTGATCAGGTTAACCTATGACTGGAAAACTCATGTGATGATCTTAGAATGAAATTATTCTGAATGATTTGTTATCATTCTAGGTAGCATGGACATATGTAGTCACAAATATCTGATGTGATATAATGTCATGATATAGCACATCGTTTTTCATTTTTTTTAATGTGACATAATATGTCGTGATACAACACGTTATTTTTCATATTTTGGCATTTGAGAGTCCGGAGGCAATGGGTATTGATGTCTTTCAGAATATAGACGCAGTATTATTTAAAGTCTCTGTACCACACATTTTAAAAAAAAATTGCATGCAAGACAAAATTAATAACAACTAACAAAAATTACATTGAAAGAAAAAACACATTATTCCAAATAAACATGGCAATAACACTCAACAAAAAAAAAGAAAAAGAAAAAGAAATAAAGGATGAGATGGAGAATCAAGACATTATTGATCGACCTCGAATTTCATTCGAAAAGTACTCCTGAATGTGGTGATATAATTTTTTTGGTTGAGTCAGTGAACCAAACTTTTGATCCGTTCCTGGACTTCCAATTCTGATTGAATGAACATTTAAATTCTAATATTTCTGGATCAATTGCACGGGTTTTTATTTATTTTTTGGAAATTAAGGTCATTTAGGCATACCCTAGTTACTAACAAATGATTTTTTCCTCTTCCGCGTATTCGCTACCTACATGTAAACAACAAAGCCACTGACTACTGACTATAGTGGTGAGGAATTGCATCCTCTGGATGACCATCCACTCGATGTTTTTTATCTCAGCCGTTTGATTTAATCTCAATGGCTATAGATGCCCTGTGCAAAATATCAGAATTGATTGGTCCGAAAAAATCTAACCGTTAAGATTAAATCGGACGGCTTAGATCAAAAGACGTCCACTTGATGGTTGTATTAAGCCATCCAGAGGATACTTTCCCATAGTGGTGAAGCCACATTCATTAAATAGGTAATTTTTTGTTTTGTGCATTTACAACATAATTTTTGCATTATATAGGTATTTTTTCTTTATAAAAATCATATTTGATCTCATAAAAATATAAAATTTATTATTGACCTCATAATTTTTAATTTATGCTAAATATATAATCATGTGTATAAAAATTAACAAGTAATATAGTATTTGAATTCTTGCCTCGCTTATGATTGACTACTAAACTCTCACGTTCAATTGTATAGTTTGTTTTAATTGGATATATTGATGAAGTTATTTTTATACTTTATTTTGAGAAAAAAAAATGAAGATTAAGCTGTTCAATTTCATGAGATGTTTCTATATTCTCTTTTGAAAAAGAATAGTTCCAGTGCGCATCTAATTTTTTTTAATATATATCCTACCTTAGCGTACGTAAATATCTAGATCAATGGCCGTTAATTTTGGGGAAAAAAAATAAAGGTTATTATCTTTCCAGTATCAGCAAGAAATTTTTTTCATAAATTTGTATAAAATGTTATCTCTAATGATTTGTCTGAATTTTTATCTCTAATTTCTTGATCTTGGAATAAGTAGACAAAATTGTAGATAAAAATTTAAAGACACTCTAGAAATATCTTTTGAATAAAAGATAGCGATCTATTCCTCAAATTAGTTGAGGTTGCATCCCTAATTGTCATAAATAATATTGCAAATTGAAAACAACTGAGAACATATAAATATATAATTCGCAACTTTATGGATCATTGTAACTGTCAGTTGGATTCGGTTTCTTAGGCTCCGTTTGGATAGGTGTGGGAAGAAGGGAAGAAGGGAAGAAGTGGGAAGAAATATTGGGAAGTGTGTAACTTTGTGAAGAGTTTAGATTGTTTATAATTTTTTTTCTTCTTCTTTCTTCTTCTTCTTCTTCTTTCTTCCAACGATCCAAACGCACCCTTAAGTAGCAATAAACAGACCATCATAAAATAACATCTTAAAAAATTAATCCAGCGGGACCTATGAGCAATTCTTGAGAAAAACAAATTATATATATCATGGCAACAGCCAATACCGTACGTGACCATTGGGAGAAAAAAACGTAGCATCCACTGCGACCATTTGATTTCCAACTTGGCGAATGGCGCCACTCAGCAGCCAACTTATCTGCTTCTGAATTCACCAAGAAAAAGCGCAAAAAAGTGCCACTGACAAATGCTGAGCACACGAGGCGTCTTGTCTCTGCTCCAGCCGTACCAATATAGAATGACCTTGTACCGATCGACTCCTCAGCGTAATCCGATTCGGGATTAATTAATGGAGTCTTGTTAGGATTTCATTGATGTTATGAGACTGAGAGCGCCTCATTTGTCCACATTATATGGGCTGAGTGCATTGAGATGTCATCATTATAGATTTGTTAGATATTTATCTTTTAAAGATCTTTTGACAATAAATAAGTGACAATTTTGTTAATTAAGAAAAGTTACAAACTTACAATAAAATGTTCAAAACATAAATTACATAATTTATAGCCATAAGATGAAAAAACAAGCAAATTTAACAACAATATATAACTAACCACTAGCTTGATAATATTGAAGTCAACAAATTTAAGAAACAAATTAACTAAAAAGTAGTGCAACCAATAAGTTACCCGACAATTTTAATTTCACCAAACTGATAATTACGAAATAATGTTAGAAAATTTGACCTCATCAATCGATATATAATTTTAAAAGATAGACTAAAATTAGTCGAAACTGACAAATGAGCCTCTCACTCGCGATTATATTTCAATTTTCGAGGTTCTAATGGTTGTTTTGTACCGCTAAATGTGTTTTCACCCTGAAATCTACTTAGAGATAAATTTTACATTTTTTATTTATTTTATTTACTTGTTATTTTTTGGTAGTTTACAATAATCTAAATAATTCTGGATCCGGCCTTAATAACAAGGTGATTTTTTTAAATCTAAAAGAAATATTACAAAAATTTGAAAAAATATAAAATTTTATCTCCAATAAAATTTTTAATATAGAAAATACATTGAACAGATCGGTCATGATAATATCAAAAATTAAAATATAATCATGACTGTTGAACTAATCAATAAGTCGCGAATGATTTTGGTCTAGCTATATATATGATGCACATCGCACATTGGTCTATTGGAAAATTTTGTAGAGAATTAACCATGTACAAAATCCCTCTGGTTGGGATTTTCCTGAGGTGAGATCCGTCTTATTTTTCAACAATTTAAGTTTTGGAATACAAGAAAAAATAAAGATTACAAAAAAAAAATAAAAAAATTATGGAATACAAGAAACCGTGACGTGACATTTTATAATTCAAAGGGCACTTCAATAGAGAAAAAGCTTACAGTATTGTCGAACATGTGTTCCTTTTATTGTTGCGGTTGTTTCGGAGGACACCACTTCACTTGGGTACGAGTATAGCTTAGATTTTAATGCGGAACGGATGTTGAAAACTCGAGTATTCTCAAGCATGCACAATGGCGAATCATAATAACATGACAAAAAGTTAAAAAAAAGATATCGGATGCACCAATTACAAACCAACACAACATGGCAGAGTTTTTCTTTGTCTGTTGGATTTTACTTAGAAATGTCGATGAAGAATGAATAAGACAGTACGATCGATGGATGTGAAGAAAATGAGCAGACAAAAGATGATTCCACTATGCAAGGCTTTGCGCTGTGATTGGCTTTCAAGTTCAAAAGATGATTTCTGACGAAAACCGCAAAGAAAAGAAAACTCTCTCTTTTTTTTAATATCACTGATCAAATTCACTTCAATATCCAGATTTGTATCTTAACGGTTTTACGTCTTTAATAGATTTTAATAATTTTATGGTACATGATAGAAAATACAACTTATTTAAAACCTGGCTAATATTCTTTGTAAATATTAATTCAGTTTCTAAAAAAATTAATAGACTCCTTCCGTTATTCTTAGGAATATTGAGAAGTGTGTAATTTTGTGAAGAGTTTGGATTGTTTATAATAAATTTATGTCTAGAAAAAAACTATTTCTTCTATTCCCATACGATCCAAACGGGGCAAAAAAAAAATTCTATCGGTGCACCTAGGCATTGTCGTGATCCGTTTTGACAATTTTCGTATTATTCTTACGGAACAAAATGGCGAAACGACTAACGGTTGTGCCGTTACCGGGCCTACGCACCCCTAGGCATTGAAGGCGTTGTGTTGTGTGTGGCAGTTACTATCTGATGACTGAGGACACCTATCCGGCTATCCAAATACCAAATTCTCTCTTTTTAATCTTTTTTTTTTTAATCAACATCCCAAGGAGATCTACATTCACTATAGTATATTAAATGCAGTCATATAGTTGACAGTTCTAAATCATCTATATCGCGATTACAAAATGTAACCTAAGCATAACACTACACTGGACACTTGAGCAAAGCTACCACAGAGCTCGAAGGTTCACACATGAACATGGTGGAGCCATAAATTTATTGATAGAGTTCAACATAATATATTTAGAATAATTCATATTAGTTACAATATAACTATAAATTTAAAAGTAAGATTAAATAGGATTCAAATGTAATAACGAATAAAAATTTATTTAATTTAGTATAAAAGGACACGCATCAGAGCTTTTGAGAAAAAAGAAAAAAAAATGAGGATATTGTACCTATTTTTCTTGAAGCCAACTATGCATATGAACAAATTAAGACAACATAACATAACAATAACAAAAAACAATATTTCAAAAAAAGAAAAAAATAACAAAAATCAACCAAGGAACCACATCTATCCTGGCAATATTAATATATATGTTTTCCTCTTGAAACTTCTGCATCCCAATTGGAGAGGTTACCCATTGAATAATAAAATTAAATAAAGCAGACAAATAAACTGAAGAAGCTGAAAGCTACTCCATACCTTCAAAAATCCTCTTGTTTCTTTTCTCCCAAATACTCCGTCGTAAGTGACATAACAGCTAATTAATCTTAGAAAATCCAAGTTCTTTTGTAATCGTGTCCAAGCTCGTCAATTACTCTATTTTATTTGGGTAATTTTGATACCTTTTGACTTGAATGTTTAAATATTTACTTTCCTGCAATTTGACACACAAAGATTCGCTTGCTACGTAGTCAACTCATGAATATGTCTAGCCAGAGCTCATCTTGCATCCGACAGAAGTTGAAATTTTTTTAAAACATTGCACTTGATATTTGTTATATAATATGAAGAAATGTACAGAGCTAACCATATATATATTCAGGGAGCAGCAAAAGGGTGTGTTTGGATGGTTGGAAGAAAGAAGAAGAAGAAGAAAAAAAAATTATAAACAATTCAAATTCTTCACAAAGTTACACACTTTTCAATACTTCTTTCCACTTCTTCCCTTCTTCCCACACCTATCCAAACGGAGCCATATTTCTTAATTTATGTTACTTTACATATGATTCAAGTTTTTTTTCTTTATTTTTACAGGTAATTCCTTACATTAAAATTTTATAGTACATTCATATTTTATTAACTTTAAATAAAATAGGAGTTTTCTCACAAACGAACATGTTGCGAAAAACTGAAATGAAGTCAAAATGAAAAAAAAAATTAAAATAAAAGTACAAGGAGGACTCGAACAAAAAAAGGGAGATCAGTGGTCCTAATCCATTTTTCGTTCGCCCCAAATTAAAAATTGAGCATCATCTGACTTTTTTTTCAAGATAATCAGCTTCAAAAATAAAATAAATCAAAATGAACAAGGTTGTGACGGTCCCCGTCCTAGGATGATATAATCAAGGATAAAGACGTCAATTAGTGTAAATCTACTCGATTACGATTTCATCACTATTCTTTTCCTAAGAGGAAGAAGGAAAACACCATACGTAGACTTTCATGCCGTCGAAAACACAGTAGCGCAGTTGTTTCAAAGTTACGTTTATTAATTGATTTGATGATTGAAAGATAAATCTTTTTTTTTATTTTTTTTTAGGTCCTCGCTCTGATTTCATTGCCTAGTCATCCACTGCTTATGGATTGAGATAAAACATGGGTGCTTACATAGATTTGAGTAGATAAATCAAGTTTTAATATTTTAACAAGTTAACATTTTGATATCCACACAATAAACCTTCTTCATTGCTAATTTGATAATTATTAAAGGTAGAGATATGTATGATAATTTCGGATTGAGTGGGGATTGACTTGGTCCATTCTATCTAATCAAGTTATCTAAAAATATCGGCAGATTCTGCCATCAATACTAGTTTTGGACCTCAAGAGTCCGGTCCAAGCTGACCCGATTTTTGGGCTGTTATCGAACCACAACAAACCGGCCGGGGCGGTCCGGTTTATGCAGAACTGGTGAACTGAACCGAATGGTTCATGTGGTTCTATCGGTTCTTTTTTTTTTTTTTATCTGCATAGAAATAATTTCCCACAAAAATATTACCAGTAAGGTTCGAACCTGGGTTACTAGATATTTGAACCGGTGAACTGAACTGGACGGTTCAGGTGTTTTATTGGTTTTTTTTTTTTTTTTTTTTTGATCTGCGTAGAAATAATTTTCCAAAAGATGGCCAACAAGGTTAGAAGACAAGAACTTCACCACTACACCAGAAGGATTTTTGTGCTGAATGACGTTTTTATTATTTAAATATCATATCATTATTTTTACATAATCTGATCGAACTAGTTGAACCATTGAACCGACAACATTAACCATTGGATGTCTGGTTCCGGTTTTCAAAACATTGAAAAAAATGGAGCGGTAGTTCAAAATACTTCCCTGCTTGCTTCTTTCTCTGTTCCGTAGCTCGCAGCCTCCACACCGTTGCTTTCTGACCATTAATACATTTTTTTTTCCGATGGAAACCCATAATATGTTTTAATATCCTCCTTTATCAAAAAATCATTTTCCTTTCTTGCTTCCCCGTTTTACACACTATTCGGTTGTCCCCCCCCCCCCCCCCCCCCACCCCCCAACCTATAACTCTAATAGTGCCATTGTCCTCTCCGTTCGGATTAAGTTTTTATTGTCTTGCATTAGCAGAGTCAGAAATTTTTTTTTCCAATAGAGATCAATGAAATAACTATAAATTAAGTAATTAAATTTGCATCAATATCCATAGATTTTTTTTTAAGAAAAAAACTAGGGGATCAACAGTGAAATTATGGTTAAGATTATAATCACATGGGTGCACTTTATTATTTTTGGCACCGTTTGGATGCGTTGAGAAGAAGATAGGAAGAAGGAAAAATGAAAAAAATAAATTATATACAATCCAAACTCTTCACAATGTTACACACTTTCCAATACTTCTTTCCACTTCTTCCCTTCTTCCCACACCTATCCAAACAGAGCCTTTATGAATTGGTTTTAATGTAAGACGCATTTGTTCTGTAAAATTCTGGGGGACACCATATTTGGCCTGCCAAAACTTATAATAATTACTTATAATAATGCTGTCCAACATTATTTGATTGGTCAATTCTGTTTGATTCAGTGGATATTGACACACCAGTATCTTAATTAGAACTTAGACACGCGTAATCCGATAGCACTTGTCGCTTAATTAGATCAGTGGAGGCTGATAGTTAGCGGCCGCCTGAGATTAAATTAAAAAAATCTCTGATTTCATCTAACCACACATACTTTTTGTTAGGGCTGTCAATGAACCCGTTTATCCATTTATCCAACCCGTACCGTACCGTATAAGACGGGTATGGGTAAAGTTTTATTTTCGTTAAGTTAACGGGTACGGGTACGGGTAAGGAAATTTTTTCGCTAATTTGACGGGTACGGGTAAAAATCTTTTCGTACCGTTTTCATAACGGGTAATTGCCACAATTAAAAAGATATAATTACATGATACATATGGCATCTTATATTGCATGATTGGTAAAAAAATATTGCTAGATTTTATTTAAGATTTATAATTCTTTCCATTCAGTGTACGAAAAAATAAAAAAGCATAAACCTAAAATATTCGCCACCATTGTTGTACTTTATTAATATACTTATTGATATAATTTATTTATACATAGTGTACAAATTTTATTATTATTATATTTATTTTTTACCGTTACCGTATCCGTACCGTTAATTCTTAACGGGTACGGGTAAGGTACGGGTAAAGCTATTTTTAACGAGTACGGGTAGGGTACGGGTAAAGAAAATTTTAACGGGTACGGTAATGAAAATACCTTCTACCGTACCGTACCGTACCCATTGACAGCCCTATTTTTTGTAGATTTTGACTATAATAATAAATGGAATGTCAGCTGATGCAAAAAAAAAAAAAAAGTTAATGAACAAAGCCACAAAGGAGGTGTGCCTACCCAATACCCATGAATTAATTTCGGCCCTCTATAAAAGCTATATACTGCGATTTTGGACAGAGTTTCCGTGTAATGCAATAAAATATTAAAACTTGCTAGCCATGCTAGGAGAAGCTGGCTTACATATACAATATTTTATCACAATAATAGTTCTAGCTTCCTACCAGACAAGACATTAAACGAACTGAAGCACAACAAATTGATAATATACTGCGATTTTGCATTTGTGATAAAGTATTTTATCACAATAATAGTTCTAGCTTCCTACCAGACATTAAAAGAACTGAAGCACAACAAATCGCAGTATATTGTGATAAAGTTCAATTCTAAAATGTGACTCTCCTATAAAAAGATACGATGGTTGTCTTAAATAAGCAACATACAAATTCCTAGAAAGATAAAATACATAAAAAAAATACTAAAATAACCCTAAAATTGTTAAAGGTATAAAGAAAGGGAATTACTTACAACAATCAGGAGACACGCAATCAAGCAATCACACACGCGCGCCTCCTGAGTCTTGCGTGAGTCGCTCCCTTCCCTCACCCTCTCCTCCTTTTACCTCTTATTTTTCTTCCCTTCAAATTTATTTCTATCTCTTGTACCTCTACTCTCCATACCCTCTACGGCTCCACCTCCTCCGCCTCTACTCTCCCTTCCTCATCCCCTCCGCCTCACCTCAGCCTCTCCTCCGTCTCGCATCCGCCTCCGCCTCACCTCTGTTTCTCCTCCGGCTCTCCTCTCCTCTGCCTCCCCTCACTGCTCCCTCTCCTATACTGATCAGATCTGGTTGAGGAAGAAAGAAGTAGAAATCAAGAAGGATAAAAAGAGAAAAGAGGTTTAGATCTAGTTCTGTTACAACTTGGGAGTAACTAAATTAAGGGATGAAATTAATTATCATAGGGAGTATCTATTATGTATAAGGGTGTAAATAACATTCATATTTGATTCTGCTGTATTTTTAGAGTAACTAAATTACTATAAGGGAGTAAATAATATATACAACGGAGGAAATTGATCAGTAAATAATATTCATATTTGATTTTATCGTTGTTTGGGAGTAACTAAATAGCTATGAGGGAGTAAATATCTAGTATAAAAGGAGTATCTAATATATAAGAGAGTAAATAACATTCAGAATTGATTCTACTATTGTTTGGGAGTAACTAAGGAGTAACTAAATAACTATAAGGGAGTAAATAATTAATAGTAAGGGAGTATTTAATACAGGTAAGAGAATAAATAATATTCATTTCTGATTCTATTGTTGTTTGGGAGTAACTAAATAGCTATAAGAGAGTAAATAACTAGTATAAAAAGAGTATCTAATATGTATAAGGGAATAAATAACATTCAAAACTGATTCTACTGCTGCTTGGGAGTAACTAAATAACTATAAGGGAGTAAATAATTAATAGTAAGAGAGTATTTAATATAGGTGAGGGAGTAAATAACATTCATTTCTGATTCTGATAACGGCAGGGCTGGGCTGGGCTGGGCGACGGGAGGGTTGCGCGACGACGACGGCAGGGCTGGACAACGGAGATGGGAGGGCCGCGCGACGGCGAATGCGGGGCTGGACGACGGCTCGTGGTGCGCATGACAGAGGGGGTGTGCGTAGTGCGCGTGGTGCGTGTGATAGAGGGTTGTGCAGACAAGGAGATGCGTGTGATAGAGGATGTGCGGAGTGAGGGATGCGCGTGAGGGGGTGACGCAGGGTGAAGGCGACGCGGGGTGAGAGTGAAGTCGCGTGAGGGGTGCGCAGTTAGAGATGAATGTATTTTTCTTTTCTGGTCAGCGCTTTTTTTTCCGGTTTTAGCATATGATTGCTTGATTGCTTAACTGGTTGATTGTACTTATCAGCTCCGATTTGACGGTCAGATTAAAAGTTACATTCTTGTTTGAAGTGTGTGCGGGACCACCATATTGCATCAATATTCTTATAAGAGTTATATTTTGGAAAGGTGAATTAACAATCCAAACAAAATTAAAAGAGTGAGAAAGAGCTCTCTTTTGTATTTTTTGGGTCTTCGTGGAAACATGAAATATGGAAGGGAAAAAAATGAGAGATTGGATATTTACTTTGTTGTTGTTTTTATTGCTATTATTAAGTAATATTTATTTTAAAAAATCAATTATTATTTTTCTATTCCCTCAATCACTATTTTCCAATATGTAAATACATACGCTATTTCGGAATATTACTTTTCTCAACATTTAGGTATTTCACTCTTTATAACCACTAATTTTAAAATTACTAATATCCGTTGCTTTTCCTGGATTCTTTTCAACAATCCAAACACACTATACACCTGTATAGATTGAATTGAGTAGCTCAGACCGACAGTGTAAACTTCAAAACTTGAAATTTGGGAACTAGTGCACTGGCAGATCAGTACTACACATTGTCCTAACCTCAAAATTTTTTTTAACTTAATTAACCCTCCTGTGGATCGTTGAGATTTGACCTTTTTAATTACATAATAAAGCTTACTATATGCCACTCATTACAATGTATACAATCTAATTACGACTTCTCATGCGTATCATTTGTAGTAACTCCAAGTTTGAAAAATTGAAAGAAATTGGAAAGATATCATATGATTCGCTTCACTTTACAAAATTTATCTAAAAGCAACATGTTTAAAATTTAATATGGATCAATTAATTTGATATATTTTTTTAAAAAAATGAGGCTAACTAGTTAAGCTAATTAATTATTTAATCGTATCAAAATTTATAAAAAATCAACAAATTTGATCACCTAAAAAGAGTGCAGATAGAGATAGAGTTTTTAAAATCGGGTCTCATCATGATAATCCTCGGTATTTCTTATCCCATCATCTCTTGGGAGTCTAAGCGTTTTCTCTTTCTATTTCTTGAAAGTCAGCGTTAATTATCATTCTATTTTTGTTGCTCATCCCATCATCTAGAGTGTACTCCCTCCCTCCCCTACCTCATGACTGACCTCCTACCCCATCCCCTTCGTCCCTCACATATTATTTTCCTAATTATTCTAATTCTGAATGCTAATTGTGTTGGTTTTGTATTTTATTTGTCCGGGTAAAATTTAATTATTTTAGTTCCCAAGACGGTTAATAAATTTTTTCAAGACAATTAATTTTTTTCCCAGGACAATATTTTAATTTTCCTAATTGTCTTGGTTATGTAAAATAATCATTCTAATTCCCGTGATAGTTAATAACATTTTTCATGACAATTATTTTTCTTCTAGGATCGTTGGTATTATTTTTCTAATTGTTTTAGTTTTGTAAACTAATTGTCCTAGTTCTTATGATGATTATTCGAGTAAAATATCTTAATTGTCTCGGTGAAAATTAATTGTCCTAGTTTTTAAAACATTTAGTATTATAATAAAAAAGATAATTGTATCATAATATAGGACAAGTAATATTATTTTATACGACAACATGAGGTGAGAGGAGGGAGAGGTAGAGAAGTGTAAGCACCAAGAGGGAAGCACTGGATGGCAAGGGATGGAGATGGTGAAGAGTGAGTAAACACCGGGAGTTAGAGGAGTGGTGAGTAAATGCAAGTTAGGGTGGATAACATAAGCATTGGATGGGAACAACGGGATGATGAAATCTAAAATATGATGGTAAGCAATTTTGTTAGCTTGCAACACCAAAGCCGACAAGTTTTAACATTTATATGGTTAATCATCTAAGTCCAATTTGAATCCTGATCAATTGTTGTAATTTAAATTGGGTCTATTTTTTAGCTTATAGAAATAAATTGATCCAAGAACCAGCTCTTAAATTAGTGAAAAAAAAATCCTTAAAAATGAGTGGAAAAGACAATGCACTTTGAATGAAAAGTTATAGATTCGAAACTCACTTGAAAGTTTTTTATGTACATTTAATTTTGAAAACAAGTTAGAAGTCCTGACTATCTCATCATCAAAAATATATATAAATAAATGAAATTGATTTACGGTATAATTTACCCTGAAAATATATGTGTAACCCAAACAATTTGATTTATTTATTTCGAAGTTGCAGAGTTAATTGCTTATAAAATACCGAACCGTTCATTATAAACTTAAAATTTATGATACGTGAAATTAAACAGTTCGTATTGCACAACAGCATAATTTATCCGTAAATGTCCTATAAGACACGGAATTATAGAGGCGGAGCCAAAGGTGGGGGCCCTGGTGGGCTTGGCCTCCCCACATTTTTAAATTTGATTAATATTTATAAGCTAAATTTAGTGAAAGTATGGGTAATTATGTAGATTGGTCCCTTTAAAAAATAAAATTTACATATTGGCCCCACTTAAGTTATTTTTCTGACTTCGCCCATGACAGAATGTATAGAATGGATTGAAAGTGCTAACGGCTCTGTTGGTTACTTGCGCTATTTTAAATCTTGCAAGGATCTATTTGAAGTAGTCTCCTCGCAATATCAATAATCTACAATAGAAATATTAGTTTAAAAGTACAAGGGCGACGCTGCTGTACCTATAATCCTATAAATACCTAAGGCGGGAGATGGTTCTAAGGCCACTTATTCAGTTATTTGTGTTCTGTTCCAACGAAGAAGAGAACAGGGTATTCTTAACACAGGGGATACACATAAAAAATTACTTCAAATCCTGTACCAACGTATGCATAATGGCAACTCGAATTGCAGCGTTCACCTTCCTCCTTATGGTGCTCTTCTCTCTTGCTTTGATCGGCGAATCGAGGGTCTTGGAAAGGATAGAGATAACCAATTCTGTTCGAGCTGCAGAGGCAGTCGAAGCTACCATTGTTACGCACCCACGAGGAAGCAGACAAGTCTCAAATCTCTACGAGTCGAAGAGGCTGAGTCCCACTGGTCCCGATCCCCAGCACCATTGAGAGCATTTTTGTTTTCTTCTCTTTTTGGTTTTTTGTTTTCTCCAAGCAAAATTTCACGCTGGACTGATTGCTGTCTGTTTAACCTTCAAGGCTTTAAGTTTTGTACGATCAGAGTTCTAATTGATGTGTAACAAAGAATTGAAATTTTGCTTTCTTAAGCTTATGCAAAATGTAATGTGTTTAAGAACGAGTCCCATGTTGCTTACATTAGCATAATACAACAGTTACAAACACCTCAATCCATGGTTTATAAGTACAAATAAAATTTCAATATTAATTTTACCTACCATCATGTGCCTATTTAAAAGCTTGAAAAAAATCCAATAATACAAATGTTTGATATCCCTTTCTTTCTATAAATATTTCTTTCTGTCTTTTTCTGCTTTGTTCGTGTATGGCACACTGCTGGAAGCCAGGAACAGACTAGGTTGATCGTACCGTTTTCTCGTACAATATATGAGGCTAACTTTGCTGCTGTATTTGTTAAACTTAAAGTTTGATTTGGAATCCACCAAATTATGTAAAAGTTGGGCTCTTTTTAGTTGTGCGTGGTCACTGGAGGTGGCTTTTTCAGTTATCTGTTTTCTTTGCTTCCTTTTTCTTTTCCCTAGTTGAAGTATTCTATGTTTTTATTTAATTTGAGCAATGGAACTTCTTCAAAGTGTACATGCTCGATTGAGCAAAGATCATAAACAAAACTACAATGGTCAATCAGAAATCACAGCACAACTGGGTCCGATATTGCACTTAAAGATCAATTCCATAAATATATGATCGGCCACTTGAATCTTCTAATCAGTATGAACGTACTTTCTAGCTATACGGAGGCAGAGCAACCGTCTACACCTCAAAAGATGTATAACCTCATTAGGAAGTCATTTTCTTAATTCATATAGAATGTCATTGCTCTTTATTTGAGTTACCTAATCGATCGATAAACATCAAAATTAAGTATGATCGAGATTGATTTGGAAGCACCTAACTAATTAACTTCCTTGCAGTAGGAGGAGCATTCGAAGACTGTTCGAGAAGTCGGTCTAAGTGTGCATCATCCACAGCAAGGCTGGTGCTGATGCCAAAATTATTCCCGACACGGGTGCTTAGTTTCAAGATGCATTGCTCTTTGTCACTGGATCAAGATTTCAAGATGCCAAAATAATTTTCGTGCTGATTCTCAGATTGCAATGCATCTTTATATTGTGTTTGTGTGTGCGCGTTATTTTTCAATTAGGAAAGTTTCATGCAATTTGGAAAAATTTGCAAAAATAGTTCCTCACACGAGTATCCCTAGTCGTGACTCGTGACAATATTTTTTTATTTTTACCTATAAAGCATAATTTTTTCACTACTAGAATCGGACTTATCTGCTACCCAAATTCGCGTCTCTATTCCGACACGACAAGGCCCTCGCGTCCACTTAGCGACGCAATCATAGGGACCCAGATACCCTAGCCGCAAATACTCAACATCTAGGTCGCAGGGACGCGAATTAGTTTACTGCGTCCTTAATTATGATCTTTGCTGCGTCAACATCTCTCCTCATCCAACAGCTCATTTGATTCTTACTGCGTCTCTATTTGGAAACAACTATGTCGACATGGCGACGCCTTTCCTTAGTGACCCAGATAAAACAATGCGAGAAAATACGGGACACAATGTCAGAATACGGGACCCACATTGTCAAAACGTGGTAGGGCCCACGTTGTCAGAACATGGTGGGGCCATGTTGTCAGAACGTGGTGGGACCCACGTTGTCAGAACGTGGTAGGGCCATGTTGTCAGAACGTGGTGGGACCCACGTTATCAGAATGTGGTGGGGCCCACAATAATTTGTGAGTCGATATACCGACGGTTTTGCTCATCGACCATTGTTATATTTTGCGGGCCCGTTTTCAGGTATTGAAGTCGGTATAGCGATGCATTTGTTTCTATCCATTTCAAATACATTTATACAGCCATGCATTTCTGCCCGGTACCAATTTGGTACCACCATTATTCAATTCATATGATTTTAATTGTTTTATAGTATTTGCAATTCACAAACATAAGTACTATTCATATCAAAAATCACACAAATCCTAAATTTCATTGAACACAATAAACAATATTCTTAGCACATTAAGTACAAGCAATTTGATACAAACCAAAATTCAAAGTAAAATAACATAAGTTTTTAAATCTGTCTTAAAAAAAACTTTAGAACCTAAAAGCAAAGAACAACTATACAAGAACGAATAGTCGTTCTATAGTTAAAATTGTCATAACCATTCACATATCCATGCTCACCTTCCTCGTGCGAAGGATTGCTAAGTAATGCTGTGAATTCTCCCATAGTCTTTGAAGTTCTTGTCAATGTTGCACCTAAACACTCTTCATTTATAGACCCTTGTGAACTGTTGTTGCCGACAAATGACGGTGCAAAATTTCTATATTGTTGAAATATCAAAATTAAGTTAGAGATCACTAACAAATCCTACTCAATATTAACAAGTGCCATGTACTGCATTTACTGGGAGAACCTATTTGTTCATAATCAGTATGAAAACTTGAAAGCTACATTAATATTCCACTAAGCAAAACACACAAGCATGTACAACAAAAACAAGTAAACAAGGTACCATATTCTATGAGAAAAAAAAACACTTTGGCAGTACCAATATTTTCAAGAGAAGGAAACAATGCCTAGAAAATAATCATGTAGATTAGATAAGCTATGGATTCAAAACATATACGAACCAAGACCTGTTCAAATCAATCAGGTTGGGTAATTGGTCCATGTCTGATGCCAATTCAATCGACTCCAATTTCCTATAGAAAGCCGAAAATAGATATTAAGTATGGAATGCTTCTTTTGTCTGCGCAAGAAATCTAGGCACATTAATATCAATTAAATGTGCATCAACTTAAAGTAAGCTAGAAGGACTTAAATTTAATAAAATATCTTTGTAAGGACACAAGTATTAGTTAATACATACAATTATTTTTGAATCAAGTGAAGCTCTCTTCCAGGTATTCTAAAGCTGTTTAGAGGGCAACACAACCTTTTTCTCTGAAATATTTGCAAACAAACAACCAATTAAACATAGAAAAAAACTATTTAAGTATTTAACACACGACAATAAAAATCTGCCAAGTATTTATGACTATCATACCTTATTCTGAGATGTCTCATCTTGTTTGCAGTAGTGAATATTATAACAAAGATAAAAAGGTATTGCATAATAGAAATTAGGTTACTATTAGTTGATTTACTACAACTGATAGCGAAAATTAGAATCGCACAATCAAATATGAACAAATTAGAAGACCTTGTTGAAAGTTCTGATGTATAAGACCTTAAAATGATAAAGAAAGAGAAGTGATACCTCCATTAGTACTTTGATGATAGAAGACAAAGTACCGATTGGTCGAAATTGTAAGCTGGCATATGCTATTGCTCTTAAACCATCAGCCCATGATAGAAAAAGTCTACAATTCAAACAAACGATTAAAATAATTACAATAAAAAAGTTGAAACTTTTATACTTTCTTTTGAGTTCAGTTCTCTTGTAAAAATCACAGTACCAAAATCAGATAAGTGGTAAACGTACCTCGCCATTGTACTGCCAAAAGGTTCTTTATTTGTAGTTGAGTAAAATAAAAAACACAAAAATTCAGAAGATTAAGACTCTTTGTAACTTTCTTATTTGTAACAATTTGAATCAATTTTGTTCAATGAAATGATACTCTATTGGCAACTAAATGAATAGTCCAAGAAACATAAGATTTCTGCCTAAACATACAAATAAAACAATAGAACTCTTGCCATATTTCAAAATTACAAGCAAGAACACACTAAACAAAAAGGAGCGATGATTTAACCTGACGAAGGCATCGATGGAGAGGGGTACCCTATGGTGCGAGAGAGGGGTTTTCTATTCTGAACAGCTTCTATGAGTGGGGTTTAAAGCCTTTTTAGAAAAATTGAAATGCAATAAAAAAAAGATAGATTCATACCCAAACTACAAATCAAGAAGAACTTTGTATCATTTTTCACAATTGCAAGACAAAACACAAAAACGAAAGGGCAAAGAGAGAGGATTTTAACCTGAAATAAGGCATGCATTGCCAAATCAAGAAGATTTAGGTGTGGCCGTCAGAATGGGTGCGATCGATGAATATCGGAGAGGTGCGATGGTCTGGTGCGGCGTCGGCAATGGATGAAGCGAGATAGCAAAACCCTAGACATAAATGAAAAGAGGGAGGCGACAATAAAAGTTTGACGGCCAACAATCTATTTCTAAATCAGGAGGTGCCTATAATATATTTCAGAGTACAAATAAAATCATATTTTATGAGTTGCAATTGAGATTGACTATTTCATCGATGGAATTTTATAGAAGTACAATTTTATGATAACTTCTTGTAGAATATTTTGGAGGCAAACATGGCGCCCGAAAAATTTCTTAAGTTGACTAACCTTGATTTTGACCTAAATACGAGTATATATCATTAAGAAAGGGTTTGTATATTATGCATATTATTTTATTGAACAATAAATATAATTAATACTTGGAGCGCATTAATACTTTTGATACATATTATTTTACTACAACTGATAGCGATGCCAATATAAGTTATGCAATATAAGTATTTTAATATATTGATAATTTTTTTATTTTAATGTTATTCCAAAAAATATGTGTATTAATAATTGCAATATTAAGGATGTCTCCAAAAGGTTTTTCAATTAATACATATTTATTTTATAATGCAAAAGTAGTAATGCAACAAGATGAGACATCTTTTTTTTTAAAGATGGACTTAATTAATCTGCCAACCAACAAATGTTTTTTTTTAAAAAAAAATTATAAATTTCATGGCATAAAACGAACATTATTATCATTTGGCCTCGTTTCTAAAAAAATTAATCACTAAACGGCCAATCTAAATTGTTCAACTATTCTCCATATTGAAATTTTAATATATAAAATTTGAACTTTTAAAACTGAAAATTGTGATATTTAAAAAATTTTAAATTCAAAATAAAATAAAATAAAATTTGGAAAACTAAACAGTTGAATGCCACAACCTCACATTTCGTCAATATTTTAAAATTCTAAAATTCAAATGTAGAATCTAAATAATTGATCTTGTTCAATTTAAGGAGCGATTAGCTTCTATATAAGTTTTGTAAAATATAGAATTGATTTGGTACTCAATCAAGATGTCAATAAATGAATGAATCTGGTTAACTATGACAAATTAATTTTATTATGTTCATGATTTAATCTCTTCATATTACAATTATTATAATTATATGAAATGTATGCCTATAAATTTTTGGGTAATTGCCAGCGCCTAAACAATTGAACTTTAACTTGAAAAATATTATATAATAAAACAAATCGGGAAAAAACTATAAATTTTGAAAAATATTATAAAATTTATTCCAGAATAAAAATATAAATTTAGTCTTGAAAAAATAACTATAAATTAAGTATTGAAAAGATACCTATAATTTAAAAAAAAAAGTTTGACTTCAAGGACTTATTTGTTTGTACGTGTTCAATTTGATTATATATATATTCATCTTGTCTATTATAAGTGTTCACTTTGTTCAAGTAATTAATTTCCAATTAGATTGGTAAAATTAGAGTTTTTCAATTTTCAGAAATATCGAGATGTCAACCCGTAATGCACAAAAAAGTCTGTGCATTGAGATTTAACGATGAATTGTAAAAAAAATGATTTTCTAAAAGAAATAAAAGGAAATTTAAAAATAAAATATGTCAAATATATAGTTAAAAGTTTTTGCTTATTATGAGATTTTAATATATAAATTAAGTTAGTTAAGTTAAATTTGTCAATTGCAAAAATAGTGATGAATAAGGTCTTTGTGCACAAAATAGCATATGCATTACAATAATGGCCACCTTATTATACTCGTACAAGTCTTGTAGAAAAGTTTTAGTAAAGATCGTATTTCAATTTCACATAAATCTATACAAGCAATTGCAAATGTTTAGATATTAATTTTTATGCATGATTTCTGCAGCATGCATTGTGAATGAATAATAATGTCATAAAATTTACTGCAAAGTTTTCATAATTTTTTTCATTTTAAAATGTATTTAATATTTATTTTGGAAATTAAAATTTAAGGAAAAATAAATAATTTTATTTTTTATGATACAATTGTTAGGAACTCAAGCATCATCAATAACATAAACTATTTTAGCAATCCTCTAGAATTTAACTGTCCTTTATTATTGTTATTTTTTTTGGATGATAATCAAATGATCCTTTCCAATTGAATTTTGTTCTGCTATTTGGCGCCGCTTCCCAAATGAATTTGGTCTTCAACAAAAAAAAAAATACAACTTGAATTAAGAAAAGCCATTGGATTTGATTTAAAGATCCATATACAAGCACAAAAACATCAATCCGTGGGCATGATCCGTGGCACATTAAAGCAACCAGTCACGAAGTGCCACTTGTCAGCGTTTGATTGTGTGATTTTGCAAATGGAGAATGAAAATGCGAGAAGATTCTAGACGCGCGTCCAGCACATATATTTGATGTAAAAACTATAAATTTTTATTTGCGCTGGATATCAATATGAAGAATTGAAACATATATTTTAATATTAACATTTAGAAATTATATATTAATGATGTGGATAAATTGAAACATATATTTTTATATTAACATTTAGAAATTATATATTAATTTTGTTAAGCTCATATTGAAACATATTATAATGCACATAATATATATTGAAGTATAATTTTATGATAACTTTTTATAGAATATTTTGGAGACATACACGGGCGCCAAAAAATTTTCTTAAGTTCATTAACCTTGATTTTGACCTAAATACGAGTATATATCATTAAGAAGGGATATGTATATTATGCATATTATTTTATTGAACAATAAATGTAATCAATAATTGGAGCTAGTGAATTAAAAAAAAATATGGCGTGTCTGAACACGTCACGACACGATAAAACACAAACACGACACGACACGGCATGAGACATGTCACGATACAACTCAAGAGACATAATAAGTTTATAATCAAGATCAAAGAAAGTAAATATTACGAAATAATAAGAAAATCATTATATTGACCAAAATTGCTTAATGTGTCTTTTTGAAATCTCATTAAAAATTAAATTTACATTTTTTTATTATTTTATATAGATATATTTATTTAAGAACGGTAATAAACATTTATCATTATCTGAAACCATGTAATATCAGACATCATCGTAACATTATTTTATCCAATTTATCATGCAAACAATATCACCATATTAAATACTGATTTTATTCCGCGCTAAAATAATCTGAAAAATAGCAGTGGCGCCAATGTAAATTTGGTAAATATTTTCCCTCGTTTTTTACAGCGCCAAAATCAATTTTTGCGTTTCTCTCTCATTTTTGACAGCACAAAATTAAGTTTTTCGGCTCATTGACAGGTGGTAACCACGAGTATAGATATGTAATGAGCTTTTATATGCTTGTCTCTCTAGTACCTTCTTCCCAAAATAGACTTCTAGCGTGTCTCTAATTTCTCCCTGACTCTCTCATGATTCCTCAAATCCTCTTTCTTTTTACCCTCTTAGAGTCGCTCGCTACCTCTCCCTGGACTTCACCTCCTTCGACATCTGCTTCATCTCCTCCGATCGTGTCGTTTTTTTCGCAGAGAAGGGGATACCCCAATTGGAAAGTTGGATGCAGGGAGAGATACCCCAATCAGAAAATTTAAGGTCGGAGTCACTGAAACCATCTTATTGGAGGTCTCTTCTGTACCTAAATTTGAACTCAATTTTGTAAGAGAAGCTTAAATAATGCTATTAAGGTATGGTCTGGTGCCAAGAACCAATATTCTTCACTTGATCCAACGGATTAACATGACCTAGCAAAAAAAAAAATACTCAGATCTGATTTATTTTACTTGACATCAAATTCAATTACTGATCCTGTTATTATCCTGAATATGACAAGTATAGCGATTGAATAATAAAAAAGAGGAACATAGCTTGTCAGATGTATAGGAATGTTATAACCGAATGAAGTCAATTTGAGTGTCCCTTGGAGTACTTTTGTATTTGGGATTAGTGACATGACCAGTATGTTATGAAGTTCTTGTCCTCCACTATCAAACACTCTTAAGCCCCAATTAAATTTCTTGTATTTATGATGTATAACCAAGGACAGAAATTAGCTATCAATAGGTCGTGTGAAATAACTATTTCTTTGCTTCAGGACTGAGCTTGAATAAGCTAAAGTTTTCTTTTTTATATACTTGATTAGAATTTGTATAATATTGAAAAACATATCGCAACCAATCTAGCACAATAGTTTGTATTGGTAGCTAGCTAGTAGGATGTATAGATGTACTTTGTAAACAAAATGATGCTTACTATAATGTTATCTCTACCTTTAGCCTGTCAATATCCCTGTTGTATACCCCATTGCTTGAGACTAATGTGTATGGTAGTTTTTCTCTTATACATAGCTTTATCGTGATTAAATATATGTGCTTGTTTGTTGGTTAAATTGTCATGGAGTGTAAATAACAAAAGATAGATTCTTGTGCCAACATCCAACCATTTTCATTCAGCCCTACAAATGTCTGATTTCTATTTCATTAGTACCAAGTACCAACACACCACATTTCTATACCAAACCAAATACAAGCGACACCTTACCCTCTCTGTACCAAGTCCAACTCAAATTGGTTCCGTTTGCTCAGCCTCTCGCAGAATAAATGGAGTCTTAAGTCGTCATTTCCTCACTATATTAACACTAAGCAAACCCATACTGGTACAGTTTAGTCCCACAAAACCTCACCGGTACTCAAACCGCCAATCATCGCAAATAGATGATCATGACATGTTAAGTGAGGAGTACGAGGAGGACGCTTCATTGTGTGTTATTATGTCTTTTTCTAATTTACAAAAATTGCTCCCTGCCCAAAATTAAAATTGTAATATGGTTGTACAAGCATGGAATCATTTATCTGATTTACATGAAGAGTTCGTATTTTTTTACTTTTCTATTAGGCCAGGGAAGGTATTTCTTTAGCAAATCACACCTATTGGTTACTTGCATCTTATTTTGTATAAAAACAGAAATTTCATCTTATTTTATATATCTTTGTAATAAAGGAAAAGTCAATGGACTTGTTGGTAAAATTCCTAAGTAGAATTGTCAAATCCTAGATGTGCATCATATCAAATTTCTTTTAATTGATAATAGATTCTTTGAAACGATATTATGTAAATTATACCTTAATTGGACTCCTTTTAGTACTACTTCAATGAATTTTTTTGTGTTACATCTCTTACTATGTGATATCATACAGAATTTTTGGTATCATACCACTTTATAAGAATGCATGTCCTACTAGTTTGGTATATAATATTTAATGCACTTTGTTTTTTTTGGGATATATGCAGGTAATGGTGATTTACAAGAGTATCAAACTCAATTGAGGTCTTCATTGCTATGTTTTGAAAAAAAAAATCTAGTGTGGAAAATGAGGAGTATGTTTGAATTTTCTTACTCCTTGATGTGTATTGATACATAAATATTAACTTGATTCATGAATCTAATGTATGAACTGTTTACCATAAAAGTGTCTATGGTTAACTTTTTAATGGATTTGGGTTTTGGGTTGCTATATACACAATGAATGCATGATTGGTATTGAAACTGGTACACATCAGAAAACAAGTGATGTTTATCAAATATAGATCCGTATATGCGTCAGTATGCGGACACATTATAACCAAGTAAATTTAATTATAAAAATTTATTAATTTGTTAATAAGAGTCGATGTTTATTTGTGTCAACTAGCGACTCCAATTATGTGCGCCTGTAAGAAAAATAAATTGCGTCTCTACAAAAAAGAGTTATGCGTCCTAACTAATACGTGTCTCTATTGATGTGTGTCGGTATGCCGACGCGAATTACAGTCAGCATATTCGCGTCCCCACACAGAACAAGAGCGCGTCTCTATTTAAAAGTCTGTTGCGTCTTAACTAATATCCGTCGGCCTAACGACGCGATTTAAAAGTCCTTAAGCCCGCTTTTCCCTTTTCGCGTCTCTATTTAATTGAGGGACGCGAACACGTTGGTGCTGCGACGCAGTAAAACGAAATTCTGGTAGTGTTTTTTATTTTCGTAGAACAATATCCTTCTCTTCTTTCAATACCTCCTTAGTCCCAAGTCCCAACTGATAATGACATAATTGATACCAACTTTGCTCTTCTTCCTTCCGAAACAATTTAAGTTTGAAAAAGGAAGTGTAGTGCGTTGATCGTTTATTAATAAATGTTAGAGGCTGTTTAATAACGACCAAAATATTTCGCCAATGCGCACGGAAATAATTTTGAAGTGCATCCCACCCACCCTCAGTGGAATCTTCAATATACGAGTTCAATTGTGCTTTTGTATTGTAGGGTTTATCTAGTTGTACTCCTCCATCCTTTTTTAACATAACTCTTTGAATTAATTTACGATAGTGATGAAAGCAGTTACTATAACTAATAGCCTTGATGTATGAATTATTAAATTACTAACACTGAAAGCTCTCCAGCTTTCTTTGACTTACAGTTGGAGCAACTACAACTAAAGTCCGGTTATATGCACTATATGATAATGCCATAAAATTAGCTCTTTTGCTAATTGGGTCTAGTTTGACTTGCATTAATACATTATAAACTGACATAATCGTATCTCAATACTTAACAAAGTTTTGTTTGTGGACGTTACGATTTTGCATGCTGACGCCTCTTATAGGGGCCCAATATTTGTGCTTTAAATTCGAGTGCATCTGTGCATGGACCATAGAATATGTACCAAATTCGTTCTTGACTCTTCAGAACCATGAACATGTAAAATAATTTGGCCTTTCCAAAAAGGAACAATTTTGTATGAGTTCAATAGGGCTGTCAATGAAACCCGTTTATCCGTTTACCCAATTCGTACCGTACCGTATAAGACGGGTATGGGTAAAATTTTATTTTTGTTAAGTTAACGGGTACGGGTACAGGTAAGGAAATTTTTTCGTTAATTTAATGGGTACGGGTACGGGTAAAAGCTATTTCGTACCGTTTTCATAACGGGTAATTGCCACAATTAAAAAGAAATAATTACATGATACATATGACATCTTATATTGCATGATTGGTAAAAAAAATATTGCTAGATTTTATTTAAGATTTATAATTCTTTCCATTCAGTGTACGAAAAAATAAAAAAGCATAAACCTAAAATATTTGCCACCATTATTGCACTTTATTAATATACTTATTGATATAATTTATTTATACAGAGTGTACAAATTTTATTATTATTATATTTATTTTTTACCGTTACCGTATCGGTACCGTTAATTCTTAACGGGTACGGGTAAGGTACGGGTAAAGATATTTTTAACGGGTACGGGTAGGGTACGGGTAAAGAAAATTTTAACGGGTACGGTAATGAAAATACCTTCTACCGTACCGTACCGTACCCATTGACAGCCCTAGAGTTCAATATTTCTGGATAACCACTAGCTATAAAAGCGGCCGTGAGCTGATCACAGATGCACTCTTATATATATATTTGAAATTGAAATAACTAAATGAGTTTTGTTTTTTGTGTTTCCTTTTTCACCAAACCAATCTCTACTTTCTATCCGACGTCGACGCTGACTAGACCGTCCCGCGCATATATTTGGGGTTGCAATTCTCAGAGCAAAATTTCTTTCCTTCAAGTAATTCCTTTTCGTCAAATGATTTTTACAGTTAATGGAGATGCTTAATTATAGGTTATTCATATCATGTTAAAATGCATCTTCGTACAGCGAAAATTTGCACTTTATACAGTAAAAATTGCATGTTTAATAACTGATCCTAATTTTTCAAAAGTTTTTATCATGTTAGGTATATAAAATTGAAGATTTGTTTTCATTTTATCTTTGTAATTGTGTAAATTGTACGTACATCCAGATATGTCATTTGAATGCCTAGGCACCTAGCTACTATATATTCTTTTGTATATTGTTTGTGCAATATAGGTTAAACTATATATAGCTTATCTTAAAGCGTTGATTTGGCCATTATTTAAATTACATTCATCTTCTTCGTTGCAAAAAACAAAGCACGGCACAATACAGAGATATTGGTTTGAGAGGCGTACATGAGAGACCGCACATGGATGAGAAGAGTAATTATTAATAGATTTTTTTTAGGGTCAATTATTAATAGATTGCTGTCTTGCTGATCTGGTTTAGAAGTAGAATCATGGTGACAAATTCTTTTAGCCGCCTTTATAAATCTTAATTTGTACACGTTAAATCCTGCAAAGTGCAAACTATACTTAAAACCGAGGTCCTTAATAAATAGAGCATACCAACCCTAACCACTTAATCCCTATTGCAGAACGACACCGTTACCATTAAGATCAATTAGAACAATAATTTTATTTTTTTTAGATGTCACTCTTGTTGACACTTTGACTAGTCAGAAAGTTTAAAAGGGTTAATGCAATTCAGTTTTATTTCTTTGTAGATAAAGATATTCTGACTTTAAATAATCAACAAAAGATTCTTTAGTTATTTTCAAACCCACATAGTAATTCAGTTCAGTACTATTGAATTACAAAAGGTTGATCATATTGTTTGATCCAAAGAGCACTTAATCCGTTCAATTAGCTATATAACTAGGCCACATTTAATAGGAAAATAAGCTAAGAATATAAAAAAAATAAAGTTAGTTCATGTATAAAAGGTGGTGATAAATTTATTCCTAAATATCTCATATCCAAACAAAACATTAATGAATTTAAGTCTTTTGGCCTTCAAAAAAAATGAATTTAAGTCTTTTGATTATTGAATTCTAGGTACCAAAATCTGTAATCGCACAGTTAGTGAAAGGCAAAAGGGTCGGGCCAGATTTCAAAGGACCGGACTTGACGGGTTTGGTAAAAG
This sequence comes from Rhynchospora pubera, assembly GCA_028095005.1. Classification (NCBI taxonomy): domain Eukaryota; kingdom Viridiplantae; phylum Streptophyta; class Magnoliopsida; order Poales; family Cyperaceae; genus Rhynchospora; species Rhynchospora pubera. The sequence continues at coordinate 42,036,890 of CM051461.1, forward strand.
GGCCGGATCGGACCGGGTTAAGAAAAAGGGTCGAGATGGGATGGGTTAGACGGGTTTGTTTTTTGAAACACGAGACCGGCCCTTTGAAAATCCGGCCCTTATAAGTCCTTATCCCTTCTACTCCTTCTAAAATAATACCAACATTTAATTTTTTTAATATTTTTTAATCTCTATCGTCCCATCATGATCAAATAGTCACTACTATTGAACGATTAGTTCGGATCCGGCCCTTCAACATCCGTCTTTGAAAAAAAATTAGACCCGGCCCTTCTAGATCCTTGTCTATCGAAAAGTCCTTCGAAGACCGGTTCGGTCCGAATTTTAGGACAGTCTTCCAAAAAACGGACCAAGGGCCAAGAATTTTTAGACTATCACTACTTATTCGAGACCTCTCACCTCTCTACTTAGCCGGAATTTAAATAGTACTCGTCTCAAACAATGCGGTGATGGATAGTATTGTGTCACTAAAGACCAATTAATTAACCCATAAATAAATGATACACGTGAGATACCATGCTAATACGCAACCGAACTTTACCTTAGACGGCTTAAAAGTTAAAAACAAATCGTTTCAAAAGAACCGTGTGTAGTCGGCTTAAACAAACGAACAGACCTTTCTATCTTTCCACGGTGGCAATGGGACCAGTTCTTATCGGTTCCATACTTCCATGACTCCATGTAATTGTAAATATCTTGTATTAAAATAACATTTGGGCCTAGTTCCATCCAACCGACAATACATCAAGAAATGTCGCCTTTGTCCGAACCCATTATTTTGTTGGGCTACTCTACACTGGTCGGTTAGGTTCAACCCAACCTACTAATAGTCTCCAATTTGTTAAATGGCGTTTTCTTTCTAGACAACACTTTGAACTTCTTTTTGGTTTTTTATTAAAAATAATAAGACTATTTGTTTTACAGGAATGATAAGTGTCATCTAAAGTTTTACCATCTCTGTCATCGTTAAATATAAAGTGAACATATATAGCAAACAAGATGAACAAATAGACGATCTAAGTGAACACTTATAAACAAATAAGTGTTGTCATCATTTATTTAGAATTTTACATGTATATTCAACTTATTTTCATTGAACTTATTTGTTTGTATGTGTTCACTTAGATCTCCTATATGTTTACTTTGTTTGCTGTATATGTTCACTTTATATTTAGCGATGGTAGGGATAACAAAACTGCAGATGACATTAATCAATTTCCTTTATTTTAACTAGGCATAGTACACCGTGTGAAAAAACACATTTATTCCTTTTCGCTCCCAGCGAAAATTGATATGTTTTCTTTAGAAAAAGGACCGGAGTCACTGCTCATCTATATCAGAACTCCCAGATTCCACAATTTCAACTTCCTACTTTCTTATCCACACGAAACAATTTAAGTTTTCAATCCTTTTTGCTCATGAAACAATAGAAGCCTTGCTTGAGTGGGTTTTTGAAAGAATGCAGGATAATGATATATCATATAAAAATGCTTAATTCCTCTTGTTAGTTGTCATATTTGATTTGGCGGTCAGATACTCAGATTATGTAGAGAAAAGAAACTGATAAAGTATGACAGATAAAAAGCATGGTACCTTTTCTTTTGTTTATCAATTTTTTATCCTGATTGATAGTACGGCAACCTTTTTGGTCTTGAGGTAAAGAACAAACCGAAATCCTGTTTTTAATGGTTGGTCAGACCGACCCATTTATCAAAGATTTCAGCTGGTAAATTACCTTTCTTATATGGAGTTTGACTAAAGTATTACTAATTTTATTGCTTATCGAGTAGGCATGCATATAAATTAGGCATTAACACCGGCATTTTTAGTACATTTGAAAAAATATTCTAAAAGTAATAAATGGGTTGAACACTGCACCGTGCATGAAGAGAAGATAACGCTAAGTATTGCTTGCCAACTTATCCTGTTTCATAGTTCCTTCCAATGCTATACAGATGTCACTGGTATAAGACAAAAGGCTTATTAAAATAACTTTTGACTATTTAATCCCGAGGATAATACAAAATTTTCAATTCTAAAGGTACTTTTCTTATTTAATAATTAGTTCCCAAGAAACAACAATCATTTTTAAAGGATAAGAGCACTAAACATGTTTAAAAGCAATATTTGGATAAAAAGTGCAAAGCCTAGATAAACTAGTCTTCCTAGCTTCTCTTTCAAATTCCATTGCAGCATCAAATACTTTCGGATATGATATTTTAGATAATCTAGACAGTGACTATCTAGAGATACTTTTAGATATGTTTAAGAATTTATTAACAATGTCCTGATACTCTTAAGAAAAAGATCAATGTGGCATATGTATTCAGTATTACGTATTACACACCCAAAAAAATGATGAAATTTGTATTTATGTTACCACGTTATTTTATCAAGAAGAGCTTTGCAACACTTAATATTTAACGACATTTTACAATTTTTAATAGATTCTGAGTTTGTACTCACTTTGCTTGGAAATATTGTTCTTTACGGGTGTGTTTGGAATGAGTTGAATAAGCCTTATTCATGAATTAGCCAATTGTGAGGTGACCCAAACACACATTGGAATAAGAATAACGCCTTATTCACTACCTTATTCTTATTCAAGCCAAAACTAGGAATTAGAATTGGAATCATGTGGAGAGAGAAAGAAATAATATTTTCTTCAACTAAAGTGGGCACTTTTGACCGTTAGTTTGAAAACATAATTCAGTTGACAATTATTATTATATTATACATATTATTATATTAATAATAATAATAATACTAATACTAATAATAACAATTAATATATTGTAATAATAAGTATTATTATAAATATTTATTTATTTATTATCCTTATTATTATGATAAATATTATAATTATTTATGATAAGTATTATCAAGTATTATTTCACTGAATTATTAATTATTATTTATTAATGATTTATAAAGCGTTATAATAATGATTTATTACTAATTAATAATTATTAATTTATTAATGATTTTATAAGCGTTATAATAATTATATTATTTATTAATGATTTATTAAACATTATAATAATGATTTATAATAACAATTTATTAATTATTATTTTATTTTATTAATGAATTATTAATTATTATCATTATTATAATAATTATTTATTAAACTTTATAATAATTATTATTTAATAGTAATCATAATAAATATTATAATTAAACGTTATCATTAATATTATTAGTATTATTTTATTCATTTTTTTAATCAATTATTATTATGATTATTTAAAAATTTTATTTATTGATTTTAAAATAATAAATATAATAATTATTGTATTTATTAATATTATCTAAATTATTATTTTAATGACTTTTTATTATTTTTATTATGAATATAAATTATTATTATATTATTTTCATCCATTCTTTTAATGACAAATTGTTCAAAACAAAATCAAATCATTATTATATTTTTTTCTTTCCTTATTCTTATTCACAACACACTATCCAAACAACATCTCCTTATTCATGAATAGACAATTCTCCTAATTCTAATTCAAATTTCTTATTCATGAAAGATTGTTTCGTTTGTCAAAGATTGTTTCGCATTCGCAAAATTAAGGAATTGGAAAATGATCACATTTACATTTACAAATCTAAGAGCGAGACTAATAAACATATATAGGCACTTTCTTTTTTGTAAAATGATCACATTTATAATTAACAAGTCTAAGAACGAGACAAACAAAAATATAGAGGTACTTTGTTCAATTTAGGCTGTACTTTTGTAGGCGGTCACCTGCTTTGCCACTAGAAAGCTAAACTCGAACTTTTGTCGGTAGAATAAAATGCCAAAAATCTAGCCCACCAGGCCGATTAAAAATATTACACGAGGTAACATACAACACAATGTTACATCCTTCCATTTTCCACACTAAACTAATGCATAATAATGGAAGAACATCACAAACATGTTAGAAAACATGATAAACTCGTTAGCTTAAACTACTAAGTACTATCAAGCTCGCTCGATACCAAAAGCTAAAATAATTGGGAAACTAAATAAAATATTCCCCTACTAAATATAGAATGAACTCAAACCAATAGGACCTGAACTAGCAGAGTTATAACATGACTAAAAACTACCAAGTAAGGCTTAGCTGTACAAAGGACGTAGAGCTCCCTCAATCATCAATCTGCGTAATGAAACCAATTTTATTACAACATGGCAGCTGAAACAAAACAAAATTACTTTATAGACATCTACACATGTTTGGTTCATAGGGCAGTGAAACTGATATATGCTAAGTGTGTGGTCAGGAAACATTCAAAATGCTAACAAACACCAATGACAATCAAGGCAGCTAAGGAAGAAATTATCATTAACTTTAAAATATGGAGCATTTTGATACTTGTAAAACCTCAAAACATCTAACCCAAACAATGGGATATATCACGAGTAAATCTCCTAAAGGCTAAAAAAAATAAAAAATCAGCATATGCTCCAACTAAAATGAGAAAATATGCAATATCCCCTTCTTCAATTTTCAAGAGATTCAGATTAAATAAAATGGAAATGAGGGTCAATTTGGTACTTGCAGAAAAATGAGGGATTAAGGGCACAGACCATAACTTTATGTCATGTAGGTCAAAATTTGTCTTCTGATTTTGAGGGTTCTCACTTGTAGGCAATTTATTTAGAGTTTTCAAAGGAAGATATAAAGAAACTGTTCTCAAGGAAAATTCAAAACTCCCCAAGACTGTAAATTGGGAATAATATGTAAATACCTCAAATAACATCAGGTTTCTTTCCTGTAAGGATTCGTGAAATCTGAAGTCCTCGGCTAAATGCCTCATTGAACAGAATCCTTGTCTGCATCTCCTGGAACCCAGGCAACCATGATAAAAGAGCCACTGGTGCCATCACCACAGTACCAAACATTATATCATACAGCCGCGGCACTGCCACCACTGTGTCCCACACAACAGTTGACTCAATGAATGGCCTTATTACCTGTATATAGGGCACTTTGATGATCAGTCGAGCTAAAATGAAGAATACTTTTTGGCCTTTTGCAATCATTCTGATATTAATATATCAACAAATCTTGGAGGCATCAGTATAGTGCTATGATACTTGAGCAAAAGTAAAAATCAGAATGATATTTTAGCTGGCTAACAATAACCTATGACGCGAAATGAATATTTTCAAAACTTATAAATTACCACAATTTTTTAGTATAGTGCTATGGTATTTGAGCAAAAGTTTTTGTTCCAAAGAATACATAAAATGTAATTATCAGCTTATAGGTTACCACAATTTTTATTCACAAGGACTTAATTTGAGAACTATTGGCAGTAATCTTGTTAAAATCTCGACACTTTACATAGATAAACTTTTAACCAAAATCTGACATTATAGATATGATCAATATATTATGTAAACCATACACAAAAGAAAAACAGATAGATTTGACACATGGTATTTACCATACATAGATCTGCAACAGTCCACATGCATTGACAAAATAGTAGACAAATTAGTCATATACTTAATGCCACGTCTCAGAAATTATCTTTTAGTGCTGCAATACTTTTTACTTAATTTGAATGCCATTGCCCTGGCTGCCAACTTAAGTTGTTAGCAATGGATCTATGCCCGTAACTTATTGAGTACAGTTTTGCTCAGTTTTTTCAAAAAGAGAAAAAACTACAGTTGGCCATATAATTATCAATATAAAATCATACCTGCGCAATTGAGATCAACCCCCAGCCAGTTGGGATAAATGCCAGCATACTGGTAAAAATATCGATGATCTCAAATGAAGTGAATTTGAGTAGAATTATGATTATCAGAGTTGTTAATATTATGACAAAAGCCTGTACAGCACGGTAGTAGATGTGTTCCTTGGCTGCATATCGGTCCCGTGCAAACCACATAAGTATGAAAGTGCCGAAGCCTAAAATCACACATATCCAGGAGAGGAGGTATACTGCAATACTGGTGCTACCATTTGCAATTTTTAGCTGGTAGACAATGCCATACTGAAATACAAAGTAGCGAAGGTCAAGAACAATCTCGAGTAGCTTTCCCCAGAGACCAGTATTACGGAGGTGGTCCTGTTCCTCGTACCACCAGACCTCCCAGCTCTCCTCAGCCTTGCAAAACACACCACCATGGAACCAGATCCAGTTCATGAAATCTTCGAAATCATACACTGTTTTTAACCAGTCAAAACCAGAAGGGTTAAATGCAAATGGGGCCATGATCCAAGATACTACCAAAAACCAACTTAACAAGGTCATTACAATGTACACAAACGTGTCTTTTGCAATCACACTATGAGATGCATAGACAGTGAGTATTACTCCAAGTTCAATTGCTTTTATGAAATGGCTGCGTGCATAGAGGCGGTAGTTCTCTGCAAATTTTTTATGTTCCACAACGAACCCACGGCCTGTAGCCCTGTATTTTGCACCACCATGAAGAATTGTACGGCCGTAATAATGGGTCTTGGTGCCCATTGAAAATGTATAGAAGACGGAGGCAAGCTGAAACTGCATGGTTAAAAAGTCCCAGACAGCTGTAAGAAAACCATGCTCAAGTGCATTTTCTATTATCATGGGCAAAGCTGTGAAAATACCAAGCTGGATTATAAACTGCTGGTTCAGAACAGTTGCCAAGGCAGTATTATTGGTTGAATCTGCACTACCCTTTATTGCAGCCTCCAATCCACTCAATGACAGATAAAGCCGGCCCCACACAAATGCATACACAGTCAGAACCACCATCATGGTGTTAAAGTAGAACCCAATTGTGGTATAGAATACCGACAGCATACGAAAGAAGTCAAGCCTGTGCCCCAACCTATACACATCTCTGCTTAGAGTTTGTTCACCATTGCCACTCGCCACTTTGGCTTCAAACATAGAAATCTGGTTCAGCCCAACATCCCTTCCCTTCCCCACCTGTATATACTCATGATGAGTCACATTACCACCACGTAAAGTGCAATTAAACCCTGCAAATATATCTTCACTTATATTGATAACCCTAGATGCTTTACTAACGCCGCCTCGGGTTATGAACCATAGCCGATCAAACACATCAGGGTGACCATAGTGCATTCTCACTTTCAATGGGTTTGCCAAGACACGCTGACCTAATGTCACAAAACTTGATTCCTGTGCAGACATGAATGAAGCCAAAGATGAAACTGAACCAGTAAAGACATGCTCACGAACTCCTAGCAGAGTTGGTTTTCGGCTCCCATGCATGTAGTTGTATTCTTCAAGCAAATTTCTCATTTTTAATGCCTCCTCAAAGTAGTTGTCTTGGTTCATATCAATGGTTTGCACTGCATCTCCTCGGGTGAAAATTATTGCATGGTTTTGGTTCTCAGGCTTGCCCTCCCCAATTTTGACTGGGCCTGGTAGCTTGATCCTGTAAATCTCGACCTCACGTCCTAACTGCTGGTCATACTTGACCAGCACAGAGCAATACTCCACTTGGTCGAGGCCAATGGGCTTTTCATCTATGTATGCCACACGAAGTGCTTCATTGTTTTTCATAAGGTACAAAATTTCATCTGCACGGGCATCCTTTTTAGCTTTCTGGCTGCCATAAATCTGGCAAGTTACAACATATGTGAACTTCATGAGAGCATTGCCATATTCATTCCCTTTGTATAGCGTAGCCACACTGCTGCTGGCTCTGTTCAGGCTGCGAGTTGAAGGTTTCACTGGGTCCGGAAAGCCGTACACATTATTCACCTCGTATCTGTCAGGACACAAGTCACAAACTATTCATGTATTTGAATTGCAGCAAGCAACAGCACATACAAGTCACAAACTATTCATGTATTTGAATTGCAGCAAGCAACAGCACATACAAGTCACAAACTATTCATGTATTTGAATTGCAGCAAGCAACAGCACATATGGCCTCTTAAGCATTATTGAATAACAATGGTTGCACATAAACAGATTTAGACACTTAGAACAGCTACCTAATTATATACCAACATGGCACTGGTAATAAGAATGTTTTCTCTTTGCAACTTGGAAATTCTCAAACCAACAAAAACAAAGAAAAAATAAACAATGACAAACTAAGCAATCAGGAGAGTCCAAATAAAGATGCCAAATTATTGCTGCGAAGTCAGGAGAGGCAATGTTTCGTAATCAAATTTCAAATTCAGTCTCAAATGGTAATCAATAAACAATATTTTAAGATTTTATGCCAGGATGTATAGCCATCCTGGAACCACATACCTATAAGTGCCCAATGAGGCGAGCTCCCTTGTTCCATCTCTTATATCAATCTCTGAGGCTGAATCCAAATAAGTTAGCATATTTAGTGCTTTATAATAGTACATCATGCCTCTTACAGTACGAGCCAGAGTCTGACCCCTATATGAAGCCCAAAGCCTCAAATCCCTCAATTTCCCTTCCCAAATCTCATCTTCACTCACCATACCTTCCCTTTTCATCCTCTCCAAGAAGTTAGCCCAATCATCAGCATATATCTTCTGTAAGTAAAACAATATCGATATGCCATCCTCATTTTCTGAACGAAGCTGCTCCTTCGCAAATATTACCTCCTCACTGTAGTATGGGGTTAACACAGAGAATGCGTTCATTTTCTCAACGCGAGGTGCACGTGGCATGTTCATGAAGAGAGAGTTACTGAAGAAAGCAATACGGCGCCTCGCCTCAGGGTTCTTAGGCACATCATTCATTGAGTCCCGGTAAGTCAGGATCGTGTGGAGCCGCCTCACTTGCCGGTAAAACACTGCATCATCATCTCCTGGTAACTCAATTACGTGCTCAAAAAGCAGCCCTGTGGTGCTCCGCTTAAAACCAATCTGCTTCACCTCAGCCGTCCTCTTATCATTAGCAGGGAAATCACGCAGCACTATGTCATATAGGGTTTGTAGTATGTTTATCACCTTCGTCAGGTCCTTTTTTGGATTAAGCATAAGCTCTAGTAAGGTTATAAAGTTCGAGTGAATAATTGGCAGAACAGGAAGTTTATACTCAACTGTGAATTGTCCAGCTTGCATTGCATCCTCATAGCACTGAAATAAGCCCTCTATAATCCTGTGTTCAGTTGTCCTATCTCTTATAATCTTCAACAAAAGATACCTCACACTATCATATGCCTCGATAACAGCACAGCGTCGGTATTCATTCTGACAAATTCTGCGCCAGTGTGAACGGTCTGATGCAACCAGTTCCTCAGCCTGCCCCAGAGCAAGCAGCAACTCATTACATAACAATAAACATGGCCACCTGATAACCCGAATCTCCCACAAATCAGGGGGAATCTCCAGCAACTCCACCTCTCTATCACTGATAATATCCTCCTCTCTGAACATTAAAATTATTTCATTCCAAATCAGGGCAAAGCGTTTGGCCTCCACCTCATTGGCCTCGATAGTGCGATAAGGTCGGCCAAAACCGTACCGGAGCTTGAGCCGGTGGACAGCATCACGAAACTTGCTCCGAAGTGAGTGGCGTGTCTCGAATAACTGTTCCTCAGGCATGAGGTTGAACTGCATTGCACTCGCAAAAAACTGGAAGCGAAGACGCAGCTGCTCAACACTGCGAATCTCACCTAGGTGAGAGAAGAGACCGACAAGGGCTCCGGCAAGAGATGAAAAAATGGCATACCTGTTATAAGTTTAAAAAAAAAAAAAAGAAAGCATTGAAGTCTGAGTAAATTGTGCGTCCAAAACAACCATCATAGCATGTCGGTTGCATCAAAGGTGAATTGTTTTTTGAATAAGTAAATAAGATACAGGTCGAACTGAGTAGTTTTACCAGTAAATATTTGTGGTCTTATCTGAATTTCTTCATTGGGATTTCATGGCTTATATTGCATTACAACAGAATAATTCATTTAAAGCATAAACTTTCCATGCAATTACTGCTAAATACTATTTACAGATCATGTTCTATACTATTACTAAAAATGCAACTGGATATCAGGAGAACTGGGCGCAAGCAAGATGGACAAGAAAATGATGTTTTGACTCATAAGAAACATCAATTTATGTAAAAGCATAAAAAAAATAATAATAATGTAGGCGTACTAATTATAAAAAAGTTGTGTAACAGAGCAAGATATCCTGAGTACATATAAACATTAAGTTGATTTGTAAATGTTAAAACATCATAATAAGTCAGAAAGAAGCTTAGAAATAGCCCATTAGAAGTACTTTTGCCCCATATTTTATTTTATAGTAACACTCCAGGTTAACATGTAATCAGAACGCAATGTACCAAAAACCCACAAATCACTGGGTTTTACAAAGATAGTTAAGGATCATAAGTAAGAACAAAGTGTTGAAATTTTTATGTGGTCTATATTGTTAATTATGAACCAAGTTTATTTAAGTTAAATTACTAAAGGGTGCATCATTATTTTGATGGAAAATTCTGATGTCCACATTCAATGTATTGATCCCAAGGGGTTGCCTTAGAAATATATTATTAATACTCATTCTCTATTATGTGAAATGGTTGGTTTTTATTTTCTGCCATATAAATATAAAAGAAAAAGAGAAATGAGTAGAGAAAACGCCTATAAAGAAGCTCATCATAATGTCTAAGGAAAACCGTTGAAGATCAGTACTTACGCTTCCGCCTAACGATTAACGATTTCTGCTCATCAATTTGTAAGTTCTATACTCATGATTTTGTTATTTTATATGATTTACGGATCCTGTAAATTTGTGTTATTATTTCTAAACACGTTAATTAATGATTACGTCTATCACAAAGTACACGGGGGTATTTTTGGAAATCTTGGATCAGCAAACACGAGAATAGTTTACTCAATCATTTTATAGCTCAATATGTAAGTCAGCTAGCTAATAAATAAACAAGTAATACCATATCTGGATGTCCATGAGGTAGACAAGTACAACAGGTACCCACAGAATGACCACAGCGAACCGGTTGGTATGTGTGAAGAACTCATGCCAGTGATAGTCTACTCGATCAATTTTAAAAATCGCTTTGGTGGGAGCCACCATTGGCCGGATCTGTAGAATATAACTAAAGCTGAACTTAGCCAACAGAAGCAAGATCCAGAATAACGAGTACTTGATATTATCCACCAAACCTTCCCTCAACCCCCGGCCCACAAAGGTGCGACTTTGGAACCACCATGTGAGTGCATAAAAGATCCTCCAATTGGTCTTCTCTAGGAGGTTCCTCAGCCAAGGAATGATAAAAAGCACCACAGCCACCGCCTCTGGAATCACAAAAACTGCTGCGGCTTCCAGAAAGTTCACAATCCTTTGTTCAGCAGCCACTGACCACCGCCTGTCCCGGTCATGCTGGTCCCACATTCGTGCATACAACACACTGAATGCAATTGTCCATCCAGCAGCCACGACAACTTTTAAAACCATTCTGAGGGTCAATAATGGGTTCTCACGTGACACCAGGCTATACTGTGTACCTGCATCGAGTATGGCTTGGAGAAGGCGTAATGCAGCCCAGGTAATAAATATTGTCAGAACCTTTACTTGATTGTCACGGTCACGTAAATTATCCCAAGGCCAAGTGTGACCCTGCCATGCAACAATTAGAGCCGCCTGAAAGTATAAAAACAGCATCACCCATACCCGATCAAAGCTTCGGTATATGTTCCAAAATGACCGCTGCTCCACAAACCCGGTCTTGCCAACTCGACTGGGACTCTTGGGAGGTGCGAAGAACCTGCCAGAAAGATTGAGTGGCCAACCAAGCCGTTTGAACACTTTTCGAGTCCAGAAGTACTCGTTGAAATCATCATAATTCCTCCATGCTGAGTGCGGAGCTGAGCCATTTCGACTGGCTCCCACCTCAGCCTTAATTATATCATATAGTGGGGTCACAACCTTTGTCAGGTATCCATTTTCACCCATAGTAGCTGGTCCGGCAGTCGGGTCCAGAGTCCCATCTAATATTCTGTTCAGCTCCCATGCCATATAATGAAAAATGTAGCACAGAGCCTCTGGCACAAACCGAAGGTTTGCCGCCTCGCCCCAGATAAGGAGGTACAAACCTGAGTACAACAAATCCCGGCGAGGATCCTTGTCCGACAGATGCACATTAGACCGTCGGCCGAGATACGCACACCAAGAGTTATAATTCTTTACTAGCTTCTTACAGAGTTTGCGGGGGACACTCGGGTGGAGCAAATCAATTACGTCAGGAGGAGCCGGGAGCCGCATCTGGTAGTTTGCGAGGAGCATGACAAGGTGTTCCCTCTGATTCCTGACATTGTCAGTCTGGAAACCGAAGAAGGAACCGAGCCAGTCGAGGATGTCGTGGTTCCGCTGCCGCGGCGGGGCGTACCGATTTTGAGGAAGGTCGCCGACAATCGTCAGTGCGGCCATAGCGGCTCTCACCTCAGTGGAGAGCATAGCAGGGTGCTGCGCTAGGATGTTGTTGATAGGGATTATGTTGTAAGCTTCAGCTTCTGGCATGTGGGGCCCACCGGCACCAGCACCGGCGCCGGCGCGGTTGATTCGCTGGCGGAGACTCATGAGAGCATCAACTGGAGAAGAGAAGAGGAGAGAAGAGGGAAAGGGATCAGATTTGAGAAATTAAGAGGGGTTTAAAAGTTTTTTAAGTGGGGTTTTTGAAACTGTGGGAGAAACTAAAAAAATGGGGGTTTTGGTTTAGAAGAGAGTGTGGATGAAAAATGGGAGCAAGAGGGAACTGACGATACTTTGCTGGTGATTTTGTCGCTTTTCCCCCACTTTTTGTTTTTTTTTTTTTTTTTTTTGATAGAAGCCCGTAGGCCTTTTTGTTGTTTTAAAATTACTTCTTTTGTTGGCATGGGCAGAAAGGTTGTTGTAAGGTTTTCGGCTTATACCCTATACAAAAGATAGAATTAGTTCTGTAGCATCAAATAAAGATTCTTGTTAGTATTTTTGGCAGAGGAGACGAGCATCTTTATTCTTTACCAAACCTCATAATTAAACTATCGTTATTGTTCGAATAGCATGTTAATAATGTATACTCAAAATATTTGTTTAGATTTGTTAGTACTTTGTATAATTGTTAAAAAAATAAATTGTACTAATGATGAATCCAGATAGTCACATGAACATAAACATAGACACACGATTAAATATACTCACATTTTCTTTCTTATTATATTTTATAATTTAATATTAAGCCATTAAAAAATTGAATCTTAACGAAGAATATTGAAAACTGCCCACATTAGATTCTAGCAATCAAAACATATCTTATAAGTTATAAATGATAATTTTTATAGAACCAGCTATGACTCTTAAAAAGTAGAGCTGTAGAGATCCCATGTTTAAATATTGAGGGTAACTATAATTATGTAACAAATATCGCAAATCAAAAACAAATATATGTTAGATTCATTCAATAAACAAAAGCAAGATATCAGAATATAGACTTATTAAAATGAGTTAGAAGACTTTACAGTGACATATGGAAATATAAAAATATTTTAATTAAAATACCCTAGATTTAATTAAAACTGTGAAAGTAAAAGCCAACAATTTTAAGCTACAAAATCATTTGAGTTTATGAAAATAGTAAATAAAATTTTGGAACGTAGAAAAGACAACATATGAAAACCAAGCTTGTTTGTTCACAAAATGAATTAGTAAAGATTCATCTCCATTTGGAAAAAAAAAAGAAGAAAATGAAAATAAACAAGGATTGTTCATTACAAGAGTCACAAATTGGAAGTCCGACTCTTAAATGGTTGGTATTTCAATTTCCGACTCTTACAATGGCAGAATATCTGAACACCGACCTTAATAGTAAGAATTTTTTTTTTATTCGTATCCAAAAAAATAATTAGAGCCCGGGCATATTCACCCTTTATAAATTTTAAAAAATTATATATTTATATATTCAAGATTTTATTTGAAGTTTTACATTTACAAAATAAAAATTTCGGCAAATTAGAGATTTTTTTGTATAGATACTTTATCGGAAAATTAAAACAACTATTTAATACCTCCTAAAAAGCAAGCAATACACTATATACTATTATATATCAGGATTCAGGACTAGAAAACACTGATAACAAGAATTTCTTATAAAGTTATAAGGGTGTAACTGCAAAACTAAATAAAGTGACGGCTTGCTAAGAAAAATTGCACTGTCACTAATTCACTATGCCCCCAATGTGCGAATCTCTTTGCTGGCATGAGGTGCGTTTAAAAAGCCTTCATGAAAACGCAATTGGTCATTATATAACGGAAGGATAATATCCTGTGGCTATTTTCTGTGTCGACATTGTAGCGGGTTAATTACCTTTTCATCTTAACCCGCCTCATAAATTATTCACATTTAGGGGTGTATATGGAATCCAGATACCAGATGGGCCAAGCAGTGAGAGTGAGAGAATGAATTGTTTAATGGAAGTATTAAGTATTAACACAAAAGTAGGTGTAGGTCATAGATTTTCTTTGCGTCACGTCTACTGGACTCTTGTTGTTTAATCAATTCAGATTTCTTGACTGAGAAGTGTAAAGAGTAAACACCTGGGCAGTGTTCAGAGTCTTGAGAGCAATTTATTTTGAAAGTAGCCACTCAAAGTCGGGCGTTATCATCTAATAAAAGTGAAATAATTTTATAGTAGAGATTTAAGACTCTAATTATCATAACAAAAATAAAACTTTTAGTTTCATAATGCCTGTGATGGCATGTGTGCTACTGCCTATAGATTTATACTAGAAGAATTTCATTTTTTTTAAAAAAAAAAAACAGGAATACGTTATTTTATCGGAAATAGAGATAATTTTGTGTTTTAATTATTTTCCTCCTCAAGAGCAGCCTAGAGGGAGAAGCCAACTCAAAACTGAAGCAGAGACAATGCTCTTTCTAGTTATAATCATTGATACATCACTCAAATTCTCATTTACATCCTGATCAAAACCAATAAAACCTGACAGGATTTGAAATCATAATTTCTTTTTTCTTTTTTTTTTCAAATTCTCTGATCATAAGCGAGAAGGGAACGAAGCAGAGTATTTGATGGAATTTTGGAGCGACGAAATCCTGTATGGAAATTCTCGCCAAAAGATCGAAATTTTATATGGGATTTTGTTTCTCTACAATCGCGTCTATCTGATGAGGCGCGAAAGATGGAGGTTGATTGATGAAATCAAATCATCTCCTTCTTCTTCGATCTTCAGATTTGAGAAATCAAATCGTCTCACTGTTCTCTGTTCGACTCCACTAAAATCAAATCAACTCTTCTCTTATTTTCTTTTCCAACCGGGATGTTAATAATTTTTCAAACTTCTCAATGTGCAGTATGAAATTATTTTTATATGACTCTGATTAACCCATAACTTTCTTAGAGAAATTTACAATTTAATTATTACGTACGCTTTAAAATTTTTAAATCGTTGTGCAGTTGATTTAATAAGAATTTCCTAAATGACAGCATTGAATATTCAAAATAAGATCTTGATCCTCCAAATAAAAGTTCTTTTGTCTTATTTACGTATGCTATCTTTAAAATTATCAACCAAGTGTCAAGTTTATTTATTTAGGTACCAATGCTTAATCTGTTCCATATGAACTTATTTATTTAGGTATATGTATTCTCCATATTGAATGCAGCGACATTAAACCGAGGCAGAGGCATTAAATGTATTCTCCCTTTTTCCATATATTATTTTTCTAATTTTTCTATTTATGAATGCTGATTATTATGGTTCTGTAAAATAATTGTTCTAATTTCTAGGACAGTTAATAACATTTTTCAGGACAATTAAATATTTTCAGAACAGTTAGTATTATTTTTCTAATTGTTCTAGTTTTATAAACTAATTGTGTTGGTTTTGTAAAATAATTGTTCTAGTTTTCTGGACAGTTAATAATATTTTCCATCGCAATTAATTTTTTCTAGAACATTTAGTATTATTTTTCTAATTGTCCTGGTTCTGAAAACTAATTGTCCTAGTTCGTATGATGATTGTCGGGTTAAAATATCATATAAGTGTTCGGGTAAATTTTAATTATCATACTTTTCATGATAGTTAGTATTATACTATAATATAGGACAATTAGTATTATTTTATATAACAACTAGCATTATACTATAACTGAGAGAGAATAACATGGTTATAAATTGTGATATTCTATGTTTTTTTATTAAATAAATAGATAAAGGTCACTATTAAAATTTTTAATATAATTATTTTAAATAAAAAAGGAAAAATATTGGTTTGTTCAAAAATGAATTGTGCGTAAGAGTAACTCAACTTTTTTTTTTAACAAAATAAGTAGCAATCAACGTACAATTAGAAGCACAAGCAAGCAGAAGGCAAACATTAGCAATTTTGAATTTTCTCAGGCTCCGTTTGGATGAGATGTGGGAAGAAAGAAAGAAGGAAAAAAGTGAGAAAAAGTATTGGAAAGTGTATAACTTTGTGAAAAATTTGAATTGTTTATAATAAATTTCTTCCCTTAAGCCACGTTATTGGTCTCAAATTAGTCACAAGAAGGAAAATACATTTATACCCCTGGGCAGCCAATTCCGTTCGAGAAAACACAAAACGGCTAGTTTTGCAGCCTAGTTGATCGAATTGTAAGTGCCACATGGGCTACGTGCCCACGTGTGACGGGTCAAGATACGGACCCCACCCAAGTCACCAAAAGTATTCGGTCCAACAGTCCCATCCCTAGGCCTGTATGACGTGGTTAAATGGCACGGAATGCGTGGTTCCGTTTGTGAAACGGTAAAAATTGGTATGACGTTTACCGTTCCGTTTATTAAACGAAACAAATTTTTGTGCCACTTACCGTTCCACTTACCATTTCTATTGTAATAATCAATTTCGGTGCTCTATTTTCTGAAAACGGTATGATCAAGCGTGCCACTTACCGTTTCGTTTAGAAAACGGTACAACTTTTTATGCCACTTACCGTTCCACTTAGGTTAAACGAAACGAAATAACGGTAAGTGGCATACCATTGACAGCCTTACCCATCCCAGATACTTATGGTTGTTAACGATATACCGTTTCGCCCTTTTCAGTTTCGTTAACGGATAACAATACAAATTTGTATTTCGTTTCTGGAAACGGAACGGTAAACGGAATAATAGGGCATACAGTTGTTGAAACGGAACGGATCATTTCGCTTCCGTTTCGACAAATACATCTGTTTTTAGTGTAAATATACGTTGTTCTGTCCCATTCCGTCCAAACGAAATGAAATGGCATACCATTTACTGAAACAGAACAGAATACTGAATGGAATAGCATACCGTTTACTGAAACGAAACGGCAAACGGAATGAGCCATTCTGTTGCCGTTGTAAGCGTTAGGCAGCCTACAGATACTTTGAACACGGAGCTAACAAATTTACATAATTGCCCCCGGTCCAATTAAGTCAAATACAACTCCATTTAACCATTTCCTTCCTCCGGCAGATTTATTTATTTAACCCTTTTACCAAAATTTTAGCATGATATACAAGGACTCTCGGATTTATTAACTAATCAATTTTATTTATTAATTTGTCAAGAGAAGCACGTAGGAAGTAATTACTTCGATCATAAAAGATAAATGAGTATTATCGAAAGTGAGTGGTACCTAAAATTTAAGATCAAATTTAAATTAA
Source organism: Rhynchospora pubera (assembly GCA_028095005.1). Lineage (NCBI taxonomy): Eukaryota > Viridiplantae > Streptophyta > Magnoliopsida > Poales > Cyperaceae > Rhynchospora > Rhynchospora pubera. The sequence goes on from CM051461.1 coordinate 42,054,479, forward strand.
TAAATGATAAAGGGAAAATATTTAGGGAGGGAGGAGAGAGTTGGTGGGGATTCTTTTTGGAATGTTTTTTAAGGGTCGTTTGGATCGTTTAGGAATAAGAAGAATTTTTTATTCTTAGACATAAATTATTGAGAAATGTATAATTTTATAAAAAATTTGAATAGTTTATAATAAATTTATGTCTAAAAATATAAAATTCTTCTTATTTCTAATGCATCCAAACGGTCCCTAATTATCTTTGCCTTTTTTTCGTTTTTCCAGCTTTCAATCCTTTCTTATCAGTTATCTCTAGGTACGAGACTACGACTCTACTTTTCCTGGCTCCCAAGAGTTCCTTTGCTAGTTCGGCGCGCAGCAACGATTATAAATTGTTTCATGTGGTAATCTACTGACACGCGACCCCCAAGAATTATGAGACTAAATATCGTTCTAACTTTGGGCCCGCCTCACGTAATTGAAAATTTTACCCACGTTACGTTTTGCTACTAATGTTCAGCCACAGAGGACTCAGCCTCTCACTCCGTCACTCGTGCCGTGGGGTTGCCGAGCTTTGTTTTCTGTCGTTATCGGGGTGGATCACAGAACAGGAAACAACACATGGGATTGATTATAGATGTGCAGCTCGAAGCACGGAAGCAGCCTTATATTTACTGGGGCGTTTGTTTGTGACTTTTTAAAGGATGGATAACTTAAGTTATGTATCCTTAAGTCATCAAACATCTCTTACATAAGATGCCTTAAGAATACATAAGTTATGCAACCTAAATAGGTTGCATAAGTTATGCATTGGTCTCCTTTATTTTTTTTCCAACAATACCCCTTAGAAATAATTAATAATTATATTTAATAATCTATAATAATTAATAAATAATAATATTTAATAAGTAATAATAACTATTAAAAAATCATAATTAGTAATAAATATTAATTATTATAATTAATAAATAATAATATATAACAAGTAATAATAATAATTAATAAACAATATTGATTTATTATTAAATAATTAATAATATTTATAATATTTAATTAAAAATAATTAATAATATTTCATAATAATAAAATTATTTCTTATTATCATTAATAATTAATTTTTATAATAATAAAAAATAAAAATTAATTAATATTAATTAATAAATAATAATACTTAATAAGTAACAATAATTATTAAAAAATCATAATTAATAACAAAGATTAATTATTATAACTAAAAATATTTAACAAGTAATATTAATTATTAATAATAATTAATTGAAGATAATTAATCAATAATAATTTTTATTATAAAATAAATAATAATATTTATAATATTTAATTAAAAGTTATTATTAATATTTCATAATAGTAAAAATGATTTATTATCATCATTAATAATTATTTTTTTATAATAATTAATAATTAACAATAATTAGGTCACAACATATAATACATAATACTAATTCAAATTTAAGGGCATTTTAGTCTTTTGACATGAATATATGCATGCATTAAGTTAGTCATCCTTACTACACAACCAAACATCTATTACATAACACTACATAAACACTTAGGCATCCTTAAGTTATGCAACTCCTTACTACGCAAACAAACGGCCCCTAGGTGGGTAACCGCAGCTTAGTTGCGTCTTAGCGAATTTTTTGTATTTCAATTTTAACAACTACTAATAATTTATCATTAAGTCTAAATTGTGTGCGATAGGGAACTGCTAAGGCAAAATGCCATCATTTTTCTTTTCAAATGAGATGTAAACAGTAAAAAAATTAAGTGCAAAAGCATCATACATGAGCTGCTTTAGCAACAATATATATTGAATTAAAAAAAATCATATAAACAATTGAAGAGACCCATATAGAACCATCACACATTTGATCGGTATTCATAAACTTAACCATTCCTTCAGGAATAAAGCAAGGAAAGAAAATTTTTATAGATAGAGTTATGAATATTTTATATTTGACATTAGATGGAACATTACACAACAAAAGAATACAAAAATTGATTAGAAAATTACTTTTGGGAGAGTAATTGAAAAGAGAACTACAAAGAATGACCAAACTAATAAGCTCTCATGAAGAAAACAATTTTCAAAGAAAAGTGGAAAATTATTGTTGATATTAATGAGACATAACAAACCATTACAAAGAGTCGTTACAGCTAGATAATCTTTATCAGTGATTTATTTTGTTTCGTATTAATTTGTATATGTGATAAAATTTTCTTATGCTGCAATTTATGTGGGTTTAGGATTGTTACAGTTTGTATACATGACAACAATAATATATATATAATCGTAAATAGAAGTACACATACAACACTTAATATTAGTTCTCTTTCATGATACGAAAGTTAACAGTAGAAAACCCAAATAAAAATAGATTGTTTAATTTATCGATGCAGAGAAATTTAGTATTATATATTTAAGTCATGAAAATTATCAATGGATTCTATTGAAAAAAATTAAATGATTCAAAATGTATTTGAAATGCTCTTTATCTAGGCCAAATTATACTTAAAACCACCATTTGAATAACTGTGTTTCAGTTGAAATTGCAACAGCGGAGTACCTTTCTGTTGTGCTTCATTTGCAAGTTCGTGGGACCCTTAATATCATCCCTTTGGGCAAATCTAACCCGAGTTTTTCCGTGTTGTCAAGGTCCGCAATACATTAATGGATCGATATACCAGCATCATTCTATTGTTAATAGCCTGCATCGGTATTAAAGAGTCATAAAAATGATGAAATCCATCAAATAAATTTATTATTGGTTTTAAGGAAAAATATGGCTTTGTGCAACATTTGCACTTCAGCAATGAAAGCATCCACAATCCTTTGTCGTCTCGCTATATGCTGATACATGCTCCTTATGCGTGGATTATAAAGTATTGAAGATGTTCCTATTGTACCAGTTTGGTCCCATGAGCCAGCAATTAAACTATAGCTTTGTGTTTCACTATTAGGTAAACCATGAGATTTTTATTTTTGGTTAAGTCTCAACACTTGCCAGTGTTCCCGTTCATGGCTTATGCTCAGCTTTCAGAATTACTTCCCTGACATCAAAAATAGAATTTCTAAAAACACAAAATGTCCCTAATCTAAAGTCCAGAGGAGTACAAACCAATCACTTAAGGAAATACAATATGTCGGCCCAAAGGACTATATTGAGTTCACTTTGTGCACTGAACGAATAGATCAGTATAACATGAATAGTCAGTTATAAAATTGTTTGAACACTAAATGATATGTCCCCATTGTCATTTCATCAAACAGGTATTGAGAATCAGTTATGTTAAGCACAATCAAGTCATAGCTTGGTCATCATGAGTACAGGTAAATCAGTTAAACATGTAAAACACACATTCAAAACTGGAAAAAGCCCTCAATTTACTCGTTGGAGAGAGAGAAAATTAATAGTTCAAAAACTTGCAGGGATGTTTTAAATATCAGAAAATCTGAAAATAATAAAAAAAAATACCTTCTCTAAGAGACCAAGAACAATGCTAGACGCTTTTTATCTTGGGCATTGTATCAAACACCTCATATGCACTCCCAAATGCTCATCTCACTTTGATATTCAGAATCTGATAACACCAATCTCATATTAACAAAGAGAATATTGCGAGCGAGAACAAAATAAAATTGCAAAAATTTATCCTATCAGCACTGTCTTAGCAATGTTAATCTATAAGAACTGTTCGGAAGATCAGCAAGATGACCATTAACTGCATCGGTGACATGTATATAATCAGTATCTGGAAAAAGATAATAATAATTTAAATTCAAGGGTTGCACATCTAAAGAAAATCATTTAATAATTGATTTAATTTAATATATATTTATATTTAATAGTATAGATGATTCGAAATTAGTTCCAGCATCCTTACAACTATGACCTATCTAAATTTTTGGGGGAAAAACACAAATTAACATGTTGGTGAATAATTTATTGAACTAATGACTCAATCAAAGGATCCAATGAAAGAATAGTGAAAATTTTCAAGGACTCGATGAAAGAGTCAAGAATCATAACACAAAAAAAATAAACCATATACATCAGGAAAAAAAATAGAAAATATTTAAAGTTTTAAACCAAAAAAACTTTCACGTACATACATGGGATATGTCCATCTCGCCTTCGTTTTAGAGTAAAGCAACAAAAACAAACTTAGAAGGCAATGACCATTGTGTTCGTTTTCCATCTGGAAGCCATGGAGGGAGAAGCAACGGACAAAGGGCGAAAAAGTGGCGACGGTGAGGAGCTCAGGAGAACCTCGTCTTTCTTACTCGTTTTCCATGTGGATTCGGAATTCAGGAGTCAGGACTGATAGAAAATGAGAGTTAGGGGTTGAGGTGGTGTTGGCGGTGAAAAAGGCGACAGAAAGAAGGATGAGGGGCTAGTAGAGGAGGAAACGAAGAGAGTGAGAGGAGGAGGATCTGGCGACAGCCAAAGCGACGGAGAGGAGTGAGGAGTTGCCGGGGTGAGGTGAGGTTTGTGGAGGAGGAGGAGAAGAGAAGGAGAGGTGGGAGGGCGCCGACGGAGAGGCATCAGAAGAGATCAAGAGAGAAACCGGATGAAGAAAGATCGATTACGGAGATTAAAATGAATGGTCCGATTGCCGTGTCGCTGACAAAAAAAATAACGGTCCACGACACCCACGGAATTTAATCGGAGCTGATATGCGGCATCCCAATAAAAATGTCATCCTGCCATTTCAAGGAACCGCTCACCAGATTATAGACTGAAAATGGGCCTGCGCGCTGCGTCTCATAGCTGATTCAGCGAAATGATAATATTATCCGGCGTATTTTTTATGTCATCACGCACTTTTTAAGTTGCTGACGTCACCCTAACGTCCCTTATTAATAATTACTTCCTTAATAATATATAGATACTCCCTTAAGTATAAAAATATACCCTCTTATGTTAAAATTTAATAAGGTATTCCCTTATGTTAATATAATTACTCTCGTGAGACAAGTTAAATACTCCCTGACGTACCCACGCGACTCACGCGACTGATTTCGACGTGTTACGCGCAGACCACGCGACCCTGATCCAAAATATAAATGATTTTGGGATGCTGACGTCACTTAAAAATCAGAAGTACCTAAATTAGTGTAAAGGAGTATATAAATGTGAACTGGGAGTATATACTTTTTCATACGGAAGCATATAATTTTCAATACGGAAGTATATAATTTTTGGTAAAAACGTTCAAATAAGCATTCAATATATGAATTTGAAAATAAGAATAATTCTATAAAAATTGAAATATTAAATTGAAATATTAAGAGAGTAAATAATTCTACGTGTGGGAGTATATACATCTACATATGGAATACAGAATTAGCATTTAAAAGCAAAAAAAAATGTGCAAATAAGAATTGAAAATATTAAGTACATACTTCTTCTGAGAGGAGTACATATTTTTCCATACCGGATTATATAATTTTTGGTCAAAACGTTCAAATAAGCATTCAATATTTCAATTTGAAAATAATAATAATTAAATAAAAATTGAAATATTAAGGAAGTAAATACTTCTCCGTAAGGGAATATATACTTCTACATATTGAATACCAAATTAGCATTTAATAAGCAGACAAATTGTGCAAATAAAAATTCAATACAATAACAGAGTATATAATTCTTAAAAATGAAGTATAAACTTTTCATCCAACCATGTTCAAATAAGAGTTATTCCCCAAACGAAATTCACTAAAAAAAAAAAAACAAACAACACCAACTAAGTTATACTCAACGACCAAGTTTTGTAATTTTCTCAGTCAACCACCAAGTTCAGCTTTCTTCCTCAAGATCAAAGAGAACACACTCACTTGCAGATCTAAATTTCGACTTCACCTCATTGATAGGATCTAGTATTAGCCGGTAAGCAACAACACGTTTTATCATCACTTACATTAATCTGCAAAACATATAATTGTCCAATGTTAGAACAAACACAACTGTCAGGTTCTTGATATGTATTTTGTTGTTAGATATTATTTACTCTCTTATCATATATTTTGTACTCCTTTAATCCTATGCTAAAATACCAAACACACCTGTCAGGTTCTTGATATGTACTCCCTTGTTAGATATTATTTACTCTCTTATGCTATATTTTGTACTCCTTTAAGATTATGCTAAAATACCAAACACACCTGCCAGGTTCTTGATATGTACTCCCTTGTTAGATATAATTTACTTCCTTATCCTATATTTTGTACTCCTTTAAGATTATGCTAAAATACCAAACACACCTGCCAGGTTCTTGATATGTACTCCCTTGTTAGATATAATTTACTTCCTTATCCTATATTTTGTACTCCTTTAAGATTATGCTAAAATACCAAACACACATGCCAGGTTCTTGATATGTACTCCTTTGTTAGATATTATTTACTCCCTTATCCTATATTTTGTACACATTTAAGCCTATATTAGAACAGCAAACAAACAACAAAACTTATTGATATGCACTCCCTTGTTTGATATTATTTACTAGCTTATCATATGTTATGTACTCATTTAAGTTTATGCTAAAATACCAAACACACTTGCCAGGTTCTTAATATGTACTCCCTTGTTAAATATTATTTACTCCCTTATCTTATATTTTGTACTTCTTTAAGCCTATATTAGAACAACAAACAAACAACAAAGCTTCTTAATATGTACTTCCTGTTAGATATTATTTACTCTCTTATCCTATGTTTTGTACTCCTTTAACCTTATGCTAAAATACCAAACACACCTGTCAGGTTCTTGATATGTACTCTCTTGTTAGATATTATTTACTCCCTTATACTATATTTTGTACTTTTTTAAGCCTATACTAAAACAGCAAACAAAACGTTTAAAGGAGTAGAAAAATTCAAAATTAACCTGATAATCATAATAGACATTTAAATACTCTCTTATATGTAAATAAATGCTCCCTTATATATAAATAAATGATCAAAATTAACCTGATAATCCCATATCAACTAAAGAATGCAATACACCTGCAAGATAAATAAAGAAATCGATTTTTATTAGTACTCCTTCTAGCTTATTTATTTACTCCCTCAGGATTATTTATTTACTTCTTAGTAAATGACATCAAAACAATCGGTGTTATTTATATAGACAATTATCTTACATAGATACACCCATAGATATAATTAATTACTCTATGACACAATATATTTACTCCCTGACACAATATATTTACTCCCTTGTACAATATATTTACTCTCTTGCACAATATATCCATAAAAGAAACAATATATTTACTCCTCTGACAAAATATATTTACTCCCTTCAACCACTAGAGTATAGCTCAATACAAATCACTAATTTAATAGTTCTTATATGTTCAATCACTGATTCAACCTCAATTCAAACTCAATTCAGTACAAATGTGATATGATGAATTGTGCAATTTAGGTTTGCATTAATGTAATAAATATAATTGAATTCAAACGATTGTAAAATCTAGTTCTTAATTTGAATAATGTTAAATTGCGCATCTCAATTGTTAAAGCAAAATTTAGAACATATAACAACAATTAAACAAAATTGACATCAATTAAGACAAATACCTTGAATATGAAGAAGATCGATAGCAATGGCATTTGAATTAGAGATCTCGCTAACGTCACCACTCCGATGAAGACCGATCAAACGACAAAGTTAAGGAAAATGATCAAATAGCCATGGCGAGAAACTCGATTGCTTCAGCTGAGAAGAAGAGAGAGTACCTTAGCGATATCTTCTCAAATCTTAACTAAGAAAACCTATCTTCATTGCGAGGAAGGAGGCGGCACCTACTTCGTCGTCGGTGACTCTACAAAAATCTATCTTCCTCGCGATGGAGGTCTATCGCTGCCATGGCGAAGCCAAGAGAAGAGAGAGATCAGATCTGGAAGGAGAGAGAGAAATGGAGAGAGGTTTGGTCTGATAACGTGTGAGATCCGGTAGAGAGAGAAAGAGCGCACTGGCTCCGTAGAGAGAGAAAGAGCGCACCGGCTCGTTGAGAGAGAAAGATCTGACAGAAATAGATGAATTTACGAAAAAGTTTGAGAGATATTTAATTATCTCATGTGCATCTCACGTGGCTATGAAAAATCAATGGGCTTCAGCCCGTAAGGATGGCAGGATGGCACATCGTTACGATGTTACGTAGGATATCCGGGATTTAATTAATATACCTTAGATTTAGATGTGAACTGGGCCATATTACGGGCCATTCGAATCGTCTCCTGAAAGAAAATTGTTTCTTTTAAGCAATCAACACTCGTTAAGAGCTAAGTACTCAGATGCATAATACGACTTTATTGGAGTCTGTTGGTTTCTAATTAGTCTAGAAAATTTGAAAGAAAAATTATTTATGGTGAATTAAAGAATGAGAAGAAATTGTAGAGCAAAAGAGGAGAAGAAAACTTGAGGTATTCGATCGAAACTGACAAAACAAAATATACAACAGTAAGCATCTGAAGAGGTGCGAAATAGTTATTTACAGCACAAGGAGAACTTTTCAAACTCTTGGCCCCCAAAGGCCCAAACCACTCGGACAAAAACAACGTATACAGAGATTACAATTGTTTTTTCTTTTTGTTTTTCGTTTTTTTTTAATGTAAGCAAACCAAGCAATATGAAAGTTGAAGTATTAGTCCAGCTACAAGGCCTCTCTTTTGAATAACCAAGTTGTGTCCAAGGATCTGGAAGTACTGGTGAAAGTCGAACCAGTAGTGGGGCTGATATTTAAAGGAACCACTGGATTAACTTTCCTTACAGGCATCTTCGAAAGAAGATCGGGTAAAGAAGATGATTCAGATTGCAAAACACTTAGTGCTTCTTTAATTGAAGGACGTAAAGTATAGTCAGGATGGGCACACCATAAACCAACCATTAATAACCTCTTCGCCTCTTGTTTTTTATACTCTCCATTTAACCGGCTATCAATTGCATTAAGAATTAAATTATTTTCATATAGATGCCAAACCCATTTGACTATATATTCATCATCTTGAGCCTTTTTTTCCCACGGCCTCCTACCACAAGCAATCTCTAGCAACACCACTCCAAAACTATATATATCAGACTCGGTGGTTGCTTGACCTGTTTGGAGGCATTCTGGTGCCATGTATCCCATTGTTCCAGCTGGTAGAGTTTCTGCGGCTGAGTTGTGCTCGATGAGCCTTGATACACCAAAATCACCCAATTTTGCATTGAAGGAAGAATCTAGCATCATATTGCTCGGTTTTATGTCTCTATGCAGCACACATTTTTTAAACTCAGTATGGAGGTACAAGAGGGCAGATCCAAGGCCTAGCGCTATCTGGTGTCTTCGAGACCATGAAAGAACTGTATCTTTGTGATAAAGATGGGTGTCAAGGCTACCATTGTGCATCAATTCATAAACAATCAAGAATTCGTTATGGTCATGGCACCAACCAATTAGTTCGACAAGGTTACGGTGCCTCAACTGGCTTATAATCTGTACCTCAGATATGTACTCCTTTCTACTATACTTTGGGGCCTTAGAAACTCTTTTTATGGCTACTTGAGTTCCTTCCAAGTTCCCTCGGTAGACTGAACCAGAGCCACCTTCACCAAGCTTTTGTGCAAAATTATCAGTTGCCGTAGCTAACTCGTCATATTGGAACTTTTTTGGTCCCCTCCCTTTCTCAAACTCTTCATCGATTGACTCATGATGTTCTGGATCTGTTTCTCTAATCTTCTTGGTCAAACGTTTTTTCCACAAGAGGTACAGAGATGTTCCCAACAATAGCAAAAAAATTACAGAGGCAATCATGCTACCTACGACCCAACTGCTAAGTCTATGTGTGCTCTTACTTTTGGTGCTCTTACTTTTGGTGCTAGGCCTCACATTTAACGCCGAGTCAAAGGACCATGTATACAATAGATGTTGCTCGAATCTTGCGCCTGTGGTTGCTGAGAAGCCAATGGTCATCTCTTCTGGTAGGATGCTCTTTAGGTCCACCTTGCTGGTAATGCTATAGTTTTCAGTTTGGTTACCATCTTGTGAAAGTTGAAGGCTCAACTGTTGTGTCAAATTATCGTAACTGATACGTGCGGTCATATTGTTACCAACAAGTCGACTTGTGGGAATTATTTTGTAAACAGTCGAGTTCATATTGTTAATATCAATGCCAATATGGCCATCTGTTGAGTTATTCACTGATGGAGGGTCCCATTGATAATTGAAGAAGGTGTCGAATTCGACGGCCACCATGTGTTGGGTTGATTCAACTAATATTTTCGTTGCATCGGAGTTGCAATTAAAAAGGCCTAGGGTACCTCCAGTGCCATTTAATAGAGGGGGTGGGTATGGAGAGAGGAAGAAAGCTAGCCCATCCCCTGAGTCACTGTTGAGATTTTGTATCCTAAATGAGAAAGTTGTGTTAAAACTTGTTACCTCACCTGTGGTATTGTCCCACAGTCGCACTGGTCGGTTATAGAATGCTTTTCCCATGCTATAGAGACCCGATGTCGACGAGTACTCCTTGGTGAGACCAGACTTGGCAAGATTTTGGCAGTTACCGTTGTTAAATGGTGAAGCATCTCCAGTGCAAGTTATGTTAGGACTATTGTCGTTCTTTGTGAAGTCGATGTTAAAATTGAGAGAGAGTGAATAGCGAGGGGAGACTATGAGAAAGAAATATAACGAGGTGAAGAGCAAAGTTTGCATTTTTAGGATTAATGATGATATGGCCATTGCTGGATGGAAAGTTGGACATGGAAAGTTTGCCAATGGTTGATCAAGGCTTGATCTGTAGGATAAGTTGCAACTGTTTGCATTTTAAGTTAAGTGACCGTTGATTTGGTTCACGAATTCCAGTTTGAGAAGAATATAAAATTAGTATCATCAATTCCAGGTGGGGGAGGCAAAATCGTCAAACTTTAAATACGTATAAATTATATAATCACAACGGTTCTCCAGCTGGCTAGGTCGCCACATTCTTTCCATCTGTCTTTGAAAGCTAATCAAGTAACCTGTTAATAAGAGAAAAAAAAACAACTATATTATTATATGAAGATGCTGCTTTTGAAGAAAAAATAGAATCCGCTGTTCGAGATGACTAATTTCTACAGACGAACTGGATTCAATTTTGCAATTTGCAGAAAGAGATTCGATGTTGACAATTTTGTGCCTAGCTATAAACATGTTTCGGACAAGCAAAAATATGACATATATTTTGAAATGATTAATTAGTTGGTATATTTCGAAATTAACAAAGAATAATTTATCAGTATTTGCAACTTTTAGTCCCACTTTCATATAGGGGACTAGAGATTGCGACAAAATGGGGCAAAAATCCAGAATAGGGATGACTCACAATTATTTTAAATTAGAAACATAATTTAGTGATTTTTCCATAAAAGCAGACAAAATCCATGGGGCATTTAAAAAAAAGTTGAGAGGCTTGACCCACAATTAAAAAAAAAAAGTCTAAAGTCTAAGCCTTTTATCCCAAACAAGTTGGGGTAGGCCAAGCCTATCGCAAGCATGCGGGCTTGAACCCTGGACCTCTTAGAAAAGAGCCAAGTGCTCTTACCACCTGAGCTACTAGACCACATGCTAAAGTCTAAGCCTTTTATTCCAAACAAGTTGGGGTAGGCTAGAAATGACACCCCGACCCTGGTCATTTCTTGTATATATGGCTGAGTTTTTTACGCTGGCTCGCCAAGCCTATCGCAAGCATGCGGGCTTGAACCCTGGACCTCTTAGAAGAGAGCCAAGTGCTCTTACCACCTGAGCTATTAGACCAGGTGGTAAGAGCACTTGGCTCTCTTTTAAGAGATCCAGGGTTCAAGCCCGCATGCTTGCGATAGGCTTGGCGAGCCAGCGTAAAAATTCAGCCATATATACAAGAAATGACCAGAGTCGGAGTGTCATTTCTAGCCTACCTCAACTTGTTTGGGATAAAAGGCTTAGACCCACAATTTATCTTAAAAAAAAAATGCATGGGGCGTATTTTTAATTTCATTGGAGCCAGGGAGCAGGTGCCTCTTAATATCCGTACATGGCTCCACCCTGCTATTCGATAAAACTGACATTATCTTTTCTAATATTAAAAAAATAATTGTTATAACCCTAGAGGCGAGCTGAAACCGTTGTTGCAAATATTCTACCGGCCGTAACACATTAAATAGTAAATTTATTTGGTGCATTGCCAATAACTTTTGAAAATTTTCCATATTGATAGTTTGTTCAGATATATATATATATATATATATTCTGATACACATGTCATTCTAAAAATAAAGTGTCCCAATACTAGTACATATAACTAAGTAATATATGAGGATCAGTGGTTATCTTTAATTATAGGAAATGTCAAATTTCATTGTGGCAATGCAAATTGATAACAAGTACTTAAATGTCTCTATCTAGGCGATTGATTTTTATTAATAAATGTATTATTTCTGTAATAATTAGCATTAACTAAAATATGGTATAAAGAAATTCTAAAATGAAAATGTACACGCAAACACGAACATATGGAATCGGCCAAAGTCTATACGCATAGAAGCACAGATGGAATCGTCAAAGTCCAACGGGGAAAAAAAGATGGAAGGACAGATATTGAAAATTCTTCTCTGAACAGGGACCATTATTTCTGGAGAGGTACAAAATACATTACAAATTTCTGGAATTATAAACTATTATTGGTTTTTATATATATTAATGTCCTGTTCCTAAACCAAGTTATTATATCAGACTGTCCTGTTTTAATAAAGAACAACCACACACTAGCTAGTTTGTTCACAAATAATTAATATTAAACACTGACAATTTTAAAGGTCAAACATGCTATGTTGCTTCTCTATTCAACATAGAATATGAATAATGCAATTTCTTAATATTATACGATAACGATGATAAATAGTATGTGACTGAGCGCTATAACATAAATGTAAAATTTTTTTTGAAAGATAAGTAAGTTCAATAAACTGAAATTTAATACAGCACAGGAACATGTTGAAATTAAACAGTTTGTTTGTCTTGTTTTTTTTTTTTTTTTTTTTTCTGAAGGTCAGGTGGCTGAAAACCACGCCACAGAAAAACTACACAGATTGATCGATTCCATATGTTTTGGTATGCGCGCGCGTAGACTTTAATTTTTTTGAATTATTTGGTATAATATCTTTATCAGTACTAATTATAAAAGATATAATAAATTCACTAACAACCTCTTCAAGATACCGACATTCCTATGACATGGTGTCATTCCTAACTTTCAATGCCATTCCTATATATATGACCATTTTGTCTGCAAAATTTATTGGAAGCAAGTTGTGCTATATATATATGGGCATGGCAGAAGTGGTCTATCAAGAAACTTCATAACACCCTAACCAAGTATAAATGGATAAGATATGGACCCAATCGGACAAATTATTAATTCAATATACATTGTATCCAGAGGCGAAATATTTTTCCACACTTTATTAAACAAAACTATAAATAATAGAGTGAAACCTTTATAATAATAATCTAATGACATTACAATATTATTAGAAATGGACCCATTCAGTGGCCGAGAAAGAAATAAAGGAATAGATAAGAGATATTTTGTTCTAGAATGAGGCTGTTCTGTTTCTGGTATTCTCATGTAATTACATATTTGGATTAATTTGTTCAATAATATACTTCGGATGAGGAAAAGGTAGAGAAAGCATTTTGTATTGTTTGTTAGTAATACTTTACATCATTTATTATGCTCTAAACTTGATGTGATTGCAGTTAAGGCATGCAATAAAAATACAGAGCGACATTGTTCACAAATATCACACCCTATGAGCTAACGGTATTGCTTTAGTCCCCGGCTTGAATAAAACCTTATAATTCTTAAGAAAAGTTCTTCAGGAAGTGCGACAAGCTAGCAGGAGGACAGGTGGGTAAGCTCACGACATGAGATATGTAAGTACGTAACTAGTGCCTGTTCGGCTGTTCCCCAAACTGTGCCTCATGCCTTCATCCAAATCTGCCTGGATTTGGCGAGAACAGAGAAAATGTAACGAACGGAGGATTTGATCTGGCACTATTCCTATGATTCTCCGGACTACTCTTATTTCCACCCCCCCACCCCCCCCCCCCAATAATGAGGAAATTAACCTCCTTATATTTCACAACAATTTATCTATTTTGTTGAAAGACTCTCTCAACACTTAAATTCAATCACTACTTGTTTCTGAAATTTATATACATACATGATACATCACAACTTTCCTTTTTTTTTTTTTGCCCCTATATATATATTATGATTTTATAAAGAGAAAAGAATCCTTTATTGCATATTGGAGGTTCTTTTATTTGTTTTCGTATAATAAATTTGGGACAAATACTCTGGCATTTTAATACGAATACAAATATCTATATTTATTTTTATCTACGTTATCAATTGGGTTGGATGGACTGGGTGTCTATGTTGGTAAATGGTAATTATGAAATAAAAAAAAACATAAGTTGGCAATTACAATCTTTGCCAGCTTAATTAGCAAAACTAGCAACGCCAACGTAATATCAATGCAAAAAAACTTATAAAGCTAGTTAACTTGTAAACTTGTAAGAACAAATTTGAATCTAACAAATGCATATTGCAGTGTGGTAGTGATGTTTAATTTCTAACTCTATTGGTTGACCACTGATCAATAGCATAGCAAGTTAGCGACTAATTAACTCTGCTGCAAAATTTTCTCGGTAGATTACTCTTTTGCGTATATATGGTCCAAATATCACTCTGAAAGCCAACACATTTTAAAATATTTTATAAAATTATTATAGAATTCCAGAAAATACAATTATTTCTGCAAAAAATTTACGCTCCTACTTGTAAGTTTTTTTATAGAATTTGTCCCACTTAATTTTCTAATAGATATGCTTTTCTCCCGAATGATGTCCGAAGAATAAGTCTAGTTTGTTTAAAATTAATACCAACCATTTACTAATGATTTGTACAAAAAAAATCTGCACAAAACGTTTGTTTGTTGAATGAACTTTTGTGTGAGAGTAATGAAAAAAAAAAATTAAGTAACACTCTACTTCAATTCAGAGCAAGGACGAGCCGCAATAATCAAAAGTATAATTAGCAAAGCTAGTATAGCTCCTTACATATTCACAATTTCACAACCTCTTTGCTATTTAAGGCCGAGTGATTGGTTCGAATTCAGCCTTCAGCCTTGTAAAAAAAGACATGTTTATCTTTGTGCAGGGAAGCCATTTCGTTCGGCTAGTTTGCCTAGATGATGGAGTATAGAGAACTGCCCGTGGGCCACCTGCGATGGGTCAACATACGGATCCTATTTCATATACGTACCTGCGCCATTGAACTAACTAATTTACAGAATTGCTATATTATATTTTCCAGAAAAAAAATTGTAAGATATGCAGTATACTTTCAAGGTGAATATCAGATGAATAAAATTGCCTCTAATTTTCCAAACAGAAACTCTTCGTCTCCAATCATTCTAGAGAATTGCCACGTAAAAAAGCAACATAAGTGGCACTGTGGCAGTATACTGAAACCTGATAGATGTGCTTGATGAGTCAAAAAATGGCATAACGAACTGATCAACGGAATTCATTGTGCTAATTAATTAGAGTCATAAGAATTAGGTTCGTTTTTCTTTTATTCTTCAACCTCATAGAGTCGGCAATTTAATAGAGGAACGGAGGAGGTAGCCAGGTATCACTCGTGGAGCCCATTGCTGGGAGGTAAAGTATAAAAGTAACGACAAGATGACTTAATAGAATTGTATTCTGAAGCCTGAAGCAGGCTCATATGGTAGGAATCGGGCTGGATAGAGGCCCCATAATCCACATGGTCGCCTCCAGGAAATTTGCTTTATCAGTAATTGAGCAACCAATTTAAACCAACAACCCTCGTTAAGACCTCAAGTATTTGTATTTCAGATAAATGATGCAACTTTATTTGAGTCTGTGAAGATTTCTAATCAAGAAAGTTCAGAAAATTAAGTAAGCATTTTTTTTGAAGATATATAGTTACTTAAGCTTCTGAACTCTGAAGTGATAGGGAATAAGGGAAATAATTAATTACGACAAAAATTCTACCTTACAAACTATTGGGTCTAAAACAATTAATTAGGCCCAAAACTAAGTATATTGCACTTCAAATTTGTTCTTTTTTTTTGAAGAAAAACAAGGGTCTAGCCCTTGTCTTTTAAATTTAACTTAAAAAAAGTTTGCGATTACAGAATAGGTAGCAAGCTGTTAACTTGGATAGCTAAAGAAAAAAATAAGAAAGAAAATACAAATAAATTTTCTAGCAAGTAAAAAAAGGAAAAGAAAAGAAATGAACAAACAGAATAGATTTATGTATGCTTCTTTAGAGCATGCCATTCAAGCAAAACTTCTTGAACTAGTTCTGTTGGCTCCTTTGTAACCTCCTTGAATATTCTGTTGCCCCTTTCTCTCCATACAATGAAGAAGGCAATTGCTAGCAGGTCCTTGAGTTCAGCTGATAGAGAAGAGTTTAAAATAGAATGGTGTTCCTCTGAAATTGTGAGAGAACACCTATGAGTAACTGTGAAGGCAGCTAGGAATGCTTTGAAGTATGGACAGAAATTGAACAAGTGCCTAACTGTCTCAGAATCTGAAAGGCAGAGGCAACATCTATTTGGAAGGGCCCACCCTCTCTTCTGAAGATTGTCGAGAGTAGCAATTTTGTTTTGCAACATTTGCCAAAAGAAAATATGGAACCTAGGTGGAATCCTCAATTTCCAAACCTTGTTCAAAGTAGTTGCATGAGTAGGGAAGTTCTTGATCAGCTGATAAACAGATTTTGTAGAGAATGACCCCTTTGTCCCTGGTAAATTCCAAGAGACAGTATCCAGACCAGCATTAGAAACTTCAAATTTGTTCTTTATTTGCTTAAATTAAGCATGGAACGAAAGTAGTACTAGTTGAAATTAAACAGCAGAAAAATGTGAAAAATACTACACTGTCAGAAATTATGAGTTTTATTATTTTATCTCAAGAGAGTTTTTTTTTCATAAATATTAGTATTTTTATCAACTTATTTGTATATATCTCAATATATTGTTTTACAACGAGTACATCACTATTTATAATAGCCTTTATAATGTTAACGTTAGCAGTTAGCATCACCTAAAGCACCAACGGTACACTGTACTATTTTGCTATTTTACAATTCTATACCTCTATCTAATTTATTTCTAATTTTTACTTTATTTTTCATTCTTCAACAAGACCTCTTCTTTGAATAACCAAGTTGTGTCCACGGAATTAAGTAACTCTGCTGGTGGAAGATGAACCGGTAGTGTGGCTGATATTTAAACAAGTTACACTACTTGTTGCTGCAGTTAAAGTTGAGAAGCAAAATTTGCCGGGATTCACTGGATTTGCATACATCAGCACAGGCATCTTTAAAGGAAGATCGGGTAAAGGAGCCTCAAACTGTAAGACACTTACTGCTTGTCTGATTGAAGGTCATAAAGTATAGTCGGGATGTGCACACCATAAACCAACCACCAATAACCTCTCAGCTTCTTCAGTTTCAAAATTGCCGATTAGCCGGCTATCAATTGCATCAAGAATGGAATTATTTCCATATAAATCCCACACCCATTTAATCAATACAGCCTTATTTTCATCGTCATGAACCACCACTGGTCTCCTACCACAAGCAATTTCTAGCAACACCACTCCAAAACTATACACATCAGACTCAGTGCTTGCTTGGCCTGTGATGACACATTATGGTGCTATGTATCCCAATGTTCCAGCCGGTATAGTTTGTGCAGCTGAGTTGTGTTCGATGAGCCTTGCGAGACCAAAATCACCCAATTTGGCATTAAAGGAAGAATCTAGCATCACATTACTTGGCTTTATGTCTCTATGCACCACACATTTCTGGCACTCACTATGGAGGTACAAGAGAGCAGATCCAAGGCCTAACACAATCTGATGCCGCACAGGCCATGCCAGAACGCTCTCCTTGTGATAAAGATGGGAGTCAAGACTACCGTTATGCATCAATTCATAAACAAGCAAGAGTTTGCCACGATCATGGCACCAACCAATGAGTTGGACAAGGTTACGATGCCTCAACTGGCTTATAATTTTTACCTCTGATATGTATTCCTGTTTACCTTGTTTTGAGTCCTTGGAGACCCTTTTTATCGCAACCTGATTTCCTTCATCAATCAAGATCCCTCGATAGACTGAGCCAAAACCTCCTTCTCCAAGCTTTTCTTCTTCTGCAAACTCCTTTGTCGCGCCAGCCAACTCGTTATATTGAAACCTTTTTGGTCCCCTCCCTCTCTCAAATTCATCATCCATTAACTCATTACACACTGTCTCTGTCTCTCTAATTATCTTGATCAAGCGGTTTTTATTTATGAGGTACAGAGAAGTTCCCAACAGTATAAAAAAAAGTACAGATGAAACAATAATAGCACCTACGACCCTACTGCTAAGTGCACCCTTCCTCTTACCCACCTCTAAGGTCGAGTTAAAGGACCAAGAATATAATAGGTGAAGCTCGGTTTTTGAGCCTGTAGTTGCTGAGAAGCCAATGGCCACCTCTTCTGGTAGGATGCTCGTTAGGTTCACCTTGGTGGTAATGTTATAGATTTTAGTTGGGTTATCATCTTGTGAAAGTTGAAGGGTCAAATTTTGGGTGAAATTATTGTAACTGATTTGTGCGGTCATATTCTTACCAACAAGGATATTGTCAGGAATTATTCTGTAAACAGTCGAACTGATATTGTTAATATCAATGCCAATATGGCAATCTGTTTTGTTATTAACTAATGACGGGTCCCATTTATAATTGAAGAAGGTGTCAAACTCAACGGCCACCATCTGTTGGGTTGATTCAACTAAAATGGTAGTTGCATTGGGAGCGGAATTAAAAAGGCCTAGACTACCTCCAGTGCCATTTACGACAGGGGGTGGGTATGCAGAGAGGAAGAAAGCTAGCCCGTCCGCGGAGTCAGTCGTGAGATTTAGTATGTTGAATGAGAAAGTTGTGTTAAAATTTGTTACCTCACGATTATTCCTCAGAGGCACTGGTTTGTAGTAGAATGCCTTTCCTGTGCTGTAATGGATACCTGATTGTTTCAGGTTCCTGGTGAGACCACTGCTATTAAGTGGTTGGCAGATATCGTCGGGTCCAGTTGAAGCATCTCCAGTGCAATTTATGATATGATTATAATCGTCCTTTGTGAAGTCGATGTGGAAATTGAGAGAGTGAAAAGCGAGGGGAGACTACGAGAGAGAAAAATAACAAGGATATGAGCAAAGTTTGAATTTTTCTGATTAGTAATGCTATGGCCATTGTTGGATGGAAGCTTGGAAGTGGAAAGGTTTGCCAGTTGTTGATCATGAATCGTTGCACTGTCGCTGGATTGTTGCATGTGTTTTTATCTTAAGCTGGGTGACCGTTGACTTGGTCACGAAATTCCAGGTCTTGGAAGAAACAACAAAAAATACTTTCATCAATTACACAGTTACACTCTGAGTTCGCTTTTACTTCTTAAGTGGGAATGACTTTCGGCTTGGGCACGAATTTCTGGTCGGAAGAGAAATTATATATCTCAATGACTATTGATTCGGCCACGAAATTGGCCTGGAAAAAAAATATGAAGCCCTAAAAAAAAGACCTGGCCGCGAAATTGCAGGTCAAGGGACAAAAAATATATAGACATTCATTGAAGCATTCTATAAAAAAAAGCTGAGAAAAGAAATGTGTTATAACAGTGATTTAATGTGTAAAAAAATTTCAACAAAATATTAACAAATTAACTTTCATTGAAGCATTGTTGGGTTGTTTGGCCCAGTGATTTCGCTCTATTCCGCCAACCAAGTGGTCCTTGGTTGAGAGCAATTTATTTTCAAATTTTTTATAACAAAAATCGTTGGTAATTTCAAGCCAGCCTTCAAAAAACTTTCATTGAAGCATTCTATCAAATACTTGATGACGTCGACATGTGCATCACCTTTAAACCTATGCATCACCTTTAAACCTATCTTACATAGGTTATAAGGACTTCAAATAGTCGTAAACCTAATGCATAGCCATGATAAAAGTGTGGGCTATAGTGTTCACATTAAATAATGGTTTAAAACTTAAAAAATAGCAAAAAAATCTCGGCCTCTCTCAGGCATTTCAACAAAACAAATATATATATATGATCTTCATGATTAGACATCAACATTAGACCTGACAAATGTGGTGAAATGGCACGGAACAGGCCGTTCCGTTAGTCGTTTCGTTAAGAAAATGGCATTGTATTTCATACCGTTTGCCATTCCGTTTAGAAACGGAACAAGAATCCATGTCACTATTGATTCCACTTAAAAATTACATGTATTTTTGCTGAAAACGAAGTGGAACAGTTCGAACGGTACAATTCTCTATTTCGTTTGCCGTTCCGTTATCGAAACGCTTCATTCCGCTCTGCCACTTACCGTTTCGTGAGTGGTTTCACGTCACGGCAAACGGCATAACAACTGCCGTTGACAGCTATAATCAACATATGTTAATGCATGGAAAGTTAGTAAAACTTTTCAACTGCGTGTATGAACTTGTAGAAACTTCACTGAACTTGTAGAAACGTCACTGAGAAGGAATATATATTTAGTAAAACTTCACTACGAAGGCATATGTAGTGATTTTTCCATAAAAGGAGAGAGTAAGAAGGTATATTTTAATTTCTTTGTAGCCAGGGGGCAAGTGCCTCTTAATATCCCTATATGACTCCACCCTGATTTTAGATAAAACTGATATTATCTTTGTAATTGTTTTAAAAAAAAATTATTATTACAACCCAAGAGTTGAGGTGAAACCATTGTTGCACACGTATTCTAGTGTAACGCATGAAATAGTGTATCTAGTTGGTGCATTGCCAATAACTTTTAAAAACTTTTCCTACTTCATAATTTGGTCAGATATATTTTTCTGATACGTATGCAAAAAAAAAAGTGTCCCAATACGAGTACATATAGCCAACCTCCTTACATATTCAATGACTTACAATTATACATTTTATCTAGAGGAGAAATGGTTTTCCACACTTTTAGCAAAACTATAAATAATAAAGTGAAACCTTCTAAATTTTTTATAATAATGAAATTACGATATTATTAGAAATCCACTGATTCAATGAAGAAAGAAATGAAGGAATAGATAAGAGAGGTTCTTTGAATGAGGCTGTCCTGTTTCTGGTATTACCTTGTAATTAATATTTGGAGCAATTTGTTTGATTGTATATTTGGAATCAGGAAAAAAGAGAGAAAGCACTTTGTATTATTCCTTATATAGTTGCATTAATACTTTGCATCAGTTCTATGCTTTAGACTTGATGTGATTGCAGTTAAGGCATGCAATTATAAATAAAGAGCAACATTCTTCACAAATATCACACACTATGACTATGAGCTAACAGCATTAAATTGCTTAAGTCCATGGTTTGATGATCCCTAACAATTCTTAATTTTTAAGTCAGATATTTTCACTTGATTAAGAAAAGTTCTCCAAGAAGTACAACGAGCTAGCAGGAGCACATGCGTGGTGGTAAGCTCACTACATTGGGTGGTGGTAAGCTCACTACATGAGTTGAAATACATGTTAGCGCCGATATTCTGCAAATTGTGTCTCATGCCTTCATCCGAAACTTCCTGGATTTGGTGGGGACAGAAAAATTTAACGAACAGGGTTAGCTCTTGGCTCTTCATGGCAACATTCCTAGTTTAATTTTGTTTCGGAACAATTTATCTATGTTATTAAATCTAACAAATTCCCTCTGTTTATCATAATACACGTCTTTTGGCATTCCAAAAAAGATATTTGTTTCTGCACAAAATTTACGCTACTAAATGCGAATTCTTTTAATCGAATTGGCCCCACTTAATTTTCTAATAGATATGTTATTCTCCGGACTGACGTCCCAAGAATAAATCTACTTTATCTAAAATGCCAACCATTTTCTAATTATTTGTACAAAAAATTGCGCAAAAACATTTGTTTGCTTAATGAATTTGTGTATGAGAGTATTTTTCTTTTTTTAAAAAAAAAGTAACACTAGACATACAATTCGAAACAATTAAGTAAGGACGAGCGCAATAATCAAGCCATTTCGTTCGACATGAAAAAAAATATATTTATACCCGTGTGCAGGGCAGCCATTTCTTTTAGAGAAAAAACACGACGGCCGTCGGCTAGTGCGATGGGTCTAACATTTGGATCCAACCGTCCCACCATCACCCCGGCACCCATGAGAGTATGAGACTGTCAATTAATGAACTAACCAATTTGTATACTTGCTTTTTTAATTTCCAAAAATTTATGTAAGATGTGCACTTGTGCAGTGCAGACGTGCAGTAGTACTTCGCAGTGAATTTCAGATGAATACAATGAACTTTAATTTTTCCAAACAGAAAATCTCCAATCATACTAGGGACCGTTTGGATGGTAGGAGAATAAAAAAGAATAATTTCTTTCTAAGCATTCAAATAAGTTAGAAATAAGGAGAAAAATAGCTTCTTCTTAGGAATAGTTTCTTTTTAGAAATAACTTCTTTCAACAATTATATATACATAATTTCAACAAAATTAACTAAATATTAATAGCTAAATGAAATTTTGTGTGCTCTTTAATTAATACTTTATTTAATATTAAAATAATAATTTTTAATAATTTATTTAAATTAATATTAATTTGTTTATTTCTAACTCACTATCCAAACAACATTTTTTATTTCCGAAATAAAATTTTTTTCACTCTTCCTAATATTTTCTTCCAAAAATTTTTATTCCTTCTTTATTTCTATGCATCAAAACTCTAGACAATTGTCACTTAAAACTTATAAAGCAATACAAGCGGCTGTACGCTGAAAGAGGATCGAGGCACCAGAGTTGAAAAATGGCAAGACCAACTAATGAAGACGTATTACTTTGCAGCCTGTGTCAAGAATAGTCTAAAAGAAAAAAAAAAAAAAAACTAATAGAGTGGAGACAAATGACTCTGCAGCCTTTGTAAAGATAGTCTAAAAGAAAAGAGGCCGAATATGCATATTCGGCCCATTAGAATTAGGTTTTTTTTTCTTACTTTATTCTTGGGCCTGTTTTTTTTTATTATTATTCATCTATGTAGGGCTGAAAACGGTAGTCGTTTCGACCGTTATTTCATTTCGTTTCGTCTAAAACGGAACGGTAACAGTCAAGGATTTTGATTTCGTTTAAGGAACGGAACGGATAACGCAAATAGAAATTCTGTTTCGTCTCAAAACGGAACGGTTAACGAAACGTTCCTGTTTCGTGATCGTTTATTTCGTCCGTTTCGTCTTAAATTATACGGTATTATAATAATTTGATTGCAGATGAGAATGACAGAGAGAACTAAGACATCTATCGATAAAACCTAATTTATCCGCCGCTTCTCTCAACTCTCCAGAGAATCTCCATCTCCATGGCCGACCACTCCCCTTCTCCCTCTCCCTCGCCTCATCCTCCCTCCACACTTCTCTAGACAACAAAATCAATGAAGACACCTCGGTGCCTTTCCTCCAGTCTATAATTATTAATTACTCCTTTAGACCGCTCTTTGCACGCCTGGAGACCTTCCTCTGCCTCCTCGGCCTCTGTCTCTTCTCTCTCTCCGCCGTCGCCGTGCCCTTCCACCTTCTCCCTCTTTCTTCTCCGTCTCCTCTGTTCTCTCCTCTCTCTCCAAAGCCCTCCACCTAATCCCCTTTCCTCCTCCCTCCTATGTCGGTCGTTGCCACCACGGGACTCCTTCCTCAAACACTCAATACTAAGTCCATCGGCAAAGGGTGTATGTTCCTGATGCTGGTCAATTTTCGAATCAAGGTAATCCAATTTGGCTACTTGTTCTGATTTGTCTTGTTAGATCAAGTTTTTTGCCGAGCTTTCCTCTGGCTTTGTTTGAATCGAACATTTTTTTTTGGGCTGATAGCAATTCTTTGATTACTATTGGAAGAGGCAACAATTTGTGTCCATGTGAGCTTGCTTCAATTTCTAATTGCAATCTATCTCCCCCTTTCTAATTGCAAGGAAGGATGCTGGCTTTTGAAGAGTTGTTTGAATTTCGTGAGATATGAGTTTTCTTGATTTTTTTTATTTATGTAGTTAGATATTTTTTTCACTGGTTTGTATTCAGCAGTACATCGCAGAAGATGTACTGGTACATGAAGAGTACTACTTGTGCTGTAAGTATTTTTTTTTGGCAATTAGGCGTACTGCTACATGAAGAGTAGTACTAGTGTGATGTGTATTTGGCAATTAGGGGCACTGTTGCTTGTATGAGAAACAATTAAATAGATGTGTATGTATGAGCATATGAGCGTTGTCAGCCGTGTATGTAATGTAATGCATGTACCAAATGTCCTTAAACGCTTAAAATATTTCAACGTCTCAACTATTTTTTATCGTTCAATTAAACGAAATAGTTAACTGATATCTCATATTTATATGTGCATTTTGGCCGGACTTTACACTTAAATGGTAACTTAAACCCCTATATTCATTGTGTTTCGTGCTATATTTGTCTAGAATTGGGTAATGTTGTGATTTTTGTATTGAATTGCAGGAACTCGGTGGATCAAACTCAATTAATGCATAAAATGGTGGATTTAAGAGAAACAATTGGTCAAATGGAATCAATAGAAGAGCTCATCCTAAGCTTTCCAACACCTAATGAATAGTCTCAATCGGAGTTCGGGTGAAGGAATTATGGCCGAAATACTACCTCTCCTCGGTCTGGAGTCAACTCGGTCCGAGTTGGATCCATCTCGGTCCGAGTTGAAAGTCAGAAAACTGCTAAATTGCCATCACGGTCCGAGTTGGAACCAACTCGGTCCGAGTTGAGAGCCGACATAGTGCATCTGGCAAGTTTTCAAGCATGGAAACTCAATATTTTGGTAAGAATTCTTGCCATGACGCCCTAGCCTCCTTTCCAAGTCCAGAAGATCACTATTTATGCTCCCCTAGGCCAGAAGAAAAGGGGGAACCCACCATACATGAAATTTCACGATCTACCACGTTTTGGCACCTTTCCACCATCGTTCTCGCGCCGAAAGGCGTGGGATTCCACCTTTTGCATCATAGCACGACCATGACATCATCTTTGGAGCAATTCTAGGCGCATCGGCGGCAGAATCAACCCAACCATGACTCTGGACGTTCGGTATCTTGAGTTAGAAGCGATATTTGGTTTATTTCTTCCATTCTCTTGATATTTGATTTGATGGAGTTTGTATCTTATTTTGCTTTCATGTTAGGCTAGATTTATGTTGTCTTAGGAGTATGGAAGTAACTTAGGTTTCGATGTGTTGTGATTTGACTCAATTTGATATGATATGTTTTGTTGATTTATTTTGTTGAGAATTATGTTAATTGCTTGTTTTAATTACTTGGTTAAAGTCTAATTAACTTCTACATGTACGGCCGCATTTAGTTAAGTTCTAAAGTTAGGTTAATCAAGATAATTTAGATAAGTATTTGGGATAAATCGTAGATCCGAAAGTGAGATTAGTTGACACCAAAAGTGTACTTTTAGACAAGTCCAAAAGACCTCTAGATATCCTTATGAACTCCAACAAATAAGTTTAAGTTGATTGAATTTTATATCAAAAGTTGTGAACCAATTGAGTTAATTAAGTTAGGTTGTGATTGAACCAGTGTCTAGTCCAACAAGCGAAAGCTGAGAATTAGAGTATCTAGGTTTGACCAATAAATTCTAGCACAAAGCATAAACTTTCATAAAGAGTCAAAACCATACACTTACACCATCTGTTCGGACCGAACAGATTCTTGTTCGGACCGAACAGAGCGTATATGCTTGAAAAACACCGTTTGATGCACGAAAGTGATAAGTTCTGTGTTCTAGAGTCCAAACCGAGGTGAAAGCTGAACCCTAAGACGTCTTTTATATTGTTAAAACACAAAAAACATCTCTTTAGGCATTTAGATTTTTTTAGATAATTAAAACACCCAAAAATATTTATTTACTTGCACCTTTACATTTAATTTATCAAAACTCCACAAAAATATTATTGTGTAGCTTTTGAAAAAGGATAAGTCCGGTAATCAATTAAACCATCCCTTGGGTTCGACCCTAAAGCTGTACTCCAAAAGACTAGTGAGGTTAGCTCTACGTTTATAAATTTATTTGATTCCTAGGTTTTAAGCCTTCATCAAATTGGCGCCGTTGCCGGGGACGGTGTTGATATTGGATCCTTATTTTTGTATCAAGAGACTAGATTTTTTTTATTTTTCCTTTTAACCCATGCTTTTTTTTCTCTTGAATTGCAGGACTGACAGGTAAACCGAGGAGGAAAAAGTCCCCACCACCCAACGTTAGAAGCTATTTCTTTCGGGGCTTGACTGAAGATCCGAAGCTCCTCAACTTGCACGTCCGATCCGATCAAGACTTAGTGAAATATGGTCAAGCTAGGGGCCTAAAACAAGCGCTTCTTGGAAGGCAACTCAAGAATTTCTCAACTCTTCTCTCTTTCATTTATTTTGTCATTAAAAATAGAAAATACAAAAAAATAAAAAATAAAAAATCTATAAAAATTTGAAAAAATAAAAAATAAAAAATAAATTTTAACTGTAGATTTTGTTTGATTGTTTGTAGAAAAAATTTTGAGGAACAAACGAAAGAAGATGCAATCCGTGCTAGAGCACCATGGGTTACGTGAGCCAACTAACCCCGATCGACCTCATACGGGTTGAATAACAACTCAAAGAATTGATAGAGCCATCTTGGAAATAGAGAGAACAAACTAGGAGCAAATCGACATGTTGGAAAGCAAAAATTGGCTAAGTTCTCTTTTCCCTCCTATTTACTTTTCTATTTGATTGCATGCATTGAGGACAATACTTGATTTAAGTTTCGGGGAGGGAATAGGAGAAAAATCGAACTTTTGATTGAAATTGCTCAAAATTTTTGCACTGTTGTTGTCTAGTTTTGTTTGAAAATTGATTATATGTGCCTAGTTTCTTTCGATTTGGATTTTAAATGATAAATTCGCACTGATAAAACTGTTTTGAAGTCAATAAAAAAATTTTCTCAACGGACCCTAGTATGTTTTGATATCTCTTGTTGATTTTTGCACCAATGGGCCAAATTGAAATATTTTGAAAAAAAATAGAACTCGATTTTGGTTGCTTGAAATTGTTAAAACATTCTAAGTCGATTATCACAAGTTTTTGCCGAGTGAACAGATTTGTATTTGACAAACTTTTGTTCAAAAAAGATTTTATGAATTTTGTCTTGTTGAAATTGCTTTTTAATCGCTTGAATCACCAACGAGCAAACTTAATGGGATAATAAATCAAAATAACTGTGAAAACGAGGACGCACTGAGGCCTTTTTCCACCAACTTAGCCACAAATTGGAGGGTATTGGGTTAAGTATGAATTGTTAGGAATTACAACTCAAAGAAAGCGAGAAATAATTGGACAATTCATGCTTAATTCTACCGGACCCGGTGCGAAAGCATTGGTAAAGGAGTTATTGAGTATTAGGCCCAAGTATACTGTGGTCATAGTCGAGCAACACCCGTCTAACCTCGCTAGCGCGTCATGTGCTAGTTGCACTCAAGGCCGATGATACCGCATTATCCTCTAGTGTGTAAAGCCCCACGGCTCGACTTGCACAAAAAGAAACATATTGGTGAAAAATTGAAATTGCTTTTAAGAGAAGTTTATTATAAAATTTCTGAAATTGATAAAGGACTTTACAAATTTTTGTAAAATATGAAAAAGAACGGGTAATTGAATTTGAGATCGCATTTGAATTGACAAAGTGAAGCTAGAGTTCTTGAATTTGAGAAAAGATTTCATGAGGACCAAGAGATGCATGAATTAATTTGTAGAACACTAAACTTGGTTCTTGAAATTAAATTTTTGTTTGACTTATTTGATTGAAGTGTGAAAACTTAAGGCGTAGCAATTGGTTTCACGACATTTCTTGGTTTGAGATGCAACTCGATGTTTAAGGTTTAAGTACAGTCCAAAATTATGAACTTAGGGCGTTGCTTGAGGACAAGCAAAGTTTAAGCTTGGGGGGATTTGATATTTCATATTTATATGTGCATTTTGGCCGGACTTTACACTTAAATAGTAACTCAAACCCCTATATTCATTGTGCTTCGTGCTATATTTGTCTAGAATTGGGTATTGTTGTGATTTTTGTATTGAATTGCAGAAACTCGGTGGATCAAACTCAATTAATGCATAAAATGGCGGATTTAAGAGAAACAAATGGTCAAATGTAATCAATAGCATTGAAGAGCTCATCCTAAGCTTTCCAACGCCTATTGAATCGCCTCAATCGGAGTTTGGGTGAAGGAATTATGGCCGAAATACTACCTCTCCTCGGTCTGGAGTCAACTCGGTCCGAGTTAGATCCATCTCGGTCCGAGTTGAAAGTCAGAAAACTGCTAAATTGCCATCTCGGTCCGAGTTGGAGCCAACTCGGTCCGAGTTGAGAGCTGACATAGTGCATCTGGCAAGTTTTCAAGCATGGAAACTCAATATTTTGGTATGAATTCTTGTCATGACGCCCTAGCCTCCTTTCCAAGTCCAGAAGATCACTATTTATGCTCCCCTAGGCCAGAAGAAAAGGGGGGAACCCACCATACACGAAATTTCACGATCTACCACGTTTTGGCACCTTTCCACCATCGTTCTCGCGCCGAAAGGCGTGGGATTCCACCTCTTGCATCATAGCACAACCATGACATCATCTTTGGAGCAATTCTAGGCGCGACGACGACAGAATCAACCCAACCATGACTCTGGACGTTCGGTATCTTGAGTTAGAAGCGATATTTGGTTTATTTCTTCCATTCTCTTGATATTTGATTTGATGGAGTTTGTATCTTATTTTGCTTTCATGTTTGGCTAGATTTATGTTGTCTTAGGAGTAGGGAAGTAACTTAGGTTTCAATGTGTTGTGATTTGACTCAATTTGATATGATATGTTTTGTTGATTTATTTTGTTGAGAATTATATTAATTGCTTGTTTTAATTACTTGGTTAAAGTCTAATTAACTTCTAGATGTACGGCCGCATTTAGTTAAGTTCTAAAGTTAGGTTAATCAAGATAATTTAGATAAGTATTCGGGATAAATCGTAGATCCGAAAGGGGAGATTAGTTGACACCAAAAGTGTAACTTTTAGACAAGTCCAAAAGACCTCTAGATATCCTTATGAACTCCAACAAATAAGTTTAAGTTGATTGAATTCTATATCAAAAGTTGTGAACCAATTGAGTTAATTAGGTTAGGTTGTGATTGAACCAGTGTCTAGTCCAACAAGAGAAAGCTGAGGATTAGAGTATCTAGGTTTGACCAACAAACCCTAGCACAAAGCATAAACTTTCATAAAGAATAAAAAACCATACACTTATACCATCTGTTCGGACCGAACAGATTCTTGTTAGGACCGAACAGAGCGTATATTCTTGAAAAACACCGTTTGATGCACGAAAGTGATAAGTTCTGTGTTCTAGAGTCCAAACCGAGGTGAAACCTGAACCCTAAGACGTCTTTTATATTGTTAAAACACCAAAAACATCTCTTTAGGAATTTAGATTTTTTTAGATAATTAAAACACCCAAAAATATTTATTTACTTGCACCTTTACATTTAATTCATCAAAACTCTACAAAAATATTATTGTGTAGCTTTTGAAAAAGGATAAGTCCGATAATCAATTAAACCGTCTTGGGTTCGACCCTAAAGCTGTACTCCAAAAGACTAGTGAGGTTAGTTCTAGGTTTATAAATTTATTTGATTCCTTGGTTTTAAGCCTTCATCATTAACGCAATAAAATGTCTAAGGACGAAACACAAGACGCAAAAAGAAAAAAATTTGCGTATCCTAAACGAACGATTAACGCAAGGCTGTTATATCGTCTTCGTTTTCGACGTTATGCAGGCCTACATCTATGCTTGCTCGTAGGTCTGTCAAACGTCAATACCATAAGCGCAAATTGACTGTTCCGTTTACGTTCCATTTTGGTAACGGAACGAAATTCATATTTCGTTTCGTTCTATTTCGTCAAGCGAAATAGATTTATGTTTCATTTAACGTTCCCTCCTTCAATTCATATTGATTTCAATCCATTTTCATATTCTGTTTAATGTTTCGTTCATTTCTTTCATTTCGTTTTCTTTTCAAAAACGAAGCTGATTTTTTATTTTATTTAACATTTCGTTTGAATGGAACGGAACGAAAACGTGGTGGAATATTGACAGGCCTACTTGCTCGGTAATTTAACAGCGGTAAAGAAGGGAGAATTGTTTTCCTCACACCTCCATTTGAAGATTCACTCCTATTTACACTAAAATGCCCTTCGCTTCCTTCATTTTTTCTCTTGCGACTGTATCTGAAGTTCTGAACTAAGGACATTTAAGTTTTTTCCAAAGAATAGGGAGTGGATCTCTAAAACAGGGACGTGTATGATTATGAAGAAATTCCCGGTGCCCAGGTGTCACTCGTGGGGCCTACTCAAAGCAAGATGGAATGGTTTTATGGTTCTATAAATAATGTGCTGATGTGCAGCGTGAAGCAGGCTGATATTGTGGGAACTGGGCTGGATAATGGCCACCGTCCATATGGCCGCCTCCTGTCATCAGTAGACACTAGACAGTAAGTTAGCTTAACTATTTTAGACAAATGTTACAGCTTTTGTGTGAGTCTATTAGCTTTCTATCTACTTAATTAAGAAACTGTACTTGTTTCATTCCGTGGTACTCCCACTTTTTTCGAGAAAAAAAAAATCTTAATCAAGAAAGTTTGGAAACCATATATATCGTCCAAAGAAAGAGTAATAAGATGTGGTAGAAGTGTAGAACAAATTAAATGGAACAAGAAAAACAGGTGGCGTACAAAGTTCACACAAGAAAAATATAGAATCTTGCCATCATATAAAAGAAAACAAAAGAAAATATAGAACCTTAATTAAGCAATTGAAGACATGAGTGATATAATTAATTAACACATAAACTTGAACATTCAAACATTGGTCCTAATTCAAAGAACTAAGTCCAAAACTAAGTAGACTGCCAATACATTTGTTTTTATAAATTTTCTGGAAACAATCAAGCAACGTACGATACTAGTATTACACAGCAAAACTGCAAAAGTTTTCTGAAAATTGAACAACCTACGGAAATGTGAAAAAAATACTACATTATATGACCTCTTCTTTGAATAACCAAGTTGTATCCAAGGAGTTTGAAGTAATTCTGCTGGTGGAAGACGAACCGGTAGTGTGGCTGATATTCAGAGAAGTTACACTACTTGTTCCTCCAGTTGATGTCGAGAATGAAAATTTGCCAGAATCCACTGGATTTGCATACATCAGCACAGGCATCTTTAAAGGTAGATCGGGCAAAGGAGCCTCAAATTGTAAGACACTTACTGCTTGTCTGATTGAAGGTCGTAAAGTATAGTCAGGATGCGCACACCATAAACCAACGACCAATAACCTATCCGCTTCTTCAGCTTCAAATTTGCCGATTAGCCGGCTATCAATTGCATCAAGAATGGAATTATTTCCAAATAAATCCCACACCCATTTAACTAATACAGCCTTATTTTCGTCCTCTTGAATCACCACCGGCCTCCTACCACAAGAAATCTCTAGCAACACCACTCCAAAACTATATACATCGGACTCGGTGCTAGCTTGGCCTGTGATGACGCATTCTGGTGCTATGTATCCCATTGTTCCAGCTGGTATTGTTTGTGCAGTTGAGTTGTGATCAATGAGTCTCGCTAATCCAAAATCACCTAATTTGGCATTAAATGATGAATCTAGCATCACATTACTTGGTTTTATGTCTCTGTGCACCACACATTTCTGACACCCACTATGAAGGTACAAGAGAGCAGATCCTAGGCCTAGTGCTATCTGGTGCCGCATAGGCCATGTCAGAACTCTGTCCTTGTGATAAAGATGGGTGTCAAGACTACCATTATGCATCAATTCATAAACAAGCAAGAGTTCACCACGATCATGGCACCAACCAATGAGTTGGACAAGGTTACGATGCCTCAACTGGCTTATAATTTTTACCTCTGATATGTATTCCTGTTTACCTTGTTTTGAGTCCTTGGAGACCTTTTTTATGGCAACCTGAGTTCCTTCATCAACCAAGATCCCTCGATAGACCGATCCGAAACCACCTTCTCCAAGCTTTTCATTTTCTGCAAACTCCTTAGTCGCAGCAGCCAACTCGTTATATTGAAACCTTTTTGGTCCCCTCCCTTTTTCAAACTCATCATCCATTGACTCATCACTCACTGTCTCTGTTTCGTTAATCTTCTTGGTCAAACGTTTTTTTCTTATAATGTACAGAAAAGTTCCCAACATTAGCAAAAGAACTATAGAGGCAATCATGGCACCTTTGACCCAACTACTAATAATAATTGTACTCTTCCTATTGTTGCTAGGCCCCACCTCTGACACCGAGCTGTTGCTTGGTCCCATCTCTGACGCCGAGTTGTTGCTAGGCCCTACCTCTAATGCTGAGTTAAAGGACCATGAATATAATAGGTGAAGCTCGAAATTTAAGCCTGTGGCTGCTGAGAAGCCAATGGCCATTTCTTCTGGTAAGATGCTCTTTAGGTCAACCTTGGTGGTAATGCTATAGTTTGCAGTTTGGTTATCATCTTGTGAAAGTTGAAGGCTCAACTGTTGTGTCAAATTATTGTAACTGATATGTGCGGTCATATTCTTATCAACAAGACTATTGGGAATGACCGTGTAAACAGTCGAACTTATATTGTTAATATCAATGCCAATATGGCCATCTGATTGTGGGTCCCATTGAAAATTGAAGTAGGTGTCAAATTCCACGGCCACCATGTGTTCAATTGGTTGGACGTCTTGGATAGTACTTGCATTGACTTTTGAGAGATTAAAAAGGCCGAAGGTACCTCCAGTGCCATTTGAGAGAGGGGGTGGGTATGCAGAGAGGAAGAAAGCTAGCCCATCGGCAGATTCGCTCGAAATTTTTTGTATTTTGAATGAGAATGTTGTGTTAAAATTTGTTACCTCCCCGGTGCTATTATTCCACAGTGGCACTGGTTGTTTGTAGAATGCCTTTCCTGTGCTGTAACCGATATCTGCTTGTAACCGGTTGTTGGTGAGACCAACACGCACAAGATCTTGGCAGTTGCCATCTTTTTGTGGTGAAGCATCTCCAGTGCAATTTATTTTAGCACTATAGTCGTTCTTTGTGAAGTCGATGTTGAAATTGAGAGAGAGTGAATAGTGAGGGGAGAAAATGAGAGAAAAAAATAACGAGGAGAAGAGCAAAGTTTGAATTTCTCTGATTACTAATGCTATGGCCATTGCTGGATGGAAGCTTAGAGTGGAAACTGGAAAGGTTTGCCAATTGTGTTGATCAAGGTTTGTTTGCAGGAGTATGGCAACTTGGCAAGTGTTTCCATTTTAAGTTTGGGTGACCGTTGACTTGGTCACGAAATTCCTGTTCTGGGGAGGAATAATAAAATTAGTTTCATCAATTTCACTATGAGGTGACATTAACTTTTTAATCGGGATGACGATTGACTTGGGCACGAGCTCATAGGTCGGGTGATAAATAATAACTAGTTTCATCAATTCCGCTGTGTGGGTTTTTATCTCAATTAAGTTGGATGATTATTACATGTTGTTGCTGATGGATTCTAATAACAAGAGGCAAAACGTGCGTGATTGGCGAGGCAGATGGAAAAAGATTTGCTCTTTCATTTAGGACTTGTTTTTTTTTTTTTCATATTTGTGTAATAATGTAAGTGATCATGGTTGATCATCTCCATGTGAACTTCTTTTATATTTTGTTCTATATATAGGCTCCGTTTGGATAGGTGTGGGAAGAAGGGAAGAAGGGAAGAAGTGGGAAAAAGTATTGGGAAGTGTGTAACTTTGTGAAGAGTTTGAATTGTTTATAATTTTTTTTTCTTCTTCTTCCTTCTTCTTCTTCTTTCTTCCAACGATCCAAACGCACCCATAGCTTGCTGCTATTCTTAGGTGATGATGGGTCAAATGGTCAATAGTATATATATATATATATAAATCGATGCTTATAAACTTTTTCTTAAAAATTAAATGAACTAACTTACCCTTCGTTCAATATATATTTTATCAAAACTTTTTCACCTAATTAAATTGCCGGTTCAAACACCACTATCTGATGGAGCTAGCTGATGCGTAGCTTGTAAACACTGGCTCCGTTTGGATGGATGCAAGAATAAGGAAATCGCTTCTTTCTACTCCCAAATTTATTATAAACAATTCAAACTCTTTACAAAATTACACACTTCTCAATACTTATTCCCTTATTCTTCTTATTACCACACCATCCAAACGGAGCCACTGTGTAAGCCCGCATGTTCTTGATTTTTTTTTTATTAAAAACAATTCGCAACCCTCTATATAGTCAATTAGAACTTACATCCTCTTCCTCATTGTGGTTAACTTTGATTATGACTTCGAATGTAAGTAATAACATTAATGTTCAAACAATAATTTCAAAATATTCAGTTGCGCAATACCTTGGCTCTATCGTTGGGGCTTTAAAGCGTCTCGAGTGCAATTTTGTTCAAGGTTTGCAAATTGATTATCAAGGTTTATTTGTAAATTGCAGAATTACTGCATGCAAGTCTTTCCATCTTTAGTTGGTTGACCGTTGATTTGTCACCAAAATTGAGGGAGAAATAATAGTATTAGTTCATCAATTTCGCTGTGATTTGATCTATATTAACCTTACAAGTTGGGTAAGTATTGACTTGGGAACGAAATACCAGTTCTGGGAAGAAGTAATAAATATGAGTTACGCCAATGTGACTTTGGGTCCGATCTTAAGTTGGGTAAATGTTAACTTGCCCACGAAATTCTAGGTCACCGGGGCAATAATTAATATTAATTTAATTCAAAATAATAATAATAATAATTCATAATTAATATTAGTGTCATCAATTTACTGGGACGGGTGCTATCATATGATCATATAGTTTAACTGGACGGCAATAATTGATTCGAATCTAGACTTTTTCGTTGACTAGGATATATCTCTATCTCTACTATATTAAAAACACCAATGGAAGGATGTAACATCCAAAAATACAACCTTGATCTGAATGATCTATATCATTGATTGTTTTAAATTTGTAATCTACATCGTTGATTATTAAAACAGAAACTTGATAAAGGGACCAGATTATATCGCAGAACGAAGAGAATGTGTTTACAGTGGTTCATCTCATTTGATCGGAACGCAAAGATGGTTGTTATAATGCGTTCGCCGGTTCGATTCCTTCTAATCGCTTTTTTTTCAGCGCGCCTCAGTTTTTTTTCCTCCGACTTAAAGAGCCGCGTCTCCGCTCAGTCTCATCTCTTCCGACTTCCATCCCTTCGTAAAACCCAACTCCAGTCCGAACCCCCCTATCCAACCATCCATCGCCCCACATCCAACGGTCAATCGCCACCCCAACCCAAGTCCCACGGATCGCCACCCTCATCAAGCCGCGTCTCCACCTCATTCTCATCTCTTCCGACTTCCATCCCTTCGTAAACCTAACTCCAGTCCGAACTACCGATCGCCCCCCATCCAACCATCCATCGCCCCACATCCAATGGTCGATCGCCACCCCAACCCAAGTCCCACGGATCGCTATTTTAAAATTTCAATTTGGTGCTTGATTTATTATTGCGTGCCTATTTAACCAACGATGTCTAAACGAAGGAGAGCAATTTCGATTTTGGCACCCCGATTTTGTCACCTCCTCGCCTATCGGTGCGTCTCTCTCTATCTCTCTCTCTCATTATTCGATTTGATTTTGTGTCAAGGTTTTTGGAAAGGAAATGAGTTTACTGGTAAAAAGGAATAAGCATGCCGCTCATAGCATGTTTCTCCACTGAATCAGATTAATTTACAAAATACTATTTTTATGGAATCTGGCTCTCTGCACGTATAAATTATAATGGATTCTGATAAATAACTCCTATTATCCATGGTACCAGATGTTAAAAATATACTTATCTGATAGTTGTAGTTGATTGCGTTGTACTTGAAAAAGGAGGAAACTCTTCCCATTTGTTTCCAGTTCCAATAATAATAGGCACTCAACAACATTTTATCCTATTGACAATCTGGATAGCACCTGACCAATTTCATTCATTGATCTTGCACATATAGGTATTTCAATTCGTTAAGTTTAATTTAGTGTCTGGGTCAAGCTGTTTTTACCAAAACAAATAGCAGACACAGAATCATGAATATAGGAGTTGCTTATGCAGATAATTAAAAGCTCTTTGATTATTTTTATTAGCACCAGAAAACTGCAGACTGAGGTTCATTTGTAGTTACTTAAGTTGCAAACTATGATTTATACATGCAGAAAATTTGTGGTGGATAAATTTAGAAACTAAAATTTTATTTATGATCCAAGTTTTATATAATCTTTTAGTTTGATCAGCAACTCCTCTCGCAGAAAGAAAGGATATAAAGGAACATTTTATACAGAATTTAGTTAACTTAATGTATATATGATCTCACAAATTTTGCATTATTGGTTTCTGAAAAGAAAAATTTCGACAAAAGATGGGATTAAGCATCCTAATCTTTTTTAAATTTAAATATCTGTAACAACATTAACCTTTTCGATTGATTGTAGGATTTGAATACTATGATGCCGATATACAAGCTAAGTCATCGCATGTATGCTGTTAATGGTACACAAGCTTCAACAACCATGTACGCTCGTATGATTTTCCTGGTAAATAGCAATTTGAATTCATAATTATCAAATAAATGCGATCTAGAACCTACTATCATTAATCATAACAGTTTTTTTTTTTATATATACCTAACTGTATTATGCTTTGTGTTTAACTAGATGCAGCCCCTTCATCCGTTGAGCACGATGGATGCTACAGTTGGACAAGGAATGGGTCAAACTTTGCATCCCAACAGATATGGTGGACCAACCGAGCATCTCTATCGAAGGTACAATTTGCATCCCAGTGTATTTCAATAACTGCAATTACTGGACACAAGTTATAATTTTGTAGTAGCATTAGAATTTTGTATATATCAGATTAATTGAAGGGCCATGAGTTTCCCTTTGAATATAATGAATAAGATAAGGCATATTTGGAATTATATCATGAATATATTTAAGACTTGAATGGCATATTGGACATTTATTTGTATGCACGACATAACCACTTCAATTTTGATTTTACTTATTTTATTTATTTATTTTTTTTGTTTTGCAAACTTTCTTTACAAATGGAGTTTATAACTTTAACATGTTCAGGAAGAAACCAAGGAGGAATAAATTGAAATTCGAGCATGTAGCACAAAAATTCTCACTGTCAATCAAAGATGCTGCAAGAGAGCTCAAGGTATCTGTGCCAACACTGCAATTAAGGTGCAGAGAGCTAGGTATCCCGAAGTGGCCATACCGAAAAGTTCGAAGTTTGGAAACTCTGATAGAAACTATGGAGGAATTAGCACCCCGTAGATTTGAACATGCGATCAGCAAGGTTCGAGATGAAATAAAATCGATCAAGTTAAATCCCTCAATGGAAATAAAGTATGAAACCGAGAGGCTTAGGCAAGAGATTTATGATTTCAAATACAGCTGGCAAAGGTCATCTGGATTGACTTCTTAAGAGTGCATAGAAGTGTGAACTAGCGCAAGTGATTGATTTAGCAAATGAAGGACAAACTGCAATAGAATTGATTTAAACCTCTGTTAGTAACAATGTGTGTCAGATGTAACCTCTGTTAGTATTGATCTAATTTTAGTCAAGGTCTGAATGCTAAGGATATTTTCATTTATATCTCTCGAAGAGTTTTTCAAAAGAAAATAATAATGTAACTTAGAATCTGTCCTCTCTTTATGAAATAGACTTGTATAGTGAGTAATATGTGATTGTTAAGATTAGACCATGAAGAAGCAATGAGAATATACCCTTGCATATTTCCTAATCAGTACTTGTTGAGTTCATGAAGTCTTGACTTGTTTGTAATTGTTTTTGTTAATTTTTTTTTGTTCCAGCAAATTTAGGTGTAAGAGTAAGGAATACGGTGATCGATTACTGCATCCGTAAGGTATCATTTACCCTGCTCTAGATCTTTTTTTTTTTGGAATTTCGGGTTAATACAATGTGCTAAACAAATGGACTTTTGGTTAATAAATGTTTGTAAATTTCTGGGTAAATAACTGTCAGGTTTACAGAGAATCTGACATGACGGCTATTGTTTGTTGTGACATTTGCTAATAATAGGTTTACTGTGTCTAGAGAAGTACCGGTATGCATTTGTACATTGCACACTTTCAACCCTTATGTTGTATATTATCTCTAAGAATTGTTGGTTTTCCTCTCAGGACCAAGCTTGCTCGAGATAGAGGCAATTTCTCTTGTTGTACAACTCCTACCAGCCTCGACTCGAA
Organism: Rhynchospora pubera; assembly: GCA_028095005.1. Taxonomy (NCBI): domain Eukaryota; kingdom Viridiplantae; phylum Streptophyta; class Magnoliopsida; order Poales; family Cyperaceae; genus Rhynchospora; species Rhynchospora pubera. The sequence goes on from CM051461.1 coordinate 42,092,980, forward strand.
AGACCTATTTGACCTCTAACAATAAGGTTTTTACAATTTCATAAGTGGGCTCTTTTGAACATTCAACTTGTTTTTGTCTAATACATTTTGATTTCCTTTTACTGGGAGCAAGAATGCTTCATGGGTAATACACAACCGAAATGTTGATAAAGAGGAAGTTTGAAGAGCAAAAACAAGCAGCTGAATCACAACAAGCAATTGAGTTAGTGTAGCAATTGAGAGAGAGAAACATAAATGAAATGAAATGAGACTGGAGTCTATTTATAGTGGAGGTCTGGCTAAAATGATAAATATTTTAGATTATTTAATAAATAAGTAAGTAAAAAGGAATTACTTAGTTACTGTTTCTGTAAATATTAATACTATTTATAAAGATAACTGAGCCTATTTATAAAGATATTAATTATAAAAAATTATTTATATAAATACTGATTACTTAGCTACTAAAAATGTGGATAAGATCAAATAGATATTTTCAGAAATTTTCAAACTGGATAAACATGGATATTTCTCAAATACGACCTTAGAATTCGATGCATTGCAAACAGATCCTAAAATTCAGGAATGTGACATGTTTTATTGTTTGTAACCAACTTTGGCTTTAATGAAAGCAGACAATCATAGCTTTTGATTGCTTTTTTTTCCAAAAAAAAAAAAAATAACCTTGGGCCTAAACAATATTTTATGAAAGCAGTAAAGCAAGAGTAAATTGAGCCTTACAAGGAATTCTGTAAAACAATTGGAAGAATGAGTTGGGCCTAAAGAAAACCCAGCTTATACAATCCGTACAATTAGAAATTGTGTATTCTTTAAGGGTGTGTTTGGATAGGCCGGGAAGAATAGGAATAAGAAATTTCGGTTTGCGTGCTTATTTTTATTCTCGTGTAACCCAAACAACATAAGAATAAGGAACAAGAGTTCTTATTCCTATACTAACAAAATCATGGTATAAGAATAAGGAATAAGGATAAGCACGCAAACCGAAATTACTTATTCCTATTCTCTATTCCCAACTTATTCCGTTGCATCCAAACACACCCGTAAGCTACTAATTAACTCGATTCCAGTAAATTCTATTCGATACAAAACCTGTCCAGAGGAAGTAGACTTAATACCTGTCCCGTGGGTACTTTTATCTTTTAAGTTTTTTTAGCTTTATTTTTTGTCATAATCCCGATTGGAACAGAGAGAGAAAGAGCAGTGACACGGAGTAGCAAGTATGGTCAGGTACTCAGGTGTCACTCAGGGGACCCACCTCTGGTGGAGTGGTGGTGTAAAGTAATCACAGATTGCATTGTAGATGTGCAGCCTGAAGAAGGCTGAGATTATGCGAATTGGGCCAGATTAAAACGAACAAAGTGCATAATAAGATTGCTTGAGGCTGTTAGCTTTATAATTAGTTGGAAAAGAATGAAAAAGTATATTTGTCTAAAATCAGTGGTCTTCTAAGCTGAGAAAATATTATATATCGAACATTAATTAAGCATCTAAGCGATGAGTGAAATAATTAATTACAAAAGGAACTCATCCTTTCAAACACTTGGGTCCAAACCAACGCGGCCGAAAACCAGGGGAAGTGCTTTGAGAGCAGCTAATTTTTTTTTTCAAAATGACCAAATTGCCCTTCTCAAATTTAATAAATTCACTGATCTTTTTTCATAGATCAATATCTTGTCTATTTTGGAAAATATAAGGCTATAGAGCAAGAAGAAAAGAGGGATAAAAAAACGGAATTACTTAGGACCATCCTTCCGATTCTATCATCCCATCATCCTCACGCGTACGTAACTAACTCCTCCCTCACGCATACACTCTCTTCCCTTCCCCTCCTCCGTACACTATCTCCCGCCCCTATCCCCTCCTCCCTCCCACGTACGTTGTCCCCCTCCTCCCTCCTACATACGCCGTCCCTCCTCTCCCTCCTCCCTCCCATGTACACCGTCCCTCCCTCTTTTCCTCTTCCTCCTACACACTTCATAACTGTTGAAGTTAATATATTTAAATGTTGAAGGCAATATCGTAATTGTTGAAGTTAATATATGTACTGTTGAAGTTATATATGTAATTGTTAAAGTTAATATGTTATATATGTAATTGTTGAAGTTAATATATATAACTGTTGAAGTTATACGTGTAACTGTTGAAGTTATATATGTAGCTGTTGAAATTATATATGTAACTATTGAAGTTAATATGTTATATATGTAACTGTTGAATTTAATATATATAACTGTTGAAGTTAATATATATAATTGTTGAACTATACATATTTAAATGTTGAAGGTAATATTTGAAGTGGGCAAATTTAAATTATTGAAGTTGACATATATATTAGCTTCAATAGTTATATATATTAACTTCCACGTACGCTGTCCTCCCCTCTCCCTCCTCCCTCCCACATACACCATTCCTCCCTGCACCCTTCGCCCTCCTCCTCATACACACTTCATAATTGTTGAAGTTAATATATTTAAATGTTGAAGATAATATCGTAACTGTTGAAGTTAATATATATAACTGTTATATTGAACTTGTTGCAGAGATGGAATAGAACCAAAGTTTATCTTTCTGATATTAATTTCAACAGTTACGATATTACCTTCAACATTTAAATATATTAATTTCAACATTTACGATATTAGCTATTTGAAGAAAATATCTTTCCGAGGGGATCGTTTCGAGTTAGGTTTTGATTAAACCAACAGAGAGATGCATGCGGTTTCAGGTTGTGTATAGCGGGTTGTTGTTGTGGCGTATGGCTGTGATGATTATCGAGGTGCAGCTGAAGGATGAATATGCCGAGGTCACCATGGCTATACTTCTTAAAGGATTCGCATCTCTAGATCTGAAAGACAAGAAAGAATTGTAGGGGAAACTCAATAGGCTTTTCGTGCACTAACACATGTCAAGACTGGTACAGCTTTACTAATTTTAACAATTACAACATTAACTTCAACAGTTATCTATTTAATTTCAACAATTACGATATTAATTTCAACATTTATATATAGTAATTCCAATAGTTATGAAGTGTTAGGGAGGAGGATGAGGGGGAAGGGAGATGGGAGAGGGGTAGGACGACAGCGTATGTGGAAGGGCAATGGAGAGGAGGTTAGAGGGGAAGCGTACGTGAGAGGAAGGAAACAAAGTGACGAAGGGAGAAAGGGATGAGCGTACACTGAGGGATGATGGAATAATTTCCAAAAATAAAAAACGCGTTATGGGGATGACGGGAATGATGGATATTGGGGATGATCTTTATCAATCCCGATAAAAAAATTATGTGTAGGAAACCGTTATATGTTATCATTTTATTTTCTTCAATGTTCACTACACAAATCAACAAAAATTTTGCGTGTATGATGATATGTGATTTTTGTTAAAAAAAAAAAATTCATTTAGTCAAGAATCTAAAAAAAAAAAAACACAGATAAGAAAATAAATTGGATAATAAATCTTGATTGATGGTAAGGACAGTTTAGATATTTAGAAAAAATATATGTTGCTCAAAACAAAAACCCACACTTCCCGAAAACAAGACAGCCATTACTTTTTTTTTTTTTTTGAGAAAATTTGATTTATGCCATTACGAAACAGTTCAATTTTAAATATGCCATTAAAAGAACAAATTGGATATATGCCACGGTAAAACTGAAAAAATTCAAAACATGCCATTATTTTTAATAAAAAATATTTAAAATAAGTTCTGAAAATAAAAGAAAACTAAATTTGAATGTCATGTTTTTTATTATCCCTAAAACACCCTTAAAATTAAACGCTTCTAAGATATAAATAAATATAAATGAAAAGTTAATTCTTTCATTGGCGCATCAGGGATTCTTTGAATCCTTCTTCCTGTCTACACACAACCGCCCATCTTCTTTTCATACACTCACAACAGAGACCCTCCTCCGCGCTCCCGTATTCTCCGCCCGCTCAACCCGATGCCATGGCAATAAGGTGAAGAGGTGTATGAATGAGTAAGCAAAAAAAAGAGAAGGTCTTGCTAATGGGGAAGAACATCCTAGTGGAATAAGAGCTTGGAGAAATAGGTAGACGAGAATCATTGTTCATCTTGGCAAACCATCAAACAGATTATGGGCGTGTTTTTAGACAAGGTGATGCTAGAACGGAGAAGAGGTAATATACTCATTTAAATTGAGTAGTGGTAATAAAATTAATTCTGATAGTTTTGTAATAGAATAAAATTAGTTATTCCTTTTGCGATGGCATATCATAAATTTCAAACTTTTCTGATGACATAAACAAAAATGCCCCTTTCTAAAAATTATATTATTTATAGAAGCAATCAAGAGATGAAACTACAGCAAAAGTTTTCAAGTTGAACAGCAGTTACACGGCTTCTTCTTTAAATAACCAAGCTGTGTCCAACGAACTGGATGTAACTTTACTGGTGGCAGACGAACTGGTAGTGTGGCTGATATTCAGAGAAACTACACCACTTGTTGCTCCAAATGAAGTTGAGGACGAAAAATTCCTGGAATCCACTGAATTTGTATACATCAGCTCAGGCATCTTGAAAGGAAGATTGGGTAGAGGAGCCTCAAACTGCAAAACACTTAATGCTTGTCTGATTGAAGGACGTAAAGTATAATCGGGATGTACACACCATAAACCAACGATCATTAGCCGCTCAGCTTCTTGTGCTTCAAAATCGCCATTTAACTGGCTATCAATTGCATCTAGAATTGAGTTACTACCATATAGACACCAGGCCCACTCGACCAATCTAACTTTACTTTCATCCTCTTGAAGCACCACTGGCCTCCTACCACAGGCAATCTCTATCAACACTACTCCAAAGCTATATACATCAGACTGGGTGCTGGCTTTGCCTGTGATGACGCATTCTGGTGCCATGTATCCCATAGTTCCAGCCGGTATAGTTTGTGCGGCTGAGTCATGTTCGATGATCCTTGCTAGACCAAAATCCCCCAATTTAGCATTGAAGAAAGAATCTAGCATCACATTGCTCGGTTTTATGTCTCTATGTACCACACATTGCTCGCACTCTCTATGGAGGTACAATAGAGCAGATCCCAGGCCTAGTGCTATCTGGTGTCTCATAGGCCATGTTAGAACTCTGTCCTTGTGATAAAGATGGACGTCAAGACTGCCGTTATGCATCAATTCATAAACAAGCATGAGCTCACCACGATCATGGCACCAACCTAGGAGTTGGACAAGATTTCGATGCCTCAACTGGCTAATTATTTTTACCTCAGATATGTATTCCTTTTTTCCTTGTTTTGAGCCCTTAGAGACTCTTTTTATGGCAACATGAACTCCATTATCAACTAAGATCCCTCGGTACACTGAACCGAAGCCACCTTCTCCAAGCTTTTCATTTTCTGAAAAATCCTTAGTTGCAGCAGCTAATTCATTATACTGAAACCTTTTTGGTCCCCTCCCTTTCTCAAACTCATCGTCCATTGTATCATCATACACCTGCTCAATATCTTTCCTCTTCTTGTTTACATATTTTCTTCTCAGAAAATACAACAATATTCCAAGAAAAAAAAGAAAGATAACAACAGATGCAACTACAGCACCTATGATCCAACTGTTTAGACCCTTGTTATCTCCAATGCTACTAGGAACTGCCTCCAAAGTTGATTCGAAGGACCAGGAATATATTAGGTGATACTCGACTGCTGCGCCAGTGGAAGCTGAGAAACCTATGGCCACCTTTTTTGGGAGGATGCTCTTCAGGTCAACCGTAGTGCTAATACTATAGTTGATTGTACGATTATCTTCCCTTGAAAGGAAGAGGCTCATATTTTGTGTTAAATTGTTGTAACTAATTTGAGCGGTCATGTTATTATCTATAAAAAGATAATTCGGAATGATCTTGTAGACAGTCGAGTTAATCTTGTTAATGTCGATGCCGATATGGCTGACCGTCACGTTATTAGACTCCAGGGGATCCCATCCATTGTAAAAGGTGTCAAACTCGACTGCGAGAATATGGTTGGCTGATTCAATGAACAAAGTGGAATCATTGAAAAGGCCAAGAGAACCACCTGCAGCATCTGTGGTTGGTGGTGGATATTCAGAGAGAAAGAAAGCAAACCCGTCGCCATACTGATTTTTACTGCTAGTTACTTTAAAAGAGAAACTTGTGCTAAAGCTAGTTACTTCCCCGGTTGTGTTGTCCCACAAAAGCATTGGTTGGTTGTAGAATGCTCTGCCACGCTGGTAAGCGTTATTCCCTACATCCAAGACTGAATTAAGACTGATTGCGCCTAATTGTGTTACATGACTAGCAGTTCCAGTGTAATTGAAGCTAGCGTGGTCGGTCTCGGTGAAATTAAAATCGAAAGAAAGTGAGTAGCAACGGGAAACTATGAAAGGGAAATAGATTGAGGAGAAGAGCCAAGTTTTGATTCTTTTGCTAACTGATGATATGGCCATTGCTGGATGGAAGCTTGGAAGTGCTAAGGTTTGTCAAAGGCTGATCAGAATAGTTGTAAAGAGTTAAATTATTTCTACTTTTCTTGCAAAGAGTTTCTATTTAATTGCGTAGTGTTGTTTCTGACGATTAATTGGGTCAAAGAGAGCACAGATTGCTGAGTCAGAATTCAGAACTCATAACGCTTGACCATGACTTGTCCTAAAACGACTACATAAGTGGAGAAAATTATAAACGAATATTGATTTGATCAATTCCCTTGTGGTGCTATTGCGCTTTAATTCCATTCGCTGTAATTGAATGTCCTTATCAGTGCTTGAACAATATTCATATCATATGACCATGTCATTAGAAATCTGAAGATAGCAGTAGCAGAGTTGCTAGTCTTTGACAAATATATACTTGTTGTACCGACCATTTGTAACATATTTTAAATAGTCAACAACTCTATAATAAGTTGATGTTGACGTTTCTATTACTGGGTCTGAGAATTAAACAACCTTGGACTAAAAAATGTTTTAAAAGGAGAAAATAGTGGCCCTCAAATAATTAATTAAGTGGCCTAGTCATCAACAATAAAAAAAAATGAAATTTCAACTATAGCTTAAATGTACCATTTGATGAGGCTGATTTTATCACCTTCGTATCTAATAGAAACTGCTAGATCAAGCGGTCCAGAAACAAGATTCTCTGTTTCATCCTTGAAAAAACTATTGCATCATATCTGGTTGATAAAATTATAGTTAATTGAACCGCATATTAACAGCCACGGGAAACCCTCAATCCCTCATAGTTTCAGGGGCGTTTGGCAACATTCGATTAGTGAGATCAAGGAACAAAGTTAGTACTTTTAAGCAATTGTAGATTAACAAAATAGTTTACTTACCAATAAATTAGACTTATCTCATGCACGCCAAACGGTCTATTAGTGAAAAAGGATAACTCTGAAACCCTGTAATTTTTCATGAATTAAAATGTGCAATTAAAAGTTAAGAATAAATTTTTATCTGTAAAAATTTGTAATTTGGATACAATTTGAATTTGAAGAACCATAATTAAAATTTAGGAAGCAAAAAATAATACATTTCTAAATAAATATCTAGAACCTTGGAACTAAATTCTGTACATTTAAGTCCATCAGTTTCGTGCTTTAATCCCTTGATTTATTTTGCCCTTAGGATCTATCTCTATTATAATTTTGGCCACACTGTTTTGCCACAGATGATCTCGGACCTCAAACCCGTCCCTTTCTCCTCCAACACTTCTCCAAGAGAAAAATCAACAGGCAAGCGAAGCAGGAGACAAGAGTAGTGGCCAAAGTGCGAGCGATTACGGCGGAACAAGAAGCGTGTAGGACGGAAGTTGGAGAAACCGAGAGAGAAGAGAGAGGGATAGAGGCGTGAAGAAAGTCTACTACTCTCCTCTCAGCAAAAGAGGAAGAATGCAGAACTATTGGCTAGACGATCAACCGTCAGGATTCCGCTTTCTCTTTACTGGGTCTCATCACCTTGGTACTTTTTCCTATTATTTGAATTTCCTGTTTATTTATCTTACAATATTGTGGTTGGAAATTTATGCTGAGGCCATTTTGATATGGCTGAATTTGGACTGTTTTTCAAGATGTTTAGTGACATGAGCTCGGATTTTGGGAAATTTAACTGTAAACAAATAGTCCCTTTCTTTTGATTGATCTGCACCAGTGAATTGATTTTTCTCCCTGGTTAGAGTTGGTACCAGTTCTGTTCAGTACCTGCCTCGATTTCCTACTGGTAAAGAGTTGATTTCCAAAGACTTGATTGTTTACTTGAAATGTTTGCACATACCATTTATAATTTTGTTTGGTTGTTTCACCAGCTGTCGAGGATTAATGTCGAGAAGAGGTAGATGGGGAGCAATTTGTACGCAAATTGTCCAGAAAAAAGGAGAAAAATAGGGAAGAGTGTTAAGCACAGCGCCAGGTGTCATTAGAAGCTTAGATGTTTTACATCAACATTTCTGTTTTCTTTTTAGTTACTGAGTTATTCTTTATTTAATAGGCTGAGACAACAGCAAGGTAGCCAAGGAAGATAATGCAGGACATATATGCTGAGATGCCAACCTAAAAAAATTAAGAGCATGGAGCCCTAGAGTCTCAGCAGGTTCGGTGAGTATCACTAATTTTTTGTGGTTCCTAAAACCTTTGAAATATCATATATTTACACTAAAACAAATGAAAATTGAATAACACTGAGAAATGTCAACAACTATCACATACCCTGCTGTCATGATGTCTCCAAAAGAATACCTGAATTGCCCTCAGTTAAGTAAACCAGGACATATATGTTGTTCTGATCTCTTGGAGGGGTATTTGATCTTGCTAGGTTACTACATTTTTCATAGTTTGTTATATGGAAGATTTGATTGTTCCTGGTGAAAACATTTCCTGCAAGTTTGTGTTTGTGATGGTTGATAATTTTTGCACTTCATACACAAACACCTGCAAGGCTGTAACTAAGATGAGGAATTTTTCAAAAGGAAATTACTAATTGGTCATGGTTTTTAATCTTGTAGAACTGAATCAATTTGTAACCGATAAACTTTGTGACCAGGGCACAACACAGAAAGCTTCCTTTTGTATGATTTTGAGCTTACCCAGCACCTTGCATATGAAGTTTCTTTGTCCACTCTTTGCTGATATGAATGGGTCATATTCTTTAAATGAGAGATGCATAGCAAAAGACTTAGACTATATGAGCACTGCAAAGATTTATTTGAGTTATTAAAAATGATGTAGAGACCAAAATGTCATACCTGTTGGAATATTTGAGAACCTTAAGTTTCCTTACTGTATGGTCTTGATGAAAATGCAGTCATAATTTTCGGACCATTCATACCAATGAATGGTGAAATTGTGAAATTCAAATAAATTCTTTTCTATATTGAAGGGGGCATATTTATTATCATTATTATTGTTATTAACTTAATCTGTAATTTATGTCTTTCTATTTGTTAAAGGGGAAGATCATCCAACTGAGGTGATGATCAGCATTGGAAAACTGCCCTTTAGAGGATGGCAGTAGCAGCAAACCAGCAACAGTGAAGGTGGTGATAGTATTGTCAGCTTACAGCATGAGGTCAATGTGGTAGACAATAATATGGTAGGAGAAGCATTGGTAATTTGCTAGTACTATGCTGCTGAGGTATTACGAGAAATACAGATACAATTCAAGAAGGCGTGTGAATCTGCAAATCCAGTCAAATGATGGTGCATGCAATTTTCATAAAATAGTAAGGTTGAGTTGCTTTTCTAATTTCCGTGTAATATCCATTTGTCGGCATGATTTTATGTTATCTAGATTTTTTTTTTAAAAAAGCAACCTTTTCGGTTACCAGTTTCATTAGAGAAACAAGGAGTTTACAAAAAGTAACAAAAACAACAAATAAATATCCAGGAAATGAGAGCTACATCCCTATCTCACCTGAAAACTCGCAACTGCACCCATTTAATCGCCCATCCTATGTAACAGTACAAGTTGCCTTAGACTTATCACAAACACTAGCTCAAAATTACAAATCTAAAAGCCAGAACAGAAACCATCAGTGACTTCGTGACTTCTATGCCTTTTGTTATCCTGCTGCCTGTTGAAACAGCCTTTTTGTGTGCCCCTTCAGAGAAACAACCATCTTCATTGTCTCCTCCTTCATTTCTATATGTTATCTAGATTTTGAATTCAGATTTTACAGAAAGCGCAGAGTACTCCTTTTTGCATTTCTATTTTATGTTACAGAATACTGATATTTATTCATGATGATTATCATTTTCATTTCCATGGAAGTCTGAGCCTGATATCGGTTGGCATAAGCTAGGATGCACTGAAATTCTTGGGTCTATCCGTTTCAGAATAAAGAAACTTATTAAATGAAGTAAGATTTAGTTGGATACAGACATACAGTTCCTTCGTGTCACCACTCACCAAGTATTGCTCAAGTCTTGTAGTCGGAATTTGCTTTGAGTTTTGACTTTTGAATTGATATCTAGCTACTCCAAAATTAGCAAAGAGACGGGAATATGAAAACCTAAGATCATTGAAATGGCCCAAATCCCCAAATATATACAAGATCTAAATAAATACAACCTACACTGAAATATTCAATCTCATCAGGCCCAAGACACTTGATCCAAAGGACCAAATTAAAGATGAACCGTTCCAAATTACATACTTAGTTTACAAGAAACCATTAAACCAAATAACATAAAGAAACAACGAAACAAATCAACATGTTTAAAATTTTCTGAAATAATTTGCACAAACGTCCAAACTAGAAGTGTTACATGCCATTTTATCTGGTCGGCCAACTTGAATCTGACAAACTGGAAGCTTTCATTGCATTGTTGCTGGACAAACAAGCAGCGTGGCTGATAGTTTAATTAAGAAGCTGCACCACTTGATCTCCAGAACGATGCGTACAATGGAAACTCACTGCCATCGAATGAAGATGCATATGTTGGCATGGGCATCCTTGGAGGGAGATTAGGTAAAGGAGCTTCCAAAGTTAATGCATTTATTGCTTGCCTGATTGAAGGACGTAGAATATGGTTAGGCTGTGCACACCATAAGCCAACGACCATTAGCCTTCCAGCTTCTTGTGCTTCAAACTCACCATTTAGCCGGAGATCCATTGCGTCGAGGATTGACCCACTCCCATAGAGGCTCCAGACCCATTCTACCAATGGAGGCTTACTTTCATCCTCTTGGAGCACCACTGGCTTCCTACCACTAGCTATCTCTAGCAACACTACTCCAAAGCTATATACATCAGACTCTGAGCTAGCTTTGCCTGAGATGATGCATTCCGGTGCAATGTATCCCATTGTTCCTGCAGGAATTGTTGTTTGTGCACCTGCCTGATGATCAATTAGTCTTGCTAAACCAAAATCACCCAATTTGGCATTGAAAAGAGAATCTAACATTACATTACTAGGTTTGATATCTCTATGCACCACACATTGTTCACACCCCTCATGGAGGTACAAAAGAGCGAATCCAAGACCTAGTGCTAGCTTATGCCTCACAGGCCATGCTAAAACTCTCTCCTTGTGATAAAGATGGATGTCAAGACTACCATTATGCATCAATTCATAAACAAGCAATAATTCACCATGGTCATGGCACCAACCTATTAGCGGGACAAGGTTGCGGTGCCTCAACTGGCTTATAATTTTTACCTCAGATATGTACTCCTTTTGTCCTTGTTTTGAACCCTTAGAAACTCTTTTTATGGCAACATGAATTCCATCATCACCTAAGAACCCTCGATAGACTGAACCAAAGCCACCTTCTCCAAGTTTTTCAGCTTCTGCAAAATTCATAGTTGCGGTGGCCAACTCATTATATTGAAACCTTTTCCGTCCCCTCCCTTTCTCAAATTCATCATCCATTGACTTCGTAAACACCATCTCTATTTCTCTGTTTTTGTTAATCAAATGTTTTTTTCCTATAAGGTACAGAAAAGTTCCTAACAGGAGCAAAATCACTACAGAAGCAATAATAGCACCAATGATTCCATTGCTAAGTGTTCTCTTTCTGTTGGTACTAGGGATGACCACATCCAACGATGAGTTAAAGGACCATGAATATAATAGGTGAAGCTCAAACAATTTGCCCGTGGTTGCTGAGAAGCCAATGACCACCTCTTTTGGCAGGATGCTTTTCAAGTCAACCATTGTGTTAATGTTGAAGTTTATTGCTGGGTTATCATTTTGTGAAAGTTGAAGGGTCAATGTTTGTGTTAAATTATTATAAGTGATACGTGCTGTCATATTGTTATCTACTAATAGACTGTTGGGAATTACCTCGTAAACAGTTGAACTGAGATTGTTAATATCAATGCTAATATGGCAATCTGTAAAGTTATTTAGTGATGGGGGATCCCACTGATAATTAAAGAAGGTGTCGAATTCGATGGCCACCATGTGTTGGGTTGGGTCAACGGCAATGGTGGTTCCGTTGGCAGTTATATTGAAAAGGCCAAGAGTACCTGCAGCGCCATTGAAGAGATGGGGTGGGTATGGAGAGAGGAAGAAAGCCAGCCCATCCGCAGACCTATTCGTGGTATTATGTATTTTGAATGAGAAAGTTGTGTTGAAATTTGTTACCTCACCAGTGTTATTGTCCCACAGTGGCACTGGTTGGTTGTAGAAAGCTTTTCCCGTGCTGTAAGTCATACCCGATGCTGAGTCCTTGGTGAGACCAGATTTCACAAGATCTTTGCAGTGACTGTCGTTGAGTGGTGAAGCATCTCCGGTGCAAGTTATGTTGCTGTAGTCGTTCTTTGTGAAGTCGAAGTTGAAAGAAATGGAACAACCAGGGGAAGCTAAAAGGAATAAACAAAATGAGAGGAGTAAGGCTTGAAATCCTTCGCTGATGATTGAAATGGCCATTTTGGAATGCAAGGTTTGCTAAGTTTGCCCTGTTTAATTAATGTACAGTTTTTGTTCTTTCTATACTGTGTTTCCTTCTTTAATATATGTCGTTGGTTTATCATATTTTTATTTCCAGGAGTTTATTGGTTTGGATGGAGAGGATAAGTTCATTTCTAGGCCAATGGGCTCAAAGTTGACCATGGATTGGCTGATATAGTTAGACGGTGATTGAAACAATAAAAAAAAAAAAAATTCTTATTAGTTTCTGAACCCAGTTTTTCTAGTTAACTAGCACAATTCAAATGATGACAGTGTCACCCCTCAGTTTTCCTAATTAGTTTCAGAACCCTCCATATATATTCAATTAGGACGTATCCTCCGCTCCTCCATAGTGATCTTAACTTTTAATTATAACTTCGAAAATAAGTAACAATGATTCAAAAGAATTTCATATAAGCAGGTGCTTACATGAGTGAAGAGCAGGCTGTAGCTAGAAATTTATGTCAGTAAAGTATATAAATTATTTTAAAAAAAATATATATGTGCGACACAACATTTAATTAGGAATTGATGTCGTAAATTCCTTTTATGCAATTCGCGAGGAAGGGGAAGGTGATACATCAGGAACAAATGCCATCTGGATTCATGTGTAATTTTTCAAGAGTCACTATGTGATTAAAATCAAATTCGATCTGGTCATCTGGATCTTTCAAGTTTTTGAGATGGTCCTTTTTTTCATTTATAAACCAATTCTATCTCAAGTAAAAATATTTTTTTCAGTTGGATCTAGACCCACCAAAAATGCCCTAGCTTCACCCATGGTAAAGAGCCACATCATTAAAAACAATTCATCACAAGTCATCACTGATTCTAAAATGTGAAAATTAGTCGTCATCATTACTATTTTTTATTATTTACGAAGTCGTCATCATTATTAATTGTACCCTTGTTCATTGTTAAACGCCAACAAAACGCAAATGATAGAGTATATACAAGTACAACGCCAATATTGCAACCTGATTAAAACTTGTTTCTTTTACTTAAAGGGTTGTATTACTGTTACAGCAGGATTATTTTCATTTCGGTTTTAAAGGTCATCAGGACGGTTACCAATAGACAGTATCATGGTGCAAATTTATCAATATTAATTACAAGTTTACAACACACCAAAATTCATAGATTAAAAACTCTTCTGAATACGACACAGCAAATTAAAAACAATTCATATCCAACTCCTAAATTATTTAAGATTTTGAATGGGCCGATTATTTCTTTTATTCAAATAATCGATCTTTTGAATGTGTCAAATCATGAGTTAGTTAAGAATTCAGTTCCTTTACTAAGGGTATTAGAAATTAGATCGGACTGTCTTTAATTTTTTTAGATAAACTAAATAGCGGTTATCTAGAAAAGAGAAAGAAAAAACATTAAAAATCAAACAACAAAAAATCAAACTGCAAGCAATTGATGTTAGATAAAATTTAAATAAATCACATTAGTGTGATATTTAATAATAGTCCCAAAAAACACGCAGGGCTCGTTAGGAATAACTCTTTCTAGGAAGAAAAGTAGGAAGAGTTATTTCTAAGCATCCAAACAAGTTAGGAATAAGGAGAAAAATAATTTTTTTCTAGGAATAACTTCTTTCAATAATTATATATACATAATTTCAACAAAATTAGCTAAATACTAATAGCTAAATGAAATTTTGTGTGCTCTTTAATTAGTACTTTATTTAATATTAAAATAATAATTTTTAATAATTTACTTAAATTAATATGAATTTGCTTAAACTACAAATGATAAAAAAAACTAATGAGAAATTATTATTATCATTAATTATTTTATCATAATAATATTATTATCATTATTACTTATTGAATATTAAAATATTTATATAAATAAATAAAGAACAATAAATCAGAAATTAGATGGAAGAAAACAAAATAAATGAATATTTTATTCGTTTCTTCTATTTTTATTCTCAACTCACCATCCGAAAAATAATTTAAAATATTATAATACTACAAATTAATTATTTTTTAATATAATTATATTTATTATTATTATTTAATTATTATTATTAAAATTATTTAAAATATTATTATTTAATTATTATTATTAAAATAATAATTATTATTATTATCATTGTTTCTTATTTTATTATTCTAATTATTTGCATTATTAATAAATAAACTACAACAATAAAGAAAAGACAAATGAATAAATTATAAAAATAGATAAAACAACATCCTTATTTCTTATTCCTAACTCACCATCCAAACAATATTTCTTCTTACCGGAATAACACTCTTCCCAATGTTTCTGCTCGAAATAGTTCTTCTTTCCTTATTCCTAGTTAATCCTAACGAGCCCGCAATTCATATAAAATAACTAACACATTCATTGAAAGCACACAATTTTGAAGAGCATATATTATTTAGCGGAAGCGTGAGTATTTGATCTTTAATGGTTTTCCTTAGACTTACAATTAGGTGGAAGAAGCTCTTCCAAGAAGATCTCTTCTTCCAAACCTTATTTCTTGCTTGCTTGGATGAAATATTTCTTCCTGAAGAGGGTGTTTATTCTTGTTGATCCAAACACACTCCTACTGATCTACATGCGACTAGCCCCGAAAAATGTGACACCCTGTAATATTTTCAACACTAAAAGAAAAATGTGAAAGTTTAATATGCACCATAGTGCATATGGTTTTTTATGCACCGCGAACTTTTTCGGAAATATTTTTGTAAATTGACAAATCTAATTTAATCAATCTAATTTACATATTGAAATCTCATAGCAACACCAAATTTTACAATTTTTTAGATTTTATTACTATTTTTTAGAATTTTTTAAAACATGTCATTTTTGGAATGTTATACTATTTACAATATTCCAAAAATGACATGTTTTAAAAATTTTCAAAAAAATAGTAATAAAATCTCAAAAATTATAAAATTTGGTTTGCTATGAGATTTAAATATATAGATTAGATTGCTTAAATTAAATTTTTCAATTTATAAAAATATTTCCGAAAAAATCTGCGGTACATAGAAAGTCCTATGCACTATAGTGCATATTAAATTTCCTAGTAAAAATTTGGAATTTGGACACAATTTATATTTAAAAAATCAAATTATCAGAAATTATTAAGTTAAATTTCATAAAATTTAGGAAGCCAAAAAATAAAAATCTAGAACCTTGGAACTTAATTCTGTACATTTATGTCCATCGTATTCGTGTTTGAATCCCTTGTTTTAATTTGACCTTAGGATCTATCTCCATTTTCACTCGTTATATTTGACCATACTGTTTTGCCACAGATGATCTCGTACCTCAAACCCGTCCCTTTCTTTTCTCTTCCCTCATTTCTCCACGAGAAGAATCAAAGAGTCAGGTAAGCAAGGCAGGAGAAATGGCCAAAGTGCGAGCGATTACGGCAGTAAAGGAGGCGGGTAGGACGGGAGTTAGAGAAAGCGAGGGAGAAGAGAGAGAGAGAGATGGAGGCGAGAAGAAAGTCTCCTACTCTCCTCTCAGCGAAAGAGGAAGAAAGCAGAACTATTGGCTAGACGATCACACGTCAGGTGCACGTGGCTGAGGGCTGCTATCGCTTGATTCCTCTTTCTCTTTACTGGGTCTCATCACCTTGGTACTTTTTTCCTATTATTTGATTTTTCTGTTTATTTATCTTATGATATTGTGGTTGGAACTTTATGCAATTATGCTGATTGCTGAGGCTATTTTGACATGGCTGAATTCCGACTGTTGTTGAAGATTTTTAGTGGCATGAGCTCGGGTTTTGGGAAATTTAACTGTAAACAAATACCCCCTTTTTTTGTTTGATATGCACTGGTGAATTGATTTTTTCCCCCCTGGTTAGAGCTGGTACCAGTTCAGTATCTACCTAGATTCACTGCTGGTAAAGAGTTGATTTCCAAAGATTTTTGTTTAATTGAAATGTCTGCATATACCATTTATTATTTTGTTTGGCTCTTGCTCCAGCAGTAGAGGATCAAAGTCAAGAAGAGGTAGAAGGGAAGCAATATGTAGGCAAATTGTCTATAAAAAAGGAAAAGAAGAGGGAAGAGTGTGAAGCACAGCGCCAGGTGTCATTAGAAACTTAGATGTTTTCTATTTCTCAACATTTCTGTTTTGTTGTTATTTACTGAGTTGTTCTTTATTTAACGGGCTGAGACAAAAGCCAGGGAGTCAAGCAGATAAAGTAGGACAGATATGCTGAGATGCAAAACAAAAAGAATGAAGATGAAGAGCATAAAAGCCTAGAGCCTCAGCTGTTACCGTAAGTATTGCTATTTTTGTTTTTTTGGTTCCCACAAACTTTTCAATTATCATAAATACACTAAAACAAATGAGAATTGAATAACAATAAGAAATGTCAGCAACTATCACATACCCTGTTTGTGATGTCTGCATAAGAGTACCTGAACATCCACAGTTAGAACTAAGCCAGGAGATGACTGGATTTCTAATGTCTTTAAGAGGGGGGGGGGGGGGGGGTGGGGTATTGTTGATCATGAATTCATGATAGGTTATTTCATTTTTAATAGTTTGTTATATGGAGTATTTGATTGTTCCTTGTGGAAAACCTTCCCTGTTGCTTAATATGTGTAACAGTTGTTAATATTTCGAACTAAGACGAGGAATTATTCAAAAGGAAATTATTTACGGACCATGGCTTTCAGCACTGTAAAACTGAATTGATTTGTAACAGATAAGATTTGTGACCCAAGGCACTAAAAAAAATCCTGTTTTTGTATGATTTTGACTTGAGCTTACCCAAAGTCCAGCCTATTCATTTAGAAAGATTCTGTTTCTTTCTCAAGCTGCTTCTGTGATTCTGTCCATGTCATTTTTATTAAGATTGAGTTATCAAGTAATGCTACGATAAGTCAATAATGTAGTCGGAATTTGTTCTGTGTTTTACTTTTGATGACATACGAGATATGGTTGGGGTCGCACCAATAGAGGAGAAGTTGATCCAACATCGTTTGAGATGGTTTGGACATATCCAACGCAGACCTCCAGAGGCACCGGTACGTATCGGAATTCTTAATCATTTCGAGAACACCCGGAGGGGGAGAGGGAGACCAAGATTGACATGGGAAGAAGCGGTGAAAAGAGACCTTAAAGAATGGAACGTCTCCAAGGAGTTGGCGATCGATAGGAGCGCTTGGAAGTTAGCAATTCATGTACCGGAGCCATGACGTAGGAACTTAGGGGTAGGAGCGATGTCATAGGTTTGTAGGTCCCTCTATTAGGTCACGGTCGAGGTCTAGGTTTCTACTATTACTATTATTATTAGAGGTATTATTATTAGTATGGCTAGTCTTACTATTAGTATTTTTTATTTTTTATTTTTTTTTTTTTTTTTTTTTTTATTTTTATTTTTTTTTTTTTTTTATTTATTTATTTTTTTTTATTATTTTTTTTTTTTTATTATTTTTTTTTTTTTTTTTTTTTTTTTTTTTTTTCGATGTGTTCTCTTATTGGGTTTCTTTCTAGCCTACCCCAACTTGTTTGGGACAAAAGGCTTAGTTGTTGTTGTTGTTGTTGTTTTACTTTTGCTATTGATATCTACTCAAAATTAGCATAAGAGACGGAAATGAAAAGATTTGGTGTCGACGATAAGCGTCAAGTAATATACAATCCAAACTGGATTATTCAAACACTTGATGGGGTCCAAGACACTTCACCTAAAGGACCAAAAACATTAAGCGAGCTCATAATTGCTTACATAGTTTACAAAAACCAAATAACATAAATAAACAACGGAACACACCAACATGGCTGAAGTATCTTAAACAAAATGAGTCTGAGGAACTAGAAGCTTTCATTGCATTGCTGCTGGAAAAACAAGTGCTGTTGGTCATAGTTTAAGAAACTGTGCCACTTGTTGTACCATTAGACGATGTGTACGGTGGAAAATCGCTGCCATCCATTGATGGTGCATACGTTGGCATGGGCATCTTTGGAGGGAGAAGAGGTAAAGGAGCTTCCAAATTTAAAGCATTCATTGCTTGCCTGATGGTAGGACGTAAATTATAGGACAACTGTGCGCACCATAAGCCAACGACCAGTATCCTTTCAGCTTCTTGTGCGTCAAACTCATCATTTAGCCGGAGATCGATTGCATCATGGATTGTTCCACTCCCATAGTGACTCCAGACCCATTCTACCAATCTAGATCTACTTTCATCCTCTTGGAGCACCACTGGCCTCCTGCCGCAAGCTATCTCTAGCAACACTACTCCAAAGCTATATACATCAGACTCAGTGCTGGCTTTGCCCGTGATGATGCATTCTGGTGCAATGTAACCCATTGTTCCAGCTGGAATTGTTGTTTGTGCGCCTGCTTGATGATCAATTACTCTTGCTAAACCAAAATCACCCAATTTAGCATTAAAAAGAGCATCTAACATTACATTATTTGGTTTGATGTCTCTATGCAACACACATTGTCGACACTCCTCATGGAGGTACAAGAGAGCAGATCCAAGGCCTAGTGCTATCTTGTGTCTCAAAGGCCATACTAGAACTCTGTCTTTGTGATAAAGATGGGTGTCAAGACTACCGTTCTGCATCAATTCATAAACTAGCAAGAATTCACCATGGCCATGGCACCAACCTATGAGTGAGACAAGGTTACGGTGCCTCAGCTGGCTTATAATTTTTACCTCAGAAATGTACTCCTTTTTCCCTTGTTTTGAGTCCTTAGAGACTCTTTTTACGGCAACATGAACTCCATGATCACCTAAGATCCCCCGGTAGACTGAACCAAAGCCACCTTCTCCAAGCTTTTCAGTTTCTGCAAAATCCTTAGTTGCAGCAGCCAATTCATTATACTGAAACCTTTTTGGTCCCCTCCCTTTCTCGAAATCATCATCCATTAATTCATCAAACACCATCTCTATTTTTTCATTCTTCTTGGTCAAGCGTTTTCTCCTTAGGAGGTACAGAAGAGTTCCCAAAATTAGCAAAAGGGCTACAGACACAGCAATCGAAGCACCTATAACCCCACTGCTAAGTGTTCTCTTACTATTGGTGCTAGGCCCCTCCATTGAGTTATTGTTGGTCGGAGGCACCAATGTTGAGTCAAAGGACCACGAATATAATAGGTGAAGCTCGACCCAGGAACCTGTGGCAGCTGAGAAGCCAATGGCCATGTCTTGTGGTAGGATGCTTTTAAGGTCGATCTTAGTGACAATGTTAAAGTTTATTGTAGGGTTATCATCTTGTGAAAGTTGTAGTCTCAAGATTTGTGATAAATTATTGTAACTGATATATGCGGTCATATTTTTATCAACGAGGAGGCTGTTTGGAATAATCTTGTAAACAGTTGATCTGATAGTATTTATATCAATGCCAATATGGCCATCCGTCAAATTATTAACTGACGATGGGTCCCATCGATAATTGAAGAAGGTGTCAAACTCAATGGCCACCATGTGTTCGCCAACGTATATGGCAGTTGCATCCGAAGAATAATTAAAAAGGCCCAGAGTACCTCCACTGCCATTTAACACAGGGTGTGGGTATGCAGAGAGGAAGAAAGCTAGCCCATCCGCACAATGACTCGAGGTATTATGTATTTTGAATGAGAAAGTTGTGTTAAAATTTGTTACCTCACCGGTTGTATTGTCCCACAGTGGCACAGGTCGATTATAGAATGCTTTTCCGGTGCTGTAATAGATACCCGATGTCGAGTCCCTGGTGAGACCTGATTTAGCAAGATCTTTGCAGGTATCATTGTGTACCAAAGCATCCCCACTGCAAGTTATGTTACTGTACTCGTTCTTTGTGAAGTCGAAGTCGAAAGAAAGGGAGCAGCCAGGGGAGGCTATTAGAAATAAACAAAAGGATAGTAGTAACGCTTGAAATCCTTTGCTGATGATTGAAATGGCCATTTTCTTTGGTAAAGGCTTGCTAAGTTGGCCGCCCTACTTATTGTACATATTTCGTTAGCATATTGTTTTTCCTTCTTATAATTTTGTTGTTATATTATTGCCAGAAATTAATTCGTTGGCTGGAGAGGAAAAGTTCATTGGTAGGATAATGGGCTTAAGTTGACTATGACTTGGTTGAAATATTTACACGGTGATTGTAAAAAACAAATATATATATATAGAGAGAAATGTTATGTTACGTCACGATGTATTAAGGCTTTTGTACATCGCGACTATATTTGTCGATAATTTTAGAAATTGAAAATCTAACTAAACAAATACAATATATATATTGAAATCTCATTACAAACCAAATTTTATATTTTTTAAATTTTTTTTACTATTTTTTTCGATTTTTTAATACCTACCATTTTTAGAATTTTTAATTATTAATTGGTATCGAAAAAGGAAAGTTTTAGAAAATTCGAAAAAAAATAGTAAAAAAATAATAAAAAATATAAAATTTGGTTTCTAATGAGATTTCAATATATAGATTGGATTAGTTTAATTAGATTTGTCAATTTATAAAACGGTTAACGGATAATGATCGCGATGTATAAAAGCCTCAATACATCGCGATGCACCATAGCATATCTATATATAATTATCCATGCTACCATCAATATTTTTTTTAAAATTTCTATTTCCTTATCGAAGTACTTAATTTTTTTTAATTCTAAAGAGTACATAATTTTTTTATAAGGAATTATTCTCATTAACCAATTTCTTAAAAATTAAATTAAACAATACATCTCTTTTATCAACTTCTTTTCTCCTAAATTGCCTGTACAAACCAGTACCATCCACAACATCAACTAGCACGAATATAGCTGTAGCTGATGCCAGGTTTTAAGCACTGTGTCAACCCGCAACTACCTGTTTTTTTTTTTAATTATTTTCGAAACTCTTCTTCAATTAGGACTTGCATCCTTCGTACTCTGTGTGCTGCAGCTAGCTTCACAATACCAGCATAGGTGAAGAACCATACCTTGTTCTGAAATATCAAAATTAGTCTTCATCATTGATCAACCAAAAACCCTTGTTATGCGCCAACAGAAAGCAAACGGATAGAGAGTATAAAACGACAATATTACGACCTGATTAATAGTTTATTCTTTTATTACTTTCTTATAGCATTTGTAAGGACTATTTTTTTTTTTCTTTCAAAGGTCAGCAGGAAGATCACAAATAGACAATATCATGAAAAAAATTACAAACCACGAAGAATTCAAGAATAAAATACTCTCAATGAATATGATACAGAAAATGAAAAACGACATTCAGTACAACAAGTAGGACTTTCATATCAAAATCCGTACGGACTTAAAAGAGAGTACGAATATGATTATAATTTATTTATTGTATTTAAATAGACCTTTTAAAGGTGTGGAATCCAGAATTACGTACAGTTTTGAGCAAGGATCACAAACCACGAAGAATAATAAAAAAAATGTGTGATTAATTACAAACCACGAAAAATTAAAGAATTAACTATTTTCCATGATTATGATACAGAAAATTAAAAACGACACTCATACAACTAGGATTTTCAAATCCAAATCCGTACTTAAAAGAGTATACGAATATGATTATAATTTATTTATTTTATTTAAATACGACCTTTTGAAAGTGTCAAATCCACAATTACAGTTTGAGTAAATTGAGTTTTGTTCCTTTATTAATTAAAAGGGGCTATTTTCTTTTTTTTTTTTTAATAAAAGAAGGGGTCAGGCCCCAAACTTTTTCATTGATAAAAAAGAAGATTACAAAGTATAGCAAGGTGCTATAAAGCTAACGGACAAAAACCAAACAAAACAAATAAAAAGTGACTAGTCTTCTAATACGAAACAGCAAAAAGACAAAAGCAACAAAGAAAAAAAAAAAAAAAAAAAAAAAAATGAAAACTGAAGTAATCTAAAATAAAAGGCAATGCTAGAAGGAAGTTGGTAAAAAGCGCTGTGGTTTCTGACAAAGCCTCCAATCATCCCAGACTAGTGAAGCAAGCAAATCAGGGGTGTTGAAGATGTTTTTGAAAATTCTGGAGCATCGTTCCTTCCATGTCCAGAAGCAAGTTAAGGCATACAGCTCAACAACCTTAAAAGGAAAGCTCTTGTCAGAAATCAATTCACAGAGAGGTGGCACTGAATGATATTGCATTTCAGTTTGGCTGAAAACCAGAAATCGAGTCGAGATGAAGAAAGTGCAGTCGGTAAAGAGGTGAGAAGAAGATTCACATGCAACCCGACACAAAATACACTGGTTTACCAGTACCATCCCTTTTTTTTGAAGGTTATCAATTGTCGGCAGCTTGTCTTGCAGCAACAACCAAGTAAAAGTGATAACTCTTGGCGGCACCTTTAACTTCCAAACAAGTCTGAGGTCAGAGGGTATTTTTGGAAAAATGTTTAGAAAATTATAAAGGGAAGCAACTGTGAAGGTTCCACTGGATGAAAACCAGAGAAGCGTATCGATTGTAGTCGAACTCAGTGTGTCAAGTCTTGGCGGCAAGTTCTGCACGACATGAAGCAGTGAGTTCAGCTGTTGAATTGTTGAGGCAGAAGATGATAAAGAGGGTCTGAAAAGAACAAATGGTTGATGGCGGTTTGCAAAGAAATCAGCCACTGTAATATCCGGTTCTCGACAGTAAGTGAAAAGGTCTCTGAAACGAAAACTTAGCACCCCAAAACCCCAATTCTGATGCCAGAAAAAAATTGAGTGACCTGTCGAGGCCTCGAAGGAAACAGTAGCATTGAATATTGGGAGAAGTTCTTGGAAAGAGTTGAGTAGAGGGCTGCAAACGGGCAGGAGACTACGAGATCCTTGCATTGCCAAAACCAAATTTTTCCAATTAGAGGGAATAGGATTGTACCAATGCCAGAGCCACTTTGCCAGCAAGGAAAGATTAAAGGAGGATAGGTCACGCACTCCTAGGCCTCCGACAAGTTTTGGGCAGCACACCCGATCCCAGGAAACTGTCACTAGTTTCTTCCGATCAGTTTTATTTCCTTGCCAAAGGAAACTTCTCCTGATTTTGTCAAGGTTCTTTATGACCCATTTGGGTAATCTAAAAACCGACATGAAATAAACTGGTAGAGAAGTCAGACATGAGTTGAGAAGAACCAATCTTCCAGCAAAAGATAAAAAAGAGGAGCTCCAGGAGTTTAATTTACATCTGAATTTATGAAAAAGAACCTCATAATCCTCCTTTTTTAGTCTTTTGGTTGACAGTGGTAAACCGAGATATTTGATGGGGAAGCTAGAAGCATTACAGCCAAAGACGGCTGCACATTGCTCACTTATTACGCGGTCAGTGTTGATGTACGCCAACTCTGACTTAGAAGGGTTGATCTGTAAACCCGAAATCCAATGAAAAACAGTGAAAATGACTTTGAGGAGGTGACACTGACCCAAGTCGGGTTTGAGGAAGAAGATTGCATCGTCTGCATAGAGCAAGCAAGGTTGCATATGGGGGAAAGGAAAGAGCAAAGTGTCATTTTGTTGCAATCTGACTAGCCATCTAGATAGGTAATCCATTGCTAAAATGAAGAGGTAAGGTGAGAGCGGATCTCCTTGTCTAACACCTCTCTTGAGTTCAATCGACCTTCCTGCCAAACCATTTACAATGACCCTCGAAGAGCCTCGCAGGACACAGTTTGCTAGCCATCGAATCAATTCGAAAGGGAAAGCCATAGCCTCGAGAACTTTGAGAATAAATGACCAGCTAATAGTGTCGAAAGCTTTGTGAATATCGGCTTTGAAAAGTCCGAGAGGAATTTTGTTGGCGGAAGAATGCCACAAAAGGTGTTGAGCATAAAGGAAATTTTCCGTTATCTGCCTCCCTTTTAGAAATCCAGTTTGTGAAGAATGTACCAGGTTCGGCAAAAAGGGCAATAATCTATTGGCAAGGATTTTTGAGAGAATTCTCTGGGTCGAATGTAAGATACTTATGGGACGAAAATCTTTGGGCTCAATTGGCTCTTCATTTTTTGGAATTAAAACAATAAGGGAAGAGTTGAGTGGGTACAAAGAGCCAATTTGAAGTGCATGGTTCAATGAAAGAAGAAGGTCAGGGGTAAGCTCAGTGACAAAGGTTTTGAAGAACTCTCCTGTGAGCCCATCCGGGCCAGGGGATTTGTTAGAAGGCCAAGAACTAATGACAGTTTTAATTTCCTCTTCTGTGATGGGCTCCACTAAAGAAGCTGGTAGGGGTGACTGATTCTGGTAAAGAGTTGACCAGTTCAAGTTTGGTAGGTCTGCTGGAGGGGTACCCATGAGGGACTTGAAAAAATTAAAAAAAGCCTTACCTTTGTTTAATTGATCAGAAACGACCGTGCCCTGGTAAGAAATACTCTGAATGGTATTAACTCTCTTATTATGTGAGGCCTTTGCATGGTAGAAAGCGGTGTTTCTATCTCCTTCTATTTTCCACCTGAACTTGGATCGCTGCCTCCAGTAAACCTCCTCCTGGATAGACAACTCTGTAAACCTTCTTTTAAGTAAAGCTTTCAGCCACATCTCAAGCTCTGAGAGATTTCTAGACTCGACTGCTAAGTCACAACGTGCAAGAAACTCCCTTATGAAACTTATCTGGGCCTTGAAAGAACGCCTTCTTTGTGAGGACCAGAAGTTGATTTCTTTAGTGAGTTGCTGCAGTTTCGAGCCCAACTGAGTTGGTGTGGTTGCGACCGGATTGGAAAACCAAAAGTTGAGAACCAAATCATGGAAAGTCGGCAAACGGAGAAGGTAATTGTCAAGCCTAAACAAGTTTGACCTTTGAAAAGAAGTCTCAACCACACAGAGTAACGGCACATGATCTGATGAGGTATTCGCAATGGGGTAAAGAACTGAATTGGGAAAAAGATTGGAGAAGGGGCCATTGATGAGCACTCTGTCTAGTCGTGCCATAGCCGGATTAGGTCTTTGATTGGACCAAGTGAAACGCTTGTGCAGCAAAGGAAGATCGATAAGCTGCAGTACAGAGATAGTACTGCTGAAAAGAGAAGAGTCTGAGACTCCATAACCAGGGTTGGATCTTTCAAGAGGTGAGGCGGTGACATTAAAGTCTCCACAAAGCATCCAAGGTATTGGAGGATGAGGGGAAGCAGATTGCAATGATTGGATGAAACTATGTCTCGTGGGGGCTGAAGAGGGTCCGTAAACCGCCGTGAAACGGACAACGGAGCCATTCAGGTTGACAGCGAGGTCAACTGTCAATAGGTGCGGAGTTGCCATTGAATTGACATAGGTGAAAATTCTGGCATCCCATGCTAGGAGGACCCCTCCCCTGGTGCTAGTGGAATCAATTGTAAGAAAAGTTGGAAAACGAAAGCCACAAGTCTGATAAACTAAAGAATTTGAAGGTGTATCCCACTTAGTTTCTTGGAGGCAAACAATGGAAGGCTTCTCAAGCAACACTGTCTGTCGGACAGCGAGTCGCTTGTCTTTCTCATTTATACCTCTCACATTCCAGCATAAAACTTTGAGGATTGAATTGGTTGGCATGAGAAGAAAAAAAAGAATCACCTGATCGGCTAACAGTCCCTTATCAGGGAAGAGGGACAATCCCAGCCTTGGAGAGAGTTTCCAGGATGTCCTCAGTAATCTCGTAACCAGCCTCTAACACTACACTTCTGGCTTGTTCACGATTGATCGGACCAGTCTCTCTCATGAAGCGCAAATCTGGCTGTGTAATTACCTTCTTAGATTTTCTTGTTGGAAGAGAAGAAGCAGGTGTTCCATGGGCTATTAATTGGGCCTTGTTAAGCGCTGAGATGTACGGCCCAGTAATCTTGGAAAGCAGCCTTGGGCTTCTTCTAGTGGGCTGAGGCTGGAATGCAGGCTTCTGAACTCTTTCAAAGCCAGGAGGTTCTATTGGATCGGTATCAAAGACAGGATTCAGATCCTGAGGAGAAGAGTTATCTGAGTCGCTAGGAACTAGCTGTATTGACCTAGAGCCTTGGTCATCCACGTGATACTCTCCCTCAATAAAAGTACCTGCCTGAATTTCTCTTCTCGACAAAGATGCGAGGGACCTGATCAAATGAAAGTGAGTAACCAACGACACTGCAAAAGGAATGGTCAGATAAGTAAGAGAAAAGCATGGTTCAGCATGGTTGTCCTTTATTGCAGCTAGAAGTAGGCTCCCCTGGCCCCAAGAAAAATCTCTTGCGATTTGGAGGCGTACTTGTGACCCGTGACCGTTTGACTGGATACCTCCAGTCTGACAAAGAGACAGAAAAAGGACACCTCCAGTCCGCTTTGCAGCGAGGTCGGTAGTGACTTTGTCCGGCAACAAGTGAAGAACCTGTGGGACCTCTGAGTTGCAAGGGGGAAAGGTAACTGAGGAAGCAAGAGGAGGCAATGAGAGAGAGTCGGTAGGTGTTTCTAATGGGAGCAAAGGAGGTGTCAAGCTAGTTAATTTCTGTCGCATCGAGCAGCCTTCTGCAGATGAGGCGTGCAACAGACGACAGCTCCTCAAGCTATGACCAGCAGTATTGCACACCAAACATTTAACCGGTGCGGTACACTTGGAGCAGAGATGACCCTTGGTGAGGCACTTGAAGCACCTACCTCCTTTCTTGAGCTAAAATAATCTCGATTTAATAAAATCCCTAGCCTTCATGCCCTTAAGTTTGTTAAGGTTAGATGTTGTTTTTTTGGGTAAAACGGTAGTCCAAGAGTCGACAGAGGGTGATTTTTTGGTGGATAAGCAAGATTTTTGTTTGGCATGAGCAAATTTGTCAAGGGTGGATTTTGGACCAGGGGCGGAGCCAGCACGGTGGCCCAAGAGGGCCAGGCCCATGCTGTTTTTTGCATATTAAAGGGAATATTATGATTGGGCTCCCCCTAGTTAATACAAAGTTCTATAGTTTTCTTTCTACTTCTTGAGTAAATTTAATAGCCTAGTAAAAATGAGATTCCATCTCTCTAAACTTTCATACATAATATAAAAAATGTCTTTTTTTCTATCAATTTTAATGTAATCAGTCACATATTGGTCGACCGAACAACTCCGAAGTTTGACCTCGGCCCCCCTCGCCACCGAATCCTGGCTTCGCCCCTGTTTTGGACAGAGGTATTTCTGTTTTAGGAAGGGATTTCTAGTGATGACTGGGCAAGAATTTGCAAGGTTTCGACTATTGAAGAGGTTAATGGTGGCCAATGAGAGAGGTGGGGTTGGGAGAAGTGACCCCAATCGTTGTTTGACAGAACTTTGATGGGGAAAAGTAAGGTGCGCCTTAGAAGAAAGGCCAGTGGCACTGGGTGTGGGCTTCGAGGTCTGATCATCCTTCTTGCCGACCGCCGATCGAGCTGCTGGTTGAATGGTGGCAAGGAAAGGGTCGAAGAATTGAGGAGTTCATCCTGAGCTTTCTTTCGCCTTGAGAATCGCCTCGAGATGTACCAAATCCATCGTTCTTGGAACTCTAAATCTCTCAGTGGTATCTGGTATTCTAACCTTCAACAAGTTGAAAGGCTCCTAAAAGGGGCTATTTTCGTTTCAAATTAAGTACGTCCAGCCAACTGCCTCCGCCCTGACCGTCCTCTACTCCAATTCGTTCTCTACTTCTCTCAGGTCTCACCTTGCTTCATGACCTGAGCCAACCTCTTACTTTCTGGCATACCTCCATAATAAATTATTATATTTAGAAATGCGCGCAGCCGTCTTACTTGTTTAGGACTACAGGATGACAGTTATTCTTGTTTGCTCTTTTTAATTTGATGTACGGAATTTTTTCTGTGCAATGAAATTGTAGGAGAGACTATATATATAGTCTTCCCTACCTTCAAAAAAAAAAAAAAAGAAAGAAATGAATTGCACTCATATAGATGACCATGAGGGGAGACAAGAAAGGTTCTCTTTCAAATCAGTCTGTCCTTTTCCTGATATTCATATTAATTAATTTACATGTTTGTGGCAATTTGTTCCATATATTATTTCTTGGTTTTTTTTTTTTTTTTTTGTGGGTAAGGTTGGAGACGATAGCCTCTCCTACAAGTTCCATATATATTTTTTTTTGTGGGTAAGGTTGGAGACGATAGCCTCTCCTACAAGTTCCATATATATTATTTCAAATCTAAAAAAAAAATAGATTGACCAAAATCCCAACCCAAGCATATTTGGATTTATTTTGTATTGATAATAAATGTCCTCAACTCTTCGCGAATTAACTAAAGAATTAGATGCCCAAGCAGATAGGCCTGTCAAACGTGTGAAACGGAGACGGAACAGGCCGTTTCGTTTGCCGTTCCGTTTCTGTGACGGTACATGCCGAAATTTTCGTTAGTCGTTCCGTTTCAACGGAACGTAATGGAACTTCGAAATTTGAACTGTATTACACTGGAACGTATCAGTAAATTCATTCCGTTTAACTGTTCCGTTTTTTAAACGAAATAAATTTCTGTTTCGTTAGCTGTTCCGTTTCGACGGAACGGAACGAAAAACGTCGAAACGGCATAATTTCATCCAGTATAACTCTGTGTAAGTGCCCCCACGCAATCAAATCTTTAAGGGTTCTCTTTTCGTAATCCAAGTTGGTGTAAGCCCGGAGGCTTTTGTCTTTTGGAAATTGGAAGCACTTTTATATTTTTCTTCTATTAAAACTATGAAAATAATTCTTTTATATATGTTTCACCGATATATTCACATCGAGCTGACCTTCCATAAAGAACAACGAGCAGGAGGGGAGGAGGCTAATTTAACAACATGAAATATATATAACCAATTGCCAAATGACCCTAAAAAAAAGAAATACATGTACATATAATGTGTACCGAAGAGAAAGATGGATCATATCACGACTTAAACAGACAACGCGCGTATCCGATGCTAATAATTATGCACTCATGCCTAATGATGATGGGTTCTACTACTATCATTATTTTGACCGTCTCATAGAATATTTGAATTGCTTTTTTGATAAAAAAAAAATTAGACATATTTATCAGACGGTCTCGATCTGTTTGATAGCGAAGCCTCTGTATGCTTGTGGATGGCTTCCAGCATAAAAATTCTTGAACAAGTCGTAGCCTTGCCCATTTTTAGTTAACTAACAATATTTTTTTTTATTTCTTCATTGTTGTTGGCTTGTTTTGCTGGCAATGTAATGAAAAAAAAATTGAGGACACTAGGCAAAATGCATCTAAGTTTTTCATAATTATACACGTTTCTTTGATTCTTTCTAAAAATTAGAACAAAATAATTAATACCAGGGTAACTTCATTTCTGGCATTGTTTTGTGGGCATGCCTTGTTTCTGGCATTGTTCATAATACAAGCTTTGTAATTCTTGTTTCAGTAATAAATGGGTGAAACTATATATTCACCTCTTTTTTTCAAAAAGAAAAAAAAAACAAATCCAAATGAACAAAACAAACAGTACATATAATTAAGATGAGTTTAGCTACGGTGAGTCGCGACTCACGGACCCTCCGGTGAGTCGCGACCAAAACTCCTAGATCTAGATCAAAATGACCGATCCAAACCGTCAAATATGATCTCCCTATTGAAATCTCCATGCAAACCAAATTTTTTATTTTTTCGAAATTTTTAAGTATTTTTTTCAGATTTTTAAAAACTGATGTTTTTGAATGGTTCAGAACCAATTAGATTAACGATTTTCTAAAATTTCAAAAAAATACTTAAAAATTTCGAAAAAATGAAAAATTTGGTCTACATGGAGATTTCAATAGGGAGATCATATTGGACGGTTTGGATCGGTCATTTTGATCTAGATCTAGGAGTTTTGGTCGCCACTCACCGGAGGGTCCGTGAGTCGCGACTCACCGTAGCTAAACTCTAATTAAGATATATAATAAAGCCAATAGTTTAAGCACACCAATGTTTTTAATACCCTACAGGGTGCCGGAAATTTCCGGTAAAACCGGGTACCGGGTTAGGATCCGGTAGGAAAAGTGTAATGATACCCGTTGGACTTAGAACCGGCGAAAACTGGTCAAAAACCGGAAAAATCGGGAAATTCATGTATTGTCTCCAACCGGTTTTGCCTTCGTCATTTCCATTTCTGCTAGATTACTTCCTTTTTGTGTTCCGAAAAGAAAAAATTGTTTGCTTTCTTTCCATTTTCGCTGGGAAATAAGAGGCAAGTATTTTTGATGCAGCAATTTTACCCTAATTTTTCTCCGTCCTCCTCCATCCTTCTTGATACGTCATTCTTTTCTTTTTCATTTTTTTTCCTATTTGTAAAGAGGTAGCTAGTTTCGTTGGTGAGCTTTTAGGCTTTAGGCTTTTTAATAGTACCTTCGATTGGTTATTTAATTAGTTTTAAATCTCAAGATGACCTATAATCATTATTATCTTTTTTTTTATGGAAACTTAGCATCATGCATAAAAGCAGTACAACCATAGCCATAGGTAGTTTACGGCAGGCTTTGTACGTAATGCCATTGTCGGGTCATTCCCACTTGTTTGCATATGCAGACAAGGTGTTCGATGATATGCTCCAATGAACCAGTTTACCATAACATATAATTGGAAGTTGGAACCGTGCACCATTTTTTAGTTTCATTTAAGCACATATTTTATATGATGATAAGAACCTCGCCAAAATAACGTTAGCAAGTACCACAAGTCCACAATTATTAGACTAAGACTACGAACTAGTACAGTACTCATGTGTATTGAAATGGAATGATAGATTAACTTAAACCATAGTTTATTTGCAACTTAGACCATGTTTTATTATATATTTAAAAAATAAATCACGTCATCCGGTTTTGGAAACCGGTACAACCGATATACCGGTAAAACCGCTTACCCTTGACTTCACCGGTACGGTATTAAAAACATTGAAGCACACAACTTATATATTTGATCACACTGATAACTACTATAACTTACCTTCACTCTTATTGGAAATATAGAATTTAATAGTGGTGCTGTGGATCAGGACCTCCCGGTACGGATCTCTTTCTGTCAACTTCTACAACACGTCTCTTTCCCTTTCTTTCATAGTTATACTTATAAACCCAATAACCAGTCATTTCCACTTCAACTTTACCATTGGTATCTGACTTGTTTGTGCTCCCATTTTCTAGCAAAACTCTTGCTTCAGGCTGCTGTCCCAGGCTTGTTATCAGAAACAGAATTAGCACCCAATAAATAGCCATTTTAAGCACTGGTGTTAAGGATCTTTAAAGATGTTAATTTTCTAATCATGACCTTATTACATACTAGTTAGGTTAGGCCATCTTTATATAGTAAGCTCAGTAGGGCCACAATCCACAAATTAATAGTGAAGTGTTATTTTCTCAGCTGATGAGAAAAACCACTATATATAATAATATTGATTAACTTTTACGTATCTTTAGAAAGAATAACCGTTAAGCATCGAGCCCCTTGGATATGCAGTAGCCAGTAGTTAATGTTAAATGTGAAATTTCTTTTTCAGGTATTGGATAAATTCCACCTGACTTAATCTTGATTGACTACAGCTCCATTTCGAAAAAGAATGTAAATTAATGAAGAAGTGGTTTTCTCTTACTTTCCGTTGATAAATATTCTGAGTGCTGAATGTGCAGTTATCAGTATTGATTTCTTCGGCAGTTATCGGTTTTCTTTGATATATGTTTTCTTTGCTATTATATTAAATACTATAACACAATCTGGGTTTGATAAAAAGCACGACTATCGCTAAAAAAACTAGCCTATTATATATGTGCATAGCCGCTTAGGTATTGAAAATTATATTTCTATGAAACAGTTTCTTGGTTAACATGAAGAAATTATAAAAACTTATCAAATCTCTTCATACATCATTCTCAAGATTGAATGCTGGATCCGTTAGTACCCTTGATTAATGGGAAAAGACACTTCTTCTCGCACGTTAAATGATGCTATGCTAACACATGATCTAATAATATTGATCTATTAAATTTCTTCCAGGTTTCTGAGGAGCACCAGTCAATGATCTAAATACCTTGTTACAACATTTTTGAAGGAAAGAACCCCAAGAAAGTGTACCAGAATCATATAAAAAACTAAAAGAAAGTTAAATTAAGTCACAGCTAGTGACTCACAATAATTACCTTGTTACAGTCTTACAGCATGTATTTTCTCACAATGTACGTACATGCACATAATATGTCTAATATATGCAACTTCGCCACAATTCTTGTTGTTCGTTATAATTCCTTGAGGCACATCTCTAGTTCAATCTATGACAACATGCATATAAAGTGCTCATGATCATGCATGTTAAAGTGCTTGATTCATTTGTACTATGCCGCAAGCACCTGGAGACCGAGAGTCTAGAAAGTAGCAACCAAAACAACTTATATATATATATATAAGCACATTGACGCAACATAATATATATAGAAAGTTTAATATGCACCATAATGCATAGGGCATTCCTGCACCACGGATTTTTTCGGAAATATTTTTGTAAATTGATAAATTTAATTTAACCAATCTAATCTACATATTGAAATCTCATACCAAACCAAAATTTACAATTTTTTAGATTTTATTGCTATTTTTTCGAATTTTTTAAAACATGTCATTTTTGGAATATTGTACTATTTACAATTTTCCAAAAATGGCATGTCTTAAAAAATTGGAAAAAAATAGTAATAAAATCTCAAAAATTGTAAAATTTGGTTTTTTATGAGATTTCAATATGTAGATTAGATTGGTTAAATTAGATTTGTCAATTTATAAAAATACCCCCGAAAAAGTCTGCGGTGCACGGAATGCCCTATGCACTATAGTGCATATTAAACTTTCTCAATATGTGTATATATATATATATATATATATATATATATATATATATATATATATAGAGAGAGAGAGAGAGAGAGAGAGAGAGAGAGAAAACCTATGGTGCATACTAATGTACGGAAGCTTCGGTGCATACTGATCCGAACTCTTGGATCTGCTTTAAAATGACCGATCCAAACCGTCCAATATGATCTTTCTATTATAATCTCCTTACCGACCAAATTTTATATTTTTTCAAAATTTTTAAGTATTTTTTTCAAATTTTAGAAAATCGCTAATCTATTTTTTTCTGAACCGTTAAAAAATAGCAGTTTTTAAAAATATGAAAAAAAATACTTAAAAATATCGAAAAAATGAAAAATTTGGTCGGCAAGGAGATTTCAATAGGGAGATCATATTGGATGGTTTGGATCGGTCATTTTGAAGCAGATTCAAGAGTTCGGATCAGTATGCACCGAAACTTCTGTACATTAGTATGCACCATAGGTTTTCTCTCTCTCTCTCTCTCTCTCTCTCTCTATATATATATATATATATATATATATATATATATATATATATATATATATAGCTGACATTAATTCGTTCATCTTTTATGACTCGTAAGTATATTTATCGAAAGATAAATCTATCGTTAAAGTAATAATTAATAAATATATAAGGAAATACCCAAATATTACTTTAACTAATTAATATTTTTTACAAATGTGGAAAAAAACACCAACTTTATAAAATTAAAACCTTAAAAAACAAAATTAAATGTGTGAAGATCTATGACGAAACCAAATTGAGGCACCGAAATCACAAGAATGTGCACGTTCTTATTAAAAAAAAAAGAAAAGATAAAAAATTTCTAGTTTAACCAACAAACTAACATATATAGAAGGTCCAGATGTTTCTATTTTTATTTTTGTAAAAATATTGATTTATATATTCTGATTATCTATAAGGTAAGTCTTAAGCTGAATTATTGAGTTCATAAGTTTCACGAATCCAAATCATTAATCATGCATGATCTACTTGAAGAGTGCTGAATTTACATTTTCATGTTTATAATATGTAGTTAAGTAGGCTTTATATATAAAAGACTAAAACGTACAAATTTATTAAAGAAATAAGCTTAAATTATATTCCTCAATTTTTATTTTCTAATAGATTTATATTGTACAAAGTAAATAAAAAATATTACAAACTTGTAATGTAAATTTATAAATCATGAAGTAGATCATGATCAAATAATTGAATTAGTTGTTCTAATAGCTAGATAGTAGATATTTTATGCATTTCAAACTAGTTCTAGGATTGGTTTTTGTTGTTTTATGGGTTGGACTATGGACTTTTCTATTATAAGAAACAGTCATTGCTGCCTTTCTAACGCGAGATAAGGAAAGGTTAATACGCCAACTTTTTGAGGAGGTTATGCTTGAAACCACCAAGTTTTTCATTAGTCTTGATTGTTTGTTTTTAATGCAGAAACTAGAGGGATGAAAGGATTTTGAGGTTTAAATTTGTATTATTTGCACAGTAAAAGAGTTCTCTATTACTCCGAAAATTTTAAAGTGCGAAATGCTGTAATACTTGTAATTAATTTTTGCTATTAAAATATATTTTAAAATTCTTTTCATATATATTAAAGTTGATTTATATCTAAATTAAAGTTACTTAACAATATATATAGTATTATTGAAAAAAAAACACCTACATACAATAAAAGTGTTCTCTGTCGTAAGATTTGAGGATTTGGGCATATGTTAATTTTTATTTGTGCAATTGTACACATTTAGAAATTGTACCTAATTACCCAATATCAGGTATTCTCAGGTTAATTGATTCTTAACTCATGATCTACAATACTAAATATATATTATCGCGTTAGTTTTAAAGTGTAGTTTTTTCTTATAATATTGGTGTCATAAATATATGATTATTATGATCTAATTAAACTTCATTTTTAATGTAATTGACCACATAATTAATGTCCTATACAGTGAGAAGATAAAATAGAGAAGATTGAAGGGCAAAGAGCGAACAAAGGTTACTCACGAATAAGAAATATTGTTTGAATGTTGCTTTGATCGTAATAAAAATGGATGGAATTGAGTATATATAATATTTTATGTTTATATCCGTTTTGAACAAAATCCTACTAAATTATATATTTTGATATTGTTGGCTTCTTATAAATAATATGAAAATAATAATAACGAAGATGATAGTTTGGCTTCTTATGTAAAAATCATAGTTCTCCTCTAGGCTGACCATGGCCACAGCATAATTTGGTGAAAGTTGGGGATCGCAATTAACATCAATTACCGTTGAACGGCAGTTAGTGGGAGCAAATGCAGATTCAGCACAACAAGTGGCGTATATAAAACTTCTCCTTATGGCAAAATTGAGCTGTGAGTGACAAGTTACATGATATGCGTCGGCATTATATATCTAATATTGACAATTTGGAGAGAATAAGACAAATGTTCTTTAAATCAAAAAGATACTCTCACCTGAGTACTTAAGCTAGAAATTTTTTTTCTTTTTTTTTAAGAAAGAGGGAGGTTGCTATTTAATTTTTTCTGAAATTAAAGATGCATCTGAGACGAACTCTTGACTTCTTACTTAAACTAGAATCTTATTTCAACAATTGTTTGCTTATGCTAGAATTGTAAATTATTTTTATTTTGATGTAAAAAAAATTGAATGGTCTACTTGAATAGACTTGGAATTCAATTTTTACTAGAAGATTAGAAATCAATAAACAACATTATTGTTCATTGCAGTTGTTTCTTCTCCCTAAATTAAGATTCCTCGGGAAGCATTGAGATCGATCTATAGTAATGATTATGTTCAAAACTTAGATCATGCTTGCTAGTATTTTTATGATTAATTATCATTTAGTTGGAAAATTAATAATTTGTCATACCATATAAAGAACATCTGATTTTTGTTATATATTAAGCAAGATACAAAAAGTCAATACAAAACCAGTACTTCATTGACCTCATTCATGTGAAATTAATAGTTCTTATCTCTGCAGTACTTTTATTTTGTCTTAAATTTTCAGTATTTATGTTGGAGTATATAACTTACTTTACAACTTTATTTTAAAGTTTATAAAATTTTGAAGCATAGAACTTGGAATAGAGCATGTGATATTGTGACTCAGTGGTAATTAAGATAACTAGGCTGGCCTCCAAGTGGTCAAGGATTTAAGCCTCGCATACATCTTTAATTTTAAAAAAAAATTAGATGACAAAAATCTCTCGCTTTCTTCAAAAAAAAAAAGAATAAGAATTTGGTGTAGAGCTATTTATTTAATTAGAAAGACGATTTATTCCTGTATATTATACCCTGTGCTTCTTGCACATAATATGATCCATGAAGAGTACTATTGATGAAAGTGTTGTAGAGTTAGAGCAACAACAAATTAAACGGAAAGCAAAAAGCAAAAAAAAAAAAAAAAAAAAGGCAGAAAGTAATAAAAAGAAAAAAGGTACATATCTGTGGGATTGTCCTCTTGTATCGACCGAATAGCCGCACAACCGACCTTGTGCTTTTGACACCCTTCGTGTTCGTTAGAAGGCGATATACTCTAGTTAATTAATCTGCATATATGTAATATGCTTGGTGATACACCTGAGTGCTCCGGAATACATATGGTAAATCCAACTATACGAGGTCTGAATAGTCATAAACAGCTCCTACCCAGTGCAAAGGGAACTATTTGTGCTGTATGGAAAGTTAATAAACAAAATGAAGTGGGCTAAACTGATGCCATTGGCTTGGCGGTTGTAAACAAATTAAAGATATTGGATTGCACCGAAACATTAGCATTAAACATGAAGGAGATTGGACCAATATCAACTATCAAGTCAAACACATGAGAAATAGACCATTGGATTTCTGGTGCATGCGCACACGGTGTGAGGTGAACCAATGAATAAGAGCTCTGGGAAATATGTCCCAGCATTTGTTGCTTTGCATTGAGGCTGAATTCAGACTGAAACAGAAGGGAAGACTCGTTTGGTTCGCATGTCGCAACTTCATTTGCGTGCGTTCATTTGTAGATCTTGCTTATCTTCAAACATAATTCTACATTTTTTAATCAAAAAAATGTCTAAATAATTTGAAAGCGTGTAAG
Source organism: Rhynchospora pubera (assembly GCA_028095005.1). Classification (NCBI taxonomy): domain Eukaryota; kingdom Viridiplantae; phylum Streptophyta; class Magnoliopsida; order Poales; family Cyperaceae; genus Rhynchospora; species Rhynchospora pubera. The sequence continues at coordinate 42,130,659 of CM051461.1, forward strand.
ACACTTGAAACAGAAGCATACAGCACTTAATCAGTACAGTAGCTAATCGGCTGATCAGATTGGACAGTTCAGAAAGAGATACAGTATTAATTTTACGTTTCATGGCTTAATAAAAAAAGAATAGGAAAAGCTAGGAAGGTAATTCCTCATCACAAGGTACCTATGCGGGGTCCTGAAGGGAGATCAGAATTTTACAAAGTGCTGAACCGTTGAATTATAAAGAGGTACAACGAACCAGTGGTACATGTTTGTCAGTTTGTGTGGTGGTCAAGCCTAGCCGAAACTAGGTCAACATGTTAGAAGTTTGATGAGGTGAGCTCTCAATATCACTAATTCTTCTTGTTGACAGCCGCTGTCAATGCAATCTAAAAAAAATATCACTAATTCTTCCTTGGGTCTGAATACCGGTGGAATAGCTTAATTTTGACTCGGTTAAAGAGAGAGACAGTACAAATTAAGGGGCCCATAATGCGATCCACTGATATCTTGTTTGATTACAGCAATAATATATATGGGGCCGTTTGGATCGCTTAAGAATTTGGAGAATTTAGAGAAGTTGCATTTCTAGGAATAAATTTATTGGGAAGTATATAATTTTGTGAAGAGTTTGAATTGTTTATAATAAATTTATGATAGGAAGATAAAATTCCCCAAATTCCTTGGGAAATCCAAACAACCCCTATAATAGGATCTAAATCTCTTCCACCATACTGCGATCCAGTGATATATATAATAGTATAACATTCCAAAAATAACATGTTTTAAAAGATTCGAAAAAATAGTAATAAAATCTTAAAAATTGTAAATTTTGGTTTGCTATGAGATTTCAATATGTAGATTAGATTGGTTGAATTAGATTTATTAATTTACAAAAATCTCCCTAAAAAAATCTGCGGTGCACGAAATGCCCATGCACTATGGTGCATATTAAACTTTCTCAATTTTTATTATTATTATTATTATTATTATTAGTCGAAGGTATGTTATATTAACAGTAGAAATTTGTGTAACGGTTTTCTGAAGTTGGGTATAAAATAAATTGTATGGAAAATGTTAGTTATTACTTATTAATTTATACAATTTCACATCATGGACTTTTTTTTTCACAGATCGTAAGCCAGTTTTGCCTTTCTTAGTAGAAAGACCACTATGAAAATAGCTTTATAAAAGGCCATTCCAACTGAAAATCCTAAATGTGGATTCTTCAAATCCTTCTTTATGTTTTTTAATGATAAAGTATTTGCTTATCCTTTAGCAGTTGCTCTATGATTAACAGCAAGCACCATTTGCACACAGATTACATGGTGCTCAATCTGTGTACTGCACCAGCAGTTGCTTCTCAGTATGAAATGAACATTTTAAAAGGTAATTTAAATAATTTTACCAGTTTGATTTTGGAAGGCTGAAAGTCTCAACCCTAATAGAAATGTGTTGAATTGTTCATTTACCGAAACAAGAAATCAAATCCGCACCTGCCATAATCACTATTGGAACTCTTTTTAGTAATAGCTTGATACCAGTATAGATTTAACTTGAGAGGCATGCTCACATGGTTAAATAAAGAAATTAACAAGGTTGACATCGAGATTTACCAGCTAGATGTATGTTGACTTCAGAATATATCACTTCAGAAAATAGCACTCATGTACACAAATAGTCCTTTCAATTTTCATTTCTCCTTGCATCCAACTTCATTCCTCTCATTTCAACCCTTAGAAACAATTTATTTACAAAAAAATGGATGGGAGCCCCTAGTCAGTTAAGAAGCATTGTTTTCTGACTAATGTAATAAAAGTGAAAAAGAATAATCCCAAGTGCCAATTTTGACTAAAGCAATGACACCAAGGAACAATGTGGTACCTGAGGAACCATTTTAATTTTGTACAGAAAATTCATTGTTGTATACTTGTATCACCTCACTCCTAAATGCCCTCCCACTAATTGTACTTTAAATGGAATATATGTACCAATAACCGAGCTCAATTAAGCCTTACTTACAGGTTATGGGCCAGTGGGGTTTTTTGAGCTGTTAAGTCCAAATCTTTCGCATCCTTTAAGAAATGTGCGCCAAATAGCTGCACATGGTTGAAATGGCATGCACCTAATCAGCGCATCAGCATCCTTTATGTGCCCACTCTTACACAACAAATCCACCACACGCACATAATGATCCATGTCAGGTACAATACCATAAGTTCCCTCCATAGTTTCAAATAATTTCATGCCTTCCTCTACAAGGCCCTCATGTGTGCAAGCCGACAGCACAGCAAGTAGTGTCACTCTGTCAGGCCTAAAACCTAATTCTTTCATTCGTTCGAACAGACTGAGAGCTTCACACCCATACCCATGTTGACCTAGCGCAGATATCATAGCAGTCCATGAAATAAGGCTTCGATCAGTAATTTCATCAAACACATGCAGAGCATCATTCAAGCTACCACATTTGGCATACATATCTAACAAAACATTACATACAAATGTATCCAAATACCCTAATTCACTCTTTACAAGAAGCCCATGAAGTGATTTACCTAACATAAGCCTATTACTCCTTGAACAAATAGTTAATAAGCTCACAGCCATGTAATTATCCATAGAAAACCTTATATGTTGCATCTTCTTGAAAAATTGAAATGCTTCCGCAAAATCTCCTTTGCGTACACAAGCAGTAAATAACATGTTCCATGATACGTTATCTAGTTTTTTATGCTTGAGAAACAACCTTTTTGTTTCATCATACCTCCCAGATTTATTATAAATATTAGCTAACACATTAGTGGTAACACAGGAGGCTTCTGGGCTCAATGAAGATTCTAGAATTCTGGGATCAGACAGATTTCCATGTGAAGTGTAACAAGAAATAAGCGAGTTTATGACATAAACATTTTTATCAAAACCCATTTTAGTTACCAGGGAATGGATCTGCTGAAGTTCACATTGTGATGTGTGTTTAAGAGAAGAAGAGAATGTTCTCTCATTAGGTCTAATATCTGAACACAACATTTCCTTTATGGCAGATAACGGGCTAAGAGAGCATCCTGATATTAAAGAATTCCAAAGAATTACACTCTTCCCAGGCATTTCATCGAACAGCCTGTGTGCATCAGCCAGGCCCACATTTATTGCATAGAAATGTACCAATGGATAACCCACAGAAGGAGCCTTTGTGAGATTACATTTAATGGCCTTGGCATGAATCAACTTTCCATATAGAGGTTCGTTCAATCTAGTACAAGCTCCAAGAGCACTACAAAAAGTAGTTTCATTTGCTATAAACCCATTCAAAGGCATTGCAAAGAAAAGGTCCAAGGCCCGGTTTGGTACTTCACTCTTAGCAAATGCTGTTACCATGGTATTCCAAGAGACCACATCCCATACCAACAACTCCTTAAACAACTGTTCACCTAACTGCACTCCGGCACAATTACAATATGCATTAAGAAGAGAATTTACAACATCAATGAAGAAGTTCATGGAACGTTTTATGATAAAACCATGAAACTGGTTCAGTAAACACAACAAATCAGATGAATCAAGACCAGATAAAACACCAACGAAGGAGCATTCTGACGGATGAATCCTGCTTCTAAGTAGCTCTCTGAAATAGTACAAGGAATCTTCTACAAAACCCATTTGTGCAAAACAAGTAATTAACGAGTTCCAAGTAACCACAGTTCTCATGGGCATTTCATCAAACAGCCTAATGGCATCGCCGAGTCTCTTATTACGGGTCAAGCAAGACAACAACGCAGTACTGGTATACGCGTCAGAATGGAGAAGACCTGTTTTGAGGATCAAGGGATGGAGATGGTTGGCATGGTGGTGCGAGAGGGAAGGAGATGAGAGAATAGGGACGAGAGAAAAGGAGGTGAGGTCCAAATTCGATACCATCATCCTGGAGAGAAGAGAGATGGCATCGTTGATGAGGCCAAGGCGGGCTTTGGAACTAATTAGGGAGTTGAAAGACGCAGAATTTTTGTGGGACATTTTGTCGAGCAGGTCATGGGTGTGCGAGACAGAGTGACAAGTTACTTGTCAAACTGTTCGGACCTGAGTCTCAAAATGGTACTCCCTCGATTGGGCACAACTAACGACTGACCTCAATCCCTTATTTTTTTATTTTTATTTTTTGTCAGAATGGCTTATCTTGGTGTTTATTCAATAACAACATTAAAATAAAATTATAAAAATTTAAATTTGGCTGATTTCAGTATTATAGCATAAAGTCATGTTTTGAGAAATTAAGAACAACTTTAAAAGTTCCTTCAAAAAAAAATTAAATAAATAAAGAAAAAAAAAAGAACAACTCTCTTACTCTCAACTTGTATTCAGTTGTGAATTTAACTTTAAATATCTATTAAATATCTCAAGTATAAAAAATCAACTTCATACTGATTCAATAATGTGCATGTGAGTTCGTGGTCGGTTTAAGGGAAGGCGAATTATCAGAAAATGTTGAAATACCGAAATCAAATTAGGCACAAGCACAATGAGATCAAACTTAATAACCAAATTTGGTTAGTCAAAGAAAGCACACAATATGTAAAAAAAGTATTCTTTATTAGTCAAACTCAAGAGGTACAACTTCAAATCGCAATCCTTACTAAGAGGATTTAATCACTCCCTTTCATATATTAAGCATCTGATGCATTATCAGCATTCCTCTGATATTCAGGATCAAACTGCTCTCTTTGTTGTTCAAACCTAGGAGTAAAGATAGCGAACTCCTCCCTCCTACTACTCTTGAGCCTCCAAGCTTGCTCTATGGTAATGCGATAAGAAGCTCTGAGTACATCCAACGGCAACGCACGAATGGTGGATGCCTTTCCAACAAGTCTGTTGACCATGGCATTCTGGTTGGTCTTGAAAGAGACCCATTCAAATGACTGTTGTGGGTCTGCCTTCTTTAGTACGACATAGTTTTGAGGGACCAACAACAACTGTTTCTGGCGGAGTTGGCCATCGAATACAGTTTTTCCTTGGTGATTGACGATTTGGACCCTTCCTTGACCGCCGGTCACATACATCAAACTATGTGCATTTATGTTCCAATAAGGAGTTAGCACAGCATTCTGGAAATAAAAGAAACAGATTGATATGAGTACAAATATTGTAAATTTCACATTTCAAAATACAAACAGTAAGAGGTTCAGTTTTGTGAGTATATTGCTTACCCTTCGAAGAACTACTCGAGTAGCGCTCATTTGAACATTGTTCAAAATAGGAAGTTTTTGGCTATTGAGCCTTGTGATTCTTCCACCTTGTGGGTTGAAGATATCTGCACGATTTGGATCATTGATGTTATGTCGTATCTTCATTGTGCAGAAGTTTTCATCCAGACCATTAGTATAGTTACTCCCCCATTGCCATCTCTCTTGCTCATACCTCGGGCCTTCAAATTCTTCACGTTGTTGTTCTTGTTCTGCTTGGCTCCTAAAAGGTCTTAGCAGTTGAAGTCCCTGTTCCACTCGAACTATTTCACCTCTTTGATCGTTCTGGCTTTGAAGTCTTCTAGACAACTCTGGATTTATGCCCAGAGCCTCAGCCAATAGCTGGGTTTCGAAGCCACTTAAGATATTATTTCCTAATAGCTGTTGTCCTTCTCTTTCATAAGATTCCTGAACACTCTGGTACCTTCCGGCGAGGAAAAACTCCTAGCATCAATTACAAATTAAAATAATTTTAGCCGCTGTGCCCGAATTTAAAAAAAATGACAAATATATATTACTTTTTAATCATCTTTTGTGATCTTGTTACTTGCAAAATCTTACCCTGCGTCTAGGTTCAAGCTGGTTGGCATTATTGCTTGTATCGAAAACATGAACAAGAACGAGAGGAATATCACCATCGTTGTAGCACCAATGGCTCACGCCAGCTGGAACTGCAACAATATCTCCTTCACGGAATCGGTGAATCCTTTGGTGCTCGTCCCTGGTCCTTTGCAACTGAACCTCGCCTTCTTGTTGAAACTGTTCTGCTTGTTGGAAAGACTGGTATGTTTCTGGGCAGCCAGGGAAAATTAACCCTGTTAAGCCTCGTCCTGTAAAAGAAGATTACCAATTTCTTGTTAGAATTTTACAGATATCACTGTTCAAAATTTAATGTTAGACGATTTGAAATAACTTGACCTTGAACTACATAGAAGAGGGAGGGAGCATTAGAGAAGGTAGGCAAGAGAAGGCCCCTTGGCTCAATAATACGACGAAGTGCAGATACGCCAGCACAGCGGAGTTGTTCAGTCTGTTCAAAGAATTCAGTGCGACCAGCTTGAGATTCGACATTCCTAGACGGTTGGAGTGCAGCAAGATTATCAAATCGACATGCCCTCTGACCTGCTCCGAATCCACGTGAGCTTTGCCATTGGCTCTGCCAACCGAAAAACTGTGCTACACACCCATGAAACAACACCATAATGCAAAGAGAATAGGAGAGAGGAGAAAGAGTTGCCATTGTTAAACTCTCAAGCTGAACTACTATAGAATTGATTGTTGTGTGCAGAGTATGTGAGATTCACCAACTATTTATAGGCTAACAAGAAAGAACGTACATGTTTGGATAAACATGAAGCTGTTCAAATATTTGGATAAAAGTTCTAGATAAAAATTATTAATTAGGTGGAAAAGTATGTGATTTTGGAGCTATACAAGGGTTGGTGAAGTATGGACAAACGTAAGTTATAAAACCAGTAATGATGGACTTGTAAATCTTGGCGCTGGATGCAAAGTTACATGTTAATTAGCAGGACGACATTTGTTATATGATGCAAGTTCAGAACTGTGGAAGCCATTTTCTTGTAAAAAGAAAAAAAAATGGTAGTTGATTTGAATATATACAAACGAGTTGGTATTAAATGGACAAAAAAGAGTTCCTATCATTTTGAGATAATGTATTTTCCCGCAATTAACGTGATAATGCATCCAGACTTAATTTTAGGCTGTTTTCGGCTCGGTACATCAAAATATAGTTTAGCCTTGAGAAGATTGTTGGCCTACCTACAAACTAACAAACGAATGTTATCAAAATATTGCTAAGCTAAGATATACAAAAGAAAAGAAATGCCTCAAATTTGTATATATCAGTAAAAGGAAAATTTTGAATCAGCTGAAGTTATTTACCAAATTAAATAGTACTTTTTCACTAGCAATTAAATACAGGCTCTTAGCTTAATATTCAGAAATTTTCAATTAGTGAAAATGTTGATGTTCACTTCATTCATTTTTATTGAATTTTAGTTGCATATGTCAAAAACTACAAATCATCCTTGCCGTAATTAATATTACATACTGATTTTAAGAAAAACTGTCAAAGCTCAGTCAGGGAATTATAATAGAATAATGGAATTATTTATTCAAAAAAAATAGAATAATGGAATTATATTCCATAGATATCGTCCACCTACTTCATTAAAAGGTGACCCGAATTGTTGTTGGGTAACTAAAATTTTGATGGAGCACAAATAAGTTGCTTAACCATCTGCACAAGTGTGATGACGTCTCTGATGGGATTATGAGTTATGACGTCCATTTGTGTATCAGTTGCAATTAATATGCTAAAAATTTATGAATATTTTTTAAACGATACAATCAAGATTTTACAGGTTTGTTAAAATGGGTATCATCTTGTTTTTTTTGCAATTTTGAAGGAAAGATGCAATCGAATCTTCCGAGGCTGCAGAGACACACCTGAGAAGATTGATATTACAGGTTTTAATGAATTACAAAGCTCTATCCATCATTCCAGGCTCTTGCCCGGGACAACTGGCCCCTAACCGCGGCAGCCAACCAGTCTAATTCTCCTCTAACAAGGAGCTTTCTTAAAAGATGTCAGTCTTTATATTTTACCAGTACATTGTAACTTTCTTTTTGCCTTTTTTCTTTTCCTTAATTTTAGCATCTTGCTAAAACTTTTTTAACTTTTATTAATATAAGATGAGGTCTCAGAGCCGCATTTTTACTTCAAAAAAAAAAAGTATCCTGGAAGTCTGGCACCATTTACCCTGTAAAGATTTGCAAGCGCATCGAATCACCGTTGGAATTTTTATTTTTGAAATATAAATAAACTTTGTTTAGAAAAGTAAATATAAATAAATAAACTTAACACTCCCCCAGGCATGACTGGGTCAGAGTTTTAATACAGGAATCAATTAGGTTCACCTTACTCCTTTCCTTTTGTTCATCAGAAAGGCTCATCTTTGTTATATTCATTAACAACATGAATAATAATTGTATATCATGAGATTTTGCTGATTTTAATATCGCCATTATCAGTTCAATAACTCATTACGTATGTATTTCATTATTTCTGATAAATCCTAAAAATCATGCATCCCAATTTTTTCGCCGTTATTCTTTCCACCCCTGTTTTGATTTATTATCTTATCCTATCCAAGTAAAAGAATTCATACCACAATATCAAAATTATTGCACTGATATCTATTTTCTTTATCAAAATGAACTCAATTAATTAAACCAATAGAATTTTTCATCCATCGGATGTCAAAATATTTTGTGTTGCTTCAATATGAAAATTGAAAAAATATATAAAATCAAGATTATATCATTTTAATTACTTGGTTTTCAATTGTTTACACTTACTATATTATAACAAATAAATTACCACGTAGTTATGTACGAGTACAGAGAACATGAGCAGAGCTATGACTACGAATAGGGCTTTAGTTTGGTAAAAATTTTATAGGTACCAAGTTGATTACATTAGAGCACTGTAATATAGTTTTTGGAAGCAATTTCTTCAATTTCTTCATTATAGGTACCAAGTTAATATAAAGCGGCATGTCAGTTCGTGTGCTGTTTATTGTGGAAGCCGCGTAGCATTTGAAGAATTATTAGCGTGCCAAAATAAAAATTAGGCACAAGTACAATCAGATCAAAATTAACTACCAAATTTGAATAATTAGAGAAAGCACACTTTATGTAACAAAAGTATCCTTTATTTTTATTCAAACTCAAGAGGTACAACTTCAAACCGCAATCCTTACTAAGAGGATTTAATCACTCCCTTTTATAAATTAAGCATCTGATGCATTATCAGCATTCCTCTGATATTCAGGATCAAACTGCTCTCTTTGTTGTTCAAACCTAGGAGTAAAGATAGCGAACTCCTCCCTCCTACTACTCTTGAGCCTCCAAGCTTGCTCTATGGTAATGCGATAAGAAGCCCTGAGTACATCCAACGGCAACGCACGAATGGTGGATGTCTTTCCAACAAGTTTGTTGACCATGGCATTTTGGTTGGTCTTGAAAGAGACCCATTCAAATGACTGTTGTGGGTCTGCCTTTTTTAGTACGACATAGTTTTGAGGGACCAACAACAACTGTTTCTGACGGAGTTGGCCATCGAATACAGTTTTTCCTTGGTGATTGACGATTTGGACCCTTCCTTGACCGCCGGTCACATACATCAAACTATGCGCATTTATGTTCCAATAAGGAGTTAGCACAGCATTCTGGAAATAAAAGAAAAACAGATTGATATGAGTACAAATATTGTAAATTTCACATTTCAAAATACAAACAATAAGAGGTTCAGTTTTGTGAGTATATTGCTTACCCTTCGAAGAACTACTCGAGTAGCGCTCATTTGAACATTGTTCAAAATAGGAAGTTTTTGGCTATTCAGTTTTGTGATTCTTCCACCTTGTGGGTTGAAGATATCTGCACGATTTGGATCATTGATATTATGACGTATCTTCATTGTGCAGAAGTTTTCATCCAGACCATTAGTATAGTTACTCCCCCATTGCCATCTCTCTTGCTCATACCTCGGACCTTCAAATCTCTCTCCCTCAAATTCTTCACGTTGTTGTTCTTGTTCTGCTTGGCTCCTGAAAGGTCTTAGCAGTTGAAGTCCCTGTTCTACTCGAACTATTTCACCTCTTTGATCATTCTGGCTTTGTAGTCTTCTAGCCAAGTCGGGATTTATGCCCAGAGCCTCAGCCAAAAGCTGGGTTTCAAAGCCGCTTAGGATATTATTTCCTAATAGCTGTTGTCCTTCTCTTCCATAAGATTCCTGAACACTTTGGTACCTTCCCGCTAGGAAAAACTCCTACATCAATTTTAAATAAAAAAAATTATTGCCGTGCTCGAATTTAAGAAGAGAAGTTGGCAAAAATGTATTATTTTTTAATCATCTTTTGTGAACTTGTTACTTGCAAAATCTTACCCTGCGTCTAGGTTCAAGCTGGTTGGCATTATTGCTTGTATCAAAAACATGAACAAGAACAAGAGGAATATCGCCATCGTTGTAGCACCAATGGCTCACACCATCTGGAACTGCAACAATGTCTCCTTCACGGAATCGGTGAATCTTTTGGTGCTCGTCCCTGGTCCTTTGCAACTGAACCTCGCCTTCTTGTTGGAACTGTTCTGCTTGCTGGAAAGACTGATATGTTTCTGGACAGCCAGGGAAAATGAACCCTGTTAGGCCTCGTCCTGTAAAAGAAAATTACAAATTTCTTGTTAGAATTTTAAAGATATCACTGCCTAAAATTTAATTTTAGACGATATGAAATATCTTGACCTTGCACTACATAGAAGAGGGACGGAGCATTAGAGAAGGTAGGCAAGAGAAGGCCTCTTGGCTCAATAATGCGACGAAGTGCAGATACACCAGCACAGCGGAGTTGTTCGGTCTGCTCAAAGAATTCAGTGCGACCAGCTTGAGATTCGACATTCCTAGACGGTTCGAGTGCAGCAAGGTTATCAAATCGACATGCCCTCTGACCTGCTCCGAATCCACGTGAGCTTTGCCATTGGCTCTGCCCACCGAAAAACTGTGCTACACACCCATGAAACAACACCATAATGCAAAGAGAAAAAGAGACACGAGAAAGAGTTGCCATTGTTAAACTCTCAATTTGAACTACTGTAAAATTGATTGTTGTGTAGAATATGTGAGATCCACCAACTATTTATAGGCGAACATATTGATTTGGATAAATATGAAGCCGTTCGAAAATTTTGATAAAAGTATTAAATAAAAATTATTTATTAGGTGGAAAAGTATATTATTTTGGAGTTATGCAAAGGTTGGTGAAGTATGGACAAAAGTTAAAGAACCATTAACAATGGACTCACAAATCTTGGCTCTGCACGCAATGTTATTTGTGAATTAGCAGTAACACATTTGATTTGAATACATACAAACGAGTTGGCAATAAATGGACAAAAAAAAGTTTACAATATATTGAGATAATGTATTTTCCCACAATTAACATGACAATACACCCAATCTTAATTTCAGGCCTTTTTAGGCTCGATACATCAAATTTTGGTTTAGCCTTGACAATGCCTACATACAAAATAAACAAAATGTGTCGAACGTTATCAAATTGTATAGCTAAGGTAAGATATACTAAAAGGAAATACACCAAATTTATCAATAAATCATATAAAAATTTATAAACATAATTAGTTATTTTCTCAAGCTAAAATAGTTTTTCGTTTGCACGAAAACGTCTAAGTATTCACTCGATGCACGTTGTTTGCCAATGCAATTTTAGTAGTATGCAAAAGACTACAAATCAACTTTGCCATACTATGGTGTAAGGCCGTACCTGAGTTTTTTTTTTTTTTATAAGCAAAAATGAGGCTTGGAGACCTCATCTTATATTAAATAAAGAAGGCCGTACATGATTTGAGTTGGAATTACGGACAACTCAAACCTGACTTCGCTATAACTCAAGTTGGCTCAAATCGAATTAGAAATGAAATCTCGAGTCTTTTGAGCTAGTTCAAACCAGGTTCGGCTCCAGCTTGAATTGGCTCATGAATCACGAGCCATTTTGAAATAAGCATATGTACTTTAAACTTTTTTCTTTATTTAATTCATATATTATTTCAATATTTAAAACCAATTTATATGTACAACATTATAAACAAATAAAAATTATTGTCACTTTTATTCTTTTTATTGATTTGAGGTAAAATGTCTTGAAACTCAATCTGCCGCATGTTTAAAATTATCAAAAATAAAATAAGAATAAAATTTTATAATTATTTTATGAGTTTCTAACCTTATAAATTATGTCGATAATATTATTTGAAATAGAAATTTGGTTTGTTATGTGTTAGGCTGTTAGCTCACGAGATAGTTTGCCAAGTTGAGTTTAATTGAAATTCGACTCGTCAGTCAATCTAGTTGGTGCAGCTCAATTTTTTTCTACTCGAGTTATGTTGACTCGAATTATAACTGAAATTTTTTTTAATCGAGTTTGGATAAACTCGCGAGTTATGAGTTCTTGCTCACCCTATTGATTTAAGATTATGAATGGTTGAAATATTCAGGATTTCAAACATGTTGAAATTTCTTTCTACCGTGGTTAGAATTTTTTGTTTTTTGGGTGTGAATATAAACCGTTGATTTAAGATTATGAATGGTTATAATTGCACAGGATTTGAAACATGTTGAAAATTTCTGTCCACCGTTCACTCGGAGTCGGTGAAACTGAAACATGTTGAAAATTTGTGTCATAAGCTGAGCTTAGTAATTGGGCTCCAAAGCCCAAACCCATACCCTTAATCATATACAATGGGCCCATGGGCTCAGACAAAAGTTGTTGAACCGGTCATAACCCTATTGACCAACAAACCACTCTCCCTAATCCAACCCTTATCTATCGGGTTGACGAACGGATTTAACCAAGATCCGACCTGGATCCGTTTTCCGCTGTGTAATCTGATAACAACCCTTCTCCTCTCCATTTCGCTCCAATCGTTCCATTTATAATCCCCCAACCCTTCTCTTCTCCAACTAGGGTTTACGCCTTTCTTCTTCCTCTTCGATCCGTGCTCCGTCAATGGCGACACCTCAGCCGAACGGCGCGGCCACCGCTAAGCGCAAACCTGTCTTCACCAAGGTGGAGTTGCTCAAACCTGAATCGTTCGGCCACACGCTCACGGCCAAGGTGCTCTCTTCTAACCCCGTTCCACACAAAGGATCCGTCGGCGCGCGCGCGACCAAGATCGCTGAGTGCCTTATTGGCGACGAGACTGGATGCATCCTTTTCACGGCTCGGAATGAGCAAGGTATGGATTGGATTGGATTGGATTGATCTTTGCTGATTGCTTTTCGTTTCTTTTTAGGTTTATGTTAGTTGAGATTGATCTCTTAGGTGACTTAGTTTAAGGTTTTCAAATACTGGATGTAGATGATTCCAATAGTTGGTGTGAGAATTAGATCTAGTAAATAAATGACTAAGTTTGTGCTGTGTTCTATATTTGCTTCAGCTAAACCTGTACAAAAGAAATGGAATAGATCCATTTATCTGAATTTTTATAATCTTAATTTCTCGTAATTAGAAAAGGTCAGAAAGGATTCATTTAAGGGATTTTGTTGCCAATTTGTTGATAATTTCTGATGATTCATTTCAATCCCTAATATATTCCTGCTTTGTACATGGCTACTGCTTAATTAATTGTTACATTACTGCTGCTCAGCTTACATTTAACTGATTTTGATTGTTATATCTCATAGATGAAACAAGGTTCTAACCCTTTTTGAGCTTATGTTATTTGGTTTTACCAAAATGTAGCTATGCCAGCACTTTTAAAATGTTGTGAAATCTGAGTTCCTTTGTTTAAAGTCATGTTGTATGTGAAGAAGCCTTGTATTATTGATGAGATGCTTTGGTCTTGGCATTCAATTTCCTTGAGGCTGAAACTTAGTGATAGTTTTACAGACTTGTAAGGTAGCAAGATGACCAACACCAGTTTGATTTTCCTGGAGGCTGAGACTTAGTGATAGTTTTACAAACTTGTAAGTACCAAGATGGACCAACACCTATTTCATTAGTGTATAGGTCAGTTTTTATGTTTATAGGCACTGAGCAGCACTAACCAGCCCGTCCTATCTGAAACTGACCTATACACTAATGAAACTGACCTATCAGATAGGAGATCATTAACCTGGGATTACGATGTCAGAACCTGGTCCTTTGCACCTGCTTCTTGAAATGCAATCCAAGTTTTTGGAAAGGCTATCCCCTTTTAAAATATATCCGAAAGAAAATTCATATCATCCTTCTGTAATGATGGCATTACATCGAGAAATCCTAACAAAATTTCTTGTACCTTGTAACAGTTGATTTGATGAAACCTGGCAATACTGTTATCATTCGCAATGCAAAGATCGATATGTTCAAAGGATCAATGAGGCTTGCAGTTGATAAGTGGGGTCGTATTGAGGTCACAGAGCCAGCTAATTTCACTGTGAAGGAGGACAACAATCTTTCGCTTGTCGAGTATGAGCTGGTGAATGTAGCGGAAAAGTGAAGTGGGACATTTTTTTATAAATTTGTTGGAGATGTTGCCCCTGACCTGGTGCTCATATATCAATTTGAAAATGGAAAGGTTTATGACAAGTTTGAGTTTGTTGTATGAAGCTCAGATGCTTTTCTTTGGTTCTGTTCAATGGCTTCCTAACTCTTGCGTTTGGCGAACCAAGATATTGATATTAGCTACATTTGATTTTGGTTTTTTTGGTTATGTTGTAAGTGATAACTTGATTAGCCTTTTTCCAAGTATATTTTAGTGAAATTTGTTCTTAAAATGGTTTTATGCTTAGTAGCAAGATCAAGCTAATTCCTCAGAAAGGGTTGTGAAAGCGTGAAGCTGAGTTGTCTGGAAGGTTGTCGTCCAGCTCGAATGACTGGAATGTTGTTTCATAAACTATATTATATGGTGTAAGAACAAAAACACTAAAAGCCTTTAGGTAACGCGTCCGGAAATTGAGAACTGAAGATCAGATATCTCAAACAAATTTGCCTCTTTAAAAAGACACGCTAAAGTTTATCGCAAACGAGGTTTATTTTTGTAGCATTGCTTGTGGGAATTACTCTGTGTAATCAACATTTCGTACAATCACGCAATTATAAGTGAGTCGCTCCTCTCGTCTCATCCTTCTCTTCTTTTACTCTCTCTTCGCTATGTCTCCTCTCTCCCTCTATTCGATCTCCTCACACAATCAAAATAATAAATCTCAGCCTCACATCTGCCTCCGTCTCATCTCAGCCTCTCCTCCGCTTCTCATATCCTCCATCTCACCTCCACCTCCGCCTCCCCTCACTGCTCTCTCTCCTATCTGATTTTGTTGTTTTTGGAAGTAATTAAATTATTACGAGGGAGGAAATTGATGAGTATAAGGAGTAAATAATATATACAACGGAGTAAATAATATTCATATCTGATCAGTATAAGAGAGTAAATAACTAGTATAAAATTAGCATCTAATATGTATAAGGGAGTAAATAACATTCAGAACTGATTCTACTGTTGCTTGCAAGTAACTAAATAACTATAAGGGAGTAAATAATTAGTAGTAAGGGAATATTTAATACAAGTGAGGGACTAAATAATATTCATTTTTATTTTGATAACGACAAGGCTGGGCTGGACGACGGCAACGGCAGGCTGCGCGACGGCGTGCGGTGAGAGAGAGGAGCGTAGGTGAGACGGAGGAGGCCCATGGGTGAGAGGGAGGGGCGTGCAACCAAACAAAGGTGAGAGAGGGTGAGGGGACGCGGGTGAGGGGAAGGGAGCGCTCTGATTCTATTTTCGGAAAAAAAAAGATTATCGACCTTATTCAAAATAGACTATGATTGTTTGATTGCCTGCTTAATTGCAATTATCAGTTCCGCTTGCTTGTAGTGGCTACAAGAGGACAAACGAAGCTGTGGGCTACAAAATGGCCTATGTTTCCTGATTTACGGATGTACCAAGTTTTTAACATTTTTTTCGATAACTCCACAGAAAATCAATATTATAAATCGGTTATCAAAATTTTAAACATGTAATTATATATATTTTTAGTCTTTATAATTTAAATATGAAATTATGCAACTATGCAATGATTAAAAAGCCCCAGGTAATCGATGATATGATATTGATACTCTGAAATCGAACACCTATAGTCATCGGTACATCTTTTCGATGTGACAGCTAGCAACTTTCATTAGTGAACGGCCATTTTATATTTTCAAGTTTAAAATGTACGTTTATAACATTTCAATAATGAACTCACTTTCTTTTAGATATATGCATTTGCATATACAATGTATTTTATATTTTCAAGCTTAAAAATGTACGTTTATAACATTTCAATAAAGAACTCACTTTCTTTCAGATTACCTTCTACCTTCATTTTTCCTTCGGCTCCGTTTGAATGGTGTGAGAATAAGAGGAATAAGAAAAAAAGTATTGAAAAATGTGTAACTTTGTGAAGAATTTAGATTGTTTATAATAAATTTGAAAGTAGGAAAAAACTATTTCCTTATTCTTGCACCCATCCAAACGGAGCCTTCATTAATCTACCGAGTATAGTTAGTTTACGGTAAAGCAGCAAATATTTTGAATAAATAGGAAACAATACTACCAAATACTCTACTTTATATAGAGTAATTGATGGTTATCTAATAATAATAATAATTATTCTAATCAATTCTAAGCGCAGGTGATACGAAGATCCGACTTTGTAGGCTACAGCTTTTAGCAGGAAACGTAGGGAAAAAAAAACCCAAAAACCAAGCATAATTAAAACAAAAAAGGAGTTCGTCAAGGATACAAGCTAAAACAGTTTAACAAAATGAAGCATAATCAACCTTGTCAGGAAATTAAAAGGAAAAAATCACCTATTCTCTTGAAAAGGAAATATACCAAACTTAATTGTACACCAATTTTTCTCACAGAGATTTACAGATCCAAACATCAAAACAGACCTACCAAATCTCCTTGACTTATTAATAAGGATGAAGAAAAGAGTTGCTACTATCGCCATCCAAGTCATCCATCTACAAGTACAATAACCAAAACTAAGTTCCAACCATATGGCAAATATCACGAATTTATGAAATTTACTACATCAAAATGATCTGCTTATCAAATTTAACTGATTCTACAATCAGAAAAAGGAAAGAAGAATGTAAAAAACAAAAGTAGACTTGAAGTCTTCCAACCCAAATGCTCCTCATGATGACTAATCACAAGTCTATAACAAATAAATAATCAAGGTCAGGAAAAAGAATTCTAAAAAGTAGCTTTATTTCAAATAAGTTAGTTAACAGGTCTCAAGGTGCTTGCTTACTTGTAATTAACAAAGAACAAAACAAGTGCAGCTCAAATCCATCAAAAACTGAAAGTATAAATCTAACATGTCATAACAAAATTCAGTTTTACTTTCATTTAAATAAAAAAATGGCTCAACGTCAAACAAAAATCCTGAAACATAACTAAAGATGATGAAATTGAATATTCACTAATCTAATAGTATCCGTTTGTCGAGAATACGTAAGCTAGCACTGTGAGATGGCTACAACGTGTCTATAAAAATTAATGTATAATACACTTTATATAATTTTCTCTCAATATTTGAGCTAACCTGTGTCTTTGAGAAGAAATCTATTCTTCTACACATCATCTTTCCCAGCTGGTTTAGAAAACAGGCGATCAGTATGCTAATTTTTTTAAGTAAAAACTTGTTGCATTATTAAATAATCATTTTAACCAGCAACAGGCCTAAAGTATCTATTTTCTTAGTTGCTCGTACTAAAAAAAATGCGGTCTCATGAAATATTAGTCCATCTGGAAGTATAACTTTCTATCTATATGACAAAACACCATTTTTAATTTCTTCTCGAAATGTCTAAAGATATGTCAACACAAAAAAGAGAAGTCGATAGCAAAAAAAAAAAAAGCAGCAAAATAGACAGTACAAAATTTTCTTATGAAATTGTACTAAAACAAAAAGTGGCTACTTCAAACGAAAGAACGTTTAAATGCATATACAATTTGATAAAAAACATTTGGAACTTGTAAAGCATAGTGTTGTAGCATAATAAACCAAGAATTCATGTAAGTACATATTTTAGTCTATTCACCTTTTTAGTCTTGACCCTTCATCTAGTTTCATCTTGTCCTACAAACAAAGAACAAAATGAAAAAACTAAGAAAGAAACAACTTCTCTGTTGTCAAAGAATTTCATGACACTATCCAAACAGTGTTCCTAAATTAAGTCTTAGAGGTCATGAGTAGTAATTACACTTTTAGAATATGTTTAATATTCTCAACAGCTTTGAGGACTATACACTTGATATTTAGAAACAGATGCTAGTATAAAGGGTCAACTTAGTTGTACATAAAACTTAGCGATTAAACCATTTAAAACATAGAACAGTTTCAAAAAACATTTTTCAATGAGAAACACAATGGAAAGAGATATAAAAAAAATAAAAAATAAAAAATAGTACAGAAAAGGTTTTCCATGTGAAAACAAAGCCAGTGTTTAGGATCCAGAACCTTTATAAGCACCAGAAAGAAATAACCAATCCCAAGCAACCAATGTATATTCATGTGAGTCATCCAAATGCCATCCAAATATAGATTATAAAGGAAAAAATTAACGGAAGAGAGAATGGTACCTTCAGCAAGCCATCCATAGCTCCTCCTAGAAACAGCCAGAAGGGAGGTCATAACAGCTGAGGCTGTCACACTATGCATTGGCATCAGAGACTCCAGACAGAAGGAACTCATCTCCACAGGGGACCTTATAGAAAAATACAGAACCAATAATTAAGACCTCAATAATCAACTTTATCAATGTGTTCATGTAAGCTTTAAAAATGGTTTGCTAATGACTTTATGACTGTTCAAACATTAGTTGAATTTTGAAATGATAATGCTTAACCATAAGTTAGATACATTGAAGGTGGTCAGTAACTGTACAGGCAGATCAATCAACATTAGAAATTTTAAATTAAACTTGAACAAAGTAGCGTAGTTCCTCTGAATTGTAAAAATGTAGAAAACAATAATGGCTAACACTTAGCTTCCACCAGTACTTAAATTGCAGGGAGGCACCACCACTACTAGAAGGATCAAACCAAACCCAGAAATTACACTAACTCCTTTAATACATTATCACTAGATACCGACCGGAGCGCAAATAAACACAAAAATAAACAAGGGAATCCAACCTGAAGAAACGAGCAGCCTGCGCAATGGAGCCGCCGCGCTTGGGAAGCCGAAATGCCGCAGGCCGAGCTGATCTGGCTTGAGAAGCTGCCGTAGTGGCGGCGCTTCGGAGGTAAGAAGATGATCGGAGAATGGATCTCGCGACGGCGCAACTAGCCATGGTGGCCCGATGGGGTAACTGTGAGTCTGCGAGCAGGGTATTCTTGAACCGAGAGGCTCCACTTAAACCTTACTGGGGTTTATAGGCCTGGAGATTTGGAATATATGGGCCTATGGGCCTAGCCTAGGGGAAGGCTTGCTGGGCCCACAGGTCAGAAAATGTCCAGAAAGAATTTAAAATATTACCAAATTTCGAACATATTATAAAATAATTTTAAGAATAGGACTTTTGATATTAGTCCTTTCCTCCAATTCGGCAAGCTTTTCATTTTTTATATATTTATTTTCGAAAATAATGTATGTATTTATTTTTTAATAGAATTGCATGGTGTTTTTTATGACAAATTATGCATTATTTTTGAAACAATATTGCATGATTTTTTTAATAACAATTATGTATTTATTTTCTAAATAGAATCGCGTGAATTTTTTTTTATTCATTACCATCTTATTTTTGTTTAAAAATTATTATTTTATGTTTCCATAATTGTTTTTTTATTTTTGATTTGATTCTTAGTTGTTTAACTTTTTTTTATCAAATTTCATTGTTGTAGGAATTTTCGTCATATATATGTGTATTTTTTTTAAAGGTCAAAAATATTAATTGATTATGTGGCCAGTCCATTTATTAGTCATAAATATCACATATACGTCACGGAAAAAAAAAACTTTAGAGAAAATAACTAGAAAAATCACGAAAAACGTATTTTTGAACGTTAGAACTTCAAACAGTCATAACTTTTGATAGGAACGTTCATTTTGGACTGCAATGTTGTAGTCGATATGATTTGCTCCCCACAATTTATGTAGCTTATTTAGCCAAGGTATGTGGACTTGCTAAACACTTTGGGAGTGTATGTGCGGTGTCACTCAGAGTTAGTTACGTTAGATGTGATCTAGATCATAGATGCATAGTTTGTAACTAAACTTAAACTTGTACATTGTTTCTATCGATATGATATGCATTTGTTTATGGGGACAAAAAAATATTGTAGCATCTGCCTTCTCATTGTGCGAGTCTCGATCATAAATTCATTCCCTTGTTACTTTTGACTATTTCATGAAAGATGCAATTAATGAATGCTACTTCGTTATGCTACCAAATGACGATGCATATACCGTCCATTGAGACATTTCTCATAAAGTTGTCAAATTCTAATCGAGTGGCATAAGTGCAAAGAGAATGTAATTATGATTACATCACTTGACTTACTTGTGATTCATTGTGCAACCAATTATGTTATTAAGGACATGGATTGGAAATACATGTGAATAATAAGGATTAATTAGCAGTGTCCAAAAAGGAGTGTGAATTGCTGAGTCGGATGTATATATTCAATTAATATCTATGACTCCGTTTGGATGTGTTGAGAATAAGGTAGGAAGAAGGAAGAATGGAAGAAATTTATTGGGAATGGGTAAATTTATTCGGAAGTGTGTAACTTTTGTGAAGAGTTTGGATGGTTAGAAATAAATTTATTAGTAAAAAGTGGTTATTCTTTATTCCTTATTCCGGGAAGAAGTCATCCAAACGGAGCCTATGAGCAAATTGGTGAGCTCATGTTGACCCAATAACCTTGGGTGCGTTTGGATAGGTGTGGAAAGAAGGGAAGAAGGGAAGAAGTATTGGGAAGTGTGTAACTTTGTGAAGAGTTTGGATTGTTTATAATTTTTTTCTTCTTCTTCTTCCTTTTTCTTCTTCTTTCTTCCAACGATCCAGACGCACCCCTTAGTACCATTAAAGGCTCCGTTTGGATGCGTTGAGAATAAGGTAGGAAGAAGGAAGAAGAGAAGAAATTTATTAGGAATGGGTAAATTTATTGGGAAGTGTGTAACTTTTGTGAAGAGTTTGGATGGTTAGAAATAAATTTATTGGTAAAAAATGATTATTCATTATTTCTTATTTCGGGAAGAAGCCATCCAAACGGAGCCAAAGAGAACTCAGAAACATACTACTAAACATACTACTGTGGGCTAAAAAAAAAAACTCGTTACGTCTACTAACATATAGTACTATTTTGGGTTTATCACAGCAACCTTTTTTTTATTTTTTTTAGGATACAAAGAGGCTATTCTTGAAACTTAAGAGTTCAATAAAAATTATCAGTAACTATATCGTTATTCTAGAAGTAATTGATTCAATTTCTGCTATATGCAGTGATAAAATCATATTTCATACAGTAGCTTTTTTAAAAGTTGAATTTAATTAAGATACTTGATATATAGACACACCAAACTATTTTAAATTTTCTTATGCCTAAACGTATAACTTAGCTCAAGACAAGCACAATTGCTTAAATTTGAAATGTTAATGATTGATCTAAACTAACTCATTCTTTAGCAGATCATCAATTGTCGATTTCAATTCTTCTAATCTAATATTAAGTTTGATCATAATACATGCGAGTTTAACCTAACCTGATATGTTCTTCTTTTCTATTTTAAATATGAATTTTCAATTAAAATATATCGAAATCACGCAAATGTCCAGAACATGGTGAAATGGAGAAACGAGAAAAAAAAATCTTGACTAAAATACAAAATTGAATATTTTCTTTCCATCCCATATATTGTGCATCCATTCAATGGATGAAACGAGAAAAAATAAAGCAATGAAACTAGATACGATTATTTTAGTATTTTCCAACATAAATATTAACTATCTATCATTATATCTATCTCTTGCTGTATAGACACGTCATACGCCTATTGGCTATTGCATGATGATACATACAAATTTGCACTTAAAATACATTTCATGTTATGTAGTGAGGTGCTTCATGCTTATAGTTTGATGACTCATGAGGTAATCAAGAATTGGAGATTGAAAAATATTGTAGCAATAATTCGCCCTCCTTATAAATTGATAATAATTTCAGTTGATCTATTATATACAATGGAAAAATAAAAGTAAATTTGCAACTCATATCTTTTTAAAGAATTTTTTAAAAATAAATAAACAAATTGAGATGTTGGAGACAACTAAATATACTTTTAAAACTATATATACAAGTGAGATTTTGGTCAATTGTTCAGTTGATCTTTACAAAAATATATCTACAAGTGAGATGTTGATCCTTTGAGTGATTGATGGCACGAACAATAGACCACTGCCATGATTGATTAGCTTTATTTAGATTTTCATGACCTATATATAACTTCTAATTTGTTGTGAAATTTGTGGAACTCTAACAACACTATGGTATTGAAGAATGAAATCTAAAAACAGGCATGATTGTTTATTAAATTCTTTACATAAAAGAAACAACAATAATTAACCGAATGTTTTTGTTAATTATAGTGTTACGTATACTAGTTTTGGATTTAAATATGTTATTTACTATTTTGGACCTTTTCATATATTTTCAAATGTTTAAAGATAAGAACAGAAAGTTAGTCTTCGTATATAATACTATTTTTTTAATACTTCCGCTTATCCAATATGAATTACCTAATCTAACAAGCAATTTCTTAAAGATCAGGACCAATATAAAACCATATTTTAGTAGGATCAATTTTCAGGGAAACTTTTTGTTTCATTTTATCAAAACCTTGTTCGATAGGAGTAGATTAAGATTATATGAACTTTACTTCCAATTTTTCATTTCCTCTGTAGCTGAAGTTTGGGCCCAATGTCAGCACCTGCCTAAATTAGAAAAGCACGGAACACCCAATGCCGTTTACCGTTTCGTGTAAAAAAAAGGTACGAGATGGCATTTTGTTTACCGTTTCGTTTGACAAACGGCACGAAATATCATTCCGTTAACCGTTCCACTTCACATTTTACACTGATTTTGGTTGAAAACAAGGTGAAGCAGTTCAAAACGGTATAATTACTGGTTCCGTTTGCCATTTCATTTTTGAAACGAAATAAAAAACTGTGCCGTTAACCGTTCCGTTTCATATATACAGAACGGCATCACGTGGTCTGGGCTGCCGTTGACAGGCCTAATTGTAGCTATTAATTGTTGGGTTACTTGACATCATCGAAATAGTATGGCCTTTACTGAAAAACATAAGTGCAATTTTCTCTCTCTGGCTTTTAATATTTTCAACTTACACCTTTTTTTGACAGGCTCTTTTACATGAATGGAGACTAGTTTTGTGGAAGCTCAGTCAATGGGTCAGTCGACGGTCAGAGTGTATGTCAATCCAGGGTCTGGAGAGGATGGACACGTCTCTGATGTGATTGATACTACTATTGATGTTTAGTTTTAGAGTTTATGTGTTGTTATTCAGCTGTCTTTGGACTTGTGGTATTTTGTTGTTTTTTTGTTTCGTTTTGGTTTGTAAACCTTTGAGACCTTTGATGACTCTTGTTACTCTCTTTTTTTATTGCAATGATATTAGGTTTCCCTCTTTGGGATACTTTATTTAAAAAAAAACGAATGTAAACAAATATACAAGAAAATTTACAATATTTACAATCTCAATTCCTCACATTGTATGTTAGTTGTTACATGATATTGTCATTATTATTCGCTTAGATATTAGTTACAGTGAATAACAAAATCAAATAAAACTGTTGTTGTGTTTTTTTCTTAAATATAAACTATATAGCGGCTATGTATCTACTAGGTAATAGTCGGATATTTTGCGGTGAAAACGTTATCTTTGTTCAACTTTTTTTGTTTTTTGTAATATTTTATAGATCTGTTACATACGGAGCTTAAGTTGTGTAGCGCATGTGATGACATGATACGACTATACGTAGGTCCGTCAAACGTTGAAACGGAACACGGAACAGACTTGTTCCGTTTCCGTTCCGTTTCAGTCGACGGAATAGAAATTGATTATGTTTAACGTTCCGATTCGTCAAACGTAACATTTTTCCATTCCGTTTAATGTTCCATCCTTCATTTACCATTGATTTCAGCGGAATTCTGTTTTCCGTTTCAAAAACGTTTATAAATTTCAGTTCCGTTTCCGTTCCGTTTTCAGAAACGAAATTGAAATCTCTTCCATTTCACGTTCCGTTTGGACGGAACGTAATGGAACACCCATGCGGAACGGAATTTTGACAGTTCTAACTATATGGTATGCTAGCAGATTATATGCATCGATCGTATTGGAATTAACGACAGATAAATCACCATAAATTAACAAAAAGAAAAAAAAGACACGCTTTCATTCCCTCTAATTTTGGATATAAATACAAATTTTTTCTATTGTTTTTTAATTATCAGCTTAAAAAACGTTTTGTTCACAAATTCTTTGGGGCTGTTTGGATTTCTCAAGAAATTTGGGGAATTTCATCTTCCTACTATAAATTTATTATAAACAATCCAAACTCTTCACAAAATTACACACTTCTCAATAAATTTATTCCTAAGAATTGCAACTTCTCCAAATTCCCCAAATTCCTAAGCGATCCAAACGGTCCCTTTGTGTGCAAGGGAATTCGAATTTGATTGGGCGCTCTAGGAGACAATTATTCCAACCACTGAGCCAACCGGCTCTTTTTTATATAAATTTTGTTTAATGTACATATTATATTATAACTAGTACAACCCGATATTAACTGGTACAAACCAGTAGAACCGATAAAAACTGCATACTTCCATCGTGGCCGGTTTGATGGCCGGTAGGGTAAAAACATTGTCTTAGGCTCCGTTTGGATGGCTTCTTCCCGGAATAAGGAATAAGGAATAGTCATTTTTTACCGATAAATTTATTTCTAACCATCCAAACTCTTCACAAAAGTTACACACTTCCCAATAAATTTACCCCTTCCCAATAAATTTCTTCTCTTCTTCCTTCTTCCTATCTTATTCTCAACGCATCCAAACGGAGCCTTAATGTTTGATTGTTTGCGGCGAGCTTAATTCTGTGTCACAAGCCTAAGAAGGTTGGGATTGTTTTTTCAATTTCTGGATTGACTAAGAACTTAATTAAGAAATTGTGAAGGGAAATAAATACAATTTGATGGTTATTTTTCTGAAATTGCGTATCGCGTACACATCAAAATATTTAAGCGACCCCCTTAATAATTATTGATAGACACAGCTCAGCAGATGATTGAATTTTTGCAGATCCGCCTTTGAAATTACATTATGAAAATAGCATATGTTATTGTTAACACCACATTTTTTCCCTCTAGCATTTTACTCTAGACGGATTTTGTTTTCAGGGGATATACTCTTGGCTCCAGTCATTCTCTCCTTTCTTCTCATTTTCATTAAAAACTTTCTCATACTCATTTCCATTCTCATTAGCATAGCCTTCATTTCCATACCGACCAACTTTTCCACCACCTCCGTAGGACCCATAAGACCGGTACTCATCGGCGTTGGTTCTCATTGGGTTCGATTCAGACCCAAAACCATATCTCCTACCATTGACATCATAGTAGTACCTTCCATTCTCCATGAACCTCGTGTCACTCATGCCATATTGGAATTGCTTATTTCTTTGATCATAATTTGGCCCGTTTCGTCCTTCAATAAACTCATTTGAGAACTTGTACGAGTCGTCATTTGTGTTGTCAAATTGGTTTGTGTATTCTGCGTGGCCATTTCTGTTGAGCAATTTTTCATTTGCAATGCTTTCAGCATTGTCATCAGTGACCGTGGTGGTCGGTGAATATTCTTCGGGGCCACGACCATAAAGGCCGTAACCAGAGCTCTGGCTGCTCCGAGAAAAATTTTCTGAATTATGCTTCTCTTCGGAAATAGTCGACTCCGGGACAGCTTCACTTGAGTTGGTTGGCTTCTCATTTCGCGTCACTTTGCTGAAGAAGTACCGGCCAGCGGTTGCATTGTTAAAGAATAAGGAAAAGGATAGAAACAGGAAAAGGGTAAGTGATACTTGTTTAGTACAGGAAGCCATATTGGAGAGAGATAGGAGGTGGTGGTTTCCATGGCTAAGCAATTGTGTATATATATAGAAGTGGGAAGCAATGAAGTCTGAACTCTGAAGCAGAAGCAGAGGCCTCAGAGATGGCCGGGTGATGATGCGGGGATTGAGGGGGGGTGTGTGGAAGTGTGGACCCTAGCATTGATGAATCTTTGGCACGCTCTATTTTAGAGTGCATATTTTTTAGGGGGACACTCAAGAAAGTCATCAATCAGTTATTGCACAGTACCTAACTTTAAGCCTTAATTAAAAAAAAGTTAAAAAGATGTAATAGTTCTAAATTTTAAGCTCAAACATACCTTATAATGAGTAAATTTTAAGCTCAAACATACATACCTTATAATGGTACTGGGCCTTTACTTTTCTGTTTTAGCTATGCATGTAGTCTGTCTAGATGGATATCAAATGTTGTGTGATGAATTAATCTAGATGTGATGGTTAATTGTAGGTTTTTTTGTAATTTTGTTTTATTTTTTCAAAATGAAATTGGATGGCAATTCCATTTTTTTCGAAAAAAAATAATGGGTAAATGAATTTATTTTTTCATGTATTTAGCTCAAGCGCCACGTGTTCTTATATATGCATGCATGATATGTTTTTTAAGCGTTAATGTGCATATATTGATTTGGAAGTTTCCTAATAAAAGAACTAATTCACCTTTTTAGTCCCAGCACCCGACATGCCAAATTGATAGTACTTTTTTCCGTTGACAAAGTAGACATTTGGGTACTGTATTCGCACTAGGGTGTCAACTGCAGCCATTTCGTTTCGTCGTTATGCCGTCACGTTACCGGTAAGTGGAACGGCAAGTGGCAGCGGAAATTGTGACGTTTCAATAATGGAACGGCAAACGAAATAGAGAGTGAAGCGAAATAGCACATGCCGTTTATTGAAATCGTGTATTTTGTACATGCCGTTTAACGATATAGTAAATGGAACGGCAAACAAAACGCCGAAATTGTACCGTTTCGTTAGTGGCACGACAAACGGAACACCCTGTTCCGTTGCCACTTACCACGTTAGGCACCCATAATTCGCACCCATCAGTTAATTAACGCCGGGACCATCCTCCATTGTAATTTGCAAAATAATGTTAAGCGTGACAGGCGGAGGTAATTTGGTTTTCACTGCAAAGAAATTTATAGCCTAATATATATGGAGAAATATGACATATGTTGAGTAAATTTTGTACCCCAAAGTGCTTTTACAAAAACACAACATTGGAAATCTATTTTTTTGTTTTTCACGGCAAATAGGAACATTAAATTTCCCATGAAATATTGACGACATTACTGTATTCACGATTAAAATCTAAATTTAAATTCTCTGAAAATTGCAACTAGGAATTACGCCCAGCATTTTGTCGAATTTCAAGAAAAAAATATGCAATACCAGTACTCTGTATTTCAAGCCCTCTCTTCATGATCATTGCCTTGACAACATATGTTAACATTGGTCTTTTATCTACACAAGTAGCAATGATAAGTGTCTGGTAGACAGTCTCATAACAGTAATGATTTACCATAATTGTTGTTGGACTAGGTCACTAGCTATTACATCTGACAACTATGTGATAAACAGAAAAAGGGGAATGGAACTTTGGGAGTCTTAGAAAGTGTTATTATTTTGCCGAACCCAAATTTTTGTCCCAACCTGTTGAACCATAGTGTGGACTCTGGATCAGGTAGGGGGAGCGCGGAGAGAAAGGATCGAGTTCTACTACGGAATGCTGAGATTGCTGAGTAGAAATAATTTTATTAGGAATTTTTCTGATTGTGGGGTATTCCATATCCTCCATCATATATATTATCTCCTCATCCCAAATGGTTTCGACCTTGATGAGTTCTTCCTCGGCCTTGACAGAGTCTTTTTCGTCATTCCCACATCCTTTTGCGAGAAGACGGAGAAGATCTTCACCTTCTTCTTGTTCTTGGTGAGACCAAAATCTGATGACCTCAAGGTCATCACTTTCGGATTCACACGTCATCATCAAAACATTCTCATCACGCCAGTATTGCTCATTTTCCACAGTGCTTAACCAATCAAACTCATTAGTCGGATTTATTCGAAATTCGACTTGAAAAGCGGATTTCATCAGGTGGCAATGGATTCTGAATGCTCTGATACCATTTACTCCACTAGTAGAACTCGCAATCTAAGGATAATAATGCAAAGTCAGCATTTATCCGCATGCTCTGATACCAGGTAGGGGGAGCGCGGAGAGAAAGGATCGAGTTCTACTACGGAATGCTGAGATTGCTGAGTAGAAATGATTTTATTAGGAATTTTTCTGATTGTGAGGTGATGCCCCTTACAGATAAATTCATACACTTATATAGGACTCCTAAAGAAGCTTCAATTATTAGCACGGATGCTCATTGGGCCCCATCGTCCACTAATTAGTTGTGCCTTCAATAATTGTCCCTAAGAAAATATTCCTGCACCCATGTGCCACGGAAAGAAAGAAAAGATGCCAAAGTAGGCACCGAAAGAAAATATTTCTGCACCCATGTGCCACGGAAAGAAAGAAAAGATGCCAAAGTAGGCACCGAAAGTAAAAAGAAAAATATTCCTGCACCCATGTGCCACGGAAAGAAAGAAAAGAAAAATGCCAACTTAGTGGTGGTGACTTTGCATTATCATCCTTAGATTTCGATGAGCTTCTTGTAGTTCATTTATTTTATGGTTTGTTGGGCCTAAGGCATCTCTGGCCCAATTGTCTCTGCTTGCATACTGCTCGAATCTTGTCTTTTGTATATAACTTATTGTTATAAGTCTTTCTAGCTCTAAAATGACTCTAGCAGCTTGTTTCTTGAATAATTCATCCAACCTCTGCTGTTGAACTCCCCGGAAGTGTAAAGTGAACATATACAGCAAACAAGGTGAACATATAAAAGATCTAAGTGAACAGTTACAAACAAATAAGTGTTGTCATCATTTGTTCGGAATTTAACATATATATTCAAC
The DNA here is from genome assembly GCA_028095005.1 of Rhynchospora pubera. Lineage (NCBI taxonomy): Eukaryota > Viridiplantae > Streptophyta > Magnoliopsida > Poales > Cyperaceae > Rhynchospora > Rhynchospora pubera. The sequence continues at coordinate 42,159,624 of CM051461.1, forward strand.
TTATTTTCATTGAACTTATTTGTTTGTAAGTGTTTACTTAGATCATCTATATGTTCATCTTGTTTGCTTTATATGTTCACTTTATATTTAGCTATGACGGTAAAACTGCATACGGCGGTAATTAATTTCCGATAAGTCTATTGATCTTCAAGCAGGACGGACCCGAAGAGTTATTGAACTTAATTACATGTGGAAGACTTTTTTGGGCCTAGTTTTCCAGCCCAATACATATTGAAATTTGAACATACTTACATGTTCCGAATCCAATAAATTTTCCGAGCTAGTTTACTACTAAACTTCATATTTTTCAACCGCCGGATAATTATCGTTCTAATGGGACAAATGTGAATATGTAATTGATTTCCCTAATTCCTTGTACATATCGGCAAACAAAAGGAGGGCTAAAATTTAATGGCTATGCATATGATTGTAAGTTTAGTGAGCTGTTCTTGATAGTACATAACTAATACAATCCGTCCTTCCAAGTTTCACAATCCACAAACACATTGAAATTATGATAAAGATATCAATAAAAGATACGATAATGTCAAGGATTCATAAATCTATAACATAAGCACAGAACATAAAGGAAGAAGTCATGACAAATACTGTTAGATAAGTGGTGTTTGATGACCAACACCATGACAAAATTTGGGTGATAAACACCCTATAAACAACTAACTCAATAAAAATTGCTGGATGATAAACACCCGAAAAATGACTAAATCCATGACAGATACTGAGCACCTGATAAACAGCTAACTCCAGAATAAAGAACCCAACAAACTAAAGACCAAAAGTACTGAGAAGGTTACCTCGGCCAGGGAAGAGCCATCTTGACACAGGAGGGAAAAACGTTTTGTACTTTTCCACGTTTGGTGGTGGTGGCATTTTGAACAATGCTTGTGGAGATGATAGCAGTGTTGGTGCACCAGCTGGAGATGGTGGCGGTGTCAAAGGCTCTGGTGGTTGTAGCGGTGGTGTTGTTGGCGATTCTGGAGACGGTGGTGGCACCACTGGTTCTGTCGGAGATGGTGGTGGTGCCCTGGGTGATGCTGGAGATGGTGGCAGTGTCACTGGTGCTGGTGACGATGGTGGAGGGGTCACAGGTGCTGGTGCTCTGCGCATCAGTTGTTGCTGCTCTTGCATCATGAAACTTGGCTTTTCTGTTGGACCATTGTTTATCATAATGGTTAAAAGAAGTTTTAAACTACGCACTGTAACACACATGAAGAGTTAGGCAATTAAAGACATAGTTATCATTTTGCTTGAAAAAGTTACAGTGTTTTATTCTGTCCGTAAATTATCTTTCGCAAGCGGACATGTAACTAGATATTAGATGAATTTGTGTAATTATATAAAATATTAATTACCAAATTTTGCAAAGGATTCGACCATTTCAGGTTCATAGCCATATTATTTTCTTTTTTTCTTTTAATTATGAATGTTCAAGAATTTTTCTATTATCTGAACTCCAATCCAATAATAGCTAGAGCATCTTATGGTTGATAAAAAAACAAAATTGATTGCCTAATCAATATCTAGTTCAAACTCAACCAAAATGAAATGAGTGATTTTGTTATATCAGATAGAAATTGGATATGATAGAAGATTTAATAGATTTAGTTTTAATTAATATGTAGTTATTAGTTGAGATTATCTTCATAAACTTTCTAATGAATAAGACTACCAACAGGACCTTTTTACTAGTTTCAGTGACACCAAATCACTACTACCACAATTTTAAAAAATATCTCCCTTTTGAGTCGATCACTGAGAAGAAAATCGCAAAAAGTTGTGAAACTCGTGACAGTAAAATTATAACACTATACTAGATTGAGCAATTGTTGACATGTGAATAAAATGAAAGCAAAGGCAACTTTTTGCTGAAAGATCAACTGTTAAAACAAAATTAATTGCCATATATGAGGCAGACATCACCTCAATATGCCCTGTTAATCATAGGCTCGACAAGAAGCTAATTGCATGAGTTACCTCAGAAAAGGAGACACACAGCTCCAGTGTGCTATTAGAGGGAGATATGAAGAACAAACCACCAAATCTTCCAAACCCTCCACAAGATTAAATGAAACGAAATTGTGAAAATGTGAAATTGATTTATAGGAGGAGCTGGCAAAGAAAAACAGAATGAAAGACCGACACAAATATTTATCTACGACTTTTTACCAGATCCCGAAATGGAAAATAATCATTATGCTGGTAACATATCTGCACGTTGCGTAGAGTAGCGTAAACTTTACATGAAGAAATAGCATAAAGCAAAATGAGGAGGAAATATATGCTGGCAATACGATACAATGCAATGAACATAAAAGATTTGGTCCGTATAATTACTACAAACATCAGATAACTAAATTCAAAGACATTAATTATTACAAAATTATAACTAAACAAAAATATAAGATGTAGGTGCTTAGAGAAGTTTACACTTTCAATCATTCATGGATTTTTAAACCTTTATGGATCTCAGATAGTAGCATTTCAAGCTAGGCCCCGAATAAGTCCGGTTAGGAGAACAAATGGAGAGCACTTTACATTAATTTTACTGAAGGTTCGATACATTGTACATTAATTTCATTTTATTCCTTCAATTAATGAGCACTTAACTATAATTTTGTAGCATATGACACAGGTTCCTCAAGCTAGGATGCATTTGCAAATTCTTTTACGGTATTAATTATAATAAACAAGAAAGATAGCCAGGAATGTGCATCAATGGAAAAAAAATAAATAAATAATCTATGGCACACATCAAAATCATTTCTAGTTTAATGATTTTTATGGAAACTTCAACAAATCGTAGAGACATAAGGATAAACATAAACTTTGTCAGTAAAGAATCCCTCCTGTAAAATGAATCCTTTCTCTGGAAATTTCAGTGTCAATCTGTATTAATCTAAGGTTCTGGTCCTCTAAGGAGGCTCAAATGTTTAGTCTAGAATCTCATAAAGCCCGTAATATTTTTTTTAATCTGTGGGCTCTTGAGTTCATCCTTTCTAGCCCAGAAAGAGGGGATACCGGATACATTTGACAAAGGTCCGAGCCTTTTTATACTTGTTCCTATTGCATACGATTTTCATTCGATCTTTCTTCTTTTGGAATTTTGTGAGAATGCAAGATGTGTGTTTTCAGCAACAGTTACATAACATCGGTCGATTAATTCATTTCCATTATCACAACAGTATGAAACAGTAACCATGACAAAGAAAATATATAATAAATAAACAGAGGAATTGGCACAAAGACAGCTTTGCAACTATCTCAAAAGTCGACAAGTGTCAAGGCATTTGTCCTATGCTTGGTACACACCTGGCAAACCCCACCACGCGAAATGTAACATTTAAAAGAATCTTTATTAGTGTGGATAAAGAGAGGTTAGTTCTCATTAGCAAAAGAGTGGCATGGCACCTGGGCCCATGGCTCCCGTCTTGCTCCATGACCCAATTTTGTGCAAGGAGTAAAGCACCCTTCTTTTCAAGCCTTAATGATTACTAATATAAACTACAAATTAGATCTTGCTTTCTTGCCTCTAGATCGGTACCTTTTGTGTTGTCTAGTTTATTAGATGAGATATTTAATTGGAAATATTAAATTTGAATTTTTAAGAAGAGGCTTTAAGAAATCTAAGATATCTTATGTAAATAACAAAATGCACTTTTTTTTACAACCTATCGTGCTATTATCGAGATTTCTAGTACATCCAATTTTTTTTATTCAAATTTCACTTTAATGCTGATTATAGAAATATGATTTTAGCGCCATCCACATCGATCAAAATAAAAATAAACTTTTTAGCGAGTATATGTAGGTAGCACAAGAATTTTACCTTTGCTAGTACGATTTTTAACTTGTTTCATCTCTACATTACATCTTTAATTAGTGAAAGTATGACCAATAACCATTTACTGTCTCGTGCTCAATTTATCTAATTTATAAGAACTTACTATTTGGATCTCAAGTTTTCGTTTTCTAAATTCTAATTGCATATGATGGAAAACCAATCTCTGCAACTTTAAAATCCAATGTTAATATCTTAGTTCACGTTTATTAAATTCTTTTTAGATAACCTAGTTCAGTTTATTTGATTATCAAATATTTTTAAAAGTTAAAACTAAAAACCCCCTAAAAGTACCTCCAACATACAACGATTTGATATGTATCTGTGTTTGTAACTTTGATGCTACCATAATTTTGCCCCCTTACATTTTCCAAAATAAATATGCTAATAATCACTGTCTTAAAAAGTTAAAGCTTTATAGATTGATTATATTAACTGATTTAGACAAAGCCAGCGGGATTTCTGCAAACTTTATGTTGCAGACAACAATTGAAAACAATGTAAATAAATAGCAAAGCAAGATTAAGGCTCCGTTTGGATGGCTTCTTTCCGGAATAAGGAATAATCATTTTTTACCAATAAATTTATTTCTAACCATCCAAATTCTTCACAAAAGTTACACACTTCCCAATAAATTTATCCCTTCCCAATAAATTTCTTCCCTTCTTCCTTCTTCCTACCTTATTCTCAACGCATCCAAACGGAGCCTAAAAGCGAAAGAAGCCACGTAAACCTAATAAGCTATTTAAAGGTTGTTCACCAGCCAAAGCTTTGGCATTAAAGTCAGTAGTAAATGCTGGGAGTTTCCTAGGGTTAATATAGGAGCGAGTCTATGTGTATCCTACGCCCTACATTCTGCTTTTTAATTTTGGTTTCTTTGCACACTTTTTATCTGAAAACTTTTTGTGTTTGTTTATTTCTCTCCAATTATTATTTATTTCCATGGGACGGTCCCAGTAACCTAATGGCCGTTCATTGCAGATCAGACGGTCCATTTTAAGCATAATTTGATGGTTCCAGAAAAAAAAAATGTGTTCAATTCACAAGTAATGGAGAGGAAGGATGTTCTAGATTATGCGCTTGACTAGGAGTAGGATTATATAGTAAGGAGACCAATGAGGTCAATGAGTATATCTTTTTAAGTGGTGGAAAAAAATTATTAATAACAAACTCAAGCAATTTGATCAAAACTATTTCAAGAGTGATTATTCTTAGGAAATTTGCAAAGTTTCTAGTTTGTTTTGTAAAATGTCATACTAAAAAAAGATACTAGTACCAAAATTAGCTAAAGAACCCTACTTGGACTTGGTAGATTTTCATGATTACCATCATTGTCATGAGCAATATTCACCACCTCAGAGAGGTAATACCAACCAATTGGAGGAACCACTCTTGTGCTAACTTTAGTAATATTTGGAACAAATATAGTTAACTTAGCCTAGTCTTACTAGGCGAATCTACCGTTGCGCAAGCGCAACACTTGCGCCGTGTGGGAGACCACAAAATGTGGCATGCAATGGTTAGATAGGGAACACAAAGAACAAACCCAATGAGGGAGACAGGAGTAAGAGGGTTCCGACCCCACTGTTTTTGATTGGATGCAGTTGGGTTCACCTTAAGCTCAGTCTTAATTTTTTTTTTCCCTTTACATTTTATTTTATTTCATTTTTTTGGATTTGCTTGCTAGCTTGTTTTCATTAATTTCTTAATCATGCAAAAATGCTATGTACAGCGGATTTGGCTACACTTGTCTCTCTGCTTGCCACCAATAATGGAATGGTTTGAATTTTCAAAATTTAAAAGCTGATTTGACGTTGGTTTTTTCTCCGATATAGTAAGAAAAAGTACTAATAAATTAAAAAAAAGTGTCAGACCTAAATCTGACAGTTAAAATCCAGGCCAGAGCATCAGGAATTTCTGGAATTAAAGTGCTAAGAACAGAAAAAAGAATTCAAAAAAAGGTCAAATCAACTAAGCCAAATTTTCTGTTCTGAAGGAATACTATTGCCACCAATATGTATTCTTTGACAATCCTAAAGTTAGTGTCACAAATAAAAATGTCTATTTATTTATCAATTATCAAATTAGGTTAATGCTTCAAAACTGTCATTTAAAAATTATTTAGTTAATAATTAGATGCTGATAATGGTACATAACTAAGTTTATAAATCTTTCCACTATTTGATAATGTTTGATTAGTTAGTTAAACTTAGCTAGTGCTGTCTAGTGCAGTTGATTTTGACACCACCTCCTTTCTGAGGAGACGGGGATTCTAACCACTGCTTTTAATAGGTACTATATATTTCTATGTGTATGTGGATGTCTATAATTTTGATTGAAAAAGAAAATACATCAACAGCGATAAAAAAGAGATAGAAATGGTCAAACTCATTGTAATGTTAATGTACGGCCTATGCTATATGTATACAGACAGATATCTTTTAGGCCATATTAATGACAAGCTTTTCTGAGTACACGGTTTTCTTTGTATTAAAAAAAATCATTTTAATTATTACATTTTGTTCCATCCTATTTTAACCCAATAAAATAGATCCACATGTTCAAGTTAAATTTTCTTTTAAAACGTTCATGATTAGATCTGATCTACTCATGTCATAATAACAAGGTCCTACTCTTACGATCACACAACAATAAATGATTACAGAAAGAATAATGTAAAATTCAAACCCTAAGGCACTTGTATTCAGTACCCATATCTCATGTGTCCAGCATCATCGACTTGAAGAGCCAAAACCTATTAAACCCTAAACTCAAAAACACCAAGGTCCTACTCATAAAAAGAAATAAATGAAATATACATATAAAAATTAATTAAAAAGGGCATCTGAAACTTGAAGGAGGCGCTGTTTAGCCTTAGTTGTGCGGCTACTTATGAGAGGAGAGTGTAGGCCGAGGAACACAACCCCACCATGTGCGGAGAATGCTTGGTTGCTTGCTCGAGTCGCTTTTGCATTTTTGCTAACTTCCGCTCTGCTTCGCTATAGTTCGCTTAGCGTATGGGTATGGCAGCGGTAACTGCCCCGGACTTACAGCAACAGGTTCCTCTTGCCTCGAGTTCAACAATATGTTTTCGTACAAAATATAAGTGTCTTTTTAATTTAATAATATGTAGATGACAACCCGTCAACTCAGAAATAACTTATATAGAGGTTAAGTACCATATTAAATATTAATTTTAATTTAATAATTATAAAAAAATTAGATTGTAATAGAAAGCAATTAGAGGATTGTTAAAATACACTGCAATATATGCATGAATGCACCCTACAACGTGTTCGTTTTTTGAATTTTATGCTTCAAACGACCAATCCGAACTACTTAATGTCCTTTCCCGTATAAAAATTTTGTCAAAAACCAAAATATACAAATTTTTATATTTTTTAATATTTTATTTAAATTTTTTAAAATTATTATTATTGCAGGGTCCGAAATTTATTAGATCAAATGAATCTTTCAAAAATAAAATATAGTAAAAAAATAATTTAACTTCTCATAAAATTTCAATATGAATGATATTGAACAGTTTCGATCAATTGTTTGAACCACGTTCCAGAACGAGCGAGTTGTATCATCTATCGCATTACATTGTACTTTAGTAAACCTCTAGTAATTAAATGATTTTGATATTTTTATGAGAATCAAGATAAGTTTTTTTTTAAAAAAAATATATGTAATTATTTTTATGAGATATTGGTCTTTGATTTTTTTTTTAATGTGGATCTGCCTATCAGATGACCTACAAGTTTTAGTGATAATTTACATATTAAAAAGTAAACGATGTAAAACTTAATTATAAGGCAGCTTCTCGCTCAACAAAAGTAATTGCTTACCATTTTATTAGGGCTTTGTCGCTATTATTCACATGATGGAAATATATATATATGTGATTGCAATCCGATCGAATCTGGTCTATCGGATTTATCCAAATCCAGACGATTATTATTCAATACGACAATTGCACTTTTGAGTCATTCATAAAAATCAATATTTACTTTATGATTTCAATTTTACTATACAAATACTTCGTAGTAATATTTTTTAATGGGGTAAATGTTCTAAGTCCACACAGAACCAAGTAGCAATCAATCCTCACTTAAAATTGCGAAAATTGAAATTTTGCTCCTTTTATTGATTACTAATTCATCTGTTGATTTAATAGATGGCACGTAGAAAAATAGAAGTTTAGTGATAAAAGAAATTGTTCAAACTTTAAATCGCCATGCATTGAGTGAAATTTGAAATTTTTTTTTTTTGAAGAAAGAGGTGTTAGGAAGTGTGTAATTTTCAATTTTTAATGCTAATTACAATTTAATTAAGCAATTAAACATCACACACAATGGATCGTGCACAAAAGCCAAATTAACACAAAGAGATAGGTGGAATATTGTACCTCCCGCGAAATCGTATTCGCGGGGCTCGACCACGGCATGGGAGTCGGTGACGTGCCTCCATGCTCCTCCTCCTAATCGGCCTCGAGTCCACTAAGGAATTAACCACCTTCTCAACTAATTATGCTAGTAATTAGGAGAAATGAGACTAATTCCTAAGCTTTCCCTCTTCTAGTTAATTCTCCAATTAATTTTAGGTGGGAACCTTGCTCAACACATGAGCTAGAAGGTGGATTAGAGAAGAGAGAAGAGAAAGAAAAATTCTGAAAATTTTTCCTCTCTTTGATTGGGTTCGGCCAAGGGAAGAGGAGAGAGAGAGGTGTGGAGGCTTGAGTTTGCTCCCAAAGAACACCCCTTTATATAGGTCACTCAACTAGCTCTCATCTAAAATTGCATGGACAAAAATGCCCCTTGCCCTAGCCGCACCTACCAACCTCTTGGTTGGGTCGGGCCTCAAGTTTAGTTGAGCCCAATACTCTTCCATTTAATTGCACCTTCCATTGGACATTAAATTAACCAATTAATTTAAAGTCCAATTAGCTCAAATAATTAAATGTGTTGATTATAATTAATTATTAACTATTTAATAATTAATATAGAATTAGTCAATGCATTAAATTATTTCTATATGATCTATTTGACTTAAATAATCATAACGATCCATAACGGCATACGATTAATTAATCAACTTATCATATTTTGCAAAACCAATTGTTGCAAATAAATAATTAATGCACGTGTGGTTAAACACCTTATTATGTGTGACCCTTTGAGGATTTATGCTATGTTGGACATGGAATTAAATCGCTATTTAATTCCAATAATCATAAGCGGTATCTAGCAACACGTTATGATTCCCAATTCACATAAATAGTGTACTGCTACAATATTTCAATCCTGCATAAGAGAATAATTAATTTCTCTATTTTGATTCTTATGTCACACGATATCATCGTATAATCCAAGATAAAAATGTGTCATTCTTGCAGATTATACGTTTCTTGATCTAGAGTTGATCGCTTAGTTGCGCGCATACGATCCAACTCCATCAAGGGGCCCAAACAGATATCGTCACTCACTAAGTGAATTAATGAGGGACATACGGTTTTCTTGATGATTAGCTTTTCCCCGCACAATTCAAGAGAACATAAATAAAGTCCGTATAGTAGCCCTTATCGGGAATCAGCGGTAGACAATATTTATTGAACCTATCCTCATGTGGAAAAGATAAACATCTCAAACTTAGAATCAAAATCACAACGAAATAAACAATGACACATAACACAATCCATATGTTTATTTCGTTGGGTCAAGTCCTGTACTATGTTCCATAACATACACATATGCAATTAAGTTGGTAACTCTTTACCTATGATTAGTAGAACTTAATCATCACTTAACTTGCATACTAATCTTATATGATAATTAATGTTCCTTGTTAATTATCAAGATTATGGACCGTTTAGATTTATTATTGTCATTCCAAAGAATGATCAACAGAGATCTACTATTCAGATCCTCAACCTGAATAATATGTCAATAATAAACCTAGGAACAGATGATAAAATATCATCCTACACATAAACTAATAATTAAGTCATTAAATTATTGACTTCTAGGACATAACTCTAACAATCTCGCACTTGGCCTAGAGTCAATCAATAGTGACTTCTAGCCAACGAAGAATTGAGAACAATGTCATATATCTACATATATACATGTTTCGGACCTCAAAATAAATAATACGCTTAAAGCTAGTTACTCATACGTCCACCACGTATGGATGCTTAACTGCATCTCGTATACTGCTCAAGGTAGAGGTCATGCTAGAGTGTTCGCTGTGTTCGTGAACTTGTCCAATTTGTTTGGCCCTATATATATATACTCCTACATATATTCTTGATCATCATCATATGATATCATGTGATATCGTTATAGATCATATTTGAATCTCCAATGTAATATTGGGTTCTTTAGGAATAAGTTATGGTTCGAGATGCATAGAACCATATTAGCTCGACTAAGAACTCGATCCAAAATAAACTTCTTTTATTGCTTCACAAGTTGCTATGTATTTTGCTTTGGTGACGGAAACAGTTGTAACATTCCATTTAGAACACTTTCTAAACTTACAACACCACCTTTTAGGCAAAATATGTAGCTCAATCGTGATTATATCAATCTTTCGAAAAACTAGCATTAGTGTAATTAATTTACACGAGCTCTCTTTCATCTTAAGAGATGAAACATTATATCACTCTTTCTCATAAGGTACTAGAGGATATCCTTGACTATCGTCCAAATATGTCTCTCTTGTATCCATTTGACAACTGTTTGTCATATCCTTTGGATACTACACATTGGGGCATATGCATAAATATGGCGTACAAAATGAAACTCATAATAAAAGAATGCTTGAACTATTTCATGCACTTTCTTGAATCGAGTTGCAATAGACCGAGTTAAAACACTCAAGTCATGCCATGTGACGTGCAGTTAGACATCCTTTCTAGGAGGGTAACTTTCGTGTTTCTAGAACACTTCGTCAATATATGCATATTTGCTCAAACCTAACATCCATCATAATCTATCTTTATAGATTTTGTTTCCTAGGATTAGGTGATTTCGCCCAAGTTCTCATTTGAGAAAGCATTCTCCAAAGAGATCTTGACAATATTCATTTTCTTAATGTTATTCCCAATTAATGAATTGTTATCTTGAACAATACAAGTAATACAATTATGCTCTCACTGAATATCTTGTTTGTACAAGATATTTTTGACGAAGTTCAACTCCTTGACTTCCTTGTCAAAACTTTTATTCCAATCTCCACAACACTTGCTTTAATCCATTAATGGATCCTTGAAGCATGCGTATGTTTTTAGCAATACATAAACCTCGATTTGTGTCAAATGCACAACATCTTCCTTCATTCATACGAAGAAGGCGGTTTTATGTGTTTTTTCATATATCGACATATATGAAATATAACTATTGCTAGAATGATCTTTATTGACTTATACATAGCCACAAGCAAGAAGTTGTGCTTTGTACGTAGTCAACTAGTCATCGACTTAGACATAGCTACAAGCGAGAAGCCGCGCTTTGTACATAGTCGATTTGTTATCCATGTCGATCTTTCCTTTTAAAGATCTAAACGTTCTTGATGGATTGCTCCTTCATGAACATCAACCAAGGTCTATACCTTGTTGTTATACATAGATTTTATTTAAAGATCATATGAATTAAAACCATATATGTGGAATCGGATTGTTCCATCGTTTCCTTATTTATCAACGGATTCTCATATGCTAAGTTTGAGAATGTCGTGAAGCCAATGCTCCAAACGGCTTAGGCAATCAACTCTCGTTGATCTTTTGTAGGATAGGTACTTGAGGTTCATGAACTTCTTCTACAACGATTTGTTGAACGAGTTATTGACTCCTCATATATTCCATGAGTTTCTCAAACATCATCAACTCGTGAGATGGTTGAGTCCTCATTGGAAGGAGCGTACTATTAAACTTCTTTCAAAACAACTTGTGAATGAAGTTTCGCTCAACTCCCACTAAGTACCAAGTATGGAGTGACAAGTTTCCCATAAGAGTACTTCTTGTAGTGACGCATAAACTATTTTAATGCTCACTTTACTCCCACTACTTCTTCTTGAGAATTTCAATTCATCAAGACTACATTATGATTAGCGACAACTACTTTGTTCTTATCATATTCGTGGAAGTAGTGCCTTTTAATATAAAGCATCCTACAAATATATAGTGTCTTATTTGGTTTAAGCTTACAAGTCAACAATACTTGAAATAAGCTTCTCAACACCAAATCTCGAGAAGTATTATATTTAGAGATCAAAATCTCGTAAGATATCTTCTTCAATAGACTTCGATGGAACATTATTCAGTGTAAACAATATTGTCCTCAAACATAATTCCCTAATACGAGTCGAATAAGTCAATTTGATTTATTACCGATCGAACTATACAAAATATTGTTCGATACCTCCATTCTTGGACATATTATTCCTCATGGAGCGAGTTATGAAACTACTTTCATACTCTTTAGATAATACTTCAAATCATATGACTTAACTACTTATTTGCCACGATTAATTGTAAGACTTCCATTTTTCTTGAACGGTCTTTTAAACTTCACTCTTGAACTCCTTTGAACTAGTCAAAAGGTTCATACTTATACCTTATCAAATAGATATGTTAATATCTACAATGATCGTTGGTTAAGTAGTAAAGTATCAAAAATCTTTCATTGCACAAGTACTTATAGGTATTTATACATCGATATGTATAAGTCCTAAATAATTCACTTGTCCTTAAACCTTCACAGGTTAAAGGCACTTATGTCATTTAACAAACATGATTCGCATACCAATCGATTTGAAATCGAATTGAATTACGAGCTCTACGTTACGCAGACTCTCGTAATGCGATTCTCGTTTATGTATGTGACTAAGCGGTTATATATAACATGAAAGTCAAATACTTTATGTCAAGTCTTACGCATCCTATTTGTCATTCATAACTTGTTTATCTATTTCAAGCAAATTCAATCAAGATGCATGAAATCATATAAACAAATTCATAATAAAAGAACTTGTCTTTTATTGAACATAATCATCCATCATCGAACATGAAATGGAGACGTTTTGAGAGGTTAGGATTAAGGTATGCAACCTTCAATTCCTAAACAAACTCTTAATAAAGATAACTCTACGTATTCAATGGTAATGACTTAAACGAATAAGTCATTTCCTATACGGAGTTTACTTTACATCTCTCGAACATTCTCTTATTCTTCATTGCTAACACATTTCGTTAAATGCGAGCATATGAACTAGTATCAAGTTACTAGTGTGAATTAGAGATAGTGAGATATTTTGAACGACAAAAACTTTTTAGGATTAGAATATTTCTAATCGTTACAATCATGGTATTTCGGGCAACCTTTCAAATGCCTCCCATAAACGGCAAATGCAACACCTCATGTGACTTATGGTCATAAATGAGAGTCTCGAAATTTCAACTCATACCTTGGTGAAGTATTTCTTGAATACTTAACCAATCACCTTTTTGCATCAACAAGCGTGCATAAAGGTAATGTTATATCCTTCATAATTCCAAAGAGATCGTATGACAATATCAACAATCCTTGATATCGGAGATTAATATCTCTAGTTGTCAATTAGCTACTTAAATCTTTCGATTTCTAAGCCAATGAAACATTCATATAACTTCTTATAAAAGAAGAATCTCTTGGTCAACTCATATTCTTTATACTCGATCATAAATGATGGAGTTAATATCTACTTTCTCCAAGAACACTTTCTTGAGTAAGCGAATGAGAGCGTACGAGTTAAATCTAGTCCATATGAATTCTCTAATTCAAAGGTCTAGAAATTTTGAATGAGGATATTAGCCATACGCTTTATTGAATAACTTTTCGCCAAAAGTCAATCAATCATCGCGATGCTACGTTCGGGTAGTTTGAGAAAAGTTTTGGGAATTGACATACTCAAGTTTCTCTTCACTAAGATCATGTCTTAGGAATCGACATTACTCTTTCAAGTAACTACCTTTTAGAAACGAGTTTGTTCATTTTCAAAGATTGATCGCAACAAAATTAACAATTTTAACATCTATAACAAAATCAATTTAAGGTCATATAGTTTATGCAATTGTTTTATTTATAACAAATAAAACTCCCACTACATTTATTTAATGTCCCTAATGTAGTAGGTTTTCCAAGATCCCTATTTTCGTTGAAATGGTGCTAGCGTCGGCGTGACACCAAAAACCAACTAGATAAGGTAGGTTCTCCAACCAATCATTCCATATGATTCTTGGTTTGTGAAATATCACATGTACATCCACAAACTTTGCCCCGATGTCCAATCCGATTAGAAAACATCGTTAAGTAACCTTTCTCTATTTGCTCCTAATAAATCCGATTTACACCCCGACACGGATGATGGAACACGATGTCCCGCGTCGGCGAGAATGCATCAATGAACGATCATACAACGTTAGAAGGGGATAGAGAGAAGGAGGGCGATTTAACTTAATCATGTTTTAGTTGGGACTATCAATCATATGACACTTGTTTGGTGGTCGTGTAAGCATACACCCATACCTAGCCTATGACAATTCATAGCAATCACAAGCAATCACATATAAGCATCTCATAGTTGTGGGTTTGTATGGCTCCCGCTTGCATTAGTTTCGCCACATCGTCCATGAAGCAAAACTAATCTAATCCTTGTCCCTCCCACTAAATTCTATAAGGATCTAAATCCTATATAAAATAAAAAAACAAAAAATACATGTGAAAATATCCTATTCCCATCCTAGCCTTAGGGACATGCAAGCCTCACAAGTTACATTAAAATTAATCAACAAATTAATTAATTAATGGCACCAAAGGCCGCATTACAAACATTCACACATGCATTCATTTACAACCACAAGGCATTGAGTCATGAGCCATACTAAACCCACTATCCACCTACAAAACAAAGTTAGCACATACAAGTCCACTTTGTTTCCAATTAACGATTTTCAAGCATCTTTGCGTATCGTTTGCCATAAGTAAATTCCGTATACAAATTCTCAATTTTAAACAACCAAACTTGTTTAAATTCATTTCGAAAGTTCTTTCAACATCCCATAACTGAAAGGAGATCAAACAAGGAGTATTCTAATTGTTTTCAACAAGTTTGAATACTTAGAAAAACAGTAATTTAACAAAAAACGTAACTAATGGAATCCAATAAAATCAATAGTTTTTGGTCTCCAAAAATTCTCAAATAAATTACTTACGCTCCTTATCATAATTGTGATTACCAGTAAAAATTTCAAGAAGAGATCTTAAACCATCTGGGAGAATCAAAAAAGACAAATATCTTACAAGTGCACGAAACACCGTTATGAGATTTTCAGCTTATCCTCTCAACCATTTGGTCTGTTAGACCACCTTCTATCCAGTTTTTATATTTACAATATACATAGAAAAACTAGTTTAAACTATAGGCTATCCATCCATGAAAATAAAACAACCAAGTTCAGTTCAAAAAATTCGAGTTACAAACTAAACAATCAACAAATTCTGTACTGGAACAGACTGTCGATCGAAATGTTTTAACCTAGTTGAAGGTCCAAACTTCCATGAACAATTATGAAATTAATTTTCCTGGACTCCTAACTCAAAATAGAACAACTCCATTTAAACAGAATTTTTAAAGGAGTTCTCAGTTGGTACAGTTTATTAGAACAATCGATTTGCTCAATAAACTGGATCTGACAAGATCTTTCTTTTCATACTTGAAAACCCACAAATTAATCCGAATCATGCAACAATATACACATGCTCAGAAAGAGCTTCAAGTCCTCTTTAATTCTAGCCATAGAACACTGGTACTTATATTCAAAATATAAATCTTTCAAGCCATTCAAACAGGACAGTACGAGCAGAAACTGATTCTGCGCACTGTCGCCGTTTTATTCACAATAAATCCATACAATTTCAGAAAAATGTGAATCTAACGCCAAACGAATCACATCCACAGATCTACAACTTTCATGTAGACGGAAAAAACTTCCAGAGAATATATCATAGCGAAAAACGCGAAACAACACAGAAAATACTATTTTCAGACAGCAAACAAACGCATTATCTCTACTAATCCGTTAATTAGCCAATTTCTCTTAATTAAGTGTCAAAATAGCTTAAGTACGACCATGTGCTCTGATACCACTGTTAGGAAGTGTGTAATTTTCAATTTTTAGTGCTAATTACAATTTAATTAAGCAATTAAACATCACACACAATGGATCGTGCACAAAAGCCAAATTAACACAAAGAGATAGGTGGAATATTGTACCTCCCGCGAAATCGTATTCGCGGGGCTCGACCACGGCATGGGAGTCGGTGGCGTGCCTCCATGCTCCTCCTCCTAATCGGCCTCGAGTCCACTAAGGAATTAACCACCTTCTCAACTAATTATGCTAGTAATTAGTAGAAATGAGACTAATTCCTAAGCTTTCCCTCTTCTAGTTAATTCTCCAATTAATTTTAGGTGGGAAGCTTGCTCAACACATGAGCTAGAAGGTGGATTAGAGAAGAGAGAAGAGAAAGAAAAATTCTGAAAATTTTTCCTCTCTTTGATTGGGTTCGGCCAAGGGAAGAGGAGAGAGAGAGGTGTGGAGGCTTGGGTTTGCTCCCAAAGAACACCCTTTTATATAGGCCACTCAACTAGCTCTCATCCAAAATTGCATGGACAAAAATGCCCCTTGCCCTAGCCGCACCTACCAACCTCTTGGTTGGGTCGGGCCTCAAGTTTAGTTGAGCCCAATACTCTTCCATTTAATTGCACCTTCCATTGGACATTAAATTAACCAATTAATTTAAAGCCCAATTAGCTCAAATAATTAAATGTGTTGATTATAATTAATTATTAACTATTTAATAATTAATATAGAATTAGTCAATGCATTAAATTATTTCTATATGATCTATTTGACTTAAATAATCATAACGATCCATAACGGCATACGATTAATTAATCAACTTATCATATTTTGCAAAACCAATTGTTGCAAATAAATAATTAATGCACGTGTGGTTAAACACCTTATTATGTGTGACCCTTTGAGGATTTATGCTATGTTGGACATGGAATTAAATCGCTATTTAATTCCAATAATCATAAGCGGTATCTAGCAACACGTTATGATTCCCAATTCACATAAATAGTGTACTGCTACAATATTTCAATCCTGCATAAGAGAATAATTAATTTCTCTATTTTAATTCTTATGTCACACGATATCATCGTATAATCCAAGATAGGAATGTGTCATTCTTGCAGATTATACGTTTCTTGATCTAGAGTTGATCGCTTAGTTGCGCGCATACGATCCAACTCCATCAAGGGGCCCAAACAGATATCGTCACTCACTAAGTGAATTAATGAGGGACATACGGTTTTCTTGATGATTAGCTTTTCCCCGCACAATTCAAGAGAACTAAATAAAGTCCGTATAGCAGCCCTTATCGGGAATCAGCAGTAGACAATATTTATTGAACCTATCCTCATGTGGAAAAGATAAACATCTCAAACTTAGAACCAAAATCACAACGAAATAAACAATGACACATAACACAATCCATATGTTTATTTCGTTGGGTCAAGTCCTGTACTATGTTCCATAACATACACATATGCAATTAAGTTGGTAACTCTTTACCTATGATTAGTAGAACTTAATCATCACTTAACTTGCATACTAATCTTATATGATAATTAATGTTCCTTGTTAATTATCAAGATTATGGACCGTTTAGATTTATTATTGTCATTCCAAAGAATGATCAACAAAGATCTACTATTCAGATCCTCAACCTGAATAATCTGTCAATAATAAACCTAGGAACAGATGATAAAATATCATCCTACACATAAACTAATAATTAAGTCATTAAATTATTGACTTCTAGGACATAACTCTAACAAGAGGGAGGTCTTTGCCATCCAACTTTTTCTGAAATTAAATGTGCATGCCGGGCTTGAACCCTTGACCTCTTGGAGACCAACCTAGTACTCTTACCACTGAGCTACTAAGCCACATGCAAATTTGAAAATAATATAACGTCCCCAGGGGCGAAGCTAGATGGAACTTGGTGGGTCCACGGACCCACCTTAAAAAAATATTTTTGATATTACATTTGTTTGTAATTAAAAAAAAATCCACAAGAAATTAGAGATCCATCTCAAAAATTTGAAGAACCCAGCTGGACATGTCGTGTTTGATTTGAATTGTATAACGACACCTAAAAAATCGCATAAGGACTCAGGTAGCATTTGTTGCTGACTAATCGTCTTCTTCTCTCCTACCCAATTAATCTTATTAAGACAAAACTTAGAATAGAATGAATTATTTGGATGAAAAATATTTGTAGCATATATATACTAGCACGAATCTCGCGCATTATGTGATTTGTCTATATAATATTTTGTGAATTTTAGGACATTATAAATAAAAGCAATCGCAAAGGATAAAAAATACAACTCAGATATTATATAAAAACTACTACTAAAAATAAGAAAAATAAGTGCTCAATGAGATTTCTAAATAACTTATTATGCAAAATTATGAAAAAAAATAAAAATTCATAGGAAATTATTGTACTTTTTTTTGTCTTGACTTTTGAACTATTATCTTGTATATTAAATATATTATTTTAGATTTTTTTCTATTGTTATTATAACATATATTTGATTTCTCATGACTTTTTTTTGTCTAACATTATTTTAGAGTTGTTTATTTAAGAATTATTATTATACTATGTCTATATTAGATATTACATCATACATATATTTTCGGAAAAAAAAATTACGAACCCTCCTGATACGAAATTCTAACTTCGTCACTGAACGTCCCCTTGAAATTTACTACAGTAACTTACCATTTAAGCTACTAGTTCGGTAAGAAAATAATTACACGACGAATAGATTAAAATTAGTTATCGATTATTTAATGTCTAGCTTAAATTATTTTTTCAAGTTACGAGATTGAATGTCTGAATGTATTGAATTTCTCGTTACTGAACAATCTTGCTGGGTTATATACTTATATATCTTTGTTCCGAATAGTAATTGGTTTTCCTGTTCGGCGCGCTGCATGGGCATCCCTTACGATATATTTTAGCTGATAGACATCTTCATATGTTCCTATTTTTCAAAATAGAAGGATTATATTGACAATCGAGGTGTTTAATAAGCATTGTAACTAACAAACAATAATGAAACTAAGAATAAAAGCGTACATATATATGTTCTTTATTATTTAAATATTTTGTGTGTCAAATTTGGTATATATGAACCTAAAATCATTTTGGTCCCACAGATGAATAGTATTAAAATTATTAAACCATTAAATTTAAAATCGCTTGGGATATGATTATCGATTTTTAAATAGGGTGACATTAAAACAAGGAACCAAAATACAGAGTACATCTCTAATCTTACATTCTTTTCTGTTTCGATAACTATTTTATCAACTAAGTTTTTTAAAGATAAAATTAATGAGAGTCAACCCTCCAGCTTATTTTTAAATTAAATATCTATAAAAAAACTCTCTAGCTGAGTTTCAAACATACGACCTTTTTACTTAAGATGCATTGCTCTTTGCTATATATTAGACCAGCTGTTACTCGATTTTATCAAATAATTTGGATACCATTGTAAACAATTTCCATTGGAAAACCTAAAATTGACATGCATTTTGTTATTATGATATGTATATGATGACTGATGACTAGTCAGACCTAAAGTCAGAAGTCCTTATACAAGCATGCTGTGACCAGTGAGGTACTTTTCATACGAGTGGCATTACAATATATCGTGAATTATTTGCTAAGCAAATTATATTTCGCTGATATTGATATAAATTTTGCTATTTTCTTTTGTTGATGTGAAATGTAATACCGGTATGGAGTAATTTGAAATATATTATTTAAAACTTAATTTATACTTCATATATATCATGTTAAAAAATGATGAAATTTGATGTTAACGTCGTCATTTATAAACAAACTTGAATATTGGAAATATAATCTCTTCTAACATATTAAATGACCCTTGTTGTGTGAAATCTGATACATAACTAATCTGCACGGTCAGAAATGTCTATAATTTTGTACTTTTAGAATTTTTTATTCAATTGATAAATCATATCAAGATGGTCAAACTAATTATTGTCAAGAATGCCATTCTCAACATAATACTTGATTGAGAAAAAAGTGGACAAATTGTGTTGTCCTTGTTGTGGATTACTTGATTGAGAAAAGTATTTAACGCCACTTGCTTAACATCTAATTCTTTCCATCAACACGCAATTAAATTTATCAATTAATAAGCCTGACTTGAATTCATATCTCTGACTAAATATCTTAAAATCTAACAGCATACAATTAATTATAAATTTGTCTAGAATGACTAAAGTCCCCTGCTGTAACATTGCATGCCAATAAATAATCTCCAGTGTAAATCATAACACGTTGCAGATCCCATTTTTTTTTTCTTTTATTAATTGTTTAATTATTAATAACACCAACAATACAAAACAAGGGGGAGTTTCCAAACAATTATGCAGGGATACAGTTTTCCCTGTAACCCTCATATCTGCAGAGCCCACATTCTTTGGCTAATTTTTAAATTTTCACATGTAACGAGTCACTGACATGAACATTTAAAGCTTCGATGAAGGCCACACTGACTCTAGAAGTACAAGTTTAGGCCACATAAAGTCTGAATTTCTATCTGGAAGGTACCAGCTGTACTACAGGGAAACAAGGGAATGGGTCCCACATAGGGCCCATGCCCAGTAACAGACTAACAGTGCATTTTGAAGACATGAGCAAGGTACCACGCTCTTTAAGAGTCTCAACACTTCATTTTTACATCCTTTATTCATCTTGGTACTTGTGTTTTGGGATAGGGATGAAACAAGGATGTCATAAAATATACACACAAGCACAGTTGAGCTGAGCTATATATATCCATCTACTAAAGTCTGCATGTGTGATGTCTTCTGTTGTGTATCTACTAGTGGAGTTTCCAATAGCTGATCCAACGGTCCAAGTTCCAAATTAATTAAAATTCAATCCAGTCATCGTTATGATTATGTGCAATTAATTAAGCGCAGAATTGGCTAACGACTCTGTTGTGTTCCTTGAAGTGAATTGAAGTAACTACACAAAGACAATGCACTGTTCACTCCTGCAAAAGTGCAAATAATACTATGCCAATTCCTTCAAAATTTGAATTATTCTATCTTTCTAATTTTAAAACAACGAACAACAAATTTAATTTAAAAATAATTTGCAAAACTTATCCAGCTTTGTCATTAAAAAATGGGAAATTAGCATTTGTATAGTTGTAAAGGACAATAATAGAATGTAGGTTCGAAATTTGATTAGAAATCCTATATAGATATTTAATTTGAAATCAAAGTATTTTTACCTTCACGTTTATCACAAAAACAATAAGGTACACCGGTTTTCACATGGACTAAGGCCCTGATCAAAATCCTCTTTTTTTTTCAGCATGGGATTTCATTTCATTTCATTAGAAATTTTCTGATCAAAATGAACGGATTGGATGTCATTTGATTCAAACTTCTATATTATTAGCTCCTACGAAATTGTGAGAAATCAATTGAAATGTGTCACGTCTAGTTTAGAGCGTCAATTGATTAGAGGTGTTTTGCACATATTGGAGTCGTTTGGATTGCTTAGGAATAGAAAGACTAGCTTCTTTCTAGAAATAGTTTTTTCCTAGACATCCAAACAAGTTAGGAATAATTCTTCCTAGTAATAACATCTTCCAACAATTATATATACATAATTTCAACAAAATTAGCTAAATACTAATAACTAAATGAAATTTTATGTGCTCTTTAATTAGTACTTTGTGAAGAATTTGGATTGTTTAATAATAAATTTATTTCTATTTTTTCTTATTCTCTTATTTTCACTCCCATCCAAACACAGCCTTAGATCAAAATTGATGGATGTCTAGGACCCATAGCGTTCCGGTCCTTATCAAAATGAAACGAAACGAAATTAACATTTTTTGATCAAGGCCTAATTCTACGCATATTGAATATCTTATTTTGGAAATGTTGGTTGAAGTCGTTTAAATTTCACAAAGACTGACCATGCGTGCTTACAAAAGCAAACAAACCGTTTATTGCAAAGCAAATACGAACAGCTGCCATTTCCCAAACCGAGTTAAACCAACTACAAATACTTATGCATTAATTAACGATGTCATTAAATTTTAATATAAAACGTATTTTACCTGATAGCGCCATTTCGATTGTGGTTTGAAATAAAAAAAATGTTTCTGTTTAAACATACAAACCTGTTGAACTAATTTTTTACGGCTCCATTTGGATGGTGTGGGAATAAGAGGAATAAGGAAAGGAGTATTGGGAAGTGTGTAACTTTGTGAAGAGTTTGGATTGTTTATAATAAATTTGGGAGTAGGTGTTATTAAAAAGCAGAAGTTTTAAAAAGCGTCAATTTTGTTATTATTTCAAAATCAATTTGTAGGAGGCAATTTATTCCACAAAATTTTGAATTGTTAAGAAAATTTTACCTTTTAAATAAGACAAATATTTAATTTTCATATCCAACTTCATTTCTTGGACAGAAATTTAAAATTTTAATCCTTGTATAATAGCCAGCCCCTTAGCTAGCAATTACATGCCATCACTACAGTTCTAATCCTATTAATAAAATAGTATACTTTTCTCTCGTAAATTCATTGCTAACCCCCCCCCCCCACAACCAAAAAATATATATTTTTTTAAATTGGGTCAGACCTTTCAATTCATTTTTAAATTTTAAATATTTATTAAGGACGATACCTTTTCTGTCATTAAAACTTTATTATCCCCATAGTCCTCGATATCTTTCAAAGAGGACTGTATTTAATGAAAGATTGGGATCCCTTGTACAACTCGTACAAACTGATCAGACCCTTAACCCTTACTATCTTATCATCAAAATCCACCATCATAAATCAGACGGTCAAGAGTGAATCCATAGTGGTGCCTCTGACCAGAGAATACTAGAATAGGAGACCTTATCCTCTGCGTGTTTTTTTTTTTTTTAAACACACACTACAAGCTGCATGAATCTCATCGAATTTAATATTAATCACGGACATTCATAATTGATCGAACGGCCACGAATTACGATCTCGTTCCACTAGAATAGGGACCCCTGATTTGTCATCTAAACGGATCAGGTTCCAAATACGAGCCAGGCTGAACTAAGTAACTAACCAAGTTGGTACTTTTATATCTTGTTCCGTTTAAACATCACTGCGAAACGTGTGCGAAAGATGGGCCCGCTCTTCTAGAATCCTTAATTACAATTTTCAGTGAAATCTTGAATTTTGTCCGCTATAATTTAATTGTTCTATGCCCTCTGGCTCTAAGGCTCTAAACAGAGTAGATAAGTGCTCCCACAAAACAAGGGGAAAAAAATGAGGTACAGAGTTAATTAATTTTCGAATTCAGATTGTTTTACAAACCGTACACAATTTTTCTCATAGGGAGGCGATCGAGGACATACAAGATGCCTGGTGCTATGTATGACTTGTTGTTTTGTGAATCTAATCTAATCTAATCTAAAATACTTCAATTTCAATTCGGATGTTACTGTTCAATTATCCCAGCCGTCCAGTTTTGGCTGCCTTATCATCGGAGCCGTTCGTCTTCACGATGCGCTTCATCTGTGTTTTTCTATTACTCCTTCATGTAGACTTTTTGTGTAACTTCCTATGAAGGTTGGTTTCATTTAGATTTTCCACCTTCTGCACAAAAGAGAGTGCGCTAGAGTTTGTAGAAAGAAATAGTTGTACAAGCAATACACTCCACGTGGTGGGCCCACCCCTCTTGCTTCTCGCAGTGGGAGTGGATCACGTGAGCAAAAAGATGGACAACAAAAAGGAATGGAATGGTGTATGTGCTCCAGTTTCATTTTATTCCATTATCTCCCTTCATCTAGAGCATTCCGAAAAGCGGAAAAAATTCCCAATACCAGCACTGCTACTTCTTTCCTCTTTCATGCTCTCTGCTTATTGATGTCTCATTCTCTTGCATCTTTGGAACCCTAGCAAAGTTTTCTTCGATTCTAAGCGGTAGTTCGAATCGAGGAAGCTGATGATCGCAACAAAGGAAGTTGTGTCCTCTCCTCGCCTCGCCTTTGCCAAGTTTATCCTATCATGTTGGTCGGCGTGCCTCTGGTTTTGAGCATCTTCCAGGTGAAACTCAAGTCAGGCAAGCATAACTTCTTTTCTCAGATGCGTGAAAATCTTAAACTTCCATTAGCACGTTTTGACTACAAGCATTCTTCTCTTTTCAGATTTCAGTGAAAAGACCAATAAGAGCGCCTATCGAGCTAACGTTCTTCGATCCGAGGGAAGAAATGAGGAAGGAAGTATTTGGGCAGAATTTCTTTTTAGCAGGTTTGTTTTTCTTGCTTATTTTTAAGTTGATTTGTTGAGATTCTTTTTATTCTTACTGTTTTTTTTTTATGAGCTATGCAGAAAGGTTGCATGATGACAAGGTCATTTAGTCAAATTTGGACCTTGGAGTTGCAATTTCCTTTGAAATTTTTCTTATATTCAAACAAGGTTTGTAATTTTTTTTCCATTTATTTGGTTCCTTTTTTAAATAGAGTGACGTCAGCTACATGATTTGTCAGTTCTCTTTTGATGGATTGAAGGGCAGCCAGAGCCCAGAGGTTACAAGTGTGCATTATATCATTATGTTTTGTCCAATTGTTAGAGATTGTGATCAAAAGTGTGTGGATACAATTGTTCAAATGTTTGAACATATAAAAATTTTTGCTCATCAAACATTGTAATTTTCTTTTATTCATGAAACAGAATTAGATTACATAATTGTCAATTTTTGGATGTCATCACATGTTGCCTGCAGCTTCCGAGAAAGGCGGATCATTAGTGCAAGGTGATTTTCGCTTTTTTTTTTCTGGAAGTGTGCAGCTAATTTAATTGGTTAGATCATGGCTGAATAAAGAGTGCATCCATTTTGGCTTGATTCTTTCTAATTTTGTTCCTTCTCCACCTTGCAGGTTGGGGATCTGCAACTTCTGAGGCCTTGCTTGGGACCTGTGCAGGTAGACAACTGCTCTCTTCTCTTCTTTGTCCTTCCTTAGCTATATGACATCTGCTTCTTGCCTTTTATTTTCTTTTTTCCTTGCAGTGAGGATTTTGTCTTTGATTTGGTTCTACAACTGTTTGCTTTCCATTTCGAATGAGTATTGAAAATTTCATGGAGGTTGTAAGTGTTCCTGTTCCTTTTTGTGATTTTCTTTTATGTTGGAAATACTTAGAGCTGATCTATGTAAGTTTCTTTGATTCATCTTTTTATTTTCTTTTCTGTTTTGGATTGATGTAATGGTTAGCTCATATGATAAATATGCATACAACCTCAAGAAGTTTCCCTTTGCTATTTGTGCATGATCGATTATGAACATGGATGCTGAAGCATATTTTATCTCTTTCTTTCGTATATTATTTTATTTTTTTGGATATTGTAGATTGGTGGATCTTATCAGAGTATTAGTTTCAGAAAATGTAGACTGTAGATTGATAAAATAATTGACCCATACTTTTCTGATTCCTTTTTTCTTTGCTTATTCGTGTCATTTGCTTTTGCTAAAATGAGATGCTCCTGTTTTCAGTCATATATGGTAGAAATGTTTCTCTTTTTTGTCTGAAACAAAAAATGACAGGAATTGCTGGCCAAACAAAGAGCAACGACGAGCTGGAGAAATGATCTACAAAAATAAAGAGGAAGTGGTAATGTACAAAGTGCACAATCCAATAGATTGAGAGAGAGCATAGAAAGATGTATTTTACTGCGAGAGGTGATTTTAATTATTCTCCTTTCATAGTTACTGTACTTTATCTTCTTAATACCAAATGCATGAATATTCTGAATTGTTTCGAAAAAAATAAATAAAAAAGAATCAGGCTATGCAGGAGCTTAGGTTTTGTTTTTCCATGATCAATACTAATTGTTTAACTGTGGATGGTAGTGTTGGAAGCTTACATACAAGAAACTAGCCTGATCTGAACCCTCTATTCTAAAGTTTCTAATTTTTAAATATAGCAAAATCGATGCATGCATTGTCTGGTATTCTCTCTAATGAGTTCCGTTTCTACAGAAGTTGCTCATTCTTTTGACTCTTAGATGGTTGATTCGACTAGCCAGCAGCGCCAACCTCACTGGGAAGAACTGAAGTGAGTACATGTATTATCTTTTTTTCCCTTTCCTTTCTTTGATTTTGTAAGGGTTGTTGTTGCTTTCAATTTTGCTCGATGTATGTGGAAAATATCCATTAAAAAGCACGTCTGTTGGTTCAATTTCTGTGCTGGATTGGTTGTTTATGTGATTTTCCTGATGGTTATCAGATTTTGCTAGCACATCCTGTTCTTTCAATTTCAAGTCAATTATTATTTACAACTTTGCGCTATGTAGAATAAATAAAAGATTAAATTATGTAGCAAAAAGTTTCAGCTATTTCCTTTAGTAAAATTACTGTCTTTGCATTTTGTCTTCATCTTATTTTCTTCTATTTTGATCTCTGAAGGTATTTTTCTTTTACTTATTATCAAAACACGTTTGGTTTCTTCCCAAATAAGCCTTATTCGGAATAAGACTTATTTAACCTTTGCCAAACACCTACTGTCTGTCTGTCTACAGTTCTTCAACTCCAATATGCATTCTTTTCCTTGTAGAGTTCCGCAGATAAACTAACAAAAAAAAATATGACTACAGAAATACATTAGTGAAGAAAAAAAATATAATTGTACAAGAAGACAGCTATTTGTCGTCTTCTGGTATTTAATTGCACATTACTATTATCTATCGTGCAGTTCTTCTTCACAATCCCACTCTGACACATATTTGTAGCATGAGGCCGAAATCACCAAGACAGACCCTCCAAAGATGTATCATTCCATGCGAAAGGATGAGACTATCGTGCCACACTAGAAAGGTATTTTCGATACAATATGAAAATTTCCAGTTTTTTGTTTCTGCTTAACACAAAAAATAAAAATACACTTCCAATCCTGAACTAACAATCAAGCTTCAACAAATATTTCTTGGTTATCATCTTAGTATTATCTTTCAACTATACAAACCTGCACAAAAGTATAAATGGCTGATAAATTATTCGCTGCGATTCTTTGCAGTCATGGAGAAGTCATCCAATAGAGAGTGGAACATTTTGGCTTACATGTTATCTCTGTATATAGAAGCACTGGTGCTTTTCGTGATAGAGCTAAGGAAAAATATGTCTTGCTAAGTGTAAATACACAGCTTTTGTGCTGAATTATAGTTGTTCAACTGCAGCACATGCCACTATAAAATAAGCCATATGCAGTTGAACTATAAAATAAGCCATATGCAGTTGAACATCTATGATGGCCTATTGTGTTCATATTTTGTGTTTGTAAACTGATATCGATCTGACACTATGCTACTACTATAGAACTATATCTCCAATCAAACAGCTCAACTTTGGAAACCTAAGGAGAGAGAATTTTCACCAGCTCCATTCTACATACTTTATACCTTGAAACAACTTAAAAGTCCCAAAACATGACCCTTTAATGCTCAGGACACACTGCAAAATGTAAACACACACAAAATGCCTCTGTTACTATCAATGGAGCCCAGCTTTCATCGCGCGAAGCGCGATGCGGTAGCTAGTTATATATAAATTTTTATGGAATTTGAATTTCTGCATATTTTCAGGGCAAATCTATTAAGAAGCAAGACAAAGTGCCCAACCTTATTTTTCATTATCAGCAGCAGTAACTGTCCTTAATTTTTCTAAAATATCTAACGTTAATATTAAATTTGTCTAGAAACATTTTTAATGGAAAAGTATGTTACTTTTAAATTCTCCATCCATACTTATTTCATTGTTTGCATCTATTTCACTCTTCAAATTTATTTATAGATATGATGTTTCAGTCTAAGACGAAAATATAATGAACGATTATTAACATGAAAAGGATATTATTTTATTTTATTTTTTTGGTAAAGCACTCTACTTACTGAACTGAATGAGTGATTTCTCCTAAGAATTTCATTCTAATGTTTCTGCATTCCAAATATTTATCCGAATTAAAGTTTGAGTGCCTAAATTGAGACAATGAAGCGAACTTTTGAATCATTATTGTAGTATAAAATTATTTTTTGAAATACAATTACTAAAGTATAAATATATATTCTAGCGGGAGGGGAAAAAACCATACAAAGAGCTAACGCTGCCCCCTGAAAATGAAATGCAGAATGGTTTCCCGTCTAGTCACTCCACATTGCATTGTTAAAAAATAAATTTAAAAGGAACGGTACATTCTCTCCAGTCCGCTACAAGGAGAAATAGACGGAGATTATATTACCTCAAATTCTTATTTTACTCATATTTTCTAACAACTACATATTGAATTTGTCTATTAAAAATTATATAAAATTATAAATAGATGAGTAAGTATCGATAATGTACAGTTTTTGCAAGTAAGATATGTTATGGATCTGGGACAAAAACACAAGCTTAAAATGATGATAAATAATTATGTTTTGAAAGTTGCTTCAAATGTAAACTATTGGTATACGACTAAACAAAAGATTCAAACCAATAATCTTGAAGCTTAACAGGGATTTAGATATTTCCTACTCTGCATAAATAAATTAACATTTGATTGAATTTGATAGACATCGAAAAAATATTTTAACGTAACAAACTCTTTGTGGTTCTTACTTATTTATTCTATTCAGTTTGAAGTTGATTGGTGACCCGAGAAACACGAAAATACTATTGCACTAAAATTTAAATTTGAAATAAACATTGAAAATTTGTTATTAATAATCTTGTTGGTATGGTAATTGCCAACGAGCCTTTAAAAAAACCAAACAAACTGAGTTTGTGGTTCTTAATAAATGAAGCAAATTTAAGGAAATATCTACAATAATCATAACCACTGCGTCACATATTAAGAACTCAGTTTCAATTCCCAGATTGAATAAATTGAATATACTAAATGATGCTCCGAGCAATTTAACAAGAGATGGGCTAAAATCAGCCACGACTGACGGATGCAATCGTCAGCTACGATCAAATTTCAAATTTCGAGATTCTAACCATCGATCCGAACCATTCAATGTATTCTCCATATTGAAATCTCATTGGAGACCAAATTTTACATTTTTCTGATTTTATTTACTATTTTTTTGAGATTTTTAAAAATCATAGTTATTGAAGGGTACAGAATTGTTTAGATTAAAAATTTTGTAAAATATCAAACAAATACTAAAAAATTTCAGAAAAATATAAATTTTTGTCTCCAACGAGATTTCAATATGGAGAACACATTGAACGGTTCGGATTGACTGTTAGAATCACGAAAATTGAGATTTGATCGTAGCTGACGGTTGCATCCGTCAGTCGTGACTGATTTTAGCCCATCTCATTTAACAATGCGATATGAAATGTGGAATCTTAAAAAGATGCACCTTATCCAATTTGCCAGAAAATGGAGAGGAACATGCTTTAATTTCTGCTACCATTAGGATAAAATTAAAAAGTAATCACAAGATGCACAGGACATAATCAAACAGAACAAAGCGGGCTCCAAGAGAGACATATAACCAATATTGTTAATTCGCTGCTGGAACAAAAGCAGCCCAAGCAAAACACAAGAACAAAAACAAAACTAAAATCCAAAACTCTTACCATTTAGTCTATAATTGTTCGTTATTTACACTTGCTGCGAGCTTAACAAAAATATATGAAAAAAAGGTGTTCCAGTTTCACAACAATTTTTAATACATGTCAGACTTTATTTCTCTCTGAATACTAAAAAAAAATTACAAGCCTAAAAAATCATATACATGAAATTTATTGAATATATATCTTTCTTACAATTTACTACTATACAATTCATATACCATGTAACATCCTTTCCACATACAAAAAAAAGCGAATACTGGACCGAAAAAGAAAGCAAAAAATCAAGGTATGGCCATACAGTAACAGTAGAGGGACCATAAGTAATAGGCAAGTGGAAGTATCAACTTTTTCAAGGACAAAAGTGCATAAATTGCAAGACAAACACAGAAAAAGGAAAATTATAAAAAGAAATGTAAAGAAACAAAGCTAGTGCTGCAGCTCTGCCGACCAGCAGAGTAGCAGCAGCTCAGTCCCACCGATAAAAGCGAGGAGAAAGTGAGTTGCCACTTGACCAAGATTCCCAAACTACCCCTACTCTCAACCTGCACGAGATTCTCTGTGGCAGAATAAAAGCATCTTACTAGGGAGCAGATTGACAGAGGACAGCGCTTCGGAGCAGGGAATGGCACCACGGAATGCAGCATCTAGACTAGCCGCATAGACTCGGTCTTGACTCTGCTCTGTCTGGTCCGGATCCTCTGCTTGGTTATTGTCTAATTGCCATCAATTGCACACCTTTTCTATCAATACGAGCACTGATGAAAACTCCAAATCTCTGCGAACTTGTTATGAAAACTGAAAAGCAGTAGTATCATTATACCACATAAACTATATTAGTACTCATGTGTCAGCAATGCACTTAAACTAACCACAAAATCATTAATTTCTCAATAAATTGTAAGGAGAAAAAGAATTTAAATAATAAAAAAAGAGAAATTCTACTGTAGATTGTTGATTTAAAATTATAAATAACAGTTATTAAAAATAGAAATGTTTTGATGAAATTGTAAAAGAATTGTAGGGAGGGGTGCAAGGAGAGGAGGGGAGGTCAGAAGGGGTTTCCTTTTTGTTGAATAAGGTCGGTCTGAGGCCATTCGCTGGAAGAGAAAAGAAAACCCAGCGCTAAGGGGAAACCGGAAACAGCAGAGAGCAGAGTGGCCCAGACCCCAGTGCCACTGTGGCGCTAGTATAACGACAACCGCATCCATCAACGCTGCCACAGTCTTACGACCCACCTCACTCCAAGAGAATTAAAACAATATTATATATTATATAATATAATAATCTAATCGCTCTCTTCCTATTTTATTTGCTTTTCCGAAAGGGATGTGCGACTGAGAGCGATCGCTTCCTAGATAGTAGAGAGATAAAAGGAAAAGAGAGAGAGAGAGAGAGAGAGAGAAAGAGAGAGAAAGAGTAATGGCTTCTCTGTTCTCCGCTGCTGCTTGTACGGTCGGGTTTGGTTAGGCCGTCGCTTTGACCCGACCCTTTGTGGCATCGCTTAGGAGCTGTATTCCCTTTCTTCTCAGTACAACAAAAGAAGAAACAAAACAAAACAAAACAAAAAAAAAATAATTGGTTTTTGTTATTTATTATTATTTACAAGCCTACAACAAACCTACTCCCAAAAATCTGGCCTTTGTTTCTTTCAAAAAGTTTCGCTCTTTCTCTTCTCTTTATTTGCTTCTTTGGTTGGATTAATTGTGTTGAGGCTTGAGAGAGAGAGCGCACGATGGGGATCGATCTGAATTCAGTTGAGGAGGAAGAGGAGGAGGAGGCCGCAGCACCCGCGGCTCTTCTACAGCCGCCGACTGTGTGTCTTGAGCTGTGGCATGCTTGTGCCGGGCCGCTGATTTCGCTGCCGAAGAAAGGGAGTGTGGTGGTTTACTTGCCACAGGGTCATCTGGAGCATTTGGGGGAGAGTGCTTCCGCTGCGTATCGCCATGACCTGCCGCCGCCTCAGGTCTTCTGCCGCGTCGTCGATGTGAAGCTTCATGTGGGTTCATTGTTTATATACTCTTTTTCTTTTGATTTCATCTGTTTAGTTTTATTTTACTATTGGTGATTTGATTAGCCATGGTTGAATGTTGTTTGTGTTTGTTTGGTTTTTCTTATGATTTCAGGCTGATGTCAATACTGACGAGGTTTATGCACGGCTTTCTCTGGTTGCTGAAAGTGAGGTGAGGCGTTTTGTTGATCTAATCTAGTAGGATTTAGTGCATATGTAGATTCCTTTTTTCCTTTTTTCAAGTGGTCGGATTTGGGTTCATTCAATATGATGATATTTTTTCATCTTTCGTTTAAAAATGGCGATATTTTTTTTTTGTTCGTTTTTTGGGTTTAAACAAGAGGGGTGCCATTGTGTTGATTACCCCCCTTTTCTAATTCTGGACCAAATCACCCCCTTGGCGAACATTTTGCTTATGTTGTTTTCTTGCAAACGTGAGACTTTAGAATCATGTTTAAGTTCTGCCAACAAGCAGAATAAGAAGTAAGTACTTGGGTTTCTTAAACTAATATAGTAATTTTTTGACATTTGTTTCCTTTTATGGTTGCTTATTTTTAATTTCTTTGGGAATAGTTCTACTATCAGCTTTCAAGCTTTTGAGAATCTAGCTGAACAACTTTTCCTAAATATCACTACAAACGGACATTAGTTTCACTAGTTCAGCTATATTTGCCTTACTCTAAAAACTTTTGCTCAGACAAAGATCCCTTTTCCATTGTTTTGTTGCCGAAAACCGGTTGGTGGTATCTCTGTACTGGACTTATTAAGTTAATTGTCATCTTTTAACTAAAAACGAAAAAAAATATAATTTTGTTTTGTAGGAGGTTGAGAGGAGGCTGAATGAAGGAGGCATGGAGGGGGAAGATGAGGCAGAGGAGGTGGAAGGAGAGAAGAGCTCGGTTATGCCACACATGTTCTGTAAAACGCTAACTGCCTCTGACACGAGTACCCACGGGGGCTTCTCTGTTCCTCGCCGGGCTGCAGAAGATTGCTTCCCTCCATTGGTGATGCATTTTACTCTCCTTTGGTGGTTATATCCTTTTTATATTTTGTTAGTATTTATTTTTTTATTGTTTTCTTTTTGCTGGAGCCAACACTACCCATTGAAACTAAAGTATCATTTGGGTTTTCATTTCTACTCCACTGGTCTGTTTTGACTTGTGACAGGGTATGGGCTACACTGGTTGGTTCTGGGAGTCCCTGTGGTACTGGTGCTGGAAAATTATGTGCCTTTGGAGGATTTTCTGGTTTGTTTTTTGGTTGGAACTGTGGTAAATGGTAGATGTTGTTCGAAGTGGATTAATTTTATCTCATCTCAAATGAGGCTCTTGACTTTGCTGTAAAGTTAGTAAACTTGCTTGAAGTATATGTCAATTCAGTATGTGATTGCGTATTTGATTATGATTTAGGTAAATTAGGTTTCGATTATAAGGTTATATGACCTGAATAGGTATGTGGAGTTCAAAAGTTGTGTTTGGCAAAGGTAATTTGAGATGACCTGAATAGGTATCTGGAGTTCAAAAGTTGTGTTTAGCAAAGGTAATTTCTTTACATGTGATTGTATTAATTACTTGTTAAATAATTGAACAGGATTATGTGCAGCAGAGGCCTTCTCAGGAGCTAGTTGCCAAGGATTTGCATGGTGTGGAGTGGCGCTTCCGCCATATTTATAGAGGTCTGTTATATCTTCGGTCATATTGTGTTCTGATTGCACTTTTTTTTCGCTATTATATGAAAATATTGTGGGTTTGATTGCTCGATTATAACTTTCCTATTTGTAGGTCAGCCACGCCGGCATCTCTTAACCACTGGATGGAGTGCATTTGTTAATAAAAAGAAGCTTGTGTCGGGTGATGCAGTCCTCTTTCTTAGGTATGAATAAGATGGTGTACCAAAGGTTTTGGAACCTATACTTTGTGATAAGGCACTGGATTGAATTGTTGTACTCGTGCAGTGTTGAATTGTTTTACTCGAGTCTTGCGCATCATGCTCCAAGTAAAGGACTTCACCCCAGCGATAATCACTGTAAATTTGCACTTGAACCATCAACTGGCACCAACCACTGTAAACTGGCAGTTGAACCATTAACTAGCACAGTGATTTTACCAACCATTTTTCTATAGAGAAGGGGTGATATTTGTGATATACTTTTTAAACAGTAATACTCTCTGGTAAGCTTCTTTTCTACAGTGACAGCTATTCCATTGTTTATTCCTAATTTACCTCCGTTCTTAGAATGATAATATATAAAAAATGGCATCACGAGTTTAGATGCCATGTCTATCTTATATTAGGCATAATATCTCTTATTTTGTATGCTTGATATTTTGATATATTTTCTGGGGCACTTT
Source organism: Rhynchospora pubera (assembly GCA_028095005.1). Lineage (NCBI taxonomy): Eukaryota > Viridiplantae > Streptophyta > Magnoliopsida > Poales > Cyperaceae > Rhynchospora > Rhynchospora pubera. The sequence continues at coordinate 42,193,623 of CM051461.1, forward strand.
TGTAACTGTCTGCTTCTTTTAAATTGTATCATACATGTTTTCTTTTATTAATGCTATGTAGGGGCAATGATGGGGAGCTGAGACTTGGAATAAGGAGGGCTGTGCAGCTTAAAACTGGAACTCCTGCTGGAGCTTTGTACACCCATGGCTCAAATCATGGTGTGCTTGAAGCTATTTCTGGTGCAATTGCCACAAAGCGTGAATTCCAGATTTATTATAACCCAAGGTACAATTTCAGACATAAGACACCTATTTGAATTTGTTGTTCCCCTACTGATTTGCTTCTTTTTTTTTTTGCTTTTCTTGCTATTTTATTTTTCTGGAGACCCTATTGTCCATTATTTTGTTTGAGTTCCTATTCTACAATGAATCTTATTAAATCAAAGAAACACAGACTGAGTTGATTTGGTCTTCTGTGAATTGGTGTGGTCTAGGGAGTTGGGAACCTACCATATACTGCCTTGCCAGTAAAACTGTTTGATTTTGAGTACTTTCTTCTTGATCGAGTTAACCTGCACTCAATTGTAACCAAGTGCAAAGTCCATGGCGAAATTTCATAGTTTAATAAAATGAGGATTGCAGAGTTTCTGTTGCACCACCAACCTTTTTTCTTCCCCTATTAACGTAACCTTTGTAACTGTAGGTCAAGCTCTTCTGATTTTGTAATACCTCTTGGGAAGTTCACTAAAAGCCTTAGCAACCCGTTATCTATTGGCATGAGGTTTAAGATGCGATACGGAAGTGAAGATTCAGCTGAGAGGAGGTTAGAACTTCTTACTTTGCAGTTACCAACGATACTGTTTATGGACACCATACTTGTATTTTAACTGATACTTAATTAGTACTCGATCTATAGATGGGATTGCATTTTAGTATTGTGATTGAATCTTAGTCAAAATGTTATTTTACTGGTAATTGTGTTGGAAGCTTGGTGATACTTTTTTTATTTCTGGTAGGTGCACTGGAATGATAACTGGAATTGGTGATGCGGACCCTATGAGATGGCCAAGCTCGAAGTGGAGATGCTTACTTGTAAGCTACCTTTTGCAGCTTTTTTTTTTTTATTATTCAAATTGCTTAGTTTCCTTGAATGAGACCACCTTTGTGTATCACTTATTGTTATATTCTTCCGCAATCAACAAGAAGTGTGATATTATGTTATTTTTTTTTATGAAGTAGATTATAAAGGCTCAAAACTAGTTGGTCATTCATCACAACTGTTCTTTTAGACACACTGTTTCATGCTAAAAGGATAATTTGCAGTTAGTATACTGAGGAATGCTCCTGCTCAATTTAGTTTTACGTATTTCAGGTACGTTGGGATGATGGTCTGACTTCAAGTAGGCAGAACAGGTTATCTCCATGGGATATTGAGCTGATTGGTAATGCCTCAGGCTCTCATGCATTGTCAGTTCCAAGTTCAAAACGAACAAAGATATGCCTTCACCCTGCCAATGCAAACATTTCTGCTCCTCGTAAGTCTTCATCCACTTGGAACCGGTAATACCAATCATTAATCATATTTGTAGCGTCTCAGTGAAAATGGATTGGGATTTCTCGAGTACAATTGTTACACATATTAGCAGACTAGCACATCAAAGCTGCCTATTAGACCTGGAGCTTTTCACAACATACGTTTAAAGAATATTTTCTTGAGAAGAATTTATGAGAATTGTGGTTGCCACTTTAATTACAGGACTAATGTAGTAAGAATAATCTTTCCCTTGTACATTGTTGAACATGAAAGTCAAATTTTAATTTCATTCTTTCAGATGGAGCTGCTCGCCCAGACTTGGTGGAATCTGCACGATTCCACAAGGTCTTGCAAGGTCAAGAATTTACGGGCTCTCGTGCCCTTGAAGGGATCACCATCCCTTCCTCTCAACCCTCGACTCATTTCAGAAGCCACCACCCCATACCCAATCCCAACACCAACCCCCATATCACCTACCCATGCATGGGCTTTGTTGAATCCCTCCGATTCCAAAAGGTCTTGCAAGGTCAAGAAATATACCCTGCCGCCTACCCATCGCGCCCCTTTCACAGCGCCTACCCCACACCAACTCGGGGTTACTCGCTTATGGTGCCACCTCAGGCATTTTCCCCTTCATCAGTTCTGATGTTTCAACCAAATCTGTGCAATAGCTCTGGGGAAGGCAGTAATGAGAGTGCTGAAACTGGAAATGTGTTCTTGTCTGGTGGGAATCGTGTGAAGGAGCGGCCTGAGAAAGACTGCAGGCTTTTCGGGTTTTCTCTGACAGATAGGATCCCAGCAAGGAATGAGGTTGTTAAAGGAGACGGTCAGATGGATAAAACCCTTGGTCATGGTTGTGCCACTGGGAGTGCACTTTATGCCATCTGTGCAACACCCCTGTAAACAGTTGTTGCTCTAGCAAGAATAGTGGTGATGTTGGAGGTAATTTCTTTTAGATCCGGTCTATTTGAGAATTTCACCTCTTTGAGATTTCTTGTACTGATTAAAATTTGTGACACCTAATTTTTTTGGTCATCTGTGCAGGGAACTTGGAGGGTTATTTGTGTTCCCACGTTGTAGATTGCAGTAAGAAAATTACCTAGCCAGCAATTAGAAAGACTTTATGTACTTTGTATTATGCTCATTTGCTTATTTGTACCTGTTGCAACCTGTAGTCTTAAATCCTCAATTCTCCTACCTTATTTTTGCAAGAACGTAGTTATTTAATGAAGCATGCTTCACATGTGGAAATTCATTTGCTTTCCCGGGTTACCCATTTGAATTTGAAGTAGTTAATGTTCTCTCCTTTTACCTAAACTGAATATGATGAGACTTGATTAGTCATGTAGACAGAGCCGCCTATCCATGCTTGAAATATTAGAAAGTAAGAGGCATTTGTCTTGTGAACAGTTGAATTACAGGGTTTGAGAGTGCGTCCTTTCTATCTTCTAACTTTGGTTTCCTGGTTTTCTTTGTTCATGGATGTGTTTCTTTGTTGAAACTGACGCATTGATGGATTTGGTAAACAGATTATGAGATCTAGGTGTTGTCACCAAGCAAAAGCCATATTGATATTAATGCTGATTGTGATTGTTTGAGGATTTATGATATTTCTGGTCGTACTATATTAACTGTTAGGTTACTACCTTCCTAGAGATTTTTTTTTTTAAAAAAAAAGGTTTCTACGTTAAGAAAATGTGTCCCTTTGTTACCGAAATTATTTAATATAAAAATTCAGACACCAAAAAATTTAATACAAAGAATTATTTATTTTTTTTTTAATAAGAAGAAAGTTCCAACGCGTTTATAAACCGCGCCTCCCTCTCTCCTCTCGAACGCGTTTTATAAACGCGTTACAGGCCCTAAAACGCGTTTATAAAACGCGCTAGAAGCTGCAGTGATTGCGGCGAAAGTTTCTGACTTTGCGCGTTATTTTCTGATTTTACGCGTTTATAAAACGCGTAAGAAACCTTCTTACCCCTTTATAAAACGCGTTCGAGAGTTCTAATTTCCATATAAATACCCAACCTTCTGTCGTCCAAAATCAAAAAAAAAAGGAAAAAAATCTGAAAAAAAGAAAAAAATGAGAGGAAAAGAAGAGTTAGATGGTGGAATGCAAAATAATATTAGTTGGTGCGAAACTAATAGCCATAAGGGTTGTATGCGGCACACTTATTCACTGATACAGAGTCGCACACAATCCTTATGGCTATTAATATTCCACCAACTTTAAAATAAAAACTTTCCTGTGGAATCTGTTATTACGTGTAGAGGACGGTTTGTTGGGCTGGGTCTACGAGCCATAACACCGCAGCCGACATCCTTGGATGAGAATCTGCATACATGCAGTCATCCTCATCCAAGTCTCAGAAAAAGAGGGGGTCAATATGACAATCAGTCGCCCGACTCTTGTCTATTAGTTGCGGTGATGTTTTCTCTTCCCACCCTTAGCAATGGATCCTCTACAAATTTTTTTTATGTGGTTCAAAATTTTAATATCATGTATTTTGTAATTTTTTTTTGTTGTGTATTGTGTGGTTCAAAATTTTAATAAATTGTAATTTTTAATTTGTGTTGTGTTTTTTATTATAATGTTCATTGAGTTGTAATGTCTAATATAATTTAAATAAATATTAAGTCTCTTAATATTAATATTTCGAATTTGACAATAAAAATGAAAATGGATAAAATAAAAACTAAAATAAATTAGATAATAAAACTTACAACACATATACTACACGAATTAATACATATACTAAAACACGAATTAATACATATACTAAAACATAAAAGAAAACAGATAATAATAGAACACACAATAATAAAAACATCTAATTATAGAAAACCTAATTATAGAACACACAATAATAAAAACATCTAATTATAGAAAACATAATTATAGAACACACAATAATAAAAACATCTAATTATAGAAAACCTAATAATCAGTCCAAATGATATATGTCATTTCCATTTAAAGGGTGATTTTCAAATCCAGGAGGACATGCCTGTTGCAAACGCAACCAAACGATTCCATCTCCACGTCGGACATGATATCCTCCATCCCTCTTAACTGCATCCGTCCAATATTTCGGCCCTCTCACTACAAAAACGTCGCGTTGAAAAACCTTCACGTAAAATTTGTCGGAAGGATAGTGCAAGTAGACGTGCCGAAGAATATCTCGTTTACTTATTCCTCCATCTCCTTGTAGAAACACACCGGTACAAACATGACGTGGTTTAGTTGACATTATGTTTTCTCGGTTTCTTTTCTCTGCGTAAGTTCTCTAAAGTTTTGGTTTTTGATTTCTGAATTTTCGACGTGAATTTGCGGAGAAGCAGGACTATTTATAGACTCAACCCTTCGTACGCGTTTATAAAACGCGTAATAAGGTTTGAGCGCGTTTTATAAACGCGTACGAAGGGGTAAGTTAATGGAATTCAATACTTTCGCAGGTTGTCAGTCTGTTTTACTGTTTTACCTGGACACCACCTTCGTACGCGTTTATAAAACGCGTTCGGAGACCTCCAACGCGTTTTATAAACGCGTACAAAGGTGGTGTCCACTTTTTGAGCAGCGTGATACTGTGTTTGAGCAGCGCGTTTTTTGATTGTAGCGCGTTTTATAAACGGTTAAATAATTGCCTATATATATCTCAATTCGTTCTCCTATTTCGTATCAAAAAATCACAAACAAAAGACGCGTAAAATCAGAAAAATCACAAACAAAAGACGCGTAAAATCAGAAATTTGAGAAATGGAGAAGGATCAAAACAATAATAAGATGGGGGAGGAAACATCCAAGGTGGGAGAGGGAACACCTAATGTGGGAGCAAAAAGGATCCCATTATACGGCCCTCTGAAGAGAAGGGCCGTCTCGGCTGTACGTCGTTTCCCTCCAGGATGTGGCAGGAGCCCTGATTTTAGTATGGGGGTTAAAATAGATGAGAGTTCTAGTGAGAATAAGGAGGAGGAGAAGAATAAAGAGGTTAAGGAAGTGAAGAAAAATTAAAGTTTAATTGTGCTAGAATAATGGAATTTATCTATTTTATTTTCTATGAAATTTATGTTATTGTATGAATTTATGTTATTGTATGAATTTATGTTTTATCTATGTTTTATCTATGTTTTAATTAATATAAAAATTAAGAAAAATTTGCATTACAATAACTCTCATTAATATGAAAACAACGATTTAAATTAATAATAATTTTCATTACAATAATTCTCATTAATATGAAAACAACGATTTGCGGAGACTCATGGACGGTTGCCCAATTCTGCGAGAGCCTTCGACAGTCGTCGAGTTCTCCCCTAATTGGGTCGGCAGAACTCTACCGCCCATTATCCATGATCGTAGGCAGCAGAGTGTTGGTCTACCTCAGATGATGATGAAGTTAGCGAGCTGTCCATCTGGGCCGACCTTCGTACATAATAACAGATTCCACGGGAAATTCTCTTATTACAATTTCGCACTTATTAACATTGAGAGGTGAGAATGAGAGAGGTGAGAATGAGAGATGAGAATGATATTCAGAGGTGAGAATGAGAGATGCGAGAATTGGGCGTTTTATAAAAAGGTAAAGCTTTTTAACGCATTTTATAAAATGGTACAAAGCCTTTTAACGCGTTTTATAAAAGGGTACAAAGCCTTTTAACGCGTTTTATAAAAGGGTAAAGCCTTTTAGCGCGTTTTATAAAAGGGTAAAGCCTTTTAGCGCGTTTTATAAAAGGGTACAAAGCCTCTGAACGCGTTTTATAATAGGGTAAAGCCTTTAACGCGTTTTATAAAAGGGTAGAAAGCCTTTTAGCGCGTTTTATAAAAGGGTACAAAGCCTTTTAGCGCTACGAGCTAATTAACTGCTTCCCAACGCTAAATAGTTAATTGAATGCTGAGGGTCCCATTATATGAGTTAATTAACTGCTTCTCAACACTAAAAAGTTCAAGTGCCTCAGTCTTTGCATGAAGGTCGGATGAACTATAGAGTACAAAGCCTTTTAGGATTAGGGCTTTTTGTAGATAACAAGAATGCATGTCTGTCAATGCTAACACTAAACCTTTCAACATTATATTATACGAGTTAATTGTAAAATTCTCTTACAATACATTCCATTACAATATATAAAATTACGACAACACTTAATCTTCAATTATTTCATTTTTTCTTCCTACCGAAAGACAGTATATTGCCAAATTTCCCCCCAAACAATCCTTTACGTCCTCTCTCCCTTGATGTATTGCCTTGATCTGTTGGAAATCTAGCCGACTCACTTCTCATATTTCCAGATGCGACATCTCTTACCCGTGGATCAATGCTTATAGAATTTCTCTGTGGTTGTACAGATCCTTGGTCCTCCCGATTATTGTTGCTTCGTGGATCAACATGCAATGACATTCGTCCTGGTTGAATGGGTGTTTGACGAGTCCGAACCGTAAGTTCAGTACTCGCTGCCCTTCTTGGACTGTTGGCCCTTGTTGGTGGTCTACTGGTGTATCGACCGGATTGCAATGCGTCCATCGGATATGGCGGTTGGGGTGCTGCTTGTCGCGGTTGACTGGTTGAAGCTTCACCTTGATTTTTCTTTTTTGTTTTTCTTGTGGAACCTCCACCTTTCCTTCCTTCCATCCTATCCATCCACATCTCTGCACGAATGATTTTGCGCCTTCCTCGATTGACCAAACTCTTGTCGGGGACAATTATCGGACCTGTATAAACTGGCCACTCTTCCTCATCTTTGTAACAATGAAACCGACCTGCTGACCAAATCATGTGCTGGTTTTGCATGCTATAGTGACCATCCACAAATTGATCTACATTGTAATTTGTCTCCCTGCAAACAGCAATGACATGTGCGCAAGGGATACCTGTCAATTGTGGTTTTTGGCACTCACATGTGGTTCGAGTGAAGGGCAATTGCACATCGGTTTGCTCCATGTCGGGTGGAATTTGAACTGTGTAATGGGAATAATCGTAGCCTACACCATCACGGTACTCCTCGCGAACTTTCACGCAAAATTCTCCAAGGTCCAATCTTAACACGAATGTGCTCATAAACTCCTCTGAGATTGAAACAAAAAGACGAAGTTAGTTCAAAATGGATTAAAATGAATGAATGAATTAAATTCTTTTTCTTTAAGTACTTACGTGATTTTCCATCATGCTTGATCAATTTATTCTTTACTCCTTCCGGCCATCTTTCTCCTAAACTCAACCTTTGAAGTGCTTCTTGTGTTCGCTTGTTCATCCAGTTGGCACATTTATACCACGTGCCTTCTATAAGTGCTGTCACTGGTAATCTTCTCTCTATTCTAAACACATTATTCAGACTCTCCGATCCATTACTCGTCATTATACCCCACCGATGCCCCTTGTCAAAACTCTGAGCCCATTTATATAGTTTTGGCCGCTCGTTGTTGTCATTTTCATTAATTTTACCACAATTTCTTAGGTACTGATAAGCTCTCAGGTTATTTTCCTTCAGAACTCCCCAATTCTCTCTAAAACGTCTAGGGTTTTTCTTGTTAGCAAGTCTACATTTGAAAAAGTTTTTCAAATCAGCATCTTGTGACCCGCCAGCCTCCTTCCATAAGTTTTCCGCAACATGCTGCATGCAGAACCGATGAATCGCTACTGCATGCGCACCTTGTGCCTTCCAACCGTAATCTACGGATGCAAATACCGCTTTTATTGCCTTATGACGGTCAGATATGACACAGTATCTAGTGTTCCGGCCTAAAACTTCACATCTAACCCAAGACATAAACCATCCCCAAGTATCCTTATCTTCTTTTTCGCCCAATCCGAATGCAACCGGAATTAATCGATTTTCTAGATCATAACCACACACTGAGAACAATCTACCTTTGTATCGGCCCGATAAAAAACTAGCATCAATTGAGATAACAGGTCTGGCATATTTCATCGCTTCTATGCACGGACCAAAAGCCCAGGCTGCCATCTTGAAGACGCCAACGTTAGGATCGTTTGTAGGCCAAGAAACTATTGTGTATTTCGTTCCTGGGGTTGTCGCCTTCATTGCCTCCAGGAGGCGTGGAAGTTTATTGTAGGCCCCTTCCCAGGACCCAAACAATTGCTCCAACGCTCGCTCCCTCCCACGCCATAGTTTATTATAAGTCGGTTCAATACGTGGATATCTAGCCCTTATGAGGCTTCCTATGTCCTGGACACTTTTTCCCAAATTTTTTTTCAATTCATCCCTAACGTGTTCGGCAATGAGACTAGCTGTAAGGTTTGCGTGACCTTTTTGGCCCGGGGGTCTCGAACAAATATGCTTATTTGGATTGGTAGAGATCTTCCAATTTGTATTATAACTCTCACGTCTACAATACAATCGCCACTTACAATTCGGTTTTTGCATGCAAACCATTACAATTTTTTGTTTATTGCTAGTTTCCGTTCGAACTTTTCGATTTGTTTTGCATGAAACATCACAGACAGCTAGAATTAATTGTTTTTTGGAACCGAATCGTTTACCAACAGCAAGTTCGCCTTGTGGCCCTAAACTACGCTCCGGCATACCAGCATACTCAAACATGGAAATATCACACAATTCACTTACAGGATGGTGCAAGTCCGTCCTTCCTGAAACGTATGGCTGGTCGCAGTTTGAATAAAAAGGCATTTCTCTCTCGGAGAAGTCATCCACATCGGTATATTCTTCTCCGGTAGGAAGGTCGGAGTAAGTCGCCGGACCCTCATCTTCATCACCATCGGCAACCTCGACTTCATCTCCTGATGTGTTATTGTCTTGCGTAGGAACGGACTGTTCGCCAGTGTATTGGTAAGGGGTGGATTGCTGGCCACACATAAGGTTTAAGGAAGTGTTTGGCTCACTGCTACCGGGCTCGTCAAGGGGTGTTAGGTTCAGATCTGGTCCCGTGCCATATACGGGGATGAAATCAACATGCAACTCAATAATCGGTAACCCTCTCGTCTCGAATGTCTCGTGGTAAAAAAGGCGCCATTGATCTTCAGAATTTACAGGAAGAAATAGTGATTCATATCTCCCATTTACAATTTCATTGTAACGACCATGGATATTCAAAGTGTACTGGGTTTCTAAAATCTGTAGCCTGCTGTATAATTCATTTCGAATTTCAGCAAATGTGGTATGCATACTACAACCGATGTGGAAGTAAGAAGCACCAAAAGTTGGACATTGGTTGACATATATTGTAATTGTAGACATTTTTGGATTTGATTGATAGGTTTTTAAATTGTAAGAGATAATCTGTTGTTGACGATTTAAATTCTGCGAGAATGTATAGTCTTATATAACTTCAAATAACGCGTTTATAAATTCACAAACTTATAGACAGAAATGACTAAAGTTCGATCGAAATGACTAAAGTTTGATCGAAGTGATAGAAGTTGGAATGTTCAGGCTTCTAGCGCGTTTTATAAACGAGTAAAAAGCTTTCTAGCGCGTTTTATAAACGCGTTAATTGCGTTTTAACTATTCCGAAAGTTCAGGCTTCTAGCGCGTTTTATAAACGCGTTTTAGGGCCTGTAACGCGTTTATAAAACGCGTTCGAGAGAAGAGAGGGAGGCGCGGTTTATAAACGCGTTGGAACTTTCTTCTTATTAAAAAAAAAAAAATAATTCTTTGTATTAAATTTTTTGGTGTCTGAATTTTTATATTAAATAATTTCGGCTTCTGTTACTGGAAGTGAAAGAAATAATATTCTATGCTCTATTTTTATCCAAAAAAGGGAAAAAGAACGGAGAAAAATGTGTTGTCACGTGGACTTGACTGTTACAATTCAAATCTGTCAGAATTTCCTCCCATCATTTTGTTAGTTCCTATTACGTGCGTTGTAACTTTTTGTTTGAATTTTTGTTATGGATGTTTCTTCTCATTCTGCAACTCTAGAAGGGACAGAAGGCCCACTAGCTTGGCCACTACCATGAAATCACATACTCGCATAAGCCCAGAAAATAATTTGCTTTCCCCTGCCTAATTGAATAATAGCATAATAAAGCCCAAAGCAGCTGAGAAGGTACGTACGACCGTAACTACGAGCTGACTAGTTCGCAATTATGAAGTTCTATGATAAATCTAGATAATCAGTGAAAACAGAAACCGAGACTTAGCCGAAAAGAAAACTATATATTAATGAAAAAATGAAGAACTATTTACAAATTAGAAATTGTAATTTAAATATGATAACAAAAATAATAGTTGGACGTGTAAATTTCTTCAAAATTTTAGGTGGATACCTTAGGCTTTGAGGACTTGGGTGATTTCCAGCAAAATATATGAACATGAGACGTCCGTCCTGGCATGAGATGATGAGAACCAAAGATTGAATTGTTCGGTTTGTTTTGAAGCAAAAGGACAAAAATTATAAGTGGTCAGCTTATAGCTATAGATTATAGTGTATGTTGGTTTAATTAACTTTTAAGGCTTAAATTGTTGGTTAGTTTTGTTTTGGACTTTCAAAGGTAAAGCCCTTATTGGCATGTTTTCGCAATACCGACGCTTGGGCCTTATATTTAATGGTTCGTTTTTTTTTAAATATATTCTATGAGAAAATTGCACAAATGGCCCAAAATGCAATATTTTCTTTCCGTTTCTCTAAACTATGGCTGCATAACGTCTAAAACGACCACGAAAACGGTCGATTTCGTTAACCGTTTCGTTTTAAAACGAAATTGATCACCCATTTGCGTTAACCGTTTCGTTTTGGACGAAACGGTCGAAATCACGAAAATACACATGGACGAAACTGTTCTAAACTTTCGTTAACCGTTTCGTTTATAAAACGCAACAAAAAATCTTAACCGTTTCGTGACGAAACGAAACGAAAGGACGATCGAAACGGTGACCGTTTTCACCCCTACTCTAAACTATTAATGTTATATTTAGAAAGAGAATTCATTTTCAATTTTGAAAAGCCATCAAGGAATATAACGAAACTATTTTTTAAGACGATTAGCCGTAGGGCTGAAAACAAAAGCCGTTTCGACTGTTATTTCGTTTCGTTGTGTCCAAAATAAAATGAAACGGCTAAGGAATATGGTTGCATTTTAAAACGAAACGGTTTAGTTCATGTGTAAATCACGAAAATTTCATCGATTTCGATCGTTTCATTTAAAACGAAACGGTTAACGAAATTAATAGTTAGTTTCGTCAACGAAATGAAACACTTAACGGAATACCTTAGTTTCGTTACCGTTTTGCAGCCTAATTACCCGCCAACAGAATTGTACATGCAAATCACCAACATAATTGTTCAATCAACTCACCAAAAAGTGCGTGTAAATAGAATGTGTGCATAGAAAGTAAGAAACAACACGTGGCTAAGTAATTCAGTGATAGGAGCACTAAGCTGGCTTTCAAGAGGTCAAGGATTTAAATTCTGCATGCATTTTTAATTTTAAAAAAGTTAGATGGCAAAAATCTCTCTTTCTATATAAAAAAAATAATAAGAAACATGATTCAATTTTCGTGTTAGACTTGCGTAGAATTGGGAGACTGCATATAAAAGCGCGTACAGCTGTGATTGGAGTATAACTTTATTAGAGTGCATAAAATACAAAGTCAAGATGATAATCCAACTCTGTCATATCTTTGTAATATTGTTATGGCTTCAATTTTTTGAAACTAGATTTCCCTTTCCTCAAAGTCATCCCCTATTTTTGGGAGAATTTCCCCTATATTCTTGGAGATTAATATATCCAATAAAATCCAACTATATATCTTACCGAGCAAATTAATGATTATTTTTTATCTATATGATATAAAAACATCCTATCCTAATTTATGGACGGAAGCCATGTAAATATTTGTTTCTTTGCTGATTTTTAAAATTGCAATTTGATGAGTCATCGCTAGGGACTACTTCAATATTGCCAGAAGATGTCATTTGACATTGACACAAAGAATATATATATCCTCTTTAGGCCATTTTTTATGATGCAAATTGGTATTCCATTTTGCCCAACGGCATTGTCTAAAAATGACGCTACAATAATTTTTTATTAATACTTAATATATGTCTAAATTTTTTCTAAATAATATTTACAATATAACTTCCAAGGAAAAAATAATTATACTAATAAATTAGTTATTTGATTACATAATATGTTAGATTCAGTGTCTAATAAATACAAAATACGTCACCGCTTTGACCAAATACCTATGCGCAACGCTCAATTGTAAATTTGATACATGCTATTTCCCCCCCCCCCCCCCCCCCCCTTCCATTCTGTATAGTAACTTTTGATGCACATTAAGCAGTACCACCATTAAAGCTAATTCAAAAGAAGAAAGAAGTTAAATTTTAAATAATATGTAACATGAATAAACAAATTGATGAATAAATAAATGTTTATTGACCAGCAATGTCAGCGGAAGAAGTTTCTCAGAGAAGAAAATTTTAACCGAGAACATGGTAACCTTCACTATGTAATTTGCTTCCTTTATTTTTTTCAACAAATCAGACCTTACTATATATATGGATGTTATCAATTCGTTTCCCCTATCTCCTATCAGTCTATCACCCCATCCCATCTCCCACGTCTTCCTCCCAAATCATGGCTTTTCAAATGCCACTCAAATCATTTCTCGTACTAGTTATTCTCACCTTTCTCATCTTCACCAGCTCCTCAGCATTAAATGATACTGAAATTGATTTAGATTCACCTGCGGTCAGATTAAATATGACTGTAGGAATTTTTGCAGGGCTAAATTCTCCCGCTCCAGCTCCCATGGTGTCGTCAGCACCGGGGCCTCAACTTAAAGAAGTTTGTGTTGGTTGGACTAATTTTGTGAGCTTGGGCATTATGTCTACCATCTTTCACCTTCTTTGAGGGACTCAATTGTGTCCTATTTTGGATTTCTATCATGCGATTTTGTGGTGTTACAGATTTGTTAATTTCTGCATGGTTGTGCGTTTATTGGATTCATACGTTTTTATATTCTGGGTGTTACAGTGGGTTTGCAAATTTCTGGATGCTTTCATGTTTTGTGATATCGACGACTGGTAATGACTGTTGATCAAAAGAAAATTTCATAGTAAAAGTGGACAAATGTGTCACGGGGAAATGAATATTGCTGCGAAAGGACTAGTAGAGTTAACATCACAAGTTCGCAATCTGGAAGTCTGGCAATTACGTACTTTGTAAATGTTTTATTTGAGCACAAAATCATATATCTGGCAATGTAATAAACCATATTAATTATTGTTGATTTTGAAGTAATAATTTGAGGAGTTTTTTTTTGTGTGTGATTATTTCATCTTTGAGCCTACTCCAATTTGTTTGGAAAAAAGACTTAGTTGTTGTTGTTGTTATTTCATCTTTGAGTTTTCCTGATTAATGCAGTTAATTTGTTTTGGTGAATATTATTGGAACGGGTGTTTCAGATTCATCCTTCATTCTGATTTAAAAATGTTCAAGTCGATAAATAGTTATGAATTAGATGAAAAATTGTCAAAGTAATTACGACAATTAATATTTCAATTCAATTTTTTGTGCAAACTCCAATGCAAAACATGCAATTAAAAGGAGAAATACATAATATGAAAAGTATCACAAAAATAAAGTAATTTTTCACTAGGCCAGCTCAGCACTTTATAATCTGGAGCTGTAGATACTAGTAATGACTACATTCCATTGCAATTTGTCTTATATGTTATGAAGGTATTGTATCCATAATCATAGAAAAGTTGTTGAACCTTAATGCTTGTCTTCTATGTTACTCAAATACGGCATTTTGACAGCGTATCCCGCGTCGGACACGTTCGTGTGCGATTCACACCGGGTGCGCCATCTGGCGAATCTGAATATATTACTTTATTTGACCACAAGATACGGTCAAAGATGCGCTACGGATACGCGTATCCAGGATGAAATTTTTATGGAATGCGTCACCTACACCCAAAGGAAACTTCACCTTTGCACACATGCAGCACCGCACAACTCTTGCCCAATATATACTATCTATGTATCAGTTCCATTTCCATTGTGGGACTAAAATTATACTTCAAAACCGGACAAATAGGAATACTTATTGGGCATTTGGGCCTAGGAAGTGAGGCGGGCCTTGGGTGCTTCAGCAGTTCGGCTTCTCAAAGTTTTTTTTTACTGTTAACTTATTTACGTTTTGTTTTTTTTGTCCTCTTATTTTTCATAGTTTAATCATTGTTAACTTTCTCAACATAAATTAAAATATATAAATTATTTTTTTAATTACAAAATATATTATTATTATTATTATTATTTTATATATGAGGAGGGTTCCGCTGCCCCGAATGCCACCAATCTTTAGCCGTCCAATAAATTTAGATCAATGGTTATGGTATAATCTGAAGAGCCATCCTCTTTCTTCTTTCTTCGTTTTTCAAAAACTTTATCACACTTTCCAAAGACATCAAACCTTTAATCCTCTCCGGTTCTTAGTTCTCTCCCATGTTCTCTCTCATTTTCTTCTTAATTTTGAAGAAGCTGGCTCCAACATTGAGGAACGCCCCGCACCCCCCTCCGGCCCCATCCTATCCCAAAGACATCGGAATATATTTCCTCCTCTCCAACTTCTCTCTCGTGTTGTGTATTATTTCTAAATTCTATTTCGACGAAGACAATTAGCAACTTCATCTTTCCGCCGTTAGACACGACCAGTTACTTCTCTGCAACCCCAGGAGCAATCTAGTGCTCTCTAAATTTTTGGAAATGCCCAAAATTTAGTCAACGACATTTACTGGGTTGCTTCAATTTTTGTTTCTTGACTAGCCAAATTTCGCACTTTTCCATTGAATTTTTTTAGAAACATTTTCCATGTTTTATTGAGTCTCACAATTTTGAATGAACAATATTGAGTTTCATTATAAGGTTGAAGTGTCGCAATTTTGAATTTTGTACTTATTTATAATGATTACTGGATATGCATCTTCTACATAAAAAACAATCTTTAATTGAAAAGGTGAGTGCCTTTATATGATTCAGAAAAAAAAAACAAAAACTCATTTCAATTTTTTGGTCATTTTCTGGTTTTCAGTCATATCTCACGAACTCGAAGAAAAAGACCCAAGTCTTGAGTTTTTTTGCTTTACTTAATTGAACAAAAACATGCTCAAATTTAAATAGTGCAAATTTAAAGAGCAACATGTGGCATCTAGGATCCAAGATAAGTGATATGTCTTTTCTAAGAGCATAGATACGAAGTTGCAAACTAATTTCATGATATAGAAGTTGGAGATAAAAAAAGAGCAGAGAAAGAGAATTTCGATGTCTCTAGGAGAGGTGGTACAGAGGTTTTCGTTCAATTTTAGAACTGGCTTCTTGGAAGAAGAATAAGGGGAGAGAGAAAATGGTAGAGAACCGGAGATGGAAAGTTTTGATGTTGTTGGAAAGTGTGTAATCATTTTTTAAAAAAAATTAAAAGAGAAGGAATTGGATGGTTCCCAAGATTATACCACAACCATTGATCTAAATTTATTGGACTGGTAAGGATCCGTGGCATTTGGGGCAGCGAAATTTTGGAGGCAGCGGAACCCTCCTCTTTATATATACTACCGTATTCTAGTTTTTTGAAAAATGACGTATCCCCGCACCCGCATCGTATCCGATACGATATCCGCACCCGCACCCGAGTAACATAGCTTGTCTTTAATCATGCATGAGTGCTGGCCATACGAGGATTGATGGAAAAGAATTGGGCTATAATTATACTGTGCCAACTAATATACATTACAGAGGTTTGAATAATCTACATCCATACACCCGAGATTGGTGTACAAATATCAGTAGAAAATCAGACCTATGGGTTAGACAAACCGCAACAAAAGTTTTTCTCTTTGATTTTGGATCTTCTTTCATGTGAATTGTCCCATTAGCCCGTCTCCAGCAGCAAACCAAGAGTTCTTGTATGCACTGATGGAAAATAAATGTTTATAGAGCTGCTCTCACACAATTTTATAACCTAAATTCAAACAGCAAAATGTAGCTATCATGAACTACTATCTACACCCTCTTAACGGCAGGTATTCAATCGTTAGGTATTAGTCTTGTGAGATTTGTAGAGAAGCCAAAAGAAATTTGGGGTAGATGCAATAAATTTCATATGGAAAGATACAAAAGATACAATAAACTCAGCCAAAATGACATGAACATGGACAAACAAATTCACTGCACTCTGATTTTGAACATAATTTCCACCATGTACCCCAAAAATTTGAAAATTCAATACAGATTGAAAACCACAAAAGGTAAAGGCCATAATGCCTGTAATGCCAGTCGACAATCCGCTACATGAAGTCGAGAAATCAAGGGTACAACTCAATAACAGAGCGCAGCCCAACTGGCAAAATCTTATAATCACCGAATCCTGCTTCGACGAAAATCTTTCGCCACTCTTGTTCATCGCGCTCGGGGCTCCCAACCACCACCATCATCATCATATCCCACATTAGTTGGGTTTCCTTGGATTTCGTCTCTCCCTTTGAACCCACCACCAGGTCCATGATTATTATCTTGCCTCCATTTTCTTTAGAAGGTATTGCCTCCTTGCACCGTCTCAAGATTTTTACGCAGTCTTCATCTCCCCATCCATGAAGTATCCACTACATGCATTAACACAGTTGATTGGTAAACTCCAGTATTGGAAAAGTAGAATATAATTCATTAATAAGAAGGACACGCCCTGTAGCTTAATTTAAAAATGAACAAAAAGGCAACTTCACCGGTTTGATTAAGAAAAATACAGAGTTTTTACTGTGCCTACTGATTTATACATACAAAAAATCAAAATACAAACCATTACTGATCCAGGGTTACCTCCCACGAGCAGCCTTAATTGGTTGAACATATCACATTGAGTATTTTTATTTCGGATATATCACATTACTTTTACTTCCCTTCAACAAGGGTGGATATAACTCGGTATATAGGAAGGCCGCCAAAACAAAACCGAAATTTCAATGAAATAGTAATAATTGAAAAAGGGTAAATCAGGCAATAAACCTTGAGAAGCACAGCATCAGCAGGAGGGATATGATTAAACATGTCTCCAGCCACAAACTCTACATTCCCTTCACTCTTCAAATTGCCAACAACATGAGGAAGATCCAACACTGCACATTTCATTTCTGGAAATGCCTTGGAGATTGCTCGAACTGTTCCTCCAGTCCCACCTCCAACATCAACCAAAGATTCTATCCCCTGGAAAATCGCACGATGATCCTTCAGAAGTTTGTCCATTATGAATTGGCCATCACATGCCATTGCGTCGTTAAATGCCTGGCTGAACTCAGGGTTGCTTCCGGCAACACCCCACAGGTCGGTTCCATGGACCAGTGCGAATGGCACGTGTTCAGTTGATATCTGTTGGACAGTGCACAATTTCAAAGATATTATATTAATTAATTGAAATACTTGTATGCACAAAATGAATTTGAATTCAATTAACGACAACTTGTTGACAACTAAAAACATATTCTTTAGTTAAAAATATTTGCCCTGACTTTTCAAAAACTTTATTATTGTTATTATTATTATTTTTGGCTGAAAACTTTTGCGTTTAGTTTGAAATTTTGTTTAATCTGTGAATTTATTAATGATCATTGAGTACAATCTCATTCCAGCGAAATATAAGCACAATACATTGCATACATATATGTAATCCTGTATGTAGTATAAAATTATAATGTATTTATGACCATGTGTTGATAGTTGATACTCTTTAGTCTTTATAGAGAGCTGAGGGCACTGCACGACAAACAAACTATGGATGCAATGTTGACCTATTATGGGCACTTTGACCTCAATCAGCCCAAAACAACCCATTGAGATCAGGCCTTTTTTGTCTTGTCAAAGAGTCAAAGAATCCAGATATATTGAAAGAATCACATAAAAGGTCTAGCCGTCTATGTCTAGACAAACCTAGTAATGGAACATATCAATAAATAGAAAATTGACACACAATTTTGACCAAGGTTGGGATGGGCGGTGGGCCGGAACAGCTGTTAATTATAAATTGCCGGATAAGGTCAGATTAACTTTTTTTTTTTTTTTTTTTCTAGTTTGACCATAAGGCCAGATTAATTTAATGAAATAGCTGAGGGCCTTTATCTCAATTCCAATTTGTGTTTTGTTGCAATATTGTCAGATCTAAACATACATTAGCCTATAGAGGCCGCAGTTTTGTCATTTGTAAATTGTAAGTCAGATCTAGTGGGGACCGGCGGCTAATAGGGTCTGGGCCTTTGACAGGTTCGAATGTGTCATCAATTGGATCCGACCCAATTCGCTTTCTATTATTGATTCAGCTATTTTTTGAAGTCAATGATGCGAAGCTACTAATGTATAAGAAAATCCATGGTGATATTTAGTACTTGCAAGTTGAATGAGGTTGAACGGGTTAAGATTACGCCCGCAGTCTTTGCGGACATGAAAAGCCTTTTGGATATGCCCCCTTCTAGGTAGCTACTGCCTAGTTTCTAAAAAAACCATCTACCTAACCCGAAGAAACTTGTAATATGCAATGACCAGCTCATCAATACCTAATAGTAATATGGAAGTGGTAAGGAATTATTTAATTTTACCATTTCATTGACATTTTATTACAACTCATTGCAGTATGCTGGATGAAAAATTATCAGGCACACTTACAAGTTACAACATTCATACCAGAAACACAGGACAGAAGAAACATTTCAAGTACAACAGAAAACCAGAAAAAAAGTTAACTGGTTTTCATTCTTTTTTTCTGGGTTTTGGGGAGGGAAGAGGGCGGATGAATACCTCGCTTTTGAACCAGGAGCTCATCGACAGAGAAGGCTGCACAAGAATTGGGTGGAGCATGGCTTTCACAAAAGGAGACAAGCTCTGGTTTCCATCAGTGATCAGGAGACGTGAGAGTGGAGTCAGACCATACACTTCTTCTCCATTTACTCGATCAACAGAGAAGAATCCTGAATGCACAAGCGCACGCATCATGCGCCGCAAGTAGTCAGCTTTTGACGGTTGAATTGAAAGCGCCGTAATGAGCTCTGATGAGGAGATGGTGTCGCCATGGCATTGTATGGCATCCGGTATGCCGAGCTCAACTGCGCACTTGAGGCACATGGATTTGAGGAAAGAGAAGATATGGTTCCATAGCTCAGCTTGGGCATCCAGCAGAGCACTGCTCTCTCCTACAATTGTGCTCTTCTCCATGGAAGCAGGATAATTGATGTTCTGTTTGTTGTGGTTCGGAACTTCTGATCATTGTCAAGTTGGAAATAATAGCGGGTCGCACCAGCAGTTGTTTTTATTTATTTTTCTGAATAAGGAAAGCTGGTGGCTTTTATTTTACGCCAGTGGTCAGAAGTTAGACGGGAGTTTCTTCCGACTTTTTCCTCCGACTTTCTGAAATTCAGAAAATTATTTCGGTAACTAACTCGTTTTCTCATAACATCTATTTCTAAGTTTCTATCATTTTTTTTTTGTAAAAAACGAGGTTTCAGAAATTTTGATTTTACCAAGCGAAGACAGATTATAACATTATAAGAAGAACGAATGTAAATATTTAGGAATTTAGGGTCGGATTTTTTTTATATAATATAGCCTAAAGTTTACACTGTCTAACTAATGTGAAGGACATCTATATTTTTAAATTGGAGTTCGCCTAGAAATAGAGCTGTCAAACGTTCAAAACATTCACGGAAATTGGTTGTTACGTTTATGTTCCGTCATTATTCACGTAACACCATTTATTTCCGCTATTCGTTCCGTAATATTAGTGGAAATGAAAATATTTTCATTTAATGTTCCGTCTGTACTGAACGTAAGAACGTTAGTAACGTTCAAAATAGAGAAAATCAGAAATTATTCTTTTTTTACACATCACAGTCAATTTCTGTTCTTATCAGCCCAATTTCTCCCAGCAAGCAATTAATTCCAAACCACTTTCAATTTAGCCAAAATGAAATTCCATTCAAACCCCTTTCAATTTAGCCAAAATGAAAATTTTCTCAAACCATCAAAGCTTATTTTCAATCAAGCGAAAATCAAATCAACAAAAATAACATACAGAGGAGTAATTAATAATGTGTAGAGGCTTATTTTCCTCCTGCACAGGCATCATGGAGCGGAAGAGCACCTTCTTCATACCTTATTTCTAAACTAGCTCCTCTTCCCAAAATGTACTGGACACAAGGGAGGTGACTATAGAGACAAGCCAAGTGCAGAACAGTGTCTCCATCCTCTACTGGATCATCAATTGTACCCTTGTAACTGTCAAGAGCGGTACGGAGAGCGTCAAGATCGCCAGACTGAGCGGCGTCGACGAGCGGGCGGAGGTGTGCGGGCACCTCATGGTCAAGATCAACCCACGCATCGCCATCTCCGCCGTCCAGGTACACTCCTTGCTGCCCCTCGTCGTCTTCCTCCAACCCGTTTCTCCCTCCTGGAACTGTCATCTCTCTCTCTCTCTCTCTCTGTCTGTCTCTATCTAGGGTTTCGGCAATAGGCAGACTTGAAAAGATGGATTTTTGGATCGTTGTTAATCTGATGAACCACTTAGCTTCTAATTAGAAAGGCAAATAGGTAAATTGAGCAAACTCAACGCATCAACTCGATTTTGAGAGGTAGCGAGTGAAAGAGAGAGGCTGAGAGGTGGGTATGAGCTTGGGTTTGAAATTTTAATAGTTGAGTCTAGAATCACATTGACGTCAAACACGTTTGATTCTAGAATTACTCTAAATATAAATAACACTTTTTTTTTTTTTTTGAATGCAATATAAATAACACTTGATGCGCTGCTAGATGTACAAGAGAAGGTCTCTGTTTTGACCGGCTGATCCCGACCTCCCAAGGGATACAATGTCCTAGATATACAACTACAACAACTACAACTATTAAACCTTTTATCCCAAACATGTCCATGTTGCTAAAAAAAAAGTAAATAAACAAAAAAAAACAAACGATTAAAATTTCCAATCATTCATAAGATGCATGCATGGGAAGAGAGTGATCAGTGATGTACAGCGCGTATTACTGCTTTTATTCTGTTATAAAATTTAGTTGGTGAATTTCACATGGAGGCCATCCTAATTTAGTCCCATAGCTTGGTAATTAATTTGCAGAAAGTTTGAGCGCAAAAAGGTTGCATACTTGCATCTCTCCACACTGCCCCGGTCAGTCTGAAAAGACCTACAAGAAATGGTACAAAATAAGATTACGTTCCAGGATTTTTGAAGAGAAGTTTCTATCAAATTTATCTTTTAAAATATTATAAAAATAGCTAATTATATTGCTGGAGTTGCTATACGTATTGGTTTTAAAATATTGGAAATTATTTTCGATCATCTCATAGATTCTATCATTTTCATTATTTTCAAATCTTCATTAATTATCTAGCATGTTTTCATTAATAAGAAAGTCGAGGGGATGATGGAATCATCCCCTTCATCCTCATCTCCTCATCCTCATATCCTATTTTTTTTAATTAAGTTTCATTTTCAAATATTAATAGAAAAATTCTGGAAAAAAAAATAACTGTTTTGGTTAATATTACTAAATGTTCTGGAAAAATAACTAACTGTCCTGGTTAATGTTACTAACTATTCCGGAAAAAAAAATATTGACTAAAACAGTTACTAAAATTCAGAGAATGGCTTAAAAAAAATAGAAGGGAAATGTGTGATGATGAGATGAAGGGAGGAGTTTTATTAATGACATTTTAAAAAATCCTCATCATCTTTTTTTTTTTTTAGAATATAATTAATCTAACTATTGAAGGATGACAGAGATGATAAATTTAAATGATGATACTTATCAACTCCATTATGCTATAAATATGTCTCCGCTAAATTACTACGCGGTCCCTCCGTCCCAGCCCTTTTTACTTCGGCGATCTGAAAAGAGGCCCTTTAGTAAGTATAAATAAATCATTAAGTTACTAACGTAACGGGCATTTGGTCTAGTGGTATGATTCTCGCTTTGGGTGCGAGAGGTCCCGAGTTCGATTCTCGGAATGCCCCCAATGAATTTTTTGAACTTTACGAATAAAAGAAATTCTGTTATAAAATGAAGCTCCTATGGAAGAAAAGTAAATGAAAGGCTTTCATAAAAATTCTCGTAGAATCTAGAATGAAATTTTCATTCTGTATATTAAAACAAAATTAAAGTATTCTGCTAAATGATGTGAGAGAGAATAAAAATTAAAATCTTGAACGAGGTTTATCTCCTTTAGGTTAGAATACAATCGAATATTTTTAGGGAGTGGCTAGTGTCATATATATATGACACATACACTTGTCCAACGCAATAAAATTTTAATTTTTAAAATTGGAATGACCAATTTAAACCATTCAAATTGTTCTATGTTATAAAATTTCCATGAAGATTAAATTTTATATTTTTTCAAAATTTTTACTATTTTTTTGTAATTTTTCAATATGCTCAATCTAAAAAGTTATGAACACTGCAAATTTGAAAATTTGAAAAAAATAGTTAGAAAATATGAAAAATTATAAAATTTAATTTTCAAAGATATTTTAATATAGAGATCATATTGAACGGTTTGAATCGACCGTTTGAAGTTTTAATGTTCGACGTTTGGATCATATTTGAGGTCCTATATGTTTGATTTTAGCATTACTCATATTTTTAAACTTTGTCATGATGATATTCAGTGGTGGATTCAAAATTTTTTTAAACCTGGGAACAATATAAAATTCAATATATTTAATACAGAAAATAACACAAAGATGCTCTCAATATGCTGGCAAATAAAAAAATATAATAATGTTAGAAAGTATAAAATTATCTGGTTGAATTTTCTAGATACAGGTGGATATCTTTCCAACAAATAAATTATTAACACCACTTGACTTTTTTTTTCCTGTCAAATGCTCTGACATTTTATCTTAAATCAACATTTAGACCACACATCAAATCAGATCACGTAAATTAATGGTCACAAATTAATGCCCCACTTTTTCAGATTGTCTAATGCCTTGACATGCATACATTTTTGGAACGCTTCACACTCAGACTTTTGTAGACTTGAGACCTAATTATTTACTTCATGGCCATGCATTGGGTGTAGTGTTTTATAAGCGTAAGTTTTTAGTCTAATATAGTAACAATAAAATAAGATACAAATTTCATGACAAAAATAAATGAGAGAAAAGAAAGAGATACAACAATATCTATTTTTACTTTTATTTTTACTTCTATTTGTATCTATTTTTACTCCTATTTGAAAGAGATTCAAGATCTCCAGGGTGAAAAAGATAAAATCAAGGAGGAGATGGAGGAATATTGAATAAGGTAGCATAAAAGGAAGCTAAGGGCTGCTGTCCAGGGGACCTTTTTCCACCTTTGAATTGCAGATCCAGATCTGTTTTTCTCTCTCTCTCTCTCTCTCTCTCTACACGAATTGGAGTTCAAGCTACCTCTCTTGGTGACAACAAGGGGCAAAGAGACGCTGGATTTCTGTTCAGAAGAAATTAGAGTCGAATGGATTATCAATTTTATCTAAATACGACGATAGTGCCGAATCTAGCAAACAAATAGAAAAACAAGATAAAATCACGCTTTTAGTTATAATTTCGATGTAAAGTTTGGACAGAATATCGATATAAATATGAGATATCAGCGTGCTAGTAAAACGGGTGTGAAACAGATAACATGTAAAAGAAACTTAATTATGTAATGGAAAGAAATGTAACTAAGACAGCAAGTGAGAGTATGTAAATTGATTTCTTTGTTTGTCCATATTCCCTTCTGAGACAGAAAGAAAGAGTACATGTTTCAAGAGAAAATTAGATCGAAAAATTTAAAAATAATGTTAAATTAATATAATCTATTAAAACTAATATCAATTTAATAATATTTTTTTAAAATAATATCACAAGATCGGAATTCTAGATTCCGGCCGCAAGATCGGAATCCCTTCGAAACGACTACCGTTTTCAGGCCTACTTACGTTTACTACCTTTATTTACTGTCTTTACTACGGACCATCACGGCATAGCCCAATTTTACTATAATCCGCTTTTAATCACTACAAAAATAGTTACTGGAAGTAATTACTATACAACATCTCCTCTTTTAGCATCTAGAGCATCCACTGGACTCATCCATTCGAAATAGGGATAATTTGGTCCTTTTAAAAAGCCGCACCTAAATAATCTCTCCTCTTCTCTCCCGTTTCTAATAGTTATGTCTCTCCTTCTCTGGACTAGATTTGAGATCCGCAATCTTTTCTTCTCTCTCTAGCCATGGCGACATCGCCGAAAAAGTCGCCGACATCTGCGACGAACTCATTCTCCACGTACGCAAACATCTCGCCTTCTAGGGTTTATTCTCTCCTGCTTTTCTTCTTTCTCGCCTTCTAGGTTTGGTCTTAATTATTGGTTCTTGTCAAGTCGCATTGACTAGCGTAGCATACATTAGATGACCTTACGCGATCCACCACCTCGACCACCTCTACATCAACGATTTGTAATTCTCTTTAGTTCCCCTCTTTTTTTTTTTTTTCTCTCTCTCTTTCAACCGACTCAAGAGAGATCACATTTAGATTGTTGACAAGGCCATGATTGTAGTAGACAAGGCCATTTAAAAATCTAGTATTATGATGGTACTTGGTATTATGATACTTTATTAGATTGTAGACAAGACCATGATTTCATTTGTCAATTTAGTGGTACCATCAATTTAGTATATTAGATGCTGTCTACCATTATTCCAAAAATGCCTCTGCTCAATATTTAGTGGTTTCATCAATTAGTGATGCCATGATTTTATTATTTTTTGTTTTTGTTTTGCCAAGAGGTCACTAATCAATTTGTATTTAGTCATTTAGCATGATATAGAAGTGAATAAATCATGTTTTTGATGTTGCAAAGGTTAAGTTAGATGACCCAAAAGATCATTTTATATTCAATTGTCATAAATTAGTTTCATTTGCATTTCTATAAGTATTCAGTTAGTTATTTTCTATGTTATGTTTAATGCATCTAGGGATGAAATTACAGTAATTGAACATATTTCCATTGTTGGCACACCCCTAATTCATGTGATTTTATATAATTGTTCAGTTAGTTATTTTATATGTTATATTACATGCATCTAGGGATTAGATTATAATATATGATTTGTATACAATTTACTTGTGCAAATATTAACTTACTTTAAAATTTCCATAAAGGATGTGTTAGATATTAGAAATGTTATGTTAAATGACCTAAGGGAACATCTTATGTTGAATTATTAGAAACAAGTTTATGCATAAAGTTGTTTGAAAAGATTATTTAGAATTAAAATGTGATCTATTTGTCACGTTAAGGAATCATATTGTTAACATCTTATATTTGTATTTTTATTCATATTACATAGGTTTTGGTTGTGATTTGATCGAGTTGGTGTCCTTATGTTTGTTCGTTATCCACCGAGATTCTGATTTGTTCCAAAGTGAACATGTTTGTTGTAGTTTATACTTTTGATGCAGTCGGTATTGTCGTAGTCGACAATACCTTTATTATTGTGTGATGTAAAATTTGGATTGTTTTGAATTGATTTTTGAATGACTTGTTACTTTTTAAATTATCCCATAACTAGTTTAATTGAATAAAAAAACTATTAAATCAAATTTCTGCTGCAACTAACTGAACACATAAACACTTTAAATTCAACCCTTAACGTGTTTAACTGAACACAAAACTTAAAACTTCATATTACGACTGCATCAAACCGAACACTTAACGCAAATTAATTCATCCCTTGATTCATCTAACTGAAAAAAATTCCGACCATTTGATGACATCAGTGCACAAAAAAATTAAAATTTTTTTGGATGATGTCAGCGACAGATTGATGACGTCATCAAGAGAAAACTGAACTCATCCATTGGAATGAGGTTGGATGTTTTAAAATTGGATTCTGTATATCAGCTCCAGTTACTAGATAATAATGTAGAGATGATCGTTATAAATAAAAAAAAATTGATCATAGTAAATAAGAGAGAAATATAGACTAGTATACAGAGATATAAGAAAAAAAATTGAGACTAATAAAACAATAGAGGAGAGAAAATAATATATAAATATTTTAGTATGCATAAATATTATTATGGATATTATATTTATTATTATTATTATTAATTTAATATATTGAAATATTATTTATATTTGTTAATTTTTTTGTTTTTATTTTTATGAATGTTATTTCTTAATTATAGGACAAATACTAAAATTTCAAAATAAAATTGGGTGGAAAAAATATGCAACATATTGCAAAAAAATACAACTTAAAACAAAAATATATATCAACAATACCAAACCATGCAAACATTAAAATTATATGGAAAAAATTAAAATATTAAAAATATATTAATAAAATATTAAAATGGTCAGTATCGTTCTTTGAAAGAACGATATTATTCTTGTTCTTTCAAATAATGATACTGTAATACCATTTATGTAATTCGAATTATTTTAGTGATATTTTCAGAATTTTTGAATATTTTAATATTATTTTTAAAATTTTCAGGTTAATAAAGCCGAAGTATTAAACCAAAGTGATTACTAAGGCCCATTATTATACTGTCCAATTTCGGCATGATATATATCATCCGAGGATTTGCCATCCTGGTCATTCAATTCTAAGATACAAAAGTTCGTCGAGAGCCTCCCCCTCCTTCTCCGTACCTTTCAGCTCGCTCCTCTTCTCCCCCCTGATGTCCTCTCCTTCCTTTCGTTTCTCTTTACATGATTCACCTTTCTCCATTGTTATCCTGCCTCTCTTCTTCATCGTCTAGCATGCATCTGCTACCTTTCTCTTACTTTTGTCAATTGCTTCCATCTACTCTAGCTTCTGCCACTCTCCCTAGCCTTGTCTCTTTTTTTTCTCTCTCTCTTTGCTCCACCTCCATTTATCCGATCTCTACCTCTATATTTAGTTCCTTCTCATTGAAAACATTGAATAATTGGCTAGAGTTTTTTTTTTGTTTTCTTTTTCTTTTTTTTTCTTTCCATCGGATCGCTTTCCATCGGATCGCTTTTTTTTTTTTGCCTTTGCCACTCTTCTCTAACTTCTACAAAGTGAACATATATAACAAACAAAGTCAACGTTTAATATAACAAGGTGAAGACATACAAAGATAAACTGAACAAGAAATAAAGTGAATAGTTAAAATAAACAAAATAAAAAATGTAATAAACAAATTGAACACATACAAAGATAAGTTGAGCAAAAATACAATAAATAAAGTAAACATATAACTCCATTGTTATTAGATACTCCTTTAGTATTATTCTAAGTATATATTAGAAACTCCATTGTTATTACTACTGAACAATTACGCAAGTTAGGTACTCCCTTATTATTACTAACTGAGTAAACTTTATATACTTCTTTATTATAACAAACTGAATCATTATACATATTAATTATCACATAGTATTACTAAATGTTAGGAAAGTATGAATTATTAGAAAGAAGGAAGAGTAAAAAATAATAAAGAGGAAAAGAACGATATGATGAAAAAAGATATGATTAAAAAAACACAGATCGGGTGGTTAAAACAGAGAAAAGAAAGAGAAAGAAGCGGTGGAAACAAGAATTAATGAGCAGTAGGAAAAAAATCGTCCGGTGAGGAGAAAAGAGAGCGTATGTGTGACACCCCGGACCTACGGGGATGCCGCAGCCGTCGCGAGCGCACACTACCACCCGTGCACCCGCAAGGCTTAACCAATCCTAATATACAAACAACATTTATTACTTCCAATTAAAGTACAATATCAAAGTCTAATCTTACAAATGTCACTTGAATTATTAACTAAAGATACAATACATAAGCAACTGTCTGGTCATAAGGTATTGGACACCAACCAAAAACACGATGGCCTACTACTCGCCAAGATTCCGCTGCGCCACTCTGATCCAAAACCTGGAACCCACAACCAAAGTGGAAACAATGCAACAAGCAGAGAATGAGATAATTATACAATTATCTCAGTGCGGTATTCAGTTCCAGCCACACGAACCTTGAGTACATGTTTCGGAACTAACTACCGACCGAGTTTAAAAGCAACAATTAATCAGTACATATTTTAAGATACGATAATAACAAAATAACAATTGCATTAACAAATACATTCATGTAAATTCATATATAAATACAATTCATGCAATGCAATGAGCTCGGCAATTCATTCAAGTATCAAGACAATCTCAACCATCAAGTAACAATGCAAATGCCGACTCGGTTTGGTATTGTTCAAATGCAAGTCTGGTTTACAGATGTCACGAGTCATTTGGTTCCTCCCCAGAAGCGGGGATCAGAACCTACTCCTCCCCAGAAGCAGGGATCAGAGTAAAATTCAGAGTCAACTGGTTCCTCTCCAGAAGCAGGGATCAGAACCTACTCCTCCCCAGGCACAGGGATCAGAGTAAAAATTCAGATTCAATTCATACAAATCGAACTTTCAACAAGTACCTCAAGACGTAACACTGTAGACCTTGGATTAAGCTTAACCACACCGATTGATACGCCGGGTAGCGAGCCCGCGTACAAACGAAACCAGTGTCATTCAACCGTACAAGAGTACTTAACCATCCATACCATTTCCATTCACATCAATCGGATAACCATTCAATATGCATACATATTATTTATATCATATTAACAAAATGGTAACATGCAAATATGCTTGCAGTTCAATCAATTCAAATATGCCATGCACTAATAAGTTCTAACAATAACTCAAGTTAGGTGTGGAATCCGCACCTGATAGCAAAAGCATTTCATAAGAAAGCAAGCAAGCAAGTAGCAAACAACATCAAGCATAGACAAGCAATTGTAGTACTTCATTTGTATCGGTTACTTCTTGCTCCGATACGTTTAGCCAAGTCTAACAAACAAAGTTTATATCTAAGTATTTACTTTAATAAATCAAACAAGCAACAAGAAGATACAAGCAATAAACAATTAAATACAATCCCAAATTAGACACAATATGTGGTCGGTTAAGGTTTACCACAACTTAACACAACCAAACAAGACACAAGTAAGTTTAAGGTTTAAACAATACATTTCTAATCTTCAAACCACCAAGTAATACCTAAGAAGTTCTAGAGCTCTTCACGAGCTTTCTAACGGTCTTTGAATCACTTAAAACGGACTCCGGATGACAAAGTTATGGTCAAAACAAAATCTGTTCTCAGAGGGAACAATTCGGACCGAATTACAACTAATCCGGACCGAATTTCAGAAGCTGTAATTTCCAGAGGAACCAATCCGGACCGAATTTGAACTAATCCGGACCGAATTCCAGTCTCTGGGCTGAAATACTGAACAAGGATAGAATTTGGTACCAATTACTAATTTAATGGCTTAAAACAAGCACATTCAAACACAAATATTAACCACTTAAACTATTGAAATTTTCAGAGATTACTATCTAACTTAACAAATTAGTTAAAATACCAAAATTACTAGAAAAAATTTTTAATCCACAATTTAAAAGGTTTAAATCCAACTCTCAAACAAAGAATGAAATGCAACTTGTGAGAAAATCATTGCATGCAATCTTAGAGCTTAACCAAAGCCTCATGCATCTACAAAACTTAACCAAAACAGAAAATACTCGATCAAAACTTGCATGCATACCAAAACTTTAGTATAAAATCCAAATTTTACAAATGTACCATGCATGCAACTATACCTCCTTTTGAAATCTAGTTTAAAGCACAAAACAATCAAGCAATTTCAGAAATTCGTTTTAAACTCGAAGCTTAGTTCATGCATGACCAAAACCTCACACAAATCAAATAGAACACTAAATGTAGCTAACAAAACCTTGCATGCAACTAATACTAACATAAAATATCATTTTCATCTCTTTATTAAAGATAAATCTAAAAAATTGTTCAAGAATCGAAATGATTTGAAGAAAAACGAGTTCTTACCAAAATGGTGCTCAAATCCAAAATTTCTTGGCTTGCATGTACTCTCCTCACCTTCCTCTTTCTAAATCTGATTTTTCCCGAATTTTTCAGAATTTCTAACAATTTATTTGGGTAGGTGTTTATGGAGCTTGAGCTTGGAAGAGGAAGAAGATAAATTTCTGTTGGAGGAAGAAGAAGTAGGTGGGAGAGAGAGAGAGAAAAATGGCTGGTGGGGAAAAGGTGTAAGGGGGTAAATATTATATGGTGGACTTTACAAAATAGTCCTTCATTTCCTCTAAAATTGCTTATTCACTTAAAACTTCAGATTTAAGCACTATTTCAATAAGTTTGGGACCCAATTAAACCACAGAAATTTTTACTCAACATTAAATCACTGCTTAAAATAATTTTATATTACAACTAAAATAATTAAGCATGCAAAAATTAAAATTCTAAAAACTGGGTATCACAGTATGGAGGAAGAAAAAAGAAATATTAATGATTGTTAGATGAAAAGAGAAGAGAAGAGAGCGCTCCTGACGAGATGGGTGAAAAAAGATGAGGAGGGAGCGCGTTATTATCACTCAAGAGTGTATCTAATATCGAGCCGAACAATTACGCATGTTAGATATACTCTCTGTATATTGAATGGTATCTGGTCAGCAATATTTTCTGTCCAATTTAACTGTAACTAAGCCTTTCTCCGATGATGCAGCTCAAAAAATCGTCGACAAAGATACAACAAGAAGAAATGTAGATCTAGTTTAGGGTTAACTGTTGAGCGCCAATCTAGATCCTGTGCCGCATGGGACGGTCCAGCGCACAGGATCTGGACCGCTCGTCTAATCCAAGGGTTCCGATTTATGGGAATTACTTCCTACACTCCTCCCGTTTAAAGATCCACTCCCTTTTTTTTTTTGAAAATGACTTAAATGTCCTTAGTGGAAATGCAGTGCAAAAGAAAAAAATAAAAAAGAGCGAAGGACATTTTAGTCCAAATAGGAGTGGATCTCCAAGTTTGGACGCGAGGAAAGCAATTCCCCCGATTTATCCCTCCCCCAATCGATCTACCTTATCGGATTTTGGCTCCGTTTTTGTGCGCTCTCTTCAACCGGATCCAAAAAGCATCGAAATCAAAATCAAAGAAAGTAAATCGAAAATGAAATTGGAGGAAAAATTGAGGTTGCCAGAGAGAATTCGCGGGAGAGCAGATGGAAGTCACCAAATGACCTTCATTTGAGGGAAACAAAAAGAGAAGCTTCCGTTGGGTCTCGCCATGGCGAAGAAATTCATCAATATCGATGCTGATGTAGATTGCTTCAACTTTGAGATTTCCGATCATTACAATTTTTCTTTTTCAACTCAGCAAAATTCTGTAATTTTAGGGTAGATCGGAATTCTATTGCATTTTTATTGTATTGTGTAGAAGAGAAGATGGATTCTTTAATTGGAGATAAATTTGCTTAGATTACCCATGAATTTTAGTAATTAGGTCACTGTTTAAAGGGTTGAAAAGCTTCAGAGCTTCAATGGAGTTGGGCCTATATATTACCCAATAGTAGAAATTGTGCAAGCCTATTGTACTATGTAGAAACTGAATTTAGACAAAAACTTATCTGTATCTAGATTGTTGTTAGGCAATTCAATCTGCAATGTCAGGCAATTCTCATTGCATAATTGAATTCTAATTGAACTCAATTTGGGGTTTTGATTTGAGTATGGTAGTGGTTAGTTCCAAGTACATCTCAGTCTAATTGCAAGCCAGAAGATCATGGTAATACGTTTTTTTTTTATGAATGATCATGGCAATACTAATTTTCACATAAAGTACTCACTGTATATGACTTACCTATTATTTTAACTTGTAAACTTCTAGGTAAGTACTTACCCATGCATTTTGTGCTCACTATAAAACAGAAGATATATAATTATAAAGTACTTATCCATTATTTTGTGCTCACTGTACATGACTAGAACATGTATAATTGTATTGAAATTTTTTTCATTTGCAATTTCAGCCTCAGCCATATGGAGAGAATGATTAGATTCCTCAATTGGAAATGGAATTTGAAACAGAAGAACAACCGTGGAAGTTCTGGAATAGATATGCAGGAAAGATGGATTTTAGTGCTAGGAGACAATATGCACATAAGAGTCGGGTTGATTTTATTATCATGTCAAGGGTGTTCGAATGCTCGAATGAAGGTCATCAGAAAGAGAAGGAAGGTGACAAATCTAAGAACCCTCAGGCAGAAACTCGGACAGGGTGTAGGCTCGTTTGGGTGTGAAATTTATTAGAGAAAAAAATCACTATAGAGTTGTAGATTTCGTTTCACTATAGAGTTGTAAATTTATTAGAGAGAAAAAAAAATCAAGAGATGCCTTTATTGACTAGATGAATGGAATGACTTCATTCATTTTGTGAATTATTAGTACATCTTTATGTAATTGGAGCATGTGGTTTTTCTTATGTGCAATATCCAGTGGTATTTAGCTGAATGTAATTGGAGTTTGCTTCTTTTTGTCCATTTCATTAGTACTATTAGAAACTACCAAACAAGTCTCTCTTATTTTAACAACTTATTTTGGATGTAAACGATGTAAACCTGAAATTGAATTGTAATGTTATTTTTTTCTGCATTTTTTTATGTTATGCATGTGCTGGCATAAAATAAAATTAGTAGTCAAAATATGCACATTTAATTGTGTACACGAAAGTGTTGATAAAGTAAATAGTGTTGCCTATTTGCTTCATACTGGCACACATTGTATGGCACTCCTGCCTTTTACTGAGAATCAGTACAGTAAGAAAAAGAATCTGCACAATAGATAAATGGATGGTAACACAATAGAAAGATAAAGAAGAACGCCAGTAGGCAAATACACTAACTTGAATTGTGTTTTATACTTTTATTATATTAGGCTATGTACTGGAAGCCTCCAGTAAGTAGTACTGGAGAGCTTTAGCTTGTATAGACGCTAGTTAATCTGGGTATATATACAACCCTTTGTAATGTTGTAATCAGCGGAGTTAATAAAAATCATTTGATACATTCCAATCTATCATGGTATCAGAGACCAATTAGTCTAGTCGCCTCAACTCAGCTCCGATCTTTTTCTTATCTTTCTTCCTCCGTTCTTCTCCTTTCTCAAGATTGGCCATGGCGCTATCCTCTACTTCTTCTGATTCTCCAAATCCTCCATCAGGGAATCCCAATTTGGATTCTACAACTCCAATTTCTTCTCCGATCGTCTTTCTAACCCTCCCGATTCACACCAAATTATCAAGGACCAATTTCTTGGCATGGAAATCGCAAATTGAGCCCCTGTTTCATGCCTATGGATTGAGCTCTTTTCTTACATCTCCTCCTCCTTCATCGACTTCTCTTGCTTCCCTTCCCAATCAGTCGCCGATGGATCCTACCTATCTAGCATGGTACAAGCAAGATCAGATGATTCTTGCTTGGCTTCGTGCATCTCTCTCTGAACAAGTCTTGGCACAGGTTGTGTCGTGTGCTTCTTCAGGTGACCTCTGGCGTTACCTCACTCAGTCGTTCTCTGCTTCTTGCTCTGAATTCATCAATCAAATTAGAGCAATTTCTGACGAATTGGCCTTCATTGGTGCTCCTGTTTCAGATGAAGATCTTGTCTTGCATCTTCTTGGGGGTTTAGTTACTGATTATAACTCCTTTGTTGTAGCTGTGAACTCAAGGCAGGAACCCATTTCTTTCATCGAGGCTCAGTCTCTTTTACTGAGTCATGAGGTTTTGCTCAATGCTCAACAACCAGTGGTGTCCTCTTTACCATCTTCTTCCAATCCCTCTGCCTTCTATGTGAACAATCAGAACTATCAAGCTAGACCACCTAATAATCAGTTTAGGGGACGAGGGGGTGGCTTTAGAGGAAGAGGTGGTGGCTCCAGAGGAAGAGGAGGTGATTTCAGGCCACAAAACACTCAGCCACTGCTCCCAACTCCTCTCACTGCCAGCAACAAGATCAGTTCTGATAACACTGACACTTATCAGATCTGTTTCAAGAAAGGTCATACAACAAGAATTTGTTGGTGGAGGTGTGACATGCGCTACACAGATGATGTAGGTTCTGCTCAGACTGCTCCTTCCCCTCCTGTCAATCCTCAAGCTCATGTAGCTCATCCTGTAGCTGGTGCATCTACTCCTACTGAGTGGTACCTTGATTCTGGAGCTACACATCACATCACGAGTGACATCAACAATCTATCTTCCTTCATGCCTTATGAGGGTTCTGACAAGCTGCAAATAGGGGATGGTAATGGTATGATTATCTCTCATATTGGTACTCTTGTTTTAAATTTCTCAAATACTCAACTTGTGTTGAATGATGTTCTTTGTGTGCCAACTTTTATAAAAAATTTGATTAGTATTTCTAAACTGTTAGCTGACAATGATGTTAGCATTAACTTTCAATCTTGCTTGTGTTTGATCAAGGACTGCCACACTGCTCAATTGCTCCTCCAAGCCAAGGCTGTTAATGGGCGTTACTTGCTTACTGCTCCTCTAAACTGTGTTCCCCAAGCTTACTTAGGAGAAAGGGTTGCAGCAAACACTTGGCATTTTAGATTAGGTCACCCAGCTTTACAGATTACAAAAAGACTGTTATCAGCTTGCAATTTGCCTTGTAATAATGCTGTGTTGTCTCCTTGTGAAGCCTGTTCTATGGCTAAGTGTAATAAATTGCCTTTTGGCAGTAGTTGTAGCTCTACTCATAATCCTTTAGAACTAATACATGCTGATGTTTGGGGGCCTGCCCCTGTGTTGTCTTCAAATGGTTTTCGTTATTTTGTGTTGTTTATTGATGATTTTACAAGGTTTTCTTGGATTTTTTTTCTTGACTTCCAAAGATGAGGTGGCCACAGTTTTTACTAATTTTAAGCTTCAAATAGAGAATCTGGTTGGTAAGAGCATTAAAATTCTGCGTACCGATGGTGGTACAGAATTTAAGCCTATTAATCGCTTGTTTCCTCAAATTGTTCATCAATTGAGTTGTCCTCACACCCGTGAGAAGAATGGGGTTGCTGAGAGAAAAAATCGTCACATTTTAGAACTGTCTTTAGCTATTATTCATCATGGTTGTATACCCTTGATTTTGTGGGATGAGATATTTGCAAGTACTGTTTTTTTAATTAATCGGTTACCTCCCTCTGCAAATACTTCCATTGTGTCTCCTTTTGAGTTACTTTTCAACAAAAAACCTGACTATTTGCAACTTAAGGTTTTAGGATGTCAATGCTTTCCCTTGACACGGCTATACAACCATCACAAGCTTCAATCTCATTCCACTCCTTGTGTCTTTATAGGTTATGCTATGTCCCAAAAAGGTTATCGTTGTTATCAACCTCAAACAGCCCGTGTTTTTGTTTCTAGGCATGTCATTTTTCATAAACAGGTTTTTTCCTTTCGTCAAATGCAAACACATTCCTCTGTCACTTCTCCTGCTGACTATGCTCTTTGGGCTCCTACATCTATGCAAATTGGGCCATCTTCATCCTTGCCAACGCTCAACACAGTTGGGCCTCTTAATTCACCTCCTTGTCAATCTACCTCTCCTATTCCTGCTGGGCCAGTGACTGGGCCTCGCGATGAGTAGCAGGATGACTCTCTTGATATTACTATCGGGCAGCTTGCCCGTAATCTCCAACGGTCAAGAATTTCAACTTTCCCTGCCCAAACTCCTGACCGATCCTCTCTACCTCCTTCTAATCCTCCAAGTTCTAATCCTCTCAGTATAGCTGACGCTTCTGATTCGGCTTATCCTATGACAACAAGAACTCGTGATCAAACACGACAGCGTCGCAATTTTCCTGATTTTGTGGCCTTCTTAGCTACTACTCCTCCAAGTTCTGATCCTACCACATTTAATCAGGCTAACAAATTGCCACATTGGCAGGAAGCGATGAGGAATGAACTAAATGCTCTCAGTCATAACAAGACTTGGGATTTGGTACCAGCTCCTGTGAATCAAAATGTGGTTGGCTGTAAGTGGATTTTTAAAACTAAACGAAGAGCTGATGGATCTGTTGAGCGTCACAAGGCTCGTTTAGTAGCACAAGGATTCACTCAGGAGGAAGGTGTCGATTACTTTGACACTTTCAGTCCCGTCATCAGACCAACCACCATTCGCATCATCTTATCTCTTGCCTTATCACACAACTGGCCCATACGGCAGTTGGATGTGAATAATGCTTTCCTCAATGGTGAATTACATGAGACAGTATATATGCGCCAGCCTCCTGGATTTGTTAATGCTCAATTTCCCTCTCATGTCTGTTTGCTAAAAAAGGCAATTTATGGCCTCAAGCAATCTCCCAGAGCTTGGTTTCAAACTCTGAGTGCTTTTCTACTTCAGTTGGGTTTTCAGGCTTCCAAGTTTGACCCATCTCTCTTCATCTCCAATAACAATGGCAAATTGATGGTTCTTCTCATATATGTCGATGACATTATAATTACTGGAAGCAACATGGGTTGTGTTACCTTTGTTATCAATTCTCTTCAGTCTCGTTTTCCTCTCAAGGATCTGGGAGCATTACATTTCTTTTTGGGAATAGCAGTTAATTCCAGCTCAAATGGGCTCCATTTGTCACAGAAGCAGTACATATCTGATCTCCTCTGTCGCACCCACATGTAGTTAGCACAACCTGTTGCTACTCCCATGGCAGTAAACACTTCACTTTCTCAATTTGATGGTGATCCGTTTCATGACCCAAAACCTTAAAGAGCTGTTGTTGGTGCATTGCAATATGTAACCATAACTCGTCCTGACATTACCTTCCTTGTGAACAAGTGTTCACAATTCATGCATAGTCCCACTACTACTCATTGGAGTGCTGTCAAGCGTATTTTACGTTATCTCAGAGGTACCATTGATCATGGTCTTTTCTTCAAACCATCTGCTTCTCTTAGTCTGCATGCATACTCTGATTCGGATTGGGCTGGCTGCCCGGATGATCGTCGTTCGACTTCTGCCTTTTGCATCTATTTAGGTCATAACATCATCTCTTGGAGCTCCAAGAAGCAACCCACGGTGGCAAAATCAAGTACTGAGGCAGAATATCAGAGTTTAGCCTTAGCTGGTGCTGAGATTATTTGGATTCAACACATTCTTCAGGAATTATACCAGAATGTCATTTACCCTCCCGTGCTGTGGTGTGATAACATAGGGGCCTCGTATCTTGCTTCCAATCCCATGTACAATGCTCGCACTAAGCATGTCGAAATTGATTTTCATTTTATTCGGGAGAAAGTTGCAGCTGGACAGTTACTGGTAAAGTTTATCAGCTCCAGGGACCAGATTGCTGATGGTTTGACCAAGGGATTGACTTCTGCGCGTTTCTTATCAATTAAAGACAAGCCGATGGTGGGTCCAGTACCTTCAGCTTGAGGGGGGGCTATTAGGCTATGTACTGGAAGCCTCCAGTAAGTAGTACTGGAGAGCTTTAGCTTGTATAGACGCTAGTTAATCTGGGTATATATACAACCCTTTGTAATGTTGTAATCAGCGGAGTTAATAAAAATCATTTGATACATTCTAATCTATCATATTACATGATAAAAGAAAAGAAAATGTTCAGGACTACTCTACCAACACGCAACTAAAAATTGAACTAGTAAACTCAAGAAGATGGAGAAGCAGCTCCCAGCTTCTGCAGTTGGAGTTGTAGTGGGTGAAGGAGGTACATAGACTTTCGCTCTACGAAGAATTTCAGCCACAAGCCAGTGCTTTCTCTTGCTCAGTGGCCTTGATGGATCAATTTTGACCAGAAGAAAAAGAAGAGGTGCGACTCTTGCTATCGGCAATCTGTGCTTCAGCTATCGACAATCTATGCTTCAGTTATCGGCAATCTGGGCTTCTTCACCTGTTTGCTTCGAGTTGCGTCGATCGGTAGAGGAGAGGTGCGACTCTTGTCCTCTCGCGACTCCAATTTTTCCTCCAATTTCATCTCCGATTTTTTTTTTTTATTAAAAGTTTCGATTGTTTATAATAAATTTGAAAATAAAAAAAATTATTTTTTTTTATTTTTGCAGACATCCAAACGGAAGAAATAAATCAGAATCCTTGGATTAGACGAGCGGTCCAGATCTGTGCGTTGAACTGTCTCGCGCGGCACAGATCTGGATTGGTTCAGCGCAGCTACATTTTATAAGGGATAGATTTTTCGGTTCAGTCCCTTCGTTTTCTCTTTTTTTATCTTTTATTTGATTTGGAGCATTTACTTTCTATTTTCCTGCAGTGTGATTGTATTATGTAAAACATATTTCCTATTTAATAAAAGCCCATGGGCTGTTTACTAAAAAAAAGAAAAAAACTAAGCCTCTCTCCGAAATACCTCCTAAAAAATCGAGGAATGTGTAATTACCTTTGAAGAATCAAGTTATTATAACTCAATTGATATGTAGCATGTAGACTCTCATTTGATATTCCATAGTCAATATGATGCAATTCCTAAAAAGAGGCCATTTAAGCTCAGACCAAGTATAATTACCTTCGAAGAATTTATCAAGTTATTATAAGTCAATTGATATGAAAGTTCAGACAGTGTATGGTTTATGGAAATTGATTACTGCAATCACACTTTGTGTAATCGCGGTCAGCGTTCGCTGAGCAGCGCTGTGTCCCTCTACTCACCCAACACACATTTTTTGTTCATTTCGTTATTAAGTATAAATGTTATGAGCAAATATGTTTATTTTATTAAGTAGAAATGTTTAGTTTAGTAAGTATGAATGTTCAGTTTAATAAGTACAAATGTTCAGTTATTAAAATATAAATATTCAGTTAGTTGCATCAAAAAATATAACTGTCATAAAAAAACCAAGCGAAGGGGTCACGAACTAGACAAAAAACACATGAAAAAATTAGAAGGTGTCATGAACCAATCTGGTTCAAATTAAATTTTTTCCGACTCTACCCCTGCCTCCTAGCGCACCTCTTGACCCACGCGCGACTCTGACACATTTAACTGAATAATTTTTATTATTAAACTGAACATTTGTAACATACAACAGCGATGACAACGATGGTTTATTTAGCGATGACAGTTATAATAGCTGATTATTTATTATTATGAAAGCTCAAACCATTTATTATTAGGATTATTAATATTTTTTAAACAAGTAGGTTTATCTCTACCACTTTTCATTAGCCAAAGCAAAGAAAATTTAACAAGTATAAGAAAAATAAAGCAATCGTGCCTTACATCGCAAAAAAGCATGTACTGATTATTTCTGGCGAAAAAAAAAAAACCGGTACTGATTGTGTAAATTCAGCAGACAGGTGCCGATTCAGCAACCTCAAAAAATCCCTAGAATTGAGTAGCTTGTGTTAGTGACTTCCCAAAATCAAACATTATTAATTACTTTCATACGATCTCAAAATAATAGTTTTTTAAGCTAAACATTCATAGGAAATATTTTCAAGCCATCAGTTCTTCTTCCTCCCTTCCCTCAAACTGCAACAACACTGTCTACATCTGGTACATATCAATTTTACTGTTTGGACATTTCTATTAGAGCCATAGAAGCAAATTTGATCAAAGAATCAATTATTAAAAAAGCCTTAAAGAGTAAGATCATCATGAGTGACAATTGATTTAATTATTAATTAGATTTAATAACGCGACGCACTATTGAAGAGGCCAAAGTATCAAACTAAGAAAGTGGTTAATGATGATTATGTTATACATTACAGAATCATTTACTTGAGAAAAAAAATTAACAATGTCAAATATCCAACATCTATCTATACCGATTAAAAATTAGAAGAGGTTATTACTAAATATTAGTAATTAATGAAACTGGCAGCATCAAACAGATACTTGGCCTTTCGTTACCGCTTCCTTCCCCGTCATTGCGGATGAGGATGAGAATATACTAAAAAATATAAGTTGACAATGTTATAAAAACATCAGGTATATATGTAATATAAGTTGAATATAAGATCAAAAGATGCCAAAAAGGCCAATGTCATTATTACCGTTTAACATTAACAATATTCTATTTTGGAAACTCTAGAAAACACGCCACACGCGACAGCAAGTCAGCAACTAGAGAAACAGAAGCACTAAAAAACTAATAACGAGTTCCACGAGGGGAGACTAGTCTACGCCGAGTCGCCGACGGTGGAAATCAAGCATATACAGAAACTATGCAATTAACGGCGTGAAAAGAACCTATGGTTACTATATGCAATTTACCTCAGCATCTCCCACTAATAAATATCATCGAGTTTTTCCGGCTCATCACTAAAAAAGAAATATATTTTTTTATGAAATCACTAAAAAAAATTGACAATAATAATTTTGATTATTAAAGTGTGTATTCTTATTTAATATATAAATGTTTAGTATTACTAGAATGTGTAATTTGAAGTTCAATTGACGAGTGAAGAAATTTAAAAAAAAAATGACAACTTTAACTCAACTTGTTCAAGTAGGAATGTTTATTGAAATCCTATATTCTGAGAAATTATTCTTGCACCTATGCTCTGCACCCAAAGGTATATATTTTTGGGAAGAAAGAGGGAGCTCTTTGCCATTAAATAATAATATTATTATTTTTTTGAATTAAAGGTACATGGGTTTAAATCCTTTGACTTTTTTGAGGCTAGTGTAATGTTCTTATCATTGAGCCACTGGACCACATGCATGCTACTCAAAGATATTTATGCTTAATGTCTAAGTAGATTATGCATATGGAATTTAATTACAATTGTTTGTTTATAGAGAAAACGCTTTAGTTACAATTATATCTTGTTACACGTCGCGATCGAGACACTAATTTGTGTTATATTAATTATTTGAATTTAAACCTTAGAAAAAATATACTTGATAACGAGGCAATACCATTGAATTCGTTTAATGTGGAAAGATATTTTTGTTCGTAAAAATGTTATAAAATTTATAATTCATTTAATACACGATAACGAGGTGTAAAATATCTATGAAAATAATTGACTATAATCCATTGTTGATTCTTCGACCTCTTGATTTAATACCAATGACTATAATCAATGATTAAACTTATTTTTGAAATTTGAAATTGTAAGAAAAAAAAATGTAAATGTAGTAAAATATATTGTCAAATTGTGTCACCATATATTATATATAAGTGAATCTCTCCACTTATAAGATGTTTGTAATTGAGTTTTAAGTTAAAAAAAACTTTGTCAAATTTGGACTAAATTTACATATATAGGAGTGCCAATATGATAGGAATTTAAATTTGACAATCTTTTCCAATACATTGATAGGCATTTAAATATGCTGCCTTTTACGTTACCAAGGTACACAGGAGTGGAACTGAAGGATACACTGATATAATAAATAGATTTACAATTAGAAAGAGTAAATTTAAGAAAATATGTAATGCATGAACACACACCAATATATATTTATTCGAAATCCTTACCAAGCATAAAATTAAACTGCAAGAAATTTACAACATCAAAACATCACGCTATTACAAAAATACAAATAAACCAAAACCCACAACATCAAAGAAGAATCACTGAGGTTCAACAGCAACGAAGAAATACAGAGGAGCTCACTGATATGCTCTGCCAGAATTTGCAGATAGTTTTGGAAGCACCTTGGAACACTGCAATTTTCGTTCATGAAACTTAAGGATAAACTTCAATTAATGATCGAACACCGAGAGAAGCAGTAATCTTGTACGAATCAAATCCTGCTTCCTTGAATAAGTTCGACCACTCATTCTCCTCTCGCTCCTTTCCTTTAGTTAATGTCATCATCAGCATATCGAACAACAGTTGTGGTTCATGATTTATGGTACCGACATCTGATCCAACAACAATATCTACAATGATGACCTTGCCGCCAGCTTCTTTTGAAGGTATTGCCTCTTTGCATCGTTGTAATATCTTTATGCAGTCTTCATCACACCAATCATGCAGGATCCACTAAACGAAAAGGTATCAAATTTATGTTAGACTTTGATTAATGGAGACACAAATGACACACACACATGCGAGCAACACAACAGAATGAAATGTTGGGTACCTTGAGAAAAACAGCATCTGCTCGTGGAATGTTGCTAAACATATCACCTGAAACAAATTTTACTAAACCATTCGATGGAAGGCGGCCTACTACTTGAGGCAGGTCCAAGACGGTGCACTCTATCTTTGGAAAAGCCTTAGCTATTGCAGTAGCAACGGATCCGCATCCACCTCCTACATCAACTAAAGAAGATATTCCCTGAAATACATTACCATGTTCCTTGACAATAAATTGAGATAGAAAGGAACTATCGCTGGTCATTGCACCATTGAATAGAGTATTAAACTCTGGAAGTTTGCCTGCCAGTTCCCAAAAGGTGCAACCAAACGCCATCTCGAAGGGCTCAAACTTATCTTGTTTCAACCAATCACCTAAATGAAATGATGGTTTCACAAGAGTAAATTGCAAAATACCCAAAACAAAAGATGATAAACTCGATGTCGAATCAGAATTGTCGATAACAAGGCGTGAGATTGGAGTAAGGTCATACACTTCCTCACTGTTTTTGCCAGTATTCTGGACAACGAGGAAGCCTGAATGAGTAAGCATGCGCACAAGGCGCATTAAATTAGTTTTGTTGCATGTGGGAAGTGAAAGAGCAGCATGAAGCTCAGAAAGTGTCATGGGTTGGCCATTGCTGTGGATTGCATTAGGAATACCAAGCTCAATTGCACATTTTAGAGTCAAGGATTTGACAAAACTGAGGGTTTGGTTCCACAACTCTGCTTGAGCATTGAGGATGTTCTGGGATTCCATGTCGGTTTTTAGTTTGCTTTAGATAGCTAGGCTTGGACTTGATTTTATTGTTTTGTGCTTCTTACTTGGTTATTTGGGTCGAAATTTATAGCAAATTAGCTGTTAATGCATGTGCGTCAGGTACCATTTTTTAATACTTTTGCCCGGGATATTTTAAGCTGGTTAAACCGACATTTTTGGACCGAATTTAGGAAATTAGTTTAGAGTTAGCTGACATTTGCATGTGCTTCAAGGATACACATTTAAATACTTACCCAAATTAATTGAAATCAGTTTAACCGAAAATTTAGACCAAATTTTGTATATAACTGTATCCAGTAAAATAGGATTGAAATTAAAGTTAATATAGCATCAAATTAGCGAAAATAAGAAACAAGCTGCTACAAATACTGATCATTATGGAAGGTTTCATCTTTTTTTCTTCTTTTTACCAGGGAGAAAGAAGTTCTTACATTACATTAAGTTGATTGATTGAAAGGTAAAATTTAAACTA
The DNA here is from genome assembly GCA_028095005.1 of Rhynchospora pubera. NCBI lineage: Eukaryota > Viridiplantae > Streptophyta > Magnoliopsida > Poales > Cyperaceae > Rhynchospora > Rhynchospora pubera. The sequence goes on from CM051461.1 coordinate 42,237,299, forward strand.
AAAAAATTAAATCTAAAGTACCGATTAACCTCTAAATTACTCTAACAATTAAAAGAAATAATCAAACTCGAATTCAAGCCTTAAACTAGGGTCAATTTTGATTGGGCTCCGTTTCTTGGCACTATCTATATCTAGGTGGAGCCGCCAGCTTCCTAGCAGGGTCGCTAAAACAGTTCGACAAATCAGTTCAATCAGATTTTATCTTTTCTAAGTACAGGTCATTGTTCTAAACTCTGGTCCAAATACTAACTGTCGTTCTTGATTTTGTATAACTAAGTTTTAATCTCTAAACCTCCAAAAAATTCTAGGTTTCAACACCCGTTTCTTGGCTTAGGGTTTTAAGGTTTACTTTAACTTTACGGTAGGATATCCTAGATCTCCCGATCTTAGGAAGGAACATACCTTCCGGCTAAGTTCCCGTTTCACCTTTTAAGTATACTTCCTATTCTATGGTGAGTAAGTACAAATTAACTTGAAACTAGGGTTTTTTGTGCTTAACTACTAGGCAAGGCCTTAACTTAATAAGCAAACCTTCAAGACAAACAATTCATAATCACAAATCAAACAATTAAGAGCAAGTAAAGTAAACAACTCAGAAAATATAGAACCCTAAATTATAGTTTCATTAATCTACCAAGTCATGATTCACTACAATTGTCCCTAAACTAAACTACTCACTACAAGTCATAATAAACATAAAAACAACATGTTTCAACAAATCAAACATTAAAGAAAGAAAATAGAGAAAGATTACAACAAGAAACAACAGTAAACGCTTTCAGCTTGTCTTCTGGCGGGGTCGACAAGACTCTGGCGGGGTCGATAGGAGACAGGCTGCGGGTGTCTTCTGCAATCTTCTCTCAATTTTTCTCTCCAAAACTGACTTAGATGTTTTGATGCCCTTTCACATGTTTAAATAGACTTCAAAGGCGGTTTCTATGTGTGAAGATCATGTCTGGTTCGTCTGAAAATAGAGAATGAACTCTGTCAGAATTAACTGCTCCAAATCCAGTCTAGCGGTTTGATTTAGGCGGGGTCGCGAGAACATAGGCCTTGCCTGGTTTGACCCTGGTCCTTTGCTCAATTCGCTTGGATCTTGGCCTGCTCCGCTTAAACACTGTCCAGGGTCCAAAATTGTACCAAATTATTGCTGAACCTGAAAATTACAAAGAGAAATAGCAGTACCATATTTCTAACCTAAAATACAGTAAAATCTAACTAAAATACGAACTTTTAATTGAAATTAAAATCTAAAAAGGTTGAATATTTCAATGTGAAACCCACCTGTCACTCTTTCACTTCCAAACAAAACAATTTTGTGTATACTCTTTCACTTTAGAAAGCAAAAGCATTTTCTCTTCTATTTTTATTTCGTTTTGTATGGAACTTAACAAAAACGTGCGAAACGACAGTATATTGACAGCCCTACTTGAACCATATCTAAAATAGACCGGTATGTCCAACTTAGATTTAGCTAGTACAATTAATTTGATTCATTTATCTAAAGGGCACTTTATCTGGCAATTGAAGTTCTGGGACCCAACTTGCTCGACATTGTGGGCTTGTGGCCGATGTCCAGGTTTGTCCAGCTTTGTGGCCCATGCCGGTACGGTTTGAAAACTAAATTTCCCAAATTTCATTCGTCTTTATTTGATATTTTTCAAAGTTTGCTGATGCAAAATTGGGTTCTAGAATTTATTGATAGCATAAACCCAATTAATTTCAAAACTAAATCAACCCAACAAATTTGTTAAGAGAGGCACTGTATCAAGAAAAACAAACCATCAAAATCATCTTCACAATTGAAAAAAACAAGAAGCGCTGACGTGCAATACTGCAATATAAAAAAATCTGATCTTATCCAAGACAAATCTACGGCGAATAATATAATTTGAGACAATTACTTGATAATTTGCATGCATTCAGATTGTTGTTTTCCATTGTAAATCTATCAAATAATGAAAATTCTTTTCTATTGTAACCCATACTGTCCCCAACCTACTCATTCTCCTAATTTATCATTTATGTCAAGAGCGGGTGCTCCAAATAGAAAAGAGAAAAATCGCAAAACTGCCTAAAAACTGAACTCAGAATTCAGAAATTAGACCATTAATTCATGCAACCTCTCCTTGAACTCAGGTTCATGGCGGCCTCCACTTTTCAAGTTAACAAACACCATGCCTGGTGCCTCAGGCGCCACCATGGGCTCCTCATCACCATCTACATGCACTAGAAGCCGCCGCGGCTGCTGTGGCCACATCCCGAGTCATCGAAGCCATGCGCATAGCCACTCTGAGATACTTCGGCATCACGATCTTCTATCTAAGTTCTTCCTTCGCGATCTACTTGTGGAAAACAACCACTTTGGGTAAGTTGCTATAAGATTATTTAACATGATACCGGTCTACTTTAGATGGTTCCATGGCATCATCGGTTGTCTGGAGAAGGTACCCATTGTACGTAAAACCAGAGTTGAGGAAGTTCCCGCACTTTCCACTTCGCTGCGCGCCTTGTGTATTCGCATGAGTTTTCTTATTCAATGCGCGAGGAACAGGGAAGACACTTGTAGGACAAAAGGACATAGCGGCACACTTGAATGCCACTGTAGTCCATACAGCGGTAATTAGAACCTTAAACTAATAGCAGAAAATCTACACCGGTGTAGCAATCTTGCAGAACATTCAGTAAATGTAAGAAAATTGGTTATATGATTACCTGAAGGTCACAATTAATTAATTCACCGAATTTTATGAGTTACATTCTACCACAAAACATTCAAACAATAAATCAACTATATTCATCATTTTATTGGGAAATTGATTACTGTCATCTGCAGTTTTGCCATCCCTGCCATCGCTAAATATAAAGTGAACATATATACAGCAAACAAAGTGAACATATAGACGATTTAATTGAACACATACAAATAAATAAGTTCAATGAAAATAAGTTGAATATGCATGTAAACTTCTGAACAAATGATGACAACACTTATTTGTTTGTAAGCGTTTACTTATTTGTTCACCTTATTTGCTATATATGTTCACTTTGTATTTAGCGATGGCTAGAATAATATATTTGCCGATGACACTTATAATTCCTGATTTTATTGGTACGTATCAATATCCCTTTCTGGGTATCGACAAAGTCAAGGACTGCCATTATCATTTCTAAATCAAAAGCACCATGGAAAGTACTGTAACGTAACTATATTAGCCAAAAGACATCATGAAAATTGTTAACATACTAATAATGGTACTGTATCCGGAGATGATATATATGCCTGGTTAATTTGCTTCGACCGAGAGTTACAGTTTAATTTTTACCATAAAAATATGAGTCAGGTTGTGTGGTTCTGCGGCGCTTAGCTAGAGAGCAGTCACGGTACTCGATAGGTTATGTATTGGATTTGGATGAGTTGGTACCGGCATAATACCGGTACATTAGGTATAGACATTTGTTAGGAGTTTATATCGTTTCATATATTGTGCTATACCAGTTTCGTTGCTGGTGTTGGTTTGAACTTTTGTAAACTTTTGTTTTTATTAATGAAAAAATTGTCACCATTTGCTGACTCTCAAAAAAAAAAAAAATTTACCATAAAAATATGCCAAGCTTCCAACAAACTTGCTTTCTGTATATTGATTTAGTCAGGCATGCATGTCATCAAAACCATTTTTTTCCAATTCGAAATCGTAACTACTGATCTTGAAAGGTACGTACTACTTGTCATGAGAGTCTGTTCAATTAACGGCTTAATATGACAAATGATGAAAATAGTTCACACACTATTTTGGAATTAATAATTGCACAGTTCTACAGTGACTGTTAAAATAATCCCTACACTATTTTGGAATTAATAATTGCACACTACTACAGTGACTGTTAAAATAATCCCTTCTGCAACTGTACAGATAAGTTGCTAGCTAGTCTGGAAGTTGCAAAAGGGATAATAACAATTGCTAAATTATTGATTGTTATTATCTAAAAACAGTTGTAGAATGCTAGAAATGAAGGACTGTATTTAATTAAAACAGTCATAAAAAAGATATTCTATGACCATTATTTCAAAAAAAACAGTCGTAAAACAATAGTTTTTTTTCTTTTCCATTCTGCTCTCCGTACCTATATATATATATATATATATATATATATATATATATATATATATATATATATATATATATACCTGATTGGTTACTAACAGTCATTATTCTTTATTTATTTATTTCTATTTATTATTATTTATTTTTATTAATTACTGTTATTATTATTATTATTTTGCATTATGCTCTCCGTACCTGACTATATTTATTGTCAAAATGAAACCCAGCCTAATTACCATAATTAAAATCTTAAACAATGAACACTTAACAAGCCAATTCATCTCAATTAGCTATCAAAAGAATGAAATAGAACAACAGAAGAAAAAAAATAGTTAATCAATTAGACACCGCAATAGCCGACTAGCAAAATTATAATACCAGTTACAATTTTCCTCCTTCTAACCCCCTTTATCCCCTTCCCATTCCGTTCTGTCGCTCTCTCTTAATTTCCTTCGTGCAAAAATATAATTACCATAATTAAAATCATAAACAATGAACACTTTATATTGGGATTTTCGAAATCAAAATCGTCACTGATTTTGAAATATTTTAGAAATTAAAAAAATATTAGCGTGCAACTTGTGTTTGAAAGAGAGAGCATAAATAAATATTTCACAAACTGTTTTGGGTATATATTCATAATGTGGATTACTATTATATTAGATTTTGTTTAATTACGTCAACTTGCGTGACCTGATGGAACTCGTTATCCATATATATATATTTATATTATATTAGATTTTTAACGCGTTCTATTTTTTGTTATAAATATACTATTCATAAGTAAAAAATGGCAAGTTTTAAAAAATTCGAAAAAAATAGTAAAAAATTTCTAAAAATTATAAAATTTTGTTTGTTATGAAATTTCAATATATAGATTGGATTGGTTAATTTAGATTTGTCAATTTGCAAAATCACCGATCAAACGGTCATGGTGCACGGAGCGCTCTATGCATCATGGTTCACAATAGATTTACTCTCTCTCTCTCTCTCTCTATATATAGAGTTTTGCTATGGTGAGTTGAGTTGTAACTCCCCAAAGGGTCCGTGAATCACACTTAAAATTTCATAATTTAGTTCAAAAATGTCTGATCCAAACTATCTAATACGATCTCCCTATTGAAATCTCCATGCAGACCAAATTTATATTTTTTCGAAATTTTTAAGTATTTATTTCGGATTTTTAATCAAATTAATTCATTAATCTAATTAGTTCTGTACCGTTCAAAAACAATAGTTTTTAAAAATCCGAAATAAATACTTAAAATTTCGAAAAAATTTTAAATTTGATCTGCATGGAAATTTCAATAGAGAGATCGTATTAGACGGTTTGAATTGGTTATTTTGAACTAAATTTTAAAATTTTGAGCATGATTCACGAACCCATGGTGAGTTATATATATAGCATAAAGCACGGATGGCTTTATGCTATATATATATATATATATATATATATATATATATATATATATATATATATATATATATATATATATATATATATAGAGTTTTGCTATGGTGAGTTGCAACTCACCAAAGGCTCCATGAGTCGCGCTTAAAATTTAGTTCAAAATGACTGATCCAAACCGTCTAATACGATCTTCCTATTGAAATCTCCATGCAGACCAAATTTTATATTTTTTTGAAATTTCTAAGTATTTATTTCGGATTTTTAAAAACTGCTATTTTTGAACGGTTCAGAACTAATTAGATTATTGATTTTCTAAAATTTCAAAAAAATACTTAAAAATTTTGAAAAAAATATAAAATTTGGTATGCATGGAGATTTCAATAGGGAGATCGTATTAGACAGTTTGGATCGATCATTTTGAACTAAATTTCGAAATTTTAAGTGCGACTCACGGAGCTTTTGGTGAGTTGCAACTCACCATAGAAAAACTCTATATATATATATATATATATATATATATATATATATATATATATATATATATATATATGTTGAACATTAAAAATTTATCATGATTAGTCAAGTTGGAGGCAAGCTAAGTACCTCGAATACAAGCATAATAAATGCGAGCAATGACGTATGAGGAAGCATGGCAAGATGTTGTGGTGATCAAATCAGTGAGAGGCTGAGAGCACTGCCATTAAAATACGACTCTACAAATATGCCAACTAATCATACGGAATAACATAAACGGTAGCACTCAATTCGCTATTTTCATAACAGTAATTCTAAGTGCCATCGGCAAATATATCATCTCAACCATCGCTAAATACAAAGTGAACATATATAGTAAATAAGGTGAACATATAGACAATCTAAGTGAACACTTACAAACAAATAGGTGTTGTCATCACTTGTTCAGAATTTTACATGCATATTCAACTTATTTTAATTGAACTTATTTGTTTGTATGTGTTCACTTAGATCATCTATATGTTCACTTTGTTTGCTTTATATGTTCACTTTATATTTAGTGATTGCAGGAATGACAAAACTAGAGATGACAGTAATCAATTTCCATTTTCATAATTCAAAGCCGTGCAACCCGATAGGCCGATAGCACACCATAAAAATTGGGAGCCCAAAACGAAAAAAAAAGCAGCCCAAAGAAATAATAAGGCCCATATACGGCCCAAAGAAAAGAAAAAAAAACAACAACGGAACAAATAAAAAAAAGAAGAAGGCCCGTGACGGCCCACTTCTGGTTTTCCCTCTCTCTCGCTGAGGAGTCGACCCCCTCGTCAGAACCTCCTCTCTCTCGCTGATGATTCTGTCCCACTCGATGGCAGGCCATCGTCGCTTCTCTCACCTTCACTGACAGGCCCTCTCTCTCTCGATTGATTGGGTCCCACTGAGTGACAAGCCAATCCCCTGCTCGTTTAAATGCCGCTACCCACTCGTGAACCATGGTAAGGGCCCCACGCGCCAGAGTTTGAGCGCTGCTCTCCCCAAATTGCTCCGTGGCTTCTCCTGCAACACGTCACACGTGGGATTAATCCCCACCCTCTTGATCCAGACCTGAAGCTGTGGACCCCACCGTCAGACGGTGGCAGCAACCAATTGAGCTCTCCATTGGCACCATAATACAATTGGGAGAGGAAGATAAATGGTTTGATTTGACAATGCCTCACACTCCCCACAATTCTCTCTCTCTTTTTGGCACAACCGCATTCAATTACGAACTGATGATGGAGAGGAAGAAATCGTGCTGCTCCTTATCCTCTCCCTCTCACAAGCGCTTGACCACACCTAGCAGGTTGAGGCAAAAATCCATAGCTATGGGACCCACTGATCAGAGATGAGGTGACAACTAGGCATTGATTGCAAGTTGAATTTTTGGTTCCTGTGCTTGGTTTCACATATGTCTAATTTACAAGAAGGGATTCAATTGGCATACAAGCAGCAGCTTATGGGATAAACATGAACCCAGAATAGCACTTATCAAGGTGAGATGCCTGACAACCTGTGCAAAACAGATGCGAACCAACAAACGAGTTGACTTGCAATTAATGAAAGCACTGATGAAAGAGATAGTAATGCCTCATTGATTAAGGCTATTAAGGGTGTTAATTGCTACATAAACCTGAGCAGTACAAGTAACCATGAAAATAAAAAATAGATGATGAGTGATGATTGTAACTACAGGCTGCTAAACACATCACTAAAACTATTGGAATTTTGCCCTTTGTAAAAAATATGGTTGCACGTCAGGGAGCAAAAAATGATGAAAGGTGTGACCCAGTGCGTGGGATTATGCAGTTAATATAATTGAGTTGTGTCTTATACTCACTGTTTCTAAGAATGTCCTTTGGCAAGGAAAAAAAAAAAAATCAGATGCTGCCCTGGAGGTTGAAGTTGAGTATTGTAAATCAAAACGAGCTGAAATCAGTGTGATATGAAAAGCTGCAGAAAATGAAATCTCATCTTACTCGATTAAATGAATTTGTCTGAGAATAGCAAGAAATGGTGAGCCCAAGATGATCATTGAGTCGAGATGCAATTTCAGAAATTGAGGATGTGCTTAGCATACATAAAAGAAAATGAAGTTAGTAAGAGAAATTGCATTTGTGACTGATCATTAGGCCAAGGCGCTAGTAAAAGAAATGGTGAATGAGACTTGAGTCTCATTGGCGGTTGCTCAGTAAGCCGTCATTTTTTTAAAGCAAAATAACTGAAAGTTAATTTATAATACCAAACCTTTGACCATAAAATTTTGAGGAAGAAACATGTGAGGGCGCAGATAGTTTGGCACAGACAATTCATATTAACGTATGAATAGACAAGTATAATATGTTTCCATGCCTTGATAAATGACGGAGAGATTTTAAATATGGCTAATGGCTGAGCCACATCTTATTCTATTCTTACCCACGGCTTAGATTTTAATTTACTTTCTTAAAAAGTAACTGAGCCATACCCATTGCGCTGGTGGTCCATATCAATTGTACTTATTTTATGTTTTAATAACTTATATTAATTAAATTTTATTTTATATATTTTATTTACTTATTTTTAATTTACTTATTCTATATTTTTTATTTTATTTTGTATTTTATTTAATTAGCGGAAGGATGCACTTTTTAAATTAGTGTAATTCAATAATGTTAATTGGTTGTATATTTCAATATGAGATGCAAAATTTTTTAGTAATTACAAAACAATAGAGCATACCCATCGTATGTTTATTTAAAAAATTTATCACAATAGATGCTACATGTAACTAAGGCTCCGTTTGGATGCGTTGAGAATAAGGTAGGAAGAAGGAAAAAGTAAAGAAATTTATTGGAAAGGGGTAAATTTATTGGGAAGTGTATAACTTTTGTGAAGAGTTTGGATGGTTAGAAATAAATTTATTGGTAAAAAATGGTTATTCCTTATTCTTTATTCCGAGAAGAAGCCATCCAAACGGAGCCTAAGGAAAAAAAAATACCCATCGTAGTTATTATGCACAATAAACTACGTATAACACAGGGTGACAGGAGTGACAGGAGTGGAAGTGGAAGTGTGGAACTGAGGGATACGCTGATATAATTTATAAGACTTACTAAAGAAACAAATTTAATTAAGAACATGTTATACATGAAAACACTGATATTTTTTTCCCCGACCGAAATCCTTGACGGATGCTACCAAGCATAAAATTAAAGTGCAAGAAATACAAAATCAAAACATCACGCTACTACAAAACCATAAATATAAACCAAAACCCAAAAAACAAAGAAGAATCACTGAGGTCTAACAGTAAAGAAGAAACACAGAGGAGGCCTCACTGATATGCATATGCTCTGCCAGAATTGGCAGAGTTTTGGAAACACCTTGGAACACTGCAATTTCGTTTATGGAACTTAAGGATAAACTTCTATAATTGATCGAACACCCAAAGCAGTGATCTTGTAGGAATCAAATCCTGCTTCCTTGAATAAGTTCGACCACTCATTCTCTTCTCGCTCCTTTCCCTTGAATAATGTCATCATCATCATATCAAACAACAGTTGCGATTCATGGTTTATGCTACCGATGTCTGATCCAACAACCATATCTACGATGATGACCTTACCACCGGCATCTTTTGGAGGTATTGCCTCTTTGCATCGTTGTAATATTTTTATGCAGTCTTCATCACACCAATCATGCAAGATCCACTAAACGAAAAGGTTCAAATTTATGTTAGACATTGGTATACATATTAATGGAGACACAAATTAAATGACACATAGAATCATAGATGACACACACACACACACGTGTGCAATAGCACGAAATGTTGCGTACCTTGAGAAAAACAGCATCTGCACGTGGAATGTTGCTAAACATATCTCCTGAAACAAATTTTACTAAACCATTAGATGGAAGGTGGCCTACTACTTGAGGCAGGTCCAAAACAGTGCACTCTATCTTAGGAAAAGCCTTAGCTATTGCAGTAGCAACAGATCCGCACCCACCTCCTACATCAACTAAAGAACATATTCCCTGAAATACATTACTATGTTCCTTGACAATAAATTGAGATAGAAAGGAACTGTCGCTAGTCATTGCACCATTGAATAGAGTATTAAACTCAGGGAGTTGGCCTGCCAGTTCCCAAAAGGTGCAACCAAACGCCATCTCAAAGGGCTCAAGCTTATCTTGTTTCAAGCAATTACCTAAATGAAATGATGGTTTCACAAGAGTAAATTGCAAGATACCCAAAACAAAAGATGATAAACTCGATGTCGAATCAGAATTGTCGATAACGAGGCGTGAGATTGGAGTAAGGTCATACACTTCCTCACTGTTTTTGCCAGTATTCTGGACAACGAGGAAGCCTGAATGAGTAAGCATGCGCACAAGGCGCATTAAATTAGTTTTGTTGCATGTGGGAAGCGAAAGAGCAGCATGAAGCTCAGAAAGTGTCATGGGTTGGCCATGGCTGTGGATTGCATTAGGAATACCAAGCTCAATTGCACATTTTAGAGTCAAGGATTTGACAAAACTGAGGGTTTGGTTCCACAACTCTGCTTGAGCATTGAGGATGTTCTGGGATTCCATGTCGGCTTTTAGTTTGCTTTAGATAGCTAGGCTTGGACTTTATTGTTTTGTGCTTCTTACTTGGTTATTTGGGTCGCAATTTATAGCAAACAAGAACCCTGTCATGGGGGGCCCACTTCTTTACTGCCCCATTCACCAAAGTAGCGTCCCTCTCAATTGGGTCCAAGAACTGCTTTCTAAATTCACCAACAAATAGAAGAAAGCATCAGAAAATAGGCACAAGAATGTCAGCATCAAACAATCTTTTTTAGACTGTAAATCTGATATTTTGGTAAAATTCAAAGGAAATAGAAAAGATATTTGATGTTGATTGCTCACAGGAGAATAGTTGGGTTCACGTGTAGTTGCTGTAAAATTGGATGCAAATTGGAATAGTTAGTGGTTGAGTGCAATCATTTGTTGTTTATATCATGACAGAAATGTAATTGATTCAATCTTTTATCAAATTCATTTTCATAGAGCACATGCGCCATCTTGGATCTGCAACAATAGCTGGCAAAAAAATCTAATAGTTTGGTGTGATTCACTGGAAATAGAGAGAAAAGATATTTGATGCTGATTGCACAAAGGAGAATGGTTGGATGCACACGCAATTACAGTAAAAGTTGGGATATAATCTGCAAAAATAATAAGTGATTGGGTGCCAGTATTTTCTGGTCAAATTATGACAACAATTTAGTGTATTCAAACTTAATTTCGTAGAAATAAGCAACTACATTATATAATATAATATATATGCACCAGCTTGTATGTGCATCAAGATCTGGCAAAAATTAATAGACTGATGTATGCCATTTTGTCAAGTTAATTTAATTCTTATATCGGAACTGTGTATATATATGTGTTACCTATAAAATGCAGATCAAATTCACTGGATTAATGTTGCTTTTAAGTTCAGGTTTGACATGTTGTCAGGGTATTATGGCAAAGAACCCCGGCAATTCATCACTTCTTACAACGGTATTCGATCCGGACTTCAATAACATGGGTGTGAGGAATTACAATTTACAAATGTACCTCGAAATCTTAGGTAAGCTCTTTGTCGAGTGATTTGAGAAGATCCTCGCCATAGATATCATGGTAGGTCCAGCGGATTGCATTTCTCTGGTCCGCCGTGCGGTGCGTCACCACCTCTATTATATCTCCCTCATTTGTACCCCATCCTATTTCGTATTATAAAATAGATATGACAACACAAAATTTTATCGATTAATACTAAGGTTGATCGCTCTCTTTACTAGCCATAATGCATAACATAATCTACTTTAAGAGCCCAATATGCCACAAAGCTGAAATAAACATGAGATAGCTAGCATGTTCACAAACCATAAAAATAGTAACAAGCTAGATTCAAACAAATGAAACATCTGGTGGCACTGCACTTGTTCTCCTATATCATTTGAATTTGAAAATTATTATCCAATATCTGCTTGATGGGGTAGATTAACTCCATTTTTTAAAAAAAAATATTTCGGTGATGTGAGATGGTCTACTCGGTGTTCGTCGTTTAGACATGGCAAAAAATGAGATAACACCTTGTTTGACCAATCGGTAAATAATAAAGCTTAAGAAAACCTGAGAATGCAGTGTGAAGTTTCTTACAATCCTCTTGTGGGGAAGGGATCACATGTGGAATCGTTAGAGTTGACATGATAGCTATTACCTTTTTAGAGAGAGGTGTGAAGAAAAAAAAATGTTGATGGAATATTTAAGGATTTTGATGTCTATAATTGGTGTTTAATTCTGTTGATAAATGATTGTTATTCTCAGAATAGCAACGGTAACAATCAATTATGTATAAAAGATGCTAAAATCTTTCAACTTAATTCGACTAGAAGAAATTTCAAACACAAATGATAAAAACTATTTATATCATGATAATAATGGCATGTCGAGGTGGGTACACATTGTTGATTTGGTAGTGTCTAAGAACAAAATATATCCAAATTTCTGGGGAGCTACTGAGCCACAGCCGAGGGTCAAAACTGGTCAAAAGACAAAGAATCAGATTACTAAATTATTTTGATCTAACCACAGGTCCACAGCCTTGGAATTTTAGGACCACAACTAAATTTTAAGGAAATAACATTTTTTAAATAAATTGAATTTAGTTTTTGAGGAAAACACTAGATGCTTCCGTCGCGGCGGAGTTATAAGTAACAACAAAATTTAAGACTAGTCTAAAACTCTCGTCCTTTTTATTTAATAACAAATAAAAACTTAAGGCATATGAGAAGCCACATATTCTAAAAGTTGCATTTTCCTCTTTTCAGATTCAACCATAAGCAAATTTAACTTCACGGGGGTTCAATGGGCTACATATTTTCTTTAAACTAAGTTACAATTATTACTGTTTATGAATGAATTTTTTTTTAAATAATCTACATTTAAACACCATAAAAACAACCATATGATATTTCATTATGCAACACCATACTTCCCATATTTTGTTCATAGTTGTTTTGTCATAAAATTATTATTTGAATATATAAGCTAGCAGTTTGTAAAGTTCCAATAAGTAAAAATTGAATAAGAAATAAATAAATAAATAAATTATATAATTCTTATATGTTAAGAAATTTTAAGCAAAAATAAATATTGATTTGTTATTTCAACCATTCAACATTTCTGAATTTTCCATTAATACATTAAAACATATATTCTTTTCCCATTCAAAACTGAAAGCGTCTTTTTATTCCTTTTTTTTTAATGTAATTTGAATATTTTTAAGTTGGATATCTCATTTGGATTTATTTAGATAATATATCCTATTCCGTTCAATTAATTTTCTTTTGAAGAAAAATAAGGGTCAAGCCCTATCCTATATATCCGTTCAATTAAATTTAAGCAGGCCAATTGATGTTTTGGATTTTGGAAAGGATAAAAGAATGACGCATCGTACATGTACTATGCTATTGTGGACCATAGGAATTCTATTATTATTATTATTATTATTATTATTATTATTATTATTATTATTATTATATGATATAAAGCACAATTTATTTCTTAGGAAGAATATTTTTTATTACGATAGTACTTAAATTAGGATCATTTTATAACTTTTCTCTTTGTATTTAGAATCTTCAATCATTATAATTAAAAAAAATTGTCAAACAATAAACATATGGGCATAAATAAATATTGTCCATCTTAGACACATTAATATTTTAACGAAATTTGTCTGAGCGCTGTTCCAACCAAAAAAAAAAAAAAAAAAAGATCTTAGACGCATACATGCAGATGCAGAGGCGTAAGTTGGGTCCCACTTTCGGCTTCTTTTTACTGGGCTGCCCAAAAAAAAGGGAAGGATAAAGCAAAGAGCAATTTTATTTTCTCTATGCATACAATAGGTGCATATTTACTCGCAAAGAATACAATGGGGAAGGACCCACATGACAGAAAATTAGGTACGAACAAATTTCTAGGCTGGGAAATAATGTGCAGAACATGTGCATTATCAAAAGTGAAGTAGTAGACAATTATGTTGCCTACAATATGAGATAAACTATGTGACAGATCATTTTAACAATAAAAATCGACTTACAGCCATTGAAATGTACACATTTAGTTTTTCCACATAAAATTATCTAATCATCGGCACATAAAGCATAGACATGATGGGAACTTCATGCAATGGACCATAGGTAAAAGGAGCCAATCACAAAAAAGGAAAAAAATGAAGGTACAGTGTAGGGTGTAGAGATATATGAAAAATATGTGGACCATCTAAAAAGCAAACATAAAATTGCCCTGGCCTCGATAGATCGTTTGGGTAGGCATCTTTGCAGACGACATGCAGTAAGCAATGCAAAAGCTTAATTAAAGCACTACACCAAACATGATTTTTAGAGCCGCCACATTAACATCGGTTTTTTTGAAATCCGATTCTAAAAACAACCAGCTGCATTTTTGATATTGTCATATATATTTTTAAGACCGGTTATTAATAAAAACCGGTTCTAATGAGTTGCCAGAGAAAAAAAAAAACTTCAGTTTTTCTTTAAGACCGGTTTTTAAAAAAATCGGTTTTAACAATTAAAGTATTAGAATCGGTTTTTATAAAAAACAGGTCCTAAAGTGTTGCAAAAAAAAAAAGAAAGAAAATTCAGTCATTTTTAGGACCGGTTTTTTTAAAAAACCGGTCATAAAAGTATATTTATTTTTTTTAATAACTGAAAGTGGAGATGTTTGTCTACCATTGAAATTTTTTATTTATTTATTTATTTTTTGCAATGAGTCATTTGACCGGTTATATGGAGCAACCGGTGTAAATATTTGTCTAAATTTAGCGGTGGTGCGTCGTCTACAATTTAATTTATATAAATTCTATAATAAGATATGCACAAAAATAAGCAAGGATATTAAAAAAAAGGCAATACCAAAACTTGGAGGACAAACATTGTACATGGACAGGCAAGCAAATTTAAATCGGTAGCAACAAAAAGGAAACAAAAATTAAAATAATTCACATAATCAGAGGAGAGGAGACGCTAATGGGGCATGTAACCTTTGATAGCAAAATAAGTATTAATGAATTTTTAAAGCAAATCAATAATAAAGATTTCAAATATCACATAATATGCGGCTTTTAAAATAACGTAATTAAGGAATATAATTGGTGCTAATATTCTAAAAGATACAAATATGATTTTGAAATATATAGGTCGGTTGATTGACTTTAGTAAAAAAATAAAAATAAGATGCAAATAGATATGAATAAATAGGCTGCCGCACAATAATAAGAAAGAAATTAAAAGGACAATTGGATTTCTAATTTGTGGTTGAAAGGATAATTTCGGTCCGGATGGGAGCAAAGATATATACATGGGAACATCCAGCTAATGATTTATTAACGAGGAAGATTCAATGGAAATTAAGAGAATGAGGAAATAATTTTTAGGGAAAGGACATCAATAAAGAGACCATCAAATGCGGGAAAAAAATGATATTGGATAATTGTAGTCAAATGGAAAAAAGAATTTAATGCATCGGTAAAATGAAATTCAATATAAGTATTCATGAGTAGCATACTGGTATATAACAAAAATAACGAATAAAATTTATTTTATAAAATTACATAGTATTACAGTATCTGAGTGGAAATTTATTACTGTCATCTGCAATTTTGTCATCCCTTGTCACGAAAGTGAACACATAAAATATATAAGATGCACATATATAGTGATCAAAATGTACACATACAAACAAATAAGTTCAATAAAAGAAAATTGAATGTGCATATAAAAATCTGAATAAAAGATGACAGCACTTATTTGTTTATAAGTGTTCACTTTGATAGTCTATATGTTTATCTTGTTTGTTTTATGTCTTCACTTTGCGTTTAACGATGATAAGAGATGTCAAAACTACAAATGACAGTTATCATTTCTCGGTTTGAGTTAAGCCTATGGACCATAGAATTAAGGATCATGTCTGTTAACGTACAAAGTTTATATTTATGACATTTTGAATCTATAAGAATTGGTCAAACTGTTCAAAAAATTTACTAAATGTAAAGAGAGATTATGTAACATGCACGAGTTCTAAAAATTGAACTCTTTTCAATGGAAATTAAGAGAATGAGGAAATATTTTTTAGGGAAAGAACAGCAATAAAGAGACCATTAAATGCGAAAAATAAAATATGATATTGGATAATTGTTGTCAAATGGAAAAAGAATTTAATGCATCGGTAAAAATAAAATTCAATATAAAATATTCCTGAGTAGCATACTGGTATATAACAAAAATAAAGAAATTTTTTATTTTATAAAATTGCAGACAGTATTTGAGTTAAGCCCAACGACCATAGAATTGAACGAATCGTTTTGTGTTCATTATTAAGGATAATGTCTGTGTTAGTATAAAGTTTATATTTATTTATGAAATTTTGAATCTATAAGAATTGGTCAAACGGTTCAAAATTTTTACTAAATGTAGAAAGAGATTATTTAACATGCATGAGTTCTAATAATTGAACTTTTTTTAATGCAATGTTAATTAAATTTCTATATTGTCGATATATTTCAATTATATGCATATTAATTCAACGCTAACTATTACCCAAAAATGTGATTGTAACCTTTGCTTGTACATATTATATTTCCTTGATTTTTTTTAAAAAAAATATAATTATCGTATGATAACTAATTGCTTCAATTAGAAAAAAAAAATGTATATGTTTATTTTTCAAAATTCTGAAAAAAAATCATTATTCGATAGAGAAAGAGAAGAAGAGCAGATTAAAGGCAAGAAAAATTAAATTTGAGCAATATTTGATATTTTTCTTTTTTGTTTAAGTTTTTAAATAATTAAATTGTAACATTGTGAAATTTTTCTATTAGCTAAAAAAAAAAAGCAGTTTGAATTTTTGCCAAGAATTTGGATAATAGAAATCATGTCACATAGGCCCTGATCCAAATTTATAAGATATAGTATTAAAATATAAATAGAATTAAATCCGGAATGGTTGGACGAAGAAAATCAACTTCCGAATTTTCTATACCGTTTAATCAAAATCTGGACCCCGATGAATTTTCCTCTTAATTTATTCTCCACGTCTCCTCTGCTCTCACTTTCGCTCTTCTATCTCCTCCGAACCCCCAGTCCTCCTCGCGTAACCCTAGACCATCTCATCCGACAGGAGATCGCCAGCGCCGGCCGCTGGCAACCAACAGGTCCTCCTCCTTGGTCTCTCTACCACCCCTCTCACTTGGACCTCTTTTTTCTCCTCTGCCTTCGAGCCGCCAACACCACCTCGAACTCAGTGGTGCTCTGAAATCTACCCCGTGCCCCACGCCTCCACCTTGACCCCGCCCTTCTCCTCTAAAACCACCGCCTCTCTCAACACACCCGCTGAATTGGCTGCACGAAACTTGAGATCGGAGAGGAAGGCCTTGGCTTTCCAGCGCAGCCTCACTGCGTCCAAGCAGGACGCCTCTCACATGATGCTCGGCCTCAGCCCAACCACAGACAGTTGATCAATGGTTTGCAAGTGCCAATGATGCTCAGGTAGTCAGGTGTTGTCATATCAATGAGTTTCACAGGTAAGCGCCTTCTTGATTCCATTCATTTTCTTGTTAGGTTCAGGTGTTCAATTGAAGCCAAAATCTTGAAGCCTGAAATGTGGTATGTTCAAAACCTAAACTGAATTCATATTTGTATAGGTAATTAGGCATTGAGTAAGTTGGTGTTACTATACCAACTGAACTCACAATTTGTATTTTGAAATCTCAGGAGGTTGCGAAGAGCGATATTCATAGTGTAGCTGCTCTCACTTCTATAAGTGGACTCACCAGTCTTATAAGAGAAATTTCTGCTGCGCTTCAGCTATCGTAGGTTTGTGTACTCTATCTTGCAATTGATCTTAACATTTACAGCCTAGTGTAGAGCTACAAAATGAATTTATTGAAGCCTACTTAATTATTGATATGACTTACTATAGAAGAATATATTTGTTATGTGAGCATGGTATCAATGTTTTTGACTATTTGCAGTCTTCTAGACCTTATGATGTATATGCTGGACATGTTGTTTCAAAGGTGCTCCCTTCTGTACTTGTATCGCTAAAGTTAATTCCATATGTCTTGACTTATGCCCTATATTTTCACCTATGGTTTTGTAAAATAATGGGTTATTATTTAATTAAAGCAAGTTTGAAAAAGTAATCATAAGAGAAGTAACTCACTCTTATGATTATCATGGTAGTTCAAAACTCTTATCAGAATAATGGTACAAGTATTGCTTTAATTTGTTTTGCAAATCTTGCTATAAACAAAATTTACAGTGGTTTACTGGATTCTGTTTGTTACCTTTTTCTAGGATCTTGAAAGTGCAGTTCTGAGCCTTACTAATGTACCGGCCAATGTTATGGGAAGACGGACAGTCGGAGAGTATGAATTATGTGCCTTCTTTCTTATTTTCTAGCATGGTTCTCATAATGTTTTCTTTCTTAACTTGTAAGTTGGAAATTGGAGGTATAAATGGATGACTTCTGGAAAAGCAAGCACAAGTCGAACTGACATTGGTTCTAGCCTGGTCAATTGTGGAATACCTCAGGTTTCTCTCATTTTAATATTTAGATACAGCTTGTATATAGCCCCTTCTACCAGATATTCAGTTTATTTCTTTATTCAGTATGAAATAGGGATCAAACATTAGATTATACTTCATAAACCTGCTAGAGTGGACAATAGTGGATCGTGCATGCTTGGCTTATTCTTATGTCTCTGTACCACTGTATGATATTCTTGGTATGATTTTATTCTTATGCCTCTGTACCACTACATGTACAGGTTCTAACGCTGTGCAATACATCTTGAACCATGCATCTGTGCAAGTTATATTTTGTGTGCCACAAACATTAAGCATAGTAAGCTTTCTTCATTTATTATTATTTCTTTTAATTACTCCCACTGAAATTCTAATAGAGAGAATCTAATGTTAACATTCTACTAGTTAGTGATATTCCTTCGATTTGTGCATCATTAGGCAAGAAAGTCGTGGCCGAGCAAATGTGGCCAGGGTTTTTGCAATGATTATATTGTAGTTATATCTTGTAAATAATTTGTTTATTACTTCTATTTTGTATTTTGGTTATTACACGAGGATGTTGTGTTATACTATTTTAGGTTGTAAAATAAATTATTGATATTTGAATTAATTAATTTTGATTTTGTCAATATTGTGCATTGTCTACATTTTATTAAATTATCATTTTATTAATTTATCTATTTGTGCGTACAGTAGTATGAGATTATAGAAAGCCACGTGCATAGTTAAAATTTAGAACTGCATATTTTAGGACCAGTTTTTTTACTTAAAACTGGTCTTAAAGATTGCATCTTTAGAATCTGTTATTAGTACATAACCGGTTCTGAAGATCTCTTGTTTTAATCTGACTTGTTTTTAGCACCGGACCTTTAGCACCGGTTTTTAATGATTTTCAACACCACTCATTTTTAACACCTATGCCCAACCGGTGCTAAAGCCTTCTATATAACCGGTTTTAATACTCAAATATGGTGTAGTGAACACCACTCATTTTTAACACCTATGCCCAACCGGTGCTAAAGCCTTCTATATAACCGGTTTTAATACTCAAATATGGTGTAGTGAAGGTAGGATAACCCACCACACCAACGGTCACATAGATAAGTCAACCAAAAACAATACCGCACACTGTTCATTCTTCGTTGAGGATATATGGTTTTTTCAAAATTAGCTGTTAATGCATGTGCGTCAGGTACCATTTTTTAATACTTTTGCCCGAGATATTTTAAACCAGTTAAACCGACATTTTGGACCGAATTTGGAAATTAGTTTAGAGTTAGCTGACATTTGCATGTACTTCAAGGATACACATTTAAATACTTTACCCAAATTAATTGAAATCAGTTTAATCGAAAATTTAGACCAAATTTTGTATAAAACTGTATCCAGTAAAATAGGATTGAACTTAAAGTTAATATAGCATCAAATTAGCGAAAATAAGAAGCTAAGCTGCTACAAATACTGATCATTATGGAAGGTAACTTTTAAAAATAATAATAATAGGAGCAGCGTTCCGCTGCCACCATTTTTTTTTGCCACAAGTTGTCACAACTTCATATTTTATCAATATTTAAAAATTTTAATATTCAAACACTAAATTCAAACCGTTGATCTTGTCCAATTTAACGAGCGATGCATTTCTATATAAGTTTTATAAAATTTGAAGTCAGTTTGATACTTGATCGAGTGGTCAACAAATGAATGAATCTAGTTAATTATGACATATTGATTCTAATACGTTCATCATTTGGTCACTTGATCGATTATCAAATCGACTTAAAATTTTATAAAACTTACATAGAAACGCATCGCTCGTTAAATTGAACAAGATCAACGGTTTTGATTCTGGGTTTAATTTTAAAATATTGATAAAATATGAAGTTGTGACAACTTCTAATAAGTTGAGTAAAATCATATGAAACTCAGTTTGATTCACGGACTCCCGACCCCCCTCCCGCCCCCCCCCCCCTCCCCAAAAAAATAAAATAAAATAAATAAATAAAAGAGAGAGAATTTCAACCATACTAATATTTTTGGTTTGCATCAGATTTACTTGTGAAGAGTTGGTAATCAGATGGACAAAGATGGGCTCAGGTCGATTCCCATACGTTAGAGCGTTGGATTGGGTCAGATTGGGCTTGATTCGGATCAATTTCACCCCGAATCTGAATTCATATTTTTCGATAAGTTTAATTTGGAGATCTTATTTAAATAAGGGAAAATTAGATCCATATTATTAAAAATTTGAAAAATGCTATTCTAAATACAGTTAAGTTAGTAATTCGCCATTTAGATAGCCATCCCATCTCCATACCTAATTATAAAACATTGACCAAAATACTTTTCTTTCTCGAATTTCAAAATTTTAAAATTAATAAGTGAATATTTTCAAATTTTAAAAAATCGAATTTAAAAATTTGGAAATTTGAAAATTTTTTAAAATTGAAATGATTTTTTTTTTTAATTTCAAATTCTATATATAGTTTAAAATGTCAAAACTTTAAATTTTGAATTTTGACATTTCAGAATTTCAGAACCATAATTGAAAATTTTTGGAATTAAAGTAGGAAAGGGTATTTTGCTTGACACGAAAAAAGTATGAAGATGAATCTATATGTCGTAAATTTTTAAATAACTTATTTGAATTTGGGTGTGAAAAAATTTATAACTTAGTTGAACTTTGGTGTTGTGTTGGTGTACGGTGGATAATAAATCAACAATTTGTGCATAATGGTGTCATTTTATGTTTAGAATAATCAATCAATGACCCAACCATACAGGTAATTAAAAAAGATCCAGATTAGTCCCATACTACTTTAAGTGCAAATTACTTCATTTGCAATTAGAATTTTTTAAATAATTTTAAAATTTGAAATTTAGGTCCATTCCACTCCAAGACACTAAATTTTTAAAAATACTATCTCAAATTAACATCTTCGAAAAATGTCACCACAAATTAAATTTAAGTTTGAAATTTGCTATTTATATAACCATCTCCTCGTACACCTAATCTTCAAAAAACTAGATATAATTTCCCAAAAAGTAATGACGAATGCAATTTATAAAAAGAAACTGGACGTTGCTCATACTTTTTCCAAAAAAAGTAATGATTAAGTTAGTGGAAATTAATTATTTGTAAAACAGAAGAAATAATTTTTAATCTTCTCTTTTTCTTTTTGTCAAACTCAATATGTGTGGAAATATATATTCTTTAATATCAACAGTTAATTAGCCTTTAGTATGATTTTACTTATATGGACTACGCATGGCTAATTTATGACTGCATCATTTGTTTCTTTAGGCTCAATTAAACATGAACAATGCTCTCTTTGACCAATTAATAGGGAATCAAAATAGAAATATAGATACAGAAATTATGCACGGGTGCGTTTGGATCGTTAGAAGAAAGAAGAAGAAGAAGGAAGAAGAAGAAGGAAGAAGAAGAAGAAGGAAGAAGAAGAAGAAATAAATTATAAACAATCCAAACTTTTCACAAAGTTACACACTTCCCAATACTTCTTCCCACTTCTCCCCTTCTTCCCTTCTTCCCACACCTATCCAAACGGAGCCCACATTCTTAACGAATCGCCAAGGCGTCGGTGGCGACGGGCCTAAAATTATTAAAATGGAAAAATTGGATATAACCACTTATACACTTTAGCAATTAGATATAACCCCGTATAAACCATAAAATTGGATAGAGCACCATGTAATCGTTGTAGTAAAGGAGAACCCCTTTTGATTAAATTGAAAATATTTTTAAAATCAAGGACAAAAGTATTCCTTCTTTCTTCCGTTTCTGCCTGTTGTTTCGTTCTCTTTTCTTCCTATATCAGTATATCTCTAGGGTACATCTCTCTCGCACAAATACTTAATATAAATGGCAAAAATATTTTTTTATTAGTGAGCATTTCATTATACTAGCAAACGAGCCCATCCGATTGTGTGAGAATAAGAAAGAAAATTTGAGGCGATTTTATTAGATGACGATTTTGGTATAATGAGAGAGGATTGATTTATTTTTTTCTTTTTCTTTTACTATGTGCACAAATTAAGAAAGAATAGGAAATAAAACAATCATACGTTAACACGGTCTAAACTAAAGATTTAAATCTTTTATCTTATTATTAAATCTAAACCACTGATCGAATCAAATCGCAAAAATAGACGGTCCATATTGCATTGGGTAAATAAATGTTTGCTCATTTGAATTCAAATTTTAAATAGACCTTTGGATTGATGCTTTTATAAGTAGTAAATATTTACACAACGAATATCATATATGTTGGTGCTAAATTCATAGAGCACTTAAGTACTTGATTTCTATTTAGTACTTGAATTCTATTTTGTCTTATAATTTTCACATTTATTCTTGTGAAAATTATGAAGACTGTCATGTTATGCAAAAAAAAAAAAAAAAAAAAATCTTCCTGATAAGTTTGGGATGTTTGGGATGGTTCACGTTTTTTCATATTTTTTCTTATGAGTTTTATTGTAAGTTTGGGATGATTTAACTTTTTCACGTGATGATAGGTTTAGTAAATATCCTCTAATATTGATTTCTGATAAGGACTGATATACAGACTTTATTAATGTTCTCTTAAATTGTGCGAAAAAAAGTTATTTATCAAGAAAATTGTATATATGTCCCTCATTAGTAGATTAGAAGAGAGAGTGGTTAATCTCTTTGGCGGACTCGATGTCAAGGTCAAGAAGGAGATAAAAGGCATGCCACCAACTCTCATGCTGATGGTTGAGCCTTCTAATTACTAGATTAGAAGAGGTATAACGAATTTTCCCCTTCCTTTTTCGTGCTATGTGTCTTGATTACTAGATCTAGTATTTTGTGCTTGTTAATTGATATTAATTAATAATAAAAAATAAAATTTTCCATGCAAACACTTTTTAACAGTTATAGCGCATCCCTATTTACCAAAATTTTAGCAAATCGCCTGACAAAGCATATCCCTCTTCTAGTCTCCATTTCACAGACAGTATTCATCAGGGGCCGTTTTTTAGCAGAAAATTTCATTTCGGCTAGAGAGATAGTGGCTGAAATTCACAAACAAAAGGAGCCGGCTTTCATGCTAAAGATTGACTTTAAAAAAGCATTCGATTTCTTAACTTGGCCTTTTCTGTTGAAGATTCTTTCATGCAGAGGCTTCCCTGCCGATTTCCTCTCCTGGATCAAGTTGCTCCTGGAATCCTTAACCTCTTCGATTGTCATTAATGATACGGTTGGGAGGCCTTTCTCTCACAAAAGATGCTTGCATCAGGGGGACCCGCTATCTCCATTCCTTTTTGTACTGGCTGCAGATGTGTTAGGGAGAATGATTCAGGCCGTTTCCAATGCAATCAGAGAATGGTTCAGGCCGTTTCCAATGCAATCAACTTTCAGCTCACTGACAAGCTAAGAAAGCCTTTTTATATACTGCAATATGCATACGACACGATCATTTTTGCAACAGCAAAAGGGAATGCACCAGCGGCTCTGAATGTGGCGCTCCAACATTTCTCAGCAGTTTCGGGTGTCACAATTAATCCAAACAAGAGTGCTATTATTCCTTTCAATCTTTCTGAATAGCAAAAAAAGCTCACTGCAAGCAACTCTGTCATGCAATTTAACAGATCTGACTTATCTGAGGCTTCCTCTGACGTCTCAGAAACCAGGAAGACAAGCTTTTCAACCCTTAATTGACAAGATTCAGAGAAAGCTTGAAAGCTAGAAAGGAAGTTTGTTGTCGAGAGCAGGCAAGGTAGTATTGGCACAGTCGGTTCTTTCTTCTATTCCTGTTTTTTATATGACAGTGTTCAAATTGCCAGCTTGGGTCATTGCCGCCATTGATCGAATAAGGAGGAATTTTATTTAGGGAATTAATAAATCAGGAGGAAGAGGAATTCCACTGTTGGCATGGGATCGAGTCTGCTCTCCAAAAACGTTAGGTGGATTTGGATTAATTAATCTCAAGTTACAGAATATTGATCTCTTGCTCCGTTGGTGGTGGAGACTCTATTCTAGGGAGGAGTCACAATGGTACTGGATTGCTAGTTTTCTGTATAGTAAAGCAAACTCAAGGAAACCGCCTATGTGTTGGAACAAACAAGGCTCCTTCTTTTAGAGGGAACTATTGGCACTAAGGTTCTTTTTCCAAATTATCACTTCCACGGTAGTGCAATCAGGGAGAAATACCTCATTCTTGTATGACAAGTGGGGAGATTTCAGGCTGTTACACTATGGATATGAGAGAGTACCACCACCCCAAAGAGGGATCACACTAGCAAAAGCGTTACCATGCATAAATACCCTGTTGCCAAACCCGCGTAATTGGGGACAGGAACAGTTAATTGCCCAAGCTACTCTGTTAACCAATGGAAGATCGGATGAACTTGACCGCTTAAGATGGAGATGGAATTCTTCTGGGGAGTATACGGCGGGTTCCTTTTATAAGACTTTTGTTAGTGCCGGCAGAAAGTCTTTCCCGCTACATCTGATTTGGAGTTTGAAGGTTATTCCTACTATAAAACTGTTCCTGCTGTTGCTTACGCATGACAGAATTTTAACTCGAGAACAATTGTTTAAAAGGAAAATTCTGTTCCAACAAGGCTGTGCTCTTTGCAATCAAGACATCTGTGAATCTGCATTACATTTGTTCTGGAATTGTCCATTCACAATCCAGATTTGGGGACTCTTAAATTTGCCTTATGGTAATGTTTGGCCAACATCTCAAATCAGCATTATGGATACACTCTTCAAGTCTTTGGTTTTAGCACAGTTGACACCTTTGCAAAAATCTATGTTGGCAACTACACCGTGGGCAGTTTGGTTGGAGAGAAACAACAGGATCTTCAGGAGTGAACAGTGACGGATCTAGGTATAACTAAGGGGTGTCAACGTCACCCCTATTTTTTGAAATAATATTACTACATATGAATATTTATAGTTATAAAATATAAATTTGTCATATGTATTCTATATTTGAACCCCATAAATATTTAGACGATTTTTCATTAGTGAACCCCATATAATTTTTTTAGTATATTTTTTTGTGAGGTCTTTTTGGATTGATTAACAATTTCTATTTGTAAAGAATTATTGCCATACAAAAAGATCATTTTTATAAACCGAAAAAAGAAATGTAGTTATTTTTTTTTTAGTTCTTGTTTGTGGATCTTTTAATTAATTAAATAGGCCAAACATAAACTATGATGGATAACCTCATAAGCATCCTAGCCGAACAACCATGAAAACAAATAATAAAAATTTGACAAAAAAAGAAAAATAATTATACAAATAAAATAGTACTAACAAATACTAATACTAATACTAAAAAAATAAAAGGTACTGCTGCTAAAAATTTACCCTTTTATTTATTAAATCAATTGTTTTATTTTCTAGTTAATTTATGACATACTGAAATTATAATTTGAGTCAAATTTAAATTTGAAACATATCTAATTTGTAGCTTGGCCCCAGGTGAAACATATTCTTCTTATGACAAATGTCGAAAAAAAATTCTTTATATAAAAAAATAATATTTTTATTTAAATATTATTAATTTATTAAAAAAAAATTTAAATTTTTCTGACTTCGCCCCAGGTGAACCCCCAATCAAAATTTTCTGGCTCCGTCTCTGGGAGTGAACGTTGTGAACTAGGGCAGATTCACGACTAGATAGTGGGAGAAGCAACATTTTTCATGAGATATAGTTAGAGGGTGTGCTTTGGGTTTAACAGAGCTGTTTTTCGGCTCTGGTTTTTATATTTTTTTAGTTTGTTTCTTTTACTAGGTAGCATCTACCTAGTTTTTCCAAAAAAAAAAAAAATACCAAATAATTACTAACGATCATGTGAATGTAAACAAACAAGGCCACAATTAATCCGAACGTTCAAATTATTTAAATAGCACCAGAAAAACACTAGGAAATTGAATATTAAGACACAACCTCATTCGACCATGTCATTTTCAAGTTACTGGGGCTGAAATAGTGCACCCAACTTGCTAACGAGTATGGACATGAGGGGAGCAGAGCATCAAGAGCATTATTACAAAGCTAATGAAATTAGTTTTATATTAAAAAGATTAAAATTAGAATTACCCAAGAATAAAAGAACCTAAAAATGCCCTGCATTATTGCTAGACTGGTATTAAGGATAAAAAGAATGCTATTCTACAACTAAAGAAAGAGAAAGTACTAATCGAAGATGAGTTTGTTTCTAGGCAATATTATGAAATGTCTTAATATCCTCTGTTGGCATGTTGAAAGGATTAACACCATCTTCAAATGATTGCTACAAAATGAAATAAAAAGCAATAAGTAGGTCCATTTAATTTATAACTAGCAAAAGATGCCACCAATACGTGGACAAATAAAAAAACAAAATAATATTAGACAATAAAAATATCTAATTTAATCTTCCTACGATACAAAATGATATCTTTCCGGAAAATAATTTGAAACACCGCCTGACTATTTTCTGTCAAAGAATTTGACCTTTAATCTAGAATCAACATCTAGACCACCTATCAGATCATACTATAAAAATTAATGATCCATAATTGATACAACAATTGTTTCCACCTTCTAGTGAGATTGTTCCAACATAAAATTGTGGATACTTTTATAAGTAGTAGGGATGGGAGCTTGTGAGGGCATGCAATTTTTATCTACCCATTTTCCATGCATACCATATTAATATATTATGATCTTTACATCACGCATATAAATATATTTCTTTTGTTTCTCTTTATATTTGGTAGAGAGGATGAGGGAGGTTTTAATGTAATGAAATGACGCTTGCTCTTCAATCATTTTAATTTTCATAGAATAACCTTTCCTGGCAATGCAAACAAAAAAAATAAAATTATGCAATTCATTAAAATTGTTTAGGTACCTGAAACAGAGGGAACTGTTCTGTTGTTTGAAAAGAAGGGGCGCTAGTAGTAGTAGTCGTCCACATTGAGTCCCATACATTGATTTGAGTGTTCTGGTAGCCACCAAATGCAGGTTCTATCGGATGTGTTATTATTTCTTCTACTCCATTATTGAAGAACGGAGTTTCACTGACAAATAAGAACAGGGCATTGTTTAGATTAATCTAGATTTGAAGTAAAACGAGTACCAGTTTGAGATGTCCTAAGTTAAAAGAGCTTATTTATTTGGCTGTATATTTGTTATTAGCAACAAAGTAGTGGTGCATGTGGTCTAGTAGCTCAGTGGTAAGAGTACTAGGCTAGCCTCCAAGAGGTCAAGGATTCAAGCCCCGCATGCACCTTTAATTTCATATAAAAAGTTGGATGGCAAAAATCTCTCTCTTTCTTCAAAAAAAAAGCAACAAAGTAGTGGTCAGCTGGAACAAGATAAAATACGGATTAAATGCAATTCTATTTATCGTGTATAAGAAGACTTACTTAAAATGAGGAAAAATTAGAGCAAATTGTTTTTTTTTTTTTTCTGAAGAAGAATCACTAGCTCTCACAATGGTATGGAGAAAAATTAATTTTCAATCATTTTTTTTTTGTTTCAAAAGAAGATACTTAATCTCTCAGAAAAATAATGGAGATTTCATAAAATCAGTTGTAATTGATGGATAAGCCCATCGGTTGCGACCATATGTCAAGTTTACAGATTCTAACAGCCGATGCTCAAACTGACCCTCATTCAAATATCATTGGGAACCAAATTATACATATATTAATATATTTAATTTTTTTTAGATTTTCATAAAAAAATATTGTTGGAGGGTTATAATTCTCAAATCAATTAGTTTTCTAAAAATCTGAAAAAATAGAAAAAAAATTAAAACAATATATATAATTTGGTTTTATCAAAATTTGAAATTTTGAATATGATGGTTGGTTTGAATGGTTTAAATCGGTTGGTAGAAGTTCCAGAATTGAGATATAGTTGCTATTGACGGGCTTATCAACAGTTTTATAGCAAACTCAAACTTATCTGATAACTATTACGACAGTAAGAGTGATCATGTTGACAATTACTTGAGATATTGCGGCAATAGAGGTTCCATGTTGCTAAAACTCTCATAATCCTTCATGTCCAACTCTTCTTCCTCCTTCATGCCAAGATTTCCTTCAAAGGGCGATTGCATTGGAATTTTTCCTTTCACTGTCTGTTGAAAGAATAGAGATTCATGGTGTACTGGTGGAGAACTTCCTTCTTGGTGTGGTTGCATGTGCATCGGGTCTGGGGTCCCTTGCAGCATTGTACTGTTCTGAGGTTGCATCTGCACACCAGTTTACAGAGTATATCACATGTTAAGACAAAAACAGAGAAGAAGAATAATGAAATAATGATGAAAATTTACTACAATTTAGTTTCATAAAAGCTCCCTTTATAGTGGTGCTGCATATGTGTGTAAACTATACTGCTATACATTTTACTTCATATCATTTAGAAATCATATGCATGCCAAACTTGAAAAAGCATAAATAACGTACTGATGGGATGGGCATAGAAGCTGACATCGATGCCTTTCTTAATAAATAGTTCTGCCATACAGAAGTAATGTCATTTCATAAACTTGGTATTAGTGATTGTACATGTCAAAGTACTATTTTGACCCAATGACGATTAATAAAAAATGTGGTGCAAATGGTACCAATCTGACAGTATTTTTTGGTGTTGAACAGTGCGTGCTATTTATGTAATTAAGGAGTTATGGGTATAAGATTATTTATACTGGTACAAAACCTCAGTTCAGGCCTAAGAAAAATTACATCTCATTCAAAATTGTGAAGATAAAAACAGAAAGAAATAATAAAATATTGATTTCCAACGCTATTTAAGGCTTGTAGTCACAAATATCAGCACAATATGAAATGGTCAAAAGCTGACAAATAGGGTGCCTTGAATTAAGACTTCTACAATATTAACTGTCAATACTGTCTACGTTTAATTTAATTAAACCAGAAATAATAATTCATCATTTACCTTCCTCTTAGAAACACCAGCGAGAGCCTCCATCAACCGCTTCTCGCAGATATCATACTCATTTTCGGAGATGCGATGCACATTATGTATGTCACCATGAAAGTAACTTGTAGAATGAATGCCAGAATTAAAAATAGTTCTGTTCAGGAAATTGAATTTGTGTATACCTCACAATATAATGCAGATACTAGGAAGATGCAACAAGCAATTGTACAGATACATCTTATTTTTGACACTTACGGCGCAACAGGAAGGAAAATGCCTTTCAGCAGTGTAAGACTTTTAAAGATTCCTTAAAATAAATAATTTGTGTATCCAAAGTATCATATAGCTAGCTATTTATTGTCCAGTAGTTATAAAAGCTGTAATCCTAACCTTGCTAATCTAGTGATGCAACTTTAAGCATCAAAGCAGGGATATTTGGATGGCTGAGGGGATCTACTTCAAACGTTCCATATCAGAAAGGATACAAGTGAATCTCTGTTGTTTGTTTTGCAAGGTTAAAAGAATAAATTTGATTTTGAAAACGTTATCTCTAATGTTGTAAAATTTAAGAAAAGTGAACTTTGATATTGTTTCAAATTAAGTAGTAATTCACCTGATAATATTTTGCAAGCCTTCTAGTTGGTTCTCCAATTTTATCACTTCTTGGTTAAGATCCTGCAAATAGTAGGTTATGTCATAACTAATAAACTACAGTTCATAAATGGCTTGTCCGAAAACAAGCAAAACATCTTTTGCCTTTTAACCATGCCTAGAGAAGTTAGGATTTTTTTTTCTTTGCACTTATTATTTCCCTTTTAATTTTCCATATAAAATAAATTAGGCTTGTAATTAGTAGTGATGAACTGCTTAATTCTAAACTGAAGAGACCATGTGACATGTTTGATTCTATAAAAGTTTACCGACTATGGTTGCACTTTATGTTCAGAGAATTATAACAAGATTTAAGACAACGGGCCAGCAAAGGATCAGACAGGGAACCAATTTACTCCAAGTTTCAACTAATGTTATTTTTTAATGTTAGATTCAACTAATGCTGCCAGGTACAAGAAACAAAATTTGAATTAGACAAATACTTGACATGTATGTACCTGCACCTCATCAGAATCCCCGGTGCCTTCTGACAATTTGGGACTTGAACCTGCTTGAGGATTACTGAATTTTCAAAGCATGTAAATATTAAGTTATGGAAACATAAAAACATTATTTTGTTTATAAAAGGTTTGCAAAATGTGTTCTGCCGTTCAGCAAAATGGATGCGCACAAACGTTCCTTATTTCACAGACACGGGCATCTTGTGTAGCAAAGAGTAGTAGATTAAGCAGGAGAATGACTTGAACCTGGTGCTTCTTGTAGGCATATATATAAGGATTTCTTTCTACTTTACCGTTTTCTTCTTTCATTTATTATTTTTCTCTTTATTGCTTCTACTAGGGATATCTTCTGTGACCCGAATTTGCTACTTTCACAGATTTTCTGTTTGGCTCAACAGTTTTGTCATATGCGTGAGATAATATCAAAGAACATATTATATGTCTTCTCTTTTTATAATTCTTAATTCTTGTAGATTTCATAAAAGGTAAAATTGATTAATTTTGTCATGAATTTGATGACATAAGAATTGATTAATCTTCATAATGCTTTTGTAAATATACCTGGATCCTTGTGCAGCCGCATCTGCATCTTTTTTGAGTTTCATAAGTTGTTGAATCAGGGCCTGCAATGACAGAAGTCTTATATATATAGTTTGGAACCACTCTGCAAAGCTTCTGTGGAAGTTAAAAGAATCCCTTTAAACGTAAAACTCTTTTGTCGGCTGACTCTTCAGGGTAAAATTTTACAAATGATGTTTTGGGGAGAAGGGGTTTTAGAGGGGAATTAACTTGTATGTTTTGTGAAAACAGAGAGGACATTGATCATTTGTTTGTGACTTGTCCTTTTAATTATTAGGCCTTCTTGGCTGCAATTTAATAGGTTCAATAAATGAGGGTGTCAGCTTACAAATAGTACTGTTCAGGATATTTGGAATTTTTATTGATGCAACAGGATATTTGAAATTATTTTAGTACTTGTCCTAGGCATGAAAGGACCTTAGCTCTAACATTTTTTGCAACCTTCTTATGGGTATTTGGAAGGAAAGGAATAGTAAGCATGAAAGGACCTTAGCTCTAATTTTTTTTTGCAGCCTTCTTATGGGTAATTTGGAAGGAAAGGAATAGTAAGGTTTTCACTGATACT
This sequence comes from Rhynchospora pubera, assembly GCA_028095005.1. Lineage (NCBI taxonomy): Eukaryota > Viridiplantae > Streptophyta > Magnoliopsida > Poales > Cyperaceae > Rhynchospora > Rhynchospora pubera. The sequence goes on from CM051461.1 coordinate 42,269,148, forward strand.
GCAGGGGTTATTGTAACTTCCATATGTGCTTCAATTTTTAATCTCTTTATATATTGGACGTAATTTGACTGGTATGGACATTGGTGCAGATTCTGGAGCTACCGGAAATGTTTAGACTTAGTTTTACTTTTGTTAGTAGAAGTCTCCATTAGGCAACATAGCTAGTCACATTTAGTGCGACTTTGGATTGTTTGTATCATGGTTTAAAAACTCGGCGATTCAACTCGGAATCGGCCCGAGTTGACTCGGACTCGGCGCCTACCGAGCCGATTTTTCCCGATTTGGAACGGAAACTAAGTTTTAACCGTCATTAATGGTTTATATCAATGGAGAGAGGTGGTAAGGCGCGGGGAACACCGTCTGAGGTGGCTAAGGGTGGAGATCCGGCGAAACCACGCGGGGAGGCCGAGGGAAGCACCACCGGCCACCATGGGTCTCAGATTCAACCCTTTTTTGAATGAGATAACACGGGAATAAAAAATTTGAAGAAGAAAGGTTCAACTGGATACAGTTGTGATTTCCTTATAGTATTGGACAGCCCAGATTTCATAGTTGTGATAAAAATTAAAAATTTAATGATGTTCTTTCCAAATATTAGTCAAACGGCATGAAAAAACAATAAAATTTCACGCTCTAATAACCTAACTGATATGTTAAGATGGTTTAATGGATGTAGTGTTATAAAAAAAATATTTTTCCATAAAACATGTATGTCATGAAATATGAATTTAATAGTTTTCAAAAATGTATTTCCCAAAAGTGCACGCTCCAATAATTATATTGTTTTCATATTTTAATTATTTTATTAATCATTAAATCTCAACTTAATTGTTTTAACAAATTTATTTCAAACAATTAAAAGTTTATTAACTTATTTTGAATAAATTATTTTTCTATTTTTCATATTTTTTTCTGATTTTTAAAACACTAAAAATGATATTTTAAGAAAATCCGAGTTTTCGATCCGAGTCACCCGAGTTTTTCCGAGTCATCCGATTCGACTCCTGTGACAAACGGTCCGATTCCGAGTTTCAGAACCATGGTTTGTATGACTTTTGCATTTATCAATGCAAGATCTCTCTTTTGGAGAGTCTATTTCTCCAAAAAAAAAAAAAGCATTTATATTATTTGCAAATTTTCGGAATTTCTATATTAACGATCATTCAATTCAAGTCATTTGTGCTTTTGCAAGTTGCAACCATGCATCAAGTTGGTTACAGAGTGTTTCAATAATTCTACAAGGCTACAAGTGGGGTTTGATTGGCACTATCTCGATCTTAGTCAGTACCACAGCTGTGTTATCAGAAGGAGAAATTTTAGGTTTAGAACGTCTAGAAGATCTCTTAAAACATGAGAAAAATACAAATGCGCCAATTATTCCTTTTTCTTCCGTGCAATTAACTTAAAATAAATAACGAATAGAAATTAATGTAATCTGACCTCTTTATTTTGGATGGAAACAGTACTGTAGCCATCACCGAATTAAGATCAAGGACCCAGAGAGAGAGGCACACAAATGGACCAGACAAATGAAATGTTAATTACAAAATGTCAAATATTCATAAAAAGAACAGTGGAATTATCATGATGTTAAAATTATACCTGGTTCCCTTATCTTGGTCAGGTGCCTTTTCTTGTTCTGGGAGCTTAAGATATCTTGCCAGCACATCCTCAATCCTATAACACATTAAAAATCAAAACAGCCCGAAGTGACAAGGACACGTAAAGTAGAGTCACAGAAGAAGGGTTACGAGCTTAACAATTATTGAATGAAGAAAAAGTATTACTGCCACTAATTGATCCAAATATACACACTAATTATGTATAGACCATAAAAACAATATGATTTCTCTGATGTCTCTACAAGTATTATATCACACACACGAAGAAAAGAAAATCTCAACATATAATTATCGTTCAACTACTAATCTAACTCAAATATTATATGAGAAGATACTCTCAATCTCATGGGAAACAAAAGTACAAAAATTGAATGCATCTGCAGTACATTCATCATGAACACCTAAGAACTTATTTTTTTCATCTCTCCCCTCAGAAAAGAAGAATTTTAGTTATGATTTGTGCTTGGAGTTGTGCAACACAAAGGGGCATGCAAAGAAAAATCATGGTTTGACGCATTAATTTATCAGTGAATAGTACCTCCGGCGACCTGAGAAGTGGCTTAACTTGCCAGAAGGGGAGAACATGATGAGGGCAACATCAATATCACATAACACCGAGAGCTCATACGCCTTCTTGATTAGGCCACTGCGTCGTTTCGAGAATGTGACCTGTCGAGTGGTTGTATTTGCTATCTTAGCTATGGGGACCTTAACCCTCCCCATTTATCTCCCTGACTGTTAGAATGTAAACTAGGGTTTAGAAGCATAGGAAAAGGAAGGTACCATGAAAAAGGGAAGAGAGAGAGAGAGAGAGAGAGAGAGAGCATTGGTATATATGTGGATTTGAAGGGGAATGAGAGGAGTGGAGGGTTTCTCGCTGCCAGGTGTAGCATGGGGTACGGTCAGGTCAAACTCCTGCTTGGATCATATAGTCTTCTTCCATAGTATTCGTATTGCATTGTATAAATAGAAGAAAAAATTATATAAATTAGAATCTATCCAATATAAATTTAGTAAACAAGAAAGATACAGTCGTATGGGGTCGGTTTGAGCAATGCGCATATCATGGTCAAATCAGATCAAGCCATGTCAACAACTTACAATCTGTTCTGTACACTTCTACCCAAAAGCAGGGGTCTCGGTTCTTTTGTTGCAATCTTGGCGGAGAGATTTGCGTGGAGAGTTGAATTTGTTGGAGAGGTTCTAGCTAGATGTCTGGACTTACTGAATCAAACTGGATATGGATGTACACAACATATATTTCAGGTTGTTTCTCTTGGTTTCTTAGTATAATTTTCTTAAGAAGTCAAGCTTGAAGTTCTATTTCTTTTAACACAGTTATATGTTCTTTAGAAGAATCATGTCACAGAATTTTTTTGGCAAGTTATTGTGTAGTTTTAATATAATACAATATTCTTTGTCCATTCTAATTTCACTAATTAAAGAAATAGTTCAAATTTTCTACATGGAGTACTAAATGCAATACTTGACTAACTACACAAATGACGACACAAAGGAAGCCCTTAAGCAAGTCTCAAGTCTGTTCCTCTCTACTCTCATTGGAGATTATGACAGAGAATTGCTGAATAATGTTTGATACTTCCTAGCTATCATATACTATAGACGATTTCAGGACAAACGAGCAGGAAAAATTCTGTGCTTTTTAATATTTACGATAAGAAAAAGGTTCTGTGAATATTCATATGGGCTCTATGTATGCTTTGGAGTCTTTGTACTCTGTTCTGGGACGTCTTATTTGAAACATAACACCAACTTTATTTATCTTTATTATTGAGTAATTTTTTCATTTCTATCTAGAGCTATGAAATTAGCTAAGAGGATTGATTTAACTTTAACTCTCTTTTATTAACTAAGTTGGAGGAGTATAAATATACACTCTTTACTCTCACTCTTCCTATTTGGTACACTATCTCATTGGTACACCTTACAACACATATGCATCTCATATTTATAGCCTTTACATATCGGTTATAAGTCATCTCTAGAATACACACTAGCTTTTTTATAAATACATGATTGTACTAAACAATACTAGAAATTTCTACAAATATCAAAATCGTACAAGAGTACAAGACCAATCTAGAAATTGCATTCTTTTCGGCCCTGTTATTTTCATGCTTTCAACTGGGCTTCGTGAAGGCCCAATGGAGCTGCTGCAGTCTTCAACTATCTTTTAAATTGGACAAGTATCTGAAATTAGTATTTGGTCCAATATGTGTGATTCATCTACAGACAGACTACAGACTACAGGTTTGTCTATATATCAGAGGATCGTAAGACTTATTAAAAATTTATTTTATTGTATTGCAAGTATAAATAATGATTTTTATGTTATATTAACCCGATGTAATTCGTTGCGTATATGTTAGAACCCATTGACCACACCGATATATAAAAATTTTATCCAAATTTTGAACAAGAAACTTCCTTTAGCTAGACTGGTATGATATTGATGAAAAATAATACTGGTAAATAAAACTTTCCAGAACTTTTAATTTCGGAGAAATTCGTACATAAATACCCTAGTGGGTCACATTAGGAAAAGCAATTATACAGAAGAATTCTCAAAAGAAAAATAGTCCTTCCTTTAATTTGAGAAATATAACGGAAAGAATGAGCGAACACGGTTACGCAATTAATTGTGAATGAGGGATATAAAAATTATTTATATCAGATAAGTAGATATCAATAAAAACTAGTTTATGTTAAGTATTCTAATTTTAGTCGCACAAAGTTCAATCATGCAAGTTATACAAAAAATCTGAAGATATGCAAGTTCGAAAACCAATGACTTAGTATCATACTCTTTGATAATAAAGACCCTTTTGGTCTATACAAAGAAAATCTATTCTTAGGTAATTTCACTTCAATAATAACCACATAAAGAATGCAGTCCCTTGAATGTTGGTAGGTTAATACAAATGTTCAGATCTTTGTCGTGTTAGAAAGACATTGATTTGTATCGGATTGCACCAAAACCTTGTTTTTCTCAATAATACAACAGTTTGTACAGTGGACAAGGCCAGCAAAGAAAAAATAACGATAGACAAGCATACGATTTTTAGCCCAAAACATTTTCTGTTTAAAGTAAACAATCAGCTTTTGGTCTAGTAATAAAAAACAATAAACTTTTAGTGAAAAGTCGCAGGTTAGTAACCCGATTGGGATCTTTCAAAAACATTTAATTTAAAAATAAGTTGGGTGCTTTGACTCTCAGTTTATATTAAAAAAACACGTGTTTAAAGTTAATCATTGAAGGTTTATTAGTGATACTAACAATACTAACAAGAGGAAGGAAAATGAAATAATTTTTTATTTTAATTCACCACAGTAGGAAAGGAAAATAAACATAACAAAGAGAAACATAATAACATTGAGCATAGCAGAGGAGGAAAACAAAACAGAACAGAGGAGAGCAAGAGCAGATCATCACAGAGAAGGAAACAGATCAGAACAGGGGAAAAAGCAGAACAGAAAGAAGGTATAGATAATGTAGGATTATTATATATATGTGTATGTTTTACCTCGAAGTTATATTTATTTTTTTAATTCCATTTGCTAGAATTGGTTATGCAAATTTTTATATTTTGAATAATTATTCATTACATGTCACTACGGGAAAAAGGACCTTCTGTAACGGCACTTCTGTAACGGTTATTTCAATAACCGTTACAGAATAGTGAGGCATTAGGCGGGAAAATTGGCGCCACAAATCTGTAACGGTTATTATGAAACAACCGTAATAACATTTCCGTCATGGTCAGGGAAAAAAATGCATCAACCTTCTGTAACGGTTGTTGGATAATAACCGTTACAGATTTATTATATTCTGTAACGGTTATTATCCAACAACCGTTACATAGAGGCAAATAATTTTGTTTTTATTTTTTTAGTGATTCTGTAACGGTTATTAGGAAATAACCGTTACAGAATGGTTATGTATAAATAAAATATCATCCTCACTCATCTAACTCTCAGTCGCGCGCACTTTTCAACATTCAAACGGATCAGAAGTTCAAAGTATATTTTTATGAACTCCTCTTTATTTAAATTATTTTGCATTTCGTTAATAATTTGCATATATATAGGCATGAATTTCGTGTTGTCATATAGTAAACGTCATCAAGTAGTAGCTAGCAATAATACACAGATCAGGTGAGAAAAGGAAGAGAGTGAAGGCAAAGTAAAGAAGAATGCTCTTTGTTGATATTCCAAGAAGAAAATTTAAGGATTACAGCCATAAAGCATACAGAGCTAAACAAAAAATTTAAGGATTAGAGAAGAAGCACTTAGAACTGCTGTACATTAAAGGAGGCATTAATAGCATTAAAGAACCAAGGCAGAAAACTTGAAGAGGCAATAGCTAAAAATGGATCACCAGTAGCACAATGTACTGGCAAGGAAACACCAGAAGCTGATCCAGTAGGAGGAGCAACAGAAGCTGATTCAGTAGAAGTTGAATCGGTGTCAGTCAATGGTGGTGGAGGAGGTGGAGGAGGCACCCAAGGCCTGCCGGGGCCTACAAAAGGTGGTTCAGTGGGCCCTCCAACTTGTTCAAAACCTTCAATATGTACTCTAGCTCTTGCAGCTCGAGGGTCTGCAGAGATAACCAAATGATGAGGGATCTCTGAGGGATGAGCTCCTTTAATAAGCAAACGCAAATGAAGGAAGATCCCATCAGAGAAGTGAGGAGCAGTGAAAATTGGATAACCAAACCCAGACACCAGCATGTTAATGGCACTTCTATTCCAGAGATGAAGAGGGGGACCAGTAATTCTGATTCTGGTACGATAAAGAGGAGGTTCATAAACTGTACCAGCACGCTCAGTCCACCTTGTTAGGACCAATCTAACATTCTGCAGGTAAATGACACCTAGGCTGCAGATTTCATTCCTGACCCCTTGATTTGGGCAAACCAGAAGAAAATCTCCAGAGGTTGGGTGCACTGGAGAGAGACGATACTGGTGAACTGCAAAACCAAACTGACGTGCAAGTCTGAATCCCAAGCGGTGCTCAAGATCAGGCGGAAGTAATCCTTCTGCTTGGAATGTAACAATCGCCGCTCTGTGCAGAACTTCATTTTCAGGGTCATGATCTTGTATAGGAGAGTAAAACACATTTAAATGATCAGGTCTGAGATCTTCAAACTCAGCAGCACTGTTCATAGGCACAAATTGCCAATCATGAAGGTTTGCCATATCTGAAGAAAGAACTAAAAAGGAGGAGAAGTGGAAGAGGCAGCAAGAGGGGATTGAGTATTAATAGATGGGGGAGGGAGAGGAGAAGGCAAAGAGATTAAAGGAAGAATTGAAGAAGTTCTCTGACAATTATGACCAAATTTAAGACAAACCAAGCACCTCTTCGTAAGACTACAACTTGATTCAGGTGTTCTAATATTGAGATTCTGATATTGATGATTCAGGTACGTTCTGACCAAATTTAAGACAAACCAAGCACTTCTATCTAAGCTATTAATGATATTGAGATTCTGATATTGTACGATTCTGATATTGAGATTCTGATTTGATTGATACTTGTGAGGCAAACTAAATACTTTGTTTATTGTTTGTGTAATATGCATGATTATATATATGTTTGATATATGTGTGATATGCTGCATGTGTTTAATGTAAATTGGGTACCAATCTGGTACCAATTCGGCTAGCAAATTGGGCTAGCCAATCAAACAGGCGAAACACAAAAAAAAGGACCTTCTGTAACGGTTATTAAGGAATAACCGTTACAGAATATTATAATTTCATTTTTTTTATTATAAACATTATCTGTATCGGTTATTACCTAATAACCGTTACAGAATATTATAATTTCATTTTTTTTATTATAAACATTATCTATATCGGTTATTACCTAATAACTGTTACAGAATATTATAATTTCATTTTTTTTATTATAAACATTATCTGTATCGGTTATTACCTAATAACCGTTACAGAAGCCAGTCTTCTGTAACGGTATGTTTAAATAACCGTTACAGAAAGGTTATGTATTTAGGTTAAGTCTTCCCAGCCGCATTCCTTTCTCTCTTCTTTTCATTTTATTCAAAGAAATACCTCTCTTATCCCTTCTGTTTCACTCCAAAAAATAGCAAAAAAATTATAAAAATTCTGAAAAAAAAAGAACAAGAAGGAGAGCAGATTTGAGGTAAAAAACAAAAAATTTGAATCGTATTTTTTCATATTTTTTCCTTATTTATTTCGGTTTTTTCATGAGAACGAGAGCAGATTCAACGGATCGATCGAAAGAACGAGAAGGAGAGCAGATTCAACGGATCGATCGAAAGAACGAGAAGGAGAGCAGATTCAACGGATCGATCGAAAGAACGACAAGGAGAAGGAGAGCAGATTCAACGAATCGATCGATCGAAAACTGGATAATTTTATATTTCTTCGGTACTTTCATAAACTCCTTTTTTTTCATATATATGCGATTTAGGGTTAACTGCTTTTTTTCCTTTTGCTTTTAAGTTGTAATTGACAAATAATTGAGCTAAATAATTGAGCTAAATTACGGTTGACAAACAATGCAATTTACATAGGCTGACAAACAATGCTATGGTCAATAGTGTCTGCCAATTGCATACCAGAGGTGTACATGAAGGAATTTTGTGTGTTAAGTTTTGAATTTATCCTTGCATATGTACTATTGACCTCTGGTATGCGCATGAATCAAATTGCCTGTTGGCCACAAATGTCAAATGTCAATAGAAACCTTTCTACTCAACAGCAATTTATATTGTTTCAAGCTTGATTCTGTATCTAAACATCACACAATTCACACAATTCTTGCCATTAACAGTACAGTACAACAATAAATAACTGAGAAGTAAAAAAAAAAAGGGCAGCATCTAGGTAGAGGATGTGTCATCAGTGGAGCCATTGCTCTTCTTTGCTGCTTCCTGCTTCTTTGCCAAATCCATGAAGGTTTTTTCCATGTCTGTTTTCAAGTCAGTGCAATTATTGAAAAAGTTAAATGTATATTTATGTAGAGCTATTCTCTAAACTAGAATTTATGTAGAGCTATTCTCTAAACTAGGATTTATGTATTCTCTAAACTAAGGAAGTTATTTAGGGCTTTTGAACATATTGTCTAGAAAGAAGCTATTCTCTAAGCTATTTAGGACTTCTGCACATATTGTTACTAGAAAGAAATATAGAGTTACCTTCTGTGGAGAATGACATCTTGCTGGGCTCCTCTGAGGGTGTCTTCATGAGTTCATCGACTGATTGGTCCTCAGTAGGGGTTGTATTGTCACTCTCTGTGTCAGTTTTTTCATCCTCATCAGTATCAGTCTCCTGAGAGCTTAGGTTGAACCCAGAGGGTACACTGGGCCCACTGGTGTGCCCTGGGCCCTCATGTTGAGCTCTGTGGCTCTCTTTCCTAGCCTGTTTCATCTCCTTCCTGAACTGTGCCTCAAGATCTTCTTGTACTCCTTTTCCTTTAGAACTAGAGCTTGTAGGTTTGATTACCCTGGTGTCTCCAATGAGAACTCCTGTCTCCTTAGTTCTGCTTCCTCCCTTGATTTGTGATCTAGTAATCATTGAGGGGATGACCTCATCTATCTTCCTTTTTTTTGCTTGAGTATTATTGGGGGTTGTGGTTTTTGCAGCCTTTTTCTTTGCTTTTCTCTTGCTCTGTCGCATGATTGTAGTACTGCCAGAATCAACCCTATCAGGTGGATTGATACTTTGCAGTCTTGCCTCATCAGCAGGGGACCATTCAATCCTAGGCAAAGCTTTGATGTATTCATGACGTGGGTTTCTGATTTGTGGTTCCTCAACTACGTACTGAACCCGAAGTAGGTCAATTTTTCCATTTCTTCTGTGTAATTCAAATGCACGAGAGGCTGGTATTCTATCCCTATGTTCAACCAATACTTCTACTCTAGCAAATCTGGCATCTATACCCATGTATGTTGGTGCATCAGCATGTAAAACTGTACCAAAAGGGAAAAAGATGTTTGCTCCATACCATGAGCACCATCCAAATGGAAGATCAGCAATTCTTACCCATAGCCTCACACTGTCTGCTCTGGGGTCTAGTTCCCTTGGAGGATCAATGAGGATGGGAAATGGCCGCCTCATGTTGTTTCCATATGTGATTTCAATAGTGCCTTTTCTAAACATCTCATCGCGCCATTGCTCAGAGGGGCCGATGATGAGAAATCGGTTTTCTAGGAGTGTTGTCACTCTGTGTTGTCCTGCAGGGAGGCGTCTTCTCATCTCTATCATGACATCAAGCAAAGTTACACCTTCCATGGTTTGGATGACAATGGATTTGGTGATCTCTGCACTGGCCGGAGCAGTGATGTCGTCTTCATCAACTCTGATGGGATCAAGGTTTTCCATGGTTGGTTTTTGAGTAGAGAGATAGGAGGGAGAAGTGAGAAATTAGTTTGAAACTGAAAAGGCGTGGGGTTCTACAGTTTGGTCATTTATAGTACAAATGAGTTTGAAACTGAAAATATGAAGAGTTGCGTGCTTTAATTTTTGAATTGTTAATCATATGAAGAGTTGCGTGCTTTAATGAGTGTTCAGATAAGCATCTCTTGGAGTACTGGATTGTAACAGTATGCTGCATGTGTTATCTAATGTAAATTGGGTACCAATTTGGTACCAATTCGGCTAGCAAATTGGGCTAGCCAAATCAAAAAAACGAAACAAAAAAAAGGACCTTCTGTAACGGTTATTAAGGAATAACCGTTACAGAATATTATAATTTCATTTTTTTTTATTATAAACATTATCTGTAACGGTTATTAGAGAATAACCGTTACACATGTTCTCCAAAAAGCTGTACCAGATTTCCCTTGCATAATACTATAACGGTTATTAGATAATAACCGTTACAGAAGATTGGCTACTGTAACGGTTATTGTCTAATAACCGTTATAGATCTGTAACGGTTATTAGACATTCTGTAACGAGGGCTACAGTAACGTTTCATATACCGTTACAGAAGTCTTTTATTAACCGTTACAGAAGCCAAAATTTCGCGTAGTGTGTCTGTTATCTTACTAAAAGTTATACAGCATTGACTGACATCTAGTGTTTTCCAAACCGACACGACAAGATCGTATTAGTACAACATGTGTGCTTGTTGACACGGCATGACACGATACAAGTACATAATTGACATGATACTATCGTATTATCGTGTAGAGATATTAGAAAGTTTGACATGATTCAACAAGACACGATTCGACATGCAACACGACACTAATTTAATCATTACTATTGATTATTTAAACAAAAATTAATAATTTAAGTTCAATTTATAATACTACATCATATTATTTACCATCATTTGACTCGTATTTTTCTTACCTGATTATTATTTTTCGAAAAATATTAATAAAAATTTAAAACTCAACAAATAATTAATTACTACATTTTAGTAAAAGTTTTTTTTCCTTTACTTCTATTTTTTAACTTTAAAAATAATAAAACAATCTGACACGACTGACACAACGTGTCAACACGACACGACACGATGTGTCAATCATATCGTGCTGGTTCATTTCACCATTTAACACAACATGATTAAAAATATAATTTGTGACAACAAGACACGATATGAGACTCCAATATGATTGTGTTCGACATACACAACACGACACACACGATTGGAGAATCCTACTAACACCTGCATTGAGGGGTTCACAGTCACAGGAAGATGAATTATGAGCAGAGGAGACGGTTTGTCGCTGGTGCCGCCTAATTTTCTCTTCGGATAGTTTTTTTGGGTGCACTCAGGCGTGGAGATGGCATTTTGTAGGCAATATTCACATTTTTTTCTACATTAAGTACTTAGGTGAATAAAAAAAATTAAAGTTTTTATCTTTACAATTATAGAGTTTTCCTAATAACACGCCTCTTCTAATTGATTTAAATATTTAATTTTTAATCAAAATAAATGCATGTCATATATATTAACTGTTTTAGCATTCAAACATTATGGTGAAACATCCTATAATACGCAGTCTATTTGAATAATCAACAAAGATATTGCTAAATTTGTATGGATATGAACACTAATTTATTTTTTATTTTTTTTAAATTATCAACAATAATTGGAAATAATTTTGAGGGTTACAATATGAAAGAATAATAGTTCTTTGTAAAAAAAAAAAAGCTAATTCGGAAATCTAATCCGCTACCAAAAAATGTTTAGTTTTTTTTTCAAAATAAGGGAATCCATATGTGAACCCAATGGAAGAACGCTATTTTAACCCAAACAGCAAACATCAGACTCGACCCGATGAACCAAATGTAGCAACTGCCCAAGATCCTCCATTGGTGGATCCGGTGCTCTTTTTTTCGCCGTTCTCTGCTTTCTTGAACAAGAAAGCAATGTTTTGCAAACCGGACTGGCCACTGAACCGGATAGTCTACTGGGTGGACCGGTTTACTGATTTAACCGTAGTTGAACCGGATTTTTTTCCGGTTAAACCAGGAACGGACAGGCCTCCGATTCGCGGTTGAACCGGCCGGTCCGATTTTCAAAATATTGCTAGAAAGGTTTAATGGATTGGTATTATGGTATAGAGAGAAAAAGAGGGAATAATTAATATCCTACATTAATTATGTATTGCTTGACTAATAAGGAAAAAGGAAAAAAAAAATGCTACGCTAGAACTAAAAAAAAAAAGCTAATTGTGTAGTTGAGTTCGTTTCTAGCTAAGGTGAAATGTCTTAATATCCTCTGTTGGCATGTTGAACGGATTAGCACCATCTTCAAATGATTGCTACAAAAAAAAAAATAAATAAATGACGACAAATGAAATTGACTTGTTTGTAACTTTACCTTTCACGGGAGATTCGGAGGGAATTAAATTGTGAGCTACAATATCTTAAGATTAGAGTAAAAAAATGTATTGATGGACCAACAATGTTATTTTATTTTAATATTTAATTACAAAATAATTACTATAAGCCTTTTTCCGTGCAAAGGTATTATGATCTTAAGTTCTTAATTCATAATATGATCATCTCACATTCTATTTTGTAATTGTAATTTAATTGCCTTTTTCCTAGGCAGACAGGACCAGAGAGGTTTTAATAGGAAAAATTCGCTTGCTCTTCAAATCTCTTCAATCATTATAATTTTCATACTATAAACTTTCCTTTTAATTCAAGCCAAAAAAAAAAAAATATATATTCAATACATTAAAATTGTTTTTGTACCTGAAACAGAGGGTACTGCTCGGTATTGTGAAAAGAAGGGGCGCTGGTAGTTGTGGTAGGAGTTGTCCATATCTGATCCCATGCATTGATTTGAGTGCTCTGGTAACCGCCAAATGCAGATTCCATCGGATGTGCTATTATTTCTTCTGCTCCATTATTGAAGAACGGAGTTTCACTGACAAATAAGAACACGGCATAGTTTAAATTTTGCCAGATTTGAAGTAAAATTAGTACCATTTTGAGGGGACGTCCTAAGGTTTCAATATTTTTTTTTTTAATGTGATTACATATTTATTATGAAGTAACTGAGTAGTGGTCATCAGTTAGAACCATAAAAAAATTGGGATTGAAGTGTTACTTAAACATGGGGCAAATTAGAGCAAATTGTTTTATATTGTTTTTTTTTTCCCCCCCTCAAAGAGAAGAATCTCTAGCTTTAACAATGGTCTGGAGCAAACATTTTTTATTTCACAGGACGATTCTTAAACTTTCAGAAAATTAAAATTGACATGCATCCAATATATACTTATTGCAAACTCAAATTTATTTCATAAATATTACGACAGTTAAATTGATTATTTTGAAAGTTACTTGAGATATTGCGATGGTGGATGTTCCATGTTGCTATAACTCTCATAATTATTCATGTCCAACACTTCTTCCTCCTTCATGCCAAGATTTCCTTCGAATGACGGTTGCATTGGGATTTTTCCTTTTCTTGTTTGTTTAAAGAGTAAAGTATCATGGAGTACTGGTGGAGAACTTCCTTCTTGGTATGGCTGCATGTGCACCAGGCCTGGGGTTGCTTGCAGCATTATATTGTGCTGAGGTTGCATCTAAACACCATTTTAGGGAATGTATCAAATGTTTTACCCAAAAAAGAAAAAGAATTGATGAAAATTTTCCTACAGTTTGGTACCATATGAGCACCCTTTGTAGTTGTGCTACAGCCGTGTGTACAACTGCATATGTGTGTGTATTACATATAACTTCATATCACACTGCGAAATAGTATATGCTAAATTTGGAAAACATAGAAAACATACTGATGGAAAAGGCATGGAAGCTGATGTCGATGCATTTCTTAATAATTCGTTCTGCCATACGGAAGTAATGCCATTTCGTTAGCTTGCACTAGTGAGTACACATGTCAAAATAATTATTTGAAATTTTGAACCCAATTAAGCTGGGTCGTTTGGTCTAGTGGTTTTGCTCTATTCCGCCAACCAAGTGGTCCTTGGTTCTATTCTGAAAGTACTTATTTGCTTAGAACAATGCACACGGTATCATATATATAGAGGGCTATGAATCGTGCTCAAAACTTTTATATCTGGCTCAAAATAACCGATTCAAACCGTCTAATACGATCTCTCTATTCAAAATTTAAGTATTTTTTTTAAAAATTTTAGAAAATCGTTAATCTAATTAGTTTTGAACCGTTTAAAAACAACAGCTTTTAAAAATCCGAAAAAAAATATTTAAAATTTTTTAAAAAATATATAAAATTTGGTCTGCATGGAGATTCAATATGGAGATCGTATTGGACGGTTTGAATCGGTCATTTTGAACTAGATCTAGGAGTTTTTGAGCACGACTCACCATAACAAAACCATATATATCTATAGAGAGAATGACTAAAGCGTCATCGATGGCACGTGCCATCAATTTTCTATCGACTCATTTTTCAAAATTCAAAAGTCAAACGGTTGATCCAAACCGTTAAAATGATCAAAATATTGAAATACCTTTGGAGACCAAATTTTACATTTTTTTCGAATTTTTTTTGCTATTTATTATGATATTTTCAAATTAGAGGGCCTGAAATACTCTAATCATAATGTTTTTAAAAATATAATAATAAATAGAAAAAAATTCAAAAAAATTTAAAATTTGGTCTCCAAAGATATTTCAATATGAAGAACAAATTAAACGATTCGGATTGACCATTTGAATTTTGGATCTCGAAAAATGACTTGATGGCACGAGACCCTCTATGCTATCGATGACACGTTAGCCATTCTCTCATAATATATATATATAGGACTGTCAATGGTATCCTTTTAACAGTTTACCCTATCTGTATCGTATTCGATAAGACGGGTATGGGTAAGGTTTTATTTTCGTTAAGTTATCGGATATGGGTATGGGTAAAAAAAATTTCGTTAATTTAGTGGGTAAGGGTATGGGTAATGCTATTTCGTACCCTTTATTTACCCGTACCGTTATATATATAATATATAATTTATAATATTTATCATAATGAGAAAATATATGATTAGAATATTCAGTTAATATGTTAATAACTAATATGACAATTAGATTGTTACATTTGAGGCAAGTACATTAATAATTTTTATTTCTTTTCACTTTTCACGCATCACAGAAAATAAATTTCGAAATATCATTTCTCAAGATTGGTTGAGAGGTATGACAGTGATATGTATATTTTTCCCAAATTTATCATATGAGAATTTATTCAACTATATAAATAATATTCTGAACTTGCTATGTTTTCGGAGCTACTGAAGATGGAGCACTTAAATCATTATCAAATCTATTTGCATTGATGAACAAATTGATTTGCACTCAATTTCATTTGATATTGTATAATTATTAATTAGTTATATATATATATATTTTTTGTGATAATTGACATGAGAAGATATTATATGATTTTATTATAATTAAAGTATTATTCAATGTTGCAGTTTAGCAATATATTTATTTGATATTATTTATTTATTCATATTGTACAATTTTTTATTTAATTATTATCATTATTATTAGTTTTCTACCGTTATTCTACCCTTATCGTTAATTCATAATGGGTAAGGATAGGGTACGGGTAAGTCAATTTTTAATGGGTACGGGTAGGGTACGGGTAAAGAAAAATTTAACGGATATGGATAACGAAAATGTCTCTACCGTACCCTACTCTACCCATTGACAGCCCTATAATATATAGAGAATGGATATAGAACACTTATGTGTACGGATTGTCTCCGTACACATAAGTCGTTTTTCAAGATCCAAAATTCAAACGGTCAATCCGAACCATTCAAGTTGTTCTCCATATTGAAAAATCCATATAAACCAAATTTTACATTTTTTCAAATTTTTTTTACTATTTATTATGATATTTTCAAATTGGAAGGTCTGAAATGCTCCAATTGTAGTGTTTTTTGAAAATATCATAATAAATAGCAAAAAAAAATCGAAAAAATGTAAAATTTGGTCTATCTAGGATTTTCAATATGGAGAACAAGTTCAACAGTTTGAATTGAACGTTTGAACTTTGGATCTTGAAAAACGACTCATGTGTACGGAGACGATCCGTACACATGAGTGTATTTTATCCATTATATATATATATATATATATATATATATATATATATATATATATAGTTACGGACATAATAAGATTATCAATACTGGTGCAAAACGTCAGTTCACGAAAGAAATATAGATTTCTTGTGTAAATATTAAATAGGGTGCCTTGAATTAAAACATCTACCAGGAACTGTCAACACTGTATTTGTTTTAATGAATTAACAAAAGCAACGAAAATATCATCATTTACCTTCCTCGCAGAAATATAACCGAGAAGCTCTATCAGATGCTTCTCACGCTTATCATAATCACTTCGGGAGTTGACATGAACATTTTTTGTGTCACCTTGAAACAACCTTATAGAATAAAAACTGGCATTAAATACAGTTCTCTTATAAAAAATTAGATTTGTACAAATTTCTAAAGAAGATGCATATATGGAGAAATAAAATGATCAGAATACATCTAAATTTTTTTTTAATTTATCAATGAAACTTGAAGGGAAGTGTCACTGAACTAAAGATCAAGATTTATTAAAACCTTGTCCAAGACTTTTGAAATTCATTCCTTAAAATTTAAAATTAGTGTATCCTAAGTATCATATGCTATTGTGTTGTCCAATAGTAAATTAATCTATTAGCTAGTCATGCCTATTTTAGTAATCTAACTGTAAGCAATGAACAAGTTAATTAATTTAAAGAAAAAACAATTAAAATTAGGATATTTGGAAAGCTGAGGGGCTATACTACAGAAATGTTTTTATTGAACAGGACAAGAGTGATGTCTGTTCTCTTTTGCAAGATCAAAAGCTGATGTTTAAAAACGTTGTGTATAACATTGTAAATTTAATGAAATGTGAACTTTATTTTGTTTTAACTGAAGTGCTAATCACCAGATAAGTTTTTGCAACTCTTCTAATTCACGCTCCAATTTCATCACCTCTACATTAAGTTCCTGCAAATATATAGTAGTCCATGTCACAACAAATAAGCTGTAATTAAATATATGACTTGTCTGAAACATGCAAGCATGCCTAGAAAATTTGTAGTTGGACTTTTCTTTGCATTTCCTTTTTCCCTCTTAATTTAATATTTAAATTGAATTAGGCTTTTAGCACCGATGAACTGCTTTTTCCTAGAGTAAAGAGACCTTGAGATGTGTTCAATTCTGAAAAAGCTTACGAAACTCTGGTTGCGGTTGAAGTTAATCGAATAACAGGTTTTAAGACTATGGGGAAGAGAAATATGAAATGTGAGATCCAACCTATTCCTCTCAGTGTCAGTTAATGATTCCACGTACAAGAAATAGTATATTGAATCAAGCAATTCAGATAGGATATTTGACATTTACCTGCACCTCAGCATCCTCAGTGCTTTCTGACAAACTGGGACTTGCACCTGCTTCAGGATTACTGAATTTCCAAAAGTATGCAAATATTAAACGCTGGTAGCATATTGTATCCTTTATATATTTATAATAATAGAAACAATCAAATAGATTTGAACAAAAGAGAGAAAGGTTGAAGTATTCTGCTGTTCAGCAAAAAATGATGCTTTCAAACTTTCTTATTATACATACATGAACATTTTTTTTATTGAAGGTGCCATTATAAGAGTAGAATCAGCTGGGGCATGAATTGAACTCTTGGTGCTTCTATATTTGGATTTAGGACCAGTAATACCTGTATGGCTAGATATTGGACTTATTGAAGAACTTCTCTTTCATTTTTTTTTTCACTAATAATATTTTCTCATTATTGCTTCTACTTGGAGCATCTTTCATAACCCGAATATTTTACTTCTAAACTACAAAGCCTTATTGTATCTTGCTACTTACGGCCCACATGATCATCCAATTATAATTTAATCTTGCTGCAGATAATTTTTTTCTGTAAAAAATTACAAGAAAATTGTGATTTATAATCGTTGAACAAACAACGGCATCAACTTTTACACTTGGCGAAAGCAGAGGAATCCTAATGTAATTCGTAATTGTATCGCCAGCAATGTTTTGAAAAACGGACGGTCATATAAGATCCGGTCACGCGGTTACATATAACTCCATTCTTTTAATATTGTTTTTTTCCTTGTTAAGTTATTTTCTTTATCGAATTTGTTATTTTATAGAAAATCTTTCCAATATTATCTTCCTTATATAATTAGGAATTTTCTTCAATGTTAATTTATGACATAATCGACTGAAATTGCATGCATCGTGTTTAGCATTGACTGTTGAAAGAAAAAGAAATTAAGAAAGGGATTGTCCTTTCCAGCTTACACATGCAAAAAATACAAAATCCTATTTGCAGATGACCCCCAGAATTAATTTACTGGGTGTTGTTACCAGAATATAGTATGCCTAAAAATGACGATTCAATTGAAGCATCATTTTATTATACGATATCGTCATTCCATATATTGAATCATCTCCTCATTCCAAAACTCTCATGAATTATCCAGCGTCCTCATTAATAGAAAATCGAAAGAATGAGAGGATGAGCATAATTATCGAGCGCCTCATTAATTATTCGATGCTCATTTCTTACCATCGAATCCTGTCATACGGTACGTACGCACCCATCTAGTGTTTAAGCTTAATTAGCAAAATTGCATATATTAACTAGAACAATTACGTATGTTAACTAGAACAATTAGGTTTATTAACCAGCACAATTAGATATATAAACCTAATTATTCTAGTTCATACACTTAATTGTTTTATTTTTTATTCATATACCTAATTATTCTACTTAATATATTTAATTATTCTAGTTGGTAAATCTAATTGTGCTAGTTAGTAAACCCAGTTGTGTTCTAGTTGAGAGAGGGGTCAGCGACAGAAGGATGGGGAAGGGGATGAGAACAGTGCAGGCGCTGGATGGGGTGGATACAAGGAAGAAGGGAAGAAAGAAAGAAAAATGGGATGAGGCTGGATTAGTTGCAGATAACATTCCAAAAATGAAAATGTGTTTTCCAGAAATAATGAGATGATTCTTATCTACCCCGTTTTATTATATTCTACCATTATACATATCTTATCTGAAACTTATAAAGATAAGAGAAACGCTGGAGCAAATTAATATAATTTGTCAATTACCAATGAGTGATTTTGTGAACGTTTTTATTAGCCATTATTTTTTACAACATTAGCGAGAATATAACTAGCATTGGGTCAATTTTAATTTATTTTAATTAAATAATTAGAAAAAGTAGATCGACAAATTACAAACAACGTTAACAATAAAGAGAAATAATTTAGTGGATTAATATGTTAAACCCGTCACATACAAATCACCAGTGGTGGAGTCGCATATATTGAAAAGTGGGCAATTGTCCTCCTATAAATTTCAAATAACCTAAAAAAAAAATTTATATTTACATATTATTGTATGTGATTTATTCAATTTGTTCCTGATAGGACGTTTTCATATATTGGTTTTGACCTAAATTGGAGTCAAATTATGATTGATTTTAAGTAAATTTAACTTAGTTTTATCTATGTTTATTAGTTTTTAGGTACTGCCATGTTCTTTTGTGTTTTATAGGACAATCATTAGATGTAGCTCCAAATCTGCACAAATCAACACTGATTGTGTGACTCGACTAAGTGCTTCGCGGGATGGATTAGACAGACATAAGACCATCTAGACAAGAAAAGACCAGGAGACGTCTTGAAGTATCTTAAGCGAGTAGATCACACTAGTGAGCGGGCCACTAGAGAAGTTTCTAACGGTCTCCACGATCAGACGGTTAATTTGACAATCTTTCCTACACTAACTTCTACCACGATCTAACCCACTTCTAAAGCATTTAACTATCTTCTACAGTTATTTCGATGACTATAAAAGGAGGGGAGCATCAAGAGTTCAATGTTCTCAATTTTATAGAGAAGTCACGCCTAAGCAGAAGAGGAGTTGAGCAGCCCTTGTCTTCAGCCCACTGGACCAGGAGCCAAGCGAGTCGCTTAGTCCATGCCACAACAGACAAATAAAGGAATTCAACTCTGATTTATTGTAATCTCTCATTAATTCTTGTTTGGTTTTGCAATGATGATTGATACTTTGTTGTTTATTGTTATAATGATCATACTTGAGTAGTTTGATTAGGGTCTATGGTTGAAAAATTGATACTTGATTTAGTTTGCATGATTATTTAGTTTCATGCTTTGTTTATTGAGTTTTATAACTTGTGCTTTATTCATTATTGATATACTTAAATTGTTTGAGTAGATTTGGTATTTTTCTGTCAAGATTAGGCCAACCTTGAATGCTAGGAAGTTCAACCCAATTAAACTTAGATTAATTTAAGTATATCAATACCAATAGAGGTTCAATAGTTCGAAAAATGAGATCTAGATCATAAGCCAGAAATGGAGATCTATTCTTGACAGATAAAAATTGAGGAAAATTTTAGATCCAAGAAATAGACTTGTTTAGTTTAAGCCAAAGAACGAAAGTTGAAACTTATATTAGATAAGAGTTTAAATGATTTGATTAGAATAACTTGACCTATCGAAAAAAAGAATTTTAAGAAAGTTAATTAAGTCATTTAACTGCTCAAGATATAAGAGCATATATATATATATGTTTGTCTCTTTTTATAATGCTTATAAATTTCAACAAGTGATATTATGGTAATGTAAAAAGGATTAGGTTTGTGATTTTTGTCAGGTACTGATGATATGCATGCAAGATCTTCAAAATGCATCTGTAAACATACCTGGCTCCTCTTGCAGCCGCGTCTGCCTTTCTTCTCATATCTACAAGTGATGCAATCAGAGACTGCATTCAAAGAATTAAATGTCTTTTATGAGATGGAATAATTACATTTTATGGTATTACTTTATTAACGATCTTTTAAGTCATTATTTCTGATTTAACCGTGCATCTAGTTGGTTATAAAGTATTTCAATAATCTAACAACAGGGGACGATTTGGACTGTCATGAGCTTAAAGCCTTAAACAATTGCCGCGTGTTAGGTTTAGCACTAACAGGATGTCTATGTAAACATTAGAAATATGCATAGTGCATTCCCCAATTTGATTCAATCTTTTTTCTTTAATACAATTAAATGTAAGAGAATTGAGGAACACAAAATGAAGAAATCTTACCTCTTTGTTTTGGATGGAAACAGTACTGTTGCCATTGCCAAATTAAGATCATCAAAGGCCCAGAGACACAAAAATAGACCAGATTATGAAACGTTAAACTTTCTTGAAGAAAAAGCAGTGGAATTATGATGAAGAATATTAAAATCATACCTGGTTCCCTTATCTTGTTCTGAAGGTGCCTTTTCTTGCTCTGGGAGCTTAAGATATCTTATTAGCACATCCTCAATCCTAGCATACACAACAAATTAAAACTAAATCTCTAGCTAGTGACAAGGATACATATCACGGAGCCGCAAAAGAAGGGTTACAATTAGTTATTATACATATTACTGACACTAATTTATTGTTTTTTTCTGTTGAAATTGGTTTGGCTTTGACAATCCAACAATTTATATTAAGGAAAATGTGAAAAGAACTACCCTCTTCTTGATTCTAATTTCTAACTAAAGGACCACTTAGTTGACAGAAATACACCAAGCCAATGGACCGAACATGCCCGTGTGGTGACTTTTATCAAATATACAGACATAAGTGTACATGCTAAAACACTATTTCTCAACACAGCAAAGTATCCTGCGACTGCCAAGCTAACTAAAATACTAAATGGTTATATTATTTGACATTTAATGTTATTTAAAAGTACAAAAATCGAAAAATATCTATAATATAGCATGAACATCTATAAAAAAACTTAATGTTTTTGTACGTGCCCTCAGAAAAAGAGAATTCTATTGAGGGATTTGTACTTGTGTGCAAAAGAACAGGGTATAAGAAATGACAAAAATCATGATTTGAGGCATTTATATTGGTACCTCCGTCGACCTGAGAAATGGCTCAGCTTGCCAGAAGGGGAGAACATGATGAGCGCAACATCAATATCACATAAAACCGAGAGTTCATAAGCCTTTTTGATGAGGCCACTGCGTCGCTTCGAGAAGGTAACCTGGCGAGTGGTTGTGTTTTCGATCTTTTTTATGGCGACCTTAACCCTCCCCATATCTCTCCGACTGTAAGAACTCAAACTAGGGTTTATGGAAGCTCCGATGATAAAGGGAAGATAGAGAGTGAGAGAGAACGAGCGATCGATCGGTTGGTATATATGAGGATTTGTTGGAGAAATGTGAGGAGTTGATGCCTCACGCTGCCAGGTGTGGTAGGAGGTCGTTCAGGTCAAACTGTTGCTTGGATCATTGCCTTCTTCCATGGCATTCGTATTGTATTTATATATAAATAGAATTAAAATAATATTAATTAGAATTTATCCGATCATATAGTTTTAAATTTAGAAAACAAATAAAGAATTAAAGATACACCCATATGAGTTCGGTTTGGTCTATATGAAGGTCCAAATCGAATCATGCCACGTCACTAACTTACCTGGGGTTCCGGTTCATTTGCTTGGATCATTGCCTGTTAATTTACGCAGAGAGTTGAATTAATTGGAGATTTCTGGTAGGTCTCTGGGTTTATACTAAATTAAAAAAGATAAGCTATGTATACAACATATATTTATTGGTTATATTTATTTGTGGAGTTTGGAAACGGTCAAAGCGATTTGATCGTCAAATCACTCTGTCACAAAAGTTTAAATAGCGGATAGTGGGTTCATAGAGGACAACCTCAATTCATAGCGGATAGCAGTCATTCAACGGCCACTATAGAATCATAGTAGTCATATACAAATATACTTGTTTATTACATTATATACATATTTTAATTAAAAATTAAATATCATAATACATTATATGTTTTATATAATAGTTTAATTTAAGAGATGAGCTAAAATCAGCCACGACTGACAAATGCAACCGTCAGCTACGATCAAATTTTAATTTTCGAGATTCTAACAGTCGATCTGAATCGTTCAATGTGTTCTTCATATTGAAATCTCATTGGAGACCAAATTTTACATTTTTCTGATTTTATTTACTATTTTTTTATATTTTTTAAAATCATAGTTATTGAAGGGTCCAGAATTGTTTAGATTATGAATTTTCTAAAATATCAAACAAATACTAAAACATTTCAGAAAAATATAAAATTTTGTCGCCAACGAGATTTCAATATGGAGAACACATTGAACGGTTCGAATCGACTGTTAGAATCTCGAAAATTAAAATTTGATCATAGCTGACGGTTGCATCCTTCAGTCGTGGCTGATTTTAGCCCATCTCTTAATTTAATACATAGAACTTTACAATCTATTATTGAAATAGATTAATCTCATTGTACTTATTTTGAATCAAATCGGTCGGAGTTTATATGCCAAATAAATATTTGTAATATTGATTCTATATCAACAAGTAACAAATTGGGTTGCTATATTTTACTAAAATACCACAATATAGATTGCTAATTTTCATTATTCTAGCCATAATAAGAAATAAAACACTAAAAATAGATATTTTTTTAAATAGTATTGAGGTATAGCAACAAACACCGCAATGGTTGCACTTTTAATTTAGCAACATAGTGATCTACCAAGTCGTACCACTATAGCGGCAATATGCGATCATAGTGGCCATATTAAAATCAACATTAGTCAAATCAGATTAGATCTTAAATTTTTCAAAAGCTTAAATGACCAATCTAATTCGCTCAAAATGTTAATATTTTTCTTTAATTTTTAAAAACTGTTATTATTAGAGGTTCATAATTAATTAGATCGAGAAGTTTCTGAAATTTCGAAATAATAGTAAATTTTCAAAATGAAAATGTAAAATTTGATAGGTAAGAAAGACTTCAATATAAACATTACATTGAATAACTCAAATTGAGTTTGACGGAATCCTCTATCCACATCACTTTGATTTTAGCATTTCTCTTTATTTGTGACTTACTAAAAGTTTTTAAAAATGTCAAACATGAAGTGTTCTATTTAAATTTATATGCTATTAGGCATGGCAATCAAGTTGCAGTTTTGATGCACTATGTTCTTTCAGATGATAATTTTTCAGCATGAACTATCTTAGATTTTTAATTATATTTAATTCTTAAATTCAATAATGATTGCTACGAATATTTTTAATATATTGAAACAAAAAGGGATTCTATTTTTAATTATAGAAAATACAAAAAAAATAAAACTATTTTTAATCATAAAAATAGCAGTCACGGATTTTAATTAATACTATAGATTTGAAGTGTCATGTTACACACAATATATAATTATTTTGTACGTAGATATGTTATTGTATAATTTTAGTATAATACGTTTTCTATTTTCTTGGTCCAATAAATTTAAAAAAAAGAGTTCAAATCTTCTACGTGCAGTACTATATTTGAATGCTTGACTCACTGCACAGACGATAACAGAAAAGCATCCAACCCAGCATCAGATGATAAAGCACCGTGTCCGTGTGCCTCTCTCGTTGGAGATTTTTTTTTTTTTTTTTTTTGAAATTTGTAATGCCCGTAGGCTTCTAATTAATAAAAAAGCAAGCCATAACGCCTACCAGTTTACAATCAGAACATCACACACTCTGGCTTGTACTAACTTAACAAACTGACTCCACCTACAAACTAGAAGAAAAGAAAGGAGAAAAAGAAAAAAGCATAAAGCTAAAAACAACCTTTAGCTAAGACCCAAAAACTACCACTAGTCTCAAACAACAAGAAAAGAAAAGGAAAAAGAAAACGAAACTAAGCCAGGTGTGGACAAACAGAAAAAAAGAAAATCAAGGCGGAGATCAGTTCCACAAAACTAGCGAGTCTAATCAACCATTTTATTATTAAGAAATTTAAAAATAAACAATCTTATCATGATCCAAGCTAAGGATCATTTGGTTGACAGAATACAGCCAAATCACGAAGCCGAACTGCCCAGCTTTAGTTTTGAACTTTGTTAATATCTTAATTAAGTAACTTAATGAAGCAAGGCTTCCAAGAAAAGAAGAGAATACGAAAAACAAAAGGGGCCGTTTGGATGAAGTGGAAATTTGAAGAATTTTCTATTACTAGATATAAATTTATTATAAACAATTCAAACTTTTCACAAATTTACACACTTCCCAATACTTTATGTCTAGAAATAGGCTATTCCCCAAATTCCTAAGCGATCCAAATGGCCCCAAAAAGTTTTGTGAATTCTGAATTCAAAAGGACCATATATATGCTTGGAGTTTAGAAATTTTTTAGTCCTTGGTTAAACGTCTCTACTCTGTTTCAGAACATTTCTTCTTCGAAACTTCACATCAACTGTATTCATCTTTTATAAGCTGGTCAAAAAAGATATCTGGTATTAGTATTAGGTGAAATATGTGATTCATCTACATGAGCATGTATGCCAACTAACATCAATGATTTTTATCTCCAGGAAATAGGAAGTAATCGGACAATCAGTGGGACCCATTTTCTAAAATTATTCTGCGATACCTTGCAAGTGTATATAATGATTTCCATGATATAATAGCCTTATTTATTTCACTTCCTTTATATTAGGCACCGTTGCAGACATGGATGTATTAAATTTTACTGAAATTTTGAACAAGAAATTTCCTTTTGCCTGGCTGGTATGACATTGATGATAATCAACTGATATTTATAACTTCATTGAACTTCATGTTAAGAAAAAATTTGTACAAGAAAACCTGGGTGCTTGCATTAGGTAGAGGAATTCTACAAAAAGAATTCTCAAAATAGTCCTTCCCTTGGTTTGAGAAAACTTAAGCAATGAATAAGGACGCGGTTAGACTATTGTGAATGAGGACCTAAAAATTATTCATATCAGATAAGTAAAGATCTATAAAAACTAGTTTATACTAAGCATTCTAATTTTAGTCACACAAAGTTCGATTACGCAAGTTCATCACAAAATTGCTGGATATCTTCCTAATTCAAGGTATTTAAGTTCAAAAGCCAATGACATAGCAGCGTACTCGATGTTATCGCAATTTATTAGTACTCTTCAATACTAAAGACTCAACTTAGAAAATTTTGTTCTAAATTAACACGTGCTTATATTGGTCTATAGAAAGAAAATATATTCTTAGGTAGTTTTAACTCATAAGCAACATAAAGAACAACAGTTCCTTGAATGTCGGTATGTTAAGAAACAATGTCCAGACCTCTCTTGTGTTTGAAATTCTTGACATTCATTTGTGTTTGATTGGTCTGAAACCTTTGTATTTGTTGATAACAAAGCAACAACAGTTTCTATGATGGAAATGCCTGGGGGAAAGGGAAAAAAAAAAAGATTGACAAGCATACAGCTTTTAGCCTTAAATAATTCTGTCTTATTTAACACTTGTTTAAAGTTAATCATTGCTGTTTAATTACTGGATGCAAACCAACAAGAGGATGGAAGATGAAATTATTTTATTTTAATTCACTAAAGTATGAAAGAAACATAACCTTAATAAGAGAAACTGAATAAAACAGAGAGCATTGCAGAGGAGGAGACAAAAACAGTATAGAGCACAACAGAGCATCATAGAGAAGGAAACAGATCAGAGCTGAGAAGGAAACAGAGCAGAACAGAGAGAAGGTATATAGAGCAAAAAGACAGCTGCTTTGGGAGAAAATGTTCATTCATTCTGTCCAATATGTCACCTTTGACATTGAAATTTTTATTGATAATTGATGTTTTGTACTGATTTAATATATTAAATACATGAAATTTGTTTCCAAAAAAAATTACAATACATGAAATTATTGTAAGAAATTGAACTTATTGTGCAAACAAAACAGTATCAAAGATCATGTAAAATAACTACGGAGGATTATGATATATGATGTATGACAACCTAGAGAAACTTTGAGATAATTTGAGATAGCTTTGAGATAATTCTGTATATCATAAACTGGTCTGTCTTTACAAATTGCGCCTCCCTCTCATCTTATACACTCTATACAGCCAAACATAGAAACAATCTTCAATACCATAATAAGCAATTTCCTGTACAGTACATAATCTTTCTAACTATAACACAGATTGATGTCTAATAGATCTTTAAAATAGCACATAAATCCTTAACTAATCTGGCACTGCTACTCTTGATCTGTGCGCTGAACCCTTTGAACCAGCATTCTGATGCACTTAATCCTCTGAACCAGTATTCTGACAATCATGCGCTGAATCATCCTTTGAACCAGTAGTCTGATAATCAATATCCTGACAATGTATGCATGGTGAATGAAGCCAACATAACATCTTTCAAAATTATCATGCGTGATGTGATATTAGTCGAATTGTGTCCACGAAATTTTCTTTAGGCAATCACTAAAGGTAATACATATTCTGTTTTATAGGACATGTTTCAGGTTATTGTCAGTTTGCTAGGTCAATGCGTTGAAAATATTAAATTTCGTGATTTCTGGTGAATCTTTCTTTCCAAAAAAAAAAAACACATTAATTATGTTTACTCCGTCACGTTTGAAATACTGCAAAACAATCGTAAAGCATGAGAAATCACATTTTGTGGATTATGAAGTTATCACTGACAGCCAATGAAGCTTTGCAGGCATTGAAGAGCAAAATTTGATACCGCAAGTCCGCAATTATATCATTATCTAGATACTAAGTAAAAACTAAAAATAAAACAAGACCAACATTCAAATTTATAAAGACATCATCATTAATAATTGCATTGTGAGAGTGAATCGCTTAATGTCTCAAACAGCTTTATAAATAAATTTATTAGGCCCTGTTTGGATAGTTAGGAATAAGGGCTATTCTAGACTAAATAGCTATTCGGGACTAAGAAACCATCCAAACAGTCTAGGATTAAGAGCTTATTTTTAATCAGACTAAGATTAGTTAATCCGACATTTTGTTAGAATAAGAGTTGAGATTAGAAAGAAAAGCTCATTATTTATTCTTTCCTCATCCAAACAAAAAGTCTTAATCTGAGATTAAGCTTATTCTTAAGAATTTAGGATTAAGAATCTTAATCTTGAATAGCTAATCCTACCCTTAATCTCATACGATCCAAACAGAGCCTTAGGGAATAGCCACCTTTAATTCCAATGCAGTTGAACAGCTCAATTACCAACAACGGCCAAGCTTCTGATTAAATGTAGTAAATTGCATGTCAAAAAGATACTTGAATTTTCATGAACTAAATTAAAAAACATGTCTGTACGTATAGCCTTTGAAATTATAAAGTCTAAACCATCATATTACCTTCAAAAAATAAACTAAACACAATAGTCTTAACTTCTCAACTACAAGTTTGGAACCAAGCTAGAAAATAGAAATTTAGAAACTAAGTTTACTCATTTCCTTCGATAATGAGGCATACTCAATATAGTTGTGCACTTTTAGAGTTGATGGTGGTAGAACCTTGCTGATTCATATATGACACTTTTTCCTTTTTGATACCACCAATAATGCCTTCATAAGGTGATTGCATGGGCATTTTTCCTTTGTCTTTCAGTTCAAGAGATGCCAAATTTTGCTCCAGCACTTCTTCCTTTACATGCAATAGTTTTTCCTTGTTCATACTACCACTAGTACCATCATAAGGGGTTTGCATGGGCATTTTTCTTTTGTCTGTCAGTCCAAGAGATGCCAACTTTTTCTCCAGTAGGAATGAAGTACCTTCCTTGTGCTGCTGCATATATCTCTAATTTTAATATGCATCACATGTTTTACTTGGATAAATTTTTGATACGTATAAAATTTTGTTACTACAAACTCAATTCCGAAAGCCATTTGTGAATTCAGTCCATTACAATAAAAAAATCTGGATTTCAAATTACAAATTTAAATCAATATCTCGTTATAAGTAACAAGGGATTGTGAATTGATATAAATTTTTGTGTATGTGGCTACCATTTATACAAGATTAAAAGGCTGAAAGATCAATAAAGAAAATTTACTAGAATTAACTTTATGTGCTAATTTTGTTTATGATCAACAGTTTGGATTGTGGTTTTTGGATTAATTTGAAATAGGAAACTAATGTTTCATAACTTAAAATTCATTTTTCTCCAATTCATGAATATTCTGCACATATCTATCAGCATATAACATACCGATGTGATAGGCAAAGAGGAGGCAGCTGATGTTTCTGACTTCCTCAACAAATAGTTCTACATAGTATAATATAATGCCATTAGTCAAAGAGGCCACTAAAAATCATCTCATAAAATAAAAGAGCGTTACAATAGAAATAGGCACAACACTGAACTCTGTAGACGTTTTTGTTAGTGTGAAATGTGTTAGAGATATGTCCTAGAAGCCAATCTTTTTGGCTACTTCTATGGTTTTATGTTATGGATGATTTTATATCATTTGTTCCTTGATTTATGTGTTGACAGTTCATTCAGGTTGAGGATCTGAATTATAGATCACTGTGATTCATTTAGTAGTAAATGACAACAATAAATCTTAAGCGTCCATAATCTTGATAATTAACAAGGAACATTAATTATCAATAAGATTAGTATGCAAGTTAAGTGTTGATTAAGTTCTATAAATCACTGGTTAAGAGTAACCAACTTAATTGCATATGTTTATGTTAATTGAACATAGTACAGGACATGACCCAACGAAATAAATACATGGATTGTGTTTGGGTGTCATTATTTATTTCGTTATGATTTTGATTCTAAGTTTGAGATATTTATCTTTTCCACATGAGGATAGGTTCAATAAATATCGTCTACCGCTGATTCCCGATAAGGGCTGCTATACGGACGTTATTTATGTTCTCTTGAATTGTGCGGGGAAAAGCTAAATAGTCAAGAAAACCGTATGTCCCTCATTAATTCACTTAGTGAGTGACGATATCTGTTTGGGCCCCTTGATGGAGATAGATTGTTTGCTGGCAACTGATACAATTATCTCTAGATCAAGAAACGTATAATCTGCAAGAATGACACATTCCTATCTTGGATTATACGATGATATCGTGAGGCATAGGAATCAAAATAGAGATATATTATTATTCTCTTATGCAGGATTGAAATATTGTAGCTGTACACTATTTATGCGAATTGGGAATCATAACGTGTTGCTAGATACCGCTTATGATTATTGGATTTAAATAGCGATTTAACTCCATGTCCAACGTAGCATAAATCCTCAAAGGGTCACACAGAATTGGTGTTTTAACCATGCTTGCATTATTTATTTGCAATAATTGGTATTGCAAAATATGATGAGTTGATTAATTAATTAAATAGCGTTGTAGACCGTTATAATTAATTAAATCAAAGGGATCATATAGAAATAAATTAATGCATTATCTAATCCCTAAATAATTATTATTAAGTTAATAATTATTTATTTTAACACATGTGCATTCTATAGGGCTTTAATTAAATAATTAATTAAAGGCCCAATAGGGATCCAAATTGAGAGCAACAAGAGAGGCCATTTAATGAATGATTAAGTGGACCCATGAGGCAATGCAATTGGCCCATAAAGGCCCTCTTTGTGGCCGGCCAAGCAAGGTGGTAGGTGGGGTGGCAATTTGGTAAATAGTTAGTGTGAGGTAGGTAGGGTTTGCACTCTATATAAGGATGTGGATGGTTGCAAATCCCCCCTCTCTCTCTCTCTCTCTCCCACTAACCTAGCCGCCCCCCTTCCCTTGTGCGCCTCCCTCTCTCCCATCTCTCCCTATTGCTCATGTGTTGAGCCCTCCATTCTTCCACAAATAACTTGTTGATTTGCTAGAAGAATTGAGAAAGCTAGGGATTAGGCATCTCCTCCAAGTTACTAGCATAACTTGTAGAGGATTTGGTTAATACCAAGTGGACTCGAGGCGATACGACAAGGAGGCGCGAGCTAGACGTGAGCACAACCACCTACAACCTAGCCGGTTCGAGCCTCTTGATTACTAGCTCAAGAGAGGTATACCTTGAACCTTTCTCTCTTGTGTGAATGGCTTAGTGCAAGATCCGTGTTTGTGCATGATTGTTTATGGATAATTAGTAGTATTTAATCATAAAAGGAAAATTATGCACTTAACTAACAGTGGTATCAGAGCACATGGTCGTACTTAAGCTATTTTGACACTTAATTAAGAGAAATTGGCTAATTAATGGATTAGTAGAGATGATGCGTTTGTTTGCTGTCTGAAAATGGTATTTTCTGTGTTGTTTCGCGTTTTTCGCTTTGATAAGTTCTCTGGAAGTTTTTTCCATCTACATGAAAGTTGTAGATCTGTGGATTGTGATTCTTTTAGCGTTGGATTCACATTTTTCTGAATTAGTATAGATTTACTGTGAATAAAATGGCGACAGTGCGCAGAACCAGTTTCTGCTTGCACTGTCCTGTTTGAATGGCTTGAAAGATTTATATTTTGAATATAAGTACCAGTGTTCTATGGCTAGATTTAAAGAGGACTTGAACCTCGTTCTGAGCATGTAAAATTTGTTGCATGGCTCAGATCAATTTGTGGGTTTTTAAGTATGAAAAGGAAGAACTTGTCAGATCCAGTTTGTTGAGCAAATCGATTGTTCTAATAAACTGTACCAACTGAGGACTCCTTTAAAAATTCTGTTTAAATGGAGTTGTTCTATTTTGAGTTAGGATTCCAGGAAAATTAGTTTCATAATTTTTCGTGGAGATTTGGACCTTCAACTAGGCTAGAACTTTTCGATCGACAGTCTGTTCCAGTACAGAATTTGTTGATTGTTTAGTTAGTAACTCGAACTTTTTGAACTAAACTTGGTGGTTTTCTTTTCATGATTAGTTAGGCTATAGAATAAACTAGTTTTTCTATGTATATTGTATATATAAAAACTAATTAGAAGGTGGTCTAACAGACCAAATGGTTGAGAGGATAATCTGAAAATCTCATAACGGTGTTTCGTGCACTTGTAAGAGATTTGTCATTTTTTATTCTCCCAGATGGTGTAAGATCTCCTCTTGGAATTTTAACTGGTAATCACAACTATCATAAGGAGCTTAAGTAATTTATTTGAGAATTTTTGGAGGTCTAAAACCTTAGCTTTTATTGGATTCCATTAGTTACGTTTTTTAATAAATTGCTGTTTTTCTAAATATTCAAATTAGTTGAAATTAATTAGAAAACTCCTTGTTTGATCTCCTTTCTGTTATGGGATGTTGAAAGAACTTTCTAAATGAATTTAAACAAGTTTTGTTGTTTAAAATTGAGGATTTGTACACGGAATTTACTTATGGCAAACGATATGCAAAGATGCTTGAAAATCGTTAATTGGAAACAAAGTTCTTGTATGTGCTAACTTTGTTTTGTAGGTGGATAGTGGGTTTAGTATGGCTCAAGACTCAATGCCTTGTGGTTGTAATGAATGCATGTGTGAATGTTTGTAATGCGGCCTTTGGTGCCATTAATTAATTAATTTGTTGATTAATTTTTTATGTAACTTGTGAGGCTTGCATGCCCCTAAGGTTAGGATGGGAATAGGATGTTTTCACATGTATTTTTTGCACCTTTATTTTATATAGGATTTAGATCCTTATAGAATTTAGTGGGAGGGCAAGAATTAGATTAGTTTTGCTCCATGGACGATGTGGCGAAACTAATGCAAGCGGGAGCCATACAAACCCACAACTATGAGATGCTTATGTGATTACTTTTGTTAGGTTAGGTATGGGTGTATGCTTACACGACCACCAAACAAAGTGTCATATGAATTGTTTGTCCCAAACGAAAACGAATAAGTTGAATCGCCCTCCTTCTCTCTATCCCCTTCACGCCGATTGTCACTCATGGCGCGGTCCGCCCAAGCGGACGTCATGATTGCCAATTCGGTAGTCGGGGTGCAAATAGCTAAGATTTGCAAGGAGCAAATAGTGAGAAGTGACTTTTTCGATGGACCCAACTAGAGTTTGGACATCGGGGCGAAGTTCGCTCATGCGAACCAAGAGTCATAGTAAGATGATTGGTTGGAGAACCTACCTTATCTAATCATTTTGGATGACGTGCCATAGCAGGTCCATTTTGATGAAAATAGGGGTCTTGGAAATCACTATACTTAGGGACTTTTAAAAGTGTAGTGAAAGTTTTACTTTTGTTAAAACTAAAAACATAAAACTAATTGACCTTTAATTCGATAATTGTTGTAGATGTCTTCCTCCTCTTTAACGCTTCGTTCTCTTCTTGAGAAAGAGAAACTCGCCTTTAACGGTGCTAATTTCTTGGATTGGCACCGCAACCTAAGGCTTGCCTTTAGGTTTGAAAAAAGGGAGTACCTCCTCTCCACTCCGATTCCCTCTGCTCCTAAGGACACCGATCCAAAGGATAAGCAAGAGGAATATGAGAAGCACGTCAATGACGACATGGACATGTCGGTCTTGATGGTTGCGGTCATGGAATCGGAACTCCAAAAGGAGTTCATCGATAGTGGATACGGAGTGTTTGAGATGATCACTCGTCTCAAGAACATGTTCCAAACCAAGGCCCGCACCGAAAGGGCCCGTCTCATCAAGGCCGTCGCCAACACTCGCTTGGCGGAGGGTCATGAAGTCGGGCCACACGTCATGAAGATGGCGGGGTTGTTTCGGCAGCTCGAAAAGCTTGATACGCCCTTTCCTACGGGTGCAATTCAAGATTTCATTCTCAACTCCCTCCCTCCAAGCTTCACCGGTTTTGTTGTGAACTACCGGATGAATGGCATGGACAAGAGCATGGATGATCTCCAAAACATGCTCGTTGAGACGGAGGATAGTCTCAAGAAGGAGAAGGGCCCCAAGGATGTTCTTGCCGTGAGTGACAAGAGCAAAAAGATCAAGAAGCGAGGCCGTAAAGCCAAGAAGGGCAAAGGCCCGGTGACGCCCCAAGGTTCGGCCAAGGGTGCTCCCGTGGGTTCCAAGAAGAAGAAGAACCCGGCCACTCCCGAGACCGTTTGCTACTACTGTAGCAACAAGGGTCATTGGAGGAGAAACTGCCCCAAGTACCTTGCCGACAAGAAGGCGGGAACCGTCCAACCTTCTTCTTCAGGTATATTTGTCATCGAAACCCTTCTCGCTACCTCTAACACTGATTGGGTATTCGATACCGGTTCGTGTGCTCACATTTGTCGAAATGTGCAGGTCCTAAAGAATAGGAGGCGGCTCGAGAAAGGTGAAGTTCAACTCCGCGTCGGGAATGGCACGTGCATCTCCGCTATGGCCATTGGGAGCGTGGATTTAACTTTACCTTCCGGTTTTGTGTTGGAACTAAAGGATGTATTTTTAGTTCCCTCTATCACTCGAAACATTATCTCTATCTCTTGTTTGGACATGGATGGTTTTGATGTTGTAATAAAGAACAAGTTGTTGACCTTGTTTCGAAATGAAGTTCGTTTTTGTGATGCGCATTTATTGAATGGTCTTTATTTGCTTGATTCTAGCGGACTTATCTTGAGTGTTGAGAATGACAATAGGAAACGTAAGATTTCACATGAGAATGCAACTTTGATGTGGCATTGCCGCTTAGGTCATATCAATGAGAAACGCATCAAGAGATTACAAACCGTTGGTCTCTTGGATCAATTCGCTTTCGAGCCAATTGACACATGCGAATCTTGTTTGATGGGAAAGATGACCAAAGCGCCTTTTCCTAACAAAGGGACAAGGGCAAATGACTTGTTAGACCTTGTACATACCGATGTATGTGGGCCTATGAGCATTTGTGCGCGTGGTGGTTATTCATACTTCATCACATTCACCGATGACCATAGTAGATACGGGTATATCTACTTGATGCGTCACAAATCCGAATCCTTTGACAAGTTCAAAGAATTTAAGAATGAAGTTGAGAACCAACTTGGTCGAAAGATCAAGGTCTTACGATCCGATCGAGGTGGTGAGTACTTGAGCCATGAGTTTGGCAACTATCTAAAGGAGTGTGGAATCGTTCCACAACTCACTCCACCCGGAACACCACAATGGAATGGTGTATCCGAAAGGAGGAATCGAACTTTGCTTGACATGGTTCGGTCAATGATGAGCCAAGCCGATTTGCCTATGTCCTTTTGGGGATACGCCCTTGAAACCGCAACTTTTACATTAAACCGTGTTCCATCAAAGTCCGTTGAGAAGACGCCCTATGAGCTTTGGTTTAAGAAGAAACCAAGCATGTCGTTTCTCAAGATTTGGGGTTGTGAAGCTTATGTGAAAAGGCTAGTGAGCGATAAGCTTGGACCCAAATCGGACAAATGTCATTTCGTAGGATACCCTAAGGAAACGAAGGGTTACTACTTCTATAACCGCAACGAGAACAAGATAGTTGTTGCACGTTATGGTGTGTTCTTGGAGAAGGAGTTTCTCTCAAGAAGAAGTAGTGGGAGCAACGTGGTGATTGAAGAAATTCAAGAACCGCAACAACAAAGCATGCCTCAAGTAGGCAATGTGGTTGTTCCCAATGTGGTGCCAAATGAGGTTGCACAAAATGTGGATGCACCGAATGAGATTGTAGCCGAACCCATTCCACAAGTTGTTGTGGAAGAAGAGGTTTACGAACAAGCTCCCTCAAATGAAAACTCAAACATATCGCGAGTCGATGATGTTGAGGAAGCACCTTCACTTGAAGTTCAAGAACAAAGTCCACAAACCGTTGTGGAACAAGTTCAAGAACCTCAAACTTCTACCCTACGAAGATCGGCAAGGCCAAGTCGTCCACCTATAAGATATTTAGGTTTGCACGACGTTCTCGTTATGGAGAACGATGAGCCTTTGACCGTTGATGACATGAGAAAGAAACCCGACTCCAAGGAATGGCTAAAAGCCATGGAATCCGAAATGCAATCCATGTATGACAACAAGGTATGGACCTTGGTTGACCTTCCCAACGGAGTAAAACCCGTTGAGAACAAGTGGATCTTTAAGAGAAAGGTCGACATGGATGGCAACTTGACCATTTACAAAGCACGACTTGTAGCGAAAGGTTACAAGCAAATTCATGGTATTGACTATGAAGAAACCTTCTCGCCCGTCGTCATGTTCAAGTCAATTCGGATCATGTTAGCAATTGCCGCATTCTATGATTATGAGATTTGGCAAATGGATGTCAAAACCGCCTTCCTAAATGGAAA
Organism: Rhynchospora pubera; assembly: GCA_028095005.1. NCBI lineage: Eukaryota > Viridiplantae > Streptophyta > Magnoliopsida > Poales > Cyperaceae > Rhynchospora > Rhynchospora pubera. The sequence goes on from CM051461.1 coordinate 42,305,386, forward strand.
TTTGGAAGAGGATGTGTATATGACACAACCCGAGTGTTTTGTGGATCCAAAGAATGCTAACAAAGTATGCAAGCTTCAACGATCCATTTATGGATTGAAGCAAGCATCACGGAGTTGGAACAAGCGCTTTGATGAGGAAGTCAAGAAATTGAACTTCTCTCAAAGTGAAAAGGAACCTTGTGTCTACAAGAGGTTTAGTGGGAGCGTGGTTGTGTTTCTTGTTCTATATGTTGACGATATACTCTTGATCGGGAATGATATTCCCGAATTGAATGCAGTCAAGGATTCATTGAAGAAAGTGTTCTCAATGAAAGACTTGGGCGAGGCCGCCTACATCCTAGGAATCAAGATCTATAGAGATAGATCAAAGAGGATGCTAGGTTTGAGCCAAGATGCATACATTGACAAGGTGTTGCAAAAACACAACATGGCGAATTCCAAGAAGGGATTCTTGCCTATGTCACATGGCATTTACTTGAGCAAGACTCAAGGTCCGACAACGGAGACAGATCGGGAGTACATGAAGCGATTCAAGTATCCATCTGTAGTCGGATCGATTATGTATGCCATGCTATGCACTCGCCCCGATGTGGCACATCCGATTAGCGTGACTAGTCGATACCAAGCCAACCCGGGCATGGCACATTGGACCGCAGTCAAGAATATCCTCAAGTATCTCAAGAGAACCCAAGAGAGCATTCTCGTTTACGGTGGAGACCAAGAGCTCGTTGTAACTGGTTACACCGATGCTAGTTTCCAAACCGATCGAGATGACTCCAAATCACAGTCCGGCTTTGTATTTCTGCTTAATGGTGGTGCCGTAAGTTGGAAGAGTTCCAAGCAAGATACTACGGCCGATTCCGTCACCGAAGCGGAATACTTAGCGGCTGGTGAAGCAGCAAAAGAGGCCGTATGGATCAAGGAGTTCTTGACCGAGCTAGAGGTGGTTCCAAGCATCTCGGGTCCAGTGGATATCTACTGCGACAATACGGGAGCCATAGCTCAGTCCAAGGAGCCTAGGTCTCACCAGAAGACTAGGCACATTCTACGACGGTTCCATCTCATCCGTCAGTTGGTCAATGACGGATGGGTCAAGGTCAAGAAGGTGGACGGTGCCGCGAACACAGCGGACCCTCTGACAAAGCCTTTGTCTCGAGCCGCGCATGAGTTGCATGTTGCATCCATGGGGATTAGGCGTATGCCTGATTGGCTTTGAGTTGTATCTTTTATTTAGGCGTTAGTATGAGATATGTATATTTGGATATTACATTGAGTACTATACACTGGCTAGAAGTCACTGTTGATTGACTCTAGGCCAAGTGGGAGATTGTTAGAGATATGTCCTAGAAGCCAATCTTTTTGGCTACTTCTATGGTTTTATGTTATGGATGATTTTATATCATTTGTTCCTTGATTTATGTGTTGACAGTTCATTCAGGTTGAGGATCTGAATTATAGATCACTGTGATTCATTTAGTAGTAAATGACAACAATAAATCTTAAGCGTCCATAATCTTGATAATTAACAAGGAACATTAATTATCAATAAGATTAGTATGCAAGTTAAGTGTTGATTAAGTTCTATAAATCACTGGTTAAGAGTAACCAACTTAATTGCATATGTTTATGTTAATTGAACATAGTACAGGACATGACCCAACGAAATAAATACATGGATTGTGTTTGGGTGTCATTATTTATTTCGTTATGATTTTGATTCTAAGTTTGAGATATTTATCTTTTCCACATGAGGATAGGTTCAATAAATATCGTCTACCGCTGATTCCCGATAAGGGCTGCTATACGGACGTTATTTATGTTCTCTTGAATTGTGCGGGGAAAAGCTAAATAGTCAAGAAAACCGTATGTCCCTCATTAATTCACTTAGTGAGTGACGATATCTGTTTGGGCCCCTTGATGGAGATAGATTGTTTGCTGGCAACTGATACAATTATCTCTAGATCAAGAAACGTATAATCTGCAAGAATGACACATTCCTATCTTGGATTATACGATGATATCGTGAGGCATAGGAATCAAAATAGAGATATATTATTATTCTCTTATGCAGGATTGAAATATTGTAGCTGTACACTATTTATGCGAATTGGGAATCATAACGTGTTGCTAGATACCGCTTATGATTATTGGATTTAAATAGCGATTTAACTCCATGTCCAACGTAGCATAAATCCTCAAAGGGTCACACAGAATTGGTGTTTTAACCATGCTTGCATTATTTATTTGCAATAATTGGTATTGCAAAATATGATGAGTTGATTAATTAATTAAATAGCGTTGTAGACCGTTATAATTAATTAAATCAAAGGGATCATATAGAAATAAATTAATGCATTATCTAATCCCTAAATAATTATTATTAAGTTAATAATTATTTATTTTAACACATGTGCATTCTATAGGGCTTTAATTAAATAATTAATTAAAGGCCCAATAGGGATCCAAATTGAGAGCAACAAGAGAGGCCATTTAATGAATGATTAAGTGGACCCATGAGGCAATGCAATTGGCCCATAAAGGCCCTCTTTGTGGCCGGCCAAGCAAGGTGGTAGGTGGGGTGGCAATTTGGTAAATAGTTAGTGTGAGGTAGGTAGGGTTTGCACTCTATATAAGGATGTGGATGGTTGCAAATCCCCCCTCTCTCTCTCTCTCTCTCCCACTAACCTAGCCGCCCCCCTTCCCTTGTGCGCCTCCCTCTCTCCCATCTCTCCCTATTGCTCATGTGTTGAGCCCTCCATTCTTCCACAAATAACTTGTTGATTTGCTAGAAGAATTGAGAAAGCTAGGGATTAGGCATCTCCTCCAAGTTACTAGCATAACTTGTAGAGGATTTGGTTAATACCAAGTGGACTCGAGGCGATACGACAAGGAGGCGCGAGCTAGACGTGAGCACAACCACCTACAACCTAGCCGGTTCGAGCCTCTTGATTACTAGCTCAAGAGAGGTATACCTTGAACCTTTCTCTCTTGTGTGAATGGCTTAGTGCAAGATCCGTGTTTGTGCATGATTGTTTATGGATAATTAGTAGTATTTAATCATAAAAGGAAAATTATGCACTTAACTAACAAAATGTTGACTGAAGAAAATCGCCTTATCTGCAGTAGTACTTATTAATTAAGAATAACAATATTCAGCCCAAGTCCAAATTCAAGAATTATCTAGAAGGCTCTATAAATCTCTTGAATGATAAAAATCTAGAAACATAGTAAAATATAGTAATGCTAGAATCAAACATATAGGACGTCAAACACGATCCAAACGTTGAATATTAAATTTCAAACGGTCGATTCAAACTGCTCAATATGATCTCTATATTAAAATATCCTTAAAAATTAAATTTTATATTTTTTCATATTTTCTAACTATTTTTATTCGAATTTTTAAAATTAGAGGGTTCACAACTTTTTATATTGAGCATATTGGAAAATTCCAAAAAAAATAGTAAAAAAATTTGAAAAAAAAATATATAATTTGGTCTCCATGAAGATTTTAAAATATAGAACAATTTGTGTGGTTTGGATCGGCCATTCCAATTTTAAAAATTAAAATGTTATCGCGTTGGACAAGTGTATGTGTCCTATATGTTTGACACTAGCCTCCCAAATATCTTAGTTAAATATTTTGCTAAGATAATTCTAAAAATTAGATAGATATTTCTAGAGATCTAGATATTTTCGAAGAAATTTCTAGAGATTAGAAAAATATCCAATAATCTAGAAATCTCCATAGAACTTGTATAAATAAGTGGTCATGGCTTCCATTTGCCATCCAATCCAAGCCAAGGCAACTAAAACTGAGTCCACTTGAGAGATATAGTGATAGTGTATAGTAGTTAGGAGGTGTAAGAAGATGTTGAGAGTAGAGTTATAATCTTGGAGGCACAATACTAGAGAAGTAGAAGTTGTAATAATATTTTGAATGATAATAAAGAAGAGATTTGAGCATAGCGCCTCACCTATACTCAACATTACTATTAATAAATAATTTACCTTCCTCTTGGTAATACGAGTAAGAATCTTAAGAAGTATTTCTTCGCGCGCTTCACACTCGAGCTGAGAACAGTTTGGGTTTGTTATTGCACTAGCAAACCTATTAGACACAAAGTGGAGATGATTACATAACTTTTTCCACTAGCGTTTTATGGATGTATTATTCTTGTTCATATAACACAAACACGACCGCCAAACTTGATGCAAATCTTTTGAAAATGTCAAATCAATGTGGAGAACGCATCTTCTTTTTGGACTTTATGCTACCGAAAACAGGGAAGAATTTATATTTTTAGAACCAGTATACACCTATGTATGGTTTAAAAGATATGAGATTCCTTCCTGAATTTATAAAAAGAACTAGTTATTAATTAAACCAATATATTCCTGCATATCTGCAAAGATGTTTTCGTTTGACAAAACTGAGATTGCAATTGTGATGTTGTAGCCATGAGGATTAATTTCATGTTAGAGAAATTTAACAGGAATGGGATAAATTGCCATTTTTAAGAAATGAAAATGTCTCTTTCGAAGTAGCTTAACCAACCTTGTAAGTGTCTTCAAGGAATCCAGATGGTTCTGAAGTTTAACCAGCTCTTCACGAATATCCTACAAATTACACAAAGCAACCCCAATTAAACGCAACCAACCATTCATACTAATAAACTCTTGAATATCGAATTAATAGTAATCATCTCCACTTTGTGTCAAATTAATAGTAGAAATTATGTGGGCCGATTAAGGACATTTCATATTATTTATTTATATTTTGTTAGTAGTCCAACCTGAATTCCAAATTAATATTCACTTATGTGGATAAGGACATTTCATATTGTTAGTAGTCCAACCTGAATTTTATAGAAGGTAGCAATGATACCCCTACAATTGAGAAAAAAAATAGAACTATGCCTAAAATTCTAAGTCTCAACATGTAGTCAGCCAATATTTTTCAACCCGTACATTCAAATATCAAAATTATTTATTTGTTTGTTTGGAACATATAAAGATTGTTCCTGCTTTGCAAAATAGAGTTTGCAAAGCAAAGAAGTTCGTGTTTGAATGGGCATTATATGGACAGATAATTTTATTGAAATACGTAGGAAATTAAGGGGCAAATTAAGAGAATGAAAATGCTTTTGAATATATCCCCAAGATATATTGATGCAGTGATAATTTTATGCAGTGTAAATGTAGTAGCAGAGAACATGTGAGAAGGTACTTTACCTCAGTATCCCAACAACCTGGCGTATTGTAACTCGGAATTCCTTGTTGGCTACGACATTGAAGAGAAAATAATAAAACAAACAATAAAAATTAGTTACAAGCTTAAAGAGAGAGGCAAGTACATTAACCAAATTAACAGAAAATTAAAAAAAATCTCAGCAAAGCAAATAATCTTCATTTTATACTCGACTATACATATATACAAGTATACAACTAGTATACCTAAACATTTAATTTGTAAAAGAATTCTCATGCATAGAAGTGAAATTGAAGATCAAAACTGATTAGTTGTCTCAACATGAGATGATTTAAGAGGTATGTTGAAGGTACAAAAATGAATATCTAAATACCTGCTTGCTTGTTCTGGCATGTCTTGATGAGTTATAAGGTTTTTAAGTAATACCACAAGATCCTGTATCGAAGAAAATTTAATTAATGTCATATGAGAATGTTACAAATGTGGTCTGCAGTCCTAAACAACTATAGCAAAATATTTCTGTTAATTTCTTCTGTATGGCCCAAAAATATTTGCAACAGTTGGTGATTCATGTGTGATTTGTCGTCAGCTCAAAAAACTTATGTTTGATTCCATAGATGTGCAACAATTTGTTATATATCTATGTTTTAAGACGCGCTTAAAAGAACTCTGATCTTTATCATAATGAAAATTTTCAGAAAACTCCAGGATCAAACCAATTCGATAAACCATATCTCAAAACTGCATTTAGGTACAGCACAGGTGCGTCACTAATACTGTCAGAACTTCTTGAAATTAAGGTACAAATTAAGGGATCAAATAAGAGAAACCAACCTCCTTGTTTGGGATTTGTGATATGCCGCTGAAAAATAAAGTAAAAAAAAATTCATGAAAATTTAATTAAAAAATTTAATAAAGGTACTTATTATATATGAGAAATACCCATTTCCCTGAGCTGGGGTGCTAAGAAATTTTATCAGCACATCCTCGATCCTAATAAATAGAGAAAAATCTGTAGTTATTTGATAAAATAACAAGTATAGAAATGGAATACATATTTCGCATAATTAAATGATGCTCATAAATAAATTAATACATTTATAATAATATTTCATCAAGATAAGCTATCTAGCTTGACATTTATTCCAAAAGGAAAAAAAAAACAATCGTAACAAATTGAAAAGAAAAAATTATCAATATGACGCTAATAAAACATAACTCTGCATAAGAAGCTATTTCGAACCTTATAGAAAATATAATCTTAGATTTTTATTGCGATAATCAACACATGTCGTTGGATGCGCACCAAACGACTTGTGATTTGCAGATATCCCTTGTAAGGGTTTTATCGCAAAATCATGGTTTTATTTTGGCGTTAATACCTGCGATTAGAGTACTGAGTCAATTTGCCAGAAGGAGAGAATAAAATTAGCGCACAATCGATGTCGCACAGGACAGATAGCTCGTACGACTTCTTGATGAGGCCACTGCGGCACTTTGAATATACCACCTGGCGTGTGGTCATGTTTGCTATTTTAAATATTGGAACGTTGACTCTCTCCATTCTCTCTCTGTAATTAGGGTTTTTGGAATGGAATGGATTAGAGAAATGTAGGAGATGGAAGAGGAAGATAAAATGTATGAGAGAAGACGGGTGGATATATATATATAGAGGTATAAATAGACATAGAGGATATTGAACATTTTTTTTTTGTCTCTCTTTTTACGTTAGTGTGTAGTTGTGTACAAGTGAAAACTACGCCATTTTACAAAATAATAAATAAATGCAAAATTAAGTACGATAATTTATATTTCTTATATTTATTTGACTACATTATGGTAAAATTAATTTAAATAATAATTTGTTTCTAAATTGAAAGAATAAATGTATATATTTATGTTTACGTTGTATTAAAAAAGTAATACATTAAAATATTTCCTAAGTAATTATCTTTTATTTGATGCTTATTCATTATGTGCATATATAATATCTCAATCTCTAATAAATATTAGTATGGGTAATAAATAAATATTAAGAAATAAGATAAGTTATACAGATAAAATTAACTTGTTATTGTATGTATCCAGAGGAATGAGCGGAGCCGGAGGAGAGGGTTTGTCGTTGCTGATCTTTGGGAAGGATAGCCGGATCGATTCTTTGGGGCGCTCACTGCGTGGAGATTCGTGAGGTCGATTGCTAACTTATATATGGAATATGAATGTTGCAACATAAGAATGAGCCAAGCTTCAACGATCTTTTTTTTTTATGAAGTTAGTGATTCGCATCATGGATCTAACTTAATTTTGTGAATGTGTAATATCTCAAAAATTAAATTTATATCTTCTTTTTTAACCAATGTTCAAAATTTTAAACTTTAGGGTCCAAATTGTTAATATGATTTCCATTTTTTTTAAAAAAAAAACCCGTCTGTGTCCTGTAACATTCTCTCTCACCGGTTATCTCCCCTACAATCATGCCCCCTCTCTCCCCATAATCCTATCTTACAATGCCACTATGTACCATATGTATGGTCTCTAATATAGATACGCATCAAACTCCCTCTTTTATTCTTGACATTGTTGATTTCTAGTTGTCACTCAGAATAACCTCTATTAAAGATTGGGAAATCATTTGAGCTATAATGTCGTGGAATATTCGAAAAAACCCACAATAAGCGCATCTTCTCTAGCATCGACACTCCTCCATTCCTTCTGCTCAAAAATATATGTCCTTGCGTTCACTCCTTGAAAAGTTGCCCGAAATTAATTAATATAAAAATTTATACTGAAAAAATTTTAATATACAGAATTATTAATTTTTTTTTAATAAGAAGAAAGTTCCAACGCGTTTCAGAAGCGAGTTTAGCAATTCCCCTTCGAACGCGTTTATGAAACGCGCTCAAGAGCTTGGAACGCGTTTTAGAAACGCGTACGAAGGGCGATAAATTGAGCCATGCAGTTACGCCTTTTGAGGCGAGTCAGGCCTTTGTACGCGTTTATGAAACGCGTTCCAAGCTCTTGAGCGCGTTTCATAAACGCGTTCGAAGGTCATCTCCTTCAAATTCGAGAAATAGCCGTTTCTTTCGCATTTTCGCCAGAGACAGAGAAAGAGAGAAAGAGAGAAAAAGAAAAAGAGAGAAGGAGAGAAGAGGAGAAGGAGAGAAGAGGAGAAAGAAAGAGAAAGAGAGAAGCCAGCGGCAGCGGCAGCGAGGGAAAGAGAAGAGGAGAAGGCAGCGGCAGCGACAGCGAGAGAAAGAGAAGAGGAGAAGGCAGCGGCAGCGGCAGCGACAGCGAGAGAAAGAGAAGAGGAGAAGGCAGCGGCAGCGGCAGCGACAGTGAGAGAAAGAGAAGAGGAGAAGGCAGCGGCAGCGGCAGCGGCGAACTTGCGACAGCGAGGTTTTTTCCAAAATTATTTTGTATTTTGTATTTGAAATAGTGATAATTGTTGATAATTAAGAATTTAGGGGTTTAGGGTTTAGTGATAATTGATGAAATTGTTGATAATTGATGCATGATGATAATTGTGAAATTGTGAAATTGTGGAAATTGTGAAAATTGTAGAAATTGTGCATGCCACCAATTGTGGAATTATGGAATTGTCCATATGTATGATTGATGATAATTAGTTAAATTTTATGTTGGATTTATTTTCTAGAAATGATGTATATTAAATTACTTAAAATTATCGATGTAAATTTTAGTTTGTAATTATTGTGAAAATTATGTATAAATGAAATTAGTTAGTAAATTGTTGAAATAAAAAGAAATTTATATAGAAAAATTATGGTGCAAATTAACATAGTTTCAAATAACTGGAATAGTATATTGAAAATTATGTATAAATTTATTGGCGTAAATTATGGTGCATGAAAAATTTTAACATATTATGATAAAATTATTTCATTATTGATCAGTAATTATTGTGAAAATGTCAATTACATAGAAAAATAATTTTTGTTTTGTTCGTTTTGATTATTGAAAAAATATTAAATTCATTGTTGTTTTAAATTGTTGTTCTTATATTATTTGAATCAGATGAGTTCAGCAGAAGATGAGGCTGGTCCTTCTGGTGCTTCACCACCTCCCACTGAAGCACCCCCCACCGAAGCAGCCTCCACCCAGCCTCGGCCAAAAAGACGTAGGCGTCGCGCAGCCCGTCCGAGCGCGCAAAATGTCATTCCACCTGTGCAACCGGCCAACGCAGAAAACCAACAGGTTTTGTTTGTTACGGATAACGAGCATCTCGTTGGTTTGTCTTTTGAGGAGGTAATAGATTGTTTTATGTTAATTTATATTTTTTTTTATTTAATAATTTAGATTTCTTAATAGACTTATAAATTGTATTAAATGTTTATTATAATTTGTAGTAAAATTTTAATCGAAAATGCTTATTATAAATTGTATTATAAATTGTATTTATTTTAAATGTTTGTAAATACTTAAAAATTGTATTAAAAATTGCAGCGTGAAAAACATTTGGAGTTGAGATCGCACAAGCGAACAATTAAGGTGGACGAACGGATTGAGGGAAGGCTGATCAAACTGGGGCTCAGTCACATTATGAAGGTGAAGCATGTCAACATCGACATGCCATTACTGAAGGCAATGGTCGAGTTTTGGCGTCCAGAGACGCATACTTTCCATTTTCCCGTTGGAGAGATGACCGTTACTCTACAGGTAATTTATTTAAACTTGATATTAATTTTTTTTAATATAATTTTCGTATTAATTTTCACAATTAATTGTAACATATAATTTTCATATTAATTTTCACAATTAATTGTAACATTAATTTAAACTTTATAATTTCGTAATATTAACATGAAAATTAATTCTAACATATAATTTTCGTAATATTAACATTTTCACAATTAATTCTAACATATAATTTTCGTATTAATTTTCACAATTAATTATAAAATTAATTTAAACTTTATATTTAAAATTCAAATTTGCAATATTTACATGACATAAATTTAACGTATTTTGTAATTGTTACCAGGATGTTGCCTTCTTATATGGTTTGCGCTCGACGGGCATTCCAGTTAGATCGAATACGAGAGGGCCCTGGGAGGAAAAGATTCGTGCAAATCTTTATCCTCATGAAGATTTGGGAGAGTGGCACCGAGAAAGGAGTACCAGGGAGTAAGTGAAAAAAATAAGAATGCAATATTGATTTTGCATATTCAATATATGCATTGCTTACTTGTATTGATTATTTTCAATTTGTACAATGCAGGGGCAATGTTGTTGTGGGCAACAACATCAAGTTGAAATGGTTGCGGCAAAATTGCGGATGGCGCCACAGGCAGATGCTCCTGGTGAGGAGTTAGACCGATACACGCGTGCAGTGGCCCTAGAGCTATTTGGGACGTTGATGTTTCCCGATATTTCTCAGAATTCCGTCCCAGCATACTTTTTAGAGCTCGTATCGGTATAATTTTCTTAACTTAAATAATATTTTTATTTGTTTACGAAAATAGTACAATTCAATGTTACAAATTCAATATTTTCATAATGAAGCTGACACATAATATTTTTTATTTTTATAATTTCGTTAACAGTCTAATTTTTAAGCAAAGATACTTTCGTTAAAACTTATTAATACATCAGTTAGTATCGAAGATAAAGAAATTACCAATGACAAAAAAGAAAAAAAAAATGTTCAAATGTTGAAATTATTATTCAATGTTGCAATTTAATTTTGTTATTTTCAATGTTGAAATTATTTTTTTTCAATGCGTTGTTTAATTTAAATGCATGGCAATTTGAATGAAGTTCCGGACTTCAATTGGGGAGGTGCCACGCTTGCTTGTCTATATCGTGCTCTGGATCGTGCCTCCATGCGTTTCAAGGTTGTGACGGGACCTTGGATGCTACTATTGTTTTGGGCATGGTCATACCTCCCTGTTTGTCGCCCAGAGGTTGCTCCTATCGGTGGATTAGGACAGCCTAACCTAGATTCATGTGTGCCGTTTGGCAGGTAATAATTTATAATAATTTTCCAATAATTTTATGCAAATTACAACACATCAATCCTAACCTTCAAAATTTTCAGGAAATGGGGCGAAGCTCGGTCTTTCTCACGGAGCCAGCACCGCGGGGCAGTGGAGAACGCACGGGACTACCTAGCCGTGTTGAACGTTGAAGACGTCAACTGGTTTCCGTACGTACTCGACAGGGCTGTCATGCCACGGGTAGCACAGGAGGGTTCCATAGCGGAGCATGTTCGGTTGCCGCTGATTTTTTACCACATTGTTGCCTACTACTACCCAGACCGTTGTAGGCATCAGTTTGGACTGTACCAGTTTACTCCTCCTCCACTACCTGTGGTACGTTTGGTATATTTTTCCGATTTATCATACGATCAACTTCAATTTAATTAGAGTAAAGAACTAACGTGTTTATTTTAACAGAGTTGGGACGTGACACAGAACCTGCTGGGCTTCCAGCACGGTACCTATCGAGATCGCCCAGATTTTGCTACCATTTTTGCGAGTGCACATGCTGAGTGGACTGACGAGGCATTACAGGCACGCCAGCTGGAGACTCGATCCTGGAGTGCTACTGATACGCTGCGGTACTTCCGATGGTTTTGGCGATACGGTGCCTCCGAGAGACCCACGCCACGAGAGGATGCCGAGGCACGTCTCCAGCGCACTCAGCAGCTGCCTCTTGCTCAGAGGCAGTACACAAACATGGGGTCCAGACTTCGCAATACGGTACATTTTAATTTTTAAAATATGGAATGTATGATTGGTAAATGGAATTGTGCAATATGTCATTATTCTCGTAAATTGCAGGACAACTCTGCGCTGAAGAATGCACTTCATGCATTGGGACTGGTTGTGAAGAAGGGGTGCAGAAGGGTGGGAAAGGCAATTCTCGCCAACTGTCGTTCGCAGTTGCATGATGCTTCCATCCCTCTGAGGTAATTTTAAATAATTTAATTTTTTGATTGCGTTTTTTGCATTTTCAATTCAATAATTTAAAAATTACAGGTTGGAGGATTTGTTGGAGCAGCGAGGACTTCCAACAAATATTGAGGATATACCAGATTCTGGGGATGAGTCTTCTTCTGCACGTCCGACTATACCCACAGACCTTCAGGCGGAGAATCTGATGCATGCGGTTAGTATTCGTTCATATGCAAGTTTCAATTTTAGATACTAATTTATTTATATTGACATTGTTTTTTTTTAATATTATAGGATGGTCGACTGAATACCGGGCGATTAGATGACATTTTAGGACCACGCACGTTCTTTCCTACTCAGTTTCCAGTCTCAGGTCCTACTCCATCCATGTATAGTGCATCAGCATCGACCTCGCAGTTTGCTGGCATTTCTCAGGATCCCACTGGCATTTTCCAGCCTCAGGATCCTCCACCGTACTCCTTTGCACCATTTGGTATGCCTTCCTCTTTTCCTGCATTTACTGTTCCTCCATTTACTGTTCCGTCAGTGCCTACGCCTTCTTCTATTCCATCATTTGGCACTCCGTTGGGTAGTATGGGAGGGACAGACTCGTTCAGCACTTTACTGCGGACGGCCGGAGATGAGGAGGGTGATTATGTCCCTATAGCGACTCCTCAGGATGTTGGGCAGCCTGTTGAGTTTGGGCCCATACAGCAGGAGGCTCAGCAGGACCAGCAGGAGGACCGCCAGGAGGAGGACGATGGGGAGTCGGACTCCACTGACTCGGGAGATGTTACTGCCCCGGGCATTCGAGATAGGCGTGTGGTGAGGGTGATTGACAGATTTTCACCTTCAGGACCTAGGAGGAGGCGGCGGCGTTAGTTATGATGATGGACTGATGATGACAGTTCTTTTTTTGTTTATGGACTGATGATGGACGGATCGTTTATTTTTCGTTTATGGACTTGTGATTGACTTGTGTATTACTGATGTTGATTGACTATTTTTCGTTTATGACTTATGATTGACTTCTGTATTTATTGGATTCTTTATTATGACTTGTGATGATTGACTTGTGTATTATTATGACTTGGAATTTCGGAGTGCAAAGCACTACTTGAAACATAAACGTTTATGTATTGAAACGCCAATAAATGAAATACTCCAAACCACAACTTTTAGTGCAAAGCACTACAAAAAATAAAGGAAAAAAAAAACAACCATACAAATAAAATATTGCATTAACAATTCCAACTAAATTACATTAACAACCATAATAATAAAACACATAAATATTACAATGATATAAATATTTAGAGATTTTGACTATCTACATGTTGTAGAATTTCATCCCACCATGGTTGCTCATCTTCATCATTCGGTTGTTGTTGATTACTCGCAGCAGTGTTGTCAGCGAACTGAGCGACTTCGTTCCAAAAAGAAGCATCATCTTCTTGTTGATTACTTGTAAAACCCACCGATTTTGACATCTTTGACCTGTTGACCAAGTATTTTGACATCTGACTATTTTGACCAATTTGGACCGAGAGAAAAAAAAAATAATAAAAGTGTTGTGTATGACCTCTTCCCTGTGTGATTCTTCACCGATTAAAAAAAAAATTGACACCTCATGCTTAACGTGTCCACTGTCCATTAACTCTTGTTATATATTAATCTTTTGTCTTTCTTCCACCGATAAAACATCAGCTTGGTTAAAGTCGTTTCATATGCTTTCTTATGTAGCTTTTATCTCCATGGCTGATTTTGTACAAGACCAAAAAAAAAACAAAAATATGAGAATATTATTTGATTGATATTTGATTGGCTCGACCAATTGGAATTCTGAGTCTACGTCGCAGTCAGGATAGTTGATTGGATTTGTCTATTGATTTCTGGATCGTTTTATCAGGTAACCGGACTTCTCTATATTTAATTTCATATTGTTTGATTGATTCGATTTATCGTTTTGTTTTGATTGAATATGTTTATTGTTTTGTGATTGGTATATTTTACGGGATATCGGAGTTTGAAATTGGATGTGGAATTGAATATGAATTTTGGGTCCTGATCCTCCTGAGTTCGGGGAGGGGCCGGTCCTGATCCTCCTGGCATCGGGGAGGGACCACTCTGACTGACTGATTGGCTGGACCCGATTATCTCCGTAAAATATATTATTTGTGTTGTGGATTAATCCGGTCTGGTTGGACTTTGTTATATTAATTAAATGTAGAGAAGCTGCGTCGTTAAATAACCGGTTACTGAGGTTTGTACCTGACTCTGTTTGTTTTTCTGTTGCGACGTAGGTTGACGGGCCGTCGGATGGATGCAGAAGATACCGTTCTCAGCTCGCGCCCCGCGACCCGTCGGTGCGGGACGTGACAGATGGTATCAGAGCATTCGTTCCTCGGACTGTGTTTGGGTCCTGACATTTCATTTGAAATTTGATTTCTGTTTATTTGAACTTGACTTGTTATCGTCCGTTTGAATTTCGCGGACGAAATTCTTTTGAAGGAGGGGAGAATGTAAAACCCACCGATTTTGACATCTTTGACCTGTTGACCAAGTATTTTGACATCTGACTATTTTGACCAATTTGGACCGAGAGAAAAAAAAAATAATAAAAGTGTTGTGTATGACCTCTTCCCTGTGTGATTCTTCACCGATTAAAAAAAAAAATTGACACCTCATGCTTAACGTGTCCACTGTCCATTAACTCTTGTTATATATTAATCTTTTGTCTTTCTTCCACCGATAAAACATCAGCTTGGTTAAAGTCGTTTCATATGCTTTCTTATGTAGCTTTTATCTCCATGGCTGATTTTGTACAAGACCAAAAAAAAAACAAAAATATGAGAATATTATTTGATTGATATTTGATTGGCTCGACCAATTGGAATTCTGAGTCTACGTCGCAGTCAGGATAGTTGATTGGATTTGTCTATTGATTTCTGGATCGTTTTATCAGGTAACCGGACTTCTCTATATTTAATTTCATATTGTTTGATTGATTCGATTTATCGTTTTGTTTTGATTGAATATGTTTATTGTTTTGTGATTGGTATATTTTACGGGATATCGGAGTTTGAAATTGGATGTGGAATTGAATATGAATTTTGGGTCCTGATCCTCCTGAGTTCGGGGAGGGGCCGGTCCTGATCCTCCTGGCATCGGGGAGGGACCACTCTGACTGACTGATTGGCTGGACCCGATTATCTCCGTAAAATATATTATTTGTGTTGTGGATTAATCCGGTCTGGTTGGACTTTGTTATATTAATTAAATGTAGAGAAGCTGCGTCGTTAAATAACCGGTTACTGAGGTTTGTACCTGACTCTGTTTGTTTTTCTGTTGCGACGTAGGTTGACGGGCCGTCGGATGGATGCAGAAGATACCGTTCTCAGCTCGCGCCCCGCGACCCGTCGGTGCGGGACGTGACAGATGGTATCAGAGCATTCGTTCCTCGGACTGTGTTTGGGTCCTGACATTTCATTTGAAATTTGATTTCTGTTTATTTGAACTTGACTTGTTATCGTCCGTTTGAATTTCGCGGACGAAATTCTTTTGAAGGAGGGGAGAATGTAAAACCCACCGATTTTGACATCTTTGACCTGTTGACCAAGTATTTTGACATCTGACTATTTTGACCAATTTGGACCGAGAGAAAAAAAAAATAATAAAAGTGTTGTGTATGACCTCTTCCCTGTGTGATTCTTCACCGATTAAAAAAAAAAATTGACACCTCATGCTTAACGTGTCCACTGTCCATTAACTCTTGTTATATATTAATCTTTTGTCTTTCTTCCACCGATAAAACATCAGCTTGGTTAAAGTCGTTTCATATGCTTTCTTATGTAGCTTTTATCTCCATGGCTGATTTTGTACAAGACCAAAAAAAAAACAAAAATATGAGAATATTATTTGATTGATATTTGATTGGCTCGACCAATTGGAATTCTGAGTCTACGTCGCAGTCAGGATAGTTGATTGGATTTGTCTATTGATTTCTGGATCGTTTTATCAGGTAACCGGACTTCTCTATATTTAATTTCATATTGTTTGATTGATTCGATTTATCGTTTTGTTTTGATTGAATATGTTTATTGTTTTGTGATTGGTATATTTTACGGGATATCGGAGTTTGAAATTGGATGTGGAATTGAATATGAATTTTGGGTCCTGATCCTCCTGAGTTCGGGGAGGGGCCGGTCCTGATCCTCCTGGCATCGGGGAGGGACCACTCTGACTGACTGATTGGCTGGACCCGATTATCTCCGTAAAATATATTATTTGTGTTGTGGATTAATCCGGTCTGGTTGGACTTTGTTATATTAATTAAATGTAGAGAAGCTGCGTCGTTAAATAACCGGTTACTGAGGTTTGTACCTGACTCTGTTTGTTTTTCTGTTGCGACGTAGGTTGACGGGCCGTCGGATGGATGCAGAAGATACCGTTCTCAGCTCGCGCCCCGCGACCCGTCGGTGCGGGACGTGACATTACTCGGAACACTGTTGTCAACGAATTGAGCGGCTTCGTTCCAAAAAGCCGCTTCGGTTTCTTCTTTTTCTATCTCTGCCATTCGGCTTGCCGCAATTTGTCGAAGTTCATCCCTCTTATTCATTTCTCTCAATTTTTGCTCTGATTTTTTGAGCCTTTTTTTCCTTGCCTCTTCTTCCCTAATTTTTTGTTTACGATCCATTTCTTCATTTCTTTCTTTAATAATCCTCTGCGTCTCTATGTCCCGAGCTCTTTGTTCATTCTCGTCGTGACGTTTGTGCTCATGGTAGTGGTCACGCAATATGTTTTCTTTGTAATTGAAAACTTGAGCACACCTTGTACAGGTCACTATGTGGTCTCCATTAAAGTTGTATATTTTCTCGTAAACAGTCCAGTGAGTTGGTTCAGACGAGAGGTAGGGTTTCGGTTGTTGTTGGGGGATGGGTTGAGGTTCTGTGTAATATTTTTTGTACCAGTCATATCGCCTTTGTGGGTTCAGATTCTTTTCGTGTTCCCGCCATCGCCGCTCCTGGTACTCCTTCTGTTCCCTTTCCGGCCCACCATTAATGTGCCATTGGTAGTGTATTTTTAACTCGAGCACGTCTCCCTCTTCGGTCGTGTCTTCATGGATGTTGTATTTCAAAATGCGATAACAAGAGCGACAAATTGCCTCGTATTCTCCGTTTTCTGGTTGATTTCTATTGGCAGGGTAATGGTAGAAAGTTGGCCAATACTCAATGCGGGTTGCTCTTCGATAGTTTGGAACATCATTATTTGAGTTAGAGCTATTTCCTTTGTCCATTGTACTGAAGGTTTTAACAAGAAGGAGGTAGTGGGTGTTTGTGCATTCTAATTCAACAATGGCTGCTTTTATAAATAATTTCAGTAGTTCAAAGATGACATTGTAAAATCAAATCTTGTCATGTCTTTTGCAGTCTTTATCAGAGCATGCTTGTACTTTTTTTTTTAAAATTAAATAATACACCTTCGAACGCGTTTATAAAGTGCGCTCCAGGGCTTTCAACGCGTTTTATAAACGCGTACGAAGCTCTGACAAACGAGAGGAAAGTGGACAGCATCTCTCCTTCGTACGCGTTTATAAAACGCGTTCGGAGGGTTGGAGCGCGTTTTATAAACGCGTACGGAGGGGAATTCAAATACTCGCTTCTGAAACGCGTTCGAACTTTCTTCTTATTAAAAAAAAAATAAAATAATTCTGTATATTAAAATTTTTTGTGTCCAAATTTTTATATTAATTAATTTCGGAAAAGTTGCGTTTAATTAGTTCTTTTTAGTTAGTTTATTTTTTATTTTATTCATTTGTATAATTTCTTGGTTTTAGATTTTTGTAATTAATTATTTTTCTTATTAATAAAATCTGTAGGTGTGGTACTTACCATCTGGCCTTAAAAAAAACAATCTTTATTCTTTAAATTTATGATTCCTAATTCGAATTAGGACCAAATTCTATTTCACAATTTTCATTTAAAAAATCCTATACACCAAAGATCTGATATCTCATAAAATATATAATAGTTGTAATTTCAATACATAAATTCAATCAAATTAACCAGACAATATTCAAGTCAATCAATACAAAAATTATATGATAAAGAATTATGATACCTGACAATAAACAATTTGAAAAGAAGAAATGACTTACAATGGCTATTTAATATGACTGTGACGTAGAGTTCAAAAATAATTGATAGACAAATCAATTTTTTCAATCGTTTTTTTCAAAATAATTTTGAAATGTGGGTTTTCTTTTTGAGATGAATAACAAAGGAGATTTATTCTTTTAGTTTTGCATATTCACGAGACAAGAATTATGTGGAGAGAGGGCGCATGATTGTAGGAGAGAGAACTGGCAAGAGAGAATGCCATCGATGGTAAATAAATATGATAAATATTGGGTGTTCGGTTTTTTCAAGATAATGTTGAAATTTGGAATTTTTTTAGATGAATAACAAAGGGGATTATATTCTTTTAGTTTTGAATAGTCATGATAGAGGATTTATATAGGGAGCAAAGGGGCATGATTGTAAGGAGAGAACCGATAGATTTTCTGGATTTGTTTGTACCGCACCGACGGATTTTATTAATAAAAAAATATTTTTTCTTTCTTTGGTTTTGTACTTACGGAGGAGGAGAGGGTTTGTCACTGCCTAATTTTCTGGATGGGTTCTATAGTGAGCTAAATGTGTGGACATTTGTGTACTTGATAACTAATTTCATGGAATAAAAATGTACACGATTTGCTACCCTTATCTTATGGTCAAGATTAATTTCTTAATTCAGTATACACGTAGAAAAATGGATTTCCTGTTTATCATGTTTCGAAATATATATAGGAAGGCTAACGTGTCATCCATTTGTCATTAAGTTGTTTTTCCAAATTTCAAATTCAAACAGTTAATCCAAATCTTTCTAGTTGCACCATATTAAAATATCATTAGAGACCAAAATTTATATTTTTTTTTTCAAATTTCTTTGTCATTTATTATGATATTTTCAAATTAGAGGACGTGAAATATTCTAATTATAATATTTTTTTAAATAACATAGTAAATAGCAAAAAAATAAAAAAAATGTAAAATTTGGTCTCCAAAGTTATTTCAATATGGTGAACAACATAAACGGTTTGAATTAACTGTTTGAATTTTGAATCTCAAAAAACGACTCAAGGACAAATGCATGGCACGTTAGCCTGCGTCTATTGGTTTTTCCTGCTTCTTATGGCCTTGTTTGGATGGGGTTGGAAGAAGGAAGAAGAAAGAAGGCCCAAATTTATTATAAACAATCCAAACTCTTCACAAAATTACACACTTTTCAATACTTCTTCCCACTTCTTCCATTCTTTCCACATCTATCCAAACGGAGATTAAGAATTTATTCAAGCAATTTCTCGCATTTCCATGATTTTCTGATAAATCTAATAATCCGCATATACTAACCCATTATCTCACTCATTCAACATCTTTATTTACTCTATTATAATCTTATTACATTCTACCATAACTTGCAACATTAATACTAACATTAATCCTAACAGAAAAGTGGAGAATGTTGCATTATTGCCTAAAACATTAATTAACAAGAATTATTGCAAATTTATATTCTAATAATAGCGGATACTACATGTTAGAAATAAATTCGGGAATAACTTTTACCAAGTAACACACATATCGATACGCCCAAAATTCACAGGAAAAAATTAATGATCATATCATAAGTTATAAAATATTTTTAATGATCGTATAATTTAGAATCGATTATTAGATGCATGATAAGGATTACTTGAGATTAGAAATTTTGGACCTTTCAAGCTTTGTATTTGTCGAAAAAATTAAAATAATACTAAAATATTATTAAATTTCGAAAATATTACTAAAATAAACACAATTATATAAATAGGTTTTCAATATCATATTTTTAAATAATTTAGAAATATTATTCAAAAGGTATTAGTGAGTTTATAATATTACAAAATTCATTTTTATGGCGACATTATTTCAAAAAAATAGTCATATTTTGGCCGATTTTGATATCAAAATATCAGTCAATTTAGTTTATTTATATTATTTGAAATTTATGAATATTTTATTTAAATTTTTCGGGTCTCCTAGAATTTTGATAAATTCTTAAATTTTGTAGTTGACGTGGCTCTTTCTGGTTGTTCCAGGTCATCAGAGGTGGTAAGCTGGTGGTTGACGTGGCAGCTCGTGTCAACGTCAATGGAGAAAACAAGGCTTTAGCTCTCTATTTCCCGTGAAACGAGTCACTTTCATGTTGTGTTGGATTTGGTCTTAGAAAATCCTAGAAAATGGGGATTTCGGTGATGGGCTCGTCCTCAATTTGTTTTTTGTCCTTATTTTATTGATTGGGTTTTCTTCGACTGGACTCAATATTTACTCTGGACTTTCTTCTTATGGGAGTTGTTTCATAAATCCTAATGAATTTCCTTCCTATTACCCAAACAGAAATTATAAGTTTCATCGGCAAATTTGCCATCGCTCGTCATGGCTGAATAGAGGGCGCGCGCGTGTGAGCCTCGCATGACTAGCAGGTGTTTGTTACAAATGTTTAGTTTAACAACCAATGTGTTCAGTTTAATCATCAAATGTGTTCAGTTAAATGTATCATGTGATGATTTTACTACATAACATTGCGCATCAGTCTTGGAGAGGGATGCGCTAGGGACAGAGGCGGAAAATTTTTTAATTGAACCGGACAGGTTCATGACCCTTTCTAATTTTTTCATGTATTTTTTTCTGGTTCGTGATCCCTTCACTTGCCATAACACCTATTAGAAAAATCAAAAATTAATATTTAATAAACTGAACATTGATATATAATAAACTGAACAGTTGTATATACGAAACTAAACATTTATACTTAATAAAATAAATATTTTTGCTTATAAAATTTATATTTTTTATTACAACTAACTGTGCATTTATACATAATTAATAAAATATTTATACTTATTCAACTAAACATTTGGGTAAGAAAATAAAAATAAAATAAACATATTGAAAATAGTGAACACTTATAACAGAAAGTGAATATTTATATCTGATAAAGTGAACACTTATAACAACCAAGTGAACTAAAAAAAAACAGATGCTGATTGAGAGACCATCGAGCGCTCGCCCTTGACGATGGTGCGCAATGGTAAATCGCTTGATGCCGATAATCAATTAGCTTTCCCAAAGGGGTTCGATACAAAGGAAATTAGATACCGGTAGTGCGACTGAAACAAAGGTGCCTCGCACGTTGGAATTGAGATTTAAAGGTCAGGCCTTCCACTCAATTAGAGGTCAATTTCCAATTGGATGTGAATGACCTATTCAATTGATCTGATCCGAACGATCGGACTTATCTGATGACTAATGAATCAGGGACATCTAATAATTTTTTCGTCTTGGGTCAGATCCGGACCATCAGGTCACGATTCGACCTGAATAGATCCAACTTGGATAAATGTAATTTTGTTGGGTTTATTATAAAAATTATAATTGTATTATACGATAATTATTATTTATTTACAATTTATTACAAATTAATAAAGTAAATTTTTTCATTAAAAAAAGTAAAATTAATTAAAAACATTTAATCATATTAGGTGGGTTTGGTCGCATCAGCCTGTGCTCTGTTTGGGTAAAGCTAGATCAAAGAAGATTAGATTTGAATTCAATTTAGGCACCCCACCCACCTTGGCTGTTCTTTCAACAAAAAAAAAAAGAAAAATAAAATAAAGAAGAAGAAGAATAGATTTGAATAAAAAGTAAATTAAATTTATAACAATTGAACTCGAATCCCATCCTAACTGGCTTAGGCTACCTGTTTTTTGAAAAATCTTACCATTTAGTTTATTATTTCGACAAATTTATACAATTCATTTTAAATACAGGTTGTTATATAATAATTATTTCATGAGACTAGAAAGCATAACACTGTTCCAAGTGACTGAATGCTTCCAAAGGAAAAAACATATTACTGGATATGATTTGAACTATATTCTATTATAAAAATTATGCATGTAATCTTCCATTTAAGTTTTTTAAATACAACAGCAAACTTAGAGCTTCGTGTTTGCAATTACAAAATATCAGCAATTTTTTTTTTCTTTTATAGACAGGATGTGGATTTGATTTCATGGCCTCTCAGCAATTTCTAATGATTAAGAATTTATTCAAGCAATTTTTTCGCATTTCCATGATTAATTTTCTGCTACATCAAATAATCCTCATATACTAACCCATTATCTCACTCATTCAACATCTTATTTCTACAAAATAATCTTATTACCTTCTACCAAAACATACAACATTAATCATAACAGAAAAGTTTAATATGGAATATGACAGAGATTTTTCATTAGTGTCTCTGCAATTTATAAATATGTCGACAACTATTTACAGATGATTAAGGCATATTTAATGTTGACGAGGATTATTATTTTTCTAACATATATATGAATATGATAAAGTCATTGAACAAACTTTTTATAAAAGTCATATGAAATATATGTTGCTTTGAGCATCCAAACTCCTTACTTGGCATATTTGCTCCATTCTATAAAGGACGGTGATTTGGAAAGGGAACAGCAAAATTATTCCCCTGAATTAACAAAAATATTTATTTTTTAAACTTTGTTTTAAATAACAAATAATAGTTAAAAATCGAATTATAGTCCCCCTCAAAAGCAGTTTTCTCATTATCGCATTAATTTAAGTGGAGAATGTTGCATTATTGCCTAAAGCATTAATTAACAAGAATTCTTGCAAATTTATATGCTAAGTACATACATGTTTGAAATAAATTCCGGAATAACGTTTACCAAGTGACACACAAATCGATACATCCAAAATTCACAGGAAATTTTTTTTAAAGATAAATTAGAGGTCAAGCCTTCCAACTTATTTTTAAATTAAATATCTATGAAAGACCTCCAACCGGATTTCAAACCTGCGACTTTTCACTTAAGATGCATTTCTCTTTACCACCAGACCAAGAAATGGTTCTTAAAAAATCACAGGAAAATTAAAAAATGCTGAAATGTGCGACTAAAAGAAGACCACTTGGAGGAGCCATTAAGCAATTTTCCGGAGATTGCATGTAAAATGATTTTATTTGTCCAAACCAGTTGATACTATTCTAAATGGTACAAATGCTATTTAAGTTGTAGAATTAAAATAGGAAATTTCAAAGGGATAAAATAGAAAAACAAGAGTTTACGATACCGATACTCTTACATCGAAAAAATAATTAAAAATAAATAAATAAATAAATAAATAAATAAATAAATAATAGAACATTTGAATTGCATTCAATGATATAGTGCTATCCATGCATAGTCCAGACACTAAATTGTAATATCTCATACAAAAGATTTATCAGAGAAAATCAATTGACGTAAGCACCTCGCCCCAACTATAATGGTGTTGGGTTCTACAAATTGAATTCGGAGCTCTCATAAGTGTGGCTTTGAGGCCCTATTGGCTGTTCCCAGACTTGACTGCCTCTTGCCCTCCAAAAATATCGCTGAGTAATACAAAATCGAACATTGGAATCAGCAAAAAAAGAAAAGGGAAAATGAGGCAAAACACAATAGTATGTACTTTATGAGATATCTTAGTTTTCGAGTATATGTAATTCGTTTATCTGTTCAGTTGCTGGTTCAATAATGGGCCAGCATGGCCTAGGTAAGTGTCACTTAGACTAGTTCCCCTTTCTTATTATAAAAATTGGTGCAACTTAGAGTAGGCCACGTTAAGATAAAAACGAAAAGGCATAACACATGGTGTGGTAAAGTACCTCATGAACAGTTGTACATGGCATGAAATCTGCTGCTGCTCCTTCTACAGAACCAGTCTCAAAGGACTCAGCTTCACTGAGAAAATCAAAGTGCAAATTAAAAATAAGTCAGACTTAGTGAGGAAAAACGCGTAGTACATAGTTAGTTTGCGAAATAATTATTATAGGTACTGACTTTTCCATTTGATTTCGGCATCAACTAAAAATTGGTGAAGCATGAACTGAACAAATTCACACTGCCATGCTCATATTTGAACCATACAAAAAGGTAAATCATTTAACTACACAAATTTTGAGAAACATTTTCAACCCATTTACTGATGGAAAGAAACATTATCTCCAGCTTGAAAAAAAAATCAATTAAAAATAATTACTCTGGTAAAATTTCCGATTCGGGTGGCACCAGAACAGATGTCACTCCTTCATGAGGATCGCCTGCGGTGGGACTGTCATTAAGCCATCCCATGTATTCTTCTTCCGGCTCTTGCTGCTCCAACATAGGATTTGATTCGTGCATAAAATCCATGTTCTGATGTTGTGACTGCAATCATAAGGAGAAGTTTAATACATCACGGATACTGGGCAAGTAACACAGAGGTATGGAGGGAAGTGGAAGGAAACAAAGATACAAAAAGCAGTTTACTATATCCATGGGTTATTTTTACAGCTACTAAATTTCATAACCAAAACTCATCAGAATCACAAAAGTTGAAAGGTATATCTATATATGGTCATGGTTTTTTCTAAAGATACTATATATGGTCATTTAAACTGTAGTACATTCTTGCAATAAAACGGGAGACCTTCAGGATTTGATCTGTAATTGATGTTCATATCATAAGAAAATGTGCATATTCGATATTCAGTTTGCATGAGGTACGTTACCTGTGTTAGCATTGATGGCCCTATTGGCTGTTCCCAGACTTGACTGCCTCTTGCCCTCCAAAAATATCGCTGAGTAATACAAAATCGAACATTGGAATCAGCAAAAAAAGAAAAGGGAAAGTTTTCGAGTATATGTAATTTGTTTATCTGTTCAGTTGCTGGTTCAATAATTGGCCAACATGGCCTGGGCAAGTGTCACTTAGTTCCCCTTTCTTATTATAAAAATTGGTGCAACTTAGAGTAGGCCACATTAAGATAAAAACGAAAAGGCATAACACATGGTGTGGTAAAGTACCTCATGAACAGTTGTACATGGCATGAAATCTGCTGCTGCTCCTTCTACAGAACCAGTCCCAAAGGACTGAGCTTCACTGAGAAAATCAAAGTGCAAATTGAAATTAGTCAGACTTAGTGAGGAAAAACACATAGTACATAGTTAGTTCGCGAAATAGTTATTATAGATACTGACTTTTCCAATTGGTTTTGGCATCAACTAAAAATTGGTGAAGCATGAACTGAACAAATTCACACTGACATGCTCATATTTTAACCATACAAAAAGGTAAATCATTTAACTACACAAATTTTGAGAAACATTTTCAACCCATTTACTGATGGAAAGAAACATTATCTCCAGCTTGAAAAAAAAATCAATTAAAAATAATTACTCTGGTAAAATTTCCGATTCGCGAGGCACCCAAACAGATGTCGCACCTTCATGAGGATCGCCAGCGGTGGGACCGTCATTAAGCCATCCCAAGTATTCTTCTTGTGGCTCTTGCTGCTCCAACATAGGAATCGATTCGTGCATCAAATCCATGTTCTGTTGTTGTGACTGCAATCATAAGGAGAAGTTTGATATACATCACGCATACCGGGCAAGTAACACAGAGGTATGGAGGGAAGTGGAGGGAAACATAGATACAAAAAGCAGTTTACTATTAACATGGGCTATTTTTACAGCAACTAAATTTCTTAACCAAAACAACTCAACCAAAACTCGTCAAAAATGAAGATGCAACTTAGAGTTGGCCACATGAAGATAAAAATGAAAAGGAATCAAACATGGTGTGGTAAGTACCTGATGAACAGTTGTACGTTCCATGAAATCCGCTGCAGCTCCTTCTACAGAACCGGTCTCAAAGGATTCAGCTTCACTGAGAAAATCAAAGTGCAAATTGAAATTAGTCAGATTTAGTGTGGAGAAACACGTAGTACATAGTTATTTTGCGAAACAATTCTCATAGATACAGACGTTCCCATCTGGTTTTTGCATCAACGAAAAATTGGTGAAGCAGGAGCTGAACAAATTCAAACTGACGGGCTCATATTTTAACCATACAATAACTTAAATCATTTAACCACAAATTTTGAGAAACATTTTCAACCCATTTACTGATGGAAAGAGACATTATCTCCTGCTTGAAAAAAAATAATTAAAAATAAGTACTCTGGTAAAATTTCCGATTCGGGTGGCACCAGAACAGATGTCACTCCTTCATGAGGATCGCCTGCGGTGGGACTGTCATTAAGCCATCCCATGTATTCTTCTTCCGGCTCTTGCTGCTCCAACATAGGATTTGATTCGTGCATAAAATCCATGTTCTGTTGTTGTGACTGCAATCATAAGGAAAAGTTTAATACATCACGCATACTGGGCAATTAACACAGAGGTATGGAGGGAAGTGGAGGGAAACATAGATACAAAAAGCAGTTTACTCTAATCCATGGGTTATTTTTACAGCTACTAAATTTCATAACCAAAACTCATCAGAATCACAAAAGTTGAAAGGTATAACTATATATGGTCATGGTTTTTTCTTAAGATACTATATATGGTCATTTAAACTGTAGTACATTCTTGCAATAAAACGGGAGACCTTCAAGATTTGATCTGTAATTGATGCTCATATCATAAGAAAAAGTGCATATTCGATATTCAGTTTGCATGAGGTACAGTACCTGTGTTAGCATTGATGGCGTAGATGACGTCACCGAATTCAGAAGATAGTTCTGCCAAATAAAAATAACCACAAGAAAAAGGATATGCTTGTTAAATTTTTAATGCCATTTTCTACTAATAAATGTCAGATAAGAAGTTTTTGATAAATATTTTTATTGAAGAAAGTAGAATGCAACAATTCTGCCAGCATATCTCAGTACTAGATAAAAAGACATGAGAGTTTTCTATCAGAGTACAAGACTATGCTTTAACATAAACGAATTCCCAACCACGTATTAAAAGGATAGGCAAAAAATTAAATTTATCCAAACCTTTGACTAAAAATACTCACAATTGCAGACCATACTGACATTACTTAAATTTATGCGAACATTTAACATATGATTGCTTTATTTAATAGCAGCAGCATCATGTATGAAACATATACCTTTCTAGATTGAACCTTAGAGTAAAGATCCATGATATTCCTAGAACGTTCATCAAACACACAGGGAGAAGTGATTGGTTCCTCACTGTCTATCAACCTAATAAAACAAAAGAAGAGATAGTGAAGTATCATTAATTTTCTGATATAATTGTAAAAGGACTCCAAACTAGCCATGGTTTCTTAATGAAACCTCTGAACTAAGGGTCTTATTAAACTAAATGGTACAATAGATGTGGATACTTCTTCTGACAAAAGCAAAAATTAATTAATCTGAATCTATTTTGCTAATGTAATATCTCAGTCAAATTCTAGTTCAATAAAATAATTGTTAATCTTACCGTACTTAACGATTTTCTACATTTGAATTTCTTCCAATTGGAATGGAAATTAGATAGAAATGATGATGGACATTACATATAATTTAAATGAAAAGATTATGTCATTTTACAGGTCTAAAGTTTAACATGACATATCATTAACTGACAATTTGCTAACTTAAAAAACAGTCAGATATTATTCAAATGAGCAACTAACCTCCGGAATCCTTTAAGATAGTTGAGGCGGCTCTGGCATCTAGCCAGTTGAAAATCAATGTCCTGCAAATAAAAATTAAGGAAACATTAACATATGTCAAATATATGATAGTGGAATGTCATGTATATGGGAACTTCTGTCACTTCATTTTACTTATTTTTCTTCTGCAAAGCATTAATTTGTACACTTCGGCCATGACTTATGCCTTGGAGAAACGGACCATGTGATATATTTATGGTACATTTGAAGAATGGTTGGTTACTAATAAATGAAACGCCTTGTAGTTCAAAATGATAAATCAGTCAACTGATGAGAGCAGCAACAAAATGTAAGGAAAAGGGAATAGAGAAGGAGTAGAACCAGTGTTATGTGTACATGACATTCCTTGTAGTTAATGTGTAGCAATAATAAAAATTGCAAGGTATTTTACCTCCACAGCCACGCTGCTATTTTCATTCGGATTTTGTTGCTTCCTACAATATATAATAAAACCAAAGAATTTAGGTTCTAACAATTTCAATTATCCAGATGATAAATTTCAGTTTGTTTAACTTTTTCAATTATAGTAATACCTTATTTCAGTTAATGTTCTGGCAAAAATCTAAACTAATGTATTATATTTTGAGTGGTGACAGTAATTCAAAATGTCTTAGTGAATACCTCAATGCTCCCTCCGCTGAATCATCGTGCAGTTTAACGTTTTGGAGCAAATCCACCAGACTCTGCATTAAATTAAAGATGCAAGGTTTTAGAAAGAAAAAAGAAGAAACCAAAATAAGAAAGATAAGGATAAACTTAAAACCAAACATATGTGTTCCCATGCTATTAATATCTTACTATTAGGTTGGCACCTAGATTCTCATAAACCCATCATCAAACATGTGATATGCAAAACAGGACATGATGGTTCAGTACAAATTAAAGAGAATTAAATCAAGCACAGAAGGACCAAAATTAGAAACAAAAGCCATAGACAGAGGGGTTTATGGGAATAGGAGGCAGTGTTGGAGTTTAAGAACAATGAAAGGCCAGCTAGGAATTTCATCGAGCGCCTTGCAGGCGTCGCAACAGCAGAATACATGGGTTCGCAATCGATGAATTCGGATCTCCCGAAAGCTATTAGGTTGTAAAGGGCGAAGAAAGAAGAAAATGAGGAGAGGAGAGAAGAGAAGGGAGGAGGCCATGGTTGGTGGGTGGCAGTGATGAGGTGACAGGGATGAAAATTGAGTGGAGAAGGGAGATGAGTAGAAGGAATTGAGATAGTTGGGAGAAGGTAAGAGCAGAGAGGAGGCCAACACCAAGGGAAGGAAGGTGGTGGGAACGAGGAGGTGGAAGTGGTGAACTGAAATGGTTCTGGTTATGCTTATGCAACTATGCAAGAGCTGAAGAAGACTGCATGAGGTCGAATTTTGGTTTGTTTTATTTTTAGACAGTTCAGTTTAATTCCTTCTACTTCTGCCCGGCCGGGGTACTACTTACTAGAGTGTCACCTTTTTCCAAAAAAGTAAATAAATAAATATAGGGAGATATTATTGACCTCTTTTTTTGATAGAGAAACGCTGAGGCGCATCAAGAAAATATCCGGAAATTATAGAAAAGGAAACATTAGAAACAGAACCAATTATTTCTATCTTAAAAAAGACAATTTGTAATTCTAAAATGGAAACGTGGAAAGAAAATAACCTTTTTGCCACTTGTGTGTCCGGACCGCTTAGAAATTTGGTGAGAACATCTTCCATCCTAGTAAATAAGCAAATATTCAAAATATATTATATCTGTTGCCCTAATCAATCATAGAATCAAGCAAAACAACGATCTATTTGTGATAAAATAGTCCTAAGCGAAAGCTATTTTTGGAGTAAATCCAAAAAACATTTGATCTGTAAGTCAGAAATGTAAGGAATTATTGAATTCAGTTTGTAGCTTGGTTTTAGCAATATTATTTAGATTTGAACATTGTTTTCTCAAGAAATTTAATAATTTGCAACAAGAAAAATAGAAAAAAAATAAAAAATAATAATTTAATATCATATTTTTTTATTAAAAAGAATATCAGGTTTATATGCTGGCAAAAAAGATTTGCAACAAGAAAATTGGAACAAATAACAAACAAAATAGGAAATAAGATCACAAAAATGGAACGGTGATAATTAAGTTCGTAGTCCAACACAAAATGCGTCAATTTTTACCTTCTGTGACCGGAAAAGTGCCACAAATTCCCGGAATGAGAAAACACGATCAATGCGACATCGACGTCGCATAAAACCGAAAGCTCGTAAGCCTTCTTGAAAAGGCCGGTACGGCGCTTAGAGAAAGTGGTAAGGCGATAGTCATAATTTTCTATTTTCCCAACTGGTGTCTTACCCCTCACCATTTTGTCTTTCAAGCAAATGATTAGTTTTTGCTGCTTTAGGTAAATGGCGCAGGGAATTAGGGTCGATGTGAGAATAAGTTTGATGTTTAGGGTTAACTAAGATTTATAATCAGGGGTTAGAAAAAGTGAGAGACTGAGAGGGGTCGGGTCGGAGCGGCCTGTGCAGTATTTATGCGTGTTAAATAAGTCGGTTGACACTATATTTGTACCGTTGGGAGTGCTTCGAGAAACTTTCAATATTAATTTCCAACTAATTGTACTTCGGTCTTCAGATACTAAATTTGGTATGGTTTATACGTATATATAATATATTAAGGCATAACAACACATTTAGATACCACAGTAGCTATATGATATGTATTCGTTTGAATAAAAATTACTTGTCAAAATTAAAATATATTTACATATTATTTTAGATAATTAAAATAATACTAGTTGTAGTGCCCACTAAATATGTGGGCGGACTTTAATATGTAATTTGTGAAAATAAAAAATTAATTTGACATACGTATGTTGTCCATATTCAATATTTAAGGTCAACGTTGTCTTGATCGACGTTGAAGATAGTAGCAGTATTCACCGGTTAACAAATAGAATCAATAAAAGTAGATATATGAACAGTCCAAAAAATAACAATTCGATGAAAAAAAAATGTTACCCAATGAAATGTTTCATATAAAAGTATTCAAATAAAAAAATATATATAATACAACATGACAAGATTCTTAAATCGCTCTTGCTCTACTGTTGTAACGAACAATGATCATACTCAAGACATCTATTTTTGTCCTGTAACGCCACTCAAACGCTTAATAACAGTAAACAAAACTATTTGTCAAGATCAAAATAAATAAATAAAAAGAAAAAACTAATGCATGCATACCTTAAAATTTCCAGATATACCCTTATGAGGGTATTCTTGCAAAATCATGATATTTTGGCGTTAATACCCGCAATTAGAGTAAGGAGTCAACTTTCCAGAAGGAGAGAATAAAACTAGAGCGCAATTGACGTCGCACAGGATAGAGAGCTCGTAAAACTTCTTGATGAGACCACAGGTCCACAAGACCACAACAGTGTTTTGCGTAGCATAATAAAATACTTTTAGCAATATTTCAGAACAATTAATTTACTCCTAACATAAGTTATAAAATATTTTACGCATTCATTCTTTTTAATGATCGTATAATTTAGAATCGATTATTAGATGCATGATAAGGATTACTTGAGATTAGAAATTTTGGACCTTTCAAGCTTTGTATTTGTCGAAAAAATTAAAATAATACTGAAATATTATTAAATTTCGAAAATATTACTAAAATAAACAGAATTATATAAATAGGATTGCAATATCATATTTTGAAATAATTTAGAAATATTATTCAAAAGGTATTAGTGAGTTTATAATATTACAAAATTCATTTTTGTGGCGACATTATTTCAAAAAAAAATAAATAGTCATATTTTGGCCGATTTTGATATCAAAATATCAGTCATTTTGGTTTACTTATATTATTAGAAATTTATGAATATTTTATTTGAATTTTTTCGGGTCTCCTAGTATTTTGATAAATTCTTAAATTTTGTAGCTGTCGTGGCTCTTGCTGGTTGCTCCAGGTCATTAGAGATGGTAAGCTGGTGGTTGACATGGCAGCTCGTGTGAACGTCAATGGAGACAACAAGGCTTTCGCTCTCGATTTCCCGTGAAACGAGTCACTGTCATGTTATGTTGGATTTGGTCATAGAAGATCCTAAAAAATGGGGATTTCGGTGAAGGACTCGTCCTCAATTTGTTTTCCGTCCTTATTTTATTGATTGGGTTTTCTTCGGAAGGGCCTAGTATTTACTCTGGACTTTCTTTTGATGGGCTTATTATAGTTGTTTCCTAAATCCCATTGAATTTCCTTCTTATTTCCCAAACAAGAATTATAAGTGCCATAGGCAAATTTATCATCGCCCGCCATCACTGAACGGAGGACGCTCCCGCGCGAGTCTCGGTGACTATAAGGTATCTGTTTCAAATATTCAGTTTAACAACCAATGTGTTCGGTTTAATAATCAAATGTGTTCAATTAAATATGTCAACTGATGATTTTATTACATACCATCGCATGTCAGTATTGGAGAGGGACGCGCTAGGGGCATAATCAAAAAAAAAATTAATTGAACCGTACTAGTTAATGACCCCTTCACTTGTCATCACACCTATTAAAAAATTGAAAATTAATACTTAATAAACTAAACATTTATATATAATAAACTGAACATTTATTCTTACTAAACTGAACATTTGTATTTACGAAACTAAACAGTTATACTTAATTAAATGAACATTTTTCTTATAACACAGTGAACAATTATAACAGAAAATGAATATTTATATCTAATAAAGTGAACACTTATAACAACGAAGTAAACCAAGTGAACAGATGTGGAGTGAGGGACTATCAAGCGCTCGTTTCATGCGCGATGGTAAATTGTTTTCCGTCCTTATATTTTTGACTGGGCTTTCTTCGGCTAGGACCAGTAATTACTCCGAACTTCCTTTAATGGGCTTATTATAATTGTTTCCAAAATTCTAGGGTGTGTTCGTGAACATCTAATCCCCAAACCCAGTTCGTCCCCAGTTCGCAAAAAATGGAGAATTAGGAACAAGGGGATGTTCGCTGTTTGTGAATAGTAGTTTGCCACACGTTCGCGAACTACTTGTTCACCACCGTTGCCAAGCACACCCCTGATGAATTTCCTTCCTATTTCCCAAACATAAATTATAAGTGCTATTGGCAAATTTGCCATCGCTCGGTCATCGCTAAAAATAGGACGCATGTGTGTGAGTCTCGCGTAACTAGCAGGTGTCTGTTACAAATGTTCAGTTTAAAAACCAATGTTTTCAGTTTAATAATCAAATGTGTTCAATTACATGTGTCAACTGATCATTTTATTACATACTATCGAGCGCCGGCCTTAGAGAGGGACACGCCAGGAGCATAGTCGGAAAATTTTTTAACTGAACCGAACCAGTTCATGACCCCTTCTAATTTTTTCATATATTTTTTGTCTGTTACTAAATTGAACCTTTATATGTAATAAACAGAACATTTTTTTTCTTACTAAACAGAACATTTGTATTTACGAAACTAAACATTTATACTTAATAAAATGAACATTTTTGCTTATAACATTTATGTTTTTTATTACAACTAATTGAGCATTTATACATAATTAACAAAACATTTGAAATTACTCAACTGAACATTTGGGTAGGAAAATAAAAAAAAATAAAATAAATATATTGAACACAGTGAACACTTATAACAACCGAGTGGACAAAAAAATAGATGCTGAGTGAGCGACCATCGAGTGCTAGCCTCAGTGATTGAGTTGACTTAGAATCAATCCAGAAACGATTGAGATGCTCAAACAATACTCAGAATTGCATTGTTTGCACTTTATATGCGTAATTGCCATATATAATCCAATATTTTTTTAATAATTAATATATCAATCAAATTCTTGAAAGTATAAAGTGTTTAAATGTATATTATTGTGATCAAATGACTTAGAATGAATCCAGAAATGATTAAAATGCTCAAACAATGCTCAGAATTGCATTATTTTTTTTTTGAACTTCCTCAGAATTGCATTATTAGCACATTATATGCGTAATAACCATGTATAATCCAATATTTTTGAATAAATAATATATGAATTATATTCTAGACAATATAAAGAGTTTACATGTAGATTATTGAAATGAAATGAGTTAGAATGAATCCAGAAACGAGTGAAATGCTCAAACGATACTCATAATTGCATTTTTTGCACTTTATATGCGTAATTGTCATGTATAATCCATTCTTTTTTAATAAATAAAACATGGATCATATTAATGACAGCATAAAATAGATTCAATGTAGATTATTGTCATTAAATGACTTAGAATGAATCCAGAAACGATTGAAATGCTCAAATAAAACTCAGAATTGTATTGTTTGCAGTTTATATGCGTAATTGCCACGTATAATCCATTCTTTTTGAATAAATAACATGTGAATCATATTATTGATATTATAAAAGAGTTTAAATGTAGATTATTGTGATTAAATGACTTAGAATGAATCCAGACAAACTTGAATGCTCAAATGATGCTCAGAATTGTATTATTTGCACTTTATATGTGTAATTGCCATGTATAATCCATTCTTTTTAAATAAATAACGCATGAATCTTATTATTGACAATACAAAAGAGTTTAAATGTAGATTATTATGATTAAATGACTTAGAATTAACCCAGAAACGATTGAAATGCTCAAACGATGCTCAGAATTGCATTATTTGCAGTTTATATGCGTAATTGTCATGTATAATCAATTCATTTTGAATAAATATTATTGACAGTATAAATGAGTTTAATTGTAGATTATTTGATGAAATGACTTAGAATGAATCCATAAACAATTGAATGCTCAGAATTGGATTATTTGCACTTTATATGCATAATTGCCACATATAATATATTCTTTTTGAATAAATATCACATGAATCTTAGTATTGACAGTATAAAAGAGTTTAAATGTAGATTATTGTAATGAAATGACTTAGAATGAACCCAGAAATGATTGAAATACTCAAATTATGCTCAGAATTGCATTATTTGAACTTTATATACATAATTGCCACGTATAGTCCATTCTTTTTAAATAAATATCACATGAATCTTGTTATTGACAGTATAAAAGAGTTTAAATATAGATTATCATGATCAAATGACTTAGAATGAATCCAGAAACGATTGAAATACCCAAATGAAGCTCATAATTGCTTTATTTGCAATTTAAATTACTGATCGTATAAAAAAGTTTAAATGACTTAGAGTAAATAACACATGAATTATATTACCGATCGTATAAAAAAGTTTACATGTACATTATTGCGATGAAATGACTTAGAATGAATCTAGAAATGATTGAAATGCTCCAATGATGCTCAGAATGGCATTATTTTCACTTTATATTCGTAATTGCCACGTATAATCCATTCTTTTTGAATAAATAACACGTGAATCATATTATTGACAGTATAATAGAGTTTAAATGTAGATTATTATGATGTAATGACTTAAAATGAATTTAGAAACAATTGAATGCTCAAATGATTCTCAGAATTGCATTATTTGCAATTTATATGTGTAATTGCCATGTATCCATTCTTTTAGAATAAATAACACATCAATCATATTATTGACTGCAGAAAAGTGTTTTAATGTGTATTATTGTAATCGAATGACTTAGAATGAATCCAGAAACGATTGAAATGCCCACGTGATGCTGAAAATTGCATTATTTGCAATTTATATGTGTAATTGCCATGTATAATCCATTCTTTATTGAATGAATAACACATGAATCATATTATATATAGTATAAAAGAGTTTAAATGTATATTATTGCAAGGAAATGATTTAGAAAGAACCCAGAAAAAAATTGAAATGCTCAAATGATGCTCAGAATGACATTATTTGCACATTATATGCTTAATTAGTATGTATAATCCATTCTTTTTGAATAAATAACACATGAATCTTATTATTTGCAGTATAAATGAGTTTAAATGTAGATTATTCTGATGAAATGACCTAGAAGTTAGAACGAATCCAGAAATGATATAAATGCTCAAATGATTCTCAAAATTGCATTATTTGCACTTTCTATGCGTAATTGTCACGTATAAACCATTCTTTTTGAATAAATAACATGTGAATCATATTATTGACAGTATATAAGAGTTTAAATGTAGATTATTGTGTTGAAATGACTTAGAATGAACCCAGAAAAGATTGAAATTCTCAAATGATGCTCAAAATTGCATTGTTTGCAATTTACATGCGTAATTGCCACGTATAATCCATTCTTTTTTAATAAATAACACATGAATCATATTGTTGACAGTATATAAGAGTTAAAGTGTAGATTATTGTGATGAAATGAGTCAAAATGAACCCAGAAACGATTGAAATGTTAAAACGATGCTATGAATTGCATTGTTTGCAGTTTATATGCGTACATGTATAACCAATTCTTTTTGAATAAATAACACGTGAATCATATTATTGATAGTACAAAAGAGATTAAATGTATATTATTGTGATGAAATGACTTAGAATGAACCCATAAATAATTGAAATGCTCAAATTCTGCTCGAAATGGCATTATTTGCACATTATATGCGTAATTAGCATGTATAATACATTCTTTTTGAAAAAATAACACCTGAATCTTATTATTGACAGTATAAAAAAGTTTAAATATAGATTATCATGATGAAATGACTTAGAACAAACCCAGAAACGATTGAAATGCTCAAAATTACATTTTTTGCACTTTATATGCGTAATTGCTACGTATAATCCATTCTTTTTTAATGAATAACACATGAAGTATAAAATGGTTTAAATGTAGATTATTATAATGAAATGAGTCAGAATGAACAGTATAAAAGAGTTTAAATGTAGATTATTGTGATGAAATGAGTCAGAATGAACCCATAAACGATCGAAATACTCAAACGATGCTCAGAATTGCATTGTTTCCGGTTTATATGCGTACTTGCCACGTATAAACAAATTTTTTTAAATAAATAATATGTGAATCATATTATTGATAGTATAAAAGAGTTAAAATATATATTATAGTGATGAAATGACTTATAATAAACCCATAAATGATTGAAATGCGCAGATGATGCAAAGAATTGTATTATTTGCACTTTTTATACGTAATAGCCACGTATAATCCATTTTTTTGAATAATAACACGTGAATCATATTATTGACAGTATAAAGGTGTTTAAATGTAGATTAATGTGATCAAATAACTTAGAATAAATCAAGAAACAATCGAATGCTCAAATGATGCTCAGAATTGCATCATTTGCACTTTATATGCGTAATTTCCACGAATAATCCTTTCTTTTTAAATAAATAACATGTGAACCACATTATTGACAGTATTAAAGAGTTTAAATGTAGATTATTCTGATGAAATGAATTTGAACGAACCCAGAAACGATTGAAATGCTCAAATGTTTCTCAGAATTGCATTATTTGCTCTTTATATGTGTAATTGTCACGTGTAATCCATTCTTTTTGAATAAATAACACGTGAATCACATTATTGACAGTATAAAAGAGTTTAAATATAGATTATTGTGATGAAATAACTTAGAATGAATCCTGAAACAACTGAATGCTCAAATGATTCTCTGAATTACATTATTTGGACTTTAAATGCATAATTGCCACGTCTAATCCATTTTTTTGTAATAAATAACACATGAATTATATTATTGACAGTACAAAAGAGTTTCAATGTGAACAAATGACTTAGAATGGATGCAGAAACAATTGAAATGCCCAAATGATGCTCAGAATTGCATTATTTGCAATTCATATGCATAATTGCCAAGTATAATCCATTATTTTTAATGAATAACACATGAATCATATTATTCACAGTATAAAAGAGTTTAAATGTACATTATTGCGATGAAATAACTTAGAATGAACCCAGAAATGATTGAAATGCTCAAATGATCCTCAGAATTGCATTGTTTGCAGTTTATATTCGTAATTGCCACATATAATCCATTCTTTTTGAATGAATAACACGTGAAAGATATTATGGACTTTATAAAAGAGTTAAAATGTACATTATTGTGATAAAATAACTTAAAATGAATCCAGAAATA
Source organism: Rhynchospora pubera (assembly GCA_028095005.1). NCBI lineage: Eukaryota > Viridiplantae > Streptophyta > Magnoliopsida > Poales > Cyperaceae > Rhynchospora > Rhynchospora pubera. The sequence continues at coordinate 42,343,263 of CM051461.1, forward strand.
ATTGAATGCTCAAATGATGCTCAGAATTGCATTGTTTGCACTTTATATGCGTAATTGCCATGTATAATCCATTCTTTTTAAATAAATAACATGTGAATCATATTATTGACAGTATAAAAGAGTTTAAATGTAGATTTATGGTGATAAAATGACTTAGAATGAATCCAGAAAAAAAAAATTGAATGCTCAAATGATGCTCAGAATTGTATTATTTGCACTTTATATGCGTAATTGCCTTGTATAATCCATTCTTTTTGAATAAATAACACATGAATCTTATTATTGACAGTATAAAAGAGTTTAAATATAGATTATTGTGATGAAATGACCTAGAATTAATCCAGAAACGATTGAAATGCATGAACGAAGCTCTAACTTTATAAGCATAATTACAATGTAGAATCCAAAATTTTTGCATAAATAACATATGAATTACATACTAGAATGAATCCATAAACGATTGAAATGCTCAAACGATGCTTAGAATTGCATTATTTACATTTTTATATGTTAATTATCATGTATAATCCAATCTTTTTTAATAAATAGCATGTGACTCATATTCTAGACTGTATAATGAGTTTAAATGTAGATTATTGTGATAATCCAGAAATGATAGAAATGGTCAAACGATACTCAGAATTGTTTCATTTACAATTTGTATGTGTAATTACCTGAATAATCCAATTGTTTTAATAAATACCACATTAATGATATTCTAGACAGTATAAAGTGTTTAAATGTAGATTATTGTCAATAAATTACTTAGAATGACACTAGAAATGATTGAAATGCTCAAACGATGTTCAGAATTGCATTATTTACATTTTATATGCGTAATTATCATATATAATCTAATCTTTTGGAATAAATAACATATGAATCATATTCTAGACAGTATAAAGATTTTAAAGTAGATTATTGTGATCAAATGCCATAGAATGAATCCAAAGACTATTGAAATGTACAAACGATGCTAAGAATTGCATTATTTGCACTTTATATGCGTAATTATCATTTATAATCCAATATTTTTGAATAAATAGCATATGAATCATATTATAGACTTTATAAAGAGTTTAAATGTAGATTATTGTGATCAAATGACTAAGAATGAATCCAGAAACGATTGAAAAGCTCAAAATGGTACTTAAAATTACATCATTTGCATTTTATATGCGTAATTGCCATGTATAATCCAAATTTTTTTATTAAATAACATATTCATCATTTTCTAAACGGCATAAAGAGGTTAAATGTAGATTATTGTGATCAAATAACTAATAATGAATCCAAAGACGATTGAAATGCTCAAACGATGCTTAGAATTGCATTATTTGCACTTTATATGCGTAATTACCTTCAATGATCCAATCTTTTTAAATAAATAACATGTGAATCATATTCTAGACAGTAGGGAGTCGTTTGGATCAAGTGAGAATTTGGGAAATTTCCTATTCCTAGGCATAAATTTATTATAAACATTCCAAACTCTTCACAAAATTACACACTTCCCAATACTTTATGCCTAGGAATAGGAAATTCCTCCTATTCCTAAGCGATTCAAACGGGCCCCTATAAAGTGTTTAAATGTAGATTATTGTGATCAAATGCCATAGAATGAATCCATAGACAATTGAAATGCTCAAATGATGCTCAAAATTGTATTATTTGCAATTTATATGCGTAATTACCATGTATAATCCAATCTTCTTAAATAAATAACACATGAACTATATTCTAGACAGTATAAAGACTTGAAATGAAAATTATTGTTATCAAATGACTTGCAATGAATCTTGAAACGATTGAAATGCTCAAACGATGCTCAGAATTGCATTATTTGCAATTTATATGCGTAATTATCATGTATAATCCTATTTTTTTAATAAATTGAATATGAATTATATTCTAGATAGTATAAAGAGTTCAAACGTAGATTATTGTGATCAAATAACTAAGAATGAATCCAGAAACGATTGAAATGCTCAAGCGAAGCCAGAATTGCACTGTTCGCACTTTATAAGCGCAATTACCATGTATAATCCTATATTTTTGCATAAATGACATATGAATCACATACTAGACACTATAAAGTGTTTAAATGTAGATTGTTGAGATCAAATGATTCTGAATGAAACCAGAAACGATTGAAATGCTCAAAACCGTACTCAGAATTGCATTATTTGACCTTTATATGCGTAATTACCATATATAATCCAATCTTTTTGAGTAAATAACATATTCATCATATTCTAGACAGCATAAAGAATATAAATGTAGATTATTATGATCAAATGACTAACAATGAATCCAGAAAAAGATTGAAATGCTTAAATGATGCTTAGAATTGCATTATTTGCACTTTGTAGGCGTAATTACCTTGTGTAATCCAATCTTTTTGAATAAATGACATATGAATCAAATTCTGGGAACTATAAAGTGTTCAAATGTAGATTATTGTGATCAAATGCCATAGAATGAATCCAAAGACGATAGAAATGTTCAAACGATGCTCAGAATTGCCTTACTTGCACTTTATTTGCAATTTATATGCGTAATTACCTTGTATTATCCAATCTTTATGAATAAATAATATATTTATCATATTCTAGACAGTATAAAGAGTTTAAATATAGTTTATTGTAATCAAATGACTTGGAATGAATCCAGAAACAATTGAAATTCACAAACAATACTCAGAATTGTATTGTTTGCACTTTATATGCGTAATTACCATGTATTATCCAATATTTTTAAATAAATAATGCATGAATAATATTATAGACAGTATAAAGTGTTTAAATGTATATTATTCTGATCAGATGATGCTCAGAATTTAATTTCTAGCACTTTATATCAGTAATGCTCAGAATTGTTTTATTTGCAATTTATATGTGTAATTACCAAGAATAATCCAATATTTTTAATAAATAGAACATAAATCATATTTTAGACAGTATGATCAGTTTAAATGTAGATTATTATGATCAAATGACTTAAAATGAATCCAGAAACGAATGAAATGCTCAAACGATGCTCAGAATTGTAGTATTCGCAATTTATATGCGTAATTACCATGTATAATCCAATCATTTTGCATAAATAACATATCAATCACATAATAAACAGTATATAGAGTATAAATGTTGATTATTATGATCAAATGACTTAAAATGCATCCAAAAACGATTGAAATGCTCAAACGATTCACAAAATTGCATTATTTGCACTTTATATACGTAATTATCTTGTATAATCCAATCCTTTTGAATGAATAACACATGAGTCAAATTCTTAAAAAGTTTTAATATAGCGATGACTCAGAATCAATAAAAAAAAAATTGAGAAATGCCCAAAACGGTGCTCAGAATTGCATTATTTGTAATTTAAATGCGTAATTATCATGTATAATCCAATCTTTTTGAATAAATAACATATTAATCAAATTCTAGACAGTATAAAGAGTTTAAATGTAGATTATGGTGATAAAATTAATTAGAATGAATCCATAAATGATTGAAAAGCTCAAACAATGCTTAGAATTGCATTATTCACATTTTTATATGCTTAATTATCATGTATAATTCAATCTTTTTGAATAAATAGAATGTGAATCATATTGTAGACTGTATAAAGAGTTTAAATGTGAATTATTGTGATAAAAGGACTTAGAAATTATATGCGTAATTACCTTGTATAATACAATATTTTTGAATAAATGACATATGAATCATATTCTAGACAGTATAAAGCATTTAAATGTAGATTATTGGGATCAAATGCCATAGAATGAATCCATAGACAATTGCAATGCACAAACGATGCTCAAAATTGTATTATTTGCACTTTATATGCGTAATTACCATGTATAATCCAATCTTCATAAATAAATAGCACATGAATTATATTCTAGATGGAATGAAGAATTTAAATAAGATTATTGTGATTAAATGAATTGCAATGAATCCAGAAACGATTGAAATGCTCAAACGATGCTCAAAATTGCATTATTTGCACTTTATATGCGTAATTATCATATATAATCCTATCTTTTTGAATAAATAGAATATGAATTATATTCTAGACAGTATTAAGAGTTTAAATGTAGATTATTGTGATCAAATGACTAAGAATGAATCCAGAAATGATTGAAATGCTCAAAACATTGCTCAGAATTGCATTATTTATATGCGTAATTGCCACGTATAAGTAACATTATAATCACATTCTATACAGTATAAAGACTTTAAATGTCGATTATTGTGATCAAATGACTTGGAATGAATACAGAAACAATTGAAATTCAAAGATGATGCTCAGAATTGTATTATTTGCACTTTATATGCGTAATTACCATGTATTATCTGATATTTTTAAATAAATAACGCATGAATAATATTCTAGACAGTATAAAGAGTTTAAAGGTAGATTATTTTTATCAGATGACATAGAATGAATCTAGAGACAATTGAAATGCTCAAACGATGCTCATAATTGTAGTATTCGCATTTTATATGCGTAATTACCATGTATAATCCAATCGTTTTGAATAAATAACATATCAATCACATAATATACAGTAGATGAGTTTAAATGTAGATTATGGTGATCAAATGACCCAATGAACCTAGAAACGATTGATATTCTCAAAATTGTGGTGTGATTTGAATTATTTTTCACTTTATATGAGTAATTACCATGTATAATCCAATTTTTGAATAAATAGCGTATTCATCATATTCTAAACAGTTTAAAGAGGATAAATATAGATTATTACGATCAAATTACTTAGAATGAATCCAGAACAAATGAAATACTCAAACGATGCTCAGAATTGCATTATTTGCACTTTATATGAGTAATTACCATGTATAATCCAATATGTTTTTTAATAAATAGCACCTGAAAATATTCTAGACAGTATAAAGAGTTTAAATATAGATTATTAGGATAAAATGACATAGAATGAATCCAGAAACAATTGAAATGCTCAAATGTTGCTCAGAATTACATTATTGGCACTTTATATGCGTAATTACCATGTATAATCCAATATTTTTTTAATGAATCGCATATGAATCATATTCTAGACAGTATAAAGTGTTTAAATGCTGATTATTTTGATCAAATGACTTAGAATGAATCCAGAAACGATTAAATGCTCAAACGTTGCACAGAATTGATTTATTTGCAATTTATATGTGTATAAAGAGTTTAACAGTTGATTGTTGTGATCAAATGACATAGAATGAATCCAGATATGATTGAAATGCTCAAACGATGCTCAGAATTGCATTATTTGCAATTTATATGCGTAATTACCATTAATAATCCAATATTTTTTAACAAATAGCACATGAATCATATTCTAGACTGTAGAAAGAGTTTTAATGTAGATTATTGTTGTTAAATGACTTTGAATGAATCCAGAATCGATTGAAATGCTCAAACAATGCTCAGAATAGCATTATTTGCAGTTTATATGCGTAATTACCATATATATTCAAATCTTTTTGAATAAATAACATATGAATCAAATTTTAGACATCATAAAGAGTTTAAATGTCGATTATTGTGATGAAATGCCATAGAATGAATACAAAGACGAAAATGCTCAAACGATGCTTCAGAATTGCATTATTTTGCACTTTATATGCGTAATTACCATGTATAATCCAATCTTTTTAAATAAAAAAACACATGAATCATATTATATACAGTATAAAGAGTTTTAATGTAGATTATTGTGATCAAATGACTATGAATGAATCCAGAAATGATTGAAATGCTCAGGCGATACTCAGAATTGCATTATTTGAACTTCATATGCGTAGTTATCATGTATAATCCAATCTTTTTGAATAAAAAGAATATGACTTAGAATAATCCAGAAACACATGAATCATATTATATACAGTATAAAGAGTTTAAATGATGATTATTGTGATCAAATGACTTAGAACGAATCCAGAGACGATTGAAATACTCAAACAATGCCCAGAATTGCACTATTTGCACTTTATATGCGTAATTAACATATATAGTCAAATCTTTTTGAATAAATAACGCAAGAATAATATTCTAGACAGTAAAAAGAGTTTAAATGTAGATTATTGCGTTGAAATAATATAGAATGAATCCAGAGACGTTTGAAATGCTCAAACGTTGCTCAGAATTGCATTATTTGCACTTTATATGCGTAATTATCATATATAATCCAATATTTTTTAATAAATAGCTCATGGATCATATTCTAGATAGTATATAAAGAGTTCAAATATACATTATTGTGATGAAATGACTTAGAATGAATCCAGAAACGAATGAAATGGTCAAACGATGCTCAAAACTGCTTTATTTACAATTTATATGCGTAATTATCGTGTATAATCCAATCTTTTTGAAAAAATAACATATGAATCATATTCTAGACAGTATAGAGAGATTAAATGTAGATTATTGTGATCAAATGACATACAATGAATCCAGAGACGATTGAAATGCTCAAACGATGCTCAGAATTACATTATTTGCACTTTATATGTGCAATTAACATATATAGTCAAATCTTTTTGAATAAATAATTCACGAATAATATTCTTGACAGTATAAATAGTTTAAATATATATTATTGTGATCAAATTACTAAGAATGAATCCTGAAATGACTGAAATTCTCAAACGATGCTCCGAATTGCATTATTTGCACTTTATATGTGTAATTATCATGTATAATCCAATCTTTTTAAATAAATTGCATATGAATCATATTCTATACGTATAAAGAGTTTAAATATAGATTAATATGATCAAATTACTTGGAATGAATTCAGAAACGATTGAAATGCTCAAACGATGCTCAGAATTGCATTATTTGCAATTTATTTGCAAAATTACGATGTATAATTCTTTTTTTTTAATAAATAGCACTTGAATCATATTCTGGACAATATAAAGAATTTAAATATAGATTATTGTGATTACATGACTTGGAATGAGTCCAGAAACGATTGAAATGCTCAAACGGTACTCAAAATTGCATTATTTGCACATTATATGTGTGATTACCATGTATATAATCCAATATTTTTTAATAAATAGCACATAAATCATATTCTAGACAATATAAAGAATTTAAATGTAGATTATTATGATTACATGACTTGGAATGTGTCCAGAAACGATTGAAATGCTCAAACGATACTCGGAATTGCATTATTTGCACAATATATGTGTAATTACCATGTATATAATCCAATATTTTTTAATAAATAGCACCTGAATCATATTCTAGACAGTATAAGAAGTTTAAATGTAGATTATTGTGATTAAATGACTTAGAATGAATCTAGAAATGATTGAAAATGCTTAAACGATGTTTAGAATTGCATTATTTGCAATTTATATGCGTAATTACAGTAGCTGGTACAGTGGCAGGAAAACTACTGTACTTTTTTGCTTGATTTTTGCTTGAATAATAGTCCATTATATATTTTTACACACTATATTGTTCATTTTAAACAATTTAAAAAATTCTTGAAATGTAAAAATAAAATTCATAAAAAAATTATCTTATTGTTTAATAGAAGAAAAAAAAATATTCATGCCTCATGTATTTTTCATCTTTGAATCTATTGTAGGCCAAAATTTTATCACCTAAACACGTATCACGCCTAAATTTATATTTGAAAGTGATGTGGTATCTATTATGTTTGACATTTCGAAAAAAAAAATGATTGATGAAAACTTGAATAAGGGAGATACTACAGATAGATAATATGTTGGCAGCCTATGAAATATATGTTAAATGACACCCTATGAAATATATGTTAAAACTATTAACCTTTTTTTATTGATTTTTGGCATCTACTCTATTACATTCTTTTGTGAGGCATATCTTGGAACTCTATGGAATATATGCTAAAATAAACATATTTTCAATCGCACTCATTGAGTCCATCTACACATTTTTATTATATGTAATGTAATTATAAAATTGTCAATTCTAATTGATTGAAGTGAATAATAAATTAGTAAATAGAAACAATAATACATTGAATAGTAGTTCCATTAAATATTTTACACACTATATTGTTCATTTTTTGCTACAATTTAAAAAAAAATCTGTAAATGTAAAAATAAAATTCATAAAAGATTTACCTTACTATGTAATAGAATTCATGCCCATATATTTTCCATCTTCAAATTTGTTGAAGGGTAAATTTTTGTGACCTACACTCGTATCATGCCTAGATTTCTATATGACACTGATGTGGTATCTATTCTATTTTTCATTTCGTAAATGAAAAATGATTGATGAAAAATTGAATAAATAGTACCCTATTTATATATAATATGTTGGTATGCACCCTTTGGTGGAGGAGGCATCCACTTGATGCACTTTTTGACGAGACATCTTTTAAATGACACCATATGAAATATATGTTAAAATAGGTACCCTTTTAATCGCACATTTTGAGGTATCTACCCAATTTCATCTTTTGGTGAAACATCTCTTAAATAATACCCTATAGAATATATGTTAAAATAGACACCTTTTCAATCGCATCTTTTGGGTCAATCCACGCATCTTTATTATTTCGTAAATGAAAAATGATTGATGAAAAATTGAATAAAGGAGGTACTATTTATAGATAATATATTGACATCCTTTTGTGGAGAAGGCATCCACTTGATGCACTTTTTTTGCCAAGACACATTTTAATCGCATCTTTTAAGAAATCTCTTTGATATGTACTTTTTCATTCGCATTTTTTAGAGTCATCCATGCATCTTTATTATATGTAAGATTAGTTAATTAAGATGTACTCTTGCTGATAGAATAAAGATAGAGTGGGTTGTTTAGATGTAGCCGTTATTGTTTGTTATTAGGATCACTGGCTATAAATATAGGCCATAGCTCTATAAAGAATACCATAATCATAATACAAAGAATTTATTTTTGTGGTGAAAATATTTCAAAAATACAAAAGTCGTATTTTGACAGAGTCAATTTGGTTCATTATATTTAAAAGGATATTTTATTTGGATCTTTTGTGATTTCTTAGTATTTTTGATAAATTCTTAAAATTTTTGGCTGACGTGGCTCCTCCTGTTTGGCCCAGGTCATTAGAGGTGGTTAGCTAGTGGTTGACATGACAGCGCGTGTCAACACTAATAGAGACAATAAGGATTAAGCGCTCAATTTCCAGTAAAGCGAGTCACTGTCATGTTGTGTTGGATTTGATCATAGAAGATCTAGGGAAAAGATTATTTGGTGATGGGCTCGTCCTCAATTGTTTATTTGTTTTCCGTCCTTATTTTTGGACCGGCCTTTCGCTGGATGGGCCCAGAATTTACTCTGGACTGATGGGCTTAATGAATTTCCTTCTTATTTCCCAAAGGTATACCTGTTAATTTCGTACCGTTTCGAACGTTATCGTTCCGTTCCGTCCACGAAACGTTAAACGGAAGAAAAAATCAGTTTGATTTTTGAAAACGGAACAGAAACATAAATGAAAAAAATGAACGGAACGTTAAATTGAATACGAAAATGGATGGAAATGGGATGAAATCAAAAGAAAATGAAGGATGGAACGTTAAACGGAACAGAAATCTATTTCATTTGACGAAACGGAACGAAAACGAAACAAGAATTTTGTTCCGTTATCGAAACGGAAATCTCTGTTTCCGCTTCTGTGATATACGTTTGACAGGTCTATTTGAAGGAGTCCGGTACAAAGGGAATTAGATACCGGTAGTGGGACTGGTACAAAGCGCCTCACACATTGGAATTGAGATTTAATCAGGCCTTCCACTCAATTATTCATGAAAGCCGCTTTCTCCTCATTCAATTCTTTCCGCTTTCTCCTCATTCAATTCTTTTTACCGGGTAAAACTGGGTTTAGGCTCTAATCGGAATGCTGAAAATAATTGTACAATTTGGAAATGGAATTCTTGCGATTTGAAAAACGTGATCGGAAGAGAGGAGAACGGAGGAAAAGAAACGACTTCGCGCGATTTCACGAGCTCCAAATCCCGTACGGAACTCTCGCCAAAAACATCGAAATTTGGCGAGAATTCGTCGCTCGCCGCTTCCCCTCCCTCTTTCTCTCTCCTCCGATTGGTTGCTGATCAAAATCGCACGAAAATTCCAACTTCCTTTGTCGATCAACGGAAATGATTTCGAGTGAAAAATCTTCTCTTTTCTTTTCCGTTGAAATGAAATCTTTTCTCGTTCTTCTCTCTTCCGATCAGACCCTTAGTGACGACTAATCACAAGAAGCACCTGCTTCTCTCTCTACTAAGTTTCACCTCCTCCCTTTACGGAGGCTTCTTCTTTCGTTTCTTATTCGTTGGTTTCTTTTTCTTGGTTGATCTTCTATTTGGTACAATGTTTTGGAACAAAGGACAAAAGACGTAAGAATTTGCTTTCTACTTTCTTTATTTTTACACCAACACGTTAATGCAAGCAAGTAAAAGCATATGACCAAAATTCACCTGAATCACCTCATCCCCTTCCTTGGTACCGCTACTGTCTTGGTCAATGGTCAATTTTCCAATTGGATGTGAATTCCCTATTCAATCGTATTGATCTGATCATAACCGATCGGACTTATCTCATGACTAATGAATCAGGGACATCTAATAATTTTTTCGTCTGGGGTCCGATCAGGACCATCAGGTCACGATTCAACCTGAATTGATCCAACTTGGATAAATGTAATTTTGTTGGTTTTATTATGAAAATTATAATTGTATTATACGATAATTATTATTTAATTACAATTTATTACATATTAATAAAGTAAAATTAATTAAAAACATTTAATCATATTAGGTGGGTTCGGTCGGACCGTCGGATCAGCTTCGGGTAAAGCTAGATCAAAGAATATTAGATTTGAATTCAATTTTGGCACCGCACCTTGGGGAGTTGGGGTGCTGCTCTTTCAAAAAAAGAAAAAAAAAAAAGCAAAACAAAAAGAAGAAGAAGAAGATTAGATTTGAATTAAAAAAATTTTAAATTAAAATAATAACAATCGAACTCGACTCCCATCCTAACTGGCGTAAGCTACCTGTTTTTGAACTCTTAACTTTCTAAATTCATGGAACCAAACATCATAGAGTTAGAGTAAGTTTGTACTAACTTGACTCAAACTTTCTAACTTTGCTAAATGGTGAGAAGAGAGAAGTTTGTTACCATGAGTATTACAAAATTAATAAAAGAGAATTTGTGATGATTATTATTATTATTATTTATTAATTAATTAACAATTATAATTATTAATTATAATATTAAATAATAATAGCAATTACTGTTTTGTTGTTATTTTTAATGAAATTATTATTTAGTAATAATTATAACATTGATTAGGAATTTGGGATTAATAATAAAATACAACAATAAATATGGTATAATTTATATAAATATAATAATAATAATTATTATTATTATTATATTTATAATTTGGTAAATAATATAAATGGTAATTAATCAAATAATGATGATGATGATGATTATTAATTAATTAATTAATTATAATTATTAATTATAAATTTATAATATTATGATGATGACGATGATGATGATGATTATTATTATTATTAATTAATTAATTATACTTATTAATTATAAATTTATAATATTAAATAATAATAACAATTATTGTTTTGTTATTATTTTTAATGAAATTATTATGGTACTAATTATTATTATTATTATTTAATAATAATTATAACATTTATTGGGGATTTAGAATTAATAATAAAATACAATAATAAATATAGTATAATTAATGATAATTATAATTTATAAAAATACAATAATAATAATAATTATTAGTTATTATGATATTTATAATTTGGTAATAATAATATAAATGGTAAAATAATTGTAATTATAAAATAATAATAATAAATATAATATTTTATTATAGTAGATGTAGTTATAAAAGAAAAGTATATAAATTAATGCTTTATTATTTTTCTTCTATCTCTAACTCCAACATACCACACCAAACACTATTTTCTAACCTCAAGTTAGCACAAACTTTTCACAATCTCTAACTTCACTAATGTCAACCTCTAACTTCAAAATTACAAACTTCCAACCTCTAACTTCACTAATTTTACCTCCAACCAAACGTTCCCTCATTTAGATTATTATTTCCGACAAATTTGTACAATTCATTTTAAATATAGCTTGTTATATAATATTTTTTTCATGACACAAGAAAGTATAACACTGTCCGAAGTGACTGAACACTTCCATAGGGAAAAACACAGTACTGGAAAAGATTTGAACTATATTATATTACAAAATTATGTATGTAATCTTTCTATTTACTTTTATTAATACAACAGCAACTTAGAGCTTCGTGTTTGCAATTACAACATATCAGCAATTTTTTTTTTTTTTTTTGCGTTTAAAATACAAGACGTGGATTTGAATTCGAGGCCTCTCATGATTTAGTCATGAAGGGGCCGTTAGGATCGCTTAGGAATTTGGAGAATTTCCAATTCCTAGGCATAAATTTATTGGGAAGTGAATAACTTTGTGAAGAATTTAAATTGTTTATAATAAATTTATGTCTAGGAATAAGAAATTTCTCAAATTCTCTAAATTCTCACTTCAATCCAAACGGCCCGAAGTAATTAACTTGTTGCCAGGTAGCTAGATGCCTAGGTGGTACATTTTGTAATCTTTGTATTCGATTCATTCAAGATAATCTTCCTGGCTTCTAACCTTTTTCCTTTTTTTCTCTCTATTTTTTTATTTTTCATTTTTTTTAGTGTTAACATGATATATATATATATATATATATATATATATTTAAAATAAGATGGAAGTCAAGTTGTACAACTTATTTTGAAATTAAATGTCATAAAGGACTCTAGCTGAGTTTCAAATCCACGACCTTCACTGAAAGTGCATTGCTATTTGTCACTAAATCAAGAACTGGTTATCGTTAACATGATTTTTTTTTTTTTTTTTTTGAAATTTGGTAAACATGATATTGGTTGCAACATATAGACGGAAAGGGCACAACTAGATGGATCGAAGTAAGGGTGAAGGCAATTTAGAACATTGTCTCAGCTATCCCTTCAGAAATTGAACCCTTCAAATGAGTATTTTTAGGACTACTTGTCACAAGTTGCATATATCTTCTTCTTCTATCCTTCACTATTGTAAAATTGCATCTAAAAATTCATCAGCTTACCACTAAGGAGTTTAATTAACATATGTCGTTCACATGATGGAGAACATAAGAGAGCAGGACATTTCAGCAACAACAATATTCAAGTGATCTGTCTTATGCCTTCTTTAATCAGTTATTTCTTACAACTTGTGAGATATAAGAGTAATAATTAAGTGTTCACTCTGGAGAACAAACAAAGAAAAGGGAACAAAAAAAACTATGATGCCAACTTGAGTTGAAATTCTTGTCATTTGAAAAATCTTAGGTCTTCCACCTGTCCTATTGACAAAAACCTGATTTACTGTGCATATATATGTAACATAAGATAAAGTATCCTCTGTTAATTTGTCGCTTGTACATAAATGCAACAGTATTGCTTACTTCTACATGCCTCATCAGGTATCTGTTTTTGAACATGGATGTTGTTGGCTTGTTGCAACCGATAACTTCTGAATTGGTCCCCTCCAATTACAGGATTTTGCACATCACAGCGTAGAATTCGCATTTGACATTGTATTAGAGTGGACAAAATCTAAACCGTGCAGTAGGATCGTAAAGCTGTCTTCTTCTTTAAAACAGCTCTGTAAATTATATTAAAGGATCCGGATTGCTTTAACCGTTTGTTCCATGCCGTATATTACTATTTTGAGTATGTTTGGATTGCTTGAGAATAAAATTAGAATACGTTATTTGAAAAAATATATATATTATTCCTAGATGATTAAGAACAAATATTTTTAGTTCAAAGGTGTTATTATTAAGTGGTTAATAGTTGTACAGTTATAATCTAATGATATGATCATCATATTTATATTAGTGCTCGACTAGTTCATAAACTTCATTCAAAAGAACTTTTATCCACTCATAATGGTAAAATATCTACATTTAACAGTACTATTGGTATTATTAATATGTAATATAAGAGCTAGTTTTTAAAAGTAATGAACCAATGATAATGCTGAGCACTTCATTAGACAAGTTGTATCAGCAAGGTTAGATTCTAAAAACAATAGCATTTCTGACGGTACAAGGCAGTAAAATACGAAAAACAGAGAGATTTTGGCTCTAAAATCACACAGATTCAGAATTTTTACAAATTGTAATTCTCAAAACATAATTAAACTGTCATAAGCCATGACGACTGTCTTAAATAAACAATACAGAAATCCTAAAAAGATAAATTACATAAAAATTACTAAAAACAACCCTAAAATTGTCAAAAATATAAAGAATTGTCCAAAAGTCAATCAAGGAAGGTTCAGATCGCAAATCCAGGCTGATGGTTTGGCCAAATGCAGCATAGCTGGATTTTTTTTTTCGGCCTCTGAGTCACGAATCTCCTGAATAATTTGAGCCCGATCCGACGGTCGGATAAAAAAAAATGAGTATTTTTGTAAAGTGTGCGCGGAACCATATTGCATCAGTATCAACCAATTATTCTCATACTACATCAATCATGCATTCACGCATCACCTTAAGTTTTGAGTTGCCTCTAGTGCATAGTTGTCACTTGTCAGAAATGGGGCCTGCGTGCAGACAGCTAGCAGAGGTAGATCTTCTATAGTTCTACTTGAGAGGTAGCACAAGGTGTAGCTAATTAATGACCTGGCATCTGCCGAAAACGAAGCAATAGAGAACGAAACAATAAGTGGCCTATAGCACACATAAGAAATTTATATCTATTTTTTTTTAGATAAAACTAGATAGAGGCTATCTAGCGGAAGAAATTTATATCCTTAAACAGACGTTTAGATAACTTATTCCTAGCTAATTAAACTTTTTTTTATTTTTAACTAATAAATGTCGTCTCAAATTTCAAAGATGCAAACTTCCCAAATGACTCTATTATCGTTGTTTAAAAATGTTGATTCCATCAAAATCTAACCATCAATAATAAGAACGGGCACAGTAAAGAGAGGTGTTGTAAAATAAATTTTGTAGTTATATCCATCATCTCCAGTGCTCATGTAATTGTCTCTTAATAGTTATTTAAACTCAAATATATATTTTTAAATTAAAAATCTGCAACTATAATGTTAGAATTCAAAGTAAAATATGTTACGGAAGGCCGTTGCTAATTACACTCTTGTAACCCACCTATTGACAAAAATGACTTGATTTACTATCTCGATCATCACTTCATATATCGATCTATGATCTTATTCATTTAGTTATTTTTTTCTGATAGCACCCTTTCAAAATGGAGATGACTTGGTAGTTGGTAAGAATATTAGTGACAAGTTTGTAACTATAGAACAGTAATAAGACTATGGATCGAAATTGCTTCGTGCGGTTTGCTCCAATATGGGTTTTGCACTTTTGCTAATGAGAAAGATAGCATCTGAACGGTTGGATAGTGGTATTTTCTTCCAGCTCCTTGACGGCTGCATTCATTAATTGCCAAAACTATTACAAGTTGAAATCGACAAAATCCAAAGAAATAGTTAATCGGACATATAGGTACCAGCGGTCCCAAAAACTCCCAATCAAATTAATCATGGGGCCTCCAAGAAGCTTTATCAATATTTCCACATGTACTCTATCACTGTTATTGCTAAAAAGGAGCTAATATCCACTACCATTACCCAGTTGTCATGACAAAGATGAGCCATCTTCAAACCTTAACCATTCGTTATACAGTTCTACGGCTCAGATGCATAGAAACTATATTTCATAATATGATTATTTACCTCTCTGTGTCCACCAGGACATGCACTAGTGTTCAAAGATTATAGCTGAGGTTGCCTATAAATAGGTTCCATATTAGTCATGCAATCTCACACGAATACAAGTACTAGAAGCACTTTGAAACTGAAAGGTGAAAAGAGAGGTTAAAGAATGACAAACTTTGTACGGGAGGAGGAGCCACCAGCAAGCCCTATTGGACAGCGTTTCAGCGACGATGCCAATATCTTGGGTGTGTTTGAATTCAAGACACCGATGGATGACTCGTCGCTCGTTGATGTTCTGGCGAAGATCTTCCTAAATGTCAATCTACGGTTCACTTCTATTATGGTTGTTGTTACTAACTTATAAATAGTAAAACATTGCTCATATTTATTGTTTCATTTGAATAAGGTTAAGTTTTAGTTTATTTTATTTTACATCAGGTATAATTTAATTCGTACGAATTTCAAGAGAGCCTTAGCCTATTAATTAATGAACTGTATCATTTAAACAACATTATATAAGATCAGTTGTTCATTTAAGATTACTACGTAAATTTGATAAGTTTATGCAAAAAACCAAAATCATACTATGACGAGGCACACAAAAATTTTGGCATAATTTTCTATCTGCGGTTAATAACCGTCACCCTTTGTGCAGTCCATGAATGTTTTGTTGAGCCTTAGAATCACAACAGGATGCAGTACTAAATATCTATTGTGCACAAGGAGGAAGTTCTTTGTATATATACAGAGTAAAAGTATTATCAGAAAGAATCACTTCAGGATGATCAAGTCTGAAACACTTGACAATTTATATTAGATCATTTCAATATGATTCCAAACAAAAATGTACTTTGTTGACCCGGTGTTATATAGGTTATTTTCTTATCAAATTGTATAAAATATTAGTGATATTTGAAGTCTTACCAAAGATAGTTGACATAAGAATCAATTAATTCTAAGTTATTTGGCAAATAGTAAGAAATAATTAAAATTTATCAGTATATATATAATTTTATATGGTGCATAATAATGTATTGATGGAGCTTTGGTGTATACCGATATAAACTCTCCGATCTGTTTCAAAATGACAGATCCAAAGCGTACAATATGATCTCCTTATTGTAATCTCCTTGCCGACCGAATTAAAATTTTTTGGGATTTTTAATTAAAAACTGTTGTTTTGAACAGTTCGGAAAATTTTAGATTAACTGTTTTTGTCGAATTGTCATTATTACAGCTGTTAACTTCTATATGCTCTTAAAAATATTCCTCATAAAATCTTGTATATATAGGTAAAAGACGAAAAAGGCATTGTTAGATGGAGAAAGGTTATAATTAATTTAAAAGACCACGTTTGCCTCCCAAATTTTCCTCCAAATCTTGAGCATTATGATGACTATGTGCACGACTACCTCACTCAAATCGCAATGAGTGGACTTCCTCAAACTCGACCGCGGTGGGAATTTCATATCATCAAGTACCCAACCAAAAGAGCACATGGTAGTACACTTTGAATTTTACATCCTGTACGCCAAAAAAAAAAATGTTATAATAAAACTTGAGATGAAAAAATAGCGAATATTATTGTGCAATTCTTTTCTTTGCATTTGAGTGGTTTTTGCTTTGAAACTGAAAACTATTCAATTAATCAAAAAACTGGAACAAAATGCCACCACGACTAAAATAAATCGATTTCAGATTCCGACTTATCAATGGAGGAATTTGATTTTGATGATATACCTCTGTTCTTAAAAAATAGTACCCTGATTCCCCTAGAAATTTTCGTTTCCCGCACACATGGTGTATTGTGTTGGAATGTATTCATAATCTTACGGTCGGAATTTCTTTTTCAATGTACTAAAAAAAGTAAGAACAGTGTGTAATTTTAAGGCCCTCCAGTCAAGCTCCAATAAATGAATGGTTTGTTTGCAGTTTGCACTAATATATTTTCCATGTTATTTTTTGTTTAATTCAAATCATATCTCAATTAACAATACTGTAATAATAATTATCTCATAGGAACTTTGGTGATAAAACTCCATCACTCGCTCGGAGATGGTTTTACTCTAATGAGCATATTGTACTCATATTTTAAAAGTGCCGATGATCCCTCTCGACCGCTCACTTTCCCAACCTCCAGAAAACAGGAGGTGCGAGAAGGCCCGTCCTGCAGAGGTGTAATGCGAAACTTGTCCTCAGGTTTATACTCAATTACAGACTTTTGTTGGACTGTCTGGAAAAGCACATTTGGTGCGGATGCGGTATCTCCGATAAGACCAGGTTACCCTGAGGTCCAAAACCGGCCTATCGATATCTCCTTGCTGGAGTTTCCAATGAATGACATCAAAAAGATGAAAGAGAAAATCAAAGGGGTAAGTTTCAAAAGCCTACTGATATTTCCTTTGTTGATCTACAGTAAAGGAACCTGGTTGCATTGATAATGCAAAGCTTAACCCTGCTTCTTATATTTGCTTAATTACAAGATGGTTGAACACTTGAACTCGAATCTTGATCAATGAGTTAAAGTCGTATTTTTGTTTAATTTGCTGTGTTTTATTTCAGACTGTAAATGATGTCATCAGTGGCGTGATCTTCTATGGTGTGAATCTGTATATGCATGCTTGTGGTCATAACAGCAAAGGAGCAAATGTGACAGCAATAGTGGCAGTCAACACCAGAATTCTAAGAGCCTACCAGACAGTTGAAGAGATGACAAAACCAAATAGCAAAGCACCATGGGGAAACAATATTGCTTTGCTCTCTGTCGCCGTGCCAATGTGCAAAGATAGTGAAAATGTAGATCCACTCTACTTCATTGGCAAAACGAGCAAAACCATCAAGGCAAAGAAGAACTCCCATGGTCTGTTTCTGACAGGATTACTACTGAAAACCATGGGAAAAGTAAAAGGTCCAGAGGTATAAAACTACGTTTAATCAAAATCCTTACATCATACAAATTAACAAAAGTTGGATAGAAGTTGCTGATTTACTTTAAGGTCATCGACTGTTCCTTAATCAGCCTTCCTCGGTCTCTTCAAACTGTTCGATACTAACTTATCACTTTTTGTTATTTTTCTATGTCCAGGCAATTTTTAAGTATATGCACAAAACAATGAAGAACACAAGCTTAGGCATCTCCAATTTGGTTGGACCAACTGAACAGATGATGATAGCTAATCATCCAATCGACAAATTTTATTTCGTCGCTACAGGAGGGCCCCATGTAAGACATAAAAAATATGTCCAATATTATAGTCAGTTTATGATCATTTGTTAAGAGAACTGCATTTATTTTCAAATTTCAATTAACTGTCATTACTTTTGCAAAAATCACCAATTCGCATAGACAAAAATTGGTATTCCGGTCGCAGAATTCCATTACAATTTCTGCTAAAAAAGCAACAAAAATTCTAATTATGCACCTTCTCTTTTTTTCACAAAAAAAAAATATATGGCATGCTGTTGCCTAATTGGTTTTGTTGCAGAGTGTTTTTTTTGGAGTGGTAAGCTACATGGGAAGACTGAATGTCATTATGAGAACTGAGAGAGGGTTCATAAATCCAACCCTTATGGTCAATTGCATCGAGAAATCATTTCAGAGGATATTGGAAGCAGCTACATGAAATTGTTTTAGTTTGTCCAAGCAAAACACTAGTGCATATTAATATATCTCAAAATAATTATTCGTCCTGAATTCTGAATAATGTTTGTGAGAATGTCATTATTATTATCATATAAACAATAAATGTATGATGCCTCTTTCTCTTATATAAATGTCTAATCTATCAGTTTGTTTCATATTTCATATTTTATTTTTATTTTTTTGTTTTTGAGAGTATTAGGTAGTCTTAATTCATGTTTTTTTTTTTTGCCAGATTAGTTACATAACAATAAATGAAATATAAAAATGTATTCCAATGTGCCCTTGAAATTTGAGCTATGTTTTTGTCAATCTTAAATGCAAGTTGCAAGTTAAAAGGTAAATTTTCAGTGAGTACACTACAATCAAATAGTTAGTATACATCAATTAGTAACCACTCCTCTCTAAATCTCATGGACCTCTATAAATTGGTCCTACGGATTGTGTGGAGATTGTCAAGTGTTAACCAAAGCATTACATTTACCTCCAAAGTCGAAACCCAACATTTGACCCGCCACAAACATCACCTCGTGGCACAGAAAATCTGGTTCTAACAACCCAGTTCCGACGCGTGATACCAAAAAAAAAAAAAACGAATAATAAGAAAAGAAAGTTGTCTAAGTTCTGACTTCTGACTTGGCACCAACTTGGTCAAACACCAACCAAAGAGCTGAATTTTCTTTTTTAGGTTATTTCCATTGAATCCAACAATCACAATTTCCTTTCCTCTTCTCCAAGCCGTTCCCAACTCGGATTAACACTTTTTTCTTCTCCTCCAAGAAAAGATGCTTCTTTCTCTTCCCTCCTTAAACCTCCACTCGCTCTCCACTCTCTGAAATTCGCCTCAATCAGAATTGGTGAACATTCATTTGACAAGCTAGACTAGAGAGAGAGAAAGAGGATGGCATTGCCAACTGTTAAGCTCTTTTCTCTTGCACTCAAGAGTATTAGTAAACCCATTGCTGCTAGGCTCAAGCAACAAGCTGGGATTCATCCCAAGTTTCGCAATCTCATTATTAGCCTTGCCCAGGTTAGATTTCCTTTTTTTTTTTTTGCTTTGGTGTTTTCCTGATTTCTTTTAAGGAAATGTTTCTTAATTCTGACTTTGGTTGTGTCTTTCTTTCTTTTCTTTTTTTTTTTTGTTTTTTTTTTGTTAAATCGGTTTGAATTACTGTTCTGTAATGAATCAGGAATGTTAATCAGTTATCTAATTTGTCCTATTCACTCCATGCAAAAAATTACTGGTTTTATTTAAAAAAATGATGGGTGAAATATCAATTGTATTCTGGAATGTGTCTATCACGAATTTACTGTAAACAACTACTGATGTATTAAATCTAAATTAAATTATATGATATTTTTCTGTGAACTGGGTTCCTTGGTACTTAGGCTGAAATTGCTAGTTCACCACTTCGGTTTACCTGACATTGCTATCTGCAACCAATCCTCACAAAACTTTTGTAACATTTGGACCAATACTAATTATATTATGCAATAGCTCTGAAAATATCTTATTATTAAGAATAGTAAACAACTGAAGAGATCATTTGAACAATATCAATTAATTGTTGCAACTGCTACCTGGGATGGCTGTCAGCTTACTTAATGCAGTTAAACTAAATAGAATTGAACTAGCTTGAATTTCTTCTGGATAAAGGTTCGGGGGAAAGGAATTAGCTTAAGTTCGGATAAAGAAAAATATTGTGATGAAACCACCCAGCCCAAAATGGACAATTATTTTTTAACTGCTCATACCCATTGATGCTTGAAAATCAGCAATATACATTTTTCTTACCTTGAGTTCATGGAGAACATAAACTGCATCTGACTGAATACATGCCAGAATAAATAGGATTCCCCAATTTACCCCTTGCTCACAATGTTTGGTTAGGAGATAGAAAAGGAATTGGAAAAAGAGTTCAAATTGAAGGGTTTGATTGAAAGGTCACACATCATATCTTCCCTCTCCCATATAGAGGGTTGAAATGGTCATCCTTAAATATTGACCATGCTTTATCTCGTCTCCAACTCCAAAAGAGAAGCCCCCTATTATTATTCATAAAACAGCTCTATTCAAGATTGAAATTTCGTTTTTGAAAAAGAAAAGGTAACAGGATGGTACTGCCTGGAGTTAAACTCCTTGTTCTGGCCATGAAGAAAGTGTGAAAGCCTGTTGTTTCCACACTCATGGAACGAGCCTTCCATCACCCCCATATCTGTAGCAGAATGGCCAATTAGACAGTTTGGAATTCCACCTTAGATTTGAGTGCCTGAACTTTCTGTGATTGCATTGAGTTAATAGCTTGTTCCATTCATTAAATGTGTTGCTTTCTTTGCCAATCAGGCAAACCACCGAATCTCTACAACTCTACAAAGGCAGCTATATGGGCATTCAACGAATGTGGAGATCAGACCCTTAAATGAGGAGAAGGCTGTTCAAGCTGCTGTTGACCTAATTGGGGAGCTCTTTGTTTTCTCGGTACATTGTCTTAATATTTTAATTCATCACATGTCAAACACCAAATTTGCATTCACACTCAAGACCAAAAGGATTACAACAATATAGATCCATGAATTATTGTACAGATCTATTTCGTAGCACACTGTTTGTGCTGGGTTGAATTATGCAGGGCTTGAATTATTATACTTCATCCAGAAGTAGTATTATTATGCCGATGCATGCATTTGTATGTTCGCTCTAATCACTTGTTGGTATCTTATATTAAAAAGTTGTGTAATTGCCGATGAGTATACTAGCTACTTCTTTTTTCTGTGCACTAATAATTATTTCTTTCTGTAAGGTTGCTGGTGGGCTTGTGATTTTTGAGGTGCAAAGAAGTGCCAGGTCAGAAGCTAGGAAAGAAGAAAACCGTAGGCAAGAAATTGAGGTACTTTAAATTTGTTTTGAGTACAACTGTTCAACAGCTATGCTACCTATGGTAGGAGAAACAAAACATATTATCAGGAAAGGACAGAAAGGGGAAGAGCAGTGGTTTTGGTTCTCTTCTGCTCATCACGAAAGCTTAAGGACTGGAACTTTGTACATGTTATTTTTTTATATTACAAAACTATTCAAAATTGGAGGGGTAAAAAAACAAGTTTCCGGATAACAGTATTTTTCACAGTTAAAAATGAGCCTACAATCTGCACAATGCGATTCAACATGTTACTTCATATTTAATTCTAGAGATAATTCAAACATGCATTATATTGACTATTTGCTCGTACATGGTAGTTTGAACTTGGTTTACTTCTATTCTCATTTTATTCTACTTTGTGATTCCATCAAATCATTTGTATATAGAAAGTCCGTAGAATTATTTGTATGATGAAGTCACTTATATGTTATCATGTGAGAAAGATGCTACTCATGACGATGTTATTTGGAAAATATACTAAAAGAGACCATCAGTACGTGATATGATAAAGAACATACATCTGGACCCAGCTTCTTACTGATTTTATTAGCCTGTCAGGTAGTCATAATCCAATCTCACATGAAACCCTTGGTCAAGGCTTGAAAGGCTTATAATCTATATAAGAATGTGGCATACCAAAGAGTTCCTTTTTCAGCTAATTTTACCAGTCAACAAAATTAGAAGAATAAATTTAGTTATCAGTATATATGGCAAAAGGTGATTTTAAAATTCATATTTGTACAATAGAATGGTGTGTTCTAGGCAAACTCAGAAACGAAGATTTGGAAAATACAAAATAGATCCCCATGTTTCCCAATCTTTTTATCTTCCCTCCATTTCTATCAAGTGAAGCAGACAATCACATTTGTTTTCATTTAATCATTCATTATTTTATTATCTCTTCAGTTTAGACAGCTGTTGTTCAAGACCTTATTTGTATGCAATTATGCTTTCTTTTTCACTAAAAATTGACAATGTAATTTTCTTTTTTACATTTGATTTAACTAATAAAACATATATTGTTTTACTTTAATAGGGAATTAAGCAAAGAGAGGATGATTTATTGAAAGAAGTGGAGTTGCTCAGACAGAGGATCAACGAGTTGGAGAAGCTCTCGAGGGGCAGGGGACTTGCTGGCATCCTCAATTTCAAGCAAGGCCAGCCAGCTGAAGCTACTAATCCCATTTAATTAGTTTCTTATTGTGACTTTTACAGTCTATTTCATCGATTTCTTTTCTTCTTTTTTTTTTTGTTCGTTCTCTCTCGATTGTGTTTTGATTGGAGAGTGTGAATAAGGTGTCACACGCTGTACAGATGGCCTATTTTGTTTTGATAAAAAGTTGTTCCGAGAGAAATTGTGCACTAGTGTAAGAGATTTTGTAGAAAATAGTAATAAATGAACTACGATCTTTTAGCATCCCTTTCCGCACCATCCAAGTTCGTCTGGGCCGAAGTAACATCTTTTACATATGTAAAAGCAATCCATCGGCAACGGCAATAATACACTCACAATTTTTAAGCAATACTAGAGAACCAAATCCAGTTATACAGTGATAAGTGCTGCAATTTTCTTCCATATATATTTCATTGCTACAATTATAAAAAGAACTCTCTCGGTAATAACACATTCACACATTCAAGGTCCCTATCTGGGGTCAATATAGCAAAAATCAACTTCTTATTAAGCCGTGTTTTGAAAGAATTCAATTATTTCTCCTAAGAAAGCATATGGTATTTGGCTAACTTTGTCAAAGCAACACATTTTAAAATTAGCTGCAGTGACAATTTCATACACAGGTCATCTTTGCTTATTGGCCTCTGATAAGAAAACCCATAACAACATACTTGAACGTCAAAAAAAGAAAAAAATAACTACTACAAATAAACTATTGAAATGAACAAATGAAACTGCTAAAATTTACATGTTCTATAGACTCAAAACTCCTATTATTTGCACTTAATCATTGCTCTCAATCAACTTCCAACACAACCTTACCAGGCACCAGCCTCTTCTCCTTGGCCTCATGAGCCTCTTTTACTTGGCTAAGTGGAAATGTCCTTTCAACTGGTACATGCAGTTTGCCTGCTTCAGCTAATCTGCGTATCTCTTGTAGCCCCTCCAAATCAGCTCGCATGTATGTCCAACAATACTCTACAATTGGATGGTGCAAATGTTGACAATTGTTAAACTATAGGACCATTACAGATGAATAAGCTTCTCAATTGATTAAAGTGACAAGAGTATTAGCTATGTAATCTTGAAAAGGATGGCAATTTTGGATTCCATAGCATTTCAAATGGCGGTGTTTACCAGTAAATAATGGCAAGAGTATTTTGATCCACACAGGTACTTTTAGTCAGTTTCCTTGACTTCTAGTTCTATAACAGTAGACAATATAAATTATTTGTTTTATTGCTGTATGAGTGTCTGCATCAAAGTTCAGGATCTGGTTAGACCATTTGAGGCATGTCAAAATCAAAACATCAACATAAGTAGAAAAAAAATACAAAAATAAAAAGATGTCCTTACCGATTCCATGGGAATGCCGATACTGCACTTGTTTCTTTAGCAAAACAGCTGCAGCTGCTGGCAGGCCAGCAGCTAGTCCATACTTATCAGCCAGAGAAGCTGCTTCCCCCTGCCATTATGTGGAAGAAAACAGTAGTTACTTAGGAGAAACAGAGTAAGCATGACGAACCAAACAAACAAAAGTTTACCCTCAGCTACGCAAAAGGTGGCTGTATAATTCTGTAAATGTACATTGAAAACGTGTTCAAGCAAATTAAATCCAAACTAACACCCTGATCAGAACGAATCCTTCCTTAATATTTTTACTTATTTGAATGAACTCACACCGACTAAAGCTAGAAACGGAATTCTTTTTTTCACGTTTAAATCATGAAAATATTTCCAGTGCCAAAGCAAG
Organism: Rhynchospora pubera; assembly: GCA_028095005.1. Lineage (NCBI taxonomy): Eukaryota > Viridiplantae > Streptophyta > Magnoliopsida > Poales > Cyperaceae > Rhynchospora > Rhynchospora pubera. Next base: position 42,368,621 of record CM051461.1, read on the forward strand.
AGAATTGACGAGATTTCAATCAAATTCTGAAGGATAGCCATCCAAATCAGGGCTTAACCATTAGCTGGAAATAGTTACTTGTGTACTTTAAGGCCTCAATTCTATCCACATTAGCCTCCAGTTTTTTTCTAATCAGTCGCCTGTATATATTATTAACAGAAACATGTTGCAGTGCTTTTGCATTCTACCTCTATTTCTAACAGGCCCATGTCCAATACAAATTTGAGAATATATAGTTCTTTCTCCAAAAAAAAAGTACGAAATTTGGAAAGCTATCCTTCATGTAAAACATTAAGCATCAAAAAGGGCCATAAAAAGAAGTAAAAGACCACGAGTAGTTCATGCTTGTACACCAGAATGATTCACAGACCTAAAACTGTTATTGCAATGGATTACCTGAAGTGTCATGTAGTGTCCACCTTTCTTCAGAAGATTTATGCCTATTCTCTCTGTCTCAGGTCCCCCTATGGTGTCTAGAACAGTATCAAATCGACCTTTAATCGCAAATTCAATATCCTGTGAAGAGCACATAACAAACGCAAAAAAATTAATCAAACTAAAATGCAATAAAATTAGAGTGTTCACACAACAATGCCCCCAATTTAAACCATCCACTGGTACTGTGAAGATCACATACCAAATTCAAAAATTAATCAAACTAAAGAGTGTATAAAAGAAGATTGTTTATGCGACAATTCCCCCAATTTGAATTGAAGTAAAAGCTAAAACATCTCATCAACAAGCTTTAACTCGAGCTAAATTAGGCTTCATAATTCAACATCCAACTTTGAGCTTAACCCAATGTACAAGTCATATTTGCATTGATTCCTCTCTTAGTTTGAACCAAAAAGAAAAGGTCCAGTAATTTTGATTGGAAACTATTTTGGTTTCATCAAGGAAAAAAAAAACAAGAATACAATTTTGGTTTTATATTTGTACATACAACCATGGCCTCCTGTGCGTAGAGTCATAGACTTTGATGTTTTCCTGTGATCATACCGTTTCATATTACAAATTTGGCTTCTTACAGTCACACTTTTGTTAGAACCATCCAAATTTCGGAATAGCTCAAGTGAGGTTCCACTGCATGAATAAGACAATTCAATAAAGCGAGACGTCAAGAGAGTACTCAAAAACCTCAGAAGTGTAGTCAACAGCCTGCTCTACCCCAGCTGCTAGAAGCCGGTCAATACTCTGAGGGCCACATGTGGAAGCCACCTTGCAACCAACAGCAACTGCAAGTTGAATTGCAACAAAGCCAACTGCTCCTCCTCCACCAATAACCAGCACTCTTTCACTATAGAATAATTAATCCCTCAAAAGACTTTCAAAAAAAAATCTTCGGATAACATTTGTAATACAGTAAAGTAATATCATATGACAAACCTGTCAGAAATTCGAGCTGTGCCGTGCAGGGCACGCCATGCAGTCAATGCAGCAAAAGGAATTGCACTTGCCTCCTGCAACAGAAAAACATACTTTTTGAACACTCTCTATTCAGTGGAGCCGAGTTCACAAGTTTTTTAAGCAAGCTAATTGCACAGAAGCCTCTCAAAATTTTCGTCTTTTAAAAGCAAACAAACTTAAGGAACATATTTAAGTATTGGTATTGAATATAACTTTATACTATGCTTTTGCCAAGTAACACTTTATAGGTTTAAAAACAAACTGATGATGAAGCGACTATTTGCATCTTCCAATTAAACAAGTTGAATCTGTAATTCTGTATCACTCAAAAGCCCCAATTCCTGATATTGCAATTCAAGCATCACAAAACAAACAAAATGCCTGAAATAAAATGCATGGGAAGGATAGAGCTCATTGATACAACTTCACAATTGTATAAAGATTTACCTACCACATGGTTCAGTGTAGAAGGTTTTACTGTTAGCTCATCCTCTGACAAGATAGCATAATCAGTGTAAGTGCCTCTAACAGCTGTTGGGTGCAATGCACCAAAAACCTCCTGGCCAACTTTAAGTGAAGAAACTGAACTTCCCACAGCTGCAACTTCACCACTTACATCTCGACCAATAATTATTGGAAGCAGAGGTTCAAATATTGACCGGCCATATCCTTCCCTCATCTGAACAGATGGAAAATTAATAAACCAAATCAAAATAGTAGTATTAAACAATGTGGCTCGATTCAAATTACAAGGTAATCTGTTAAGAAGGAAAAGTAAATAGGAGTGTCAATTATGCATATATTTCTAACACAAAACACTACAATTGTACAAGAATATAATATTCTTCTATAGGGTTATAGCATGCTCAAATGACACTCCAATGGTAACAAATTCAAACCAAACTGAACATGTACGAGCAAAAGATCACTCAAAAGAATCAAAATACAACACAAACTAAACAAATTGAAGCTCACCCTCAAGTCAAGAGGATTGATCGACACAGCGCGCGACCGCACAAGCACCTCCTTGGGCTTCAGATCAGGAACGGACACATGATCGCGCACCTCGAGCACATCGGGGCGACCGAACCGAGGCACGAGCACGGCGCGGCACGAGGGAATGGTCGAGAGAGAGCGCGACCTCTCGCCGCCGGAGAGGATACGCCCGATCGCCGCCGAACGAAACATCGTCGCCTGATCAGAATGGAGAGGTGTTGATAGAAGAGAGCATTGGTCGGAGAAGTCGAGAATGGGGTTCTGGATAAGAGGAGAGAGTATTTGTATTGTATTGATTTGATAAAGATAGAGAGTGAGATACTGAAGTTGAGAATGGAAAAAGGAAAAGGCCGAGCGGCGACGATGTGCTTGTTTCACAGCCGCGAAGCGTGGTTCAGGTTTTTGCCATAAATGGGCGGTTGCACCTGGAGCATCGTGCTCCAAACATCCGGGAATATAAATCTATGGTATTATAATTATAAATTATAAACTATTAATAAAGTCGTGATATTTTTTTTCTATTTTTGACCGTATTTTTTATCGCATTTCTATTTTCTATATATTCATTTAATATTCACTATTTTAACAATCAAAAATAGTTTTTTTCTATAATTGACCATTATTTTTATTATTAAAAATAGTTTTTTTAAAATGTATTAAAAATAGTCGTATCAATCATTATTTAATGTAAGATTGGCCAATTAGAGTGGTCTGTTTAGAAAGAAAATTACTATCTATCATCGAGCATTTCGTCATCCAGCATCTCTCCCCTCTTTCTCCTTTTTCTTTTAGCGCGTATGACTTCTCCTTCCCCATTCCTTTCTTTAGCACCTCTTCTTCCCCTCTTTCAATTCCAACGCCTCTCTTTTCTGGACTCACTTCCTCTACCGTTTTGCAAATGGCAGCACTTTCATTCCAATTGTCTAATCTGTGATGGGTGCCACGTGAAATCACGGCAGCAATTTGCAGCGTTTTTGGTCTGCGGCAAAGGATTTTGGTACATCCTCTCCCTCCTCATCTCTTGATCTCCCTCCCTTCAGCGCATCTCTCCCCGCTTTCATGCACCCTTCTCTCCTTTTTCTCATTCTCCTTCCTGTTTCCACCTCCTTTTTTATTCTTTTCGTTCTTCCTACTCTCTAATAATTTTACATATCCTGATACTTAGTAATACTAAGAAAGTATCTAACATTCATAAATGTTCAGTTTGTTATAACAAAGGAATATATAATATCTACTGAGAAAGTATCTAATAGATGTAATTATTCACTTAGTTACAACAAAAAAAATATCTAATATCTATTGACTTTGTTTATTTCATCCTTTCTTTAGCACCTCTTCTTCCCCTCTTTCAATTCCAACGCCTCTCTTTTCTGGACTCACTTCCTCTACCGTTTTGCAAATGGCAGCACTTTCATTCCAACTGTCTAATCTGTGATGGGTGTCACGTGAAATCACGACAGCAATTTGTAGCGTTTTTGGTCTGCGGCAAAGGATTTTGGTCCATCCTCTCCCTCCTCATCTCTTGATCTCCCTCCCTTCAGCGCATCTCTCCCCGCTTTCATGCACCCTTCTCTCCTTTTTCTCATTCTCCTTCCTGTTTCCACCTCCTTTTTTATTCTTTTCGTTCTTCCTACTCTCTAATAATTTTACATATCCTGACACTTAGTAATACTAAGAAAGTATCTAACATTCATAAATGTTCAGTTTGTTATAACAAAGGAATATATAATATCTACTGAGAAAGTATCTAATAGATGTAATTATTCACTTAGTTACAACAAAAAAAATATATCTAATATCTATTGACTTTGTTTATTTCATATGTTTACTTTTTGTTTGTATGGTCACTTTATTTTTTGTGAGTTCACCTTGTTTAATTTATGTTTTCACTTTTATGCTTTTTTGTTGATCTATGTGTTCACTTTAGTTGTTATATATGATCACTTTGTTTTTATATTTGTTCACTTTGATTTTTTGTCTTCATCTTATCTTGTAAGTTCATTTTGTTGTTTTATCTTAAGAAAATGAGGTAGATCACATGATGGGAACGAAGGAGAGTAAAACTGAGGTAGGGGAAATGTGGAGTCGCATATGGTAACTATAACTCAAAATATGATGCCAAACACCTTATTAATATTATTTTTTTTCATCATTATTGTTTCACTCATCACTTTTACAAAATTTTGTTTACTTTGCTGAATTAGGCGTAGTACCATCGTTCAGATTTTGAGTTCAATATCTGAAAAAAATTGTATTCTAGATTGGAACTCAGACGTTTGGGAATTTGAGGGTTTTGAGTTTTAGTTCTAGTATCTAGTATAAATGTGTTATGTTTTCTTTTAACAAGAACTTCTATAGTAGTCATTGGACGACTTTTCTTCTGATCGTCTAGACACCGGATTTCATTCACTTCAAGTTGAAACATGTTGTAGTTTTGAAGGAACAAACTTTTTGACTTTTGACTTTTGAGACTTTTATGAGTTCTGAGTATTGAACTTTTAGTTGATTAAGTTGTCAAAAATTTTTGTGATTAAATTTTGAACTTTGCTTTTGTGCTTTGTCTCCAAAATTTGACTTCTAATTTATGCTCAGGGCTTGGACTTAGAATCTAGGGTTTGCCTTTTTAGTTTAGGCCTTGGATTTAGTCTGTGTTTGGGGGCTTGGTTTTGAATTTGGATTCGACTTTGATTTCCTGCATCTTTGGATTAGGCTTTTGAAACAGTATTGATTTTAGGGTCTTTGGGTTGGGTCTTTATTTTAGGATATTTGGACTTGAAATTTTATCTTAATTTTAAAATTTTTTTATTTTGATTTTTGGGACTTGAGGACTTTTAATGACAGAGATTGTGGGTTTAATTGGATTTTTGGTTTGATAGATCCACGGGGGATTTTAGCCCTGAGGAAGTTAATAGTCTCTAGTGCTCATAGTAAATGTTAGGGCTGAAAACGGAAACCATTTTAATCGTTCTTCGTTTCGTTTTGTTCTGACGAAACGGTTAACGAAACAACAAAACAGTTTCGTTTGGTTGGATGAAACGGTTTCGTCCATGTGTAAATTCACGAAAATTTCGTCCATTTCGATCGTTTCGTCCTGACGAAACGATCAACGAAACTAAATTTCTATTTCGTCAACGAAACAAAACGGTTAGACGAAACACCCTAGTTTCACCACCGTTCGACCGTTTTGCAGCCCTAGTACCTGTTGTCCGATAGTTTCAAATATCCATCATCATTATTCATATTATGTATATATATACTTTTTATCTTGATTATTTTATTCAATTTTGCTATCACAGGCGTATATATTATATTTTTAGAAATTCTAAGGAATTTTATACAGAAGTGTCTTCTAAGCTGGTTTATGGACTTCTATATATCAGAAAGAAATATTCCTTATAATTTTCTGGACATTTTGGCATTTTTATGAAAATTTTCTGTATTTTTTAACTATTTTTAATGCATTTTTAAAGTTTTTTGTATTTTGCTAGATTCTGACTGGTCCACGTCAGCGTCGAGAGAGGATCTGCACGTACGAAATCCTTCTGTCAGAGATTCATTACACACCAAATACAGCAGGGATCACAGAAAGTCGTTGTTGGAGACAGGGTTGAACTGTTTGGTCTACACTCGAGGCTGTGGACCGGGCGGCGTTAGATCGAATCTGTTTTCGACTGATGGACCCCACTATCAGAAGCATTTCGCTGTGCGCCACATGTTTCAAGGATTCTAATCCCTTTGAGGAAAGGAAATCCATTCGTTAATCATCGTCAAAATTCGTGCCGTTCAAACAATCAAACCTATCTTTCCTTTCTTTTCTCCTCTGACGGTCTGACTGTCTGACCTCGCCCTCTTCTGACGAGTCTTTGACTTTGTCAACGCTGCGATGGTGACGATGTGTTTTGCCGCCATGTTCTCCATTCCGACCACCAAATTGACCGGAGGCATCGTTGGCCCCTTCTCTTCCACCTGAAACCTTCCATTGATGCTGCGTCTACCAATTTGGGTCTGGCACTGAATCATGTTGAGCTTTTGGAAGTGACGACGGTGATCCTCTGTCAACAACGAGTGTTCAGGTGTTGTGGTGGTTCTCTGAGGCCATGGGGAGGTTCAAATGAGGCTGCGTTGTCTAATTTCGTAGAATTCAATTTTGGCTTGAAATTTAGGCTGACAACAGACTGAGGTAGTGGTAAGGTGATTTTCAACAAAATTACTTGGGTACTAATACTATACAGGTTCGAGGAAAATGTTAGGTTTCCCATTTCGTTGACTGAGGCTAAATTCAGTGGGATTTGGTTAAAATGCCTTAGATCCAGGAATTTATTTGTTTTTTGGTTCCCAGATGTCATGAGGGTCTTTGGCCTTGTGAAATACTGAAATGTAAATTCTTAAATAAAGATCACAATGTTCTTTATTTGCAACTGCTATGTAGGGCTGTCAAACGTGCGAAACGGAAGCTGAACAGGAGTGTTCCGTTTCTGTTCCGTTTATCATAACGTAACTCATATCAGTTTCGTTTCCGTTCTGTTTCGTAAAACGAAACAGTTTTCGTTCCGTTTCCGTTCTCCATTTTCTATTGATTTCAGCTATTTTTCATTGATTTCGGTCTAGTTTTTGGTAAATGAAACACTAACGTTTACCGGTATCAGTTCTCTTAATTGGTGTTTCATTAGCTATTCCGTTCGAACGGAACGGAACGAAAACGTTCCAAACGGAATTATTTTGACACCCCTACTGTTGTGGGTACAATTAGAACATGTAAGGATATAAGAATAAGGTTAATATTTAAATATTTTTTTCGCATTGCGTTTCCGATATCACTCACTAGTGAAATGGTGGTTATAGTTCGATACTTCGATAAGTACAACTTACATACTAAACAATACAATGAAAATAAAGAACCAATTAGTAAAATTCTGAGTCTTGTCCGACTCATGCTGCAATTGAGTCATTGTTGGAATTCGGAGAAATTTCTGATGGCCAGTGGCCCGCTAAGGGTATTAGCGACCCGCTGAGTCGCGGAATCAGAAAAGCGTCTGTTTGATTCTATAACTAACAGAAGCTATATAATTTCTGATCTAGTATTATGTTACATGATAATTTTCGTCCCCAAAGGTTCAGAACCCTAGAGAGAGGTCTGAGAGAGAGAGAGGGAGCTTTCTCTTTCCTTGTTTGATGGATTTCCAAGCATGAATGAGAAGCACGGCATGTCGGGCACTTGGAATCGTGTATGGTGGCGCTAGGCCCTAACTTGAGGTCGTAGTGCATCGGCCGCATACGGAGAGAGACTGAGGTTGTGCGCAGCGGTTGCATGGCGGCGATGGCTTGCGGTATCGCCTACGAGATCGAAGTCTGGTATATTCGATTCTTCCGCAAACGGTAATCTAATCTCTATTAAATTTACATTTAGTCATGAAAGTTTGTAGTAGTAGAGGTCCTACCTATCCAAACCTTCATTCATGCTTAGTTCCTCTAAATGTCTAAATTTGCTGCTTTCTAGGTTTTATAGCAAAAGATGCACCAGGGTATTTCTAGCAAGTTCAACTTCTCTTTGCATTAACAATATAAGTTTGTTTAGTACATTACATTTATTGGTATCTTGATAATATGTGTTAATAGAGAAAGTTTAATATGCACCATAATGCATAGGGTTTTCTATGCATCGTAAATTTTTCCGGAGATATTTTTATAAATTGACAAACCTAATTTAATGAATCTAATCTACATATTGAAATTTCATAGTAAACCAAATTTTACAATTTTTAAAATTTTATTACTATTTTTTCGATTTTTTTAAAACATGTTATTTTTGGAATGTCATACTACTTACAACATTCCAAAAATAGCATGTTTTAAAAAATTCGAAAAAAATAGTAATAAAATTTTAAAATTGTAAAATTTAGTTTGCTATGAGATTTTAATATGTAGATTAGATTGGTTAAATTAGATTTGTCAATTTATAAAAATACTCCCGAAAAAATTCGCGATGCATAGAAGGTCCTATACACTATAGTGCATATTAAACTTTCTCGTGATAATAAGTTGAAATGCAGGTATCTTTCATTGGCTTAGTTAGACGTGATGGACATAGCTTGCCAAAACTCGAAGTCTTTTATATTTGATAATAATTAAATGTTACTAGGCTTGGTTTCTTTTACTGAAATATACATAACGTTCCTAGTCCTTTTCTTTCAGTTTGTAAAATAGATAAACCCTTTGTGGTAAAATGTCAACTATGGCTTATTAGAACCTGGAGCAGCGTTGTGCTCTTACTGGATGCGTGAATATTGCATAAATATAAATATTAAGTTAAAAGTTCCAAGGCCGGTTAGTTAAAGTTCTAAAAAACATTGTGAAATAGTAATACTGAAATGAAAGTAAACATTAGGTGAGTGTGATGATTTTGAACGATTTTTGCCTTCTCTATGGCTCCGTTTGGATGTGTTGAGAATAAGGTAGGAAGAAGGAATAAGGGAAGAAATTTATTGGGAATGGATAAATTTATTGGGAAGTGTGTAACTTTTGTGAAGAGTTTGGATGGTTAGGAATAAATTTATTGAAAAAAATTTCTTATTCCTTATTCCTTCTTCCCACTTCCCACCATCCAAACACAGCCTATAACAAGTAATCTTTTTCATTATGATATGATGTTGTATATAAGAAATGTTAGCATGATTTGCAACTGAAAAAAAAAAACTGAACAGTGAAAGATAAATGTGGAAGTTCCAATGTACATGAATGCTTTACGCAGAGGCATAATAATCAAAACTCATAGATCTATCAAGTCCAGTAAATAAAAAAAATAGAACGAATGCTTTACCCAGAGAAAAATATGCAAAACCGCATAATATCAGAAGATTCAGCTAGGCAGCAAGTGCATCAACTTAATGAGTTCATTAATTACGAATTTTCTAACTAATTAAGTGCTAAAATATCTTAATTACGACCAAAGCTCTGATACCACTGTTAGGAACTCTAGTTCTTGTGCAATTTTAATTTTATTACTAATTAATATCAATTAATCAAGCGCAACCATAGAATCTAGTAATTAGACATCAAGCACACATGAGAAAGGGAGGAGAATCATGTACCTCTTCCAATATCGCAATTGGAAGGCTCGATCTTGTTCTTTTGGAGTCGACGGCGTGCTCACCACCACTTCGGCTTTGGCCTCGAGTTCACCAAAAGTTCCAATCAACTTTTAGAGGTTTGTGCTAGCAGACCTTAGAACGAGGCTAATTCCTTTGCTTTTTTTCACCAAATTAACTATTTAATTTGTGGCTAACATTCAACACATGAATCCCTATGGAAGAGAAAAATATGGCAGCAATCAAACAGAGAAAAACCATTTTTTTCTGAAAATTTCAAATCTCTTATGAGGAGAAAGAGGCAAGAGATTGATCATATATTTAGTGATGTTGTTTCCTTAATTAATAGATCTATATTTAGGTAACCAAACTTCATTCTTCTTTCACCTTATATGGACAAAATTGCCCCCTAAATGGTGGTCACAAAATGGCCTAATTTAGTCGTTTCATTTTGTTATTTTTCTCTCATATAAACACATCAAATCATTCATTTAATGGTCCAATTAATTGCCTTTTTAATTAAGCTGATTTTCAATTCAACCAATTAAAATATATTGAATAAAATTAATTATCAACTTATTGATAATTATTTTGAAATTAGTAAATGCATTAACTTATTTCTATATGATTTTTTTGATTTAATTAATTATAACAGTTCATAACGTTATATAATTAATTAATCAACTTATCATATTTTCATTGCACTTACTGCTGTGAATAAATAAATAATGCACTGTATGGTTAAAAATTTATTTGTGTGACCCTTTGAGGATTTATGTTATGTTGACCATGGAAAATAAATTATTATTTATTTCCAATAATCATAAGCGGTATCTAACAACACGTTATGAATCCCAATTAACATTAATATTGTATTGCTACAATATTTCAATCATGCATAAGAAATATAAGTATTTTCTTGTTTTGATTCTTATGTCACATGATATCATTGTACAATCCAAAATAGGAATATGCCATTCTTGCAGATTATATATTTCTTGATCTAGAGATGATCGTCTAGTTTGCATGCATACGATCCAACTCCATCAAGGAGCCCAAACAAATATCATCACTCGCTATGTATACTAATGAGGGTGATGAAGGAATTATAACCGTGACATCCCTGAATTTTAGGACCTGTTTGCAATACTTCAAATTCTAAGGTCCTATTTGAAAAATGTTCATGCTTATCCACTTTGAAAATATCTCTTTGATCTTATCCACATTTTTAGTAACTAAGTAATCAGTATTTATATAAATAATTTCTGACAATTAATATCTTTATAAATAGGCTCAGTTATCTTTATAAATAGTATTAATATTTTCAGAAACAGTAACTAAGTAATTTCTTTTTACTTACTTAGCTATTAAGTAATCTAGAATATTTACATTTTAGCCAGACCTCCACTATAAATAGACCCCAGCCTCATTTCATTTCATTTCGTATATCAAATCTGTTTCTCTCTCATCCTAGCAAGTTTTGAATACCGCCTTGGCTTTGAATAGTCGGCCATTTGGAATTCGCGTTCTACGTCGCAGTTATAGTCTACCCGATTTGCTTTTGCACTGGATCGCTCAGTCAGGTAACCGGACTTCTCTATATCTAGTTTCGTATTGTTTGAATTGATTACCGCTTGATTTTACTTGCATGTGTATGTCCGTATGTGGTATGTTTTGCGGGTTATCGGGTTTAGAATCCTGGATCTCTGAATTTGTTCATGCATGCACCCTGATCCCCCTGCTAGGGGAGGGGTTTGGTTTTGATCCTCGATACCGGGGAGGAACTTTATTCCTGATTTGGTTCTGATCCCCGATTCTGGGGAGGAACTTTATGATTGGTTATGATCCCTGTGACTAGGGAGGAACTTTTTGTCCTGATTATGATATGATTTGACTGATCTAGACCCGATTATCTCCGTGAAATGTATGTTTTGTTATGTGGATTAATCCAATCATGTTTAATTTACTTTATTAACTAATATAGAGAAGCTGCGTCGTTAAATAACCGGTTACTGAGCTTTGTAGCTGACATCCGTTTTGTTCTTTTTCTGCTTGCGACGTAGGTTGACGGGCCGTCGGATGGATGCAGAAGATACCGCCCCACCGTCGCGCCCCGTGTGTCGGTGTGTCGGCGCGGGGTGTGACAATAACCTAGGTCAAATAAATTTATAACCTTCGTTCTACCCTTACTAATCGTTGGGGCAAAGCTAAGAGTCGATCCACAGGGACAGTAAAACTGATTACCTGACTCAAGTTTTCTTAAAAGCTGGACAGAATAATTTTTTTGGGATATTTCAGTGTAGAAACAATATTAAATAAAATTTGCAATAAAGGGAATAAATGATTAAAATATTTTTGGGTTGATTTTTTTATATTTCTAGTCTCAGACAAATGCAAGAAATTGTCCTAAGGGTTGGAGTTCATTTAATTTGGCTCTAGAACACTGTTGTTTATTGCTTTCGCATGAAACAGACATTTCGGACCGAAATTTATAGATCATTGTGCCGTAAATTGTTTTAGACTCTCTGTTTTGGTTTGATAATTTTAGGTTAAACTATGTGAAAGCTACTTGTCAACCAGACCTAAATCCTAGCCTCAGTTGTCGCAATTTCAGTTGAATTTGGTATGGAACTTGACTTTTGCTACGAAACCAACTAGCCCTAAACTTTCGTGTCGGAAGTTAATTGATTAAGGGTGATGTGTTGATGTTCCAGAGGTATCTAAGTCCTTTCAGATCGTAGAAACTACACCTATCGGTCGATTAGTTAACCCCTCTTTCGAGTATTTGGCTCACCTCAAGTACTTAGTTTATTTCACGACTTATTCTAGTTTATTATCCTAAAAACGCTGCAGTTCATTCTTAAGTAAACAATCAAGCAAGTCATAAACATAACCAAGCATAAAAATAATATCTCAACACATAAACATCACATAGCATAATCGTATCTCATCAAACCATAGCAAATACCAAATTAAACTACATCCTAACCTTAAGACACATAAAATTTAGCCTAACATGTTCAAACTACAAATAAAGATAATCCTAATGCATAAAACAATAAATAAACCCAAAGAAAATCGAAATAAAAGCATGAAAGAGATAACCAAATAACCCTCGTGCTTTACTCCTTCTTCTATGGTTAGAAATCGATGGAGACTGATTTGGATGTGCTGCCGCCTTGTCCAAACTCACTTCTTCCCTTCAATTCCCGTGAAAAGAGTCAAGAACACACGTGCAAAGTATGGAAATTATGTGGAGAGAATAATGGATGCTTTCTGGTCAAGAATCACGCATATAAATACCTAAGAAAAATTCCAGAGGCGGCCAAGGCAAGAGAGAAATTTCCTTCCTTTCGAATTACCATAAAAAATCTTTCCATACATGAAATTTCGGACTGAAATTCCATAATTTCGGAATGAAATGTCGCTGGTCTGGGCAGAAAGACGGAGTCTGGGCCATGATGTGAGATCCAAACTTGGCTTGGTGCTTTGTAGGCCTCCTCTGGTCCATTTCATACGTCTGTGGGCCAAGAATGAGTCATCTGGCTGTGACCTAAGCTCCAATTCGTCTTGCTTGCGTGTCTAGTCTTCAATCTTCACGAGAATTCTACAAAATAACAAAGAAGCGACGGCAGTACCAATATTTTGAAAATCACAGTTAATTATGAGACAATTTATATTGGTTTAAGTACTATTTTGGTGCTAAGTATTGTCAAAATAGGCATATAAAAATGAGATATCATAGGGACATACGATTTTCTTAATGAACAACTTTTCCCCGCACAATTCAAGAGAACATAAACAAAGTCCGAATAGGAGCCCTTATCAGGAATCAACGGTAGACAATATTTATAGAACATATCATCGTGTGAAAAAGTTGAACATCTCAAACTTAGAATCAAACTCTTATGAAATAAATAATGACACATAACACAATTCATATATTTATTTCATTGGGTCATGTCATGTACTATGTTCTCTAACATACACATATGCAATTAAGTTGATAACTCCTTATCTATGATTTGTAGAACTTAATCATCACTTAACTTGCATATTAATCTTTTATGATAATTAATGTTCCTTGTTAATTATCAAGATTACGGACGATTTATATTTATTATTGTTATTTAATTAATGATCCACAGAGATTAACAATGCAGATTCTCAACCTGAATGATCTGTCAATAATAAATCCTAGGAACAAATGATCAAATATCATCAATAATATAAACTAAAATTAAGTCATTAAATATTGACTTCTAGGACATAACTCTAACAAAAATGGCGTATGATTTACATTGGTAATTGTATTTCGTTTTTTTAACTTATTTGTAAATTTATTTTCTTTTTAACTTATTTGTATTACAGCTGTAGCAATCTGTAGTTATGGTAATGTATCCTCTAATCAACTGTATTAGAGAGGAGCAGACATCTAGAAAAATCAATCAAATTCATAATAAAGCTATTACAATTCTATTTACTTTCTTCCTTTTACAATTTGTCCCTTAAATTCATTTTATCTTTCAAATCCAATTCACAAATTACAAAAGTACAAAAAGAAATATGTTTATTGTTTGAGGGACATCACAAATTTCTTGTCTATATATTTATTTACAGCAAGCTCTAATCGGCAAGAAATATTTATATATATCATTATAAATATTAAATTTCTCGTCTATATACAACTCAATAGTTCCATTCTCCAACAGCATATACTTTTTTGTATATGTAGTGTTATTTAGAATTTTATTTCACTTGTCCTAATCTGGATTCGAGAGACAAATTAAACTCATGTAAGACTCAATTCACAACCATTTATGCAAGTAATTAAAGTATTATGCTTGTACAGTTCATATCGGATTTTTTAATCAGTTAATTTAATTAAGCCGTAATTATCATCTTAATTTCAAATAACTCATTTTGACCATAACATGCAACCTATTTGTCAAATCTTCGCCCCCCTATATGAAAATCTGTTAGTAAGTGGTTGGGATGCACAATTTTAATTTTTATTACAATTAACAAAGATAAAACAAACAAACAACCACAAGAAAGGATCTTGCGAGCATATAACACATCAATTAACCAAGAGAAAAGGGATTATGGAATACCTATTCTTGAATCGTATCAAGAAGGAAAAATCCATGACGTAAGAGTCGGTGGCGTGCTGCGCCTCTATTCCTTCTTCTCCAATTGATGACCTCGAGTCCACCAAGAGAATCACCACGATCTCGAAATCATGCTAGCGATTAGAGATCACGTCTAACCCTTTCTTCCTCTTCTTTCAATTAAACTCTTTTAATGGTGGAAGAAGTTTGCTCAACACATGAGCCAAGAGGATGAAAAGAAGAGAGCAACAAGAGAGAAATTCGAAATTATTCTCTCTTGGAAAATTTCAGCCAGCAAAAGAGAGAGATAGAAAATCAGTATTGTTCCCAACTTGAACCCCCATTTATATAGCTGTCCAAAAACCTAGTTTTCATCATTAATTCATTGACATATTTATCCTTCTATGGCCTGCCTTGGATAGGCCTTTAATGGACTACAACAATTATATTTTTAGTCCATTAATTAATTACTATAATTGCTCATTTAACCATCCTAAATTTGGGCTTCTAATTAACTATTTAAATGAAGGTCCAAATGGCTCAATTAATTAAATTAAGTTGAACAAAATTAATTATTAACTTATTAATAATTATTTTGAGATTAGATAATGTATTAATTTATTTCTATATGATCACTTTGACTTAATTAATTATAACGGTTCGCAACGGTATATAATTAATTAATCAACTTATCATATATTCGCAATACTTACTGCTGCGAATAAATAAATAATGCATTGTGTGGTTACAACTCTATTTGTGTGACCCTTTGAGGATTCATGCTATGTTGTCCATGGAATTAAATCGTTATTTAATTCCAATAATCATAAGCGGTATCTAGCAACACGTTATGACTCCCAATTCACATAAATAATGTACTGATACAAAAATTCAAATCCTGCATAAGAAATAAAATTATTTCCTTGTCTGATTCTTATGTCACATGATATCATCATATAATCCATGATAGGAATCTGTCATTCTTGAAAATTATACATTTTCTTGATCTAGAGTTGATTGCACAAGTTAGCCAAACAATCCAACTCCCTCAAGGGGCCCAAACAGATATCATCACTTACTAGGTATACTAATGAGGGACATACGGTTTTCTTGATGAACAACTTTTCCCCGCAAAATTCAAGAGAACATAAATAACATCTGTATAGCAGCCTTTATCAGGAATCAGCGATAGACGATATTTATAGAACATATCCTCATGTGGAAAAGCTGAATCATCTCAAACTTAGAATCAAACTCATATGAAATAAACAATGACACATAATACAATCTATATGTTTATTTCTTTGGGTCATGTCCCGTGCTATGTTCCAATAACATACACATATGCAATTAAGTTAGTAACTATTTACCTATGATTTGTAAAACTTAATCATCACTTAACTTGCATACTAATCTTACATGATAATTAATGTTTCTTGTTAATTATCAAGATTATGGACAGTTTAGATTTATTATTGTCATTCTAATGAATGATCCACAGAGATCCACAATTCAGATCCTCAACCTGAATGATCTGTCAATAATAAATCCTAGGAACAAATGATCAAATATCATCAATAACATAAACTAAGAAATTAAATCATTCAATATTGACTTTTAGGACATAACTCCAACAAAATCCTGATTCCGCCCCTCGATCGTCAGACTAACAACGGGTATATATTGAAGAGGCAACGAAGAGAAAGAATCATCGATGGAGAGAGGTGGGAAATTTGAAGCAAAAAAATGTCAGAAGGAGGCGGAGGCGGAGAGCTCGCGAGATCTGAGTAGGATAAGGGTGTAGAGAAACACAGAGATGCTTCTAGGTTTAAAATGGAGGAGAAAAACGACGATCAAATTTCTAATTTCAACGAAAAAAAGAAACGGCTCGGATTGCCGTGTCTAAATTGAGAGGAAAAATAGTGCAATCGGACACTCACGAATTTAATTAATACTATAGATTTGATTTTGTATTAACTGATCAATTATATATCTGAATGTTTCAAACAACTTTTTCATTACCTAAATTTTACTTTCAAAAGCAAATTACTTTTATCGGGCCACCATATATACTTCTTTATGCGTGCTTCCTTTTTTTTTTAAAAAAAAAAACATCATTAAATTTAAGTGAGAAGATATTGACATAAATATATATAACAAAATTACATAACCTACTAAACTTGAATTTTGTACCCGATAAATTAAAATAGAAACATCATATATAATTATTATCTCATGATCATTTATAAATTTATTATTATTATATATATTAATCTTCACAAATTTAAAAAATTATAACATTTTAATATTTATTTGGAACTCAAATTTCTAGCGAAGCTCGATTAGCCCCCTAGTATAAACAAACTATAAAGTATTTTGTCATCCGGCGCCTCTTCCATTTTTTTTTTCTTTATTTCTTTAGCGCATATGACTTCTCCCTCCTAATTCCTCCCTTCGGCACCTCTTCTTTTTCCAACGGCGTAGCTAAAATTTCATGTTAGCAGGATTCGTAAAAATTATTTTACTGAAAATATATGTATGATGTAATGTCTAATATAGACTTAGTATAATAATAAATTTAAATAAATAACTCTAAAATAATGTTACAAATGAAAAATCAAATATATATTATAATAATAATAGAAAATCTAAAATAATATATATATTTAATACACAAAATAATAATTCAAAAGTCAAGACAATAAAAAAAATACACCAATTTTATTATTATTTTTTCAAAATTTTTAAAACCTGTCATTTTTGGAATGTTGTATATAATAGTTTGTTTCCAATAATAGCATGTTTTTAAAAAAAATAGTAATAAAATCTCAAAAATTGTAAAATTTGGTTTGCTATGAGATTTCAATATGTATATTAGATTTGTCAATTTTCAAAAATACTCTAAAAAAATCCGCGGTGCATAGCAAGTCTTATGCATTATGGTGCATATTAAATTTTCTCTTTATTATGATAATAAGGGTTAATTAGATTTATGCCACTGTGAAAACTTGAAATTAGTAAAATGCCATCACTAAATGATAAATTAGTTTTATGCCACTGTGAAAAAGTAAAAATTAGATTTTTGCCACCGAAAAATTGATTTGCCAATGTTACCCTTTTAAATATGTCACTACAAAAATTTTAAATTTAAAAAAATGTCATCCCTAAAATAAATTATTAACTGACATAAGTAAATAATATGATCATTTCATGTAAGTGACCTTTTGCAATCATGACATAAAAACTAAAGCAAATAAAAATAAATAAGAACTAGAAGTACTTTGAGTTAATGAAATTATTAATCGTGACATAAGCAAAAAATAAATTATTAATTTGACTTACCCTTATCATTCAACAAGTGAATGAAATGAAATTTTTAGTGGTAGCGTTTGCAAAAAATTTAGTGTCTTTTTTTCACCGTAACTTTTAGGGTTTATCAAAAGGGTAATTTGGACATTTTTAAAAATAATGAGAGATTTCAGGATGGCATTTTTAGTATTTAATCATTTTAGGAATAAGATAATGGCATATATCTAATTTACACAATTTGATAATGACATAAATCTAATTAGCAATCTAACAATGACATATCTCTAATTAACTATTTTTCACAGTGGCATAAAACCAATTAATCCTATATAAAATGTGTAAAATTATAGTAAAATATATAAACATTATATAACCTCTGTTTTTTTATTTTTTTTCTTTTCTTTATTAGTTTTTTCTTTACTTAAATTTGATTTATAATTTTTTTTTAATAAATGAACAAATTCACGGGTTTAGGACTGATTCAGCACAGATTGACGGTCCGGGTGGTTCAGTCCAGGGGTTATGTCTTAACGCGGGTTTTTTTTCAGGAAAGACGACCCAAATCCTAGATAAACATGCCCTGGCCTTCAATCCATCGCAGTCTAAGATCGGTCTTATTCATGTTTCGGGTTTAACGCGGGTCGGGTCTGATGCGCCGAGTTTTTAGTAACACTTATATGGCAGCCTGGGTTAGACCATTATAGCAAATATTTATATCGAGTAGTATTAGAAGTTAAATTTCGATTTTATTTTGGGTTTATTAAGAAAAATCCCCATTTATCCCCGCGTCGGTCTTATTCCTGCTGCTTTTGCCGCGGCCTTTCGCCTTTTTTAGGTTTTTTTTTTTTTTTTATTTCCCTTTCCTTTCCTCTTCTTTCCTTCCTTCCCTACTCGTACAAAGAGAGAGAAAAAAAGAGAGGCAATAATACAATCATACGAGCAGTCGACTCGACTATGAAGTAAAACACAACCTCTCTCTCTCTTCTCTCTTCATCGATCTCTCTATTTTATTTTAGTGATCTATTTATTTAACTAATTTATCGGGGGAGACTTTACGAGGCGATCGGGATGGGGAAAGGAAACAGCACCAGGTCGGCCGTCAAGCACCAAATCTTCAAAGACAAGGCGAAGACTCTCGCCGACGATTTGACCGAGAAGTTCTCGGATCTCCAGTCGGCGCGCAGGGAGAGCCGCACTGCTGACGTGGCTGTGCTCGAAGAACAACTGCACCAGATGCTTCGCGAGTGGAAGGCCGAACTCAACCAGCCTTCTCCCGCCTCTTCTCTCCAAGTAATTCCAATTAATTTCTGGTTTGTCTTTGTTTGATTTCTGGGTTTTTTTTCTGTTGATTAGGGTTATTGGGTAATACGTTTTTTTTTTTTTTGTTATGCTAGGGTTAGAATAGAGCAATTTGATCTGATTGTTTTGTTTTTTTTTCCTTCTGATTTTCAGCATCTCTTTTTGATTGTTGATTGAATTTGTTTGGTATATCTGTTAATTCGGAAATTATTAAAGAGGAGTCCATATTAAGTTCCTCGATTAAACAATAGTGCTTCTCTTATAAGAGCATATTGGTTGGTTTGTCGGCTAGGTTTGGGGCTTTGAAACCTAACGAGGAAGAGCAACTAGGAAGGAGATGGTGAAGGCAAAATTAATTTCATTTTTTTTAATGGTACAAATATGTGGTGACTAAGCACAAATATGTGGTGACTAAGCAATATTGCCTTGCCAGTGTGAAGCAATAGTTAGCCTTTACTTATCAAAACAGCTAATCAAATTTTTATGTAACCTCAACTAATTTAAATTGCTTGTTTTAAGTTAGGAGGAAACAATTTTGAAACAACATTAAATTGCCAACCATGATAATATGTCATGTCAAATTGAAAGGCAAATTAAATGAGGTTCACTTGAAACCCCTCTTAACTCCCATGGAATTTTAAAATTGAAGCTCTGTTCTTTCACTATCTTCTTCCTGGTACCTTGACCAATGTGCCTTTTTTTATTTGCATTTGCATTATTTTTCTTATGTCCTCTCAAATATCAAACATTATTTACTATATGTTAATATTAAAGTGTATATTTGACATGTGCAAATAGGGAAACACACATGCGTCATCTGATCCTCCATCAGAGACTCTCAGGCTCCTTCACTTGAGTGAGGAGGAGGATGATGCAACCAGCAAGCTGATGGAGTTGGCTGTGGGGTCTTCTGGGAACCTGAAACCTGAACCTCCTGAGGAGGCAATCCAACCAAATATAGTTGACGGCGTGCACTCTGACGGTGCAAATGATGTCTACCATGAGGTATCTCTTTTCTATGACTTCTTTCTTGGCTAAAGTTTTGTCTGATAAAATTTCTGTGCTGTGTAACAATGGAGGGTGAAACTATCCCTTTGTTCTCTCTGAAAGAGCTATGACCCTATGACAAGCTTGTATGAAGGAAAGAACAGGGTAGTATTGTACTCTTAAATTTAAGAGCAAGATGAGCTTGCGTCATCTTCCTCTCTGCAAATGACAATAGAGGATAATATTAATTTTGCTTTTCGTTTTAGTTTTTTTTTCTTTCGTTGTTTCTTGCAATTTATTTAGTGTACTTGTAACTAGTTCATGTGATTTGTTTGTTGAGTACTTGGCGTGGTGTTTAAATTTTAAACTCTCCAGTATATGGTACATATTTTATTTCTGCTACTGGATGGCCTTTGATCAGATGCAAAAGCACCTTTTTTCCAATTTAGTTTTTTACCTCATCCATGCTAGAAAATCCTGATAGTACGGGTGATTATCTGTCTTACACAAAGGAATGAAACTTTTAACAGGAAAAGAATTAGATGCATTGTCATTCCATTCTTTTTTATTCAAGCCCTCATCAGAACTCTCTTGGCAAAGCTCATAAAAATGAGGACTCAGGAATAAAGCTGTCTTGCTTTTACATAATGAAATAAGTGCTTAGTTGAAAGGTTTTAGAACAAAACTTGATTGAACTCTTTCTGTTGGGAACTTCTGCTTTTACTAGCTAAGCCATCAAATTACTTCTCCATGTAAGTAACTCGGTATCTTCTTATTACAGACTTTTTTTCTTCCCTATCTCTGCATGCTTTCTCTTTTTGTTGTTTTCCGTATGTAAGCATAGATGCGTAGTGTTTCATTTGTTTTATACCTGTATTTGGGAATTTCGGGGTTAAGGTGTAGTGTACTAGTGTTCCTTTGGTGTCATGTGTGAATTTTTGTCTAAATAAGTGTGTACTTTTCTGTCAATCAGGCTTTCTACATTAACCAGGCTGATGCATACCTGTATACTGAAGATTACAAATCTTCCATGGGCCCCAACAACCCCTCCAATGAGGATGACACCCTCAACCAACTTCTCGAACAAACTTGTAACCTGGACTACAGCCAATACCTTTCCTTTGACCACAACCCCAATCCCAACCCAGATGGGGCTCACATGTCAGACATCATCCCAACCATCTGTCCTCCTCCCTCAGCCTTTCTTCGGCCCAAGTGTGCTCTATGGGATTGCCCCAGGCCAGCCCAGGCATCTGAGTGGTGTCTGGATTACTGCAGCACCTTCCATGCCAGCGTGGCCATGAATGAGTGCCCTCCTGGCATGTCACCTGTTATCAGGCCTAAAGGCATTGACTTGAAGGATGGACCGCTTTTTGCGGCTCTCAATGCGAAGATTCAGGGAAAGAATGTTGGTATACCTGTTTGTGAAGGGGCAGCTACTGCAAAATCACCTTGGAATGCACCTGGTTAGTACTTGTGATTTTTTTAATCTTTAATTTTGTTGTACTGGGAGAACTGGTAACTGCTGGTTTCAGTACAGTAGATTGTTGTTCTGGTGAATTTGTAATCAAAGAGGTAACTTACCAAATTGACAGCCTGGATGGTACTTTACTATCGATTATAAATCGTTTTCTAGTGGTTTATAAGTGGGAGGATCATACAGCACCTAGTATCAAGCCTTAAAATCACTAATATACAGCAGTATTTTAAGACCTGTTTTTAAGTGCTTGTAAACTAAAGCCAAGCAAAAAATTGACCAAAGTGCCGCATAAAAAGCAATCTAGAAATTACCCAATAATGGTGCTTGATTTGAGTATAATTTTTGTCTTGTTTCAAGGTTTAACCCATAAATGAAAGGCTCTTGATGGAATATGCAAGTGCTATTTTCCAAATGCTCAATTATATACTGGTGGTTTATTGTTGGTCTATTCTCAAAGTTAACTCTGTTAATAAAATTCAATCGTTGCTTGTGTCTACTGTAATGTTATGTTTTTCTATTGGAATATCAGAGCTTTTTGACCTGTCAGTACTAGAGGGTGAATCAATTAGAGAGTGGCTCTTTTTTGACAAGCCGAGACGAGCCTTTGAGAGTGGGACCCGCAAGCAGAGGTCCCTCCCTGATTATACTGGTCGTGGTTGGCACGAGTCTCGAAAACAAATTATGAAGGAATTTGGTGGCCTCAAACGTTCGTACTACATGGATCCACAACCCCTGACCCATTTTGAGTGGCACCTTTATGAGTATGAAATCAATGACTGTGACACCTTTGCACTGTATCGGCTCGAGTTCAAGGTGGCTGATGCCAAGAAAACTGCCAAGCAACAGCTAGTACGGCAAAACTCTGAAAATGGTGCCAATAGTAATTCACCTCCTGAGAATAAGAGAAATTCAAGGGGTAGTCGGGGAAAGGCCAGTAATAGTACCAAAGATATTAACGAGAATAATCAGAGTATAAATGATAATATGTATGTGGCATCAAGTATAGCTAGTCAGATTGATCAGATGGCGTTTTTCAACGAGAATGCTAGGGTCTATGGACCCATGCCATATGGGTACAATATGGAAAAATTAGATGGGTACTATGGGACATGATTAAAAAGTTAACCGGCACAAGTTGGCCACTGACATGAGTTGGTATCTTATTTTTTTAATGGGTAAGTTCCATGATTTTAGTACTGCTAAATGGAGCTGAGTAGAAGAACCCTTTGTAAGTAGGGTTTGCTTGCTTGTTATCTCTGTGATTGGTACCTTCTGAAGTGTATGTATAGTTAGCATCTTTATAATGACACATGCATTTTAACTTGGTTATGGTTATGGTTGGCATTCTTTGTATGCTTATTATATATAAGAGAACTCATGTAAATGTGCTGGGCTCTTACGTGGCAACTCATGAGTGGGAGCTCTCAAGTCTCAAATTAGCAAATATTAAGTAGACATGGCAAAATAATCTCTGTAACTGTTTGGTTTATAGCACTAGTTAAATTTGATTCTGCATTTTGTGCCCATGCGCAGATATTCTGATGGCATCATATTCATATGGCTTTCAGTTGTGAAATTTTCTTCATTGCAACAGCAATTTATTCGGTGCAAGTTGCAATGCTGACCACTGCTAGCATATGTTCCATATGAAACACCCCAACGCTGAGCACTGGGGAATGGATTTTACTGGATTATGCTGCTCTCCAATTCTAAATATTATTGGTGGAGAGTTCCTGCAGTGTGAAATAAATATTATTTTCTTTTTTCATATATAAATTATCAACATACAAAATTATAGAATTGGCATAATTTAAGAAAATAAATATATCCTCGCAGAACCTTTTTTTCCCCGATCTAGAAACAAGTTCTTTTGTACAGCACAAAGTGATATGCCAAAAGCCTGTGAAGAGTGATAAGAGTTTTTATGCTTGAATGTAGATCTGATAACACTAAATATTTCATTTTATTGCATTTTATGTAACATAGTAGAAATACCAAATCCAGTTTAATTAAGACAATCAGATTAATTTTAAAACTAACATTAAGGTAAATAAAATTTTAAAACTAATAATCTCAAACGATTAATTAAATTGTAACAATAAAATTCACTCGAAATCGAAATCTTTTAATCTGTGTAGTTTCTAAAAATCATCTACATGATTCTAGCAAAATCAAAGTTTAATTAATACTGAAATTTAACATCAGACTAATTAAATTTGAATGAAAACAATTAATTAAATAACTTTATATGAGTTGCAGCATCCTTAGCTACAAAGTCCCTGCCACAGAAAATCCCAAAGATTAATTTTTAATAAAAATCCGAAAATCACTTATTTCTCTCCCTCTCCGCTGGCACCATCCCCTTCCTCTCTTCTTTCTCGTTTCCTTCGTCTCGATCGTTCGATCGCCTTCGTTCTTATCTTCTCCTCCGATATTTATCGGAGTTCAAAGGTCAAAAATGGATGTGATGTGGCTGGCCATTAGCAACGTGCCACGGCGAAGAGATGCCCTCTCGATTGATCTTATCCTTGTCTCCGATATTTCGTTAAGGCAGTGGATCAATCCGTTGTGAATCTTGAGTTTCGAGGTGGATTGATCTTCATCGTTCGTAGTAGGTTGTTCTTATCCCTTCTCTATGTTGTGTGCTGCCTATAAAAGGGGGGGCAGAGGTCGAGTTTTTGGTTTGCTATCGGTTTGCCTTACCTATGTAGAGAGAGAGAGAGAGAGAGAGAGATGAAATGAGAGGGAGACGAGGTTGAGAAGAGACAGTGGAAGACGAGGGAATCAACTATGGTATTGTCTCCTCCTCTCTGCATCGCCTATAAATACCCCACTCAAGGTTCATGTCGGATTTTGTTGGTGATTAGGGTTTCCACAGAAAAAGAAAAAAGGGAGAAGTAGAGAAAGAGAGGGAGGGAGCAACAGCTGAAGATCTAAGGTATATCTCTCTCTCGTGTTGCGATTGGATTTGACTAAGCCATGATTAGCCTATTTGTTTTTGTGTCTGAATTTTGGGATACATTCGATCTTTGAATTCCTGACCTGTGGATAGTATCGAGTGTTGATTGAATACTGTGATGACTTAAATTAGGTTGAATAAGCCATAGGAAAATAGTTTGGATGTGATGAAGTTGGATTAAACCCTAATATGTGTGAATTTGCTTCTGTCCTGAGATGTAGTAAGCAAAATTGAGAAATTTTGGGTCTTTCTTCACGATTAGGCACAGAGGAGAGATATTAGAGGCTTTGTGTATGTGTTTTTGAGGTGGTACCAGCCTTTGGTACGCTGGTTTCCCTGTACCGTTCTGGTACGATGCTAATTGGTTCAGGGGTTGTAATGAAAGAGAAACTTGGAATCAGGGACCTATTTGCAAATTTCTAAGGGCATATTTACAGACAAAAAGGACTTAATTGTAAAGATTTTAAGTTCAGGGGCCTTTGGATAAAGTGAGTGGGATTACGGGTCGGATTTGCCCCTCCGTTATCGGATCTTGTCGGGTGAGTTGCGGACCCGAAAGGTTGGACTCAAGTCAACTGGTCAGGTTGACTTGGCCGAACCATATTGCGAGTTGGGCTTTGGGCCTGTGTTATACTTTGGGCCTCTGTTGTGAGTCATGGCTAATGGGATTTCTTTTAGTGTGTGGGCTGTTCTTTGAGGCCGAATTAAATATGAGATATTGGACTTAATTAACAGAATTAATTATGGACTTAATGACTATCATTAGTTTTAATCCAAACTTAATCAAACGATTAAGTAAAGAAAATTGTGGGCTTAAGAATAAACAAAATTAATTAAAGGAAATGCCATTAGAAATGATCGGGGATTCCTTTAGTTAAGTGGATTCGATTTTTCGGGAGATGATGAGAATAGTCCGAGTGAGTCAAGAACAGATACAATGACAATCAAATCATCGACTTTCTGATCCTAAACAAACCAATCAAATAATTTAGATTTTAATTTTCTATTTCCAATTGTTTTCTTGATCTTAGATTATAATTTTCTGATTTAAATTTTCGATATAACAAATAGTTAAATAATTTAATAAATATTAAGCAATGCTAACTAATTAATTAAGTATTAATGAAATAAATCAAATATAGCACAACTAAATGAATATTGGGAAAAACACTATATAATAAATAAGTGAATATTTTCAATCTAAAATATAATTCATAACCTATATAATAAAAATAAATATAAACTCTTAATGACTGGAAAGTCAAAACCAATTATTAATAATAAGATAAAATACTTAATAATATATTTTAAAACAGAATCCTCTAAATAAATAATCTGAATCTAACTATCCAAATCTCAACCAGTCTGGTTAACTTAGGCCGTCAGTATGGTAACCCAAGAACCGCCAATAATTAGGTTATTTAGGTTACTTTAAGTATGTAACGGTTAGTAAGAAAGTCACTTGTTTTATTAGGGAACCGAACTAGAATCACTTGACACGTGACTATCAAGCCTAGCAAACTGTTAAGGGAAAGAACCCAAGTATAATGGTCGTCAAGCATTCGAATTATCACGAGATATCGAGAAACTACGTTTATGCTTTCTACTATCCAGGTGCGGAATTACGTTGGATTTTTGTTAAAGTTTAAGTAATTAATAAAATATGTTTTATTCATATGCATATTGGAAATTCGTTTGCCTGCATGACCGTATTCAAGCATTTTTAAATAATAGTGCCCAATTATTGATAAAACTGCATTTTGAAAGGCATGTTCTCCGTTTTGAGAAATTTGATAAGTAACAGTCAGATATTTGGAAATACCGTTGCTATTGATAAATCCGTCTTATGAATGATCTGACTGGAAGATATGAAATGATATGTGATTTGATATGTTTGCATCACTCTCCGGAGTTGGTTGGCCCCCGGCTTCGGCCAGTTCGGTAGCGCTATGCGGATTTGGAACTTCCTTTTGCCTGCCCAGGGTTAGAGACGAGTCTCTTTTGCCTGTCCTCGGGTTAGGGAGAGGTCTCCTTTTGCCTGCCCAGCCGGTTGGGTTAGGAGGCCTGAGTGATTATGATTATGGAATGAAAGAAAGGATTTGTGATTTCCGTCCGATTTCAATTATGATCATATGTTGGATATCATGATTTAAACGAAGAATGGCAATTGATATCATTTAAGTTAACACATGCATGCCTAGTTTTATATTAAATGCAGAAAATGTTTTGTCTTGTTCAATAAATAAATTATTTATTTAGGGGTATTTCTTCTAGAACTTGGATTTTAGCTTAAATCCACGTACTGGAACTAAAACCCGCACTGAGAATTTATTTCTCATTCCGTGCTTTTGCATGTTTTCCACAATGGATGTGGGTTCCAGGTTGCAGAGACGGGCTCGATCAAGTCAAGCGAAGTTAAGCCAAAATTTGTCTTGCCATGATGACTCAATGAGTCATAGGAGACAACGTGGTAGATCATGGTAAGCTGGAACTTAACCCTCGTAATTAGTAAAGAAATGCCTTGCGGGTGCACAGAGATTGTGTATTCGCGGCGGGGATTGTCAAGCCCTATGTGTCGGGGTGTGACATTTTATCTCAATTGTTTTTATTCTCTTGATGTATCCATGAATATTATGGCTTAATAGCCGAGAATTAGTTAAAATGCATCTTTTATTATCCAATTTCATAATTCCTCTATCAATTTAGTTCAATTGTTGTTATTTGGCGATGAATTATGAAATTCCCAATTTTTCGGTCTGACGACTTTTTCTGAGACTAGTTCAGATCTGACTTTTATCTCTCCTTTTGTTTTCTTTGTAAAGTCGTGACACAAAACTTCCTTTTATGTTTTTAATCCACTACGCGATGAATCTATACTTAGTACGTATTAAAGCACGCATACCAAGAGGTGTAACACGCTAGATCTAGGTTGTGAACAGATGTTTCTGCCGTTCGATTGGTTTAATCTGCGGTTGGATATCAATCGCCAGCCGAAGCAACACCATTGTTTGATTTTCCATCTAATATAGAAATAAATTGAATAACACATATATTTGTATCGCTGATAAATTAAGAAATATATTTTTATTGTCTAATATTGTTTTGTTTCTTTATTTGCCCACATATGAGCGCATCTTATGCTAGTAGATTGAAGAAGCAGCATAAGTACACAACCTCTTCGTAATCAATTTATTAATAAATATAAAAATTACTTTTTAATGCTTATACGACAAAAAATTAAATTTCTTGATGTACAAGTTTTCAATTATGCTTTAATCACCTTTTTACGTCCTACCGCCCGAAACTGGTGATAATATTCATTTTAGTAATTTCCACCATTATTAACTCATTTAAAGCAATGATACGCGATTTTATTAGCAACAAATAATTGAGACACCTATTCTAATGTCCTCATTTAGATTGATATTCCGGTTTGAACTCTATATATATTTTAAACCCATATAAAACCAGTACTTTATTATTGATTCAAAATAAGTATTAACTTTTTTTATCTTCCTTCCATCTTAGAATAATAAAAAAAATGAACAGAAAAATATTTGGGCTGTTTGGATCATATGGAATAGGAGGAATTTCCTATTCTTAGGCATAAATTTATTATAAACAATTCAAACTCTTCACAAAATTATACACTTTCCAATACTTTATGCCTAGGAATAGGAAATTCCTCCTATTCCTAAGCGATCCAAACGGCCAGGTATCTTCTTAACAAAATAATTTAAAAAATATGTAAGTCAATATATTTAAAGATATGTTTGGTACGAGAATAATTAAGACGTGGAGATAAGGATATAAGCGTTCATTATTGGCGATGGTGATTATAAAATTTAATCTTCTTAAGAGAATAATTCAAAAAATACAAGGAAAACGTATAATTGTCATCGCTTGTCAAAGTGATGGTAAGTGGTAACTATTCATATTTATTTAACTTTCTTCCCAACAAATTTAAAGATTTTTTTTTCTTTTGAATATGTTATTATAATTATGAATAAGAAACCAAGCAACTAATAAGTATGTGTTAGAAATTTATAATGGATAATGGATTCCATCTCTATATTAGATAATGATGTTATAAAATTTTAAAAAAAGAAATCATATACGATATAATCCATGAATGCTGACTTGCTAAATAATAAAGATTTATCATTAGAAATAGTTATATTCTTATTAACTCAATGATGAACATATAATATGCATCAATTTATTTTGTAATTACATAAAAACTAAACATGATAAATAAGAAATTTTGTAGACCAAAAAAACGACAATGGCTTCATCAAATAACGTCCAGATTCCAGAAGAAACCAATTGATTTTTTATAATATGGTAAATTCTGAGAAAACCCCCAACATTCGGTATACAAAAGTTTGTATCGATGTATGTATATGATATACGAACCAAAATAGGAATCTTGCACAAAATATCACTTTATAAAATTATCCTTTTATTCTCCGTTGATCTTACGCCAACCTTTTTTTTCTCCTTCCCTTTTTACCAAGTTGATCTGATTCTTCCGAAAATAAAAAAAATATATATATTATCCCATCCCATCTATATAAGAAAGGAAAAAAAAAAAAACAAACAGAAACAGAAGAGAATTAGAGAAGAGACTTAATTGTGGGCCACCGACGGAGAGAGTCTATAGGGTTTCTTATTTCTCACACAAAAAACAATTTTAATCGACAAAAAACCCTCTCTCTCTCTCTCTCTCTCTGTGCTTCCCTTCCCTCCTCTCGCTCCGCTCTCTCTCTTTCTCTCTGTGTTTCTTCGTCGCTTGCGCTTTCGATCGGATCGAAATGGGAAGAGGAAAGTTCAAGGGAAAGCCGACTGGTCGGAGGAATTTCTCCACGCCTGAAGAGATGGGTAAACAGATCCTCTCATTGGCACTCTTTTTTCTCTCTCGATTTTTATCTGAATTTTGTTTATCTGTACTTGGTTGGATTGTTTCTGTGCTAATATCGTCCGACTGTAATTGATTTGATCTTGGGTCGGAATTCTCAATTAAGATAATTTTAATCAGGATTTAGTTTTTGAACTTGAGAGGAATCATGATTTGTACTTGTTTTAGTTTCATATTTGCATGTTTTCTGTTAATAAAAAAATCGTGTAAGGGGCGTATCAAATTAAGGTTGTGATATTTGAGATGGAATAAAGTCCTGTGCAGTTCTTATTCCAGCTATTTGCTGTCAATCAGGAAGAGTAAACCTGAATACTATCATTAATCAAGTTAATGAAACTAAACTTCATCATACTTAGCTCTCATGGATTACACCAGAAATTGGATTAGAATTGGAATTTGACGAAACATTTATTGCCAATTTTCATTGGTTGGCTTTCAAAATACGTGTGTGAAGGTGTAGGTAGCATCTCTTATCCTGTCCTTTTCAACATTGAAACTTGGAAATATCTGTGTTTCATCGGGGCCCATTGTTTTATATTGAATGACCTGTTCTAGTTCCCACCCACTTCAGAAAACAAAAAAAGTGATCTTGATTTGATGACCCTGAGAAGAAAATGTCATTCCATTTTCAGAATTGGAGAGTACTTTTGATGTTTGTATGGGGAATTTGATGTTTGTATGTTGGGTCTTTTCTTTTAATGAAAAGAGGTGGGGCACTACCCCACTAAAAAACAGAATTGGAGAATAGACTGAATGGGAGACCTCGTAACTAGCTGTTCACCTGTATGGTTTTGTCAAATGGGAAATCATCACCTTCATAACTTGATCCAGTGTTCTCCTAGAGTCCTATCCTATATCTTATCAACTCAAAATCTGTGACCCCCCCCCCCTCTAATTTTACATAATAAAAATTAATTGCCAACTATTTGTTCCTTTTTAAATTGTTTCAGCGGCTGGCACGTCATCTCGTCCCCGGACCTTTAAGAAGGTACGTGATTTTCTTTGGAATGTTTTCTTGGTTTCTCTGAATAGTAATTGGTTTTGAAATTTATTTATTTTTGAATAATTAAAGTTCTTAAAATTGAGCAGGAGGAGGCTGAATATGATGAGAGAGAGGAAAATGAAGATCCTGAGGAATCTGAAGAGGAATCTGAGGAGGAAAATGAAGATGACTCCACAGTACTGTTTCTATCTCGTCTGATGGCATTTTTTATTTCTTTTGCTTGTACTTGCAACTAACACACAGCTTTCTCATATTTGTACCTAGTGCAGTACTTTTCGAGAAAATCATAATTAGCTCACAATCATTTTCTTAGCATTATATTAGAGTATATTACATTAAATATCGAGAATTCTTAACCATAATAAGTTCTTTTCGAACATTGTCAAACACAAATCGGACAGTGCATCATGTTTTAAATTCAGTTGAATCAGTTCCCGTAGATATCATCGAGATATCTTGTCATAGGTGGTTAGTTAGTGTTATGTTGGAGTATATATTGGTAAATGTTGAGAATTCTGAACGATAATAAGTTTTTTCCCCAAACTTTACTGAACACAGACTGAACAATGTATCATGTTTGAAATTTTAATTGAACTGCTTGTCAGTAGATCTGACTGAGATAACATGTCATAGGTGGCTTAATCAAGTCATTTTCAAATTGGCTCTGCTGAATAAGTCAAATTTGCATCTGCACCAAAAAAGAAAGAGGAAAAAAAAAAAGTTCATGCTAATTGCAAATTTGAGATTTGTTGTGTTTTCTTGTG
This sequence comes from Rhynchospora pubera, assembly GCA_028095005.1. Taxonomy (NCBI): domain Eukaryota; kingdom Viridiplantae; phylum Streptophyta; class Magnoliopsida; order Poales; family Cyperaceae; genus Rhynchospora; species Rhynchospora pubera. The sequence goes on from CM051461.1 coordinate 42,399,939, forward strand.
GTAAAGTAATAAATTTGGTGCTGGCTGCAAAAAACACCTGGTTTTTTGTCTATCCTTTATTATATTATTATTGTTTTTTTTTTCCAGAAAAAGAAGGGCACTGAAGGTATAATTAAGATAGAGAATCCGAACTTGGTGAAGCCAAAGAATGTGAAAGCAAAAGAAGTTGATGTAAGTTTGAGTTTTCTCTAGTTTTCCTTTAATAATTAATATATATATTTTTAATCTGGTATAGTTCTAAGATTTTCTAATTTAAACTCACTATTGTGAAGTATTTGCAAATTGGATCAGCATCACTCTTATTTTGTTTTGTTTAAATGCTGACATAGCGTTAGATAAGTTTGATAAAAAGGGCATATTTTGTTGTGTATTAAATGTTGACGTTGTTGCTTGTTTAACAGAGCGCAAGTGTGTGTTTCATAATGCTGATACATTGCTAGTTTAATGGAACAAATTTCCCAAAAGGCCAAATTAAACTCAAAATAAGGCAAAAGGACTAATATTTAGGGTCTAAGTTTGCACCAATCAATTATCAAGTTATGCTCCAAGAAAGATATAAATACACAGTAATTTATAAAATTCTTATCACTTGATGTTGCTTATATGGTTGGGCTTTGTTTACATACCCAATAATGTTTGGCGGTGGTTACCGATAAGAGGTATGCTACATGTCATTGGCAAATATATCGAGAGAATGAAATGGTTGAGGCTTCTAATTTCTGTTTGGTACGTAGGGCTTAGTGCAGAATTAGGGGTACTAGACACTTTTGACATAAAGAGACAAACTGGAATTAAAACTGAAAAATCTGAATCAATTAACCTTAGATAAGATGGGAATTAAGTTAGTTAGGAATTAAGGGAGGGAATTTCTAACTTCCTAAAACAGGTCCCTAGAAATCCCTTTTGCCCTTCCATTCCTGTTAACATAAACCAGAAGCTAAAAGAAATTAATCTACATACCCACACCAAGTTACTTATTAGTGATGAAATACTTAATAAATAATACTATTTGATTTATTATTAGTAGTGTGGTTGTTATTTATTTTATTATGTTGTCATTTGTTTTGCAGACAATGCCTGCGATATTTCAATTTTTAAATTTGCATATTTCGTCTGAATCTGAATTTATGATGTCTATGATTTTCTAATTTCTAAAATTTGTGCATTTTGCATTATTTGATTTGTGTTTGTGTTCACTGTATATTAAATAAAATCACAACTGGTTGCTAGTTAGGATCATCATTGTTTGGTAGGGAAGTTATATCTAATTGTTTGTTAAACCTTAATTCATACATAGATGTGCCTACGGGCTTTTAAATGTTCAAAAAGGAAAAAAAATTCTTGCATTGATGCATTTATGCCCAAGGAAATCTTTGTATGGTTTTCCTTCCTAACTTTGTGATTTTATATTCTATTGCAGCTTGGTAAAACAACGGAACTCTCAAGGCGTGAAAGGTTAGATTTCGATATACTAATTTGCTGCCAATTTTCTGCTGCTGGTTCAATCTAAGATAGTAAAAAATGTGGCTGTTACCTGAGATAGCATAAACATCTTGCACAAGCTTACATTGTTATAAGATAGAGATCTGCATTGATTGGAAGTGAAATTTGTATAGTTTCCAATAAGATACAGATCTTGTTGGAGAATCAAGTTATTACCATTGAAGGGGATCTTCACATTGATTTTCATTTCTCATCACAATTATTAAAAGAAAAAATAGTATATTACCTGTAAAATAAAAACACAGGGAGGAATTAGAGAAACAGAAGGCACATGAGCGATACATGAGGCTCCAGGAGCAAGGAAAGACAGAACAAGCTCGTAAAGATTTAGGTACATAAAAACCAAAATATGTTTATTATTCTTTCTGGATCATCGAAGATTTATATTGTAAAAGTCTAACAGAACTTTTTTGTTGAAATGTTTAGAGCGCTTAGCTTTGATAAGGCAACAGAGGGCTGAAGCTGCCAAGAAGCGAGAAGAAGAGAAAGCTGGTACTTCTTTCTTGCTTTACATCTTTTAAAAAATTTTTTTTGCTTTTTTAATACATTCATTACTATATGAATATGATTTTTTTCCTTTAAAATTCTTTGGGTTATTGTTGGTACTTTCAGAAAGTGGCACCTTGCTTCAACAAAAAAAAAAAATAATAATAATTTATTCCTCAAAATGGGAAAAATATTTCTTGCACCTGATGCCCTCATTTTTAGGGAAAAATGATTAGAAAGAGAAACCTCTTTTCTTAGTATGGTGTCTTCATAATCATATGATTCTTATTTTTTCCCATTTTGGCCTGTCCTTTTTGTAGCCAAAGAACAGAAGAAGGCTGAAGCACGGAAGTGAAAGCCTTTCAGAAAATCTATCCTGCAGCAAGGCATTTTCTGTTGTTCTGTGAACTCAAATTTATGCATCCTTAGTTTGAACAATTTTAGTGATTTAAGTTTGCTGAAGGACATTTTTTATTTATAAATGATTATAACTTGTTCTAAAGCTGTAAAGCAGTATCTGTAGCCGGTGTAACTTATGCCATCTATTTATTTTGCCTTATAGAACTTACAGTCTCATATGAATGGTCCCTCATCTCTTGCATGAACGTCTGAGAGGTGTTATAGCATTATTACGTAGTCAGAATTCCTTAGAAATTAGAATATATGCGATAACATGTCAACAATTCAGATATAGTTACTGGACTCCAATTTCAACTCTGAAAGTTATAATCGCGTACAATGAAATTGAATAAAACAAGCTAGAGACGTTCCTTTTGGTGTAAATCTCAAATCACAAAGATAGAACACTTGCATCATGAGCCATCTTTCTCTCACCTTATTTTGAATTTGCCATGGTGTGCTATTATAAGATTGAACTGATGTCACATAAACAATTAAAACAAGCTAGAGACGTTCCTTTTGGTGTAAATCTCAAATCACAAAGATAGAACACTTGCATCATGAGCCATCTTTCTCTCACCTTATTTTGAATTTGCCATGGTGTGCTATTATAAGATTGAACTGATGTCACATAAACAATTAAAAATGCTCTGAGATTCGACCGATGCAACTGAGGAAGCTTATGTATGCATGCGGTGATATTGTGGCACTAGATGCGGTGATATTTTTCTTCGGCATATGTTAACTGAAAATTTTTTAGAACCACTACGCCATCGACAAGCTGGCGTGCTATGATATTGGCCTATTGGGTCTATGCTTAAGTGTTTCACCCTGTTACACGTCAACACGTGCTGTCAAAATATCATCCAAATGTTGCCTAAATATGCTTCTCGCTATCAAAGCAACCTTTTCTATGACTGCGAATCCTACTTTTTTTATCATCCTTCGCCAAGTTATAATATCCTATCTTATTTGGAAACATCAAAACTCACGTCTACAATGATAAGTCTGTTTTTTTTCAAATTGACTACAACCCTTGTATTTCTTCATATATAAAGGCAATAAAAACTCAAATTAATTAAAAGAATTCTTTGTCACAGCACACACATTCTGTGGAAAATAAATGACAAAATACAATAGAATGCAGGTGCTATGACACCATTATTCATGTACGCCAATAAATTACAAAGTTACTTGAGCTCACTTGTGTATAACATCTAATACAGCTCACTTGTGTATAACATGAAGTTGATGTTGTTATACATATAAATAGATAATCAAAATCCTATGGTGGTGTCCTAACTATTGAAATGATTAAAGATAGCTCTCAGTACTGTAGGGTCTCATTCTTTTGGCTTATTTTTCATCATCTTGCGCTTATTGGCATCAAGATATCTCTTCCTTAATCTTATAGCTTTGGGTGTTACCTGAAAATAGGTTTATTTTTCTTTTAGAGAGGATGGACAAATTAAGCAAATGTATAAGCAATAAATAAACTACAGTAAATAGAAAACAAGGGGCTTGCCTCAATAAGTTCATCTGAGGCAACATAACCAATTGCCTCCTCCAAAGTCATCTGCACAAATTTAAAACTTTAGTTTTAAGATCTGCACTATATTTGTTGCACAAGAAGCTAGTGATAGTATCAAGATGACAAAAGGTAATACTGCAACATTCGAGAGAGAACTTACCAAACGAGGTGGAGTTAAACGAACATTTTCATCTTTCCCTGGAGCGCGAATATTTGTCAGTTCTTTTGTCCTTACCGGGTTCACCTGCCCAATAAGTGTACAATGAGATGGACACACACACGAGAGAGAGAGAGAGAGAGAGAGAGAGAGAGAGAGAGAGACCAGGTCTAAAGGAAATGTGGGTCTCCTAGAAAATAAACTGCTTTCTACTGAACCTCACATGTCATCTTGATGTGTCAGCACGAGAGAGAGAACCCAGAAAAAAGAGTCCAATTTAAAAATGTATACTTACATCAAGATCCGAATCACGGGAATGTTCACCTACTATCATGCCCTCGTATGTCTTTGCAGTTCATATCAAGAAAAATATGCAAAATATCAGAATAATAAGTTTAGATAACAGTATATAAAAATAAAATATATTTGTTTAATCGCCAGTTTATCTGTGACTGCAGGATAAAAAGAAAGCACCTCCATTCCAGGAGAAACAAAGAGGGTCCCACGAGCTTCCAAGCTCATAAGTGCATGTGCTGTTATGATCCCTTGTCCTGTCGAAATCTGCATATTAACAGTTTAAAAGGAGGAACCAAAATAAAAAATGTTTTTGTCAGCTGAATTATGTACAAGTAAAATTAAACAGCACAAAACAAAGAAAATAATTCAGAACAAGACAAGTTCCAGCAGTGTCCAGCACATCAAAGTAGCAGCACTACTGGGAATTACATGTAGTCCATACTGTATTTGGTATCCAGTTTCATAAGCACCTTAGTGCCTTGCTTCAAACCACAGTGCTGGTAGCAGGAAACACACAGAGACGAGAACACTATACTTACCAAAACACCTTTCCTGACATTTCCTAGCATGCCTCTGAATTTAGCATAAGCTGAAAAAAAAAGAAAGGAAGACAATGTGAACAACTAGATGCTCACAACATCCAGTTTTTAAAATTTGCAAGTATCTATATAGCAGAGCTACAACTAGAAAATCCAAAGCAAGATTATTGGCCTGTATTAAAAAACTTGCATATGCAGGATGCATGAATGCACTTTCTCTAAGCAATGCATTATTAAAAGAAACAATTCTGAAAAATCAAATTCATACAATCGAATGCACGGTGCATGAACCCAGTTCCACGTGTGTCACTGCTGAAAACACTTCTGTACCCAACAAGGCCCCTGTATAACAAACAAGTCACCAGCAATGTATTAGCTGGAATCATCACAGCTTCCCAGTGTCTAACTGTCATTGTTCCTACATAATCATAAAAATATATGACCATGACAGGAATGCATTTTTCTACTTTTCAAGCATATCTTAGTTGTATCTTAAAGCATGTTTGTACATCGTATTGTAAATATCATAGCACATATAAACCTTCCCTCATATGAATTGTAATGGTTTACTTCCTTAGCTGTTCAGAAATAAACAAATATAAAGCAGCTGCAACTTGAAAATTTTCAAGCAAAAAGAGGAGGGGTCCAAAATTAATTTTCTGATATCTCAAATGGCCTAATGCCCATACACATTGATCAAGTACCGAGCAGACAACAAGAAACCAATCTACCCCTCGAAACAAGTGAGGATAATTGCCTCTACAAAGTAACTACAAAATGTGTTTTACTTTAATAGAAGATATGAAATGGTCAACTGACCTCGAAGGGCAGGTCAGGGACATGCGGGTCCTTAATGAAGTTCCAGGGACGGGGCCCATGTCAACTACTTCGGCCCTCCTGTGTGAAAGTGCCTCCATCACAAGACCGACATGCTCATCATTCACCTAAAATATCATATCTATTAACAGAAAGCCAGGGAAAAAAGTGTTAATATAAGCTTTTTTTGGGCTTTTGATAGGCACCTCGATTGTCACTTCTTCGATTGGCTCTAACCTTTCCTTGCCCTCAGTTTTGTACCTAAACAAAGAGATAATCAATACAGAGCAAGCTAAAACAAACAAAAATATAGCTCAGCTATGCACTCAGGATTGTTAATAGGAAAGTAAGTGATAGAGGCAAGCAGATCAGAAAACACAAGCCCATTTATTAACTCAACAGGTTAACCAACCGGTTTGCCAAATAACACAATGGGACACTCATTTCAATACATGCTGGAGATTTTGTGGCAAACATTTTAAGAAATATTGATAGTAAGGAGATGCTAAATGAGAAAGGTTCAGTATATGCTTGGCGAACCATTTCAGCGTAAATCAATAAATGCCATCCTTGTCAAATTTGTAGGAAAGCAAGAAAGATTTCAAGTTCTCACATTACTCTTGGGGGAGAAACTGATAGTTCAAATCCTTCACGCCTCATGTTCTCAATTAAGATCCCTGAAAAATTCAAAACTTTCATTAAACATACTAAAGATGGAAGACGGTTAAAAAAGAGCAAAAATGAGAGGGAATAAGATGTTGAGTTCAATTAGTAAAACAAACACATGAAGCAAACTCAATTACTTTTTTGTTAATATAAATCTGGAGAAACAAACTGATCAAAGTTTGAATTAGTTTCTTAAGCTCATCAACCAAGATCAGAATTAATACTCTTTAACAGAATAAGTGTGCGTAAACTGATATGTTAAAAAATGTCAACAGTAGTGATGCCAGAATAGACCTAGTTGAAGTTCTCCTCTCCCTTGAACTTCAAAGGATTCTGATAAAGGTCCCGGAAGTACATTTATTGCAAGGTTTGTTTCTGCTTCAGCCATTAAACGGTCACCTATTTTCCCTCCAGTTAGCTACAATAGTTTGACAAATATATGAGTCAAGATAAAGTTCTAAAACTAAATCACCAAGATCTTAAGCTTTTATAGGTTTAATTTAAAAAATAATACAGTAATGTCATTTTTATGCTGAATGTAGAAAGTTAAAACATCATGCATACAGCAGCATGATGAATGGAAACGAGGAAACAAGAGAGATGACTAACTTGGTTACCATCTCGACCAGCCAATGGAGAATCATTAACACCAAATGTCATTGATATTGTTGGTGGGTCCAGCTCAATTGTTGGCAATGCAGTTGTAACCTTCAAATTGTAATTAATATATTATGACTGCTAGCATATAGCATTCACGATAGAAGAAAAAGAATAGTTTACTCAATTTAAAATTTACATTGGCATTAGCCACGGTATGGCCAATAGAGGGACTACTCAATCCAGCCATAGAAACTATATCACCAGCACCAGCACTGTCAATTGTAACCATGCATGTGCCTTTCTTCTTCATAAGTTTCGTAACCTAGATTAATTGTTTATTTCTTTAGCAAGTTTGATAGGAACTAAATTGGCTGAAAATCGTAACTAAATACAACAAAAACAAATTTTAACCTTTCCCTCCTCAATCTTCTGTGTCCCATCATCAGTGCATTTCAAGCCATGTAGTTTGTCTCCAACATGTATGACACCTGACCTAATGCGGCCTGTCAATATACGCCCAAGATAATAATCACGCTCCATCATGGATACCTGCATACATGGTATAAATAATTTGTAACAAGTACATCTCATTAGACATATGATTCTTTCATTAGAACGAACTGGAAAACAGATATACTTTCTTGGCCACTCGTAGTGAATTATTAGAATATTATTAAACTCCAAGTCTAAAACATAACATATAAGATGCTTCTGTAGCAAATAAACTTGGTGGCTTGGTGCATATTTCAAATATTTCAATAAAAAGTTGTGGCAGTTTTAGGTACTGTACATAGGTTGCAACGTGGCACTTTTCAAATATTTCAAATGAAGAATGTAATTCAATTGTACTTCAAGGTATAACAATAATGAAGTTACCAACCAGCATCTTAAAAGGTTCATCAAGGTTGGCTTGTGGGGGAGCAACATGCCTTAAAATGGAATCAAGTAAAGCGGCCATATTTTTTGCATTGTCCGGAGGACTCTTGGTGAATGTCAAAGAAGTCCATCCTTCTTTGGCAGATGCATACAAAACTGGGAAATCGAGCTGCTCCTCTACACAAATTAATAAAGTGGAAGTCAAACAAGCAAAAATATATACATATTTAAAAATATTTGCAACCCCCCCCCCCCCCCCCCAAGCCGCCATTCTCATTTCCCAAATGCACTAATGTGCAAAAGAACTCTCTACAGTAAATTGAACCAGCTTTCATTTGTGATCTGATAAAACGTGAGAAATGAAAATGTAGCCTTACCAAACAAATCCTGTTAAATTAGTCTCTGGAAGTCTTGTATGTAGGAGTTTAACAATGGCCAAGCTATTTTAATACAAGGCATTTTGTTGTTCAATACACTGAAGTCTTTTACAGTTTTACTAATCAGCAGTTCAAATGATTTTAGGGCAACCAATAGGACTTGAATTTCAATGATAGATGTACAAACTTTACACAATTAATGAGGAAAATAGGGCCTCCTATAGTTCTTTCATCAGGGTTTTTTTTTTTAGCATATTTCTATAATATTTAAGATTTGTACAATCAACATAGAAGTTCTCAAACCTGTTGCTCCAAGGTTTGCAAAAAGATCAAACACCAGGCTCTCTACCTCATTGCATGTCTCCTCAGACACTACAAAGGAAGTGAAATATTAAAACTTCAACCTTAAATATTAAAATCATTGGATACAATGTCCATTGTTGGTTCTTAAGATAGCACTGGCACATGTTTACTAAAAACACAGTTCATGCAAGCTGTCACAATCAACTATAAAAAAAAGGTTGATTGTTAGGATCCTCAACTGAGTACCATTGAGAGGGAAACTGACATATCAGTGATCTCAGCCTTGTATGTACTACAATTGGAAAACTATAAAATTACCTGAAGGCCTATCAACTTTGTTCAGGAGCAAAATGGGGCGTAGGCCATATTTAAGTGCTTTGGAAAGCACAAATTTAGTTTGTGCCAAAGGGCCTTCACCAGCATCCACCACCAATACTGCACCTTCAACCATTCCAACCACTCGCTCAACCTTATATAGTTAATAAATTATAATCCAAGTCTATTAAGTAGAACTAGCACACAAACTGTAGGAATAATTGGAATTATGTTTGTTTCAATCCTGTACCTCACCCCCAAAATCAGCATGGCCAGGTGTATCCACCATATTCAACTCATGGTCCTTCCATTGAATAGAAGTAACCTGACAAAAGAATATAGTAACAAGAATTTGCAACTGAATAAGATAAGACAGTTCCAGTGTACATTTACCAACAATTAGTTTGGCTTCTTCATTATCCTACTGGCTCAAGCTCAACTATAGTATACACACTCACTCTTCAATTATCCAGTAAATAATAACCCAACAAGCTAGACACTATCAATTATGATGATAAACATCAATTTAGTATGAATTCGGTAGAAGCAAGCATCTCAGTTCTTCCTACTTCAAAATTCAAATCTCTACCACTAGCACTGATTCAACACATTCCTATTTTTCACCTGGAATCAAGCAGAATCAAATTCAACCATACCTTGGAAGCAATGGTGATACCACGCTCACGCTCAAGACTAATAGAATCCATAGCGCGCTCATGAGGAATATCAGCGCCGCACTGGCGCAGCAGCCGATCCATGAGAGTCGTCTTGCCATGGTCGACATGAGCTATCACGGCCACGTTGCGGATCCTTTCTGGGTCCATCGCGGTTCCATCAACGGCGGACCTCGCCGGAGCAGACGCGGCGGAGGTGGACAGGCATCGACGGAGAAGAGAAGAAGGAGAAGGAGAGTTGGAGGGATGGGAGTGGAGAGGATAAGGAGAGAAGTAGGAGGAGGAGGACTTGCGAGTGGCGGAGCGGAGGCCGCGGAGGAGAAGTCCGGCGGCCATGGCGATCGGAGAAATGGGTTTGGAGAGAGAAGAGAAGAGCTGCTTCTGTGCAGCAGTCGTGGAAGGGTTTATACTTTATATATGAGTGGCTCACTGCATGTGGGGCTGCTTTGCTCTTTGCGCTTTGATTTTTATTTTTTGCGAGATATTTGTTAGGTGATGGAATGTAGTATGTTTGGGATGCGATCATGTGAATATGTGATGCTTTGGCAAAATCCGAACACTTTGTTGGATCGAACGGTCTGGTATTAGTTTATGTGAAAAGATAAAAAATAAATAAAAAGTTATTAATTATTCCAAGAACGAGCTGAACTTTTGATACTGGAACAACGATGATGAATGATAATTTATATTTGTTCATAAAAAACTCCGAGATATAACAAATCGAGATGTTTCCAAGAAAGAAAGCTTCTGAGCATCGTTTAAACTATTTCTATTTGAGAATATTATTTTTATATTTTAACAATGGTGTTGCAAATTTGCAATCTATAAACAACAAAATATATTTTCACCGTTATTTGTGAGTTCAGGGAGTTGTTGGGTCTTCTCAGCGGTGGTTGCGATAGAGGAGATAAATAAAATTATAACTGAAAAATTAGTGTCCGTGTACTCTTGCAATATATATCAATAAATAAAAACAATGCATTCTATTGTCTACATACTTGTTTGTTCATTGTGCTCTTTATTCATCGTTGGAACATAAATATTAAAGCACAAAAACAATATCCTCCTTCTAAGCATATTTATACGAGTCACTGCATGTGGGGCTTTTTGCTTTTTGCACTTTGATTTTTTTTTTCACAAGATATTTGTTAGGTGATAGAATATGTTAAGAGGTAGGCGAAAATCAGCAATGGCTCATGAATGGATCCATCTGCCGTAATTATATTTTATTTTTAAGTTCTAATGACTAATCCAAACCGTACAATGTGTTTTTCATATTAAAATCTCATTGGAGACTAAATTTTACATTTTTCTGAATTATTTTGCTATTTTTTTTGAGATTTTTAAAAAAATCATTATTATTAGGAGTGTAAAAAAAATCGTGAACCCGTTCAACCCACTCGACCCCGAATTATTTTTTACTAGGTTAGCATGATGTTGGGTCGGGTACGAGTTCTAATTTTGACAAACTCGTTACTTCAGGTTGGGTTACGAGTTTTGTACTAATAACCCCTGTATATAGTGGCGGAACCAATAGGGGTGCAGGGGTGGGCTGCTGCACCCCTGTGATTTCAATTTCCTCTATATTATTAGTACTAAATTTGACTCTATATTATTAGTACTAATTTTGATAATTATATATAGAGAGAGATTGGCTAAAGTATACTCCAGCATACGGATCAAATCTGTATGCTGGAGTCGTTTTTCAAAATTTAAAATTTAAACAGTCGATCCAAACCGTTCAAGTTATTCTCCATATAAAAATATCCTTCAAGACTAAATTTTACATTTTTCGATTTTTTTGCTATATATTATGCTATTTTCAAATTGAAGGGTCAGAAATACTCCTTTACAGCGTTTTTTTTGAAAATAGCATCCCACCCGTTCATCACTATTTACTCATCTTCGCCTCACATTTTCTCATGTCCTTACTCAAAGATTTCTTTTTTCATGAAGTTTCGATCTCCTCCATAGCCATGCACGCCCTCCATGCCTCTCAGAAGGTCTTGAAAGTTGAAAGATGTTTCGAATGCATCTCTAATTTGCATCAAACTAAATTATAATAGCCACAAAATGATTTTTGTGTATATTTTATTTGATCAAAATTTTAATCCGCTAAACCCGTTTAACTTGTACATAAAAAATTGACGGGTTGGGTTTGGCTTATGGTGGGTTAACTAAATTTATTTTCTAATCCGATATTATCAAGTTTGATTCAAATTGTGTTAAAGTATCATCAATCCACTCATTGTACACCCCAATTATTATTGAAGGGTCCAAAATTGTTTAGATTAAGACTTCTGTAAAAAATAAAAAAATACTAAAAATTTCAGAAAAATGTAAAATTTGATTTCGAATGAGATTTCAATATGGAGAACACATTGAATGATTCGGATCAACTATTAGAATCTCGAAAATTGAAATTTCATCGCAGCTAACAGACTCATCTGTCGGTCGCGACTGCTTTTAGTCTACCTCATATGTTAATGCAATGCTTTTGTTTCCTAGAATGGACGAGTCTGGTTTGGCAAATCCGAAAGCCTCTGTTTAATCGAATGGTTTGGGACTGGATTAGTTTTATGCAAATCATCCGGATAAAGTTCCTATTTATTTATTTCTCTAATACTTATAAAAATATCAATCCAAAAGTATATCTAATTTTGAGTCCAAAAATGTATCTAAATATTGAACTACACGCTATAAGCTATGATTTTTTTTAATTTGATCGAGTGGTTTGAATAAAAAATTTAAAACTCTCATCTAGATCGAGTTAGAATTAGAAATATAACAACAATACATAAAGAATACATGATAAGAAAATAAATACAAATAAAATGTCTAACATTATTTTTGTTTCTTTATTGAATATGAGAGCATCTTTTGCTTGTTTGAAGAAATAAAGAGATCGGGCATGAAGAACGACCTCAACTTTGAGGATACAGTGTGAGAATCCAAAAATATTTTAGACATCTCTTTTATCCCTATCTTTGCTTTACTATTATAAAAACACCAATATATACACATATAAACTAGAAATATAGCCAATCCTTTATATCCGATTATCGATTTTTATAACTCGATGTGGTGTATATGTAATCTCAAATAAAAAGTTATTAGTTTTTTTGGGAAATTGATTACCACCATTTGCAATTTTGCCGTCCCTACTATCGCTAAATAGAAAGTGAACACTTAAAATAGACAAAGTGAACATATATAGTAATCAAAGTGAACACATATAAATAGATAAGTTCGATAAAAATAAGTTGAATGTGCATATAAAACTCTGAACAAGAGATGACAATACTTATTTATTTATAAGTGTTCATTTTAATAGTCTATATGTTTATCTTATCTATTTTATATGTTCACTTTGTATTTAGTAATGGCTGGGATGGCACAATTAGACATGACATTTATAATTTTTGGTTTTTTTTTTGGGTATTATTATTACTGTATTTGCCTGCCAAATTAGTTTCCTTTTGATTTACTTTAATTTTTTTAAGATTAAGTTCATTAACACGTGAAAACATCAGATAATGTGAAACAATAATTTTCATAAATTTTTTTTTTCATGTTCGTAAGTTTATTTATTTTTGATTTAAGTATAAACTAATACAATATATCTTCGGAAAATTTTATCAAAGACAAAAATATTCTCCAGATTTTTAAAAAGAAAAAAATACAAATATTTTTAAAATGAGCACAATTATAACTGTAATGTTATTGCCGCTATAGCTCTGTCTTAAAAAAAAAAAAATTGGCCTATAACGGCACTACTACTGTAGGACTTTGTTTTTTTTTTTTTCCTTTTGTCGGCTGTTTTTTTTTTTCCTTTTTTCGGTTTTCCCTTTTTGCTTTTAATTTTATCCTTTGTGTTTTTTTAATATTTTAACATTTTTATAAATTGTATAATATATACTGTTCTAAATACATGTCGGGTGTGTTTGGATACAACGGAATAAGTCGTGAATAGGAAATAGGAATAATAAATTTCGATTTGCGTGCTTATCCATATTCCTTATTCTTACACCATGATTTTGTTAGTATAGGAATAAGGGCCCAAATTTCTTATTCTTGTGTTGTTTGGGTTGCACAAGAATAAGAATAAGCACGCAAACCGAAATTCCTTATTCCTATCCCCTATTTCTGGCTCATCCAAACATATCCGTCGTGTCAAACACGTCGTGTCCGGATCATTTGTCGTGTCGTGTCTAAATATTTCACGTGTCGTGTCGTGTCGTGCCGTGTTTAAATTGTAAGAGATAGACATGACACGTCTAAAGACAAGGCACGCCTCATGTCCTCGTGTCGTGTCATAAGTATATTATAATTAAGGATAATTATAATTACTTTGAAGCGATGAGAGTGATGACAATCACAGCGATGAGAGTGATGACAAGTATATTATAATTAAGGATAATTTTATAATTGGAATGTCCAGTTCATCCATAAACATAAGTATATAACTATATTTTATGAAATTTAAATATGTTCAAACACGACACGGCACGAGGACACGAGGCGTGCCGTGTTCTTAGATGTGTCGTGTCCATCTTTTAGAATGTAGATATGTCACGACACGACACGTGAAATATTTAGACACGACACATCATGGCACGACAAATGATCCGAACACGACTGTTTGACACGATACGAGGCGACACGACACGTATTTAGAACACTATATATTATACAATTTATTAAAATGTAAAATATTTAAAAACACAAAAGATAAACTTAGCAAAAAGAAAAAAAAAGCCGATAAAAGAAAAAAAAACAAAGTCCTTTAGCGTTAATAGTAGTGCCGCTATAGGCAAATTTTTTTGTTTTTAAGATAGAGCTATAGCGGCAAGACTGCTCATTTTAAAAATAGTTGTGCTCTTTTGTCATTTTTAAAAATCTGAAAGATATTTTTGTCTTTGATAAAAATTTTCCTATATCTTCAAATAAAAATTTCTAACACATTGGATGGACGTGATGGTGTGGAAATAAGGGCTCCGTTTGGATACGTCTAGAAATAAGAAAATAGTCTCTTCCTAGGTGAAATATTTCTTCACAAAGTTCTTCACAAAGTTACGCACTTCCCAATATTATTCCTCTTATTCCTTAGCTATCCAAACGGAGCCAAGAGGAATAAGAGAAGAAGTATTGGGAAGTGTGTAATTTTGTGAAGAGTTTGAATTTTTTATTATAAATTTGGGAGTAGGAAGAAACTATTCCTTTATTTTTGCACCCATCCAAACGGAGCCGATGTGAAATATTTTTTTTTGCGTTGTGCCACTCAAAAGTAACATATCCCAGAATTTACATTTGGAACGACAAGTTAGACTTAACATTAACAATCTAATTTGCAATAATACTAATGATAATTATCTCAGTCATAATAAAACAAATAATTGTTTCTTGAAATTAGTTAGGAAGATGCGGATAAGACGATGTTTCTTCCCAAGGAAAATTAACAATGATATAGCATAAAAATAATTTCCTTTATTTTCTCTACTTACACTTTTTATTTCTCGCACAAAAAGAAATTCAGGTAATAATAATTTGACAAAAATGAAATTAAACGATTAATACTTTTTATTCATATGGATCGAGAATTATGTCCATTTACCATCTTCTCTCTTGTCTTCTTAAATAAAGGCCTTGAAATTTGAAACCACTGACCGAAAAATTTAAAAATAGTATTAAATTAATATAATATATTACAAATAATATCAATATAATAATATATTTTTAAATAGTATCACGAGATCGGAATCTCAGATTCCGAACGCAAGATCGGATTCATGGATTCCGATCTTAGCTAAGATATTATTCCTGATTTTTTCCATATTTTTTCAATATTTTTACAATATATTATCTATTTTTCTAATTATTTAACTAATTAATAAATTAAATAAATAAATAAATAATATATAAAAAAATTAAAAAGCTAAGATCGGAATCTCGGATTCCGATCTTAGCTAAGGTCGGAATCCGGGATTTCGATCTTCGCTAAGATCGGAATCCAGGAATCCGATCTTGCGTTCGGAATCTGGGATTCCGATCTCGTGATACTATTTAAAAATTATTATTATATTGATATTATATTTAATATATTATATTAATTTAGTATTATTTTTTAAAATTTCGGAACCACTGAACTGAAATGCTTATAGATTTAAAAAAACAGGCCCAATTACCTAGTCCAGCCTAAATAACGGCCCGTTAACAAAGTAAACAGTACCCTGATCCATTCGTCCATCGGACGGTACAGATAGCCCCATCCAAATGGTCACAACTATATAAGCCAGGGATTTTATTGTTTCACCTCCAGATACCAGCGGCGCATTTCTCCCTTTCTTATAAAACCCTAACCCTAGCAAGAGCTCCAGCGCCGCATTGGAGCGCGACAAGAGGAGAAAGATGCAGATCTTCGTGAAAACCCTCACAGGGAAGACGATCACCCTCGAGGTCGAGTCGTCTGACACCATCGACAATGTCAAGGCTAAGATCCAGGACAAGGAAGGTACAAAAAGATCTCTGCTTTTCTCCAACCTATTTCCGCATTTAATCTGTGCTCGTCGATTTGTTTTATGTCCGTGTCTAGTTGGGTTAAATTTTGAGTAGATTGATTGAACGATGTGTAGTTTGAGCTTCTGGTCTGTTCATGGTTTAGTTAGTATTGAGGTTGTTATGGTCGGTTAGGATGTTAAATCTGTTTGGATGGTTCTAAAATTAATTGTTTTTCTTGTTGCTCGAGTTATGTCCAAGGATATTTGTAGGATTAATTGAAAATGGAATTCATATTGCTCAAAATTGATGGGTTGTGAATATTATGCTGCAATAATTTGTGAATTGATGAGTATGTTATTTTATTATTAACATGTTTAAAAGTAATAAACATAGCCATGAATTGTGTGGAAAGTTTTTTTGTTAAAACTTCGGAGTAATCATTTAGGAGCCATGCCCATTTCAATTTCTGGAATTAGCCATGATATATGTGGAATTTTTTTGGTTAAAACTTTGGAGTAATCATTTAGGAGCCATGCCCATTTCAATTTCTGGAATGCCTTGTGTGCAGATGATACTGAATACACTTTGAAAAGACTGATCGATATGGTAATAAAGCTATTTGTCATAGTTTAAAGTAATGTGTATGTTCTTGTACTAACATGTCCTAAAGTAATTAAGAATTGCCATGGATCATATGGAAGTACTTTTGTTGGAACTTCAAAGTAATCATTCAGGAACCTAGCTCAATTCCAGTTCTGTGATGTCTTGTACTGATAATGATAAATGCACTTTACAGAAAGACATGATTTATACAGTAATAAAGATTTATTTTATAGTAGAAAAGGTAAAACATACAGGTTCTGATCCTGTGTGCGTCTGTTAGAAGATGAAATGAGATTTTTACTGATTAATTTTTTGTACTGTAATTGTGAAAAAGGGATCCCACCGGACCAGCAGAGGCTGATTTTTGCTGGTAAGCAGCTTGAGGATGGCCGTACTCTGGCAGACTACAACATCCAGAAGGAGTCGACACTGCACTTGGTGCTGAGGTTGCGGGGTGGGGCCAAGAAGAGAAAGAAGAAGACTTACACCAAGCCCAAGAAGATTAAGCACAAGAAGAAGAAGGTTAAGCTCGCAGTGCTCCAGTTCTACAAGGTTGATGACTCAACTGGCAAGGTCACTCGCCTGCGCAAGGAATGCCAAAATGCTGATTGTGGTGCTGGTACCTTCATGGCCAACCACTTCGACCGCCACTATTGCGGCAACTGTGGCCTCACCTACCTCTACAACAAGCAGGATGAATAGATTAGCCCCATTAGAGGACCTTTCTAGTTGGGTAATGTTGCTTTAAGGCTGCCCTTTTGCTTATTTTCTGTTAGATTGTGAGAGTTTATGTTATGTGTTGGATAATTTTGAAGGAATATTAACTTTGTGGTTACTCTACTGTTTTTATTTTATTTCTACCATGAAACCAGTTTTGCTGTTTACATTCCCTCTATTTGCTGCTTTTTCATTGCTAAATATTGAGGATATTAATTTTGCTTCGTCTGGTTCTAAAATCTTAAAGCATTATGAAGCAGGTAATAGAACAGAGTTGGCTACCTCAATTCAGTAAAGATTCATTTATGATGAATTTAACTTGCCCATGTTCATCTGTTATTTCTGTTTCTTCGCTTGATATTGTTTTTCATTTAGGTCGTCTTATTAATAGTAAAAAAATTATTTATTCTGATTAGCTGAATCTTAGATAATGAAATGGAGGGGGAATAGTTTTAGGCTAATTTTACAGTCCTGCAAGGATTATTTTTGTTTCAGCTTACATTGATTGCGTAGGATGCTAAAGTTGTAAGAGCATTGTTGATACGTTCTCCAAGCATTGAAACCTCTTTTCCTTCTCCCAGTTGATTGAAACAGAATGGTAAAAGCGAAAAAAATTCTTTCTACCTCCAATTGAAATGAGACTGCCGCACAGGGCACCTTTCCCAACTGTCGGATCTATGGGTGCGTTTGGATAGGTGTGGGAAGAAGGGAAGAAGTGGGAAGAAGTATTTGGAAGTGTGTAACTTTGTGAAAAGTTTGAATTGTTTATAATTTTTTTTTCTTCTTCCTTCTTCTTCTTTCTTCCAACGATCCAAACACACCCTATGATGGCTACCCCGTGAATATTACTAGATTGATAGGTCATGGAATTTGGGTTCCCTCCAATTGCTTGAAATATATGCTACAAATAATTATTTATCCAAATATTCCATTCTATTCTAAATTTTGTCTTAATAAAATTAATTGGGGATGAAGGAAGAAGACGATTAGTCAGGAACAAATACTACCTGGATCCCTATGCGATTTTTTAGACGTCGTTATACAATTCAAATCAAACACGACATGTCTAACTGGGTCCTTCAAATTTTTGAGATGGGTCCCTAACTTTTTGTGACCTTTGTTTTTAATTACAAACAAATATACTATTAAAAAAATATTTTTTTGAGGTGGGTCCATGGACCCACCTTTCTCCATGTAGCTTCGCCCTGGGTGCAAGTGTGCAACGTCCTCCATTGGGATCGTTATAGAAAGGTCATCCACTATTGATTTCATTAGATTGTTGTATGGTATTCTCCTTATGAGGTGTTTTATTTTTAATATAATATTTTTATAGGACATGTAAAGGTAATCTCTGTTTTCTCATTTGAGTATCTGACCTTGCTTGTCAAGCTTTCATGTAAGATGGCGCAGAAACGTATCAAAGTCCCGAATTAGAGTTTCTGTATAGTACACCCTGTGAACTTGTTTGGTTGTATAATGAGTATAAAAAATATGACTTATATCAACAGAGCAAGGGTATAGTGGTCGTTTGTGATAATTTAATTTATTTTGACCTCCTTTATTATTGATCATCCTAACAAACGAAAATAATTGAAGGAAAGTTTTTTTTTCCATATCCTTTTATTATTCATCCAAATTACAAGAAATTAAATAAATAGCCTTCCATTTGCTTCCTCTTTACACTTTGCGTCCATTCGCTTGCTACCCGTGAACCAAATAGGGCACAATTGCTTGAAATCTGGGTATAAGGAGCGCCGTAATGCAAGTTACAAACTTACAATTACAAGAATTACAAGTGAGGTCATTTTAGAGAACTAAGGCGGTCAAGTTCCTGACAAGAGCTATGGCGACATCAAGGAAGCATATATGGAACCTTCCGTATTATGATTTAACAGTTGTGTATGTGCATATATTATGATTTTATGTTTCTTCATGTTTAGTTGGAAAATTACGAGGACAAGTCACACGGAGCTTCTATTTCTTCATGTTCAGATGAAAAAGCTAAATATTTTGGTCACATAATAGTTGTGTTATTCCTGTTCAGTTGAAATGTTAAAATAATGTGATCATATAAATACCTCTCTGCTGTGTAGTTCTCAAAAGGAAAAAAGAGCACGCGAATAATTTAACAAAAATACCGCTCATCATCATACGCCACAATGATAATGGTATAAAAGGTATATAGAATAAAGTAGAATTCGATTTCGATACCATAAGTAACTAAAATGGATAACAAAACAATTGGTTTTAATATAACTGGAAGTCCAAACTTGACATCATGATATCTTGGTTCTAATTTATTCAACAGACATAAGCTAATACATTTTAGATTAACCCAGTATTTTTGATAATTCTTTTATTGAACAACATGACATAATCAAGTTCTTGTGATAAACCATATTACTTTTTGCAAATTAAATCAGGAGTCCAGATCCATTGAACTTTTCTTTAGTAATAGTGTCGAGCCTTTCTGCCATCTCGCGAGTCATGTGGTTTTTCCAATCTCCAGCCTCACCTTTTCTAAAGAAAGATGCATTTGTAACATTAATATTATCTGAAGTCGGAAGGTTGCCGTATTTGTTCACATCGAAATCCTTCAGTGTCTTAAAGCTGCAAAGCTCCACAATTTGCTCCACCACACCTTGGTTTTCTTCGGTCTCTGAGTAAGGACAACCCATGAAATGTGCCAATTGCTTGGCATATTTCACCGGTTCTTGCAAGATATGCTCGTACTTGAGAAATAGAATCTTTTCTGGCCTTCGTTTGCTCTCTTCCCAGTATCCAAGAACATGGTTCCATATGGGACCGTAGGAATTCAGTCCCTGATAGTAATGTTCATAGAACTGATCAAATGTCGCCATTTTGTCAGCTCCTCCCAATATCTTTTGGGCAAAGTACCACATTGACACTATAACATCCTTTGGATCTCTCCAAACATAAACAATCCGACAACTAGATTCTGTGATGGAATCTGGTAAGAGAGAGTATGGCAAGTGGGTGTTCATCACCCTTGGCGAAGGAATGACTTCTAATATCTGTCTTTTACCAGTGGCAAACTCCACCTCCATATATGGTACACATTGGTGAGGATTGTGGGTACTTAGTGGGTGTTGATTTAGCGAGTTATTGGTTCGCGCCAACGTTGCAAAAATCATGGCTTTGGACCATGTGGTGCCGGATTTGGGAAAGCTAGCTAGGAAAATATCAGTAGGACAGGATTTGAAGCGCTGTTGCATCGCTAATGTGCCTCGAAGATTTATTTCAGACATCCAAACACCCTTGTACAATCTATAAGGCTGATCAAAACTAAAAGGCCGCTCCAAGAAAGGCTCGAGAGGAAGAGTTGCAATTAGAGCATCATGCTCTTCAGGACGTTTTTTAATTAGGTGTGACTATTGGCTTCTTGTATAGTTTTGTAGGGAATGAGAAAATCAACATGGGGTACACAACCATTGCTTGCCATTTTGGTAGTACCTAATTTTGGAATTTCCATAATTAAATGTGAAGTAATGTAGACACATTTAAGCATTTGATATCTTGTGTTTTGAGTTTTATTGGAAAAATTAACTGAAGTACTGTAATAATTAAATAATAAATATAGAGCAAAGCTAAAATTCAATGCATTTGATGAAAAGGGACGTCCAACGCATGCGTATTTAAATTTTGAGATTTAAACAACCGACCAAACCATTTAATATGAAATCCATATTTAAAGTATAATAAGTTACTTAATTTTATATATTTTTTCCCAAAATTTTGATTATTTTTTACAGATTTTTAGAAAATTATTGTTTTTTTCAGACGATTTATAGTTTTCTAAATCAATAAATTTTTTTTTCTGAAGATACTAAATCAATAAATTTATAAAAATCTAAAAAAAAAACAGTGATTTATATCATGAAAATATAAACTCTGGTTTTTACTCAATGTAAATATAAATATCATATTAAATGGTAGTGTTGGTCGTTCGAATCTCAAAATGTGAGAATGGCTACATTGAAAGGATCACATCTATCTAATATGTTAGACTTTAGCTTTAGTTCTAAATATAATCTAAATATACGTGTGAGAAGAAAGGAAGAAGTGAGAAAAAATATTGGAAAGTGTGTAACTTTGTGAAGAGTTTAGATTGTTTATAATTTTTTTTCTTCTTTCTTTTTTCTTCTTCTTCTTCTTTCTTCCTATATCCAAATGCACCCATAGGCAAGGGATCGATCGACCTTTCCCAAGAATTGGAACCCAAAACTTACGTAGCTTGTGATCGATAATGCAAAATTTCATTGAACTAAAAATGCTATTGCTTTCCCCGCATACGAAAAAATGCAGCACATATACAGTACAGAGATGTAAGGCATTAGTTGTTGAGGCCCAATTAGTGATGATCATACAAAACCTCTAGTAATGCTATATACTAATCGTTCCCTACATTGCTCTATCAATCAATTATTTGCATTAAAAAAGAATTTTATTCAACTAAATGAATTACTAGAAAGATATATAAATGTGTCATCCCTTTTGGAAATCTGCAAATTTTGGGTCAAAATAGATATCGAGTTCAATAGTTAATTAATAATGAGCGCTTGTTGTAATAATAGGGAACAAACAGTTGTACCTGATTATTTTGTCAGATTCAAACAACACCAGAAAGCGAGGGATGGAGGGGAAGAACAAGTGGGTTGATGTAAGAAGAAGATCAAAGTGGGGGCTGTCTGATAGTGTTTTTGTAAGAGAACCCAACCCAGTTCAGATCTGGTGCCGCGCGGCACAGCGTGTAGCGTGGCATTCTAGCCGTCTGATCAAGATCCAATGGACAAGGAGCCCCGTGCATGTAATCTTGATTGATAGGTCCGTAAAAAATGAACCGTCCGATCAAGATCATACGGCTCGTACGCGCGCTACACGCTGTCCCGCGCTACAGCCGATTCGAGTCCAACCCAACCACTCGTTCCAGGTCTCAGATCTGAGATAGTGGGAGAACATTTTTAACTTATGCATATTAATAAAATAATCGAACTTGATAACCTGGACCTGCACGGCTGAACCTTCCTAGAAAAAAAAACAAATCGTAATTTCAGAACTCCATGATACAATTTCTGTTAACAAATTTATTTGGAAGATTCTCTCCTGTGTGTTTTGTAATTGTAACAGTTGGGAACCAATAATTGGGTTCGGGTGCTGCTGGAACCAATAATTGAGAAAGTGGTTAGAAGAAACTTTATATTGTTAATTAACTTGAACTTGATTTCTTTACGTTCTAGAAGAGCTATATCTCTGCTAATAAAATACGGGGACCGTTGTTTCCACATAATCAGATTGAAAATTAGAGATATATGCAAGAAATAGACCGTTGTTTCCACATAATCAGATTGAAAATTAGAGATATATGCAAGAAATATAAAATTTGAAATAATTGACACTAAAGATAAAATTAAATTAACAATTGAATAATATTTGCATACGATCAGATTATTAGAATTAAAGGTAATCCACTTGTCATCCACTAGTGATGATATAATTATAATCACTTTCCTTTCCTACCATATTGTAGTCATAAATAAAAATAAATTGGGGTCGTTTGGATTGCTTAGGAACAGAAAGAATAATTTTTTCTAGACATCCAAACAAGTTAGGAACAAGAATAAAAATAATTTCTTCCTAGAAATAACATCTTCCGACAATTATATATACATAATTTCAACAAAATTAGCTAAATACTAATAACTAAATGAAATTTTATGTGCTCTTTAATTAGTACTTTATTTAATATTAAAATAATAATTTTTAATAATTTATTTAAATTAATATCAATTTGCTTATTCCTAACTCACCATCCAAATAACATTTCTTATTTCCGGAATAAAATCTTCCCACTCTTTTCAAAGTTACACACTTTCTGGGACCGTTTGAATCGCTTAGGAATTTGGAGAAGTTACAATTTCTAGGAATAAATTTATTGGGAAGTGTGTAACTTTGTGAAGAGTTTAGATTGTTTATAATAAATTTATGATAGGAAGATAAAATTTTTCAAATTCCTTGTGAAATTCAAACAACCCCTCTAATATTTTTTTTTAAAATACTTATTCCTTTCTTATTCCATACCATCCAAACGGCCCCATCGGTAATATTCTGGAAGACTGGAACTATATGCAGATTGATTATTTTCAAACAGGCCGAGATTTGTGGAATTTCTCATTGTGAGTTTAACCATGTAGTGCTATTGGGCTAAACAGGCCGAGGCTATGGCGGTATTAAAAATTCATCAACTCTTTCTTTTTTTCTTTTTTTTTTTTTTTTGACAAACACCAAAGCAGGTAACATTAACATCTGATAAAGAATTAGACTGCTATCTTGTTCTTCGCTAAAAAAAAATAGAAATATACATTAAACAATTCTATTTTTTTTAAAAAAATCAATTTATAAAAAATATAAAAAATCTAAAGTACAAATTATTATATTTTTTTTATAATGCTAAAAGATTATATTTGGTTATAGATAGCACGATTAGTCGGATTATAATTAATATAGAAAAACTCAAAATTAATACATTATATGATGGAACATGATGGAACATTAAATAAATAGCACGATTGGACGGGGGGAAATATAGATAACATGACACGAATAACAAATTTAAGCTTTAAACTTATTTATGAAAAAATCTTAAAGTGTGCATTATATTTATATATCTCTACTATCTCTACTACTTATAAAAGCACCCATAAAAAAAAGTAAATATGTCATATAAAGAGAGTAAACATGTCATATAAAGGATGTATCCAACCTCCAATATAAAATATGGATCATTGATTTAGTTAATCTGATATGATATGCAGCTTAGATTTGAGCATCAGACAAAAAATTAACTTTTTATTTGAAGAGAAAATAAGTTATATCCCCCTCAAATCATAGTTAATTGGATATATCCCCTCTAATTTTTAAATTTGAAAATATCCACCTCTAAACATTACTACTATAGATATTTGTCCTTTTAATTAATTCTAATAATATTTTAGTTCTTAAAAATCTTATTTTAGTATTCTGGACAAAATTACCCTTTACCCCTAACGATTCATCTTATTGTTTTATGCTCTGTACGTAATATGGTAAAAAAAGGTTACGATATCAAGTTGTGCCTAAATGGAGTTGTTACCACTTTTTAGTGCAATTAATCTTAATTAAGTTGGACATTCTTCCAAGAGGACAAAATGAGTATATCGCTAAAACTGTAAATTATTTGTTTCTGATGATAGATTCCATCTATTGTTCCTCTTTGATTGTATTCAAGTTGGTACTCGCAGCAATGTCGATTCTTTCTCTTTACATTTGTTAATTAACAAAACAAATTTTTGCATTTATTGTGTGTTTGGTTCTATTTGTTTATCAGCATCGGTGCCTTCTATACTTTCAATTTTGGATTTTTCATTCAGCAATTTATCTTGGAGAGGAGCAGAAATACTAATTAATTTGTTGATTCTCCATTATAATTTGCAAATAACAATGAGCAAGAAACATTGATTTCCTGAGTAACTTCTAATTCTAAGCGATAGGTCCGAAAGGATTGCTTTG
The DNA here is from genome assembly GCA_028095005.1 of Rhynchospora pubera. NCBI lineage: Eukaryota > Viridiplantae > Streptophyta > Magnoliopsida > Poales > Cyperaceae > Rhynchospora > Rhynchospora pubera. The sequence goes on from CM051461.1 coordinate 42,424,862, forward strand.
ATGAGCTTGGTATCCTGTATTTCTTTCCGATATCACAAGAAGCAAAATTGCGTAGATATTTAAAATTGCTACTAATGGTGTAGCAAAAAATTGCTACATTAATTTATGGTGTAGCAAAAATTGCTACATTAAACATTGTAAGATTCAAAAGTCTATAAAAAATAAATTGTTAGATTTTTAAGTATCTATTAATAGAAAATTAAATCTTGCTAAAATATTGTTAGACTTTAGTGCATCAATTAAATCTAGCAATAGAACAATGTCCAACACTAATAAAAAAAGTCTATCTAAAAAATTTAGCAAATCTAGCAATAGACCATCTCTCTTGTAGTGATTCCTTATTCTTATATCCTATTTCCGGCTCTTCCAAACACACGTATTTTGTAACGAGCCACAATTGATAAGGTAATAGAGAGCTATTCATCATAGTATGAACTATATGAAAGCTAAAAGATACTGGTTCTAAACTTCTAATCTTAAGATGGTGTCAGTTTGCGGTTTATGATGCATACTATTGATTCTATTTTTCTTGTCTAAATTGAGGAATTTATTGATTGAATTAGTTGTACTGTAATCACTTTGACTGCCACTACTGCGGCAAGTGCGGCCTCACCTAGCTCTACAACAAGCAGGCCGAATAGATTAGCCCCCTTCTTTCTGTTTAGATTGTGAGGGTTTAAGTTATATCGTGGATAATTTTCAAGGAAGATTAACTTTTTTGTTACTCTACTGTTTTTGTTTCAATTCTACCATGGAACCAAAGTTTTCTGTTTCCATACCCCTCTAATGCTGCTTTTTTATTGCTAAATAATGAGGATTTTTTGCTTGGTTCTGGTTCTCAAATCTAAAAGCATACTGAAACAAGTAAAGATTCATTTATATATGCTGAAGTTAACTGGTCCATATTCATGTGTTATTTATGTTTCTTCGCTGGATTTATTATTGTTTTTCATTTATATTGTCTTATTAATGTTAAAATATTTATTTATTCCAAATGAGCTGAATCTGAAATAATGAAATGGAGGGGATTAGTTTTTAGGCAGATTTTTGCAGTCGTGCAAGCATAATTTTTATTTCAGCTACATTCATTGTAAATAGTTAAGTAATAAACATATATAGTAGATACGTACAGCATCCATTGATTGAAACAGAATTAATTGTTAATTAAAAAAAAAATCCTACCTCCAATTGATTGAAAGAGAATCCCGAAAATATATATATATATATATATATATATATATATATATATATATATATATATATATATATATAATTAAGAGAATTTAAATTGCAAAGGAATGAAGGATAAGTCATGTAGAGTTTTTATTTCTTCATGTTTAGATCAAAACAAAGCTAAACATTTGTAGTTTCTCTGGAAAGGACTATCGATCACACGAATTATTTATCAAAAACACAGCACTGGCGTCATTATTTGTGAATATTGCACCGGTTTGCAGCCAGTGGCGGATTTAGCAAAAATATTTAGGTGGGGCTGAGTGCTCTAATAAATCATTTAATCGAACGGTTTCTTTTTTTCTGTTCTTCAGCCCCACCTTTGAGTGCTCCAATGGCTGAAAAAATTCATTGAGACTAAAGAGGGGCTTCAGGGCTGGACGACGGTAGGTGGGGCTCTAGCCCCACCCGCCCCACCACTGGATCCGCCCCTGTTTGCAGCATATTATATGCTTATAATGTATAATGCAGTTCCACAACAATAAAACTGGATAACAAAACAATTTGCTTTAATAAAACTGAAAGTCCATAATTGACATGATATCTTGATTCAGATCAAGAGACATAAATCAATACATTTTTTTTTAAAAAAAATACAAGCATTTTTATAAATTCTTTTATTGAACAACATGACATAATCAAATTTTAGTGTTACACCATATTACTCATTGCAAACTAAATCTGGAGCCCTGATCCTTCGAACTTCTCTTTGATAAGGGTGTCAAGCCTTTCTGCCATCTCCGGAGTCATGTGACTTTTCCAATCTCCAACCTCACCTTTTCTAAAGAAATATGTCTTTGAAATACGCACATCAGTCGACGACGTTGCACGGTCACTATCTTTATTGACATCGAAATCCTTCAACTTCTTAATGCTGCACAACTCCACAATTTGCTCCACCACACGTTCGTTTTCTTCTGTCTTGGAAAAAGGACATCCAATGAAATGTGCCAACTGCTTTGCATATTTCACCGGTTCTTGCAAGATGTTCTCGTACTTAAGAAATAGAATCTTTTCCGGCCTTCGTTTGCTCTCTTCCCAGTACTCAAGAATATGGTTCCAGATAGGACCAAAGGAATACAGTCCCTGACAGAAAAATTCATAGAACTGATCAAATGTTGCCATTTTGTCAGGTCCCCCCAATATCTTTTGGGCAAAGTGCCATGCCGAAATTAAAACGTCCTTTGGGTCACGCCAAATATAAACAATGCGGCAACTAGATTCTTTGATGGAATCTGGCAAGAGAAAGTATGGCATGTGGGTGCTCATCAACCTTGGCGAAGGAATGACATCTATTATCTGTCTTCGACCAGTGGCAAATTCCAACTCCATATACGGTACACATTGGTGAGGATTGTGGGTAAGGAGTGGGTGTTTATCCAGTGAGCAATTGGTGCGTGTCAACGTGGAAAAGGTCATAGCTTTGAGCCATGTAGTGCCGGATTTGGGAAAGCTAGCTAGGAATATATCAGTGGGATGAGATTTGAAGCACTGTTGCATCACTAATGCGCCTTGAAGCATTTTTTCAGCTATCCAAACACCCTTATACAGTCTTAAAGGATGCCCAATACTAAAAGGTCGCTCATAGACCGGCTCATGAGGAAGAGTTGCAATTACAGCATCATGCTCTTGAGGAGGCTTTTCAATTAGGTGAATGTTGGTTTCTTCTATAGTTTTGTATGGAATGGAAAATTTGGCATCGGGTACATAGCCAAAGCTTGCCATTTTGGTAGTACCTAATTTGAAAGTCCAAAATACAATAAAAATAAGCTTGGGTTTCTTTGCTTTTTCATTCGATACAGCCAGATTATTCGGCTGTCGAGGATGCGGATCCGTCCTAAGCTTGGGTTTCTTTGCTTTTTCATTCTGGATCTTGAGCTGTAACTGAATTTGCTTTATAATTAATGTTGAAGCCTACGGGCAGTTTATCAAAAAAAAAAAAAAAAAAAAAATCCGTCTCTCATTGTTTTTTTGGTTTTGTATCGTCCTCCGAAAAGAAACCTGCGCCAAACCTAATATTCCTTCTTCTCTTTTCTAATTCCTCAGAAAAAAAAGGCGATCTCAATAATTTCTTCGAACTCTCCTTCATCTCCGTTCACCTTCGCTTATCTCCAATCCAGTTCCGAACCCACTTTCGGTCCAATCCATACCTCTCCGCCTCCTCTGCTGCCAATCGTTATGCGTGAGTGTGGCCGCCGTCTTTGACAACTGCGCCCCGCCCCAAGCGTTATCTGGTCCGTTATGGACCGTCCGTACCGTCTCTTCTCCCTCTCAATGTCCGTTTCCAATATTTCCGCTTGCTTCTTGCCTCCCTTTGCAACACAGGTAAGACCTTATCCCCACTCCCTCTCTCAAAAACTAGGGTTACTGAACAAATTATTAAATTTAATTTTGAATAAGGTTTTCTTAAATCAATATACTTGACGATGGCAACAATGTATATCAAAACTCAAAATTGGAATAAGGCCAATTTGTAGTTGTATTCTCCAAATAATTTTCACACTATATTGAAATTTTTGCACAGGAATCTAAATTGTGGTGGTCGAAGAAAACATGTATATGTTATTTTATTTTTTTATTTCGATGAACTTTCATGTGGTTATGATGGTTATCAAATAAATCAGGTGCCGATGTAACCATGCCTTTTGCTTCATGAAATTTTTTTTGAACCATCAATTGTAGATGATAACGATTATGCTGCATGGAATGTTCAAAAGCAAGTTGAAAGGACAGAAGAGAAGTCAGTTCAATATGAGGTACCTACAAGTTCTTAATAATTTCTTATAGAATTAAGCATATGCGATTTTACAAGAATTCTAGCTAAATACACCTTTATTTCTTACATGTAACAAAGTTCACTATTGTATTGATTTTTGACAGGAATTTAGAGGAAATGGTACAACGATATGATGACGTTTCTTCCGAATAAAGATATGAAAGGTGCATACATAATTTCTACTAATTTAATTTATTTTCTACAGATTTTTATTCCAAAATAGAAATGATAGTATTACCTTATGCTTGAATAGAAAAGACAATGCGTTTGAAGTCAATTTTCTTCTATTTCCTATTAGACATAGACTAATTAAACTTTGTAATGTAAATTTAACATATTTGTGCATAATACTAAATAAATAATTTTCCCTGTGAAATTGTTCAAAATAAATATGGGTATCTAATGTTGATATAAATATTTACTATATTAGTGTTTGTAATAATATAGGATGATACATGCTTAAGAATTTGTTTATTTTGGTATTTATTTGGGAAGGGTGGAATATCATGATGTCATTTGGTAGGGAAAAATTTGCTGAAAAGATGCTATCATAAATGTAAAAATGTATTCAAATCCAATATTTAAATGGGAAGGCTAATATGATGGTAATTAAATTATATGACCAGGTTGTAGAATTTAATGCTGAGAGTAATGAAAATAAAAAAAAATTGTAATGTGGGGCCTGATTCAAAGGGGTTATTTGTGTATAATTTAGGCTCCTTTATTTGTCTAACCTAAAAAAATAAATTTTTTATTGATATTAATGATTTGATAGAAATTTATGTATAATAGTTTAGGGAATTAATTGTGGTGAGCTGTGATTTACAGTTTTTGCATGCCCCAAGGCCCAAGGGCATTAATTTTTTTTTTATTGCATAATGAATGCATTTATTTTGAATGCAATTATTTTGTCTTCTGTTATTATTTCTTCTTTATATAAGATGGTATGTGAGAAAATTGTATTTGTCCCTTTCCAATTGATCCATTCTTATCAATATTCTTTAGTTGTCACAGCCTCACAGGTATTAGTGCTTATGTTTTTGTAATGCAAAAAATTATAATAAAAATTAAGATAGTTGAGCTAAACTTATTGTTTTTATATTTATCTATAGGTGCCAATGTCTATCGTTATCCTGATGTCGAAAATTGCAAACAGGAGTTCATGTTTGGTTCAGGAAAGCTTAGAGATCACATGAAGTTTATACATTGGTCAACACTCATATATTGTTTTTAATACTCCATTACCATTCCAAATCGTTGATTCATATTTGTTATTTTGTCTTTAGTATACTAATATAAAAGAACCAGCAATGCATGCACCTTGAGTGAAAGGTCGCAGGTTCGAAACCCGGCTAGGGGTCTTTCATAGACATTTAATTTAAAAATAAGTTGGGTGGCTTAGAGTCTTAGACCCCCAATTTATCTTTAAAAAAAAGTATACTAATATATAAATTCATTTTCTGGTGAAGTCAGAATAGTTATGAAAAAAGATCTTCTTTATTATTTTCTGGTGGCAAAGAGGATTACCAAGCTATTGCAAAGGTGGTCAAGCCAATAGCCAAAGTGTCTGATGTTGGTGAGTTTTGCAACATTGAATTAAAACAATTTTTTTTTGCATCATTGAATTTACAGAGAGTCAAAATTTGATTAAGAGTACTGTTATTGGTAGTCGTACTATTTCAGGTGTGGGTTTAATTTGTTTGTGAATTTATAGAATTTTTCGTTTGAGATTTATGTATTGTTCTTAAAAACGCCATTAACTCTATTTCTAATTTTATTGATTTATTTTGTCTTTCTCACTATTGCTGGAAGAGTGCTCAATCACTGTTTTCATCACCCCTAATCGAGATTGAAATCGAGGCTCACAATCCACGGCAAAGATGCATAATACCAGGTTATGTGTAAGATTCCTTCATGAAATTGCTGTTATTTCTTTTGCCATCTTTCATTTTTTTATTTTGTTGAAAATCTGCTGATGCACTGGTAAATGAGGTTTTCCAAGAACATTTACCCCAGAGATTATCTAATGAGCTGAGATGACAATGCTGGTATACAATTTTACCACTAAAAAAATGCATGATATCTTGCTGTACTATGGTCACGTGAAGTTTCTTTTTTGGTGAATAAAAGGAATCGATAAGTCCAAAAAATTGGCATTCGAGATTTGTAATAGCATTTTATTGGGACTTTGTGGCTAGATAGAAATGCCACATGCTTGAATAGTCAAGGTATTTACCTCTTTGAGATCGTTCGGATGGAAAATTAACAGTATATTGCATTATTGGGCAGTCATGTGGACCCCACAAGTCAAGGAGCAGGTACTACCCATGATGCCAAAGATGTCGAGGAGTTACAGGACTGCGGTTGGTGGTTATGGCAGGCTTACATTGCAGTTTTAATTCGATGGGTGCAAGAATAAGGGAATCACTGCTTCCTACTTCCAAATTTATTATAAACAATCCAAACTCTTCACAAAGTTACACACTTCCTAATACTTCTTCCCTTATTTCTCTTATTCTCACACCATCCAAACGGAGCCTATTTATTTTGGACTGCAATTCTTTTATTCTGTTTATTTATATAGTGCTGATGCACCGGTGTGATGCATTAGAAAGTTTAAAGGAGTGTTAGATAAATGTATATTCTGTACATTGATAGAGAAATAGGTGCTACTGTATAAACTTTTTTCAGTATTTAATGGAAATGGTGGCCTGGTAGGAACTTTCTACTTGGTTCTTTTTTAATAAAAAAAAATAAAAGGAGAATAAATCGATAAAATAATATGAATCCAATTAGGTGAAGTCTGAGAGTCAATAGGAAGTGTCCATTAAATTATGTTGCTTAATAAAACTGTAAGGAAAAAAAAAATCAATACCAGATTATTACGTTTGTGACTCTTTGGCTTACCATTCACTAATTATGTTTTATTAACTTTCCTTCAACATTCACTGAATAATGCCACAATGTTTTACACTTCAATTTGTTATAAATGCTTATCAAAAAGAAAAAATGGTAATAAATAAAGGAATGTTGATGGTGCTTAGGTGCACTTTCTGATTGCAAATTACAATTGCTTTATAATGCATGTGGTTTAAAATTGAATTACATGAATTTGAAATTTGCTGATCAATATGATTTAAAATTCTGATATTGGACTTAGTAATCTATACAATGGATGTTGATGGGTGCTCCAAAAGGAGAAAAACATGCTTAATTATAAAAATATAAATAAAATAGCATTGATTTAATATAGACTTTTTTTAAAACTCTAATATAGACTATATGTGATGTATATCACTGGTACCCTATTGTGGGCCCATATTTAATGTAATTACATCTCTCCTTTTAATCTGGCGTAGTCAATGGGAGATATATTTCCCTCCTTTTAATCTGGCTCAGTCTAAATTGGTGTAGCGATTCACTTATTAAATGTTATTTAATAATGGTGTACCGGATCTCTTAGATGTGGAATACCGGTGCAATAATTGCTTTTTCTCTTTGAATGTTGATAATAGTATGTTGTCTAATTGGTGGAAGGTGAGAGGTTAAAGTGAATAACGCTGCTATTTTTCTTTTTCTTTTTTTTTTTTGCTGGTAAGAGTGGTACCAGTAGGATGCTATAGGAGTTTGTAATTCTGTTTGTTTCTCTAATGAAACAAGTATCTTTAAAGAAGCTACTTTTTTTTCAAAAACAAATTATTTAGGTCAACAAGTTATTAAAATTTAAAAAAAAAATTCTGAAATTTAATATGTGATTTTCACATTTTCTTTGTGATCCAATGCAACAAGGAAGAGTAGGAGAAAGACAACAAGGAAAGTACCATCGGTGTCGATTCAATGCAGGGTGATTAAAGCCCCCAATTGATTCCAATAAAAAATTATTAAAGCCACCATTTAAAAAATTCTCTACTTTAACATTTTATAACTTTATGTCACATTTTTTTACCATTTATTACATACTTATAATAAATTTTATATTCATATATCGAGCAAGCTTGATTTTTTCACCTAGTGATTAAATAACCATAGATAAGTCAATAATTAATTAATTAATTATTATAGCTTAACTTACTAAATTGAGCATGACTAATTGACTAAGCCATTAAGGGCGCTACAGTATAATATACTATAATCAATACCTTCATACCATACTGTACCCTGAACTCCTAAAAAAAAAAAAATTATAATATTCTGGAACTAGTAATGACGGCACGAGTCTTTCCATGACTTACTCAGAAAATATTACTGGAGTAATATTCAGACTCTAGTAAAGCTACAAAACAATTTCTAAGTTATAAACTTTTAACGTCACGTCATATGTTTTTTTTTTGATATTGGACGTCACGTCATATGTTCGATCGCTGTTCTGGTAGTAATATACAAACCCGTCAAAATTTTTGCTTTTTTTAAAAAAAAAACTATTTTAATATTATATTTATAGGAATTTTTATTTTTATTTATTACTTTTTTTTCCATTGAAGCCCGTAAGGCAGATATTATAGGAATTCAAATGCTCTTCTAATGGATGCGCTACAAAATGCAAACTAATCCTAAATGCTCATTGTATAAATATTAAATTAGGATAGGATTAAAATTAGAGATAAATATGCAAGAAATAAAATTTTATTTTTAAAATTAACGATAAAATAAAAATAATAATTTCTTATAATCGGATTAAACTTAAAGATACATTGACTTTTTGTTTTTTGGATTTTGACAAAAGATACATTGACCTTGGAAGCGTAGGACTGCAATTATATTATACTAGTGCAAATCACGGGCGTTGCGCGATTCATTCATATTTTTATTTTTTTTCCCTAAAATTCAAAATTATAACACCATTTTCAATTGTTGATTGGGTTTGTTATTATTTCAATACAAGGAATATTGAAGACATAAATGTCATAATTTTTTTCATGTCATCTCTTGCTCTTTATATATCAGTAAAAGGCCACTTCTGTAAATGAAGCGGAACATAAGGAAAAAAAATAAAGCAAGTAGAACTAAATACATTACAATGCTATAATAAAAAGAGTCACCAACATATGTGCCATGTGCTCATAAATATACAATTTAAATGTTCGTGGCATTATTAAAAGGAACTACTAATATATGTACCAATATATGCACCATGTGCTCACGAATATACAAATTTAGATGTTCCAAGACATGGCATTCTAGATATTTGAAAGCCATCAGACCAATTGACACATCCTTTTCTCATTACTTATTATTATTAATTGGTCATAATAGAGTTAACAGAATCCTCATTTGAATAGTTCAATTACTGGTCATTCAATTACTGGTCATTCTATTAACCAAGAGAAATTAAAAAAAGGAATATATTGAACATCCTTTGACTAATATACAAAATTCATTTGAAGAAATTACTGTATCTTTCCTACTCCAAGATGCAGAAATCACCCCAAAGGTAAACTTCAAGAAAAAAAAATAAACCAAACTTATGTCAAACATATTCTACTGAATGTGATTAAATCAAGCAATCTTTTCAAAATGCGTTCACCACACCAACTTCTAGCCCGCTCGAGCAGAAGTATTTGTATATATTTGAATAATTTTCTTTTGCATGAAATTAGGTCATCAATGGTAAAAGTAGAACATGATCCAACCATTTGTACAAATCTCTGGAGGTTGTTACCACCATGTACTTATTACAAGCTTCAAGCTGTTACCATATAAGGTACCGTACTTTGTGTTACTGAGCATAGGTGTATGGTGCTATTTGAGGATTACATTAATTCAGCCAACGGACTTTCTTTAATAAGGAAAAAAAATAATTCATATTCCAAATATTTAAGAAACTTTTAGCTATGAAAAGCAAAATTATTGCCTTTTACCTATCTACTCCTGAGAAAACTGGTGTAGAAAATTTTCTCAATCAATTACTTCTGAGTGCTCAGCAAGATAGGAGCATTTGATTTCTTTTTTTTGCCATGTTTTTTGCTTTAATTCTTATAAAATGTAATTATTTCCTCTATACTCTGAAGAAAGCCCACCTGTCAAGGTACCGCTGCTTCATTATGGAGGGGGGGGGGGGGGGTGGGGGGTTCCATCAGAGGTCTTCTTGGGCCTCCTCTTGTGCACTGAAGGAAATTAAGGCGGTGTTATCGATAAAAATACTGCTATTAAAGGTATATGCACTATAACAATGTCTTTGCTTATGTCTCAAGTACTAAATGCTTTATGTAAAGCTCTCAATGCAATTAGGTATAATTATCAACTGAGGTTATAAAGCCTACGAATCCTGACCTTAATAAGGATCATGTCGCCTCTAAAGAGCATCAGTGTCTAAACAATAGCAAAGATGAAGGGAAAAAACTGAAATTATTGTAGTTAATTGCCTTGTCGACAATCAACTGATTCCATGCCTTATGGTCTTGCAAAATAGTTTTGCTGAAGTCCCTCTTCCCTTTACTGGAAAAGATAAAAAAAAAAAAGATTAATCAAATTGAAACCATGACTGTCCTAGAGGAAAATTTTGCAATATAACCCCCCACCAGCCTACTAAATTCCAAAGTTAAGAAATATAACCATTCAAATAGGCATACCCCATATACTGTCCAGTTTATCCTTAACACTGTGTTTGGTTTGCTGGAGGGGCATGGAAAGGAAAGGAAAATATAGAGAGGGAAGGAATGGGAAGGGATAGAAAGGAAAATATTTTTACTTTTTCTGTTTGGTCAAATAGTGAAGGGGAAAGAAAAACTAATTTTCTTCCTTTCTTTTTTACTGTTTGGTTGAACTAATATAGAAAAGGTGAAATAAAATAATTGACAACTTTACCCTTGATACAAACAAATTTCAACGTGTACATAATTTATACTGGCACAATCATATATCTGAAATTTTCATGAAACATATAAATTTTCATCACGAAATTAAATGCCCCTCCATCATGAAAGTAATTAAGCTTGTACTTTTATTTATATAAATTATAAGCGTAGCGTTGATAGTCAATACCGTAATTTAACAAAAGCTTTTACTTACAAATAGGCAATCACAGTTGATCGTTATACCCATTAATCCATGAGCACTAGGCCTGTCAACGGCATAAAAATAAACGTAAGCGAAACGGAACGAATAACGGCACCAATTTCATTTCGTCTCAATAAACGAAACGGCAAACGGAACGAGAATAGTGACGTTTCGAATCGTTTCGTCTCATTTCAAACAGTTTCATGTGTAATTTCTTAAGTGGAACGAATAACGGAACGAAATTATGTGCCGTTTCGTTTACGAAACGGGTTAACAGAATGAATGTTGAAACTGTTTTCTTAACGAAACGACAAACGGTATGGGTGGTAACGTGGTATTTTGAGACGTTTGACAGATATAATGAGCACTACTCTTTGTATAACATTTCAATAGATCCAATTTATACTTATAAAAAAAAATTGGGATTCTTATATCGTAGTGTGCAATTGTAATGTATGTTGTTCTAAGGTATGCAATTTTATACAATTTGTTACAGTTAATATTTTTGGAGTAAGCTCTAAGAATATATGAAATTTCAAAATGAATAAATCTCTAACACCTTTCACAGTTTAGTATGCCTTTTTCTTGGATCTTTGGTTTTCTCAATTTGGTCTCTCGAAGACTCGAAGGAGTGTTTTAAGAAGCTAATTTCTCAATTTTTTTGGTTTCATCACTCTTCCTTATACTTCAATTGTTTCTTCTTCCTCTTTCTCGTCTCATCCATCTGATGGCCTAAGATAAATGATAGAGAAAAAAAAATTGAAATTGTGAAAAGAAAGGGATAAATATCAGCGCAGCCCAGAAGGAGAAGATGACATTTATGTCTTTTGGCTGAAGATTTGGAAATCCTATTTTCCTTCCCCTCCGTTCTCCCTCATATCGGAGGAGAACGAATTTGTGCTATGAAAGGAAACTGCGAGAGAAATGGTTCTCCTCCGGACAGAATTTTCCTTGCGATTTACTCCCATCCAAACACAGTAAAAATGTTAATTTACCGCCTCTTACCGTTCCCTTCATCCGTTCTCTCCAATCCAAACATAGTGCAAATCACACCAGACAAAATGTCAGGACTGGTATGAAGAAAATGCTTTCGTATAATAAACTGTCTACAAATAGAAACGAAATGTACCAACAGAACATAGGATAAATTAATAAATTTTGTCAAAATCTTCAGAATAAACTAAATTTTTAGTTATCAGCAAATAACTTACTGATCTGCTAGGCTTTTTCCAAAGCTGATTCATGGACAATAAGCGTAGCAGAGTCCTATCTTGGACAATAACACCTGATTTGACAATTAAAAAGCAGTATTGTGGGTTAACGCATACATTGCATGTTACAGATCATGCTATCAATGATAAAACTGGTACTAATACATTAAATTGCAATGGACTATAACATTCAATAAGAGATTGTGCAGTATGGAGAAACCTTCAACTGACAACAGCAGGATAGTTAACAAAGAGCTAGCGATGCCTCAATTTCTCTTAATGTGATGCAGAAGGGAACTTCTTTTACTCTCTTTGCACAGGCCTATTGATTGGAATCATATATACCTGAGAAAAATAATAAAAATAATATTAAATTGTTTTAATTTTTTTTTTGCACTATTTCGATGGGAATAACCCCCTAAAATAGTATTATTATTCAGCCGTTGATAAAGGTGGTTGTAGGAGAAATAAGCCGAAAGAGAAATGATTATTCAACTATACGATTATGATATTTCTACCGTAAAGACTTGACATCCAATGCCAACTCGTGCCCCTAGAAATTTCTAATATACAGTGATGTATATTATTATCATGTTATCTGTATAATTAGGAGTTCAACATGGCATGATCAATCAAGAGTTAAAACACATGCCGTTCACTTCTATAATGGAAGGTCAATTATGCTGACTGAGTAATTTTATTATTTGCTAAGTGCCTTATAATAAGGATATCCTACAATGGTAGAAAAATGCTTCAATCGAGAGATACTTATAACACTGATTCTTTCCTGTAATTCATTCGTGAGTTGAGACTGAGTGCCGCTTCACATTTGATTTGATACATTACCAAGTCAATTCTCTAAAATGAAAGAATTCAACAAGCCATAAGGCCATTGAGAATGGTGTATATATATTTAATACATTATTCATTATCTATATGTTTAATATGGTACACTCTATACCATCTTTAAGTATACATCTTTCAGAGATGATTTAGGACATATGTACATATATCAGGAATAACATCTTCAATATAACCCATAAATAATATAGCACTTTATAATTAATAATTATGATTTTTAAATAATAACATGTCCTTTTGTCCTCACTTTTGTTTTTTGGATTCTGGTCCCTTAATAAATCGTTTTTGGTCATGGCAAATAACTACAGAAAAGGGATTGATTGAATTTATAAGTCAAACCAGAAAATGAAGTTTTTTGTGTCGTCTATATTTCAGGTGTGCTATTAATTTCTATTGTCACAATATTTGAGAGAGAAAAATAGACAAAAATATCACCTAAGAAGAGAATGGATCAGGCGGAGGAATACATAACCCAAAAGCCTATACAACAATCCACCAAAGATCAGCTAGTCAAACCTGTGAAAGAAGAGGATAACATTCTTGATCTCCTCTTCTTTAATTGGTTCTGGACTATAAGAGAAGAAAAATAAGAATGTAACTACTCAAGTAAATTAGAACAAAAAAAAAATAATATGTACAGAAATCGACCAATTAAATCAAATCAAAGACCCTCATGCTCGAGACATCTCCAGGCTCCAGCTCTACTGGCACTGCGCAATCAGACCCAACAAATTAAACAAAATCGATCCTCAGTTAAATAGCATGACTAAAGACCATACCGAGAACCACTGCCTAAAGCAGCAACATTCATGTCAAGTGCAGAGAACTGATGAACCAAATAAAAAAGGAACAGAAATTTACACAGAAAGAAGAGAGGAAAGATAGAGTGCCATACCAATCGAGCAACAACAAAGAGCAGAGAAGGAGAGGTGAAAGCAGCAGCCGAACAAAGGCCATAACAAAGCATCACTTGACAAAAAAAAACTGACAACTGTTACAAAGAGAACCCATAAAAATGCAAAATAAAAAAATAAAACTGAAACTGAGAATGAAAAACTGTGCTGAAACTGAAACAGGCAAGAATGATTCTGCTGGCTTTGTTGTCAATTTTTGTTTTACTGTGGTAAACATGCTCGTGACTTTGTTGTCCAATTTTTTTTTGTTATTAGACGGGATGCTTTTTGTTAATTGAAGTTTGATTTCCTTAAAAATTGTAGCTAATAAAGCAGGAGCTATATTATGTTCTGTGTCATACAGATATAGGTTACTTTTTTTGCGACTGTAAAAAGCTGTAAGGCTATTCTATCCATGGAAGTGAATAGAGCTATATTAAGATAGCCATAGAAAGGTTATCCACTCGTAATCTTATGACCAGGGCTGTCAATAGAGCGTCGTTTCACACATTTTCGTTTCGTTCCGTTCAAAATAGAACATAAATGGAAGAGAAAATGATTTCGTTTTCAAAAACAAAAAAATAGTTTTGTCAACGTTATCAAAACAGAACGGAATGGAACATGAAAATTGGCCGATTTCAATGAAAAATGAAGAAGCGGAATAGAAAAATGTTTCGTTTAGATGATGTCAATAAAAAATGAAGAAGCAGAATAGAAAACTATTTCTATTCCAAACGAGGAATTGCTCAGGACACGCCTCCCTTACTCAGTTATTCCTAAAAATGACTAAAATACCCTCATTTCAGTGCTAAACTCTGAGAAAACCAATATAGAAGAGGAGGATATTTTAGTAATTTTTTATAAAAATTGAGAGTGAATGAGCAAATTGTGCGTGACCTGAGTAATTCCCTTCCAATCGAGCCCATAATTGACATAACAATTGGCTTTAATAAAAGTGAAAGTCCATAATTGACATGATATCTTGATTCAGATCAAGAGACATAAATCAATACATTCTTTTTTTTAAAAAAAAAAACAAGCATTTTTATAAATTCTTTTATTGAACAACATGACATAATCAAATTTTAGTGTTACACCATATTACTCATTGCAAACTAAATCTGGAGCCCTGATCCTTCGAACTTCTCTTTGATAAGGGTGTCAAGCCTTTCTGCCATCTCCTGAGTCATGTGACTTTTCCAATCTCCAGCCTCACCTTTTCTAAAGAAATATGCCTTTGAAATACGCACATCAGTCGACGGCATCACACGGCCGCCATCTTTATTCACATCGAAATCCTTCAACGTGTTAAAGCTGCACAACTCCACAATTTGCTCCACCACATGTTGGTTTTCTTCCGTCTCTGAATAAGGACACCCAATGAAATGTGCCAATTGCTTTGCATATTTCACTGGTTCTTGCAAGACATTCTCGTACTTGAGAAATAGAATCTTTTCCGGCCTTCGTTTGCTCTCTTCCCAGTACTCAAGAATATGGTTCCAGATAGGACCAAAGGAATACAGTCCCTGACAGAAAAATTCAAAGAACTGGTCAAATGTTACCATTTTGTCAGGTCCCCCCAATATCTTTTGGGTAAAGTACCATGCCGAAACTAAAACGTCCTTTGGGTCACGCCAAATATAAACAATGCGGCAACTAGATTCTTTGATGGAATCTGGCAAGAGAAAGTATGGCAAGTGGGTGCTCATTACTCTTGGCGAAGGAATGACTTCTATTATCTTGCTTCTACCAGTGGAAAACTCCACCTCCATAAATGGTACACATTGGTGAGGATTGTGGGTAAGGAGTGGGTGTTTATCCAATGAGCAATTGGTGCGTGTCAACGTGGAAAAGGTCATCGCTTTGAGCCATGTAGTGCCGGATTTGGGAAAGCTAGCAAGGAATATATCAGTCGGACGAGATTTGAAGCAATGTTGCATCACTAATGTGCCTCGAAGCTTTTTTTCAGCTATCCAAACATCCTTATACAATCTCAAAGGATGCACAATACTAAAAGGTCGCTCATAGACAGGCTCAAGAGGAAGAGTTGCTATTAGAGCATCATGCTCTTGAGGAGGCTCTTCAATTAGGTGAATGTTGGCTTCTTGTATAGTTTTGTAGGGAATGGAAAAATTGACATCTGATTCATGGCCAAAGCTTGCCATTTTGGTACTACCTAATTTGAAAGTCCAAAATAAAATAATAAGCGCTATTAGAAAGATTTAAGCATTTGATCTCTGAGTTTTGTATTTGATAAATAATTAACCAAAGTATTTTTAATTATTAAATAGTAAATATGGAGCGATGCAAAATTACTAAAATGTATTTTCCATTTCTTTTTCAGAATTTTAGAAAACTATTAATTGTTTTCAGATAATTTATTTTATAATTTTTCTATGTCTATAATTTTGTAAAATTCTAAAAAACTTAAATATAAAATTCACATAAAAATAAATCTTATTAATTGCAGATAATTTATTTTATAATTTTTCTAAGTCAATAATTTTGTAAAATTCTAAAAAACTTAAATATAAAATTCACATAAAAATAAATCTGATTTGTTAGTAAATTTAAATTGTTAAGGTTGATCGTTTGAAACACAAAATCTTCATATGAAAATATCAGTTTTGTTCGTTTAAATCTCAAAATATGAGAACAGACACATTGGATGGCCGCATCCATCCGATACATTCGATTTTAGCTTTTCTTATGAACATAATCTAAATAATATGAAGCTTAGCTAGCTTGTGATGATTCATTAGGCAAAATTTTATTAATCAGAAAATCCTATCGCTTTCTCAGTGTATGAAAATACGCAGCATATATATATATTATGAGGAGGGTTCCAGTGCCCACAATTTGAATGCCCCCAAATGTTTCAAAATTCACTTTTTGTTTATTTTTTCAAAATATAAATTCAAACTTAGAATCCAAACCGATCTTAATTGATATACCGATGCATTTTCATATAAATTTTATAAAATTTGAAGTTTATTTGATACTTGATCAAGAGGCTAAAATATGAACATATTAGAATTAATCTATCATATTTAATTAGATTCATTCAAGATTCAATCTCTTGATCAAGTATCAAATAAATTTTCAAAATTTATAAAACTTATATGAAAATGTATCGCTCGTTATATCGAATAAGATTAACGGTTTAAATTCTAAGTTTGAATTTTATATTTTAAAAAAGTAATCAAAAAGGGAGTTTTGAGACATTTAGGACATTCAAATTGTAGGCACTAAAGCCCTCCTCTATCATTATATATATTATTAGAGATGCAACGTATTGATTGTTGAGACGCAATTAATTATACTAAATCTTTAGTAATACTAGTAGCCGTTCCCTGTTTATATATGTTGCTCTATCAATCAATTATATGCACTAATTAAAGAACTTTATTAAACTAAATGCATTACAAGAATTAAAGATTTAATAGCGAACAAACAATCGTACCTGATTATGTTATCAGATTCAAATGACACCAGAGAGCGTGAGGAGGAGAGGAACAAGTGGATTGATGAAAGAAGCTGAATGAGGTTTGGGGTCTGAGGTCTGATGAGGTTTTCGTAAGAGAACCCAACCATTCCTTCCATATATCAGATCCAGATCCAAGGGCGAACCAACAAGCTTGGCGCTATAGTATTAATTGTTGGTTGGCGATACAGTATAATAATTGAAGTGCGCAGGTGTACCAACAAGCCAGCTTGGCCCGTTAGATCAGTGATAATATTAAATAACCTGTTGGCGAAAAAAATCCAAACCCTGAGTTGACTCCATGATGCAAATTTTGTTACAAGTCACTGATCTCAAGGATCCATCCTGATTTCCTCTGTGATTGTAAGATGCCCAGACCAGACGGACTGACGGAGCAGACTGAAATTTGCAAAGTCCATGCCGACCAAGTACCAACAAGGTGTTAGAGTTATGTCCTAAAAGTCAATAATTTAATGACTTAATTATTAGTTTATGTTTTGGATGAGATTTTATCATCTGTTCCTAGGTTTATTATTGACAGATCATTCAGGTTGAGGATCTGAATTGTAGATCTCTGTTGATCATTCTTTAGAATGACAATAATAAATCTAAACGGTCCATAATCTTGATAATTAACAAGGAACATTAATTATCATAAAAGATTAGTATGCAAGTTAAGTGATGATTAAGTTCTACTAATCATAGGTAAAGAGTTACCAACTTAGTTGCATATGTGTATGTTATGGAACATAGCACAGGACTTGACCCATCGAAATAAACATATGGATTGTGTTATGTGTCATTGTTTATTTCGTTGTGATTTTGGTTCTAAGTTTGAGATGTTTATCTTTTCCACATGAGGATAGGTTCAATAAATACTGTCTACCGCTGATTCCCGATAAGGGCTGCTATACGGACTTTATTTATGTTCTCTTGAATTGTGCGGGGAAAAGTTAATCATCAAGAAAACCGTATGTCCCTCATTAATTCACTTAGTGAGTGACGATATCTGTTTGGGCCCCTTGATGGAGATAGATTGTTTGCATGCAACTTTATACAATTATCTCTAGATCAAGAAACGTATAATCTGCAAGAATGACACATTCCTATCTTGGATTATACGATGATATCGTGCGACATAAGAATCAAAATAGAGAAACATATTTATTCTCTTATGCAGGATTGAAATATTGTAGCAGTACACTATTTATGCGAATTGGGAGTCATAACGTGTTGCTAGATACCGCTTATGATTATTGGAATTAAATAACGATTTAATTCCATGGCCAACATAGCATAAATCCTCAAAGGGTCACACAAATAGGACATTAATCACACAGTGCATTATTTATTTATTCACAGCAGTAGGTTCTGTGGAAATATGATAAGATTGATTAATTAATTATATACCGTTGCGAACCGTTATAATTAATTAAGTCAATGGATCATATAGAAATAATTTAATGCATTAACTAATCCTAAAATAATTATTAATGAGTTAATAATTAATTTAGTTCAACACTTATCAATATAAATTGTTATATTGATTAATTGGGACGTTATTTAAATAGCAAATAGATAGCCCAATTAAAGAGCAAATAAATGAGGCTTTAATTAATAGAATTAGAGACTAAATTGAGTGGATTAAGTGGCCCAAATAGGCCCAAAACGTGGCTGCCCAATATGGTGGTAGGTGGGATGGCATAGTTGTAATTATGCAAGAGGTCAATTAGGTTTTGTGCTCTATATAAAGACCACTTATGAGAGCCTCCACCTAGCTTTCTCTCTCCTCTCATTCCCTCCCATGAGGCCGCCACCTTCCTCCTCTCTCCCTCTCATTTGCTCATGTGTTGAGCTATTTTCTCTCCACTAAATCAAGGTTGTTGATTGATGCAAGAGAGAAAACCATAGGGATTAGGCTTGTTCTTTGGGTATGCTAGCACGTACCTTGTAGAACGTGATTAATCCTCCTTGGTGGACTCGAGGGCGGTTACGAGACGTGGTGGAGACGGTGGAGAAGGCACGCCATCGATTCCCATGCCTTGGTCGAGCCCCGCGAATACGATTTCGCGGGAGGTATCGATTTCCCCTTTTTCTCGTGTGTTAACTTGGCTTTTGTGCACGATTCGTTGTGTGTGCTATGTTTGCTTGGTTAATTAATTGGTAATTAGCATAAAAATGAAAAATTAGCACACTTTCTAACACAAGGTTGTAGCATATACATAGTATGAATCTCGCGCATTACGTGATTCATCTATATAATATTTTATAAATTTTAAGACATTATAAATAAAAGCTACCACAACTGATAAAAAATGCAACTCGGATATTATATAAAAACTACCACAAAAAATTAGAAAAATAAGTGCTCAATGAGATTTTTAAACAGCTTATTATGCAAAATTATGAAAAAAAAAATCATAGAAAATTGTTGTACTTTTTTATCTTGAATTTTGAATTATTATCTTGTATATTAAATATGTTATTTTAAATTTTTTATTGTTATTATAATATATATTTGATTTCTCATGACTTTTTATCTAACATTATTTTATAGTTGTTTATTTAAGAATTATTATTATACTATGTCTATATTATACGTTACATCATATGTATATTTTCAACAAAAAAAAATTTTATGGACCCTGCTGACACGGAATCCTAGCTTCGCCACTGCCTATAACTTTATAGTTATAAAGTAGGGTTTTAGTGCCAAAAGTTTTTGGTGCCACAAATGTCATAACTTCATTTTTCATTAATATTTCAAAATAAAAAAATTTCGAAATCCAAACCGTTGATCTTATTCAATTTTATGAGTGATTCATTTATATATAATTTTTATAAATTTTGGAATTTATTTGATATTCAATCAAGATGCCAAAAAAATGAATGTTGTTAATTACAACAGATTAAGTTTTAATACGTTCATGTGTTGGTATCTTGATCGAGCATCAAATAAAATCCAAAATTTATAATAAATACATAGAAATGCTTTGCTCTTAAAATTGAACAAGATCAATAGTTTAGATTTGAAAAATAATTTTTTTAAATTTTGAAATATTAATGAAATAGAGAAGTTGTGATATTTGCGGTAATATAACTCTCCTCCACTTTATAACTCAGAAAATATTATCCTAGAGTAATATTCTGACTCTCGGTAAAGCTACAAAACAATTTTTAACTTTTAACGTGACATCATATGTTCGATCTGTTCTGGTGGTAATATACAAACCCGTCAGAATTTTTTTTCTTTTTTATAAAAAAAAACAATTTTAATATTATAGGAATTTTTTTATTTATTAGTTTTTTTTTCCATTGAAGCCCGTAGGCAGATATTGGATTTAAATGCTCTTCTAATGGATGCATTACAAAATGCAAACTAATCGTAAATACTCATTATATATAATATTAAATTAGAATCGGATCAAAATTAGAGATATATATGCAAGAAATAGAAATTTTTATAATTAACATTAAATAAATAATAATAATAATTTCTAATAATTGGATTAAAATTAAAGATACATTGACATTTTTTTTTCTTTGAGATTTTGACAAAAGATACATTGACATTGGAAGCGTAGGATTGCAATTCTATTATTATTTTTTCCTCTATTTCAAATAGACTGGCCTGACGAATCCTCATTTTTTTATGGTTAGAACCGGCAACCTGCAGTCTGTGTTACAGACAGATGAATTGACAAAACTTTATTGGATCATCTTATCGGCAGACTCAATAAGGAATCTATTTTTTACTAGGTGGAGACATCGTTCGCTCGATACAAGAGTCTTTATTAAAAAAAATTATTATAGTTTCATTATTATGTTATATTGTTACGTATTTTTTTTTAGTTCTATACTTCTATGATTTAATTTTATTTATTTGGAAAAGATTACAAAATTTGGCTAATTTTTTTATGCTTGTTAACGATGAGCACCAAAGACATGATGCCTGAATAGTGAATAATTAACCTAATTTAGGTTGAAATTTGTTTTGACCAAAGAGTAATCGTTTAGCACTTATATATATCATGAATAATGTCTCTTTGTTTTTTTAACCACAGAAAATGAAATTAGATAAAACTTTTAAATTAATGTCGTATCCACTTGATTTTCTATAATAGGATTAGCATTTAAAAAATTATTGAAATGAGATCTTTAGTTTGCAAAACCAATTTAACCACACAAAGAGGAGTTGTGATGTCATCTAAAAACGAAGAGTCGACGTTTTGCCAAAAAAAAAAACGAAGAGTCAAAATAAGATGTGAACAATATACAGAATCAACATATGGTAAACTAAGAAAAAAAATTAGTATACTGTTTCAAAGTTACAATACTTGAAATGTTAGCAAATTAACGACCTTGAATGCGGAATAAACCAAGATCAATCGATTACCTCCAGCCATGCTTTCTCTTGTGAATGGTGGAATAGAATTCCTGCAAAGAACAATACCGAGAAGAGCACTACAGAACCGAACTGCTTCCCTTGCCTTGATGGTGAACTCCGGGATATCGGTTCTGACCTCGTCTCCCTTCTCCTCTCTCTATTCCTCTCAAATGGTGCCTTAGTTTGAGACAGAGAGAAAATGATACTCCAATAATTCTCCATCAGAATAATTGAGTATATAAAGAAACCTCAATCACTTGATAGATGCAAATTCATGGGTCCACAATTAATGCTGACATCACATCTAAAGAGTGCAAATAGATTCATGCATCTGGACAAATTAATTAACTATTAATTTAATCAATTCATTTCCGACGTGATTTAATTCCGCCTGAATCGTTGTCAAACGATATGCGTTCGTTGACAGATGATCTCCACGCAAAAACCCAATGAAAAACAGATTTTCATTTGTTTTACTTGCGCCGCCCATTTCCTTTAATTAAATCACAAATGCACTTTGGCCCTTTAAATTAAATGAAATTCGAATCATTCCAAATATAATATATTGCACCATTTATATATTACATGAAATTGATGAATTCTAAAGAATGATTGACTAGAGAGAGGCTCAAATTTTTATTGTTGCGGGGAAATTCAATGTAACCATACTGGTAATGAAGATAAAATTTAAATAAGGATGGTACTGACAACAGTTTTTGGTAGATCATCTATAGGGGAGCACAGCGGCTTCACTACTCTTAAGTTTTTTTTTTTTAATCTTGATTTCTAAACAAATCTGCTTGTCCGCATGGTTAAAATGAACCATATGAATCATATTAAGTAGGTTAAAATAACAAATCAAGTATCATGAAACAAAAATATCAATTTAGAAGCCTAACTTAGTACTTCAATTGAAAGCTCATAAGACAATATGCACAAACCAATTTGATTTTTGCACAAATACCTCAACACTCTTTGAAAGAGAATAAAAATTTTGTACTGATATTTAACTTGATTTTATTATAATAAATTGTCATTGTGATACCAGAAGCTCATACCTTTAAACTACTTAGCAGTAGTGTGATTGTTACCTCTAGTGCTGGTTGTTTGGTAGAATAGTGAGACTGATTGGCACTTAGCTCCAACAACACACACATTTCAACCAGGTTGTCATTATGCATTGCTGAGCGCAACTACTCTATGTAGGTGGAACAATCGAGATTCTGACAAAGATGAAATGCTTATTTGCCATCAAATGTCATAATCGATAAGAAAATACAAATATATAAACATTAATAACCTTAAATTGGGTATAAAATAGAAATTAAATTGGAGGCAAATGAAGAGCTACATATACAACTTCAGATACAATTAGACTTTTGCAAATGAGTTCAAGTGCCTTGAGCTCATAGATCGCGCCTCCATCTATACTACCTTCAGATACAACTTTCTAGGAGAAAAGAACAATTGTAAAGGAATTCATGTGCATTAAGAAAAATCAACAAATTACACATATGT
This sequence comes from Rhynchospora pubera, assembly GCA_028095005.1. Lineage (NCBI taxonomy): Eukaryota > Viridiplantae > Streptophyta > Magnoliopsida > Poales > Cyperaceae > Rhynchospora > Rhynchospora pubera. Next base: position 42,448,221 of record CM051461.1, read on the forward strand.
TTTGATTCCAATTCCAAATTGTACTTGTCACACCCCAAACCAAGCCGCAATTTGGGATGGACAGCCCCGCCACGCGTACACACTCTACTGTGTACACGTAAGGCTATAAAACAGTGTCACATAATCAAATAATCACAAATAATAACCACATAATAAAGGCATTGTTTGTTTATACAACAAAAGACTGGTAAAATGTACACACATCAAAATCTCCAGTCATCATACAAACAAAACATAGGATAATGCACAGCGGATAAATACTATTCCAACTCGGCTTGGTCTTCTGGCTAAAACTCCTCTGCTAAGTCTACCAAACCTGAACCTGCGCCACAAGCAATTATGTGGGCTGAGTACGCGAATACTCAGTGAAACAGTAAGGAAAGCCAACAAGGTTCTGGTTAAACTAAAGTTAGAACTAAACCATACTTAAATACTTTTAAGATCCTAACTTAAAATGCAGAAGCTAAGTGTATGCTTAGTATGATGACAATACTATTCTACAAATCATGACATGCCCAATAAAATCTGAAAAGTCTCTGGAGAAATGGATAGTAATATCGGGAGTTAAATATCATAATAATACGAGAGTCAAGCACCCACACTCAGTAGTCATTTATAAGCATAACAGAATCTGAAGTCAATCCTCACATATGCCAATATGACATGGACCTTGCCTAAAGTAGATCTACCTACATTCTACATAGAGAATCATACCCCGAAGCCCCGTAGGCCAGCTCCAAGCCTACAGCCCCCGTCGAGGAGTAGGTCAATACCGGTATTGAAACGTGGGAGGTCGAGAGGTAGTCTAATAAATAAGTGGCAAACAACCCCATAGAGTCCAGTCGAAGCAAGCGAGAATATATACAAATAACCTAACAATAATAATAAACTACCAAGTGACCGCAGTACCGCCTGAAGGTCGGTCTGCTGAGTGATCATCAGTAACGCGTTGCTCGAGATCGCTATCATAAGGAGACCACCGGCAATGGCTGAGGTGCAATCTCCCGATAATGGAGATCGCGTGCAAAACACCCTTATCTCACTCGGTCTCACTATCATGTACCTTACCAGATGCAAGTGTTGATTAAGGGCACTTTTAAGTTATTAATCACTTAATTAATATGGATGCATATCCTATATATGCAAAGCTAATCTTTAATTAATGACATGCTCTTAACTGTTTACTTAATGTTAATGACATGATATGCACACAATTAATTAATGATCTAATCCTTAATCCAAAGTTTAAACAAAACCTAAGGCAATCCACACACCTGGAAAGTAGGGTGCAGAAGTGACTACTCAGCTGGAGGGTCGGTGAAGTCCTGCTCTGCGTCACCTCCCTCGTACTCAGGAAAAGCGTCCTCAGCTAAACTCGAGTAGTCCTGCTGGTCACCTGACCAAGACAAAAGACTTAACTTAAGAAACGAACTCACAAACGAAACACTTAGACTAACGATCTCTAAATTGACCCTCTATTGGTTCTAGGCTCAGATTAGTATGGTGTTTAGACTTAGACTTTCTGAAAGGGATTCTGTTTTAAAATATATTATTTTAGTTAGAGAAGTATTTTATAAAATTTTGACAGAATTTCTTTTAAAACAGTTTGTGAAGAAAGTCGTTTTTAGACGAGTTCCTACAGTCCATTCAACGCGTTTTAGTGGTGTAATAATTATATTAAGTATTTCAGTTTGGTAATATTTTTAATAGTGTTTTGCTCAAGTATTAAAATTATTCTAACTTAAATTCTTAAACTAAAAACATCTTTAAAATAAAATAAATAAAATAAAAGAAATAAGGAAATAAACTCAATTTGGTTGATTTGGATTTGGGATCATATATTGTCCAATTATATCATAGTATCTGTAAAGTTATTTTGCGGACATTTTAATCATCTCCCATTTAAAAGCCAACGAGTAAAAAGTTCGAATCCGACATAATTGTTTTTCGGCCAAAATCTCATACTTTGATATTCGAATCATTCATTCAAGTCATCAATTAGTTCTAGCTTTATTTTCCAAGTTCTAGTTTTATTTTTCAAAATCCAATTTAATTAAATCCATAACAAAGCTTAATTAACAGAAACAACATTTGGGCCACGTAAGTAAATCACAGGGCCCACGAGAAAATCCACACGGAACAATTCACAACAGAGAGGAGCCCACGAGAGAAACAGGCCGAATGGGCCAGAGGAGGCATAACACGCAGCCCACACAGAAAATAGCCGATCGGATCCGGATCACAACGGGTACCGGGGATCAAATCCGAAACCCAACCTCAGAAATGGAATCCGATCCAATTACATAGAAACCTTTCACTAAGGACCCTGAATTTATTTTATTTACTTAAGAATTACCAAACAGACCTTAGTAAAGTTTAAATTATAAATAGACCCTAATGCAGTTCAAAAATATTTACAACTTAGTCCCTGAAGACAAATAGTTTTCACAGATGTCCCTGGACAGCTTTAAAACATGTACCAAATTGGTACAGAGCCTGAACCAGCCCTGTACCTCGTACCAGAGGCTCAATCAAACACAACACAAGCAACGGAGATGCCTTACGACACAAATGTAAGCCTAAACAAGCACATCACCGAGTTTTTCACTACAAACACAAGGACAGACAGATTAAGAGCTCAAATACACATTCTCAATTTGAGGCAGTCATGAAAGCATATTAGATAGCAAGTGCACAGGTTGCATTCAAGCATCACAATGCCTCACTCAACATGGAGGCAAACCAACAGAAACAAGGAGGAAGAGAAAGGGGTTACCAAATCAAGAAGGGAAGGGGGAAACGAGTTCATCCAGCACACCACTGCACCTCCCGTCAGCACCACCACCTAACCTCCTCGATCGCCGCCGTATCCACTCCAGCCGCTAGCCTCCACCTTTCTCTCTCTTGCTCTTTTTCCTTTCTCTTTTCTGTTCTTATCGAGTGGTGATGGGTCTGAGCGGAGAGAAGAGAGAGGGGTGACTTAAACGGACTGGAGATGGGGAGTGGGGCTGGTCAAGCTGTTGAGGTGGCAGGGGGAGAGAGGGCAAGAGAGGCGATGGTAGGGTTTGGGTCAAAGTCGAGAGTGACAAGTGGCACGTTCCCATTCGGCTTGGGGAAACCAGAAGCGGAAACCAGGGGTTTTAAAAGGGGTGCCGTGGCCCGTGGGGTTCAATTGATTAGCCGAGAGGAGAGGGAATGGGGTCGACAGCTAATAGGAGAGAAGGGTGAGTGTTGCTTGGGGAGAGAGCCAGGGTAAAGAGAGGGGACAGCTCAGCATGCTGTCGAGTGGGAGATGGACTCGAGTGGGGTCTCAGTCGATTCGCCAGAGAGGGAGGAGTGGGGGAGCGAGAGGCAAAGTGGGGTCGAAAGTTTGGCGAGAGAGAGAGAAGCGGATTACTCGAGAGTCGCCTCTGATTGGCGAAGAGCAAAGGAAGAGAGGAAAAGAGGGGAACGGGTGGAGAGATGACCCGTTTCGGAGAGAGGAGAGAGATAGAGAGGAGAAGAGATAAAAGAGAGAACAGAGGGGTCAATCGGACGGCTGACAAAGATCGGAGAAATTAAACTCACATCCAACGGTCTAGATCAAGGGATTTTAGGAAATTGATTATAACAACAGTAGAAATTGGACTTTAACACAACTCCAACTCAACTAGTTTATTAAAATAGTTATTTGAATTTCTACAATATAAATTAGAGATTTGAGTAATAAATTTTTATGAAAATTTTGCACATGGCCGAAATTTAATTTTTATATCAGACTCGAAATGAATTGGACTTCTAAATTTTATGGGAGTCGATTATCCGCTAATTAACTGAATTAAATTTTTAATCGTATTTATTTGTATTTATTTGTTTGCTTGAAGATTTTCATTTTATTAGATTATTTTATAATTAATATTTTCTGGGTTTTTACAGTACTAAATGATGTACTTGAAACATGGAAAAAAACTCACGGCTAAATAGTAATAGAAATCAATTTAATACACGTCATTGATTTAACAAAGAAAAATTATAATAAAAAATTGGTAAAACAATCAAAATACTATAAATTTATTACACGTAATTGATTTAACAACAAATTTCATACCTTTCAATTTAGCTCACCTCTTGATCGTGCAAATTAGATAGAGGAAATGACGACAATAATGGATTGAAGAAGATGGGACAGGAGGTAAATCGCACCTTAATTTAATAGTTAGATTAGGCGGGTCTAGGCGAGTGGATGAACAAAATGGAAAAGAGGGACAATCCTTGAGAAAAGATAAAACTCGAGATGGAGAGGGGTTTATTGACGCGAGGGTGAGGTCTGGTGGCATATCGACGAGAAAGGAAAGAGAGACGTGATGTTTGCAATTTGGAGGAGAAGAAAGAGATGATGTGAAGAGTTGGTTCTGGAGCGTTTTTTTTCCAAAAGAACTCTAATTATAAATAATTAAGGATGGAGAGAAAACACTTTATTAGAAAATTGAAGGCTAGGAGAAAAGATGGAAGCCACACCGCATCACCATTAAAAACGAAGAAGAGTTATCGCTTCATTTTCTAACGTTTCTTATTTTCTTTAGAAACGCAAAGATAGTCATTTATTACGTGTCGAGAAAAATAAAAATCGAACGCGCCTTCTCTGAAACCATCGAACATATAACAAAGCAAAAGAACGGTAAAAACAACAGGGACGAAAGGTGCAGAAAAATTGCGATGCCAATTATCGTCCACCTGATGAAATGGGTCATATTATTTAAGAAGAAGACGCAACAACATATATTTCTACAGAGTTCAAATTTTAACAATCGAAAAAAAACCTGCAACACTAATAATCAACGAATGAAGAAAATGTTGCCGTGTCGGATTGAATTGAACAAAATAATTCCAGACTCCCACGCCTTTTTATTTATAAATAAATAAATACTGAATACTGATGCCCCATCGTTTGGTATTTATATGATGGTACGTCTGCTTGCTTAAATGCTTCAAATTTATTTCTGAACTAATTTACATTTTGGGGTGCAAAGTCCTTGATTAAGATAGTCATAGAAAGGTGTTTGATTGATGTTATCCACTTTACGACTTTTAATTACCTATCGCTATAGTTGAAGGAAAAAAGATTTTTTTATTTCACGTGGCCGTTCTTTCAACTTCAAGTCTTCAAGAATAACTTTTGTTCTTCATACTTATATTTTTGTTATCCTGACAAGTCATTGCTGACGTTTTCTCCTTATAACTAAAGTTCTTCCTAACGCCATCTTTACATAATTTTTAAATCATTGGTCATATATTGTCATCATTTACATATATACGAACGAACAAATCTGGTCTGGCAAAAGAAATACAATTTTTCTGTTGGAAAATTAAGTTCTCATTGACAGCACATAATGTAAGATTAATTGTTTTTTTAAGGTTAGTTGGCAAGAAGATTTATTGTTATATTAAGTTATATATTTCTATCACATATATTATAAATACTAATGTCCTGATAAATTACTATTTACTAATAAATACGATTATAATATTATCTATTGAAAAGCTTTTGTAATTGTCCTAATTATATTTGAAATTGCAATTCATTTTTAATTCGGGTGATTTAGGTTTATGCCAATGTAAATGATAGAAATTAGAGATATGTCATCACAAAATAACAAATTATTTTTTTTGCCATCACTAAATAGAAAAATTGAATTTATTTCATCGGTCAATTAATTTGAGAATTTTGTCCTTTTAATTATGCCACTATAAAATAATCAAATTAGAAATATGCCACTTTACAATAATAAAATTATAAAAATATACCTTCTGATAATAAAATAACTGATTTTACGCCAGCGACAAAAAAAAATCAAGTTTAAAAATTTAAAATTTAGAATTTTTTTTAATTTAAAAATTCAAAATTTTTAATTTGAAACTTTAAAAATTTTGAAATTTCAATTTTAATTTTGATAAAATATTTCATATCAATAAATTTAATTAGAGTGACAAAAGATAATGATATAAAACTAATTTTAACTATTTCATTGTGGCATAACAATTTAAAATTAACATATCTCTAATTATCAAATTTCATGATAGCATGTATCTAATTATATTTGTAGATGTTACTTTAAACCGCATTGAAGTATGGATTTTCATGGTACCTGATCACCATATCCAATCTGAACATGGCTGAATTTAAATAATCAGAAGTTCAGAACAGATAAAAGAGATGATGCGATTTTTGCTGAACGAGCACACGAGTAGACCTGTCAATTTCGTAGCGTTTCAAACGTTTTTGTTCAGTTTCGTCCAAACGGAATGTTAAATATAAGAGAAAATCTGTTTCGTTTCTGAAAGCGAAACAGAAACGGAACTAAAATTTATAAATGTTGCTGAAACGGAACACGGAAATGGACTCGAATCAATAGAAAATGAAGGACGAAACTTTAAACGGAATAAAAATCTGTTTTATTTGACGAAACAAAACGAAAACAAAATAGTAATTTCGTTCTGTTACCAAAACAGAACCGAAACGAAAAAAGCTATTTCCTCTTTCGTGTTCTACGTTTGACAGTTCTACACACGAGCTTTAAACTTATTGACCATGCTTAGACCTGGGCAACGTGGATAACGAAAACGGAATGGGGTGTTCCGTATTCCGTTCCGTTTCAATAAACGATATGTATCGGCTGATTCGTATTCGTTCCGTTGGACGGAACGTAGCGAAACGGTATAATTTATACTGTATTTCACATAAATGAATCACGAATTGCATTTCGTTTTCTTTTCCGTTTGCGAAACGAAATAAAATTTCGTTCCATTATACGTTTCATATGGACGGAACGGAACGGTTTCGCATATTCACTATATACCGCGTCCACCCCTAACCATGCTTGAAATATTAAACTTCGCGGTCATTATTTGGCTGTCCCCTCAAAAAAGAAGTCGCCTTCTTGCCAACCTTTGGAAGATTCTTTAAGCCGATGTTACGATGTAGGAAGAGTATATCACTTCGTCTTGGGCACGTGGCATTTCTCAAAGGGAGGTTAGAATTTTAGAAGGACAAATCCACGACGGCTCTTTTCTTGCCTTCCTCCCAAAACTCTCTCTCTACAATACGACAATTTCGTTGTACCATTTTAGATGAATAAACCGTTTATGTTGAAATTAGGTGGAATTGTTTTTTTTTAAAACAAGAAATTATATTAATACGAATTATTTCAGTTTAGTATGACCATCTAATTATTTCAATACTAATTATTGGACCAAATCGTTCTTGTAAATAGCTAGCTTAACGATTTAATAACATATATTATCTTTTGTGGATATTTATAGAATTTTCTGCACAAAATATGTTTTTAATATATCTTTTAGAATTTATTCTTTGAGGAAAATAATTTTGAATTTAATTTATTAGTATAAAATGCAACAGATAAATAATAGCTATTACAATAATATGTAAGTGTTTTCTAGGATTTTAATGCGAAAATAATTAGGATCCAGAATTACCTCCAGCTATTGTTTGTTTTTTACTGTTGTAGATGAGTTACTTCACCAGAGAGAGAACTTCTAGTCGTCAAGCACTCCATGGCCACCAGCAGGAATGATAGCACTACTAGTCCGATCGGCCTCCCTACAGCGATGACTTGTTTCTGGGATGTCGGACTAGACCACGTCTCCCTCAAATCTATATCTTCCTCTCTGTTTTGGTTAAAAGGGCCAGAAATCACTCAGGAGGTGTTGTGGGTTGATAGAATCCAAAAGACGTTGAGATCACATATTCTGTTCAGGTGCAGTCTCCGTCTTGGCGACCCGCCAGAATGCTGGCGGCCCCCACCAAGAACCCTGGCGGACCCCGCCAGGATCCTAACGACCCACCAAAAAAAAATCGAGACTGACTGCCTGAACTTACATAATATACATACTTTCATATATTTTTATATCATTTCACAGTAATTGATGTTTTATTGTATAAGATAAGATAGGGGGCCGTTTGGATCAAGTGAGAATTTGGGAAATTTTCTATTCCTGGATATAAATTTATTACAAACAATCCAAATTCTTTACAAAATTATATACTTTCCAATACTTTATACGTAAGATTAGAAAATTTCTCCTATTCCTAAGCGATCCAAACGGCCCCATATAAACGTTGAGTCCTTTACATTCTACAATGATGGAATTTCCACTAATTGCTGAATTGCAATTCCAACCAAAGAAACAGCAAAAGAACTCAAAATTATATACCTCTTCATGTCACTTTAAACACCAAAACCCCCATTTGTTTTCCATCTCCTCTAACCAAAAGAAAAACACAGTGATGGAGGTATCACAACCACAGAACCACCAACTACCGCTAAACGAGAACGACTCTCAAGACATGGTTATATTTGAAGTCCTTCAGGAGGCCTCAGCCACGTCGACTAGCTCAAGCATCGCGCTACCGTCTTCTCAAATAACACAAGGTGTACTACAAGTGTCGCCCGTGATAAAGAAGAGGCAGCACTATAGGGGAGTGAGACGCCGGCCTTGGGGGAAGTACGCTGCAGAGATTCGTGACTCGACACGGCAAGGTGCGAGGCTATGGCTAGGAACTTTTGATGCTGCTGAGGAGGCAGCAGTTGCGTATGATAAGGCGGCTTTTCGCATGCGTGGTGCCAAGGCACGCTTGAATTTCCCGCCGGGCCTAGCAGCCGATGGGAACGAGTATTTAGAGAGGTTAAGGGAGGGTTGTGCTCTGGGACCGGAAACAAAAACTGGTACAAAAAGGTAGTGAAAATTGGATACATCAAAAGGAAAATTTGTGTGTTGTGCATATATACTGATATACATTAGAGGAGTTGAAGAATTTTAAAGAACTGGTAGTTCTAAAGTGGATTGATAGCGGTTTTGATGGATCTATTTTTGGTAGCTAGGCTTTATGGATGTTGGGTACTTGGGTGTTATGAGATTAGATGATTGAGGTCATATATTCTTCTAATTGGCATTGAAGCATGTAACAGTTAGGAAATACGTACGGATTAGATTTATTTTATGCGATTGTAATTTATAAAACACTTTTTCAGTGGAATTTAATTAATCATAGAAGATCAAACGGCCAACCCTTGTGAAATTAGTACATCTTTTTGTGAAAATCATCGATTGCCTGGTTTCACATTTTTGGTTTGTTCCAATAACATTTTTGAATTAAAACCAAATAATTCTAGAAATGTATTTATTCGGTCCAAACTGTCTGTGTTAATCAAGCGTTTAAAAGATTATTTACAACAAAAACATTATATAAGCACGTCGACATTGCAATTTGCACATATATCTGTTTGCGCGCGCCAAATTCATTTGGGCTAAAAAGTATAAGCGTTTTCCATCCCTCAATTACAGGGATAGAGTCATAGAGATCCTTTTATCCATTATAAGGACTGCTGTGGCACTTTTAAACAAGTATTTAACATTCATGCCATCGAGATACCAGTATTTACAATTATTTTGTAGGTGGAATTTAGATGACCTCACTCTTATCGATTGATCATGCACTTAATTTATAAAATTTTAATATCGATCGTTTGATACTTTTGAATTTTGAAAGCTTGTTAAATTTATATCATTGTTAAATTCAAATAAATTGATGAAGAAATTAACTTACATAAAATTGTTAAATTTCTTACTCATTGGGCTAAAATAATTTAATTTAAATTTAATGTTATATTTCGAAAGAAAAATATTTTTACACGATCATAAAAAATTCAATCTAATTTAACAAAATACCTCAAAACTCCTCCAATATAGGATCCAGGTATTCCGACCATTCCAAGCCCAAATATCCTCTTTTAAAATTGGGCTCTACATTGGGTCATTGACTTGAAAATTGTACCAAACAATTTAAAAATAATATTAAATTAATATTAATATATTAAAATAATATCAATATAATAATATGTTTTAAATAGTATCACAAGATCGGAATCTGGGATTCCGACCGCAATTACGGAATTTCGGATTCCTATCTTAGCTAAGATCGGAATCCCCGATTTCGATCTTACCTTTAAATATTAAAAATAATATTTAATTTATTTATTTAATTAAATATAAATTTAATTAATTTATTTAATTTATTTAATTAAATATAAATTCAATTAATTTATTGAATTAATTATAAATTTAATTAATTTATTGAATTAAATATAAATTTAATTAATTTATTTAATTAAAAATAAATTTAATTAATTTATTTAATACATATAAAATCATTTTGTCGCTATTACAATTTAGTTCGAGGCAAATTAGAGACGCATTTGAATCATCTGTCAACTTTCGAGTCATTGTGAGAGGAATAAAGGACGTGCATGCCTATGGAGGACATCAAAACTTCATGAAATAAAAGATATTTGGGTAAGGACATGAGAAAAAGTGAGACAAAAAGAAATAAATAATGATAAACGAGTGGGTTGAACTATACACGAGTTTACTAGTACAAAATCCGTAATCCAACCCAAAGTAACGGGTTTGTCAAAATTAGAACCCGTACCCAACCCAACATCATGCTAACCCGGTAAAAAACGGTTCGGATCGGGTGGGTTGAACGGATTCACGATTTTTTTGTACACCCCTACATGCGTGAGAAGGACCGAAGACTTCACGCATGAAAAATGCAGTAAAGAGAGATGTCGGTATTTCCTTACCGGGCTTGAAATCTCTATTAGAGAAAGAATACCCGAATGTGGTGCCCACTTATAACAAGATTTGACATGGGCGAGAGAGAGAGCAATCGAACATCTTTTCGGATCGTGGGAATATTCGTACAACAAACTCCCGAGTCTTTTATTGGCTATACAGATGACGACACCCGAGATGCAGATCAAATGGTTGTTTAAAAATTTATAATTTTAATGTAAATTAATTAAAAATTTATAACTTAATTATTCATTTTTTAATTAAATAAAATAATTATTTATATTTAATTAAATAAATAAATTAAATATTAGAAATAATATTTAAATGAGTAGTTAGCTAAGATCGGAATCCAGGATTCCGTAATTGCGGTCGGAATCCCAGATTCCGATCTTGCGATACTATTTAAAAAAATATTATTATATTGATATTATTTTTAATATATTATATTAATTTAATACTATTTTTAATTTTTTCGGAAAATTGTAACTCTAAAACCCTCTTAATTATATTTCCTAAAATCGAGCCGAGTAAACCACTAATGTCGACCTCTGGTCTACTCCTCTCCTCTCTCGCTCCCTTTTGCTTCCTCTTCTCCTTCGCCACTGTTCTCTTTCTCGCCTCTGCTCTCCGTGGCGTCGCACCACGAGGTATCATTCTACTACAACACTGTTACTAATTTATCTCGAAGCTTAACCCCTTTTCTCTTGATAATTTGTTTCAGATGAGAAATACTACTTTGATGGGGCAGTTATTAGATGCAGGGACGGATCTGGATCGTTCTCCAGGGATCGCTTGAATGATGGATTTTGTGACTGCGGTGATGGCACTGATGAACCTGGTTTACCTCTTTTTCTGTGTTATCAGTTTTCTTTTTGTTGTTATATTATAATGTGTGATGCTAATTAGCATGTTAATTGTTATTTATTTATCTTTTTTCCCCCTTACAATTGGGAATCTTTGGTCCTAAACCACTTGTTCAAAACCAAATAGCATCTGTATATATTTTGAGAACCTGTTTAGGCTGCATATTTGATATTAAATGTTCTCAGCTAAATATAGCTTTTCTAAATAAGTAGGCTGTGAATTAACCAAATGGTTCAGCATGGCTAGCCTTCTCAGGGAAAGTATGATGATGTTATTATTGACCTTTTTCCCCTAGATGCAGTAACTTATTCCCCCCCTAACTGAAACAAGCATTGTGAATCACTTGTTAAGTTATTAAAATAAAAATGTTAGGTCAGTTTAGTCTTTTTTTGCCCCATTTGGACTAACAACTGATATATGCCAGCCAGTTGAACACTATTCTCAAGCTGAATAAGTCTCTTATTCATGTCTAAAACCTTCCAATTTATAAAAAAGATTAACAGAATACAATGTACTAGGTCTTGCATGAGCACCAAAACCAAATCTAACTGTTTTTAAGCACTGGTATTGTTAAACAATAATAATTTCTTTCATAACAAGTGGCTTACTCTTATTATTATTTTATATTGAGTTTCAGGAACCTCTGCATGTCCTGAAGGCAAATTTTACTGTCGGAATAACGGGGACTCACCTCGCTTCTTGTTTTCATCTTTTGTGAATGACCGCATTTGTGGTATATTTCTAATTTATGAAATATCTTTTTAGGTTGCAAATAGACATTTAAATGGAATTGTTGTCCTCCCCGTATTGATGTAAGGTGCTTATTTGATAAAAGTATATAGAACCAAATCGATAGCTTTTTCTCAAATTAAACCGGTCAGTTTATGATAGTCTTCTTTAGTTCAAATTTTATCTGAAAATGTGCTGATATATAAAGTCAGATTCTGTTTTTGTGAGGTACGTGAAGATATTTTTCGTGTTCTTGTTTAGTTTTAAAATAATTTATATGGAAGCATGTATCTCGAAATTGAATCATGTGAAGAAGTCCAATTATGCAAAACAAAAACAAAGGACAGACTACAACAAAAACAGCATAGATATATATGATGCTAGAAGAGGATGAAGTTGAGTTTTGGTGTCCTCTGGTATCATGCATTGTATGCCTTAAAGTTGTCATACAGTGTTAGCAATGCAATTGTGCTCTCGAAGTAAAATCTAAGATAAAATAAATGATTTTATTTTCTGACTAGAATGTCATGTAAACAGATTGTTGTGATGGAAGTGACGAGTATGAGAGTGGCATCACTTGCCCAAACACATGCATGAAAGATATTATTGCAGAGGATAGGAAAAATGATCATGGTTTGAAAGGAGCAGACTTAGATAAGAGTGGTGCACTACAAAATAAAGACATTCTTGATATGGAGGATTTATTCCATAAATTAACCGGCAATCTCTGAATCTCTGATATCCTACATGCATGCATGTCTTCTGATTCAAGCTATATGTATTTTTATTTTCTCTAGGTTTAAGGATAGTTGCTGTTTTGGAGCTGGTTATTGTTGTGTCTGTTATGGCCTTCTGCCTATGTTATAGACGGACAAGAACTAGAAGAAGACGTTTTACCTTGAAATATTAGAAATCCGTAAATATTTGTATACTAGGTTTTCAGTTTATCTTAGTACATTCTATTGAGCTGCAATGTTGCTCATCAGAATTGATTCATCTGGCGGATGTATGCCATTGGTCTATTGGTGTATAGATATACCTAATGAGGGCAGTATAACTGTTTAAATTTGTTCATATGTTGTAGTTTTGTTTGCATTGGGTATGAGTGCTTTTAATAGAGGGTTCTTGTGCCCTTTGTCTAAATCTATTCTATGTGCTTATTACTAAGCCATTTGTATTTTGAACATTCTGTGGTTTCATCAAATAGAAGTAGATTCTTCAAGCACCCAAAGAAATTTGTGTTCTATAGCTAAAATGATACTACTTTCTTTCTCTTTTATTTAATTTTTAAGCCTAGGTTACCAGTGCAAACATGCTTATTCTGACTTAAAACAATTCACTTGGTCTATCCCTAGAGGCTAGAGCTAAATTCAATGCATTCCCAGTTAATTTTTCGTCAATGGGCTTAACATAACATTTAGCCTTAGGAATCGTAAGCAAAGTTCGGTGATAACAATAAATAATGAAATACAATTACTATAAGAAAAACAAAATGGTACTACATGATAATCGACCACTGGCTATAATAAAAACAATGTATGAGTCGTACTCACAATCTTCAATTCTCTTTGTACCATTGCATCGCCCAATCGAGGTAACTTATTCCATCAAAATGGACCCCAAAAGAGAACCACCTCTTGGTCTAGTAGCAAAAAGCAATGTATCTTAACTCCTTGAGTGAAAGGTTGCAGGTTCGAAATCTGGCTGGGGGGTCTTTCATAAATATTTAATTTAAAAATAAGTTGGGTGGCTTAGACCTCCAATTTAACTTCAAAAAAAAAACCCCCAAAATAAAAAGAAAATAATGGAAAAGACGTTCAAAGCAATTAATTAATCAACACACTTATTTCCTTGCTTTGCCTTTGAAATATACATTAAATTCTTGATTGGAAATAAGTAAATCTGAATAATTCAAATTACCGAATAAAAATTATCTTATACCACTGCTCTGTTAATTTTCCAAGAGCCGTAACTAAAGAATTTTAGAAGCCATTTGAAGTGAGGGTGGATGGGGGAAAAAAGGGAATATTTGTTCCTTCTTTAAAAAAAAAAAAAAAGAGGACTCTACTTGGGTCATATTACACTACTACAGTTCACCCCACCCGTTAAATTAAACCCTGCACCCTTATTGCCACAGGGAATCAAACAGTTTTCTTCGACCCTGGACCGAGCGAACGGAGCTGATCGTCACAGAGACACCGTCACACCTCACACGAGTCGCACCGCCATTCCTTCCGAAGAAAACAAAATCACATAATACTTTATACTTCTTCAAAAACACGAAACAATCAACAAAACAATACAAAACCACCTCATCTTCTCTTATCTTCTCTAAGAAGAAACCAAAGAGAAGTCAAAATCTAGATCCGCTATGAGCGAAGAGGAAGCGAAGAGCAGAGGCGTGATGGGGTCTGATTCGCAACACCAATCGCAGTACCCACCCCAGCCACAGTATGGCACCTTCGACGGAGGCGCGCCGGGCTACCCACAGCCGGTGATGGGATTCCCTCAGCCGGCGCCGCCGCCTGGCGTGGCAGCTTCTCTGCCTTATCGTACTCCGTACACCTCCGTGCCTACTTATTACCCTTATAGCTACCAAGGTGTTGCAGGTATTGTCTTAATTTTTGTTGGCTGGGATTAGATTAAGTTGTTTTGTTGTTGGGTTTGTCAATTTGATCTGGACTGAGTATGAATTAATGTTGATTAGGGATCAATTTGGTATGTATGTAGATATTTTGGTTGATGGTACATTTGACCTGATCAACATATACCTCGACTTTGGTTATGTTTAGTTGCAATTGAGGCCAAATCGGACAATACAGGTGTCGTGTTGATTGAAAAGTTGAAGAAACTGACTCAATTGAGGTTGATTATGGAGCTTTATATTAATTGTGGGACTTGTATCAGTACTAGTATGATAATTACTGGGAATTTTTAAGTTTACCAGTACCAGTCAAAATGGTGGTCCTGGAACAATTGTATTGTTTCTTACCTTCTTCTGCAAAATTCACTTAGTCTTTATAGATCGTTAAAGTTGTTTTAAATAAATTTCTATTTTCTTTTTTTTTTCCCCAAGGTTATGGTACTATTGCTGAAGGCCAACCTGTAAGACGTGGCCGTCTGCCTTGTTGTGGCATTGGGATAGGGTGGTGCTTGTAAGATCAATTTCTTAACCTTATTTGTCCTAAATTATAAAGAACTCTTTGTTGATTTATTTTGTTCAAGGAAAATCTGATGTTGATTGAGAATTTTTTTAAAATGAAGGTTCATATTAGGCTTCTTTTTTGCTGCTATTCCTTGGTATGTTGGTGCACTTATCCTGCTTTGTTCAAGAGTCGACTATCGAGAAAAGCCGGGACTCATTGTTTGTACTATCGCGGTAAGTAAACCTAATGATTTATCTACTATTACAGTAGGTAAGGATCCTTTGTCTATGCCAACAAAAAGATAAAAATATGAGAACCTTTTTTTTTGTTAGAAATTGTGGATAGTTGAATGTGACAAGCACTGCTTACCCTTAAATAACACTCAAATGTACTGCATCCGCATGCCAGCCTTTACATTTCTGTAGAAATCAAGAATTTTTCCCAGCATGTTAGGGTATGCTCGATTTCAATATCCTTGTTGAAGTTAATGAGACATTATGAACATAATGTTGATTAGCAGTGCATATATTCTGTGTATTCCTAGAATAACTTATGTTTTCATGTGATTTTGGTGCCATTCATTATGGGCAAAGTCAATGCTTTTGATCTACCTAGCCGAGCATGACAACCAGCATGCAGAATATCTTATTATCATCTCTTGTCATATCTTACATATATTGCTATACTGTTTTATTTGATAAAAGGGACTATACTTAGTTGAAACTTGTAAGTAACATATGGGTCTTGGGTTGCATGACAAAGGTTCTTTGCTGATGCACAACTAATATGTAATGTTATTGGCAGGCAATTCTTGCAGCGATTGCTGTCTTGTTTGGTGTAACTAAAGGGGCTGATGTATGGTGAATGCCAACAGATTTCAGTTTAATATGAAAACAGGCTTCTTATTTTCATCGATGTAAATATGCTGTTTGATTGCTGGTAACCAACTGGGATCCTGTGTGGTTTAACAAGCATAGTCAGCTGAAAGTTGTTTTCAATTCTTTTTTCTTTCTTAATTATATCCTGATAGACTTTGTTGCCTGTGGTTTTACTGAAAAAGCATTTACACTGCATGCATGATTTCTTCATGATTACCCATTTTTATTTTGTTAGTGAATCTCTCTCGAAGTTTCTTTTAGCTGTTTGGAACTTGCAAGTCAGAAATACTGATTTATTTTTTTGACAGCAGAAATACTGATTTAGTTTCTGTACTCCGAACAAATGCGGAGTCTAATTGTAGATCGTTGGTCGTTGACTTGGGTCACCGAAAGGTTGTTCCAAACAGAAAAATGAATAAATTAGTCTTAATGTGGTTATGCATCAGCGAATTCAAAAGGTTTAGGACCAGCATCAGAAGGTTTTAAATTACAAAAAATGAATAAATTAAACAACACTTTTGACTTCGAAGGTTCTGTAGGAGAATGGAAAGAAGAATAAAATGTCAGAAGAAATTTCCGAATTTTAATTTGGCATAAATACATTCAAATTCACAATCCACTCAGTTTAAATGCACTTTTCCGCCCTTTAATCTCCATTGCAAATTCACAATCCACTCAGTTTGATTTAATTTAATGTGGCTGCTGTTAGTCTGTTAGCTATTAAAGCCGCGGAAGGAATACATGAATACCTGTTTGTCAACTTATTTGAGAGAGATCCACTGGAGCCAGAAAATTTTTCTAAAGCTACCGGTTGACTGAAAACAGATGATATCATTGTATCATTGTCGATTAAGAATTAAGAAATTTTTTTATCAATAGTACCTATGCAAAATTAAATTTGAAAGAACGAAGAGAATTACATTGAGTGCCAAATAACTCTGTAGATTCGCATCTAACAAAAAAAAGCAAGGAGTTTGCAATATTTTACACAGAAATAACGCCAGCCATAGTTCTAGATAAATTTGGCATAAATGAAACTTAGCTTTAAATGTGATATAGGTTTTTATTTTTTAAATCTTTTAATTGACTATAGTGGATTTCTTTAATGAAATACATTAGATTTTCTGAAAGGAAAGATATAAAGAGTCCATTCCAGTATAAATCGATTTATTTTGGTAATATTGCTAACAGACGCTGGCATGTTCAGTTCAAATTAATTCGTTCTCATATTTATGAGTTAATATTCTTTTAATATCAGCCTTCGAATTTATAAGAATTACATACAATATTATCTTTATTTTTAAAATAATAGTGAATTTATGCTTAAAAATTTAATACTTACATTATTCAAACACACACACTTAATAATCAACTAAAAAAATATAAAAATCTGAGTGCATATAACGAGAACTCTCAATATATACTAAACTATATTTTTTAAACTTATGCATTTAAATTTCAGATATAATTTAACAATTATTTTAAAATTATATGGTTTCATTATTATTACAAAATTGGGGATCGAATTAGAAAAAAAACAATTCTCTACCTAACACTTGAAACCTTGAACTACCTTCCCCATGCACCTAACCCAGCTACTCAGTACTCATACCTCCTTTTTAAACCTTCCTCAGGGGAGATTTGGCTACTTCACTGGTCCTTTAATACCAACTTCAATTTTGAGTTGATCTTTCATAACAATGGCGCAACAACCATTGAATCAGGAAGAGGTATTCGCCAATCCCCTCTCCCTTCCTCTCTCTCTCTCGTCTCTCTCTCTCTCTCTCTCTTTTTGCGAGTAATCTCCGAGATTAATTTTTCTCTCTATATTACGCACTCGTACTTCACAAACCTGGCTTTGAATCTTTGTCTCCAACAAAAAAAGAAAAAGAAAAGAGACAGGTAGTGCCTAACAAAACTGGATTAGGCTGCGTTGACTCTACTGAGCTTAATTTAACTCTTCTTTTTAATTTCATAGAAAACACAGATGGTTCCCTATTGAGTTCCCTAGTGCTGCTCAGTCTTGCGATTAGCTTCTAATTTGACTAATTGTGTGTATTTGTAGGTAGTACTAGGTGAAGAAATTGGCAATGTCAGGTTGATTACCTTGAACAAGCCTCATCAATTGAATGTCATCTCTTCTGAAGTGGTACTATTTATGAGTCTTAATTTTCTGGGCAGAGAAGCATTATTTTGGTTAAATCAAGTAAAAATTTATAAATTATACACATAAGTTTTTTTTTTTCTCCTTATATGTCAGGTTGCTCTTTTGGCTAAATATCTAGAGAAATGGGAGAAAGATGATGCTGCTAAATTAGTCATCTTCAAGGTACACATTATTTTGTGTTCTTTTGTAATATACAATTAAAAGTTTTTCAAATAAAATTATTTGATAACAAGTAATGATAATTTAAAGGGAAATGGTCGGGCTTTTTCTGCTGGTGGCGACCTGAAAATGTTTTATGAGCACAGATCAGGTAACAACATATATTCTTTCATTATCACTTAAATTCAGTTCGCCATATATGTCTGTATCTGCTTTATCTAAAATGGGGAGATGAGATCACAGCTCTGATGATAATACAAAGTTTTATATTTTCATTTTTGGTGGGGGGAGGGGGACCGAGTGGGGGTGGGTTGAAATGGGTCTGGTCCATTGCTTTGTATTTTTAACAGAAAAAGCATGAAAAGTAGGGCATAAATAAAATTAAACTGAACTCCTACCATATATCGGCTTGTGATACTGTATTGCTGAAAATGATCATATTTCCCTTATTCTTTTCGTAGATGATACTTGTCTTGAAGTTGTTTATAGAATGTACTGGCTATGCAATCATATCCACACATATAAGAAAACAACGGTATGTAAATTATATTAATTAACTTGTCTTCATTAAATTATTGCCAATTCTCTTGTAGCTGTCAACCAGGTTCTTTAACCCAATTTCATGCACAGGTGCCTAGCATTTCTGGTATGCTAAGTTAGTGGTTCCCTCAATTGTTTCTTTCCCCCTTTTTATTTTATCCTGTCTATATTGTTTATAGATATATCATACCTCCAATACTTCACTCACCGTAATAGAAGTTCAATTCAAAATTACATAGATGTGCTATTGTTGGACAAATTATTGTCTACACACCACCAACCCAGTTTCCTATTTTCCATACCCATTGTAAACATTAGCTTTTATATTTTTACTGTTTGAATTATGGTGCAGGTTGCTCTTGTTCATGGAATTGTGATGGGTGGAGGAGGGGCGCTGGTTGTTCCGTCCAACTTTTCTGTGGTCACTGAAAATGCTGTATGTTTCTTCACAAAACAATACTATTTAAGTGAGCCAATTTTCAAATATATATTTCTAGGTTAGCTCTACTTCAGTTGCAAGTCTATTGACCAAAAAATAGTTTTCAACCACGGCCACATATTTTTCATTATTATAAATTGCTCCAAGTAATTTTTATTATTGAGGTACCTGCAAGTAACACCTGACTGTTAGGTTGTCACAGCAGAAATACTGTGTTCCATTAAATCTTGACAATTTCACCCCTGATTTAATGAGTGCTTTTCCTTAGCAACCTTAATTGAGCAATGTAAACCCATTCAATGTTTGAAGCTTAAATAATAACTCTGAGAGCAGCTCAATTTAAATCAATGCAAAATGGTTGAGATTCAATCAATCTTACCTCTGTTAACCAAGAATGTTGGGGACCCATAAAGGAAAAAGTCCCAAAAGGATTTAGGGGAAAAAATTTCTGGCTGCATTCAGCAATGGATCAAATGGTTTATTTTCTGGTTTGAATGGAACACTCAATTCTTAGGTTATCATCATGCAAATATATATTTACGTACTCCAGCTATAATATTTCACTGCCAACCTGATGAGTCTTTCTTTTGCAATACCTGATAAACTACATAAAGCAAAGCAGGTTTTGATGTCGGGTTTCAGGCTTGAATAAATTAAATATTTAATAGTTTGAAATAAGTTCAATTTTGTGGTTTGCTTCAAAAAGAACAAGGCCACAAAGAAGTAAACAGGCTAATATGGATAGTTCCATCCAGCAATACTTAAAATGGCAGGGATACAAAGCATAGGAATCTTCATACCTGGACCAGCTGGTCGTGTACTTATGATCGTGGATGGATTATGCCTTACTTTGGGATGAAATATGAATTTCTTGGATTCTGCAAAGCAAAAGAAATTGATACTTTTAGGTTGTATTTTTGGCTAGCAAAGTAATTTTGGAATGTTACTGGGTTATGTAGGTTTTTGCAATGCCAGAAGTAGCTGTTGGACTCCATACTGATTGTAGTTTCTCGTATATTCTTCCTAGGCTTCCTGGATATCTAGGTTAGCATCTTATAAGCAAGATTTGTTTTACAAATAATTATTTCTTGAAATAAAATTGACAGTAAAATCACAGTAGCAGTGATTTGGTATAAGCTGATATCAGATCTGCTGTATCTGATGAGGCAAAATAAAGATATAATTGAAGGGCTAATAGAAAACAAAAAAACAACAGGTTGGAACATTTTTATTGGAATGAAATAAACAAGAATAAAATGCTTTATCAAGTAGTGAACTACTTACCTCTTTGTCCATAATCTAACTGAATCAAGAGTACTAGCATTTTAATATTCACTTCATAACTTGCGAGTTAATACTAATCATAGCAATGCTTATCAACATATATAGCTTGGTGCTTGTAACAGGGGAATACCTGGGCTTAACTGGTGCAAGGCTTAAAGGAAAGGAAATAGTGGCCGCTGGTCTTGCAACTCATTTTGTGCCTTCTGATGTATGATTTCGGCACCTTTAGGGTTTCATTATAATAATGAGAAGTCAGAGCCTTTTATCCCAAACAAGTTGGGGGAGGCTAGAAATGACACCCCGACCCTGGTCATTTCTTGTATATATGGCTGAGTTTTTTACGCTGGCTCGCAAGCATAAGCATGCAGGCTTGAACCCTGGACCTCTTAGAAGTCAGCCCAGTGCTCTTACCACTTGAGCTACCAGACCACACGCTTCATTATAACAATGAATTTATGATTATTTTTGTTTTACAAATTCCATAGGAATTAAAATTATGAAGAAAATTAGGTTCATCCAATATTGAGAAAAATGGATTACTTATTGCAAAGTAAGTACATAGTGTGTGAGCTCTGATGAGGATTAGACAAATAAAAACATAAATTCAATTTCAGAAATTATCTGAACTAGAGAAAAGGCTACTGAGTTTAAGTTCTGGTGAGGATTCAACTGTACGAGCTACAATTGAGGAGTTCTCTTTGGATGCTAAGCCAGATGAACAAAGCATCTTAAACAAGTAAGCATTGTTCTAATTCATGTCCATTTTAGTACCATTATAAAAAGTGTGGAAGTCCTTTATTTGAGCCTTCACTTCTGAGAGGGTATTGGTTCAGTACCTGAATTGTACAGCTTCTGGCTGATCTTTGTTATTTTAAGCTTGAAAAGAACACAAACTTCTAAGTACTACTGGCATTTTACTTTTCTTTCCTGTTATAGGCTTTCAGCAATCGATAGATGCTTCTGTGGGGAGTCAGTAGAGGACATTATCAAGTTACTGGTGGGTCCTCTTTCTAAAATTATAAGTTGTATTATTATGTTAAGAGTTTCTTGTTCTTGCAATTACTATGTGTTGTATGACCTAATTTTGGTCAAAATGCAATGCAGATCCTTCTGCAACAGAACATTGCTTAAACACTTTGCTAGTGTGAATTTATTTTTTGATTTATAGTCACATTTTATGGTTGGCAACCTCAACTATATAAAAGTAATCGTAAAGATGCACTCTTTTGATTTTAGGAAGAAGAAACGGGCAGAGAAGGAAATGAATGGATAGCATCAACTATCAAAACTCTGAAGCGGTCATCTCCCACTTCACTCAAAATTACCTTGAGATCGGTAATTTATCTTGTTCTCCAGGAAATATATTCAGTTGAGAATTGAATTTATGTACTGATTTTCTTATCATTTAGATTCGTGAGGGCAGGAAGCAGAATCTTGCTGAATGTCTGAAGAAGGAATTTAGACTCACCATGAATATTCTAAGATCAGTTACTTCCGGTGACTGCTATGAGGTATGAACAAGAATATGACAGTGTTTGTTTTTTTCAATTAAACAACGGTTGTTTGTCTCACTAAGTCTCTACATCTGTTCTTTGAAAGGGTATGCGAGCTTACATTGAGAAAGACAACTCTCCGAAGGTAACCCTCCTGTTTAGGATTAAATTGTCCTAAAAAACTGTGCTTTGTGTCCTTGATTGTAGCTCTCTGTATTACAACTCACTATTGGTATGAATGAACAAATGTTTGTTTCTAATCATTTGGCATTATAACCTTTACATGAGTTATCACAAATCATTGGCTGTTTCTCTCCTTCTATATCTGAATATTTGTGACTCATGATGCAGTGGAATCCACCAAGTCTTGAAGAAGTGAGCAGTGAAATGATTGATCAAGTTCTTAAGCCATTTAGTACCGAGCTGGAACTTCAGGTCCCATCTGAGGAGGCCAGGTTTGATAAAATACTTTCCCAAAATCTTTCAAAAGATAATAATGCTGATGACGATCACAACAACGACTGAAACAAGTAATTTAAACAGTAAAAATCCTACTATATTCCTTAAAAAGGAGCATGAAGAATCTGTCTGGTCCTCTATCCTTAATTGTACTAAATATATGATATAATATTAATCTGTTTGTACTCATTTATGGGCTGAGAAATATTAATTGGACAATTTAAGAACCTCTGAAAACAAATGCACGAGGACATGAGAATGACTTCATTGCTAATCATCTACTGTGTGTTTATTCTATTTTATGTCTTTTATCCATCATCGCAGGTGGGACGGCAAGTATGAGGATACAGTGTACAACAAGCACTAATTTGGAAATTTACTTTTGTTTCCTTTAGAAGGGGCGAGTTCCTGTACTGCCTGTCATTTAAATCATGTATGCTCTAGTGTTATATTTAGGAATTCAAAAATCTATAAATAAAGCTTTGCCCGTTTGTGGCAGTTAGGCACTATATTTATGTGTTTTCCTTTTATGCCTACGAGTATAACAAGTGAAGGTGCTTTTCTTGAGACAAAAACATAATCCTGTAATCTGCAAGCAATAAGAGTCATCATATACATCAAATAATCCTTTTGCATTGTTGTATTTATCATAATTAAATGAGGAGACTCCAAATTTTAATTTCGGTCATTAATTGGTCACGACTCATTTAAAGCTCAAGTTAACAATCACTACAATTTTCTGAGCTAATATTACCTCATTTGGATGAGGGGTGTAATCTGAAACAAATGAATCACACAAAGGCTGTTATTATTACAAAACGAAGGAAAATGAAAGAATGGATACAATCTGAAACGAAATCAAGCTCCCAATCAAATGGGAAATTTAATGAAATTCTCCTAGTCTATTTGTTCAAACAACATACAATTTTTCATAATTTGAAACCTGCTATCAGGTAAGAAGAAACTTTGGACAACAAAAATGTCCGGAGTCCGGACGGTTAAATCCTTCTTCAAGTATAAGAGAGAATAAGAAACAAAAAAATAATAATAAAATAAAAGGAAAGACGGAAGAGTGGATAATCATGATCAAACATGAAATAAAGAAATAAGTCAATTTACTCATTCCTCCTTTCTCACAAATACATGATATAAGAAAACGGAATTATTTAAGATCATCCTCTTTTTTCAGTATCTTTCGCATCATCCCCACATATGTATCATTAAAAACGCGTTAATAACTGTCTAAACGCATTATCCCCATCTTTACCGTCATCCGCATCATCCCCATCTAGCGCTATTCCTTGCTATCTCTGGTCCCATCTTCCTTCCTCCTTCCTCCTTCGCAATGTTTTTTCCTTCCGTCACGTAACTTTTTTTTTCTTTTTAGTGAAAAGATTTTCCAGAACCTTTATATATATAAGTAGAACCTTCATACATATTAATTAGAACCTTTATATATATAAGTAGAACTTTTATAAATATTATTAGAATTGTTACTGTATTAAGTAGAATATTTATATATATTACTAGAACTTTTAAATATATACTAGAACTGTTAAATATATTAAGTAGAACTGTTACAATTGTATATCCCTTTCCTCCGTGTTCGCTCCCTCCCTCCCCTCTGTGAGACGCTCATCTCTCACCTATGTTTCGCTCATCCCGCCCTCCCTCATCCCCTCATCTAAAAAAAAAACGGGTTATCATTCCCTCATCCTCACCCTCTCTTTCCTTTTTCGAAATGAAATTAATTTAATTGCTGGAAAGATGATGGAGATGATAGGATTTGAGAATGATTCTTATCAGCCCCAATAAGAAATAATCCTCTCCTCTCTTCCTCTTTCCTTCTTCCTTATTTTTGGCGACAAAAACACCCGTATATCAAATGCTGTAGTGTATCGAGGAATGGGATCCTTTGAATGAAAATAGGAACACAAACATAATAATCAAATATGAGATGATAGCCCTCCATTAAATTTATTCGGTTCCATTTGATTGTCAGTCATGATAAAAGCTAAACCGAGAACGTAATTTTCTAATTATTCCTATTTTATGACGGGAGGCCATTTTAAGCAAGAGGATCCGTTAAGATAATGGCTACTCTGTTTGGATAGATAGGAATAAGGGATTATTCAGAAGTAAATAACTATTTCTGATTAAGGAACAATCCAAATAACTTAGATTAAGAATTTATTCTGATTAGGAGACGGATTAGCTTATCGGACAAAACGTTAGAATAAAAGGGTGTAATTAAAAATTGATAAGAAAAAAAGAACACAACTCATTATTTATTCCTTGCATCATCCAAACAAAAAACTTTAATCTGAAATTAAGCTTATTCTTAAGAATTTATGATTAAAAAATTTAATCCTGAATAACTAATGTTATCTTTAATCTCATATGATCCAAAAACGCTACCTATTGTAAAAAAAAAAAAGAAAAAAAAGATATAGACTATTAGAGCAAAACTTTACATTTTAAAAGTAGGAATATGGTTTGTAGGTATTAACAGAAAGTATAAGGTCATGTGAACAATCATCAATCAGCTAAAATTTACGTTTTTATTCCTTTTTTTTCATTTATTCAAGTCAGGACTCAGGAACTAATTGACAGTCCCATAAATGTCACTCTGACTAGAGAAACATATGTTAGAAAGCATCCAGTCTAAATGTCCCATTGATCAGCTTCCTATTCATGATCTCAACCAAACATTCAGATTTCCAAGTAGAGTGAATCTCAATTTGAAATATAATACTAGTTTATAGGAGTACTCAAAGAGATAATTGTTAATTAGAACACATAAGCATTATCTTTTATTTGGAGGTTGGTTCTCATTGTTACAAATAGATCTCAAATATTGCTTTGGAAACATTTGAACTACAGTCAGCAGTCACCCAAAATTCATAATTAACAACAAAAATCTGAAAGAAAATCAGAGTACATGAGTAAAATAATCGTCATACATGGATCAGACATTGAAATAGCAAAATAAAACAGTGCCATTTACATGTTACATATTTTCTCTCACACATTACAGACGGATCAAGAAACAAAACATTACTGACACAGAAATGTTCTGGATTACTAGATCTAACACCATGACACATTATACCTCGGAATGATAGGTTTGATGGTTATCCCAACATCTGAAGAGGCCATGTTCATAGTCAAAAGTTTGTTTATTTTCTTTGCTTCTTCTGATTCGTACTGCATATTCCTTAAAGTGTACAGTATGTTAATACTATTTAGATTTTTAGCATTTAGTAGAAGAAATTTAGGAAAGCGGAAACAATACTCTGACATATAATAGCTATCCAAATGAAATGTAGCTGTTGTCAAGTGATGTTTAACACATTCGGCAGGCAGTTGTTTGTCCCAGAAATCCAATTCTGGAGCATCAGGATAACAATTTTGTTCAACCTAAAATCAAAATGAAAAAAAAAACTAAAATTTATGCTAAAGATGGTAGTTTGTACAAAAATCAAGTGGACTATATAGTATAATAGACTAATAAAAAAGCAGTAGCTAGATAGTTTTTCATTAAAATTCTGCCCTTCTTTATTTCTAAGGTGGACTCAGTGCTTTGCTCAATCACGGATCAGGTTTCATTGCTTTGTCACTCAATAGTATTATAGTAGAATCAAGCCCTTTTCACTAAAAAAAGCAGTAGCTAGATAGTTTTTCATTAAATTTCTGCCCTTTTATTTCTTTATTTATTCATCTTTTGGTTTACATGATGATTGATGCCAATTATGCAAATTGACCTTTATTAAATGCACAATATCTCAGCTAATAAATTACTAGGACAAAAATAACTTTTGAAATTGTACGTACATGAATTATGATCTCCATCAAATGTGGGGAGATGTTGAGTAGATATGATATGATCTTATCGGAAGTATGGCAATTAGAGGGCCAACAGAGGCATAATTTCTTCAGCTCAACCAAATAAAATTCTGGAGATAATATTGTTGGTAAGACAATCCCTTCTTCTGCCAACGCCTAGTATGAGAACAAAAAAAGCATTATAGATGTTATATTAGCCTAGAGTCATAATACACCAAAAGCTCACTTATTGAACTAGCTAGTCAACATAGTCTTTTTTGGACAGAATCAGCAATGAAAAACTTGTATTTGAATTTACTTGTATGCAAGAGTTCCATAATCAAACTGATTAGTGTGGTTTATGTGGGGACCTATTTGGCAGGCTTTGTGTAGTGTTCAGTTTTGACTGCATGCATCTGATTTCTTGGCTGCAGCAATATGCCCTTACTAAGATATAACTTTTCAGTTTGAAGTAGTCCACTAAGAATAAATTAATTTGTAAATATAATTTGTTTATGCAGAGGTAAAATGAATTCTATGCTTTTCAGTTTGAAAGCAACATTAGTAATTCTTTCTCAAAAAATTGCTTAGTATAACAGGGTAAAATGCATTCTATGCTCTTTTTTTTTGGCTTTTTTTTTTTTTTTTGAGTCATGTCAAGTCCTGGACTGAGGAGGTCAGGTAAATTATCGATCAGCCAATCAATTGTGCTAGTAAAAATAATACGTATAAATTGACACAGATTTTAGTTAGAAAGATACCATGCAATACTCATTGGAAAAGTCCAAACGGAGATCTTTAACACCACAAAACTCATTTAGGAAAGAAACAAGGTTTGTAGTCTCATCGTTCCCCTCAGATACATCCTCAAACTGGCTTGGACTCGAATCTATTTGACCAGAAGTATTCATATGCTCTTTGGGCAAACCATATCTCTCCCAAAATTCACTGTTAAACCCAAAAGATACAGCCACAGAGGCCAACTGTGGCATTCTTCTAAATTTAAGTGATATGCCAACTAATGTATGTAGACTTATTACCAACTCCGACAAAAGTGGCGCACGTATAACGATGTTATGGAACTTGAAGCAATTGGTAAGAATAGCCAATTTCTCCAGTGCCTTGCACCCAGAAATCATCCTTCTGAGGTGACGATCAGTCAGTGTAACATTAGAGAGCACCAGTGATTTGAGCTTCTGAAGGCCGGTGAATTTTGACAGTAACACCACATGGCAATTGACGATCTCTAGCTTTACAATTGTATTGCAAGAAAAAACTTGAGAGGGAATTTGGTAAGGTTCGAAAAACTGACTCATTCGGAAAGTATGAAGAAAAATGCTACGGGGAAAATCACAGTTCTTGATCACCAGCTCCTCCACACCGTTGCCACAAAGCCAGTGAAAAACCTCATAAAAGTCGTCATTGAGTATCTCTACAGCTATTTCAAACTTCTTGACGGGGGTTTTGCGAGACTTGAGGACAGAGAAAAGTGCATTGATCCATTTAGTTTTGGCACATACGGGTTTGTAGGGGAACCGGTTGAAGTCGATCCATTCAATTTTGGGATAGAGGGGTTTGAAGGAGAAGGCGTCGATTTTGAGAGAGGGGAGCGTGGGAAATAATAGGGACCACCGCTTGGAGACGGCGGTGGTGACGGTGGCATCACGGAGGGATAGTTTGGAGATGATGATGTGAAGAATTTCCTCAGGGAGATGGCTTATCAAGTCTTCCCCTTCTTCTTCCTTTTGTTGTTTCTGTTTTTTTGGAATATAACTAAAGAAGCGTTTCATCACTTTTCTCATCATCGAGGGAAACAAAAGAAACAAAACAGGAAATGAAATCCATATCCAAGTCCAATAACTGCTTAGACCACTTTGTTGTTGTTTCTCCATCGATTTAGAAGAGCAGGGGTAAACAGGGGAGTCACACAAAATGAGGTTTCACTTGGACGATCACTTTCATTGAAAGATAAGTCAGGTTTGAATCTGTTGTTAGTTTTAGTTTTGGATTTAAGAAATTTGGTGGTCTTTGTGTAATAAGTGCAGGAGATTCTGGTACATAGGGATATTAGTCTAGGTCTGTTTGATATCTGTTTTTGAGGTCGGATGTAACGAACTTTGTTTCTCTTGTTCTAATAAAGTAGAAAAAAGTTCACTAATTTTTTTTCAAAAAAATATGTGGGTGATATTTTAATTTTAATTTTTTGACTGAAGCCTTAATTGGAATGTAGTTTCATTTTTATTTTTGACTGAAGACTTAGGTGGGTGGTATTTTATTTTACTTTTTTGACCGAAGACATTGGTGAGTGGTATACTGGTATTTGTTTATTATTTTTATTTTGTAACTAAAGACATAAGTGGGGTGGTTGGTAGTGATACTCCAGCAGTCCCGCGGAGCTAAAAGGCATATCGTTATTCTTATTTATTTTTTTATGACTGATGAAGACTCATGTGGCATGTGGGCGGTTCACACGCGGAGCTAAGAAGGCACACTGTCAGCACTTTTGCTGTTAGTGGTTGGCTGGTTGCCTACGAATTGTTCAAAACACTTCTAAAACTTAAAACATTTCTATTTTTGAGTTGAAAACACTAAAATACCCTTTTTATTTCAGAATTTTGATGTATAAGCAATTTAGGATATTTTAGTCTTTTTCACATAAAAAATATATGTATTTTGCAATCACGGACTGTCCGGAACTCCGGATTCTTGAGTCCTGAGGGAATAGAAACGCTCTTATTATTAAAATTTATACCACTGGATAGTGCCATTGTAACTTGTACGTCTTCATATGTAGCCAGAGTTTCAAAGTTCCTACCAATTAAGCAGGTTCAGCCTGATTAAGTGCATTAATCTTTCTCAGCATTCGATGATTCAAAGCCTACAAACCAAATAAGTTCCAATAGTATGCAAAAGGAAAACTAAAGGACGATCAATCACACGAAAGCAGGCACCTAATCATAACAAATGGGGAATTCAATAAAAGATATCCAGAATAGCAGTTTTGAATGAGAGGGCTTCTCACTTGTCGCAATTGCATTCACTACAGCTCCAATTTATTTATTTAAAATTGTACAACTATTTATATTTGAAATCTGTTATCTAGAAGAAAATTTGGGCAACAAAAAAAATCCGGTCAAATAAAAATCATTGCCATAACTAAAATCTTGCTTAACAGAACCTTTCTATTTAATATTGGTTCAGATGGGATGGCAGGTGGGGGTGCTTTGGACACGATAATTAACGCTGGGAGCAGCGTTATTTTTTTCAAATGACCAAATTACCCCTGTTAAATAAAGTAAGAAGCTCCGTATGTTTTGCCATTTATTCTCTACCATTATATCACAGAGATTTCCTTAATTGATTTATCTCCTAAACAATAGTACAATGAATTCTTAGGTTAATTTCAATGGCCGCCGTACTCATGTGAAATTCATAATCGACAGTATTCTTAAAAATTCACTTGGACTCTTCCACTTTTGTGGCACAAATTTAGTGGTCTTCTTTCTATCCTCCACTTGACTGGTAATTTCTCTTCTATTTTATTCATATATGTATTTTCTATTATTTTTGCTAAACCTAGTTGAGCAATGACTCCACCTTTTGTGGCACAAATTTGTTTACTGTAACCCACAATCAAATAAATAAACCATTGTCATTTAACTTGAAGCGATAGTTTCCAAACAAACCAAAAACAAAATGTATCAGTTACATAAATTTTTCACAACAAATAGAATGTCAAAAAAAAAAAAAAAACTAGTAGGCAGAGGGATCCGTTTGTTGATTTGCATCTTTATTGGTAGGCATCAAGACTACATAACTGCTCCAGTTGCAAAGTCAAAAGCCTCATTAGATTGTGATCTGCATCTTAGTTTGATCGAAAACAGAATTGTCCAATAATCAATAAAATTTAAAATAGACATTGAATTTATGATTTTGATTTTACCATCAGGTAAACATGAATTATTAATTTGGATTGTTCAAGGCTTGAAATTAGTGATGTTTACTATCATATGAATATTATTTTTTTTATTTTAATGTAGATGGATCCACAAAATGAAGACCAACTATTGTCTTTCAAATTCAAAACCCCTGATGGTTTGCTTGTTTGTGTTTGAAACTTTTACTCAAAAAGGGATATGCTTTACCTATCCTTCGTTCAAAACCAGAAAAATATGTGGTATTACAATGTGACAGAGGCGGTCATTATCGAAATACTCACAACCTTTCAGATGATCAAAGGAAAAAGAAACAGACGACCCGTTTAATGAATTGTCCATTTGAACTATACGGGAAAAGGCATGAGGACAGTACCTGGATGGTTGAAATAAAAGATGGTTCCCACAATCATGAGCCTTCGATTGATATTTCTGGCCATCCAATGTATCGTCGATTAAATGAGGATGAGAAGAAATATGTAAAGCATATGTCAAATGCTGGGATTCCACCGCGACAAATCCTCTCATCTATTCGTCAAAAAAATCCAAGCACACGAATTATTTCAAAAACAATCTATAATGAGAAGACAAAAATACAGAAGAATAATTTGGGATGTAGATCAATGATTGAAACATTGTTTGAAGAGTTAGGGCAAGGTGGGTTCAAGTTTAATTTTTTATGAGATGAAGTTGGTCATATAACCCAATTATTTTTTGCTGATCAGCGATCAGTCTTGCTCACCAAGAGTTTTTTCAATGTATTTGTGATGGATTGTACGTACAAAACAAACAAGTACAAAATGCCATTACTTGACATAATTGGTATAACAAGTTTTAATACATCTTTTTACTCTGCATTCGTTTTTATAAAGAGGGAGAAAACTAAAAATTATGTTTGGGCTTTAGAAATGTTCAAGGAGACACTTGGACATGAGAACCAGCCATTGGTTATAATCACAGATCGAGAGTTAGCTCTAATGAAGGCCATACGAATTGTTTTTCCATCAGCAACAAATATTCTCTGTGTTTGGCATGTCAATAATAACATATTGGCAAAGTGCAAACAATACTTTGCTACGAAAGAAGATTGGGAGGTGTACTACTCTGATTGGAAAACAATTGTATACTCATCAACCGAAGAAGAGTATAATTCCAATTGGCATGAGTTTGCATCAGCATACAAAGAGAAGAAAGATGCTCTAGTGTATATTAAAAAAACTTGGTTACCAATGAAAGAAAAATTTGTCAGCGCATGGACGGAGAGATATTTGCATCTCGGCAATCAAGCAACTTCAAGAGCAGAAGGAGCACACAGAAAACTTAAGAAATATCTACAAGTATCAACAGGTATCAAAACTTTAAGATTACAGATTATTACATATTTGTTCCTAACAAAATACTTATTGCAGATTGCTCATTTTTTTTCTAGTATTTATATGTTTACTTAAAAGTATGTATCTCTTTTTAAATTTTAATAGGTGGTCTCCTAGTTGTCAAGAAAAAAATAAGCCTTGCTATTGAGAATGAATTTAATGAGATTAAGGTACAACTTGCAAGGGAAAAGCTTCAAATACCTCATGAGTGCAACACTCCTTTTTTCAAAAACCTTATACACTGTATCTCTCTTTTTGCATTAAGAGAGTTACATAATCAATATGAGATGGCCAAAAAGGGTACCATGCATCCTAATTGTACTGGTCAATTCATGGCAACAATGGGTATGCCATGCGCTCATCAGATGGGAAATTGGAAAACTGGTTGGCTCTATCTAAACCAAATACACCCGCAGTGGCGGATCGACACAAGAGAGTTGGATGATTTAGACAGTAATTCAAGTGTTGTTCCTAGCGATAAGTGGAAAAATATGCTTGATAATTTGAATAAGGAATATCTCAAGTGGCCTCTTGACAAAAAAAATTTGCTGAAGAGAAAATTCAAGACATTCTCAACCAAAATGAAGTGCTTTTTGAACCAACAATTCCACCACCTGAGAACAAATTTCAAGTTGCCAAAAAAAGGAAAGCAAAAAGTTCTACCAGACGTGATCCACCACAATTTGAGATCGTTGAAGCAACATGGCAATGTAGTTCTTCAAATGGTGTTTCTCAACCTAGCCATGTTCACCACGATATGAACATAGCTACCACTGAATCTGAAATTCCTACAACAATATCAGATGATGGCGCATTTCATTGGATTGATTTAAATATTTAATTTTTAA
The DNA here is from genome assembly GCA_028095005.1 of Rhynchospora pubera. NCBI lineage: Eukaryota > Viridiplantae > Streptophyta > Magnoliopsida > Poales > Cyperaceae > Rhynchospora > Rhynchospora pubera. The sequence goes on from CM051461.1 coordinate 42,480,992, forward strand.
ATATGTTGTCTTAAAGATAATTTATTCAATAGCTACTTGATGTTTTCTTAACTATTGTTTAGACTTATTTAAATTTGGTTAGCAGTGAAAAATAATTCAGTCCAAAGTATTGAATGTCTAATCTTGATTTCTAAAAGTTATTATTGGATAGCTACTTAGCATGTGCTTTTTTGGTATTGAATACAAACTTTATGTTGATTCAATTTGAAACGCGTACAATCCATCTCTCAGTGTTATATCAAACTTCTGATAGCAAATTAAACAGTGATATAACATTGCTCATTCACTAATATATCCATCCCAACTTATCTAGTTCAAGTTTTAGAGAAAACATTTCACCGTACCTTGCAACTTCCATTCTTTATCTTTACTGATGTGCCTCAGCTCCCAATAGACTAAACAATCACAATTTGCTTGACCTGACAACATACAAAGGACTAAACAAAAAAAGTTGGAATTAATTTAAAGTATTTAGACGTGTTTGAGACATTGGACTTTAAAGTTTAAATCATAAATTAGTTGCATTAATGCTTAAATTCAAGCTGAAAGCCAAAACAATAAACTCAAAAGTGATTAATTCCAGTATTTATGTAAAATCAAAATCAAAATAGTCAGAAAATAATTGAACAAATGAATCATTGGCCTCGGATGCGAGAGATGTCACGAGCTGCCATTGGACTTGGACGGAGGTGGAAGGGGAAAGGAGGGGACGGCCAGTGTGAGGGAGTGGCAGCGGGAGAGAGGGTTGTCATCGAGTGAGTAAGGAGAGGGGTTTCTCTATTCCAGCCTCGCATGCGTCGCCTTCGATGTAGATGGGGAGATTGGGAGACGCAGTGGGAAAGAAAAAAAGATGGGGAATTCAGTTCAGGAAGGAGGTTTCCAAAATGAGATGGACAGCTTAGGGGTAATTTGGTCATTTGAAAAAAATAACGCTGCTCCCAGCGTTAATTATCGTGTCCAAAGCACCCCGCTATAAGGTGCATTGTCCGCGTAATTTTTGCTGCTAGCGATTGGCTGGTTGCCTACGGGCCTTTTAACACCGAAAAAAAAAAAATAAATAAAAAAAGAAGCATTCAGCACTGTCACTTTTCATGTGATCAACTGGCTTCTCTTTTTGTTTTTTCCGTTTCATTATTATTCTAAATGTAATTCTTTTATAATTGTGTTTTTTCAGGAGAAACTTTGTTTTTAGTAGAGTGGAATCTCTTAATCTTATCCATCAAATTAAGAGATTCCAACTAGAGTGCATCTTAATTAAAAATTCAAAACTAGTTCTTAAGAATACTTAGAAAGATGGTTGCGAATAATAACACAAAGGTATTTTTTGTGATGACATGTGTTTTCTTAGAAAGAGATCTGAAATATTGCTTTGAGAACAGTTGAACTACAACTACTCCCACAGATCACAGTTCATACTAATTAACAATAAAATACTATTCCTGATCTAAAAAGCATTTGAAGGAACAGCACCATATATTGATATACATGCGTCAGACATTGAAATAGCAAAAAAGAAACAGCACCATATATTGATATATATGCAGTGCCCTGATTAAAATTCAACTTGACAGAACCTTTTCCCATTATTCATAGATGTCCTTGATATATATTCAGGTGAGATAACAAGTATGGGAAAAAAAAAACATATAAACATTTTTTTCAACAAACCAGCATATAAAAATAGTAAGGTACTTATTTATTCCATTTTAGAAATTATAAGCACCATAATGATGCCTGCAGTTTATATCATATGCTTAATCTATCGAGAAATTGGTGTCCTTAAATGAAAATATGAACAGAAAAATAATTTTCTATTCATAATAAGCGAACATTGAAAGCCCTCCATTAAATTTATTTTAGCGGGTTATCAGTCATGATGAAGTAATTTTCTAATATCTTTGATGACTGTGCGCTATTTAAGCAATAGCCAATAAGATTAATTAGAATTTAGACTATAAGCTGATCAGGACTTCACGTTTTAAAAGAGTACTAAAATAGGGGGAAATTATCAAGCTATGTACAAATATGAATTGCAGAAGTATTAGAATCAAGCATCATGAGCAAAATTCAGTATGTTTTATTAATCCAATCAAGTCACTAATTATAAAGTCTCACAAATGACAAACCAGCTAGGGGGAAAAAAATCTTAGGAGGCACAGTCCAAGTGTCTCCTTGGTCATTGATGAATCCAAGAAGAGAAGATCTCAATTTAAAATTTAAGAGTACTTAAGAGATGGTTGCTAATAAGACAAAAAAACATAATTTTGGTGGAAATTTGTTCTCTTTTGTTAGAAAGAGATCTGAAATATTGCTTTTAGAACATTTGAACTACATTTACTACAGAATACTACTAATCTAACATATATTTGAAAGAACATAGTAGGTCAATAAGATAATGTCATACACTGAAACAGAAAAATGAATCAGCACCATATATATGTGGCATATTCTTTTCTCACACACAACAGATGGATTAAGAAACAAAACATTACTGACATAGAAATGTGCTGGATAAAAAGATCTAAAACATTGAGATGTACTTATACCTCGAAATGATGTGTTTGATGGTTATCTCAACATCTGGAGAAGCCTTTTGAATAGGCAAGAGTTCATTTTTTATTTTCTCTGCTGTTTCTGATTTTTCCTGCAGCTCCCCTGAGTAGAATATATTCATATTCTTGAGAGATCCAGCATATTGAAGAAGAAATTTGGGAAAAACAAAACAATCTTCTGATTTATAGCAATCCAAATAAAATGTAGCAGTTGTCAGGTGATGTTTAACACATTCAGCAGGCGGCAATAGTTTCTCCCAGAAATCCAACACCAGATGAATAGGACAATTTTTGTAATCATGTGAGGCGTCAACCTGGAATCAAAATGAAACAAACAAATAAAGTTCATAAAAAGCTGGTAATTTAGAGAAAAATAAAGTGGAACAATTAAGTATAGACTACCAAAATGAGCAGCTGATAGGTTTTCATTATAGATTCTTACACAGATTTTGCATTTTTGTTCTGTGATTCAACTCAATGGTTTGCCCATTATTGGATCAGATTGCATGTTTTGTCACTTGGTAGCACCAAAACAGCCCAGGACAATTTGATGTTCTTTCTCTAATCTGTTTATTTATTTATTATCCCATTTTTTGACTAAGCTTGATGATTTACACTGAACTATGAAAATTAACTCTTGAGTAAATGTACGATATCTCAGAGATGACCTAATAAATTACTGGAACATAAATATTAAAGTATAAAATTGTACGTACACAAATTATAATCTCCATCAAATTGGGGGAGCTGTTGAGCAGACAATATAAGATCACGTTGAAAGCACCATAATATAAGGGCCAACTAAGGCATAATTTCTTCAGCTCAAACAAGTAGCATCTTGGAGGTAGGCTTGCTGGTAAGAGGACCATTTCTTTGTTTAGTTTCTAGCATGAACAGAAAAACCATTATAGGTTTTAAATTAGAATAAAATCGTAAAAAAAAAACTAAAGTTCACTCTCTAAGTTTCTAGAACTAGTTGTCATTTTTTTTTGGACACAATCAGAAAGTCATAGTATACCCATACGTCACAGTGGGCTTCATGTTTGGACTTATTTGTCAGGCTTCTTTACTAGATTTGTTCAAATCTTGTTAGTGCATGGAATTGATATTGGTGTGGAAGTTTAGTCCAGGTGTGCCAAATAAAACTTCATGTCTGATTTCTTGGCTGCTATGCCCTTACTAAGAACCTTTTCAATTTTAATTAGTCCTTAGTAAGATATAGGAATAACTAAATTAGTAATATAACTTGTTTGCGCTGCACTATGCTATTCGACAGTAACAGTTAGTCATCGTTTCTTAATGTTTTTTTTTTAATTATAGCTGGCCTGGAATGAATATTATGTTCTTTTTGAGTCAAGTTGACTCCTGCATTGAGCCGGTCAGGCAAATTATTTAAATTGACAGATCAAATGTCCTAATTAGAAAGACCAATATCTAATAGACAAGTTTAATTAGAAAGATACCATGCGGTACGCATTGGAGAAATTCAAACGAAGATTTTTAATACCACGAAGCTTATTTAGGAAAGCCTTCAGGTTTGTAGCCTCACTGGTCCTATCAAATATTTTCTGAGAGTCGTCAAGACTGGAAATTCCACCGCTCTCTTTGTCATCAGTTTGATATCCAAAAGACACTGACACAGAGGCCAATTGTGGCGCATTTTGAAGTGATATGGCAAATGGAATAGTTTGACTGACCACAAGCTCTGACAAACTCGGTGCACGGATAGCAATCTTCTTGACCTTGTTGCAACAACAAATGACCAATTTCTCCATTGCCTTGCACCGTGAAATCATCCTTCTGAGATGATCGTCAGCCACTGTAACATCAACAAGCTCGAGCGATTTAACCCCCTGAAGGCCGGTCAATTTGGATGGCACCACCAGATTACAATTGAAGAAATCTATCCTTACAATTGTGTTGGAAGAAAACACCGGCGAGGGTATTCGGTATAAGTCCTCGAAATCATAGCTCTTGATCACCAGTTCCTCTATACCAGAGACACAAAGACAGCGAAAAACCTTGTAGAAATCATCACTGCAGTGGTCGAGTATCTCGACGCCTATTTCGAACTTCTTGCCCGGGGCTTGGCGGGCATCAAGGACAGAAAAAAGCGCATCTACCCATTGGTTTTCGCTCTCGACATAGGGGTCGTAGTCATATGGCATATCAGGGTACCTAGGGTTGAAGGATTCGGCATCGATTTTGAGAGAGGGGAGGGTGGGAAAGAGTGGGGTCCACCACTTGGAGACGGTGGTGGTGACAGCGGTATCACGGATTTCGAGTTTGGAAAGGATGATGTGGAGAATGGCATCAGGAAGACTGCTTATGAGGTCGTGCTCTTGTTGCTCTTCTTCACCATGATTGGTTGCAAGAGTTGGTGTTTTTGCTGATCGATTATGGTCAGAAGCCATCTCTCTCTCTCTCACTCTCTACGTCTCTTGGAGATATATATCTCTCTCTCAAAATTGGGTATTGGTTTCCCGCCAGGGGATGAGGAAGTTTCCCGCCAAAAAGTACTGGAGGTTGATTGGTTATGGAATTGTACCGTGCTCAAATTAACAAATTAACAAAATTGGAGGTTGATTTTCAAATTAACAAAAGATTTGGGATCAAAAAGAGATACCACTTCGGAGCGGGTTCATCCTGATTAAGTGCATTAATCTTTCTGATGATATACTATATAATTTCGATATTTACAATATATCTATATAATTTAGATGTTTACATCAATGACTAATTGACTATACAGTAGTGTTTATTAAGCTTGAATGCTTGGTAGTTGGTACAAGCTTAGCCAATCCGAATCCTCTGCAAAGGAGTTTTGTTTTGCAGGGTGTGAAGGTGTTTACCTGGACGGCTGGACCGTTCGATTCCAGCTAAGGAACCAGATTAGATCACATAAAATAATAAAAGACAAAAAAATGAAAAAAGCAAAAGCGCTGCCCGCGGACAAAAATCGCTTGTCTCCTTCCATTTCCGAATTTTTCCGTTCCTTACTCCTCTTCCGCCTCCCCTTGCCCTGATATGTTCCTCGTCGTCTAGCTAAAACCCCTCGCAACTCTCTCTGCATTCTAGCTACCGCCGCTGTCTCGCGAATTTGTTCACCGCCTTCGTCTCGTGAATTCGTTCACCGCATCCGGAACCATATCTCCGGCTCAGCACATAATGCTTGTGTATATACTACATATAGTTTTTTTTTTTTTTTTTTTGAAACAAGTAGGCAATAACGCCTACCACTTCCATTTGATCAGAAGCAAAGTATTACAAAAACAATGTCACTCTATCACTCTTACTGCACTGGAATCACGATGGTACCAGTGGTACCACAATGAAACCAGTGCCTAACTACTATCTGTACCCAACAGTATTTAGAATCAAAAGCAAAATTAAAACCAAATTTGCCATACACCAGCCCCCCCCCCCCAATCACAAATAACATCCAGCACTTAGTAACCACAAGAGGAAAAACAATACAAACATCAACTCTTGCAGCAACACCCAACTGTATTAGTGAAATTGAGGGCACATCACACATCAGTTAAGACAGCAACCCCCATTCCTTCCTGGGTTCCAGCTCCAGCTTCCATAATCACAGAGGTGTTTTTTTTGTGCCAATTGTAATTGCATTACGGCAGACGACATATTTTATGATAAATTAAACTTATCTGACAACTGATCCAACAAGGATCTTCTTGCAATAGCCAGCATCAGAATCACAACTTAGGAACAGAGTATACCATCTCCAAGGCCCTGAGGCACGATACTGATCTTATTTTCTTGCATTGTTGTAGTTGGTGTTTTAGTCTAAAGTAATAAATTTGATAAAGACAAGGCAAAGTTGTGCGTTTTAATTGTAGTATACTTGTCTAGAGTCTATACTGTCTTGTATCAAGGCAAGGGACGGGAGAGGAAATTCGGAAATGGAAGGAGATGAAGGGTTTTTGTCTGCGGGCAGCGAATTTTCTCTTTTTCAGTTTATTTTCTTTTAAGAGATGTAGAATTATTGAATCTGATCCCTTGGATGGAATCGAATGGTCTAGATTTTCACCTTCGCACCCTGCAAAACAAAACCACCTTCGCAAAGGATTCGGATTGTAGTCTTTAGAAATGGGCCTATTACACATGGCTAACCCAACCTGATCTAACCAGGGTATTTCTGACCCGATTCACTACTGGATGGAAACCCGGCCCAGTCCAGAGGTCATTTGATCTTGATTTTGATTTTGATGCTAGATTGGGTTGGGCCCAAAGTCTTTAAAAGAAACTACCGTTTCATAATCGGAGTTAAGCTGCAAAACGGTCCAAACGGTGATGAAATTAGGGTGTTTCGCTTAACCGTTTTGTTTCGTCAACGAAATAGAATTTTAGTTTCGTTGATCGAAATGGACGAAATTTTCGTGATTTACACATGGACGAAACCGTTTCATTGTTTCGTTAACCGTTTCGTCCAACCAAACGAAATCGTTTTGTTGTTTCGTTAACCGTTTCGTCCGAACGAAACGAAACGAAATGAAAAACAGTTAAAATGATTTCTGTTTTCAGCCATAGTCGGAGTTGATAAGTGCAATCAAGCTCTAAGTCAATCAAGCAATCAGGGCTATTTTTGGCAAATTTCACTTTCCGAAAATGGAAACGCGCTCCCTGTGAAACACGTTCGAACGCGTTTGCTCCTCTCTGTTCGTGCACCCCTCACCCCCCCGTCACTCTCACCCCGCGTCACCCCATGAGGGCCTCTCTGTCTGCGCACCCCTCTCCCTCACCCGCGTCTCCCTTCTCCCTCACCTCACTTCACTCCTTTGTTTCGTCTCTCCTTTCTCTCACCGCTTGTCGGCACGTAGCCGTGCCGTCCCCGTCGCGCAACCCTTCCGTCGCAGTCGCCCAACCCTGTCTCTCCTTTCTCTCACCGCTTGTCGGCATGCAGCCGTGCCGTCCCCGTCGCGCAACCCTGCCGTCGCCGTCGCGCAGCCCTGCCGTCGCAGTCGCCCAACTCTGCCGTCGCCGTCGCTCAGCCCTACCGTCGCCGACGCTCAGCCCTACCGTCGCCGTCGCTCACCCCTACCGTCGCCGTCGCTCAGCCCTACCGTCGTAGTCACGCAGCCCTCCCGTCGCCCAGCCCAGCCCTGCAGTTATCAGAATCAGTAATGAATATTACTTACTCCCTCACTTGTATTAAATACACTCATACACTAATTATTTACTCCATTATAGTTTTTTAGTTACTCCCAAGCAACAGTAGAATCAGTTTTGAATGTTATTTACTCTCTTATACATATTAGATACTCCTTTTATACTAGTTATTTACTCCATTATATCTATTTAGTTATTCCCAAACAATAGCAGAATCAATATGAATATTATTTACTCTCTTACTTGTATTAAATACTCTCTTCTACTACTTATTTACTTCCTTATAGTTATTTAGTTACTCCTAAGCAACAGTATAAATAATTCTAAATGTTATTTACTCCCTCAAACATATTAGATACTTCTTTTATACTAGTTATTTACTCCCTTATAGCTATTTAGTTACTTCCAAACAACAGCAGAATCAGATATGAATATTATTTATTCTGTTGTATATATTATTTACTTCCTTCTACTGAAAAATTTCTTCCCATATAGTAATTTAGTTACTCCCAAACAACAGCAGAATCAGATATGAATATTATTTATTCTGTTGTATATATTATTTACTCCCTTATACTGAAAAATTTCTTCCCATATAGTAATTTAGTTACTCCCTCAAAATAGCAGAATCAGATATGAATATTATTTACTTCCTTATACATATTAGATACTTTCCTATACTAATTAATATCATCTCTTACAGTAAATTAGTTACTCTCAAGTTGTAAAAGAACTAGATCTAAACATTTTTTTCTCTTCTTATGCTTCTTTATTTTCTACTTCTTTCTTCCTCAACCAGATCTGATCGGTATAGAAGAGGAAGCAGTGAGGGGAGGCGGAGGTGGAGGTGAGGCGGAGGAGAGGCTGAGGTGAGACGGAGGCGGATGCTAGGCGGAGGAGAAGTGAGGCAAAGTAGAGGAGAGACTGAACCGGAAGAGAGGTGAGGCGAAGCGGAGAAGAGGCGGAGGCTGAGGAAACGAGAGGCGAATGAGAGGCTGAGATGAAGCGGAGGCGGAGGAGAGGAGAGGCGATGCGGCGGTCAGATTGGTCGGAGAGACGGCGTGTGAGGGAGAGTAAAGAGGAGGCGCTCATGAGAAGAGAAGGGACGCAAACAGAAGGGAAGGTCGCGTGAGGTGAGGGTGAAGCGATAACTCGCGCAGGGATAGGATGAGAGAAGAGCCGCTTCGTCACGTGAAAGAAGAGAGCACTCCCTTTAATTGCTTGATTGTTCAAGTTATAATTGTCGTAAATAGTTTCATTCCTAATCCTGGGTCCTGACCGCTTCTACACTCCTTTAGAGCTGTTAGAATAACGAAGAACACTTGCTTATTTTTTCTCCTCTGATTTATGTTATTAGCTTGATTTATTTCCTTGTATATCCTTCTACCAGCATGTTTCTCCTGTACATCTTGTTTATATATTATTGACTTGATTTTTGTTGGCATGTTTTCAATACCATATCGTTCTGGCTGAAATGGAGTTATCCGAGAAAAAAAAAATACCGGAAATATAAAAAATTATTGGATTTGCTCGCTGGCCGTGGTCGATAACTCGATATTGATTGACAGTACGGTTAGACCAGTCAACTTTATTACGTTTCGAACGTTTTCGTTCCGTTTCGTTCAAACGGAACGTTAAATGAAAGAGAATCAATTTCGTTTCTGAAAATGGAATGAAAACAAAAATGATGGAAACGGACGGAACATAAAAATAGACTGAAATCAATAGAAATTGAAAAACGAAACGTTAAACAGAACAAAAATCTATTTCATTTGACGAAATAGAACGAAAACGAAACAGAAATTTCATTCTGTCACTAAAACGAAATAGTTGGTTTCCGCTTACGCTTCTGTAAAACGAAACAGTTGGTTTCCGCTTACGCTTTTGATATTTGACAGGCCTAAGTACGGTATTCAAAATAAAATTGTTAATTGCTTGTCAATACGGTTATACTCGGCCCAGAGGTGGCCTAACCTTATAACTAATTTACCCTGTTCTTTTGGCGGGAAACCGGCTTAGTTGTGGCGCCAAGAAACCAACACCCTTAGGTTTAGATCGAGAGAGAGAGAGAGAGAGAGAGAGAGAGAAGAGAGATGGCTTCTGAACCAGAGCAAAATCAACCAACCAAAAAACCAATTCTTGCTAACAATCATGGCGAAGAAGAGGAAGACTTCATCAGCCGTCTTCCCAACACCATTCTCCACATGATCCTCTCCAAACTCAAAATGCGTGATGCCGCTGTCACCACCGCTCTCTCCAAGCGGTGGGCCCCAGTCTTCACCACACTCCCCTCCCTCAAAATCGACGCCAATTCCTTCAACCCGAGGGTTCTAGAATGTCCAGGTCCCGGGGAACCGTACGTCGAAAACCCCGAAAAATGGATCTACTCGCTTTGCTCTGTCCTTGATTCCCGCAAAACCCCTATTGAGAAGTTTGAAATAGATGTTGGGATTTTCAGACTGTACCATGAACATTTCTATGTGGTTTTTCGCGAGCTCTGTGTCACAGGTGTGGAGGAGCTGTTGATCATTAATGATAATTCTCGTCGCATTTATCAGATACCATCACCAGTGTTTTCGTGTAACACGATTGTAAACCTAGAGCTCACGTCTTGTGAGCTTTTGGTGCCGTCAAAATTGACTGGCCTCCAGTCTGTCAAGTCACTGAAGCTCTGTCATGTTACAGTGGCTGATAATGACCTCAGGAGGATGATTTCATGGTGCAATGCGATGGAGAAATTGGTCATTATCGATTGCCACAAGGTTCAGAACATTGTAATACATGGGCCGAGTTTGTTAGAGTTGGTGATCAGTCTACATAGACCAGTTGGCATATCACTTAAGAGTGTGCCACGACTGGCCTTTGTGGAAGTATCCTTGATATATGATTATGATTTGTGGATGAACTATCATGCATCTTTTGAAGAAAGGTATGCTGCCCGTGAAGACAGCGATGAAGATATCTTCAGTTTCAGTCCTAGAGACTTCAGTGGTCGAGACTCTAGGAAAACATTTGAAGGGACCAATGAGGCTGCAAATCTTGTGGCTTTCTTGAATAGGATTCGTAGTGTGAAGGATCTTCGTTTGAACTTCTCCAGCGAGTATCGTGTGGTATCTTTCTAATTAACTCTATGTCAATTATATATGTAGCTTTCTGTTTTCTGTAGTTGGTTTGCTAAGCAGGAGTTATCCTGAATCAAAATAAATTAATATTCAGTTTAGACCAGATCTAGTTGAACATAATTTAAGAAACAATGTATAACAGATTAATTTGTTCTAAGTAAAGGTAAATTTAAAATAAAAAGTTTATTTCTCTCAGTAAGTGCAGACCTAGAGACAAATGCAGTTCTTTCAGGGAAAATAGAATTAATCTTCCAGACCAATGTCAATTCCATGCATTGACACGATTGAACTTATCTGATACAAAGCCTGACAGATAGGTCCCACATGAACCCGACTTTGATGTATGGGTGCATTATCAACTTTTCAGTCTAGGAAACCTTACCAACTGCTAAATCTAATGTGATTAATTTTTGCCTACGGGCTAAACTACCAAAATTTAATGTGATTAATTTTCTGCTCATTGTGCCCAAAAAGAGATAGTCAACTGGTTCTAGTTTTATTTTATATTTTGAAAGAAGTACGGAAATATCCTACCACTTTCATTTATCACAAGAAAACTTTACAAAAATACAAGATATAAAATCTACACTAGTACCCACCTACTGTTACAACTTTGGGTGTTTTATGACTCTTTTCTATGATAGCATCTATAATGCTTTTTGCTGTTCATGCCAGATGTTGTCAAAAGAGGGGATTGTCTTACCAACAAGGTTATCACCAAAATGCTACTTGGTTGAGCTGAAGAAATTGTGGGCCATCTAATTACCATACTTTCAACACTATCGTGTCATGTCTACTCAATAGCTCCCCGCATTTGACGGAGATTATAATTTGTGTACGTACAATTTCAGAAGTATTAATATTCATGGGCCAGTATTAATTAGGTCAACTCTTATATATAATGCATTTATTGAGGGTTAACTTGCATATTTTACCATTTTGCAAGTCATCAAGTTTAGCCAAAAGTTGAATACATAAATAAAGATAAAGACTTCATGTGGTCTTGGACTCTTGGTTTGATTGTTCTGCTATGGAGTTACAAAGCAATGAAACCTGATCCATGAACGAGCAAAGCATTGAGTCCATTGTAGAAAACAAAATACAAAATCATTTTAAAGCAAGAATCTAAATGATAAACTACCATCTGCAATTTTTTGTATTGTATTATATATACATACTAAACATTCCACATGATCTTTTTTTCTCTAAATTAATGCTTTTAAAGAAATTTGAATTACTTGTTCCATTTTGATTCCAGGTCACCTCATATGATAACAAATATCGTCGTTTTGCTCTAGAGTTGGATTTCTGGGACAAAGACAAACAATTGCCAGCAGAATGTGTTAAACATCACATGACTACTGCTACATTTTATTTAGATGGCTATATATCTGAGGATTGTTTTGGTTTTCCAAAATTTCTTCTACTTAATGCTAGAAATCTCAAGAATATGAATATATTCTACACAGGGAAGCTGAAGGATAAACCAGAAACAGCAGAGAAAATAAAACAGGAAGTCTTGGCTGTTCAAAAGGCTTCTCCTGATGTTGAGATGACAATCAAACCCATCCTTCTTGCTTGGTATATGTATATCTAAAGCATTAAAATCTCTTAATCCAACGCATTTCCATGTCAGGAATGCTTTGTTCCTTAATCCCATCTATAGTTTGTGAGAGAAAAATATGACTGACATTTGTACTGTTTCATTTTGCTATTTTCAAATCTGACCATGTATGACATTATCTTACTTGCGTACTGTGATTTTCTTTATTGTTGTTGTTTGATTAGGAATACTATCTTGTGGTTTATTATGAATTTTGAACTAAATGGTAATTCAAATGTTCTTGAAGCAATATTTCATATTTTGTTCTAATTAAAGAGTACAAATCTCCATACAAAGGAGATGCTTTTTTGTGCTAACAATTATCTTTTAAGTTCTTAAGAAAAAGTACTAAATGTATATTCCTCTCTTTTTTTGGGTAATCTGTTGCTGTGAATATGCTATGCATCAGAGTGAATGGTGAGTCTGGAAGCTTTCTAGGGCATGTTTTCTGGTTAGCTTGTTGCTTAGCTGTGCTTATTTAGCTAAGAACAGATCAATTGCCCCTGTTAGAGCAGTTTAGTATGTACAGTCTCAATGAGAGCAAACCAGAGTAGCCTCCTGGTCCGATGTACGAATCAGTTCTGAATTTCGAGTTTTCAACTGTTTTGAACCTATTAACTTTTAACTGTGTTCGCCAATCTGTACCTCTTTTAAATTCAAAACAGATCAAACGGAGAAGTATTTTACGGGATTGCTACACTGGTATTCCATTTAGAATCACAAAGGTCCCAATATCATGTATCGCCATAAATATTGGGATAACTCATTTAAAAGGTTTCATCAATCATTTTTTTTTACTTTTCTAAATCCTTCTGTTATCGTTAACAACTTTTTTTCCCAACATTTGTTTAAATCAATCCTGCATGCTCAAGCTATCCAATAGGGCATTCAAGTAATAAACAATTCTTGGAGCTTGGATACATTTTCCGGAATCATATTGTAGTGGCAATTATGGTCCAATACTCAAACAGAGAAGCGGGGTGGGGGGGATAACTAATAGTGAAATGTGCAAACCCGGCCGCTGGTTTTGAAGAGAACCAAAAAAAAATATATATATATTCAAATAGAACTTGTTAATTGCATATACAATTCAGCTCAGTTGGCAGTCGTATACAGCCCTTCATTTGCATAAACAACAAAAAGGACGAACAAAATAAAATGAAACAGCCAAAATTAGGATTGAAAAATTCAAAATCTATCGACAATCCCAACTCTTGCAATTTTATTTTCTAAGGCTCCGTTTGGATGGCTTATTCCTTATTCAGGAATAAGGAATAACCACTTTTTACCAATAAATTTATTTCTAACCATCCAAATTCTTCACAAAAGTTACACACTTCTCAATAAATTTACCCCTTCCCAATAAATTTCTTCCCTTCTTCTTTCTTCCTACCTTATTCTCAACGCATCCAAACGGAGCCTAATTTATGCCCGTAGGCTCAATTATTACGGAAAATATAGTTCATGCATGAGTCTGATACAAAGAACCGGGGGTATCCTCGCAGGTTCGAAATCCGACTGGAAGTTTTCCAAAGATATTTATTTAAAATAAGTTGGGAGACTTAATACCAATTTATCTTTTAAAAAAATAAAAAACCGGGGGTATCCTTTCTAAATTCCAAATTTCTAATGCACTTCCTAAGGTTCAGTCAACAAAGAAACGTAAAAACCAAGAGTTAAACATGTGATGATGTGATGGAAAGTAACATTGCACTTCCTATTCCCCTTGTGAGTAGTGACTAGTGAAGTAGTGAGTACCACAAATGATCACCATCAATGAAAAATTGAAAATTAAAACCCATTAGACTAAGGCTGTGTTCGAGAACACCAAATCGAAAGGAGAGGAGAGGAGAGTAACAGACGAGTTTACTCTGTCCGATTGGTTACTCGCTCCACGCAGAGGAGAAGACGACGGAAAGGAAGAGAAGAAGAGGGAAGAGAAAGACTAAAATTCGGAAGTTTCTAGAGTAAACTTCTTCACTCCGATTTGAGAGTAACAAATTTTCGGTCAACCTTTACTCTCCTCTCCGTTCCTCTCCTTTATTATCGGAGTTCTGGAGCACAGCCTAAAGGTGAAGGCTTGTCCGTTTCAGTGTGGACTGTGGAAATAGGTTTAGGTCCACTTACAGTTAATTCTAATTAAACTAGACAAGACACCCTTGGAGAGACTATCCTATGTGCTAAATTGATAACAATTGATACTAACATGTAGTGTGATATTGACAAATGAAAAAGGCATCCATAGATGCTTGCCTAATAGAAATTTGGTGAAATATGACTACTTCAGAGTCTATAAAATAAAGTATGAAAATGCACTCTAGAATCTAGAGACTGTAAAAAGACATTACAATATAAAAAACAATGAATTGCTAATATTCTCCAATAAAATTGCATATTTAACTAATTTTACAGTTTTTCTGATGTAAGGAAGCAAGAACAACACCTTTTTCATGTCTAAAAAAAAAAGCACAATACCTTTCCATTCAGAATATTTTTTTGTACTGAGACTCAGTATATCACCACAAATGAAACACAGGCAGAACTAGGTAAAACTTGATAAATAGAAAAATGTTATTGATTTTCCGCTTATGCAAAATTATCAATGAAAATTTGAGCAGTCTTTACAAGAGTTGTTGCAATCTCAATCTAGAAAGATATGCACAATATCTTACAATATAGGTTGCAATTTGCAAACTTACACAAATGATCTGAATAAGAATATGTCTGAAATTTAATTTAAATTTTGATAAATTTAATCTAATTTAAACAAGCTCTCCATATAATATATTAGCGATAAAATAAATGAATCGTAAGTTATAAACGGTGGTGGCATGCATCATCACAAGGGTATGCTCAATTAATGGCCTGTATTTTTGATCTGTCGAAGAACCAATCACCAACTGCAGTCGCAATTTTCTGGGAAAATGGAAAATAAAAAATCAAAATCAGGGTTTCCGCAATTTGAAAGCACACATTAAGGTATTAATACTATCAGGATCACTTTTCACAGAAATCTGCACCGGAATTAAGCAGGGCAACAGGATAGTATGTGTTATTGTGTTAATACTATCAAAATCAGGGTTTCCACAATTTGAAAGCACACACTAAGGTAATAATACTATCAAGTTCACTTTTCACAGAATCTGCACCGAAATTAAGCAGCACAACAGATGGAAGGTATAAAATATATGCCAACTGTAACCACTGGCTTAAGCCTTATTCTAAAATTCTTATTGTTTTGACTTTTGACAACAACATTTTTTGTATTATGCAATTATTAAACTCTAAATTGAGCATCGATCAATTTTGGCTAAATTGAACCTATGATTTTTAATCAACAATACTATGAAAACTGACCATTAAGGCTTACTTGGCTCAACATGATATCAGCACAAAGGAGTAGCTATCAGTTCGAAACAATTGAAATTTCAAATGATATTTTTAACTACAAATAACAATGATGAAATTTCATCCATTCAACATGATAATTTGTATTGTCAACCTTACTTTTGTCGTGCATGTGTTTGTATTAATAAAAAGGAATGCAGTTATCTATATTTAACTGGCTAAATAACATATAAACACATTTCCTTTTTTCTGTATACAACAGGCTGCAGTTTTTAAAATTAGTCATTTTCTCAATAGGACCTTTTAGATTGAAAAAGAATCAGTTGCAATTAGAAAATGTACTGAACAAAGGTACCACAATTGCTGACCTTCTAAGGTCAGCGCCACAAGCATGTGTTCAGTTGGGGTGTCATACTTGGGGGGCCAAAGTTCACATAATTACAATCCTTATCATAGAACACGTACATACTGGTACCAGCACCACAGTCACTAATGGTTACTAGCACACCTTTCCTAGCAAAATCAGTACAGGCTGATTCTTATTGAAACTGGTAAGAAGCTTACTTTGTTGCCAATTTCAGGAGAATTGCCAGCGTACCAGGCATCTTTCCTCTCTGCTTGGCAGTGTGCAAAGCATGAATTAATAAATAAACCATTTCGCCTTGACTTGGAAAAGCTGCTCAACTCATTCAGCATTTGGTTCCTGAAACCTGAATAAATTTATTCAACATGCTTCTGTTAGTGTCTCATTTGCAGAAAGAAAGGTGAGATGAAAAACAAGGTTGAGTAAAGCAGTTCTGAGTCTCTTGCTGATTACTTTCGGTTCTTCATTGTAAAGTTCATTAGGGACAGTAACAGGTCATTCTGATTCCTTTAATTCATGAATCAGAATTCAATTTCTGTGATATCCTCCAACCATGCAAATCAAATACATGGTGCGAAGTTCAAGCAGTTTAGAAATAGTATTCTTTAGAAGTATGGTAACAAAAGTTTTACCTTGCAAAAATTTCATTTGATTGTCGTTGCAGAAGGCATAGTTTCTTTTGCACTTTGTCCAGAGGCCTTGCCGGTCAGCTCTTGGTGTAGCCAAACTCTCTAAAACCTTAAATAAAACAGACAAAAAAGGTTTCTCAAATTCTTAAGGGATGAAAAATTTAAAATTTTATTAACAATCATGTCTACTCTCAGTAAACATCTACAAATCATGGATAATATAAACATCAACCGCCAACCATGGTTCCCCAAATGATACATCATATTTCCCCTTTTCTTGTTAATTGGTAGAGAAAAATCATGGATAATATAAACATCAACCGCCAACCATGATTTATTTAACAATTCTGTTTCTTTAATTTCTTTTATTTGAGGACTTATTTTAGAAGGCAAGGCCCGGCATCCAGAGATGTCAAACTTCCCCTTCATTCTACACCCTAGTGCTCCCTAGCAACTACTCTTTTCCTTATGTCCCTAGTGAAAATTTCCTAAATTCTCCAGCACCCCTTTTGTCCTGTGGGAATTGAACCTGAGAACCTGTTTCTTATGGGAAATTGGCCGCACAGACCATCTCTCCTTGACAGCTGGTTCAATATCATCTTTTTACACTAATTAAATTTATAATTTTATATTGATTTGTTACTTATATGCATGATATACCTGCCATGTATCATAGGCACTGTTCAAGATGAAAAGTGGAGTTCTGATGATAGGTATCATGTTCTGAGGGAAAAAGCACTGCAAATGTAAGTCAAAAATAGTAAACTAAGGTTAGAAACTAGAAAAACATACAAAATAAGTTGACTACAAAGTAATTGAACGTGTGAATTTTACCGAGGTGGGATTTATGTGGGAAATACATTTCCTGCTTAAAGTATGAGATGACCTCTGCAATTTTCCAAATTTTATGAGAAAATTAGAGAATTATAAGTAATTTTTAAAATTTTAAACCCATGCCCTTTATCATCAAATGCAAATAGCAATGATATATCAAGCGTGTTCATGCTTGATGATGATCTGAGTTCCATGTTCAGTAAATATTATTTGGTTACCAAAAACACCCCAGTTATTTTCTCTCTATGGGAGTGTAATTACATGCAATCTGACAACACCCCTGAAGAATGATCTCAGGGTACGGTTTCCTGCGACATCGACCCTACAAAAAACAAATTATGACAGTAATTATAGCATAAGAATCAATCTGCAATGATAATTTCGTATGGTCTGATAATCTGGTACTCAATAAGACACATTTATCTTTCGCTGTCCTTAGTTTATTCAGCCCTCATGCTAGTTTGCTAAGTTCGGACAGATCAGTTTGGGTCAAGATGTTGTCAGCTCAAGCAACTAATCTAGTTACAAGAGAAACAAATAGAAGATGAGAAATATGTACGCATCAAGGAACATGCCGGCATCAGCGAGGCATTTGACCCTTCTGCCTCTGGGGAAAAATGCAGAAAACTCATCACAGTGGTGAATGACTGCAAGCCCACCGGCTGAACATCCTGCGAGAAGTGCCTAAAAGAAGAAAATTAAAATTAAGATAAAGAAGTAGTACATTTTGTTAATCCTGTTCGAGAAAAAGGAAATACATAAAATATTAAAATTACTCTGAATGCACCTGATCTGCATACTGCATTCCCTTAGACATGAGTTCTTCCATGGCAGCTTCAAAGATGCGTTGCCCCCTGAAATATAGCCCATCCTATACAAGTCCATTAAAAATATGACCATAATTGAAAATTTGTACGGCGGCATACCAGAACCAAGTATTGGTTGCTAAAATATACATAATATAATGTCATGGAACTTACTTTATTGTAGCCATCTCCAGTGAAAGATCCACCATCACAGTACCGTACCTTCACTCTGTTCCAGTTGTAAAAGTCTATGAAAAAAAATAACATGATGAGGGGGGCAAAAAAAACAGAGTTTTTTTTTTAAAAAAAAAAGTAAACAAGTGTTCCAAGAATACCAGGATTTTCATCCTGCTTGTTGCTGAGGATTCCTTCAAAAGGTATTTCATGTTCAAAGTATTTGGAAGAGCCGAGGTGACTGAACTTGCGGCCATTGCAGCTTTTGACATCATTGCACCAACCACCCCCCTTCATGCATAAAACTTCCAAATACACGTCAATATCTGCACTATTATGAGACAAAGGGTCCAAATCCTCTGCATTTATACGAGCAGAATTAAAGCCCATCCATTCCATGCCAGATTTTTCTGACTATTTATTGATGCTCAGAAGCTATCTGTTCTGGAATGAATTGTGAATCCGCCTAAGACTCGCAATTCGCTGTACAACTGAGAGGATCCAGAGCCCTTTTTGGAAGTGCAAATTTTACAAATAATCTTACCTCTAGAAAAACCACCCAGCTATTGGAACCAGATCCAAACCCACGATGTAGGTGGTAGCCCGGTAAACTTCCATCCAAGCATACTAAACAAGATCAGAAAGAAAGGTTACATGTTAATGCTTGCAGTTGAAATAACATAAAAACAAAAATACTCCTCTCTACTTTATAACCTTAAATTTTGATCAACAGTGTATAAACTTTAACTAATTATCTGAATATTTAGGCCAATAAAGATCAAATTCAATTAATCTCAACTAACTAATGCAAATGCCACACATGCATGAATCGAGGAAGTGGGGTCAATTGATAGACAGTTCCTAATTATTTTTTTGTTAAAATACTAAAAAAAGAAACGACAAAAATAATCACAAATTTTGTTCAAACTCTAATGACTAGAAGACAGAAATTTCAGGTTTTCAAAATAAACAAGAACGATTATGGTTTGGTTGATTAAAAAGTTTTAACTTGTCGATTTAATTAGTGGTAGAAATCATAACACCTACAAACTTTAAAAGAAAAGTACCAACTTTAAAGTAAACTTTTAAAATGATAAGGGCATATAAAAAGCATGTAGAAGGTGGAGCAAAGAAGTAACATATAGGTTCCGTTTGGATAGGTGTGGGAAGAAGGGAAGAAGTAGGAAGAAGTATTGGAAAGTGTGTAACTTTGTGAAAAATTTAGATTGTTTATAATTTTTTTTCTTCCTTCTTCCTTCTTCTTCTTCTTCTTTCTTCCTATATCCAAACGCACCCATATATAGGAACAACATTCCAAAGGTATTCTTTAGTGCTCGTGTCTAATGAATATGTAAAGACAAACTCAAATCTAATTATTATGAAGTACATAGGCCGTATTTTACTCTATATATAAGCAGTCTCATTTTCCCAAATATGATTAATAAGAGCCCCTAAAAGGAAGCCAAAAGAAATTAATAATATGCGTTGGTTTGATATTTGCAATGATTACATCCCTGCTCATCTACAATAGACCTTGATTATTGAAGAAATATCATTACCAAATAAATCTGACTGGTTGATAACCCCAATGTAATAATTAAAAAAAATAGTAAAAAAAAGGGAGAAAAAGAAACTAAAACTGACTTACATCTGTGTAAGAAAATTATATGTGTCACACCCCGAGAGAGCATTTTTTTTTCTCAGAATGTACACAACTTAACAGCAATCATAAATTGAGCATCATTAAAATAATAAAGTCTCAAATACAAAATCAGGTCCATCTGACCCTAAACGAGTTTATAATCTCGCAGCGGAAAACATACTAAAATAACAAACTTCCTGATAATATCTAATAAATAATCTTAAACTACTCATAATTAAAAATTAAATAACTTCTAAATTAACTCCACGCAGCGGCTCCAGCTATTAGCAATAATCTTACTCCGACACTGTCTCTGTGGATTAAAAAATGGGGGTGAGTATAATTTTCAACTCAGTAGGAACAATCTCGACTTCCAACCTCTGGAAGTCAATCAGAGATAAATTCAAAGATTATATAATTTAATAAATCAACTTAATGAAATGCATCAAAATTCAACTACTTGTCAACACAATAAAATGTGTACTTTCTTTGGAATATATCAAAATAATCATCATAAAAAGTATTTTATTTTGGGGAACCAACGTCATCAACATACTTTGGCCACACTTTGGAATGGATCCAGACTACGTCAGTTAGGAACCATTTCGCACTCCCAACACCGATGGAGTGGCATTTCCACCTGCCACAGTGGAAATACGTTCCTTCTAACACCCTGAAGGAACCGACTTCCGTCACGTCTGACGGACTACTAATCCCGAAGGAATCGCCAACCAGGTACCGGTTAAATATAATCAGTTCTCCTCGTGTGAAATTTTAATCATCAATTCTATTGACTTCCCCATAAAACATACTTTCACCTTAATAAATTCCATATATCACCAATTTGTAATCATACAAAAATAGTATAAAATTACTAGTTATATAATCTTTAAGTATTTAATGTAACATACTAGTCTCATATTATTCATAAATGGTTAAGTAATATTATCGTAACGGTTATGAAAACTTTCTAATGTATAGGTTTTAGTCAAAATAGATTACTAATAAAAAGATTGAATATTTAAAGTAAGAAATATTATTTGTATGAATATATCATCATTACATCCTTTGATTTTAGAAAATCAAAATGACATATTTTGAATATATATTAACTCATAAAGTTATAATAAGATTGTAGAATTTTTTATAAGCTTTCCAACGAATCAAAATTTACTAAAATCGGAGTTAAAATGAAAGAATTATGATATTTCAAAGTATACATGGGAATCAAAATGGAATTTTCAGAATTTCGAAAAAATGTTTTGCATGGACTGGGATTCGAACTCTAGAACCCATGCAACAGAACCTCAGCAACTAAGAGGCGACCAAATGGACTACATGACTTTTGTGACATTTGACCGAATGATATTCATTTATACAAAAATACACTGTTCAACCTTTCTTCCCCAACAGAACCGCGTTTTCCACAGTTTAAAAACTGTTTTCCATTTTCATGGTAAAACATATATAACTATATCTTCATATCTGTTCTAAATGATTATAAGTTACTACTTAATATTATTTTGGATCAAATTAATCAAATGGGATTGAAATTCAAAAGGAAGAGAATGGAACAACAAAGGTCGGGACGGCCCCTACCTTAACGACGAACTCTTCGGGGAGACACCGTACGTCCTTCCTGCTATAGCCCGCTCCTGCCCAAGCTCCTTCTCGCTCTCTCAAACTCTCTGAACTCGTTTATTTGTGATTTTGATTTGGTTTGAGAACTTGATGAACCATGCACCTCTATTTATAGCTAAGTTTTTCATCTACCAAACTCCCATAATTTACACATGCTATTTACAACCGATTTCGGCTTCTACAAGTTCACACTATGCAGTTGCAAAGTTTTACCATCTTCTTCTCGCATTAATGGCTATGTCTAACCATGTTTCACCATGAACACTGACATAGTCAATATTTATCATCATTTGGACCGTACTTGGCACTTAAAATTGACTCAAACCAACGAAATACTTATGAATTGTCGTGTTTTTCCCAGGATTTGGCTCTGCCGTCGTTTCTTCTCTTCTCTATGTACAGGTTTTAGTGATTTCTGGTGATTACGGAGTATTTCGATGGATTCCCGGTGTTTTCTGCACGCTAGACGACTCATTCCTAGCATAGGAGGCATTTCTCAGCACTCTGCTCGGTCCGAACATCATTTCACTCGGTCCGATTGGCACACAGCCGCCATGCCACTTTCCTTATACTCCACTCGGTCCGACCAAGGTGTCATTCGGTCCGAGCAGACGACCGCCATAGCAAGTTTGGAATGTTTTTCAACATGGAAATTGGATTTTCTTGGTATTCTTTCTTGCCTTGGCGTCCAAACCTTCTCTATATACACCTGGGAACATCTATATATACGGGGGGCACGCCTAGGATAAGGGAGGACGGCTACCCTAGATTCCCACTTCCCAAAGGCTCTTTTGTGCTCTTTATCCATTGGAGATCATTAGGATTTGATTCTAGAAGACGACGGCAGTTGTGGAGAGACGATTTTACCACCCTGCAGCACCCCTTGCCTATTGGGTCCTTGGATTGATCATAAAGGAGTATTTGTTTTGTATTTCTTTATGATTTTCTCTTACGATTTGATGGGCTTGTATCTCTATCTTTATATAATGTTTATTATGTGTTTTGCTACTATGTTAGGCTAATTATCTATGTAGTCTTAGGATTAGGGGATTACCTTTATGTTTGGATGATGTTTGTTTGACTTGTTATGTTATATTATGCTTTGAGATTTGTTTATTGAGAATTGTTTTGATTGCTTAAATTAAACCACTTGTTGAATCACTAATTACCCTCTAGTTGAACAGCTGCATCTAGTAGGTCTAAGTTAGGATAAACAAGTTGAATTGATTTAAGTACTTGGGGTAAATTGTTGATCCGAAAGGGGAAGTTAGCTAACACCAAAAGTGTAGTTTTTAGAATGGTTCAAAAGACTTCTAAATATCCCTAAGAACTCCTTTAAACAAGTTTAATTCGTCGTACTCTATACCAAAAGTTGTGAATCGATTAAATTAATTAGGTTAGATTGTGATTGAACCAGTATCTGCACCAACAAGCGAAAGCTGAGGCTTAGAACAACTAGGTTTGACCAATAAACCCTGACTTGAAGCATAACTTAGTATAATAAACCAAATAAACTCACTTTTGTCTTCTGCTCGGACCGAGTGAGACCTTGTTCGGACCGAGCAGAGTGGCGACCGTAGTTTAAACACCAAGTTTAGCACGAGAGTGTTCGACTTTGGAGTTTAGGCAACCAAACATAATTGAAACCCGATTCCTAGGACACTTTATTATCTGATTAAAACCCAAAAGACTTACCTTTAGTACTTTGCTTTAATTTTAGTTTAATTGTTTTATTCCAAGTCTAAAAAAATCAACCAAAACTGTTTGAGCACTATTTAATTTTATATTATTCAAAATCCCATAAAATATTTCCATCTAGATTTTAAGAAAAGATAAGTCCAGTATTCATAGATCCGTCCCTTGGGTTCGACCCTAAAGCTATATTCTGAACGATTAGTGAGGTTAGTTATAGGTTACAAATTTATTTGATTCCTAGGTAATAAACCTTCATCAAATTGGCGCCGTTGCCGGGGACGGTGTTGATATTGGATCCTTATTTTACTATTAAGAGACTAGATTTATTTTCCTTTTTCTCTACTCACGTTTTCTTCTATCTTTTATCGCAGGACTGGCAGGTGATAGGCAGAGAAAGAGGTCCCCACCCCCAAAGGTCAAGGATTTCCTCCTGAGGATCAACAAGGAGGCCGAATCCTCTTCCTCCGCCTCTGCTCGGACCGAGCAGACTCTCATTCGGACCGAGCAGCACCCAGAGCAGCGCGAAAGCAACTCCGCAATGGCCGACCAACTCACTCCCGAAGCCATTGCCCAACGCACCCAGGAACTGGAGAACCTCCGTCTCCAGCTTGAGCAAAGAGAGGCTCAACTCGCAGCGGAGCGGGACGCTCTCACAGGACAACGAAGGGAATTAGAAGACGAGCGTCGCCGCTGGACCCAAGAGGACGAGGCTAGCGTCCATAACTCTGATGATGAGGATGGCCGAGACCGTGAAAGGACACTTGGAGAATACGGAGCCCCGAATGCCAAAGATGTGGGCGGGCCCGTGTTGATTCCGGGCATCGCGGCCAACAACATGCTAATCTCTCCAAATCATGTCTCACTAGTCCAACAGACTCCGTTCTACGGAGATGACAAAGAGGACCCTCATGCTCATTTACAAAATTTCATTGATTGCACACGTTTGATTAAAATTAATGGGGTTTCTCAACAAGCAATTAGGCTGTTACTGTTTCATTTCACCCTTAAAGATAGTGCCCGCAAATGGTATAAGACTTTGAAAAAGGGTTCAATTCGGTCTTGGGATCAAATGGCACAAGTCTTTCTAGAGAGATATTTCTCAACTGATAGGTCTGATACAATTAGGAGAGAATTGAACAACTTTGCCCAAAAAGATGATGAAACAATGAGGGATGCTTGGGAGCGATTTAGGGATCTTGAAAACTCATGCCCACACCATGGCATTCAAGACTGGCTTTTGATTAAAAACTTTTATAGCGGTCTATATGACAATATCAAAATTAATATTGATTCACTTTCAGGTGGGGCATTCAAACGGCTTGATGCAACTCAAGGGCGAGACCTACTCGATCATTGCGCACGGAACTATACGTGGTATCCAATCCCCAACCCCCGCCGCTCTGGCCATGCGAAGCACCAAGTGCACGAGATCACTGCTAGAGATGAGAAGATTGCTGAATTGGAAGCCAAGCTAGCATCTTATCAATCCACCCAAGGGTCTCATCTCTACTCAAATGAATGTGGTGCTTGTGGTGAAGAAGGGCATAAATCCCCAGATTGCCCCCTTGCTAAAATCAATGATGACATGGCTCAAGTGAACTCTCTGAATAGCGAACCATCCTATTACCCTAGGCATATTTTCAACCGGAGCTATTCATTGGACGAGGGTGAGCAAAGAGATTGGGAGCACATGAACGACCCAAATCTTAAGAATACAATGCAAAAGTCCACTCTTGACCGGCCCTACCAACCCAAGTACAATTACAAGGGACAGAACCAGCAGCCCCCTAGGCGAGATCAACAGTTCAACAACTCTAATGGACCATTTCCTAGGAAATCGGTCTATAACAAAGACGGGGTTCCCCCGGTCGTCCAGGAGTTCATGCATCAGCAAGGCAAGTTCAACTTGATGATGGCGGAGGGATTGGATGAACTTAAGGCAACCACCAATGAGTTGAAAGGTAGCGCCGCTTCCTTGCAACGTTTGGAGCGAATGATGGAGCAGCAATTCTCTAGGCCTCAAGGAAAGCTCCCAGGGCAGCCTCAGGTGAACCCTAATGCTGAAATCAAAGCCCTGCACGTTTTGAGAAGCGGAAAGGAGTACCAAGACCCGCCAATGCCAGCTCATCCTTCTGCTCGGTCCGAGCAAGGTCTCGCTCGGTCCGAGCAAGGCAGTCCAGATGATCCTAAGGTGGTTCTGGAGCAAGTTACACCATCTCCTCCCCTTCGGCAGGAGTCTCAGGCCCAAGAGCCACCCCTGGACCCTCAAGGTGCAGTTGAACCCACCACGGCACAGTCTACTCGGGCCGACCAGACTCTCACTCGGTCCGAGCAGAGTACAAACGCGGCAAAATAAAATGGCAATGGGAAGGTAGTGCGCGCCGTTCCAGCGTACCATCCCCCTGTTCCTTTTCCCCAGCGCCTGGTGAAGTCCAAGGAAGATGCTCAATTTCGATTCTTTTGGGCTATTCTCAAGCAAATGCAAATCACAATCCCTTTCACCGACGCGATTGAACACGTACCCATCTACGCCAGGTTCTTGAAGGAACTGTGCACAGGTAAAAGGTCCATAGAGGAGTTAAAGACTGTGGCATTAACATATAAAAGCAGTGAGGCCTTGAAAAACCCAATGCCACCTAAACTTGAGGATCCGGGCAGGTTTGTCCTCCCTTGCACCATTGGTAAAGCCATCATTAAGCAAGCTTTGTGTGATATGGGCGCTAGCGTTAGCCTAATGCCGAAGTCAGTGTTTGAGAAAATCGGGATTGGTAAGCTCACACCCACAAGTATGACCCTCAAGCTTGCCGATTCAACGATTCGATTACCCTTAGGTGTTTTAATGGATGTCCCTGTACAAGTGGGTAAATTTGTTGTGCCAGGCGATTTTGTGGTGATGGAAATGGAGGTAGACAAGGAGGTGCCTATAATCTTGGGTCGACCTTTCCTTAGAACCGCCGGCGTGATGATGGATGCCCGAGACGGGACAATTTTGGTCAGAGTGGCGGGGGCAGAAACTCTTATTTTCAATAGACCACGCTATGAAGTGCCCCGACCCCGCGAAAACCTGTTTCATGATCCAAGAAAATCCCGAAATTGAAGAATCACTTGAGGACCAGTACCAAATAGCCTTAGAGACCTACCAAGCCTTTCTCTGTGACATGCAAGAGGCTATTGGGGTAGAGGAAACCTTGGAAGTTGAAATAGAGGGCCACACGGCAGCCGTTTCATCTTCCTCGACCACTCACTCGGACCGAGCAGACTCTCACTCGGACCGAGTGGATATTCGAATGGGCACAGAGGAATCAGACCTTCTGCTCGGTCCGAGTAACTCTCATTCGGTCCGAGCAGCACCCCCTTCAATTGACTTAAAGCCTCTTCCCGCGTCTCTAAGGTATGAATTCCTTAGCTCTGATCAAACATACCCAGTTATTGTTAATTCGGAGCTAGATGCAGGACAAACGGAGAAACTTTTGGTGGAGCTAAGGGCGCATAGGGGTGCGATTGGCTATTCGATCGAGGACTTGAAGGGCATCGATCCCGCAATTTGCACACATCGAATCCTTATGGAAGACGATCACAAACCCACTCGAGAGGCACAGAGACGACTCAATCCCAACCTTAAGGAGGTAGTCAAGAAGGAGATCCTCAAGCTCCTCGATGCGGGCATCATCTATGCAATCTCCGATAGCAAATGGGTGAGCCCGGTCCATGTGGTTCCCAAGAAAGGAGGCACAACGGTGGTCGAAAATGACAAAGGCGAGATGATTCAAACTCGTGTAGCAACTGGATGGAGGATGTGCATTGACTACCGCAAGCTCAACGCGGCAACTCGCAAGGACCACTTTCCTCTCCCTTTTGTTGATCAAATGCTAGAGAGATTAGCTAATCACTCATATTTTTGTTATTTAGATGGTTATTCGGGTTTCTTTCAAATACCAATCCATCCAAATGACCAAGAAAAGACCACTTTTACTTGCCCATATGGTACCTATGCCTACAAAAGAATGCCTTTTGGCCTTTGTAACGCACCCGCAACCTTCCAACGTGCTATGATGGCAATTTTCTCAGATTTTATTGAAAAAGAAATGGAAGTATTTATGGATGATTTCTCTGTTTACGGTACTTGTTTTGATTCCTGTCTTGCTAACCTATCTAAAGTCTTGCAGCGATGTGAGGAGGTCAACTTAGTCCTGAATTGGGAGAAGTGCCATTTTATGGTGCAAAAAGGGGTAGTGCTAGGCCACGTGGTGACATCTCAGGGAATTGAGGTTGACAAAGCAAAAATCGAAGTGATTGAGAAGCTTGGGGTACCAAAGAGTGTCAAGGACGTGCGAAGCTTCCTAGGCCATGCCGGATTCTACCGCCGATTCATCAAAGACTTTTCTAAAATTGCTAAACCTTTAAGTAATCTTCTTGTTAAGGACAATGATTTTATTATTGACGAGGACTGTTTGCATGCGTTTAATAGGTTGAAGGAAGCTCTCGTCTCCGCCCCGATTTTACAACCTCCCGATTGGACTCAACCATTCGAACTCATGTGTGATGCGAGCGACTTCGCGATTGGAGCGGTGCTCGGACAAAAGAAGGACAAGAAGCCGGTGGCCATCTATTATGCCAGCAAGGTGCTCGATCCAGCTCAAGCGAACTACACAACAACTGAAAAGGAGCTCCTCGCCATTGTGTTTGCCTTAGACAAGTTTCGATCCTACCTGGTGGGGTCTAAAGTCATTGTTTACACGGACCATGCGGCGATTAGATATCTCCTAAGCAAGAAAGATGCCAAACCACGGCTCATTCGGTGGGTGCTCCTTCTACAAGAGTTTGACCTTGAAATTAGAGACAAAAAGGGTACCGAAAACTCTGTTGCTGATCATTTGTCACGCCTACGTTGGGAGAAGGACCAAGGCAATCAAGTGCCCATTAATGATTCATTTCCAGATGAGAAGTTGATGAGTTTGGAGCTCTGCTCGGACCGAGCAGACCCTTACTCGGACCGAGCAGAAGAGCAGGAAGTCGACTGGATGCACATGGCGCAGCATATCCTCTCTCTGGATCTTCATTCGGACCGAGCAGGCTCTTACTCGGACCGAGCAGATGATCGAGTAGCACGTTTCCAGCAGCCATGGTACGCCGATTTGGCCAACTATCTTGCAAGTGGGGTCCTACCTCCTGAAATGAGCTGGCAAAAAAAGAAGAAGCTCAAGTCAGATGCCAAGTATTACTTTTGGGAGGAGCCTTATCTCTTTAAACTTGGAATTGACGATATCTATAGGCGATGTGTCCCATATGAAGAAGTTTGGGCGATCTTAGCAAGTTGTCATTCATCAGCCTACGGTGGGCACGCCTCATTCTCCAAAACAGCCGCCAAGGTACTCCAATCTGGCTTCTATTGGCCTTCTCTCTTTAAGGATGCACGTTCTTTTGTGATGTCATGTGATCAATGTCAAAGGACGGGCAATATTTCAAAAAGAAATGAGATGGCTCTTAACCCGATTCTTGAGGTTGAAATTTTTGATGTATGGGGAGTTGATTTTATGGGGCCGTTTCCTAGTTCTCACGGCTATGAATACATCTTGGTTGCTGTTGATTATGTCTCTAAATGGGTTGAAGCGATTCCATGTAAGGCTGCGGATTCCAACTCAGTGCTTAGGCTCTTTTCTAAAGTGATTTTCCCGCGATTTGGGGTGCCTAGATCGGTGATTAGTGATGGTGGGAAGCACTTCATCAACCGCAACTTTGACAACCTCTTGAAGAAGCATGGCGTGATCCATAAGGTGGCGACTCCTTATCATCCCCAAACGAGTGGTCAAGTTGAGGTGTCTAATAGGGAGATAAAGAGTATTTTGGAAAAGACGGTGGCGAGAACCCGCAAGGATTGGGCTAACAAGCTTGATGATGCATTATGGGCTTACCGCACCGCTTTCAAGACACCTATTGGCATGAGTCCTTTCAAGCTTGTCTATGGGAAGCCGTGTCATCTCCCGGTTGAAATAGAGCACAAGGCGTATTGGGCAACCCGAGCAATCAACATGGATCTTCTCAAAGCGGGTGAAAAACGCATTCTTGACTTACACGAATTGGATGAGGTACGCCTAAACTCATATGAAAATGCTAAAATGTACAAGGAAAAGACAAAATTTGTGCATGATAGGCGGATCTCAAGAAGAGAATTCAAGGAAGGCGATTTAGTGCTACTTTTCAACTCAAGACTCAAACTCTTCCCGGGCAAATTGAAGTCAAGATGGTCCGGCCCTTTCCGAGTCGTGAAGGTCTACCCCTTTGGAGCCATAGACATTTGTGACAAGGATGCAGACCCATTCAAGGTTAACGGACAACGCTTGAAGCATTACATCGCTAATGAAGAGCAAGAAGAAATTCAAAGCATCTCGCTTGACGAGCCCGATCAAAGCGAGACTTAGAAAACATGGTCAAGCTAGGGACCTAAAACAAGCGCTTCTTGGGAGGCAACCCAAAGATTTCTTCAACTTTTTCCTTTTTTTTCTTTATTTTTATTTTTCAATTTTTCTATTTTCAATAACAAATTAAAAAATATATAAAAAAAATACAAAATAAAATATAGATAAAAAAAAAATTGAAAAGAAGAAAACCCATAAAAATTTGGAAAACAGAAAAAAAACAAAACAAAAAACAAAAAAATAATAATAATAATAAAATAGGATTTGTTTATGATTTTGGTTTGGTTAATTGTAGGGATTTTTAAAGAAACAAACGAAGGAAGATGCAATCCGTGCTAGAGCACTCCGGGTCAAGTAAGAGAACAACCCACGAACGACCTCATACAGATTGCACAACACCTTGATAAAGAAGGGGCACTATCCTGGACATGTAGAGATTTGATTGGGCATAAAAAAAGGGAGGAGAAAGTCAAATAGGCGAATCTACACCTCCCATTCGATCCGAGCAGATACTCACTCGATCCGAGTGACAATGGCCATCTCTCACTAATTTTGTTTTTTTTTCACTCGATCCGAATGGGGTCTCACTCGATCCGAGTGACTGGGATTGGCGACGCAGTCAAAGCGCAGTCCACTCGATCCGAGTGGGCCTTATGCTCGGACCGAGCAAATGGATAATGGGCCTTTATTTGACAACTGGGCTGATTTAATTTTGTTTTCTTTTTGCAGAAGACTGGAAACCTCCATTGGGCGCTCGAGTGGACGCCTCCATTTCACGCAGTGACGCCTCTGTTCGTGCCTGAAGCGACGCCTCCCCTCGTGCCTCACGGGACGCCTCCCTTCGCGTCAGGACGCGCTTTCTCCTGCGCCATGCACGCCTATTAGCCGTTACGCCTGACCCGCCAGACCCGTAACCCGACCCGTTGCATTTAAAACCCAGCCTACCCCCCTTCCTCTCCTTCTTCTCTCTCTCTCTCGTGCCTTCTTCTCCTCCAAACCGAAACCTCCAACCCAAAATCACATCTCCTCAAATACTCCACCATTTTCAGAGATCAAAGTCTCCCCTTGCTCTCCTCTCTACTCTCTTGTGTTCCCAGCCTTTAATTTCCCAAATCGAGTCCTCTTTGCGACGGGTTTTTCGCGACACGATTCTCAAGACTCACGGCCAACTTGAGGGATTCTTGTTCTCACTGGATTTTAAGCACTTAGAAGGCATCTCCATCGCCTTCTCGAGTGATTTCAAGGCTGTGGAGGTCCAATTGTGTGGGGGTCTCAAATTGGCCTGACCCTCCTTGCGACTCACCATTCTTGACCACTTCTCGATTTGTAGTTGCTCCAGGGGCACTTCAGGATCTCTCTCTCGCTTCTCGACCGCAAACAAGGCGTCAAGAAGGAATTCTCATCGCTGCCTCATCACATCCATCAAGCCCCAAAACCACTAAAGGTCAACTCGCTCTCTTTTCTCTGTCAATCGATCATTTGTTGTTTAATTGGGTTTGTTTGAGTTTTCAAAAGAATTAGATCAGTGATTTTGAGGTCAAGACCAACCAATTTCACCAAAAACCAGAAAAGCCATCCTGCTCGGTCCGAGTGTCCTGTTTACTCGGTCCGACCAGAAGCAGGTTTCTACCAAAAACTCGCACCCACAGCCTCACTCGGTCCGAGTGACCCCCTTGCTCGGTTCGAGCAGACCACCATCAAAGCAAAAACTATTCTCTTTTGACCCTAATCATGGTGAATCCAAGGCAAACCAGGGCCAGTGCTAGGGCAGCAGCCTCCTCTTCCTCTCAGGCAACCCCTGCTCAGCCAGCACAGCAACCTTCATCCGGGCCCAACCCGGATTATGTTAGGCACCCCGAGGCGGTGAATTATGAAAAGGAGGCTGGATTTCTCATGCCATGGACCTATATGTTCCTCAACTACATGAAGATTAAGCACAGGACCTTTGAGCACACTTGATTCATGGACATGCGAACTTTAGAAGAGTTTGGTGTGGCGGAGCAATTTATTGAGATATCAAGCAATGTTGGCATCAAACCAGAATTTTGGAATTTCCGTGAGCCAGCCTACCGCGCTCTTTCCTTGGAATTTTTGTGTTCACTCGAGCTTCTAGAGGAGAATGGGAGAGAATACATAGCTTACCAACTTGGCAACATTGGTAGAAGGGCATGGCTAGATGAGTTGTCGGGGGTATTTCAATTGGAAAATGGGGCCGTGGAGCAATTGAGTTGGACAAGAGATCCTAACAATGAAATGACAAGAGATGCGGTTTGGAGTTGCTTGAGCGGGCGCATTGATAACTTGCAATCCCGCCATGTGCAACATCCCACTCTCAGGATCCTTCTTCGCGGCATAGCAGCCACTATCTTTGCTCGTGGTGAGACGGTGAACATCACGAATGGCCAAGAGATCGCCTTCCTATGGCACATGCTCCAACCCGAGCCCGAGAGGCTTAATGTCATTAAATTCATGGTTGAGCATTGGATCTATCAAAGGGATAAGAAGAACATCACGGGGAACATCACCATGGGCTCCTTTGTTACCATCCTTGCCAAAAGACTTAGGGTGCGCTTGCCTCAAGCTAGTGATTGCACGGGATACACCCATTATGATGATGAGAGGTTCCGGGCGGCACGATTCATCAAGATAAGCCATGAGAAAATAGGAGAGCCCGGGAGAATCCTTTGGCTTCGCGATCAAGCAAGCAACTTCTACCTTCCTTACCCGCATAAGGTAGACCTCTCTAATTCTAACTCTTGGCTCATACCCTTTGACTATGTGACTCCTAGGAGCGGCGCAATACCCGAGGTAGCCCCACCTCAACCTCCTATGTCCATACCCATGGAGACAGATGAGGCAGGCACATCCGAGAGGCCCATCCCGCCTAGTCATGCACCCTCTTCTTATGACGGCAATGATCAAATACCACCTTGGGCCACCAACCTCATGAATATGATGGTTGAAGTGCGGGATGAAGTGAGGCGCAACACGAATGCTTGTGCGGATTATGGGATGCATTTGAGCCGCCTTTCCAATGAAGTGATGCAATTGGGCCAGCGCATTGATGATCTATACTGGATTGAAGGTGAAGATGACCAACCATTGAATGAGCCGGCGAATCCGGAACAAGCCGAAAGCAGCAGTCGCTCTGCGACTCTCTCTGTCACAAAAGAGGCCTCCCCGAGCCATCACAGTGGGTCCCGTCGCAGCTCCTCTTCTCGGAGCTCGTCTTCTCGTCAAATATGATCGGTAACTCGTTTTTTTTCTCCTATTTTACATTTTCTCTCCGTGAATGCATGCTTGGGACAAGCACAGTTGAAGTTTGGGGGGGGATAGGAGAAAAAGCGCTTTTGAGGGTTCATTGGGTTAACATTTAGGGAGGATTTTTCTTTTTTTTTTTCGCTTCTGCTCGGTCCGAGTGGTGTTTTGCTCGGTCCGAGTGACTTTGATCTGCGCTGTGTTTTGTACTCGGTCCGAGTGCGATTCTCCTCGGTCCGAGTGAAAGATAAAAAAAACACACCAACGCGAATTTGCATGAAATTGAATCAGTTTTTGCCTACCTCTCTTGTTTTAAATGAAAACCTCACACTGTTGGAAACTGTTTTGAGTCAAACTAATTCTTCTTTCAAGTAAACCGTAGAATGTTTCGATATCTCGATTTTATCCTTGCACCAATGGACTAAATTGGGACTATTTTAGCAAAAATTAGAACTTGATTTTGGATGCTTTGAATTGTTAGATCAATTTTAGTCGATTCTCACAAGTTTTTGCCGAGTGAACTGATTCGCATTTAGACAAATCTTTGAAAAGAAATTTATCGACTTTAGAAATTGTAAAATGGATTTGATCTTGTTGGAAATTGTTTTTAAATCGCTTGAATCACCAACAAGCAACAATAATGGGAAGTTAAATCAAATAGCTGTGAAAACGAGGACGCACTGAGGCCTATTCCACCAACTTAGCCACAAATTGGAGGGTATTGGGTTAATTACAAGCTGTCAGGAATTATAATTCAAAGTCTCGAGTTATAATTGGGGAGCTTGCAATTAATTTCTACCGGACCCGGTGCGAAAGCATTGGTAAAGGAGTTGTTGAGTATTATGGCCCAAGTGTACCGTGGCCATAGTCGAGCAACACCCGTCCAACCTCCCTAGCGCGACATGTGCTAGTAGCAAACCTAAGGCCGATGATACCGCATTATCCTCTAGGGTGTTAAGCCCCATGGCTCGACTTGCATAAAAAAAAAAAAAAAAAAAAAAAACTATTGGTGAAAATTTGGAAATTGTTTTTAAGAGAAATTCATTATAAAATTTCCGAAGTTGATAAAGGCCTTTACAAATTTTTGAGGAGTGTGAGAATGAACGGGTGATTGAAATTGAGATCGCATTTGAAATAATAAAGAGAAAGCTAGAGTTCTAAATTTTGAGAAAAGAGATTTCATCAAGACCAAGAGTTGCATTGATAAATCGTAGAACACTAAACTTGGTTTATGAAATATTTTTTTAGTTTGACTTATTTGATTGAAGTGTGAGAACTTCTTAAGGCATCATTGATTAAGTTTCATGCTATTTCCTAGGTTTGAGTTACGGCATTGGTTTAGATTTAAGTATAGTCCATAAATTCTAAGCTTAGGGCGATGCTTGAGGACAAGCAAAGTTTAAGTTTGGGGGAATTTGACATAGTCAATATTTATCATCATTTGGACCGTACTTGGCACTTAAAATTGACTCAAACCAACGAAATACTTATGAATTGTCGTGTTTTTCCCAGGATTTGGCTCTGCCGTCGTTTCTTCTCTTCTCTATGTACAGGTTTTAGTGATTTCTGGTGATTACGGAGTATTTCGATGGATTCCCGGTGTTTTCTGCACGCTAGACGACTCATTCCTAGCATAGGAGGCATTTCTCAGCACTCTGCTCGGTCCGAACATCATTTCACTCGGTCCGATTGGCACACAGCCGCCATGCCACTTTCCTTATACTCCACTCGGTCCGACCAAGGTGTCATTCGGTCCGAGCAGACGACCGCCATAGCAAGTTTGGAATGTTTTTCAACATGGAAATTGGATTTTCTTGGTATTCTTTCTTGCCTTGGCGTCCAAACCTTCTCTATATACACCTGGGAACATCTATATATACGGGGGGCACGCCTAGGATAAGGGAGGACGGCTACCCTAGATTCCCACTTCCCAAAGGCTCTTTTGTGCTCTTTATCCATTGGAGATCATTAGGATTTGATTCTAGAAGACGACGGCAGTTGTGGAGAGACGATTTTACCACCCTGCAGCACCCCTTGCCTATTGGGTCCTTGGATTGATCATAAAGGAGTATTTGTTTTGTATTTCTTTATGATTTTCTCTTACGATTTGATGGGCTTGTATCTCTATCTTTATATAATGTTTATTATGTGTTTTGCTACTATGTTAGGCTAATTATCTATGTAGTCTTAGGATTAGGGGATTACCTTTATGTTTGGATGATGTTTGTTTGACTTGTTATGTTATATTATGCTTTGAGATTTGTTTATTGAGAATTGTTTTGATTGCTTAAATTAAACCACTTGTTGAATCACTAATTACCCTCTAGTTGAACAGCTGCATCTAGTAGGTCTAAGTTAGGATAAACAAGTTGAATTGATTTAAGTACTTGGGGTAAATTGTTGATCCGAAAGGGGAAGTTAGCTAACACCAAAAGTGTAGTTTTTAGAATGGTTCAAAAGACTTCTAAATATCCCTAAGAACTCCTTTAAACAAGTTTAATTCGTCGTACTCTATACCAAAAGTTGTGAATCGATTAAATTAATTAGGTTAGATTGTGATTGAACCAGTATCTGCACCAACAAGCGAAAGCTGAGGCTTAGAACAACTAGGTTTGACCAATAAACCCTGACTTGAAGCATAACTTAGTATAATAAACCAAATAAACTCACTTTTGTCTTCTGCTCGGACCGAGTGAGACCTTGTTCGGACCGAGCAGAGTGGCGACCGTAGTTTAAACACCAAGTTTAGCACGAGAGTGTTCGACTTTGGAGTTTAGGCAACCAAACATAATTGAAACCCGATTCCTAGGACACTTTATTATCTGATTAAAACCCAAAAGACTTACCTTTAGTACTTTGCTTTAATTTTAGTTTAATTGTTTTATTCCAAGTCTAAAAAAATCAACCAAAACTGTTTGAGCACTATTTAATTTTATATTATTCAAAATCCCATAAAATATTTCCATCTAGATTTTAAGAAAAGATAAGTCCAGTATTCATAGATCCGTCCCTTGGGTTCGACCCTAAAGCTATATTCTGAACGATTAGTGAGGTTAGCTATAGGTTACAAATTTATTTGATTCCTAGGTAATAAACCTTCATCAAACACCACGTGTTTGTTGAAATGCCTGAGAGAAGGCCGAGATTATTGACCATTTTAACACTTTTTTTGTGTGAAATCAGTAGCCCACACTTCTCTTACGGCTATGTAAATAGTTGGGCGGCTAGATTAGGCTATTACCTCATGTGTTAAATGGATTTGTATATGTTAACATTTGAATGATTGTTATGTGTTTGACAGAATGCTTAAGTGACTAACATATCATGTTTATTTATTATTATTGATTTAGGATTAAGCTACTGTTATAACATCCTTCCCCCCTTAAGAAATTTCGTCCTCGAAATTTGACATACCTTAATTGAAGAGATATGGATACTTCTCTCGAACTTCATCTTCACGTTCCCAAGTTACTTCATTATCATTGTGGTGTTGCCAGCGCACTTTCACTAATGATATCACCTTATTACGCAACACATGCTCCTTTCGATCTAAGATTTGAGCTGGTTGTTCCACATAACTCACATCCTCACGTACATTTACGGGTTCGTACGTAAGAACATGAGATGGATCTGAAACATATTTCTTTAGAAGTGACACATGAAAAACATTATGGATATTTGCCAAAGACGGTGGCAAAGCAATTTTGTAGGCAACCGGTCCAATTCTTTCCAAAATTTCGAATGGACCGACATATCTGGGTGCAAGTTTCCCTTTCTTTCCAAACCTCATTACTCCTTTAGAAGGTGACACCTTAAGAAATACATGTTCTCCTATTTTGTATTCAGTGTCACGTCTTTTCTTATCTGCATAACTCTTTTGTCTGCTTTGTGCTGCTAGTAATCGTTTTCTAATGAGTTGCACATTTTCATTAGCCATCTGTACCATCTCTGGCCCAAGTAATTTCTTTTCTCCTACTTCATCCCAACATACTGGAGATCGACATTTTCGACCATAGAGTGCTTCATATGGAGCCATTTGTATACTAGAATGATAACTATTATTATATGAAAATTCTACCAATGGTAAATGTGAATCCCAACTTCCAGAAAATTCTAGCACACATGCTCGTAATAAATCCTCTAATGTTTGAATTGTTCGTTCAGATTGTCCATCTGTTTGGGGGTGAAAAGCAGTACTAAAATGAAGTCGAGTCCCTAGAACTTCATGTAACTTTTTCCAAAAGTTTGAGGTAAATCGGGGATCTCGATCTGAAATGATACTAACTGGAACACCATGGAGTTTCACAATCATTTCAATATAAAGCTCGGCCAACTTATCCATGGAATATGTCACTTTAATTGGAATAAAATGAGCCGATTTAGTTAAACGATCCACAATCACCCATATCGCATCATATCCTTTCTTAGTTCTTGGTAACCCTGTTACAAAATCCATTGTTATTCTTTCCCATTTCCATTCTGGAATGCTAATGTTTTGTAACTTTCCAGCAGGTACTTGATGTTCTGCTTTCACTTGTTGGCATACTAGACATTTTGATACGTATTCTGCAACATCTCTTTTCATTCCATTCCACCAAAATTTCTCACGTAAATCCCTATACATTTTGGTACTACCTGGGTGTATTGCAAATTTGGACTTGTGTGCTTCATCCATTAACTTCATTTTTAATTCAAGATTATTAGGCACACAAAGTCGACCATGAAATTTGACAATATTCTTATTTTCCAATTCAAATCCAAGTTTCTCTCCTTTTATTAACTCGTCTTTAATTGATTGTAAATAGGGATCTTCCAATTGAAACTTCTTGATTTTAGTGATAAGTTCAGGTTCGGCTCTTAAACTAGCCAAAAATCCATGATGAGTTTTTGCTACTACTTTCAAGTGTAAATCACTTATCCTTTCTAACGTTTTCCATTTTTGCACTAAGAGATTTGCCGCATAACCGGCAGTCTTTCGACTCAATGCATCTGCTACTACATTTGCCTTTCCTGGATGGTACTTGATTGTACAATCATAATCTTTTAAAAAGTCCATCCATCTCCTTTGTCTCATGTTCATCTCCTTTTGAGTGAAAATATATTTTAAACTTTTATGATCTGTGAATATCTCAAAGGTTTGCCCATAAAGATAATGTCTCCAAATTTTAAGGGCAAAGATAATGGCAGCAAGTTCCAGATCATGAGTGGGATAATTTTTCTCATGGTTCTTCAATTGTCGCGAGGCATAGGCCACCACCTTTCCATGTTGCATTAGCACACATCCTAATCCATTGATAGATGCATCGCTATAGATCGCAAATCCTTCTCCACCGGTTGGTATCACCAAAACTGGTGCACTGGTCAATCTAGCTTTCAGTTCTTCAAAACTTCTTTCACAAGCATCACCCCAATCGAACTTCACATTCTTCTGGGTTAATCTCGTTAATGGTGCGGCTATTTTAGAAAAATCCTCTACAAATCTCCTATAATAGCCAGCAAGACCAAGAAAACTCCGAATTTCTGAAACATTAGTTGGTCTTTTCCAGCTTAAAACCGCTTCTATCTTTTTTGGATCAACAGATATCCCAGCACTAGATATCACATGTCCCAAAAACATTACCTCACTAAGCCAAAAATCACATTTGCTTAGTTTGGCATAAAGTTTTTCTTTTCTTAGTGTCTCTAAAATAATTCTTAAATGTTGTTCATGTTCCTCTTGACTTTTAGAATATATCAAAATGTCATCAATGAATATGATAACAAACTGATCAAGATAAGGTTGGAACACTCTATTCATGAGATCCATGAATGCAGCTGGTGCATTGGTCAAGCCAAAAGGCATAACCAAGAATTCATAGTGTCCGTATCGGGTTCTAAAAGCAGTTTTAGGGACATCTTCTTCGTGAATCTTTAGTTGATGATAACCAGATCTCAAATCTATTTTAGAATAGACCTGAGTATCTTGAAGTTGGTCAAATAAATCATCAATTCGGGGGAGAGGGTATTTGTTCTTTACAGTCGCCTGGTTGAGTTGTCGATAGTCAATACACAATCTCATCGAGCCATCTTTCTTCTTAACAAAAAGGACCGGAGCACCCCACGGTGAGGTACTAGGACGGATGAAGCCCTTATCTAAGAGCTCTCTTGCAGTTGCTTCTTTAACTCCTCTAACTCCACAGGCGCCATTCGATATGGTGCTTTTGAGATAGGTTTTGTGTTGGCAACAAGATCGATTGTGAATTCTATCTCTCTATTTGGTGGTAATCCAGGTAGATCTTCAGGGAAAACATCAGGGAATTCTCTAACTATAGGTATGTTTTGGATATCAAGTTTTTCATTTTGATTTACTGTTATGAAAGCCAAATATCCTTTGCAACCTTTCGCCAACAATTGAGTGGCTTGAATTGCGGATATTATTATTGGGGTTTCTTTCCTCTCTCCTACTAATTTGAATGGTACACGCCCTGGGGGATTGAACGTAACCATTTTTCGGTAGCAATCAACACTAGCATGGTAAGTGAATAACCAATCCATGCCTAGAATGGCATCAAAATCTCGAAAATCTAATAATATCAGGTTTGCTAACATTGATTCTTCTCCAACTCTAACCTCACAAGATTTGAATACACGATCGGTTAATAGAGAGTCTCCAACAGGTGTGCCAACTAACAACTTAGTTTCTAGGGGTTCGTGTTTTCTTCCTAGTTTTTGTGCAAATGAAGGTGACACAAATGAATGTGTGGAACCGAGATCAATCAAAATTCTAGCAGGTACATCACAAATAAGAATTGTACCTTGGATAACAGATCCTGATGCTTGAACATCTTGTTCAGTTAGTGCGAATACTCGTGCATGACCTCCCATCTTCTGTTGAGGGTAGTTCTTGTGTTGGGTTTGATTCTTCTTAGGACATTCTCGTGATAAATGCCCTGGTTGATAACAGTTGTAGCAAACTGGTTTGTCGAAAGAACATGCATTTGACATATGGTCTGGCTTGCCGCACTTAAAGCATGTTGCTCTCTTCTTCTCTATGACTCCATTCTTCTGTGGGTTCGGGCACTTGTCTACCTTCTGCTTTTGGTTATTCTTCAAATTCCTTCCTTCACGCTGTAGTCGAGCCTTGTGATTTTCTTCAACAATCAATGCCTTATTGACTACTAAGGCATAGTCCGTCAATTCAAATACCGCCACTTTCTCCTTAATTGCAGGATGGAGTCCCCGCTCAAAATGCTTCGCCTTTAATTCTCGTGTTGCGATTAAATGAGGGGCAAAACGAGATAGTTCATTAAATGATTTTTCATACTCTTGTACGCTTCTACTACCTTGTGTGATAGTGAGAAACTCTTCAGCCTTTTTATTTCGGACACTCAAAGGAAAGTATTGTTCGTAAAAAGCTTCGCGGAAATTGTCCCACGTTATAGGAAATTCTTCTGCAAAAGTTCGCCTTTTTGTACTCCACCAAGCATCTGCATTACCTTCCAAGACAAAGGTCACGAATGCAACCTTTTCTTGGTCAGTACAGTTGATCGCCTCAAATGTTTTCTCAACTTGGCGAATCCATCTTTCTGCAATGAGAGGGTCTGATCCACCAGAGAAAGGTTTTGGACCCAAACTCTTGAATTGATTCAGCTTTCCATTGGCTCCTCCAGTCGGGATAAACACTTCACTTGAGGATTGTTGACGACCAATTAATTGCACCAACGAATCCTGTGTTCGTTGTTGCCACTCGAGTAACTCCATGAATTGGTCCATTCGTCCCATCTGAGCATTCGAGTTGCTATCATGTTCTGGAGTAGGATCAGGGACAACTCCTTCCGTCACTCCTGTCGCACGGTTGGCATGCAAATTCATCCTTCCGTTGACAACGGGTGGTGTTTCAGCACCAAAAGGAACACGTGAGGTACGCTTTCTCCTACCAGCCATATCGACCTAGGGTAATATTTAACTTAGTTAAATCGTCACTCACTAAAATATTTGAGACACCAGGACAAAATCATCTTAATCATGCTCTGATACCATTAAAAGCTGTCACACCCCGAGAGAGCATTTTTTTTTCTCAGAATGTACACAACTTAACAGCAATCATAAATTGAGCATCATTAAAATAATAAAGTCTCAAATACAAAATCAGGTCCATCTGACCCTAAACGAGTTTATAATCTCGCAGCGGAAAACATACTAAAATAACAAACTTCCTGATAATATCTAATAAATAATCTTAAACTACTCATAATTAAAAATTAAATAACTTCTAAATTAACTCCACGCAGCGGCTCCAGCTATTAGCAATAATCTTACTCCGACACTGTCTCTGTGGATTAAAAAATGGGGGTGAGTATAATTTTCAACTCAGTAGGAACAATCTCGACTTCCAACCTCTGGAAGTCAATCGGAGATAAATTCAAAGATTATATAATTTAATAAATCAACTTAATGAAATGCATCAAAATTCAACTACTTGTCAACACAATAAAATGTGTACTTTCTTTGGAATATATCAAAATAATCATCATAAAAAGTATTTTATTTTGGGGAACCAACGTCATCAACATACTTTGGCCACACTTTGGAATGGATCCAGACTACGTCAGTTAGGAACCATTTCGCACTCCCAACACCGATGGAGTGGCATTTCCACCTGCCACAGTGGAAATACGTTCCTTCTAACACCCTGAAGGAACCGACTTCCGTCACGTCTGACGGACTACTAATCCCGAAGGAATCGCCAACCAGGTACCGGTTAAATATAATCAGTTCTCCTCGTGTGAAATTTTAATCATCAATTCTATTGACTTCCCCATAAAACATACTTTCACCTTAATAAATTCCATATATCACCAATTTGTAATCATACAAAAATAGTATAAAATTACTAGTTATATAATCTTTAAGTATTTAATGTAACATACTAGTCTCATATTATTCATAAATGGTTAAGTAATATTATCGTAACGGTTATGAAAACTTTCTAATGTATAGGTTTTAGTCAAAATAGATTACTAATAAAAAGATTGAATATTTAAAGTAAGAAATATTATTTGTATGAATATATCATCATTACATCCTTTGATTTTAGAAAATCAAAATGACATATTTTGAATATATATTAACTCATAAAGTTATAATAAGATTGTAGAACTTTTTATAAGCTTTCCAACGAATCAAAATTTACTAAAATCGGAGTTAAAATGAAAGAATTATGATATTTCAAAGTATACATGGGAATCAAAATGGAATTTTCAGAATTTCGAAAAAATGTTTTGCATGGACTGGGATTCGAACTCTAGAACCCATGCAACAAAACCTCAGCAACTCAG
Organism: Rhynchospora pubera; assembly: GCA_028095005.1. Classification (NCBI taxonomy): domain Eukaryota; kingdom Viridiplantae; phylum Streptophyta; class Magnoliopsida; order Poales; family Cyperaceae; genus Rhynchospora; species Rhynchospora pubera. The sequence goes on from CM051461.1 coordinate 42,523,523, forward strand.
AGGCGACCAAATGGACTACATGACTTTTGTGACATTTGACCGAATGATATTCATTTATACAAAAATACACTGTTCAACCTTTCTTCCCCAACAGAACCGCGTTTTCCACAGTTTAAAAACTGTTTTCCATTTTCATGGTAAAACATATATAACTATATCTTCATATCTGTTCTAAATGATTATAAGTTACTACTTAATATTATTTTGGATCAAATTAATCAAATGGGATTGAAATTCAAAAGGAAGAGAATGGAACAACAAAGGTCGGGACGGCCCCTACCTTAACGACGAACTCTTCGGGGAGACACCGTACGTCCTTCCTGCTATAGCCCGCTCCTGCCCAAGCTCCTTCTCGCTCTCTCAAACTCTCTGAACTCGTTTATTTGTGATTTTGATTTGGTTTGAGAACTTGATGAACCATGCACCTCTATTTATAGCTAAGGTTTTCATCTACCAAACTCCCATAATTTACACATGCTATTTACAACCGATTTCGGCTTCTACAAGTTCACACTATGCAGTTGCAAAGTTTTACCATCTTCTTCTCGCATTAATGGCTATGTCTAACCATGTTTCACCATGAACACCACGTGTTTGTTGAAATGCCTGAGAGAAGGCCGAGATTATTGACCATTTTAACACTTTTTTTTGTGTGAAATCAGTAGCCCACACTTCTCTTACGGCTATGTAAATAGTTGGGCGGCTAGATTAGGCTATTACCTCATGTGTTAAATGGATTTGTATATGTTAACATTTAAATGATTGTTATGTGTTTGACAGAATGCTTAAGTGACTAACATATCATGTTTATTTATTATTATTGATTTAGGATTAAGCTACTGTTATAACAATATGCATCAATTTAACACTAAATTGGGGCGGGGGGGGGGACTAAAAAACTATACTTTTGTCAATGTATTCTGCAATACTTCATTATCACGATTTAACCTAAACAGTAAGTACAAAATTCAAGAATTAACTATGACAAAATTAATAAAATAAGAAGTAATTACATGCTCGTTTGGAAGCAGCGGATTTAATCAAGGTGGGGCCAACGCAAAGGGATCTTACCCTGCCTGGGAAGGAGCACGGGTTCTTCCTGCTTACTGCCACCTTAGACTGGTTGAACAACATGTCGAACCCGTGCACCCGGCTCACCAACATTAAAGACAACATTACCAAAATGCCCCTCATTGCATGTAAAGCGCAGTGCGCTGATAGAGGGGTAGAGACGGGAGAAGTGACAATGGGATGGATCATGGATGGAGTTATATAGTTATGGAGGGATGGATGGAGTTATGTTTGTTTGAGTTTAACGCGGCTACTATTGTCAGTTTTGCTTTATTCTTGATTCATGAAAAATTTACAGATATGGCACCGGAAGAAATCAAGAAATAGAGGTTTTTTTTTAACTTACTGAGAAGTGGGAAGTGTGAAGAATCTGAAACCTTTTTTGTGTTAATGTTTCTTCATCAACTTATTGTCTTTGTTTAGTACCGTACGAAAATGCTTGGAAATGAACTGAAGTTCTACAATAATAGTTATAATAATTAAATACTTAATTAATCAGTTATAATAAAAGTAATATATAGATAAGTTCATAAGTATAAGTACTAGCTGCTTTGAAATTTAATGAATCTGTGAACAAATATCACCCGATTCATCAGTTATTAATTGGGAAATTTGTGGGAGTGGTCGCAAAACTTTATGTCAAAGTTCGTCGCCATTGAAATCGCACCAAATGAGAACTTATCATCATTTTCCTAGATAGCCGCTGGTGCTATATAATAGATATCCAAAAAGAAAAAAACTATCTTCTTCGTTTCCAATCTGACCCCATAAAATCACGTTTTTAATTTCTATTTTATGCGACTATAGTGGGAAAATTTTTATAAAAGACAAAAATGCCCTGATAATTTTAAAAAAGACAAAAGAGCCTCTGAAATTTTAAAAAGAGCACAGCTATAGCGGTAATAGCAGTACCATTATAACTCAACCCTATAGCGGCAATAGCATTACCGCTATAGGAGCTATAGCGGCAATAGCATTACCGCTATAGGAGCTATAGCGGCAATAGCATTACCGCTATAGAAGCTATAGCGACATTGCTATTACCGCTATAGGCCTTTTTTTTTTTTGAGTCTGACACCTCTGATTTTTTTTTTTTTTTGCGCAACTTTACTATTTTGCTCAATAGTCATCGTCTGACACCGACAATGACTAGCATTGGCATAAAAAGAATGCTTCAGAGCACTAACTTACTATTGAGCAATATTTACATCATCATATATGCCAATTGCAGAGTATCTCATTTATTAGTGAAATTTCATTCTATTACTTTACTATTTCTCCACTTGCTAAAGAAAATTTATTTTTAAAACTGAGGTGCTTGGTTAAGATTTATTTTTACAATTATCTACTATTGTTCAATTTCAATCATTATATATGTTATTTTCCACATCTTCCATTTAGAGTTTTTTTTTTTCAATCAATACAGATTTTAATTTTTTTAACGAGGTCAAAGTTTTCATGATTTGCAATTCTTATATGTTATAAAAAATATTATATTATGGACATATAAACAAGCAATAAAAAAAATTATGGTGTTGTTAAATTTGGTTACTTGCTTAATTTTTTCTGATTTTTTTTTAAAGAATTGTTTACACTAATCATTATGATGTTGTTAAATTTGTTCTAAAATTGACAACAAAGTAGTGAGTGTTTTATATCCACGAAACAGATCTTACTAGCACCATGAAGTATCATTATGGTGTATTGCTGCTCTTTTAAGCATATCTTCAAATTTGATAACGGTAATAGGAATGCGGTAGTATAACTTTTAAGTATTGCTGCTCTTTTAAGTATAACTTCATTACGGTGTCAGACCGAAAAAAAAGTCTATAGCAGTAATAGCAATGCCGCTACAGTCCCCTATAGCGGTAATGCTATTGTCGCTATAGGGCTGAGTTATAACGGTACTGCTATTATCGCTATAGATGTGCTCTTTTTAAAATTTCAGAAGCTCTTTTGTCTTTTTTAAAATTGTTAGGGGCATTTTTGTCTTTTATAAAAATTTTCTACTATAGTGGAATTTGTTTTTGTCCAAAACTTGAAAGAATCTAATTTATGCGAGGAGAAGTGGTTCCGATGGTATAAAATCAGCCTAGTACAATCCAAGGGAACCCCAATGATGTTATGGCTCTGTAATGTAGAACAAGTAACAAAAGGAAAGCATGAAGTTAACAACTATATATTCGCGAACCATGATAACTAATTTAAATTTCGCTACAATAAAAAAAAAATTGAACTTGTAAGCATGTTAAACATTGTTTGGATCTGATAGAATACTTGATTTAATCTACAATTGTTCTCTCAAGCATCATAGGCTGTTAAAAATTAACTGTTTCTATTCAGATCACAAGTTGCTAGATTTTAAGCAACCTATGAAGTGATTGACGAACATCTACAAATAAACTTGGCTATTGTGTCAAATTGTTTTTTTAGACATACTAGATAGCGGCTATCTAGTTATTGTGTCAAATTGATAAGTAGAGCTATTCCCCAGAAAAACGTGTAACGAATATCTTCTCCAATTGAATAATTAGTAAAACACAAGTTGCATTTATTAAGTAAAACACAATTTGTTTACCATACAGGAAATGTACCAAGTATATGGAACTGTATGTACATAGCAGAGAAAGTACTGCCATATACATCTAACAAAAAGAAATGAAATCAAGACACAAACATTACTAACAATATATCGAAAGATTCCATTTGGAATCCCATCAATTATACGTCTATCAAAAAATTCAGTGAATTTACTTAATCTTCTTCCTCACTAACACCATTCCTGTCTAGAAAATACCATGTGTGCATCCGTAGAAGCTTTCTCAACCTCAGACAATTCCTCAAGTATTCTTGATTTGGCACCATTATCACTGGAATATGTAATCTTGATGAGTTCAAGAACATTTGCATTCAAGAGAATAAAGTGTATCATCCACGTGAGGTCCTTAAGATCCCTCAAGTTCACAATGGAGATTGCAACTGTTCTCAAAGTTTGGTCTAGACAGAGAAAGCCATCTTCCTTCTTGTATTCACTTGGGTGTACAGGAACAAATTCATTCAGGCGTCCCACTTCCGCACACCATGGTTGACCATACTGCAATATTCTGTTTGTTAACTTAAAAGATCAATCCGAGAAACATCAATTCATATGTAATCCAAGTAACATTTGGTAAATATAAGTGGCAAAACTCTATTCAATTGGTGCAAATGCCAGAGTCTAGAGTGAAAGTGATTTGGTATTAAATAATGATAATAATTTCTTTAAGACCAAACTACCCTTGATTGTATAAAGTAACTACATGCATTAATGCATAGCATAGCACCCAGTAAAAATATTCCATACATACTAAATAATTCCCTTAAATAGAGTTTTGCTAAATCAAACTAATTATGAGTAGAAGCATATAATAGTAATAGAATACTACGCTCCATGACATTAATTAATTTGATATGCTGCAATCTTGATGACAAATTTCCAAATAACCACAAAAAAATGCTCTTTGCTTGATTACTTAAGAGCAAATAAAGTAGAAGTAGCATGCATCTTGTTTACTTAACAAAAATGGAGTTTTGCCACCATGAGGCCAGGATTTTTTTCCCCCCCATTTGATTTGTTTGATTGGACAGTCTAAATTTTTTTGAATCCAGTTCAATTTGTTACCATAATGCACAGACATTAAAGTCTACTGAGCTCAAGCCAAAAAAAAAACAAATAAACAATAAAAAAAGGAAAACAAGAAAGGAAAAAGAACAAAGAAAACGACAGCATTGTAGAAACTGGAGTAGCGAGGTTAAATACTTAAGTTGCATTATTTAAAATTAGTGTTCTGCAAAATACTGGAGTGCTCAAATCACTTCCCAAACTTGATTGTCTAATTTTGAAAAAAAAAACATGACATTGTTAAATCAACAAACAATACATGTTGATGTACTTGTAAGCAAACTGAAATTAAAAGCATGAGAGAATATAACCTGCAATTCTAATCTTTCAAGGAATGGCATACTTCTAAGTAAGCAGCAAAACACTTTGAACGTCCTTCGGCCAATATAACGCATACGACCAACAAACTTTAGGCATCTCAATTGCCGAAAGCAAACCCGTAGGGTGTGTGGTACATCAACTTGAGACAAACACTGTAATCAGGAAGTAAAAAGGGTATTACATTTAATTAAAACAGCCGCATTGGGGACAAGACAGCTTGCTACAGATGCTATATATTACAAAATTGTGTGCAAAGTTATAAATTAAGTCCAATGAGATTTGAAGATTACCCGAAGAACATCAAAGAGTAATGTGAGATTGGAAATGTGCGCAACATTTGCCAAAAATTTGAGAGTAGTCTCACTCTCACCAAACCAGACCAAATTTTCCACAGAAGAAATACTCCCAGTACCAGAAGAGATGTATGTACTTTTTAGGCAAGGCGCAGAAATCCTAGGCTCTAGGTCAACCCCCCCCCCCCCCCCCCCCCCAAAGTGAAAGCTTAGATATTTAAGCAATGGGCAGTCAAAAGTCAATGAGAGAGGCTGTTCACTGGCAAAATCTTTTGGGGACAAGAAGCTCTCAAAGATCAGTTCAATGAACGTCAGCTTCTTCGACCCATCAACCAGGGACTAAATATCCTGTAGCAACATGACAACCAAATGCATCTTCAGAGGAGTGAGATACTCGAAGCCGCGGAAATCACTAGGCAAGCTGATTTCAACAAAGTCAAGATGGAGTACTTTGAGCGCGCGGAAAGATGGAAGTTGGGTCGGTGTCAGAGTACCGTAAAAGTCAACAGAGAGAATCCAGAGAGCGTCCCCGTCCCTTTGAAAGATCAGGTCGAGGAAGTGCTGGAGGCGCGAGGAGTCAGCGAGGACGCACCTGAGCGAGAAGCGGCGGATGGGGCCGCGAAGGGAGGAGATGATGGGATCGACATTCTCGGGAAATCGGATGGGGCCTCTGTCAGAATCTAGATTGGCGTGGAAACCCGGGAGGAGGACTCAAAGGTGACGCCAGGAACGGGAGAGAACTGAGGTGCGAACGGCGTCGGTGGTGGGGCTTTATGTCTTCGGGAAGAGCGGTGATCAGATCGACTCCGGCCATCCTCGGCCGCTTTCTCTAGGGTTTAGGGTTTTCGAAGGGTTTTACAATTTAGGCTCTAGGCTCTAGTCTCGCTTTCTTTTTTAAAACACTTTGGAATTTTTAAGTGAGAATACTGAAATACCCTCCGCTTCAACTAAGGGTACTTTGGTCATTTCAATCATGAGTACTTCCCGAATTGTGTGAGTGTGTGTGTGGGTATGATGGACCGATACTGCCCACTATAAAATCTTTTTTTTTTTTTTGGTTGAGTTTAATGTGTTCAATTATTCTTTTCTCCAATTAGAGTTCAATTGTATATAAAATTATTAAAATAAATTCATTTAAAAATTCTATTCGATATAGATTGATATACAAATTTTATATTATTTGATTTGTCATATCTAGTGGAATTGTATATTGATGAATTAGATCCGTCCTCAACCAACACGGCAACACGAATTAGATCCAAAATCAAAGAGCATGTTCGTTGATTTTAAGGCAGAGAAATATGTTAATTTCTCTCATCATTTCAATCTCATAACGTTATCTACTCGAAAGAATATGTTAAGAAGATGGAAAAAAAACTGCAAATAAAAGCAAAATCCTCCGAAAATCTCTTCAAATTTCTTGGTTTTGAACGGAAATTAACATGGCCAAATTTTTCTCACCAATTCTCATCTCTTGGTTGGTTCCGATCAGCGGATTTGGAAAAAGTGATTTCCGTTTTCGTGCAGTCGTCGGTCAAAGAATTCTGGCGAGTCATCGTATATAAGTATTAACCATATCCATTAGTCGCATGTCAACTTCAAAAAAAAAAAAAAAACAAATATGACTATTTACTCTTTTGACAGCTGTCAAGGGCAAGGCTCGATTAGAGCTAATATGACATGTTTCGTAATTGAGGAGCCTTGATTTTGTAAAATGTAAATTTATTACCGAAAGTACAATCGAAGCTCTCTCGATGGTACTTTAGAACTCTATCCATTATATTTATGGGGGGCAGTCTGAAAACCTCATGAAATTCCCAACACATTAACATTCGCTGCACAAAGTTTTTTTTTGAAGAAAACATTTGCTGCACAAACTTGGCTCTGTTACTTAATCCCACACAAGATTGGGAAAGGAAACAAAGGCTGGAAAAGCTCATTTACTACCCCAATATTGACGGTGCACATCCTTACCACACTGAACTGTCAAGACCAGCAATATATAGGAAACCGATATGTAGCAGATAGCATAATATACAAAAGTGCTAGTAGTCACTCACTGAACTGTGAAGTTGTGGCCTAAAACATTCCAAACCAAATTAAACTAACTGTCAGTTTATCTATTAATGACAAAATAAAAAAATTTTAAAAAAACTTGATCTTTATACTGTACGCAGAGTTGAAACTAAAGTTCCAAATTTGACACTCAAAGCCACAGGTACTAATATAAGCAAAATAGAAACCAAAAAGCAGAGTTTGTGACAACATCAGAATTTAGCTTACTGCAATAGCATTTCACTAGTAATATGATATCAGACTTAGTTAACTACAATAGCCATTTTTACAAAATCACCCAAAAAAGTTTGCTAATAACCAGCTCTTCATATTCATTCTCTTCACCAAATTTGATCTCGTCTTTTATAACAAAATCTGAAATATTGCCTCCAGAACATTTGGTCGACAACAAAATATAATGCAGACAATTGAATATAAAGTACATAAGTAAGATGATATCAATTAGTTCACAATTCATAATAAACAACAAAATTTTATTTTTAATCTAACAACAACCATATAAAAAGAAATCACAAATCACATTACATAAGGTAAGAAAATGTCATACATGGGTCAGACAATTGAATAGCAAAGTGAAACAGCACCATGTATGTCACATATTTCTCTTACATACTATATCAACATAATATAGTGCCATAAGAACATACCTCAAGCATTATAGATAGATTAAGAAACAAAACATGAAGGACAGAAATATGCTGGATTAAGATATCTAAAAGCTTGAGATATACCTATACCTAGAGATGATGGGTTTGATCGTCATCTCAACATTTGGAGAAGCCATTTGAACAGTCAAGAGTTCATTCTTTATTATCTCAGCTGTTTCTCATCCTTCTTTCAGGTCCCCTGAATAGAGTATGTTTATTTTCTTGAGGGTTCCAGCATTGTGTAGTAGAAACTTTGGAAAATCAAAAGAATCCTCCAATATATAGTCATCCCCATAAAATGTAGCAGTTGTCAAGTGATTTTTAACACATTCAGCTGGCACTTGTTTGTCCCAAAAATCCAACTCTTGAGCAATAGGGCAATATTTGGAATTATATGAGGTGTCAACCTGGAATAAAAATGAAACAAGAAATTAGGCACAATCTGTGGATTCTCAAGTCTATGGAGTATGACAACCTTCTTTCTAGCACAACCTTCAGTTTGGCAATTAAAATATGGTAATTTAAACAAAAATCAAGTCGAATATTTGGTACAATTAAGAAAACAGTCTGCCAAATAGCAGTTGGTAGTTTATCATTTAGATTCTTACACTCAAAAAATTTTGCATATTATTTTCTGTGATGGACTTGATGCCTTGATCATTCAAGGATCAGTTTGCTTTGCTTTTGTCACTAGATAGCATAACAAACAAACCAGACCATTTGATGTCCTTTCTCTTTATTTATTTATTATTCAACTTTTGGCTAAACTTGAAAATTTATGCTATAATATGCAAATTCACCCTAAGTAAATGCATATATCTCAGAGATGATCTAGTTAATTACTGAGACAAAAAAAAAAAAAAGTTAACATTTCTCAAATTGTACGTACACAAATTATAAGTTCCATCAAATATGGGGAGCTGTTGAGTAGACATGATACGATCGTATTGAAAAAACGGTAATTATTGGGCCAACTGAGGCATAACTTCTTCAGCTCGACCAAGAAACATTTTGGAGATAACCTAGTGGGTAAGGGAATCCCTTCTTTTGACAATATCTGGCATGAACAGCAAAAAGCATTATAGATGCTATCTTAGAATAGTTCATAAAACATCGAAAGATCACTAACTAGAATAATCAACATTGTCTTTTTTTTTTATCACAATCAGCAAGAAATAACTCACATTACAAATCAGAAGGGTTCTATAATCAGACTAAATTATTGAGTCAGTGACGATGTACCCATACAAGTTAATGATGGGACATATTTGGCAGGCTTCATATAGATAGGTTCAAAATCATGCCATTGCATGAAATTAAAACTGGCACCGAGGTTTAGTCCAGTTTTGACAGCATATGTCTGATTTGTTGGATGCAATACTAAGATATAAATTTTTAGTTTAAAGTAACAGTTGGTCATTCTTTCTTAAACTGGCCTAAATGAATGCTATTTTTCTTTTGAGTCAGGTCAAATGCTTCATTGTGTAGGTTAGACAAATTATCAATCGGCCAATCAATTGCGCAAATTAAAAAGATACTTTAATTAGAAAGATACCATGCGATACTCATTGGAGAAATTCAAACGAAGATCTTTAACACCACAAAGCCCATTTAGGAAAGTTACTAGTTTTGTAGCTTCACTGGTCCCCGCAGATGCTTTCCTCTCCTCGGACAACTGATATCTCCTCCAATAAACATTGTTAACTCCAAAAGACACTGCCACAGAGGCCAATCGTGGCGAACTTTTAAGTGATATACCAACAGGTCTACATACACTGATCTCTAACTCCAACAAACTCGGCACATGTATAACAATGTTCGTTACCTTAAAGCAATCAGTAATGACCAATTTCTCAATTGCCTTGCACCATGAAATCAACCTTCTGAGGTGAGCATTAGACACTGAAACTTTAGAAAGTACCAACAATTTGACTGCCCGAAGGCCGGTCAGTTCTGATGGCACCACGGCACGAACCTACAATAGGACATCTCCAACTTTACAATTGTTTCGCAAGAAAAAACTGGACAGGGTATGTCATACAAGACTTGAAAATCAAAGTTGTTGATCACCAGCTCCTTCACACCGGCAACACAGAGCTCGTCAAAAACCTCATAGAAATCGAGCTCGAAATATTCGAGTATCTCAACGGCTATTTCGAACTTCTCGATGGGGGCTTGGCGGAAATCGAGGACAGAGAAAAGCGCGTCGACCCATTCGTTGGCATTTTCCACATAGAGGTCCCTGTTCATCTCTGAATTCCTGGGGTTGAAGGAGGTGGCGTCGATCTTGAGGGAGGGAAGCGTGGGAAATAGCGGGTCCCACCGCTTGGAAATGGCGGTAGTGACGGCGGCATCACGGAGGGGCAGTTTGGAGAGGATGATGTGGAGAATGTCGTCGGGAAGACTGCTTATCAAGTCTTTCTCTTGTTCCTCTTGCTCTTTCTCTTGTTGTTCTTCTTGTTTCTTTTCTTCAACTGAGCTCGGTCGGAGATTTTTCTCCATTGGATTGAAAAGAAAACTAGAAAAGGGGAGTGATTGAGTCAGAGTAACCAAATGGATTGAGAAGAAAACAGTTTCGGTGGGGCGGGAAATCGATATCCTCTGCAGACTGCAGTAGTTGCTGCGTCCTTCATCCTGCGGAGGGAATGAAATCCTCTACAGCCATTTTTTGACTGCTCCAAACAGTCTTTTTCATTTTTTTTAAATATTTTAAAATTTAAAAATTCATATGGAGAATCTAAACCATTGATCTTATTAAATTTTACCGGCGATGCATTTTCATATAAATTTTATAAAATTTAAAGTCGATTTGATACTATATCAAGAGGTCAACAAATGAACGAATCTGGTTAGATTAATTCTAATACGTTCATAATTATGTCATTTAATCATGTATCAAATCGACTTCAAATTTTATAAAATTTATATGATAACGCATCGCCGATAAAATTTAACAAGATCAACGGTTTGGATTCTCCATTTAAATTTCTAAATTTTGAAATATTAAAAAAAAAAGAAAGGACTGTTTGAAGCAGTCAAAAAATGGCTGTAGAGGATTTTAGTCCTGCGGAGAGCAACTCTTAGAACAATTCCAGGATGCGATCCGGGTGGGTTGGTGGCCTACAGTTATTACTTATTACTCATTACTCTCCCATGCGATTCGGATCCTCTGGTCGTTTCCAAAAAAACGACCACTGGTCGTTTTCTAAAATGAGCCGTCCGATCTAAACGGACGGTTGAGATCATTTCGTCCGTCGAAAAATAAAAAAATACGCTTTTCCTTCTCTTCGTATATGTTTGGTTCCTAAATGAGCGTAACGCATCCACAGAATCGTGAATGTTTGGTTCTTCTTCAATTTAGTCCTTGGCTCTTTGCCACTTTTGCATTTCTATTTCCCAACGATCATCACCACCGCAACCCCTGCGACTAGGTCCGTTAGAATCGTGACTGTGTGGAGAGCACAGAGGTGCGGTTGATCTGTTCTTACGTCAGCCTAATTCAATGGAAGAACAGGCCTTTGGTACGACAGTGGATGGGTTTTGTTACCGAAGGATCCAGGCTTGGTACAGAGAGAGAAATGAGTAAACCTAATTCTTTGTCGAAGTAAATCGCAGGAAGAACATTTTGAACATGCGCATAGGCTGGCAAATTATGCAAGGAAGAACATGATGAATTTTTGTTTATTAGATGCATTTTTTAAATTGCAAAAGTTAGATCGATGAATTCCGTTATAAATTTCTGTTAGAAAATGTTGTTATAAATTTTTGTTATTGGATGGATTTCTGTTTATCCCATGGATTTGCTGTGATGATGAGTTGTTATCTCTTGAACACTATGCATAAATAAAGCATAATGTCTTCTCTTTTAGGAAACAAGGATTTGTCACATAGAAAAAGTTCTCTAACAGCCATATTAATTTTGATCATTAGCTGTTAATGTTTGGATCTATCTTAGGCAAATGAGTTAAAAAAGCAATAAAGATATCTGCAAATTAGGAGCTAATTGTAAATGCCTACAAGATATTTGAATGAAGTCAAACTTTGTCTTTGAGCTGTACCTGTCCAGATTCATAAATAAAATGACCGAGTAGCAATTCTGATTGAATTTCCTAAGAATTTCATTCTTAAAAAGTATTTAGTTCTACTTAGTCGAGTTATCAAATTTTTGTTGGGTTATTTTTGAATGAGCTTGTGCTCAGGTGAGTTGAAATTGAAAAGAATTTTATGTTACTTTCATATATTTTATGTCAGTTATCAGGCTCACCACCACAAGAGCTTCAGATCGGTGGTACATACTCCTCTTCAGTGACATATATTTTAGATATCTTTTCACCATGTTATTTACTCCTCTCTCTGTACCAAGCCTGGATCCATGGTACAAAAACCCATCCACTGTCGTACCAAAGGCTTGGTTCTCCCATTGAATTAGGCTGACGCAAGACAGGCCAACCTCACCTCTGTGCTCTCCACACAGTCACGATTCTAACAGACCTAGTCGCAGCCGTTGCGGTGGTGATGATCGTTGGGAAATAGAAATGCAAAAGTGCAAGGACTAAATTGAAGAAGAACCAAACATTCATGATTCTGTGGATGCGTATACGAAGAGAAGGAAGAAACGTATTTTTTTATTTTTGGAAGGACGAAATGATCTCAACCGTCCGTTTAGATCGGACGGCTCATTTTAGAAAACTACCAGTGATCGTTTTTTTGGAAACGACTAGAGGATCCGAATCGCTCTCGCATGTTAATGCACTTTTCTTTATTACGCTTCTGTACACTTTGTTATTAGAAAAATTACTTAAATGAATTTTATGAGCTCTTCATTTTTAGTTTTTTTTCTGAGAAGAAAATTTTTAATTAATGATTAAACATATGGCACTTATGAAAAATATAAAAAAATAAAGAGATGTTCACATGTTGATATTTCAAGTAACGCAAAAGATTTGGGCTATATACGAGTAATGCTAGAATCAAATATGTAGGACGTCAAATACGATCTAAGCATCACAAATTAAAATTTCAAACGGTCGATCCAAACCGCTCAATATGATCTCTATATTAAAATATCCTTGATAATCAAATTTGATATTTTTTCATATTTTTTAATTAATTTTTTCGAATTTTCAAAATTAAAGGGTTTAGAATTTTTTAGATTGAGCATATTGAAAAATTCCAAAAAAAATAGTAAAAAAATTTGAAAAAAATATAAAATTTGGTCTCCATGAAGATTTTATAACATAGAACAATTTGAACGGTTTGGATCGGCCATTTCAATCTTAAAAATTAAAATTTTATCGCGTTAGACAAGTGTACTATATGTATGACACTGGCCACTCCAAAAAAAGTATGGTTATTTTGCTTTGCTCAGCTTTTTTATTTCACACTTCCTTTTTGTTTCTTATGAAAGGAAGGACAAAAGAAGAAAGAGGTCACAAGGCATACCCAGGCGTATTTTCTTGATATTAGAAATCCTAATTCTATCTTGTACGACCGATTTACGAGGCCAGTCCATCAATATTTATTGTTGGCAATTGATCATGATGATAAATCTAAAGTTAGAATCACTATGGCTCCATTTGGATGGCTTCTTCCCGGAATAAGGAATAAGAAATAACTACTTTTTACCAATAAATTTATTTCTAACCATCCAAACTCTTCACAAAAGTTACACACTTCCCAATAAATTTATCCCTTCCCAATAAATTTCTTCCCTTCTTCTTTCTTTCTACCTTATTCTCAACGCATCCAAACGGAGCCTATAATTTTCTGAGCTAGTAGTACCTCTATTGGATGAGAGGCACAATTTAAATGATAAGATGCTGGGCATGACCCGCATTTTAAATGATAGAGGCACTATTGGATGATACTTTTTTTAATTTTCAATGATAAGATGCTGGGCATGACCCGCATTTTAATTCAAAAAAAAAATATAAGTTCAGAAATGAAGAATAGAATTAGAAAGGTTCTTACAATCTTATCAAAATTTATATTACTGGACTGGATAGGGCCATTGTGAATCATCAAAGTTCTAAACAATTAAGCGTATTCAGAGTTCAGACTGAGTAAGCGGGCTCAATTAAAAAGCCTACAAGCTACAAAGTATAAACCAAACAAGTTCCAATTGTAACGCCGAATGAAAAAAAGGAAAAAAAAAAAAAAAACAGAGAGGAAAAAGAACAAATACAATGTCAGATGAATTGAAATCAGGCACCTAATCATAACAAATGGGAAATTCAACCCAAACATTCCGAGCTGCAGCTTGGAATGAGAGAGCTTCTCACTTGTCCTAATTGCATTCACCAGAGCTCCAATTCATTTGCTAAGAAAACGTACAATTTTCCATAATTTGAAACCTGTAATCAGGTTTAGAACAAACCTTTGGACAACAAAACTGGTCGGGTGAATAAAAGTCATTACCCTAACTAAGATCTCATTGATATTGGTACAGGTGGGATGGCAATTTTGGGAACACATTATATACAAAATAGTAAGGTGATTTCTATGTTCTTATTTAGAAATTGTACAGACCATGATGATGCTCGTCTTTTATCTCATATGCTCTATTTAATTAAGAAACGACATCCTCAAATAATAATAATATGAACATAAATAATTTTATACTTATAATAACCCAATATAAGAGCCCTCCATTTAACTTCTTCAAGAAGGTTGTCAGTCATGATAAAGCTGAACTTACAAAGGTTTATACTAAAGTACCATATCAAGTGATCAAATATTATCAGCCAAATTTCTTCAAGAAGGTTGTCAGTCATGAGCAAGACTGAACATTTTAAAAGTGTGGGTACAGTAATCACAAAGTACCATATCAAGTGATCAAATATTATCAGCCAAAAATTAAGTATGCTTTGTTAATCCAATCAAGTCATGAATTGAGCCTTATGATTGACAATCAACAAAAAAGAAAAAATAAATAAAAAAAAATCTTACAAAGGTTCCAATATAAAAGTCGTCACTGATCAGCTCCCTATCAGGCTCTCATGAATCACATTTAACAGATTCCAAGTAGATTTTATATCAATTTAAGATTAAATACTTGTTCTTAAGAATACATAGAGATGGATGTTAATCACAACACAGAAATATCTTTTGTGGGAAAATTTGTTCTCTTTTGTTATGAAGGGATCTAGAAATATTACTTTGTGAACATTTGAATTATATTCAGCAATCTACCACAATTCATAATTAACAACAAAATACTGTTCCTAATCTGACAACAAATGTTTGAAAGAAAATCTACTACAGGACATCAGTAAGATGAATATGTCAGACACAGGTGAGGCATTGAAATAGCAAAATGAAACAGTGCCATATATACGTTACATGTTTTTTTCCCCCACACACTTTACAAGCAAAACATTACTAATGTAGAAATTTGCTGGATTAAGAGATCTAAAAAGTTGAAATATACCTATACCTTGAAATGATGGGTTTGATGACTATCTCAACATCTGGAGAGGCCAATTGCATAGTCAAAAGTTCATTTTGTATTTTCCTTGTTGTTTCTGATTCTTCTTGTAGCTCCTTTAAAATGTAGAATATGTTCATATTCTTGAGAATTTCAGCATTTAGCAGAAGAAATTTTAGAAAACAAAAACAATCCTCTGATTTATAGCATTCCATGTAAAATGTAGCAATTGTGAGGTGATTTTTAACACATTCGACAGGCGATTGTTTGTCCCAGAAATCCAACTCCAGAGCCAGAGGACAATCAAAATGGAAAAAAAAAAACAATAAAAATTTCTTCTAAAGCTGGTATTTTAGAGAACAATCAAATGGAATATATTTATAATAGACTGCCAAAAAAGCAATTGATAGTTTTTCATTTTAGATTCTTTAAAAAGATTTAATTTGCATTTTAGTTGTTTATCTAGGATTGACATGATGCTTTGCTCATTCATGGTCAGATTGCATTTCAGTCCAGGACAATTTGAATTTTAGGCTTAACTTGATGGTTTATGCTAAGCTATGCAAATTATCCCTTAGTACGTGCACAATATTTTAGAGATGACCTAATAAATTACTGGTACATAGAAATTAATATTTCTCAAACTGTACTTACACAAATTATAATCTCCGTCAAATTAGGGGAGCTGTTAAGCAGGCATGATAAGATCATGTTGAAAGTATGATAATTATAAGGAGAAAGTTTATTGTGCACTATAGTGTATTGAGCCTTCTATGCACTGCCATCTAGTCCATTAGATCTGTTTCAAGATTCGCGTTGATGGAGTCGCTGGATCAAAAAAGTTAAGTTATGCTATTGCCTTATTCTGTTTCGCCTCCTATCTTATAACAAAAATCAAACGTTTCAAACCTCTCCTCTCTTTTTTCTTTCTCCGACACAATACCGATCTCCCTTCTCTCTAGATCGCAAACTTCACCTCCTTCTCTCGCGCCTCTCCTCTTGCTCTCTAACACAGATCCGGCCAAGATAATACCCTCTCTCTCTCTCACCTGTCTCTCGTTGGAGCGGGAGGTCCGAAGAAAAAGTTCCTTTCCCTTTTCCAACCGAAGCCAAGCAAAAAGCTCCATCCCCCTTTTCCAAACAAATCCAAGTCTCATCCCCGCCTCGTCTGCGTTCGCCGGGGAAACTTCACCATAGCGGCGTTCTCTTCCAACAGCAACGAGGTCCACGTCCGATTTGCCCCTTCCCTAACTGGAAACTTCACATAGGCGGTGTCAGAACTACTTCAATTGTTGACTATTTGATTTGGCTTCACCAAACTAGATTTAATTAAAGTTTGGTTTAGTGTAATTGATATAATTTTGTATTCTGTATGACACGTTACTAGTTACTAGTCATTTTTTTTCTCTTCTGTTTAAAAAAATTGTATGCTTGGTTTCTATTTACTGATATGCTTATAACCCTAGTATGTAATGGTTGTTGTTAGTTTTAAGACCCGATTTTGTTTTATTTGGTACAACCTTTCAATATATATATATATATATATATATATTTTTTTTTTTTTGAGGAACGCCCATGGTCAACTTTCATTAAAATAAAAGGATTACAATTCCACAACTGATCCTCAAGCTCATCAAGCAAAATAACAAACTGGTACACTGCCTTTCCTACTACTGGTTACCAGAAAACTACCAAAGCCTATCAGCAACATTAGGTAAAAAGAAAAAATAATAAGACATACAGAATAAAACATAACAGCAACAGTAAAATAAAAAAATTAAAACACCCTAAACCGGTCTATGCTAACCAAGGTAGTACCAATCACACAAAACCAAGCTTCAAGGCAGGTACAGTGCATAGTTTGTACCATCTTAGTTGATAGCAAATTAAATAAATTCTTTCCTCAAAAACTAATTTTCACTGGTATCTACCAACTCAGTTGATAGCAAATTAAAAGTATGCATAGATACAGAAAGGTGCATAGTTACCAATTCATTTGATAGCTACCATTTACCAACTCAATTGGCACATATAATGTGAAGTGCCTGCTGTAGATACCAACTGATATGCAATGATACTCATGAAGTATGCCTGAATTTGCTTGCTTTTGCTGAACTTTGCATCCAAACCAAATAATACACACAAACTGATACACAATGATACATAAGCTGATAGCAAAGAACCTAAAATGAACAAAATTAAACACAGTAGCATACAATTAAGTAACAATCACTTAAATCTCAAAAAGTTACAAGATAAAGTAAAAAAAGAAAACTTAAATCTCAACAGATTACAAAATTGGGCAGGGATTGGACAGTTGCCTTTCTCTTTCTTTCCCCTTCATTCTCCTCTTATGGAGCAAGTCTCTACCATGTAAAAGTTATTATCCCTCTTGCTAACTGCTGTCCCACATTTCTCATAACAACAGACTATTAAAAAATCACTAGCAAAAAAATAACATGCATCTAAGAAATGGCCTAAAGACTCAAACATACGGATTAAAATTCTCTCAGTAACATTCTTATTCAGCATAGTCTAAATTTCTTAAAATAGAAAGCAAATTTTCTTAAAGCTCAGAGCATTGAGGACCAGTGAGTTTCTCTAAACTGCAATCCACTAGTGAAGGATCTCTCTCTCCACGCCAGTTGTATTAATTTGAGCTGGTCTTGGTCTCTCTTCCAATGAAATCTCCTTCCAGTCATGAGGTGTCCATCGTGTCAAGCCAAAATTATTGTGGAAATTAAAAAGTAATCGGAAGTTAAAATCCATTGTCAGAGGAGAAGCCAAGCCAAATCTTAGGTTCTCCGATAGCTTGCTTGGGCGTAAGCCTAGGTCAATACTCAGAGGGAAGGAAGGAGAGAGGGAGAGGGTCAATAATCTTGTTCTTCTGATGGCTCAGGCGGACACCGAGGCTAGAGAGAGAGAGAGAGAGAGAGGCGGAAAGTCAAAACCCTAGGTCATCAAGAGCGATGAGAGATCGGAACCCTAGGTCGTAGAGAGAGAGAGAGAGAGAGAGAGAGAGAGTCAAAGTTAGTTTCTCTTGAGTCAGAATGTCACAGAGAGTGTCGCTTGACTCCTTGAGGTAGAGGCGGACGGAGAGGCGTCTGAGATGCGCGAGAGAGAAGAAAGAGGTAGGGAGAGAGTCGAGAGAAAGAAAGTGGCGGAACAAAATAAGGCTGAGAAACACCACAATTCAATTCATCCAGCGACATCATTAACGTGAATCTTAAAACAGATCTAGCGACTCAGATGGCAGTGCATAGATGACTCAATATACTGTAGTGCATAATAAACTTTCTCTAATTATAAGACCAACTAAGGCATAATTTCTTCAGCTAAGCAAGTAGCATTTTGGAGATAACCTTGTTGGGAAGACGACTCCTTCTTTTGACAACATTTAGCATGAAAAGAAAAAGACATTACAGTTTTATTTCAGAATGACGTCATACAAAGACAAAAGTTCACTTACTAGAATTAGCTGACATCGTCCTTTATTTTGGATTTTTAGCAAAGTTAATTAGAAAAATACCATTCGATACACATTGGAGAAGTGCAAGCGAAGATTCTTAACACCAAGCAATCCATTCAGGAAAGCCATAAGATTGGTCCCCTCAAAAGTTTTCTCAGAGTTGTTTAGACCGAAACCTCCATCAGAATACTCATCTTCAGAATACTCGTCTATGAGACAATACCCAAAAGATACTTTCATATTGGCCAATCGTGGTGAACTTTTAAGTGATATGGCAAATGGCCGAAATAAACTGATCACCAGTTCTAACAAACTCGGAGCACGGATAACAATGTTCTTGATCTTTTTGCAATCGGTAATGACCAATTTCTCGATTGCCTTGCACCGTGAAATCAACCTTCGGAGGTGATTGTCAGCCACAGTAACATCAATGAGCTCGAGTGATTTGACGGCCCGAAGGCCGGTGAATTTCGATGGCACGTCAAGAACGCAATTTACCATTTCTAGCTTTACAATCGTGTTGCAAGAAAACACTGGCCAAGGTATCTCATAAATGTCATCATCATAATATTTATAGTTTCTTATCGCCAGCTCCTGCACACCGGCAGCACAGAGGTCGTCAAAAACCTCATAGAAATCGCCCCCGCAAGAATCGAGTATCTCAACACCAATTTCAAATTTCTGGACAGGAGCTCTGCGAGAATAGAGAACAGAGAAAAGCGCCTCGACCCAACCGTTGACATCTTCAACGTTGGATTCGTCGTCGTTGTCGCTGTCTATCCCCGGATTCACAGGGTTAAAGGAGGCGGGGTGGATATCGAGGGAGGGGAGTGTGGGAAAGAGTGGGGCCCACCGCTTGGAGACGGCGGTGGTGACGGCGGCGTCACGGATGGGGAGTTTGGAGAGGATGATGTGGAGAATGTCGTCAGGGAGACTGTTTATGAAGTCTTCATCAACCTCTTGTTGCTGCTGCTGCTCTTTTTTATTTTTGAAGTATGCCTGTATGAGGCGCATTCTAAGAAGCGGGGGAGTTTAACTGAGCTTGATCGGAGATTTTTCTCCATGGATAGATTTTGAAGAACTGGGACTCTGGGAGAAGAGGAGAATGGCTGAATGGGGTTTCACTTCTCCGTTTTGATTGATGTCTCGATGGTGATCGCTGAGTGGGTGGTGCTCCCGAGGAGAAGAGCAAGCGCACAGTTAATAACTTTTCACACGCTTAACTTACTCTTTTCTCTTTACGTTTCTTTACCTCTTAGTCCTAATTTGTTAACTGAACTTGGGGGAATGTGTATTGCATTTGTACCGGCATATATTATTGAACTTTCATTTTCGTTAATGCTTGACCCGGCATATATTAATATTATTACAAAATAAAATTGCAAGATTCGGGTTAGTTCGTGGTTTTTAAAGCTTTTTTATTTTTTTCACTAGCTTATTTTGCTTTGTTCGGACAATTTATTACATTCTTTTCTTTTGTGCTTCTAATTATTCTACCTTATTAGAAAAAAAGATACCAGCGGCGAGGTTTGCACTTTTCAGTTTTCATTTTTAGTTTTCCTTTTTTCCCCCCCTCTCCTTTCTGAGTACTTCACCAAAGGCTTAATATTTCGACGTCAATTCGATTCTCAAAAATGTTGTCCAAACTCCAAGAATTGTTTATCACTTGAATGCTCTATTGGATAGCTTGAAGGCTTAATATCACTTGTTTATTACATTCTTTTCTTTTGTGCTTCTAATTATTCTACCTTATTAGAAAAAAAGATACCAGCGGCGAGGTTTGCACTTTTCAGTTTTCATTTTTAGTTTTCCTTTTTTCCCCCCCTCTCCTTTCTGAGTACTTCACCAAAGGCTTAATATTTCGACGTCAATTCGATTCTCAAAAATGTTGTCCAAACTCCAAGAATTGTTTATCACTTGAATGCTCTATTGGATAGCTTGAAGGCTCTATTGGATAGCTTGAAGGATTGGTCTAAAAAATTTATCTAAAATAACAGAAGTATTTTAGAAAAGTGAAAAAAATTTTAATGTAAACTTGTAATGAAGATATATTACTTTTTTTTGGCGACAAAAGATTTATATTGTTATTTCGAATGAGAGGTCACTATATGTATGGGGAGATGATATCGGGACCTTTGTGATGATAAGTGGAAAACCAATGTAGCTATCTTGTTTTATACTTCTTCTTTTGTTCTATTTTGGATGAAATTGCAGCTATATTGTTGAGAAGTGAAAGGAGCTACTGATTGACGAGCACAGTTAAAGTTATAGGTTAATAACAGTCGAAAGTCAGAACTGTTTCAAAGTTCAAATATAAGTCCAGGAGGCTATTCTGGTTTGGTTTTGTAGGGAAAGTATATGCTAAACTACTCAAGCCGGGTAAATTGATCTCCTCTTAAATGAACAAGGGCAGTCAAGCAAAAAGTCAACCAGAAAATATGTCCTAGCTACAAGCCTACAACCATTCAGTCGAAATGTCTTATGGTCAGCTCACCATCCAGACTATGATGCATCACAGCAACAGATTACGCAGTACAGAGAGATCAAACTAAAATTCAGTACTTGTTCTTAGAGTACTTAGAAGATGATTGTAGTCAGCAACAAAAAAACTTCTCTCCATATGAAAATTTGTATTCTTTAATTATAATGAAATCTGAAATATGGAAAATTTTTAACAAAGATAAATTTGGCCTTAATAATTTTAAATATAACAAAGCAGGTCTATTTTTTTTAATACGAGCACAGTTATAGCGGCACTGACATTGCCGCTATAAAATTCCCAATTTTTACGGCCAGAATTATCATTATTATTTTTTTTTTGCTTTTACTTTGCCTATAGCGGCATTAGAATCGCCGCTATAGGACTTTTCATTTTTTTCGTTTTACTTTTGCTAACAAAAATGTCGGCCAGGTTTTTTCTTATTTTTTCATTTTACTTTATTTTCTTATTACATGAATAAATTTTAATGTAAATTTACATAATTTTTACATATATGTATAATTAATATTTTTAAAATTGTTCAATTTTATTTGTATGTAGGGTTCTCTAAAATGACATGACACGACATGAGTGCGGAATTGGCATGACACAATCGTGTTATCGTGTCGTGTCATAATAATGGCATGTTGGCAATCCTGAAATATTAACACGATTTGACACGACACGACTAACACGCAACTCGACACGAACACGAACTAACATGACACGACACCATGAATTTAATTTTTAATATTACCAAAAATAACATCATAAACATACTTCTTTTTTTTTAAATTGGTTTCCTAAAAATTATTTAAATTGATTTTATATTAAAATCCAAATTATAACTGTACGTATTTTTAGTTTTTTAAAATATTTTATTTTCTTAATCTGTTGAAACAATAAAGAAATGAGCTAGCATAATAAATCTAATCAATTTTTCATGATCTTTACTTCTCTATCAATCACCAAAAAAATTAAAGAAAAAAAGTTTAAACAACACATTATTTTTAGGCATGTCCAATATTTCTGAATTTTTGTCTAGACACTATGATTTTTCAAACCCGGGAACCTATCAAATCCTACTATCCGGGTCTGAAGTTTTTCAAAAACGACCCCAGACAAATGAATTAAGGACCCGGTTAATAGTAAAGATCATGAAAAGATGATTAGATTTATTAAAAAAATGATGTATTTTGTAATATTTCAAGTGAATTAGATTTTTTTTAACATAATTATATTTTCTTGTTTATTTGATTTAATGTGGATTGTATCTTATAAGTTTATATAATTCTGATAATTTTTTAATATGTATGAAACCATTAATAAAATAAGCTAACCTAATATGGTATGAGAAATATGCATATAATCATATAATCATAAAAAAAAAAGTATGAGGCAATCCCATTCGTGCACGCCCCAACTTTTCACCCGAAAAAAAAAAGAAAAGCCTATAGCGGCATTAGTATTGCCGCTATAGCCCCTTATAGTGGCAATTCTATTACCGCTATAAGGATGTCCTATAAAGATATTGTTATTGCCGCTATAGCTGTGCTCATTTTAAAATTAGTAGTTCTACTTTGTTCTTTTTTAAATTGTTGAGGATATTTTTGTCTTTCATAAAAATTTTCCCTGAAATATTGCTTCAAGAACATTTGAAGTACCATTTAATTCAGAATTCATAAGAAACAACATAACAGTATTTCTAATCTAAGTATCTAACAACAACAATATGAAAAAAACATAACAGTAGTAAGATAATGTTATACATGGTCACACAAGGACATATAGCAAAATGAAGAAAGTGCCAGACATCAGTCGCATATTTTTCTCAGCCAGTATCGATGAATTAACAAACAAAACTTTACTGACATAGAAGTGCGTTGGATTAAGAGATCTAAAAGTCTTCGATATACCTATACTTAGAAAGGATGGGTTTGATTGTGATCTCAGAATCCGAAGAAGCCATTTGAACACCCAAGAGTTCATTTTTTATCTTCTCTGCTGTTTCTGGTTTATCCTTTAGATTCCCCGTGTAGAATATATTCATATTCTTGAGAGTTCTAGCATTAAGTAGAAGAAACTTTGGAAAACCAAAACAATACTCAGATATATAGCCATCTAACAAAAATATAGCAGCAGTCACGTGATGTTTAGCGCATTCTGCTGGCAATTGTTTGTCCCAGAAATCCTTACTCTAGAGCAATAGGATGATATTCATGATCATATGTACTGGTGTTAACCTGGAATCAAAATGAAACAAGCAATTCAAATTTCTTTAAAAGCCAGTAATTTAGAGAAGAAAAAAATCAAGTGGAATAAGGGCTCGTTTGGTAGTGCCAAGTTTAGCTTGACTTTTAGGTCAATGAGCTAACCTACATGCCTTTCATCGCCAAACAACTTCTAATTTTCAAATTTCAATTTTTCAAAGTTTCAAATTTAAAAATTTAAAATTTAAAATTTTAATTTTCACCTTTTAAAAATTTTTAAAATTTCAAATTTTGAAAATATCAAGATTTAAAATTTTCGAATTCTAAAATGTCTAGATTAAAATGAATGTTATAATTGAATGCATTCACTTTGATCACTAATTTTAACCTATCATGCCAAACAACAATTACTAACTTTAAGTTAGTACTAACTTTTATTAACTTTAACCTCAAACACTAATCCCAAAATGCTAACTTTAACCCTTGATCCCACTAAACTTTGATGTTGCCAAACGACCCCTTAGTATGTATATACAGTAGAATACAAAAAGAAGTTGATAGTTTATCATTTAGATTCTTGCATTAAAAAGATTTTGTGTTTTCTTTTCTACAATGGACTCAATGCTTTGCTCATTCATGTATCAGGTAGCATTGTTTTGTCATCCATGGCAGAACAATCGAACCAAGATCTTTTGATGTCCTTTATCTGTATTTATTTATTCAACTTTTTGCTAACCTGATGGCTTACACCAACTATGCAAATTAACCCTCAGTAAATGCATAATATCTCAGAATTGACCTAATTAATTACTGGCACATAAATATTAATACTTCTGAAATTATACGTACACAAATCATGACCTCCATCAAATGAGGGGAGCTATTGAGTAGACATGATACAATAGTGTTGAAAGCATCGTAATTAGATGGCCAACTGAGGGATAATTTCTTCAACTAGACCAAGTAGCACATTGGTGATAACTTTGGTGGTAACACGATCCCTTCTTTTGACAACATCTGGCATGAACAACAAAAAGAATTATAGATGCTTTCTTAGGAAAGAATCATAAAACACCAAAAGTGGTAGCAGTAGGCGGGTACCAGTGCAGTTGTGTAGATTTTATATCTTGGATTTTGTAAACTTTGCTTCTGATAAATGAAGTGACAGGACTTTATCATACTTGTTTCAAAAAATATTATTATTATTATTATAAAATAAAACACCAAAAGTTTGCTAAATAGAAAAGTTGACAGTCTTTTTGGGCATAATCAGCAGAAAATTAATCATATTAGAATTTAATTGTTGGCAAGGTTTTCCTGGAACTGATAGTTGATAATGCACCCATACATCAAAGTGGGGTTCATTTGGCACATATCTGGCAGGCTTTGTATCAGATAGGTTCAATCGTGTCAATGCGTGATATTGGTATGGAAGATTAGTTCAATTTTGACTGATAGAACTGCATTTGTCCGATTTTTCTAGGTCGGCCCTTACTGAGAAATGACATTTCATTTTAAATTTATCATTACTGAGAAAAAGTTAATAATCTGCTATACATTGTTTCCTAAATTATGTCCAACTAACTAAATCTGGCCTAAACTGAATATATTATCTTTTGATTCAGGGCATCTGCATTGAGCAGGTCAGGAAAATTATATCAATTGGCAAATCAACTACACAAATCACAAAGCTACATATATAATTGACATGGACTTAATTAGAAAGATACCAGACAACACTCATCAGAGAAGTCCAAACGTAGATCCTTCACACTACGAAGCCTATTCAAGAAAGCCATAAGTTTTGTAGCCTCATTGGCCCCTTCAAAAGATTTCTCAGAGTCACTTGGACTGAAACATTCATCGCTTAAATGACCAGCATTCCTTTCTTCAAAAGATGCATAACAATCCCTCCAAAATTCATAATCATAGCTGAAAGACACTTTCACAAAGGTCAATCGTGGCACATTTTTAAGTGATATGGCAAATGGCCTATACGAACTGATCTCCAACTCTACCAAACTTGGCCCACGTATAACAATGTTCTCAACCTTGTTGCATTCGGTAATGACCAATTTTTCCATCGCCTTGCACCGTGAAATCATCCTTCTGAGGTCAATATCGGCCACTGTAACACAATAGAGCTTCAGTGACTTGACAGACCTGAGACCGGTCAATTTTGACGGCACCACAAGCCTACAATGTGAGAAATCCAGCTTTACAACCGTGTTGCATGAAAACACCGGTGATGGTATCCGGTACAATTCACGAATCTCAGTGTTATAGATCAACAACTCCTCCACACCATTGTCACAGAGCTCGCGAATAACCTCATCGAAATATTCATGGTACCAGTCGAGTATCTCAACATCTATGTCGAACTTCTTAACAGAGGCTTTGCGGGCATCTAGGACAGAATAAAACGCGTCTATCCATTTGTCGGGGTTCTTGACATAGGGCTCGCCGTGTTCCTCCAAATGGGAATTGGGATCCCTGGGGTTGAAGGAATCGGCGTCGATTTTGAGGGAGGGGAGTGTGTTGAAGAGTGGGGCCCACCGCTTGGACACGACGGTGGTGACAGCAGCGTCACGCATTTCGAGTTTGGAGAGGATGATGTGGAGAATGGTGTCGGGAAGACAGCTTATGAAGTCTTCCTCTAGTTGTTCTTCTTCTCCATGATTTGGTTTTTTCACTGGTCGATTTTGTTCTGATTCAGAAGCCATCTCTCAATTTTTTTTTTTCTTTCTTTCTTTCTCTCTCTCTCAGAGTCAGAGGTATGCCGATCGATCTAAAAATTAGGATGTTGGTTTTTCGTTGGCGCCCTCGCGGAGTAAGATTCCCGCCAAAAAAGAACATGAGGTAAATTGGATACAGGCTTGTGCCGACTCGGTTCAATTATTTTTTTTTTTGATTATATGAAAAAAATTAGAAGGGGTCAGTAACTAGTACGGTTCAATTAATTTTTTTTTTTTATTATTCCCTTAGCGCGTCCCTCTCCAATACTGGCACGCGATGGTATGTAATAAAATCATCAGTTGACATATTTAATTGAACACATTTGATTATTAAACCGAACACATTGGTTGTTAAACTGAATATTTGAAACATATACCTTATAGTCACCGAGACTCGTGCGGGAGCGTCCTCCGTTCAGTGATGGCGGGCGATGATAAATTTGTCTATGGCACTTATAATTCTTGTTTGGGAAATAAGAAGAAAATTCAATGGGATTTAGGAAACAACTATAATAAGCCCATCAATAAAAAGTCCGGAGTAAATACTAGGCCCTTCCGAAGAAAACCCAATCAATAAAATAAGGACGGAAAACAAATTGAGGACGAGCACATCACCGAAATCTCCATTTTCCAGGATCTTCTATGACCAAATCCAACACAACATGACAGTGACTCGTTTCACAGGAAATAGAGAGCGAAAGCCTTGTTGTCTCCATTGATGTTGACATGAGCTGCCATGTCAACCACAAGCTTACCACCTCTGATGACCTGGAGCAACCAGCAAGAGCCACATCAGCTATAAAATTTAAGAATTTATCAAAATACTAGGAGACCCGAAAAATTCAAATAAAATATTCATAAATTTCTAATAATATAAATAAACCAAATTAACTGATATTTTGATATCAAAATCGGCCAAAATATGACTATTTATTATTTTTTTGAAATAATGTCGCCATAAAATGAATTTTGTAATATTATAAACTCACTAATACCTTTTGAATAATATTTCTAAATTATTTCAAAATATGATATTGCAAACCTATTTATATAATTCTGTTTATTTTAATAATATTTTCGAAATTTAATAATATTTCAGTATTATTTTAATTTTTTCGACAAATACAAAGCTTGAAAGGTCCAAAATTTCTAATCTCAAGTAATCCTTATCATGCATCTAATAATCGATTATAAATTATACGATCATTAAAAAGAATGAATGCGTAAAATATTTTATAACTTATGATATGAGTAAATTAATTGTTCGGAAATATTGCTAAAAGTATTTTATTATGCTACGCAAAACACTGTTGTGGTCTCATCAAGAAGTTTTACGAGCTCTCAATCCTGTGCGACTTCAATTGCGCTCTAGTTTTATTCTCTCCTTGTGAAAAGTTGACTCATTACTCTAATTGCGGGTATTAACGCCAAAATATCATGATTTTGGAAGAATACCCTCACAAGGGTATATATGGAAATTTTAAGGTATGCATGCATTAGTTTTTTCTTTTTATTTATTTATTTTGATCTTGAGAAATAGTTTTGTTTACTGTTATTAAGCGTTTGAGTGGCGTTACAGTATGATCATTGTTCGTTACAACAGTAGAGCAAGAGCGATTTAAGAATTTTGTCATGTTGTATTATATATATTTTTTTATTTGAATACTTTTATGTGAAACTTTTCATTGGGTAACATTTTTTTTTATCGAATTATTATTTTTTGGACTATTCATATGTCTATTTTTATTGATTCTATTTGTTAACCGGTGAATACTGTCAGCGCCGATCAAGACAACATTAACCTTAAATAATGAATGTGGACAATATATCCGTGTCAAATAATATTTTCATTTTCACATATTATATATATTAAAGTCCGCCCACACATTTAGTGGGCAGTGCAGCTAGTATTCTTTTAATTATATAATATAATATGTAAATATATTTTAATTTTGACAAGTAACTTTTTTCAAACGAATACATATTTTATAGCTACTGTGGTATCTAAATGTGTTGTTATGCCTTAATATATATATATATATATATATATATATATATATATATATATATATATATATATATATATATATATATATATATACGTATAAACCATACCAAATTTAGGTTCTGAAGACCGAAGTACAATTAGTTGGAAATTAATATTGAAAGTTTCTCGAAGCACTCCCAACGGTATAAATATAGTGTCAACCGACTTAGTTAACACGCATAAATACTGCACAGGCCGCTCCGACCCGACCCCTCTCAGTCTCTCACTTTTTCTAACCCCTGATTATAAATCTTAGTTAACCCTAAACATCAAACTTATTCTCACATCGACCCTAATTCCCTGCGCCATTTACCTAAGCAGCAAAAACTAATCATTTGCTTGAAAGACAAAATGGTGAGGGGTAAGACACCAGTTGGGAAAATAGAAAATTATGACTATCGCCTTACCACTTTCTCTAAGCGCCGTACCGGCCTTTTCAAAAAGGCTTACGAGCTTTCGGTTTTATGCGACGTCGATGTCGCATTGATCGTGTTTTCTCATTCCGGGAATTTGTGGCACTTTTCCGGTCACAGAAGGTACAAATTGACGCATTTTGTGTTGCACTACGAACTTAATTATCACCGTTCCATTTTTGTGATCTTATTTCCTATTTTGTTTGTTATTTGTTTCAATTTTCTTGTTGCAAATCTTTTTTGCCAGCATATAAACCTGATATTCTTTTTAATAAAAAAATATGATATTAAATTATTATTTTTTATTTTTTTCCTATTTTTCTTGTTGCAAATTATTAAATTTCTTGAGAAAACAATGTTCAAATCTAAATAATATTGCTAAAACCTAGCTACAAACAGAATTCAATAATTCCTTACATTTCTGACTTACAGATAAAATGTTTTTTGGATTTACTCCAAAAATAGCTTTCGCTTAGGGCTATTTTATCACAAATAGATCGTTGTTTTGCTTGATTCTATGATTGATTAGGGCAACAGATATAATATATTTTGAATATTTGCTTATTTACTAGGATGGAAGCTGTTCTCACCAAATTTCTAAGCGGTCCGGACACACAAGTGGCAAAAAGGTTATTTTCTTTCCAAGTTTCCATTTTAGAATTACAAATTATCTTTTTTAAGATAATAATAATTGGTTCTGTTTCTAATGTTTCCTTTTCTATAATTTCCGGATATTTTTTTGATGCGCCTCAGCGTTTCTCTATCAAAAAAAGAGGTCAATAATATCTCCCTATATTTAT
Organism: Rhynchospora pubera; assembly: GCA_028095005.1. NCBI lineage: Eukaryota > Viridiplantae > Streptophyta > Magnoliopsida > Poales > Cyperaceae > Rhynchospora > Rhynchospora pubera. The sequence continues at coordinate 42,553,171 of CM051461.1, forward strand.
TTATTTATTTATTATTTACTTTTTTGGAAAAAGGTGCACCCTAGTTGGCCAGGTCAATAATATCTCCGGATATTTTCTTGATGCGCCTCAGTCTTCGTCAGCTCTTCCATAGTTGCATAAGCATAACCAGAACCATTTCAGTTCACCACTTCCACCTCCTCGTTCCCACCACCTTCCTTCCCTTGGTGTTGGCCTCCTCTCTGCTCTTTCCTTCTCCCAACTATCTCAATTCCTTCTACTCATCTCCCTTCTCCACTCAATTTTCATCCCTGTCACCTCATCACTGCCACCCACCAACCATGGCCTCCTCCCTTCTCTTCTCTCCTTTCCTCTCCTCATTTTCTTTTTTCTTCGCCCTTTACAACCTAATAGCTTTCGGGAGATCCGAATTCATCGATTGCGAACCCATATATTCTGCTGTTGCGACGCCTGCAAGGCGCTCGATGAAATTCCTAGCTGGCCTTTCATTGTTCTTAAACTCCAACACTGCCTCCTATTCCCATAAACCCCTCTGTCTATGGCTTTTGTTTCTAATTTTGGTCCTTCTGTGCTTGATTTAATTCTCTTTAATTTGTACTGAACCATCATGTCCTGTTTTGCATATCACATGTTTGATGATGGGTTTATGAGAATCTAGGTGCCAACCTAATAGTAAGATATTAATAGCATGGGAACACATATGTTTGGTTTTAGGTTTATCCTTATCTTTCTTATTTTGGTTTCTTCTTTTTTCTTTCTAAAACCTTGCATCTTTAATTTAATGCAGAGTCTGGTGGATTTGCTCCAAAACGTTAAACTTCAGGATGATTCAGCAGAGGGAGCACTGAGGTATTCACTAAGACATTTTGAATTACTGTCACCACTCAAAATATAATACATTAGTTTAGATTTTAGCCAAAACATTAACTGAAATAAGGAGTTTAGCTACGGTGAGTCGCGACTCACGGACCCTCCGGTGAGTCGCGACCAAAACTCCTAGATCTAGATCAAAATGACCGATCCAAACCGTCCAATATGATCTCCCTATTGAAATCTCCGTACAAACCAAAAAAAAAATTTTCGAAATTTTTAAGTATTTTTTTCGGATTTTTAAAAACTGACGTTTTTGAATGGTTCAGAACCAATTAGATTAACGATTTTCTAAAATTTCAAAAAAATACTTAAAAATTTCGAAAAAATAAAAAATTCGGTCTACATGGAGATTTCAATAGGGAGATCATATTGGACGGTTTGGATCGGTCATTTTGATCTAGATCTAGGAGTTTTGGTCGCGACTCACCGGAGGGTCCGTGAGTCGCGACTCACCGTAGCTAAACTCCTGAAATAAGGTATTACTATAATTGAAAAAGTTAAACAAACTGAAATTTATCATCTGGATAATTGAAATTGTTAGAACCTAAATTCTTTGGTTTTATTATATATTGTAGGAAGCAACAAAATCCGAATGAAAATAGCAGCGTGGCTGTGGAGGTAAAATACCTTGCAATTTTTATTATTGCTCACACATTAACTACAAGGAATGTCATGTACACATAACACTGGTTCTACTCCTTTTCTATTCCCTTTTCCTTACATTTTGTTGCTGCTCTCATCAGCTGACTGATTTATCATTTTGAACTACAAGGCGTTTCATTTATTAGTAACCAACCAATCTTCAAATGTACCATAAATATATCACATGGTCCGTTTCTCCAAGGCATAAGTCATGGCCGAAGTGTACAAATTAATGCTTTGCAGAAGAAAAATAAGTAAAATGAAGTGACAGAAGTTCCCATATACATGACATTCCACTATCATATATTTGACATATGTTAATGTTTCCTTAATTTTTATTTGCAGGACATTGATTTTCAACTGGCTAGATGCCAGAGCCGCCTCAACTATCTTAAAGGATTCCGGAGGTTAGTTGCTCATTTGAATAATATCTGACTGTTTTTTAAGTTAGCAAATTGTCAGTTAATGATATGTCACGTTAAACTTTAGACCGGTAAAATGACATAATCTTTTCATTTGAATTATATGTAATGTCCATCATCATTTCTTTCTAATTTCCATTCCAATTGGAAGAAATTCAAATGTAGAAAATCGTTAATTACGGTAAGATTAACAATTATTTTATTGAACTAGAATTTGACAGAGATATTACATTAGCAAAATAGATTCAGATTAATTAATTTTTGCTTTTGTCAGAAGAAGTATCCACATCAGTTGTACCATTTAGTTTAATAAGACCCTTAGTTCAGAGGTTTCATTAAGAAACCATGGCTAGTTTGGAGTCCTTTTACAAATATATCAAAAATTAATGATACTTCACTATCTCTTCTTTTGTTTTATTAGGTTGATAGACAGTGAGGAACCAATCACTTCTCCCTGTGTGTTTGATGAACGTTCTAGGAATATCATGGATCTTTACTCTAAGGTTCAATCTAGAAAGGTATATGTTTCATACATGATGCTGCTGCTATTAAATAAAGCAATCATATGTTAAATGTTCGGATAAATTTAAGTAATGTCAGTATGGCCTGCAATTGTGAGTATTTTTAGTCAAAGGTTTGGATAAATTTAATTTTTTGTCTTTTCTTTTAATACGTGGTTGGGAATTCGTTTATGTTAAAACATAGTCTTGTACTCTGATAGAAAACTCTCATGTCTTTTTACCTAGTACTGAGATATGCTAGCAGAATTGTTGCATTCTACTTTCTTCAATAAAAATATTTATCAAAAACTTCTTATCTGACATTTATTAGTAGAAAATGGCATTAAAAATTTAACAAGCATATCCTTTTTCTTGTGGTTATTTTTATTTGGCAGAACTATCTTCTGAATTCGGTGACGTCATCTACGCCATCAATGCTAACACAGGTACTGTACCTCATGCAAACTGAATATCGAATATGCACATTTTCTTATGATATGAACATCAATTACTGATCAAATCTTGAAGGTCTCCCGTTTTATTGCAAGAATGTACTATAGTTTAAATGACCATACATAGTATCTTAAGAAAAAACCATGACCATATATAGATATACCTTTCAACTTTTGTGATTATGATGAGTTTTGGTTATGAAATTTAGTAGCTGTAAAAATAACCCATGGATTATAGTAAACTGCTTTTTGTATCTATGTTTCCCTCCACTTCCCTCCATACCTCTGTGTTACTTGCCCAGTATGCGTGATGTATTAAACTTTTCCTTATGATTGCAGTCACAACAACAGAACATGGATTTTATGCACGAATCAAATCCTATGTTGGAGCAGCAAGAGCCGGAAGAAGAATACATGGGATGGCTTAATGACAGTCCCACCGCAGGCGATCCTCATGAAGGAGTGGCATCTGTTCTGGTGCCACCCGAATCGGAAATTTTACCAGAGTACTTATTTTTAATTAATTTTTTTCAAGCAGGAGATAATGTCTCTTTCCATCAGTAAATGGGTTGAAAATGTTTCTCAAAATTTGTGGTTAAATGATTTAACTTATTGTATGGTTAAAATATGAGCCCGTCAGTTTGAATTTGTTCAGTTCCTGCTTCACCAATTTTTCGTTGATGCCAAAACCAGATGGGAACGTCTGTATCTATGAGAATTGTTTCGCAAAATAACTATGTACGTGTTTATCCACACTAAATCTGACTAATTTCAATTTGCACTTTGATTTTCTCAGTGAAGCTGAGTCCTTTGAGACCGGCTCTGTGGAAGGAGCAGCAGCAGATTTCATGGAACGTACAACTGTTCATCAGGTACTTTACCACACAATGTTTGATTCTTTTTCGTTTTTATCTTCATGTGGCCTACTCTAAGTTGCCTTTTCGTTTTTGATGTGTTTTGGTTGAGTTTTTTGGTTATGAAATTTAGTAGATGTAAAAATAACCCATGGCTATAGTAAACTGCTCTTTGTATCTATGTTTCCCTCCACTTCCCTCCATACCTCTGTGTTACTTGCCGGGTATGGGTGACGTATTAAACTTTTCCTTATGATTGCAGTCACAACAACAGAACATGGATTTTATGCACGAATCGAATCCTATGTTGGAGCAGCAAGAGCCGGAAGAAGAATACATGGGATGGCTTAATGACAGTCCCACCGCAGGCGATCCTCATGAAGGAGTGACATCTGTTCTGGTGCAACCCGAATCGGAAATTTTCCCAGAGTACTTATTTTTATTTAATTTTTTTTCAAGCAGGAGATAATGTCTCTTTCCATCAGTAAATGGGATGAAAATGTTTCTCAAAATTTGTGTGGTTAAATGATTTACCTTATTGTATGGTTAACATATGAGCCCGTCAGTCTGAATTTGTTCAGTTCCTACTTCACCAATTTTTCGTTGATGCAAAAACTAGATGGGAGCGTCTGTATCTATAAGAATTGTTTCGCAAAATAACGCTGTACTATGTTTTTCTCCACACTAAATCTGACTAATTTCAATTTGCACTTTGATTTTCTCAGTGAAGCTGAGTCCTTTGAGACCGGTTCTGTGGAAGGAGCAGCAGCAGATTTCATGGAACGTACAAATATTCATCAGGTACTTTACCACACAATGTTTGATTCTTTTTTGTTTTTATCTTCATGTGGCCTACTCTAAGTTGCCTTTTCGTTTTTGATGTGTTTTGGTTATGAAATTTAGTAGCTGTAAAAATAACCCATGTCAATTGTAAACTCCTTTTTGTATCTATGTTTCCCTCCACTTCCCTCCATACCTCTGTGTTACTTGCCCAGTATGCGTGATGTATATCAAACTTCTCCTTATGATTGCAGTCACAACAGCAGAACATGGATTTGATGCATGAATCGAATCCTATGTTGGAGCAGCAAGAGCCAGAAGAAGAATACATGGGATGGCTTAATGACAGTCCCACCGCAGGCGATCCTCATGAAGGAGTGACATCTGTTCTGGTGCCACCCGAATCGGAAATTTTACCAGAGTACTTATTTTTAATTAATTTTTTTCAAGCAGGAGATAATGTCTCTTTCCATCAGTAAATGGGTTGAAAATGTTTCTCAAAATTTGTGGTTAAATGATTTAACTTATTGTATGGTTAAAATATGAGCGCGTCAGTTTGAATTTGTACAATTCCTGCTTCACCAATTTTTCGTTGATGCAAAAACCAGATGGGAATGTCTGTATCTATAAGAATTGCTTCGCAAAATAACTATGTACTACGTGTTTCTCCTCACTAAATCTGACTAATTTCAATTTGCACTTTGATTTTCTCAGTGAAGCTGAGTCCTTTGAGACTGGTTCTGTAGAAGGAGCCGCAGCAGATTTCATGCCATGTACAACTGTTCATGAGGTACTTTACCACACCATGTGTTATGCCTTTTCGTTTTTATCTTAACGTGGCCTACTCTAAGTTGCACCAATTTTTATAATAAGAAAGGGGAACTAAGTGACACTTACCCAGGCCATGCTGGCCAATTATTGAACCAGCAACTGAACAGATAAACGAATTACATATACTCGAAAACTAAGATATCTCATAAAGTACATACTATTGTGTTTTGCCTCATTTCCCTTTTCTTTTTTTGCTGATTCCAATGTTCGATTTTGTATTACTCAGCGATATTTTTGGAGGGCAAGAGGCAGTCAAGTCTGGGAACAGCCAATAGGGCCTCAAAGCCACACTTATGAGAGCTCCAAATTCAATTTGTAGAACCCAACACCATTATAGTTGGGGCGAGGTGCTTACGTCAATTGATTTTCTCTGATAAATCTGTTGTATGAGATATTACAATTTAGTGTCTGGACCATGGATGCATGAGAATAGCACTATATCATTGAATGCAATTCAAATGTTCTATTATTTATTTATTTATTTATTTATTTATTTTTAATTATTTTTTCGATGTAAGTGTATCGGTATCGTAAACTCTTGGTTTTCTATTTTATCCCTTTGAAATTTCCTATTTTAGTTCTACAACTTAAATAGCATTTGCACCATTTAGAATAGTATCAACTGGTTTGGACAAATAAAATCATTTTTCATGCAATCTCCGGAAAATTGCTTAATGGCTCCTCCACGTGGTCTTCTTTTAGTCGCACATTTCAGCATTTTTTTTAGGGGGTGATAAGGATGATCTCGAGATCCATCATCCCCGTGGGAACATATTTTAATTTTTTCTATGGTATTTCATCACAATAATCGACTTTTGAACTCTTTATAATGTCTAAAATTTGATTCATATGTTATTTATTCAAAAAGATTTGAATATGTATATGGTAATTACGCATATAAACTGCAAATAATGCTATTCTGAGCATTGTTTGAGCATTTCAATCGATTCTGGATTCATTCAAAGTCATTTAACAACAATAATCTACATTAAAACTCTTTCTACAGTCTAGAATATGATTCATGTGTTATTTGTTAAAAAATATTAGATTATTAATGGTAATTACGCATATAAATTGCAAATAATGCAATTCTGAGCATCGTTTGAGCATTTCAATCGTTTCTGGATCCATTCTCAGTCCTGTTATCACAATAATCTACATTTAAACTCTTTATACTGTCTATAATATGATTCATTTGCTATTTATTCAAAAAGATTGGAATTTAAATGATAATTACACATATAAAACGCAAATAATGGAATTCTGAAAATCGTTTGAGCATTTCAATTATTTCTGGACTAATTCTAAGTTTTTTATCACAATAATTTAAATTTAAACTCTTTATACCATTTAGAATATGACTCATGTGTTGTTTATTCGTAAACATTGGATTATACAAGGTAATAACTTATAGAAATTGCAAATAATGCAATTCTGAGCATCGTTTGAGCATTTCAATCATATCTGGATTCATTCTATGTCATTTGATCACAATAATAAACTGTTAAACTCTTTATACACATATAAATTGCAAATAAATCAATTTTGTTTAACGTTTGAGCATTTAATCGTTTCTGGATTCATTCTAAGTCATTTGATCAAAATAATCAGAATTTAAACACTTTACACTGTCTAGAATATAATTCATATGCGATTCATTAAAAAAAATATTGGATTATACATGGTAATTACGCATATAAAGTGCCAATAATGCAATTCTGAGCAACATTTGAGCATTTCAATTGTTTCTGTATTCATTCTATGTCATTTTATCCTAATAATCTATATTTAAACTCTTTATACTGTCTAGAATATATTCAGGTGCTATTTATTAAAAAAAAATATTGTATTATACATGGTAATTACTCATATAAAGTGCAAATAATGCAATTCTGAGCATCGTTTGAGTATTTCATTCGTTCTGGATTCATTCTAAGTCATTTGTTCATAATAATCTATATTTATCCTCTTTTAACTGTTTAGAATATGATGCATACGCTATTTATTAAAAGAATTGGATTATACATGGTAATTACTCATATAAAGTGAAAATTAATTCAAATCACAGCACCATTTTGAGAATATCAATCGTTTCTAGGATCATTGAGTCATTTGATCACCATAATCTACATTTAAACTCTATCTACTGTCTATTATGTGATTGATATGTTATTTATTCAAAACGATTGGATTTTACATGGTAATTACGCATATAAAGTGCGAATACTACAATTATGAGCATCATTTGAGCATTTCAATTGTCTCTAGATTCATTCTATGTCATCAGATAAAAATAATCTACCTTTAAACTCTTTATAGTGTCTAGAATATTATTCATGCGTTATTTATTTAAAAGTATCGGATAATACATGATAATTACGCATATAAAGTGCAAATAATACAATTCTGAGTATCATCTTTGAATTTCAATTGTTTCTGGATTCATTCCAAGTCATTTGATCACAATAATCGACATTTAAAGTCTTTATACTGTATAGAATATGATTATAATGTTACTTATACGTGACAATTACGCATATAAATAATGCAATTCTGAGCACTGTTTTGAGCATTTCAATCGTTTCTTGATTCATTATGGGTCGTTTGACCACAATAATCTACAATAAACTCTTTATACTGTCTAGAATATGATTCATGTGTTATTTATTAAAAATAATTGGACTATACATCGTAATTAAGCATATAAATTGCAAATAATTCAATTCTGAGCATCGTTTGAGCATTTCAATTGTTTCTGGAATTATTCTGAGTCATTTGACTACAATATTGTACATTTAAACTCTTTATACTGTCTAGAATATCATTCATATGTTATTTGTTCAAAATGATTGGATTATAAATAGTAATTATGCATATTAAATGTAAATAATACAATTCTGAGCATCGATTGAGCATTTCAATGGTTTCTGTATTCATTCTAAGTCATTTCATCATAATAATCTACATTTATACTGTCTAGAATATTATTCATGTGCTATTTATTCAACAATATTGGATTATTCATGGTAATTACGCATATAAAGTGCAAATAAGGCAATTATGAGCATTGTTTGAGCATTCCAATCGTCTGGATTCATTCTATGGCATTTGATCACAATAATCTACATTTGAACACTTTATAGTTACTAGAATTTGATTCATATGTCATTTATTCAAAAAGATTAGATTACACAAGGTAATTACGCCTATAAAGTGCAAATAATGCAATTCCAAACATCGTTTAAGCATTTCAATTTTTTTTTGGATTCATTGTTAGTCATTTGATCACAATAATCTACATTTGTCTTCTTTATGCTGTCTGGAATATGATGAATATGTTATTTATTCAAAAAGATTGGATTATATATGGTAATTACGCTATAAATGTCAAAAAATGCAATTCTGAGTACGGTTTTGAGCATTGCAATCGTTTCTGGATTCATTCTGAGTCATTTGATCTCAATAATCTACATTTAGACACTTTATAGTGTCTAGTATGTGATTCATATCTTATTTATGCAAAAATATTAGATTATACTTGGTAATTACGCTTATAAACTGCGAATAGTGCCATTTTGGGCATCAATTGAGCATTTCAATCATTTCTGGATTCATTCTTAGTCATTTGAACACAATAATCTCCATTTAAACTCTTAATACTGTCTAGAATATAATTCATATTCTATTTATTCAAAAAGATAGGATTATATACGTTAATTACACATATAAAGTGCAAATAATGCAATTCTGAGCATCGTTTGAGCATTTCAATCGTTTCTGGATTCATTGTAATTCATTTTATCACAATGATCTTCATTTAAATTCTTCATTCCATCTAGAATATAATTCATGTGCTATTTATTTAAGAAGATTGGATTATACATGGTAATTACGCATATAAAGTGCAAATAATACAATTTTGAGCATCGTTTGTGCATTGCAATTTTCTATGGATTCATTCTATGGCATTTGATCCCAATAATCCACATTTAAATGCTTTATACTGTCTATAATATGATTCATATGTCATTTATTCAAAAATATTGGATTATCCCAATAATTACGCATATAATTTCTAAGTCCTTTTATCAAAATAATTCACATTTAAACTCTTTATACAGTCTAGAATATGATTCACATTCTATTTATTCAAAAAGACTGAAATATACATGATAATTAAGCATATAAAAAATGTGAATAATGCAATTCTAAGCATCGTTTGAGATTTTCAATCGTTAATGGATTCTTTCTAATTAATTTTATAACCATAATGTACATTTAAACTCTTTATACTGTCTAGAATTTGATTAATATGTTATTTATTCAAAAAGATTGGATTATACATGATAATTATGCATTTAAATTGCAAATAATGCAATTCTGAGCACCGTTTTGGGCATTTCTCAATTATTTTTTTTATTGATTCTGAGTCATCGCTATATTAAAACTTTTTAAGAATATGACTCATGTGTTATTCATTCAAAAGGATTGGATTATACATGATAATTACGTATATAAAGTGCAAATAATGCAATTTTGTGAATCGTTTGAGCTTTTCAATCGTTTTTGGATGCATTTTGAGTCATTTGATCGTAATAATCTACATTTATACTCTATATACTGTTTATTATGTGATTGATATGTTATTTATGCAAAATGATTGGATTATACATGGTAATTACGCATATAAATTGTGAATAGTACAATTCTGAGCATCGTTTGTGCATTTCATTCGTTTCTAGATTCATTTTAAGTCATTTGATCATAATAATCTACATTTAAACTCATCATACTGTCTAAAATATGATTATGAGCTATTTATTAAAAATATTGGATTATTCTTAGTAATTACACATATAAATTGAAAATAAAACAATTCTGGCATTACCGATATAAAGTGCTAGTAATTTAATTCTGAGCATTATCTGATCAGAATAATCTACATTTAAACACTTTATACTGTCTATAATATTATTCATGCATTATTTATTCAAAAATATTGGATAATACATGGTAATTACGCATATAAAGTGCAAACAATACAATTCTGAGCATTGTTTGTGAATTTCAATTATTTCTGGATTCATTCCAAGTCATTTGATCACAATAATCTATATTTAAACTCTTATACTGTCTAGAATATGATTAATATATTATTTATTCATAAAGATTGGATAATACAAGGTAATTACGCATATAAATCGCAAATAAAGTGCAAGTAAGGCAATTCTGAGCATCGTTTGAGCATTTCAATCGTCTTTGGATTCATTCTATGGCATTTGATCACAATAATCTACATTTGAACACTTTATAGTTCCCAGAATTTGATTCATATGTCATTTATTCAAAAAGATTTGATTACACAAGGTAATTACGCCTATAAAGTGCAAATAATGCAATTCTAAGCATCATTTAAGCATTTCAATCTTTTTCTTGATTCATTGTTAGTCATTTGATCATAATAATCTAAATTTATCTTCTTTATGCTGTCTATAATATGATGAATATGTTATTTAATTCAAAAAGATTGGATTATATATGGTAATTACTCATATAAAGGTCAAATAATGCAATTCTGAGTACGGTTTTGAGCATTTCAATCGTTTCTGGATTCATTCAGAATCATTTGATTTCAACAATCTACATTTAAACACTTTATAGTGTCTAATATGTGATTCATATGTCATTTATGCAAAAATATAGGATTATACATGATAATTACGCTTATAAAGTGCGAATAGTGCAATTCTGGGCTTCGCTTGAGCATTTCAATCGTTTCTGGATTCATTCTTAGTTATTTGATCACAATAATCTACGTTTGAACTCTTTATACTGTCTAGAATATAATTCATATTCAATTTATTCAAAAAGATAGGATTATACATGATAATTAAGCATATAAATTGCAAATAATGCAATTCTGAGCATCGTTTGAGCATTTCAATCGTTTCAAGATTCATTGCAAGTCATTTGATAACAATAATTTTCATTTAAAGTCTTTATACCGTCTAGAATATAATTCATGTGTTATTTATTTAAGAAGATTGGATTATACATGGTAATTACGCATATAAATTGCAAATAATACAATTTTGAGCATCGTTTGAGCATTTCAGTTGTCTATGGATTCATTCTATGGCATTTGATCACAATAATCTACATTTGGGAAATTTCCTATTCCTAGGCATAAAGTATTGGGAAGTGTGTAATTTTGTGAAGAGTTTGGAATGTTTATAATAAATTTATGCCTAGGAATAGGAAATTTCCCAAATTCTCACTTGATCCAAACGACCCCATACTGTCTAGAATATGATTCATATGTTATTTATTTAAAAAGATTGGATCATTCAAGGTAATTACGCATATAAAGTGCAAATAATGCAATTCTAAGCATCGTTTGAGCATTTCAATCGTCTTTGGATTCATTATTGGTTATTTGATCACAGTAATCTACATTTAACCTCTTTATGCCTTCTAGAAAATGATGAATATGTTATTTAATAAAAAATTTCGGATTATACATGGCAATTACGCATATAAAGTGCAAATAATGTAATTCTAAGTACCATTTTGAGCTTTTCAATCGTTTCTGAATTCATTTTTAGTCATTTGATCACAATAATCTACATTTAAACTCTTTATAAAGTCTATAATATGATTCATATGCTATTTATTCAAAAATATTGGATTATAAATGATAATTACGCATATAAAGTGCAAATAATGCAATTCTTAGCATCGTTTGTGCATTTCAATAGTCTTTGGATTCATTATATCGTATTTGATCACAATAATCTACTTTATAATCTTTATACTGTCTAGAATATGATTCATATGTTATTTATTCCAAAAGATTAGATTATATATGATAATTACGCATATAAATTGTAAATAATGCATTGTTTGAGCATTTCAATCATTTCTGGTGTCATTCTATGTAATTTATTGACAATAATCTTTGCGGCTTTCTAGGCTGTAGACTATTTGCGGCGTGTGTTCAACAAACACGATATGAAAGATTTTTATTGTAACTAGCGTCAGCATACGACGGTTATACGTTATACTTCCCAGCGTTCATGGATTCTAGTAGGTAGAAGAAATTCTCATTCTGGTATTCTTCACTTTCATGAAAGAGATCTTGCAAGGAGTATGATCAACTTTTCAAAGCCTAAAGATGCTGTGAGTTTCGATTATGAAAAAACATATCGTACTGAAGGTGTGGGTTCTCATCTTTAAACACTTTATACTGTCTAGAATATGATTAATGTGGTATTTATTAAAACAATTGGATTATTCAGGTAATTACACATACAAATTGTAAATGAAACAATTCTGAGTATCGTTTGACCATTTCTATCATTTCTGGATTATCACAATAATCTACATTTAAACTCATTATACAGTCTAGAATATGAGTCACATGCTATTTATTAAAAAAGATTGGATTATACATGATAATTAACATATAAAAATGTAAATAATGCAATTCTAAGCATCGTTTGAGCATTTCAATAGTTTATGGATTCATTCTAGTATGTAATTAATATGCTATTTATGCAAAAATATTGGATTCTACATTGTAATTATGCTTATAAAGTGCGAATAATGCAATCCAGAGCTTCGTTCATGCATTTCAATCGTTTCTGGATTAATTCTAGGTCATTTCATCACAATAATCTAAATTTTAAACTCTTTTATACTGTCAATAATAAGATTCATGTGTTATTTATTCAAAAAGAATGGATTATACAATGCAATTACGAATATAAAATGCAAATAATACAATTCTGAGCATCATTTGAGCATTCAATTTTTTTTTTCTGGATTCATTCTAAGTCATTTCATCACCATAATCTATATTTAAACTCTTTTATACTGTCAATAATATAATTCACATGTTATTTATTAAAAAAGAATGAATTATACATGGCAATTACGAATATAAAGTGCAAACAATGCAATTCTGAGCATCATTTGAGCATTCAATTATTTCTGAATTCATTTTAAGTTATTTTATCACAATAATCTACATTTAAACTCTTTTATAAAGTCCATAATATCTTTCACGTGTTATTTATTCAAAAAGAATGGATTATATGTGGCAATTACGAATATAAACTGCAAACAATGCAATTCTGAGGATCATTTGAGCATTTCAATCGTTTCTGGGTTCATTCTAAGTTATTTCATTGCAATAATGTACATTTAAACTCTTTTATACTGTCAATAATATGATTCATGTGTTATTCCTTTAAAGTAATGGATTATACTTGGCAATTACGCATATGAATTGTAAATAATGCAATTCTGAGCATCATTTGGGCATTTCAATCGTTTCTGCATCCATTCTAAGTCATTTGTTCACGATAATCTTTATTCAAACTCTTTTGTACTGTCAATAATATAATTCATGTGTTATTTATTACAAAAAAATGGATTCTACGTGGCAATTATGCATTTAAAGTCTAAATAATGTAATTCAGAGAATCATTTGAGCATTCAGTGGTTTCTGGATTCATTTTAAGTTATTTCATCACAAGAATCTATATTTAAACTCTTTTATACTGTCAGTAATGTGATTCACGTGTTATTTATTCAAAAAGAATGGATTATACGTGACAATTACGCATATAAAGAGCAAATAATGCAATTCTGAGAAACATTTGAGCATTTCAATCGTTTCTGGGTTCGTTCAAAATCATTTCATCACAATAATCTACATTTAAACTCTTTAATACTGTCAATAATGTGGTTCACATGTTATTTATTTAAAAAGAAAGGATTATACGTGGAAATTACACATATAAAGTGCAAATGATGCAATTCTGAGCATCATTTGAGCATTCAATTGTTTCTGGATTTATTCTAAGTCATTTGATCACATTAATCTACATTTAAACACCTTTATACTGTCAATAATATGATTCACGTGTTATTATTCAAAAAACTGGATTATACGTGGCTATTACGTATAAAAAGTGCAACTAATACAATTCTTTGCATCATCTGCGCATTTCAATCATTTCTAGGTTTATTATAAGTCATTTCTGGGTTTATTTTAACTCTTTTATACTATCAATAATATGATTCACATATTATTTATTTAAAAAAATTTGTTTATACGTGGAAAGTACGCATATAAACCGCAAACAATGAAATTCTGAGCATCGTTTGAGTATTTCGATCGTTTATGGGTTCATTATGACTCATTTCATCACAATAATCTACATTTAAACTCTTTTATTCTGTTCATTCTGACTCATTTCATCATAATTATCTACATTTAAACCATTTTATACTTCATGTGTTATTCATTCAAAAAGAAATGGATTATACGTAGCAATTACGCATATAAAGTGCAAACAATGTAATTTTGAGCATTATTTGAGCATTTCAATCGTTTCTGGGTTTGTTCTAAGTCTTTCATCATGATATTCTATATTTAAACTTTTTTATACTGTCAATAATAAGATAGGTGTTATTTTTTAAAAAAGAATGTATTATACATGCTAATTACGCATATAATGTGTAAATAATGCCATTTCGAGCAGAATTTGAGCATTTCAATTGTTTATGGGTTCATTCTAAGTCATTTGATCACAATAATATACATTTAATCTCTTTTGTACTATCAATAACATGATTCACGTGTTATTTATTCAAAGAGAATTGGTTATACATGCCCGCATGTAAACTGCAAACAATGCAATTCGTAGCATCGTTTTAACATTTCAATCGTTTCTTGGTTCATTCTGACTCATTTCATCACAATAATCTACATTTAAACTCTTATATACTGTCAACAATATGATTCATGTGTTATTTATTCAAAAAGAATGGATTATACGTGGCAATTACGCATGTAAATTGCAAACAATGCAATTTTGAGCATCATTTGAGAATTTCAATCTTTTCTGGGTTCATTCTAATTCATTTCAACACAATAATCTACATTTAAACTCCTATATACTGTCAATAATATGATTCACATGTTAGTTATTCAAAAAGAATGGTTTATACGTGGCAATTACGCATAGAAAGTGCAAATAATGCAATTTTGAGAATCATTTGAGCATTTTTATCATTTCTGGATTCGTTCTAAGTCATTTCATCACAATAATCTACATTTAAACTCATTTATACTGCAAATAATAAGATTCATGTGTTATTTATTCAAAAAGAATGGATTATACATACTAATTAAGCATATAATGTGCAAATAATGTCATTCTGAGCATCATTTGAGCATTTCAATTTTTTCTGGGTTCATTCAAAATCATTTCCTCGCAATAATATACATTTAAACTCTTTTATACTATCAATAATATGATTCATGTGTTATTTATTCAATAAAGAATGGATTATACATGACAATTACGCATATAAATTGCAAATAATGCAATTTTGAGCATCACTTGGGCATTTCAATCATTTATGGATTCATTCTAAGTCATTCGATTACAATAATATATATTAAACACTTTTCTGCAGTCAATAATATGATTCATGTGTTATTTATTCTAAAAGAATGGATTATACGTGGCAATTACACATATAAATTGCAAATAATGCAATTCTGAGAATCATTTGAGCATTCAATTGTTTCTAAATTCATTTTAAGTCATTACATCACAATAATCTACATTTAAACTCTATTATACTGTCAATAATATGATTCATTTATTAAAAAAGAATGGATTATACGTGGCAATTACGAATATAAAGTGAAAATAATGCCATTCTGAGTATCATTGGAGAGTTTCAATCATTTCTAGATTCATTCTAAGTCATTTCATCGCAATAATGTACATCTAAACTTTATTATACGATCAGTAATATAATTCATGTGTTATTTATTCAAAAAATAATGGATTATACATTGCATTTACGCATATAAATTGCAAATAAATCAATTCTGAGCATCATTTGGGTATTTCAATCGTTTCTGGACTCATTCTAAGTCATTTGATCATGATAATCTATATTTAAACTCTTTTATACTGTCAATAATAAGATTCATGTAATATTTATTTAAAAAGAATGGATTATACGTGGCAATTACGTATATAAAGTTCAAATAATGCAATTCTGAGCATAATTTGAGTATTTAATCATTTCTGGGTTAATTCTAAGTCATTTCATCATAATAATCTATATTTAAACTCTTTTATATTGTCAATAATAAGATTCATGCATTATTTATTTAAAAAGAATGGATTATTCATGGCAAGTACACATATAAAGTGCAAATAATGCAATTCTGAGCATCATTTGAGCATTCAAGTTTGTCTGGATTCATTCTAAGTCATTTAATCACAATAATCTACATTTAAACTCTTTTATACTATCAATAATATGATTCGCATGTTATTTATTCAAAAAGAATGGATTATACGTGGCAATAACGCATATAAACTGCATACAATACAATTCTGAGTTTTATTTGAGCATTTCAATCGTTTCTGGATTTATTCTAAGTCATTTAATGACAATAATCTACATTGAATCTATTTTATGCTGTCAATAAAATGATTCATGTTTTATGTATTAAAAAAGAATGGATTATACATGACAATTAAACATATATAGTGCAAAAAATGCAATTATGAGTATCGTTTGAGCATTTCACTCATTTCTGGATTCATTCTAACTCATTTCATTACAATAATCTACATGTAAACTCTTTATACTGTCTAGAATATAATTCATATATTATTTATTTAGAAATATTGTAACACCTCACCAACATTTGACCATTTTTAATCGAATTTGATCATATTTGACTAAATTTGATCATAGTTGACCAGGTTGACTTTTTGACCAAATATTATTATCGTTTGATTATTTGACCAGTCAACCCGAGTGGGAAAAAAATGTATATAATGAATGAATTGATCTTGTTTGATCGTTCAAACCGCCATCCACCTATTTTACTCGAGTTTGTACATGTGTCCTATCATCTATGCCTTAGAAACGTGGCAACCGTCCCTTGTTTCTCTTTCTAATTGGCACCATATAAATTTTTCATTTAAGTGAATGGAAACCGAATGAAACAGAAGGTTTATATCTCCATTTCCGATGACCTTTCACCACACTTCAAATTATGTACCTTGCCATTTGTTAGTTGTTTAAGAAATGATATCAAAAAGTTGATTATAATTTGATGAGTCGGCCGATTGGAATTCGAGTCTACGTCGCAGTCGAGATAGTCGATTGGATTTGTCTATTGATTTCTGAACCACCCTGTCAGGTAACCGGACTTCTCTATATTTAATTTCGTGTTGTTTGATTGATTTGATTTATTGTTTGGTTTTGATTGAATATGTTTATTGTTTTGTGATTGGTATATTTTAAGGGACATCGGAGTTTGGAATTGGATATGAAATTTGAATATGAATTTGGAGCCCTGATCCTCCTGAGTTCGGGGGGGGGGGGGGCAGTCCTGATCCTCCTGGCATCGGGGAGGGACCACTCTGACTGAACCCGATTATCTCCGTAAAATATATTATTTGTTATGTCGATTAATCCGATCTGATTGGACTTTGTTATATTAATTAAATGTAGAGAAGCTAAGTCGTTAAATAACCGATTACTGAGGTTTGAACCTGACTCTGTTTGTTTTTCTGTTGTGAAGTAGGTTGACGGGCCATCGGATGGATGTAGAAGATACTGTTCTCAGCTCGCGTCCCGCGACCCGTCGGTGCGGGACGTGACAAATATTGGATTATATATGGTTATTAGACATATAATGTGCTAATAATGCAATTCTGTTGGGATTAGATGTTCACGAGCAGCCGTTCACCCCCGTTCGTGCGGAGCTGATATGAGGCATCCTGACCATTTGCTATCCTGCCATCTCACACTCACGCGTCAAAAATGGGCTGGCCCAAAAGCGATGTGTTGCAATTTGGGCGTCATGATAGCGCTGCACGCTGACATCAGCTAGACACTGAGAGTATTTAAGTTGAAGTAAGGAAGTATATAAATGTATTTTTTAATAAAATTAAACAAATTTAATAACATTTATAATGAATTAAATTCCACCATTTGGATCTATCAGTTGAAAATATAATGGAGTATATATTTGTGTATAAGAAATTTCAGTATACATAACAATGCAGTATTTATTTTTTCAACATTTAGTGTTCAAAAAATGCTTAAATATTTATTAGGTGGCAAATATATTAACTAAAGGAGTATATACTTCTCCGTAAGGGATCATATACTTCTTTATAAGAGATTTAAATATTCAAGATACAATTTTCAACCAAAATTGTTCAAATGAGCATTCAAAATACAAAAAAATTATATACTTCTTCATAAGAAAGACTTCAAATAAGCATTAAAAAGACAGTCAAGGTTCTTCAAATAAGCATTCAATATACTTAAAGGAGTATATACTTCTTAATAAGAGAGTATAAAATTCTTCATAAGAGATTCAAATAAGCATTCAAGATACAAATTGCAACAAGATTGTTCAAATAAGCCACCAACATTACCAATTTAATTGTATATCAATCCTAACAATAAAATCAAGTTCAACTTAATATTCAGTCTAACCAACCATAAAATCATTACAACCAAATTCAAACATGCTAACAAATTTAATAGAAACTGCAACAAGAACCATCAATTATCTCAGTCAAAGTCCAGGAGAAAATATCTGCTCACATTCTGAAATTTAGACTTCACTTGATTTATAGGGTTTAATAACAAACGGTAAGCAACCACACACTCATCATCGCATACATCAATCTGCAAAAGAAAAAATATACAATTTTAGAATATATATTTCCTTATCATATGTTTTGTACTCCGTTGTTAGATATTATTTACTCTCTTATCATATGTTTTGTACTCCTTTAAGCCTATGCTAAAATACCAAACACACATGTCAGGTTCTTGATATGTACTCTCTTGTTAGATATTATTTACTTCCTTATCCTATATTTTGTACTCCTTTAAGATTATGTTAAAATACCAAACACACCTGCTAGGTTCTTGATATGTACTCCCTTGTTAGATATTATTTACTTCCTTATCCTATATTTTGTGCTCCTTTAAACCTATATGAGAACAACAAACAAACAACAAAGCTTCTTGATATGTACTCCCTTGTTAAATATTATTTACTCCCTTATCCTATGTTTTGTACTCCTTTAAGCCTATGCTAAAATACCAAACACACCTGTCAGGTTCTTGATATGTACTCCCTTGTTAGATATTATTTACTCCCTTATTCTATACACAAATGAGACAACTAAATGCAAGACATCAGAATAGACATTTAAATACTCCCTTATATATATATAAATAAATGAACACATAAGTGAATAAATACTCCATTATATATAAATAAATGAACACATATGTGAATAAATACTCCCTTATATACTTCCTTTGTATTTTATATTTACTCTATTTTTTATAATAACTATACTTTCGTTTATATCAATGATTTCAAAATAAAGATATATACTCTCTCACCTGAAATAAACAAAAAAAGTATTAGCTTATTGTCACCTGAAATAAAGTTATATACCTCTTTGATAGGATCTAGTAGTAGCTGATAAGCAACAACACGTTTATCATCACTGATATTAATCTGCAAAATATAGAATTGTCCAATGTTAGAACAAACACAACTGCCAGATTCTTGATATATACTCCGTTGTTAGATATTATTTACTCCCTTATCATATGTTTTGTACTCCTTTAAGTCTATGCTAAAATACCAAACACACATGCCAGATTCTTGATATCTACTCCCTTGTTAGATATTATTTACTCCCTTATCATATGTTTTGTACTCCTTTAAGTCTATGCTAAAATACCAAACACACATGCCAGATTCTTGATATCTACTCACTTGCTAGATATTACTTACTCCCTTATGATATGTTTTGTACTTCTTTAAGCATATGCTAAAATGCCAAACACACATGTCAGGTTCTTGATATGTACTCCCTTGTTAGATGTTATTTACTCTCTTATCCTATTTTTTGTACTCCTTTAAGATTATGCTAAAATACCAAATACACATGTCAGGTTCTTAATATGTACTCTCTTGTTAGATATTATTTACTCCTTTATCCTATATTTTGTACTCCTTTAAGCCTATATTAGAACAGTAAACAAACAACAAAGCTTCTTGATATGTACTCCCTTAGTAGATATTATTTACTCCCTTATCCTATGTTTTATACTCATTTAAGCCTATGCTAAAATACCAAACACACCTGCCATGTTCTTGATATGTACTCCCTTGTTAGATATTATTTACTCTCTTATCCTATATTTTGTACTCCTTTAAGTCTATATTAGAACAACAAACAAACACCAAAACTTCTTGATATGTACTCCCTTGTTAAATATTATTTACTCCTCTATCTTATGTTCTGTACTCCTTTATGTTAAAATACCAAACACACCTGCCAGGTTCTTGATATGACTCCCTTGTTAGATATTATTTACTCCATTATCCTATATTTTGTACATTTTTAAGCATATACTAAAACAGCAAACAAAACGCTTAAAGGAGTAGAAAAATTCAATACATTTTATAATTAATAAAGGATTATTTATTTACTTCTCAAGAAATGACATCAAAGCAAAAAATGTTATTTATGTACACAATTTCTTAGATAGATACACCCACAAGTATAATTAATTACTCCTTCAGTATTATTTATATGCTCTCTGATCAGCAATTGAACACGACAAAACCACAAATTAAATAGCAAAATAAAAAAATATGAAAGCGATGAAGAATTTCAGCCAAAATTTCTCAAATAAGCATTCCAGATACTAAAGAAGTATATACTTCTTTATAAAAGAGTATATACTTCTCATAAGGGGTTGAAATAAGCATTCAAGAAACAGCTAAGATTCTTGAAATAAGCATTCAATATACTAAGGAAGTATATACTTCTTAATAAGGGAGCATAAACGTTTTCATAAAAGGTTCAAATAAACATTCTAGATACAAATTTCACCAAGCTCATTTAAATAATTGAGTTCAAACGAAAAGTAAAAAATCTAGATCTGATTCCGAACAATTGATTTTCAAATAAATTTGAAAGATTAGAATGGATGTGAATTTATTTCCAATTTCAAAATCATAAATCAAATAACATTTTAGGTGAACAACACTAATATCTTCGCACAAATCTAATATTTACAAGAGCACAAATCACAAAAAGAAACGAAATCAAACACGTTTGAACAATTTGATTCGTACAGGATACTCGATAAACACTGAATTGTAAAGTTGAAGCAACTAGGTACCGTTTTTTAGGGCGATGTTAGATTCTCCGGTGTTAATCATGTACAAAACTCCCTTGTAACGAATCTCGCTCTTAGATGTGAGACTAATCAAACTCCCGATGTATGAATCTACTATCGCTCCGCCACCAGATCTGCTCGACGCAGGCGTCGATTTCTCCGACGCCGCCGCCGCCGCGCTGGAACCCTCCAACGATGTCATTGAGAGAGAGAGATCCGATCGGAGAGAGAGATCTCATTGGAGAGAGGTCCGATCGAAGAGAGAGATCCAATTGGAGAGAGAAAAAGATTTACGAAAATGTTTGAAGAGACGGTTTCAAACATCAGAAATAGCTTGTCTCACGTGAATCTCATGTGACTCTGAAACAGAGGCTGGGGAAAAAGGGGAACCAAAGTATTAATGGGCTTTCCAGCGTTAGTCCGTAAGGATGTCGGGGATGGCACATCCTAAGGATGTTATATAGCATATCCGTCGTTCGTGCACGTTCCCAAACACACCCTAGGATTTTGGAAACAATTATAAATTTATAATAAGCCCATTGAAAGAAGTTCGGAGTAATTACTGGTCCTAGCCGAAGAAAGCCCAGTAAAAAATATAAGGACGGAAAACAATTGAGAGCGAGCCCATTACTGAAATCCTCATTTCCCTGGATCTTTTATGACCAAATCCAACACAACATGACAGTGACTTGCTTCGTGGAAAATAGAGCGCTGAAGCCTTGTTGTCTCCATTGGCGTTGACACGCACTCTCGCGTCAACCACCAACTCATCAGCTAGAAAATTTAGGAATTTATCAAAATATTAGGAGATCCCGAAAAATCCAAATAAAATATCCAGAAATTTTTTGAAATATAAATAAATCAAATTGACTGATATTTTGAAATAAAAATGTGCCAAATTATGACTATTTTTTATTTTTTTTTGAATTAATTTCGCCTAAAAATAAATTTTGTAAAATTATAAACTCACTAAATCCTTTTGAATAGTTTTTCTAAATTCTTTCAAAATATGATATTGCAAACCTATTTATTTAATTCTGATTATTTTAGTAATAATTTTGAAATTTAATAATATTTTAGTATTATTTAAATTTTTTTTCGAAAAATACAAAGCTTGTAAGGCCCAAAATTTCAAATCCCAAGTAATCCTTATCATTCGTCCCATTTGGCATCTAATAATCGAATCTAAACTATATGATCATTAAAAAGAATGAACGCGTAAAATATTTATAACATATGATATGTAATAATATGTAATTAAATAATAATTATCGTATAATACAATTACAATTTTAATAATAAACCCGACAAAATTACATTTACCCAAGATGGATCAAGTCAGGTCGAATCGGGACCTGATGGTCCTGATCTGACCCAGACAGAAAAAAATATTACGGATTTTTTATTCATCAGATAAGTCCGATCGGTTCGGATCAGATCAATTGAATAGGGCACTCACATCAAATTGGAAATTGACCTCTAATTGAATGGAAGGCCTGACCTTTAAATCTCAATCCAACGTGTGAGGCACTTTGTACCAGTCCCACACGGAATCACATCCTCTGCCTACATTTTAAGGTGAGCACTCTGCTCACTTCTGATCTGAACCGTTAGATGTAATCTTAACGGTTAAGGGAGCCCCGTGCATGTAACCAGATTGTAAGGCCCGAAAAATTTTAACCGTCGAAATTAGATCGAACGGCTCGGATCAGAGGTAGGCACTCTGCTCACCTTAAAAGGTGAGCAGAGGATACGGACCCGTCCCACACTGCCGAGGGCTTGCGGGCATGATTCTTTAACAAAGATTGGGCTTTGGTTGGTCCCTTTTGTTTTCTTTTTATTTTTTTATTATTTTTTTCTGGAAATTCAACGCAGAGGAAAGAAGACGTAAGAAGGCATTGTTAGGACTACAAATACTCGGGGCCAGGTATTATTATTATACATAGTATACGTGTATAACCGGAAATTTTTTTTTAATAATTTGAAAGCTGTTATCTGGTTAGAATAAGTGAATAACCTTATGACAAACAAAACTGATTGGGCGAATTAATGGCTCCGTTTGGATGACTTTTTTCCGGAATAAGGAATAAGTAATAACCATTTTTTACCAATAAAGTTATTTCTAACCATCTAAACTCTTCACAAAAGTTACACACTTCCCAATAAATTTATCCCTTCCCAATAATTTTTTTCCCTTCTTCTTTCTTCCTATCTTATTCTCAACTCATCCAAACGGAGCCAATAAACTTCATTACTCTTACTAGAGGATGCGTTTGGATAGGTGTGGGAAGAAGGGAAGAAGGGAAGAAGTGAGAAGAAGTATTGGGAAGTGTGTAACTTTGTGAAGAGTTTGGATTGTTTATAATTTTTTTCTTCCCATCTTCCTTCTTCCTCTTCTTCTTTTCTCATCCAAACGCACCCAGAGATATCATTGATACTGGTACAAGTGAGATGGCGATTACGGAACACAGTATATAAAAAAATCATGAGGTGGTTTCTTTGTTCTTTTTTAGAAATTGTAAAGACCATGATGAATTGATGATGAATGTCATTTATTTCATATGCTCTATTTTATTGACGGAACTCGAAACGATATCTTCAAATAATAATATGAATACAAAGAATTATATCAAGATAAAAGCTGAACTTAAAAAATGTTAACACTTTTAAGCGCAAGACTACACATCAAGTCATAAAGTATTCTCCGACAAAAAATAAGTATGTTTTGTTAATCCAATCAAGTCACGAATTGAGTCCCATAATTGACAAATATATAAACAAAAAAGGGGGGAAAAAATCTTACAAAGCTTCCAATGTTAATTGTCACTGATCAGCTCCCTAATAAGGCTCTGATGCATCACATTTAACAGATTCCAAGTATATTTTATCTCAATTTAAGGTTTAATACTTGTGTTCTTAAAAATACTTAAAAATGGATGCTAATCTGAACACAAAAACATCTTTTGTGGGAAAATTTGTTCTCTTTTGTTACAAAGGATCTAAAATATTGCTTTGAGAAAACCTCCGGGTCATGTGTTGTTATGTGTACACTGAATTGTGTATATGCAATTTACAACTTATGTTTGTATTTCCTTGCTCTCTTTACAAAGCCAATTTGCACTCCGCAATTTTTAGTACAGTCGGAAAGCTTAATATTTCGTTATCAATTTTATAGCGAGAGCTTTTCTTTAATGAAAACTGTACTAATTGGCAATTGCCACCACAATTAATTTGAATCTCATGCTCGGATGCTCCAAGAATTGTTAATCGCTTGATCATGCTCGTTGGTTCGTGTCGCTTTCGCACTGAATGCTATTTAGGATAAGCTTGAGCACCTAGGACCAGTTTAAAAAAAAATGTTGTAAAATATTTGTTACCATAACATCAGAACCGAAGGATTTAGACAAGTGAATGTTATTGAACATCTAAATCTGACCAACGAGGCAATGATATCTGTGAATTGTGGTATTGTCACGTATCCATTCCACCATCTCCTATCGCGTCGTTGTTTGTTTTCTAGAAAAGCGGGACTTTAGTAATGGACGTTACTTTCTTTTAAAAAGAGAGAGTAATGGGGATTGCTTCTGGCAACCGATTATTTTTCCGGGGCAACATATTTTTTTCCGGAATGTCTAAACTGTCCTTAACATCAATCAAGATTATTTTTCAATTTTATTTTCTTATCATCAATCAAAAATTACTTTCCTAATTTATTCCCTTAATTGTGTTTTCCTTCTCTTTTTTATTTTCTGCCAAAAAAAAAATCAACCTACTTATTTTTATATTATTTTTTTTAGATTTTTAAAAATCGTTATTATTGAAGGTTTCATAATTGTTTAAATTAAAAATTTAATAAAATGCCAAAAGAATACTAAAAAATTTCAGAAAAATATAAAATTTGGTCTCCAATTAGATTTCAATATGGAGAACACAATGAACGGTTCGAATCGACTGTTAGAATCTCAAAAATTAAGATTTTATCGTAGAAGACGGTCTCATTCGTCAGACGCGACTGATTTTAGTCTACATCTGTATGATCACCCACTAAACTTTTTTTATTGACTTATGTCAAAATCATTGAAGAAACTAAATAATAATATATATTATTTTTTTTTGCATAAATTTTTTAACTTTTTTCCTTTGCTTGCTCTAGAGTCCTAAAATTATCCAAAAAAAAAAAGATTGAATGTAATTTGTCATCAAAATCAATTATCAGTATAAATAAAAAAAAGTTTGAATAAAGTTCCAAAATTCAAAGTCATTCGTGCACTAAAAGAACTATAAAGACAACAATTGTATGTATATATATATATATATATACCTAAAAATATGAAAAATTTAAATTCAAAATTCAGTGGAAAGGGGAGGAGAGGACAGATGATTAGTAATAGAAAAACCTGCGAATTTACTAAATTTAGAAGGGCAATTTGGTCATTTCAAAAAGGAAAATTATGTTCCCCAAAGCACTCCCCAAGAGTAATGGATGTAACTTTTGAGTAGTGTTTTAAAAGAATAATTTTGTTGAGATTTTCTTCTTGGCATCTTCAGGCATCAACCTACAAATCAATTTATTCACTTTTCTTCCGTTGAAAATTCTCCCACCTTTTGAATCATATATTCTAAGATAAGGTCCTCTGTCCCTGTTGTGAGCTCCAAGTATTCCCTCTTTGCTAGCATCAATAATTCATCTGCTATCCCATGAATTTTAATTAGCTATTTGATATATGGGGTTAGGCGGAGTAATTCCATATGTTCTCTCTCTTGGTGCAAAATTGTTGCCTTCTGTCCATGAATCTTCACAACAAGCTTCATCTTCCTCATCTCCTCTGGTACAACAGCATCAAATTGAGACTGAAATGGAGAAAATAATGGAGTTGCGGGAGCGGATCAAGGCCACGTTGTCTGCTGCAGACCAGAGAGAGATCAAGGACAATTCAGTCAAGCTCTGGCTCAAGGAGCTCAAGCGACTTGTGTACAATGCGGAGGATGTCCTTGATGAGTACCAATTCGAAATCCTACGTGCACAAGTTGAGGCAAGTGATGATTTCATGCCAAAGTCTCATGAAAGGAAGCTAATTCAGGTAATTATTTCAGTCTGGTTGAACCCTTGGAAAATTAATCAGATCAGAAAGATCATGCAACGATCATTTTTTAACCTTCCTTCTGACACTTTTAGATCTTAAAAATGCTTTTCTACATAAAGAAACATCAAAGACAGTATATGTATGAGTGTATGCAATGAGATTTATTCATTAAGGTTTTTTCACACTATAGCCGTTTCATAACTATTATAGCTATATTCAATAACTTCAAAAGCCCTTTAATGAAATTCATGCTAGAGATAGTAATAGATTCAACTGATTATATTAGCTCTCCTTCTGAAAGTAAAAAGGAAGTCAATTTTAGAAATTTCAGCTCCCTTCATATTCTAGAAATTTGGCTTTGCTCTTACTCCCTGACCAACAATTGCAATTGATCAAATTAAAATCTTATCCTATGCCGTTGCATCTTTAATTAGTCTGCAACATTGCAATACTATAGTGAATGTTTTTCTGATTGCTCAATAATTACAAACTTTTAGGTGCCAGATAACATGCTCGAACAAATCCAGCAAATTGAAAGCAAATTTGTTGAGATTGAGAAAGATCGAATAGCACTGCAGCTCTTGGAGGAAGATGGGCCTAGATATTCCAATAGTGATCAACAAATTGCTCCAACAAGCCACTGTGTACTTGAGTCAGATATCATTGGTCGAGAGAAAGAAAAGAAGGAATTAATTAATCTATTATTCTCTAAATGTCCTGATGGTAAAATAATATCAGTGGTGGCAATTGTTGGCACAAGAGGTATTGGAAAAACAACCCTCGCACAACTTGTCTATAATGACCAAAGAATCCGACAAAATTTTGATAAATTTGTGTGGGTATGTGTATCGGAGGATTTCAATGTGCAAAAACTCACAAGAGAAGTGGTTGGGTCTATTACAGGAAAGCCATATGGTCTGGCAAATCTAAGTGCTTTGCAAGAAAATATTTGTAAGGAGATAAGAAGAGAAAGGGTATTTCTTGTTCTTGATGACGTTTGGAATGAGAAAAGAAGTCATTGGGAGTTATTCCAGGCACCTTTTATGGTAGCATCATTAGTAAAAATTCTAGTGACCACAAGAAACAAGCCTGTTGCACAAATCATGCAAACAATGCCAACTTTCAACCTCGGTTATATGTCAAAAGAACAAAGTTGGAAATTGTTTCAACATTATGCATTCGGTGAAGTCAATCAAAATAGAGGCTCAAATTTGGTAGGAATCGGAAATAAAATTATGAAGAAGTGTGGAATGTTACAAAGTTGGAAATTGTTTCAACATTATGCATTCGGTGAAGTCAATCAAAATAGAGGCTCAAATTTGGTAGGAATCGGAAAGAAAATTATGAAGAAGTGTGGAATGTTACCTTTGGCTGTTAAATCAATTGGTAGTCTTTTGAGGCACGAGATAGACAAAGAGAGTTGGAAACAGATCTTAGAAAGCCAGCTCTGGGAATCTGATGCTGGTAGCGAGATATTCTCCTCTCTTCAGATAAGCTACGCACGTCTTCCTTCATACTTGAAGCCTTGTTTTTTATATTGCTCTATGTTCCCTAGAAATTACCGCTATAGTGTAGAGAAATCGGTACAATTGTGGATTTATCAGGGTTATGTACAGACCAATAAATTGAAGAATGTGGAAAAAATTGGTCGGGAATATGCAAAACAACTATGGCAGAGGTCATTTTTTGAAGGAGAATATGGAGAGAAAGAATTTCAATTTACTTTGCATGATATGATTCATGATTTGGCACGATATAACTCAGGACATGGATGCTATTCTATTGAAGGGGACGTGGTCCCAAATTTTCCTGAAGAACTATACCATTTGTATGTAGATAGTCGAGTAAAACTTATAAAAGCTCCTTCCTCTACGAAGTTCACTACTCTACGAACACTCATTGTCGAGGACCATTGCAATGAAGTTTCTCTTGATAATTTGGATTTTTCAAAGGCATCCAAATTAAGGGCTCTTCAATTTGGGTCAAGGAAATGTGATTTGGAAGCTTGTTTCTCATTTGTTGATTTAAAACATCTATGGTATCTTTCTATCAGTTGGGGATGCTTTAAAAGGCTACCTGAAAATATATGCTCTCTATATAACTTGCAAAATCTAACTCTCTATTATTGTTATCATCTTATAGATTTACCAAAAAGCATTGGAAATCTTATAAGTTTAGAAGAACTAAGAATCTTCGGAAGTGCAAATCTCAGGATGTTACCTGTGTCCATTTGTCAACTTAAGGTCTTGCGAAAGCTCGACCTTTGTGGGTGCACTAACTTGTCAAGCTTCCACCTGACATGGGAAACCTTACGAATCTTGAACTTCTAAGAATTCGTTATAATAATGTCAGTTCTCTACCTCCTAGCTTAAACAAAATTATAAGAATTCAAACACTAAATGTGAAGCTTGACTGCAGTACAATTGGATGGTTGGAGGATTTTGTTGATCTAGATGGAACACTCATCCTTATAGGATTAAGTTGTCTGCGAAGTTTAAACGACGTGCGTCGTGCTAATCTTGTGAGTATGCATAACTTGCATCGCTTGATACTATCTTGGAATCATTGGGTTTCTGAAACAAACGATAACAGTGCATTAGAGTTGAACATTTTTAGCGATGGGCGAGCACAATTTCAAATTGATTCCAACGAGGAGAATTGTGAAATATATGATCAACCTCATTCATTAATGATTAGGCTTCAGACTCATCCTAATCTTAAAGAGCTAAAGATAGTAGAGTATCCATGCCTAACATTTTCAACCTGGATTGGGGATCCCACTTTATGTGCATCACTTGAAAGTGTTGAATTAGTAGACTGTAAATTGATTACATTCCTTCCGTTTGGTTGCCTTTACAAATTAAAGAACTTACAAATATATAGGTGCTCTAGTTTACAATTTATACAAGAAGAGTCCCTATCATTAGCACTCGAAGAGGTAACAATTTGTTATTGCCGGAGGTTAATATCTGTTACAGGAACACAAAGGCTGAAATTTTTTGTTAGACTTGACATCATCTACTGTAAGGAGCTACAACTTTTGGATGATTGTCGCGGTTGAGAAACATGTATTATTACCGTTTCTAGGTGTCCCAAATTAAAAGAGTGGTGCACACGACATGAAATTCGCTGCAAGGTACATATCATTTGTTATACTTTTGTGGGAAAATTGAGGAGATTAATGTCATCAGCCCTTCTAAACTATTTTTGCTATACAAGAGTTATTGTGATATATACTATTACATATAAGCTGTAATAGATACAACCCATTATGTTATCAAATCACGTTGGGGGTAACACAAAATAGTACCATTACCTTGGATAATATTTAAGGGGGCGTTTGTTTGTGACTTAAAGAGTGTATAACTTAAGTTATGTATCCTTAAGTCACCAAACACCTCTTACATAAGATGCCTTAAAGGTACATAAGTTATGCAACCTCAATAGGTTGCATAAATTATGCACCGGTCCTCTTTAATTTTTTTTCCAACAATACCCCTTAGAAATAATTAATAATAATATTTAATAATCTATAATAATTAATAAATAATAATATCTAATAAGTAACAATAACTATTAAAAATCATAATTAGTAATAAATATTAATTATTATAATTAATAAATAATAGTATATAACAAGTAATAATAATAATTAATAAACAATATTGATTTATTATTGAATAATTAATAATATTTAATTAAAAATAATTAATAATATTTCATAATAATAAAATGATTTCTTATTATCATTAATAATTAATTTTTATAATAATTAAAATTAAAATTAATAAATATTAATTAATAAATAATAATACTTAATAAGTAACAATAATTTTTAAAAAATCATAATCAATAACAAAGATTAATTATTATAATTAATAATATTTAACAAGTAATATTAATTATTAATAATAATGATTTAAGAATAATAATTAATTTTTATTATAAAATAAATAAAAATATTTATAATATTTAATTAAAAGTAAATTATTAATATTTCATAATAGTAAAAATGATTTATTATCATCATTAATAATTAATTTTTATAATAATTAATAATTAACAATAATTAGGTCACAACATATAATACATAATACTAATTCAAATTTAAGGGCATTTTAGTCTTTTGACATGAATATATGCATGCATTAAGTTAGTCATCCTTACTACACAACCAAACATCTATTACATAACACTACATAAACACTTAGGCATCCTTAAGGTTCCGTTTGGATGCGTTGAGAATAAGGTAGGAAGAAGGAAGAAGGGAAGAAATTTATTGGGAAGGGATAAATTTATTGGGAAGTGTATAACTTTTGTGAAGAGTTTGGATGGTTAGAAATAAATTTATTGATAAAAATTGGTTATTCTTTATTCCTTATTCCGGGAAGAAGCCATCCAAACGGAGCCTAAGTTATGCAACTCCTTACTACACAAACAAACGCCCCCTAAGTTCTTAACCTGGTTAACCTCTGTTCCCAGTACGAAAGAAACTTTTTAAACGCTAACTAAAAGAAGAAAGCATTAATCTCTATATCTTATATATTTTCTGGATAAAAAAAAAGTCCCATGCATGCAATCATTAGGGTTTAAACATTAATGAAAAAGAAAAAAAATTATGTTGACCACTGTAATCCTACCTATTTCTTTTGCTCTTTCCATTTGTAGGGCACAACATGGGATGAATGCTATTGGAGCGAACCTAGTGATAGCGATGATGATCAATTTTGGAGTAAAATTAATGATAGATTTGGAACTTTCTTTTACTTAGATAGAGATAATGATGACACTGTTGATAATGTGTTAGAGACAGTAGGTCAATAAAGTCTTGATACATGTTGCAAATATTTTCTTTAATGTGTTAATTGCCCCCACCAATCCACCATATAACAATTAATTGTTGTGTTACTTGCCCCCACCAACTAGAGATATCATTGATACTGGTACAGGTGATATGGCGATTACGGGAACACAGTATATAAAAAATAATGAGGTGATTTCTTTGTTCATTTTTTGGAAATTGTAAAAAACATGATGATGAATGTCATTTATTTCATATTCTCTATTATTCTATTGACGAAACGATATCTTCAAATAATAATATGAACTAATGATCAAGAAGGTTGTCAGTCACGATAAAAGCTGAACTTAAAAATGTTAACACATATTAAGAGCAAGACTACACATTATAGAAGTGTAGGTACAGCAATCACAAAGTATTACATCAAGTGGTCAAGTATTATCCGACAAAAAATATGTTTTGTTAATCCAATAAAGTCATGAATTGAGTCACATAATTGACAAATAAACAAAAAAGGGGGAAAAAATCTAACAAAGCTTCGAATCTAAATTGTCACGGATCAGCTCCCTAATCAGGCTCCGATGCATCCCATATTAACAGATTCCAACAATAGTTTATCTCAATTTAAGATTTAATACTTGTTCTAAAAATACTTAAAAGATGGATGCTAATCCGAACACAAAAACATCTTTTGTGGAAAAATTTGTTCTCAAAGGGATCCAAAATATTTCTTCAGGAAACATTTGAATTATATTAGCAATCTACCACAGTCCATAACTAACAGCAAAATACTCTGTTCCAATCTAACAACAAATGTTTGAAAGAAAATCCAGTACATCAGTAAGATAATATCATACATGGGCGAGGCATTGAAATAGAAAAATGAAACGGTGCCATATATATTTCTCACACACTTTAGATGGATTAAAAAGAAAAACAGTACTAATGTAGAAATGTGCTGGATTAAGGATCTAATAATTTGAAATATACATATACCTTGAAATGATGGGTTTGATGGTTATCTCAACATCTGGAGAAGCCATTTGCACAGTCAAAAGTTCATTTTTTTATTTTCTTTGTTGTTTCTGATTCTTCTCGCAGCTTATAGAAGATGTTCATATTCTTGAGAATTTCAGCATTCAGCAGAAGAAATTTTGGAAAACCCAAACAATCCTCTAATTCATAGCTTTCCAAATAAAATGTAGCAATAATCAGTTGATGTTTAACACATTCAGCAGGCAATTGTTTGTCCCAGAAATCCAACTCGAGAGCCACAGGACAATATTTGTAATCATGTGAGGTGTCAACCTAGAATCAAAATGAACGATCAATTAAAATTTCTTCAAAAGCAAGTAATTTAGAGGAAACTCATATGGAATATTTATTATAATAGACTACCAAAAAGGCGATTGAGAGTTTTTCATTTTAGAACCTTACACAAGAAAGATTTCATTTGCATTTAGTTGTTTCTATATGATCGACTTGATGCTTCGCCCATTCATGGATCAGATTGCATTTAAGTCCAGGAAAATTTGAACTTTTGGCCTAAATTGATGATTTATGCTGAACTATGCAAATTAACCCTTAATAAGTGCACATTATCCTAGAGTGGCCTAATAAATTACTAGTACATAGACAGTAATATTTCTTAAACTGTACATTCACAAATTATAATCTCTGTCAAATGAGGGGAGCTGTTGAGCAGGCATGATAAGATCATGTTGAAAGTATGGTAATTATAAGGCCAACTAAGGCATAATTTCTTCAGCTCAAGTAAGTAGCATTTTGGAGATAACCTTGTTGGCAAGGCGACCCCTTCTTTTGACAACATCTAGCATGAACAAAAAAAAAAAAAAAAAGCAATTGTAGTGTTATCTCAGATTGAAGTCATACAAAAGCAAACGTTTACTCTCACTAGATTTAGCTGACATCGTCCTTTTTGGAGACAATCAGCAAGAGATAGATTGAATTAAAATTTAACAAAGGTTGCATAATCAGACGGAACCATACACCATCGTCCGCTGCATGTTTGAACATATTTGGCAGGCTTCATACTAGATAGGTTCAAATTGTGTTAATCCACAATTGATAATGAATAGGGGCCTTTTGGATCAAGTGAGAATTTGAAAAATTTCTTATTCTTAGGCATAAATTTATTATAAACAATCAAACTCTTCACAAAATTACGCACATTCCAATACTTTATGCCTAGGAATAGGAAATTCCTCCTATTCCTAAGCGATCCAAACGGCCCCTAGTAATTTTCTTTTCAATCAGGTTGAGTCTTGCATTGAACCGGTTGGCCAATTAAAAAGATACATTATAATTGACATGGACTTAATTAGAATTAGAAACATACCATTCGATACACATTGGAGAAGTTCAACTGAAGATTCTTAACACCACACAATCCATTTAGGAAATTGATAAGATTGGTCCCTTCAAATGTTTTCTCGGAGTCATTTAGACAGAATCCTCCATCAGAATACTTATCTTTCAGATAATACCTGAAAGACACTTTCACAGAGGTCAATCGAGGTGAACTTTTAAGTGATACGACAAATGGCCTGGATGAACTGATCACCAGTTCTAACAAACTCGGCGCACGGATAACAATGTTCTTGACCTTGTTGCAATCAATTATGACCAATTTCTCCATTGCCCTGCACCGTGAAATCATCCTTCTGAGTTTATCGTCGGCCACAGTAACATCAAAAAGCTCAAGTGATTTGACAGCCCGAAGACCGGTGACTTTCGACGGCACAGCAAGAACGCAATGTTGGAGCTCTAGCTTTACAATTGTGTTGCAAGAAAACACTGGCCAAGGTATCTCATAAAGGTCACAATATTCATAGTTTCTTATCACCAGCTCCTGCACCCCAGCAGCACAGAGGTCGTCAAAAACCTCATAGAAATCGAGCTCACAACAATCGAGTATCTCGACACCTATTTCGAATTTCTGGACTGGAGCTCTACGGGAATCGAGAACAGAGAAAAGCGTGTCGACCCATTCGTTGACGTCTTCAACATTGTCGCTGTCTATCTCGGGATTCATGGGGTTGAAGGAGGCGGCATCGATCTTGAGAGAGGGGAGTGTGGGAAAGAGTGGGGCCCACCGACTGGAGAGGACGGTGGTGACGGCGGCGTCACGAATGGGGAGTTTGGAGAGGATGATGTGGAGAATGTCGTCAGGAAGACGGCTTATCAAGTCTTCAGCAACCTCTTCTTGTGGTTGTCCCTGCTTTTTTTTGTTTTTCAAGTATGCATGTAGGAGACGCGCCCATTTTAAGAAGCGGGGAAGTTTTACTGAGCTTGTTCGGAGATTTTTCTCCATGGATTGAGTTTGAAGAACAGGGCGGTGAAGAGGGGGAGAGTATCCTCTGGATGGTTGTATTCAACCATCCAGTGGACGTCTTTCGATCCGAGCCGTCCGATTTAATCTCAACGGTTAGATCTTTTCGGGCCTATCAATCCAGGTATCATGCACGGGGCATCTATAGCCATTGAGATTAAATCAGACGGCTGAGATCGAAAATCATCCATGGATGGCCATCCAGAGGATGCAGTTCCGGTGAAGAGGTGGTGAAGTGAAGAGGGTAATGGCTGGACGGGTTTTACTTTTCAATTGATGGTGATTGATTACTGAGTGAGTGAGTGAGTGGACTCACTACTCACGAGGGGAATAAAAAGTCCAATCTTACTTTTCAAATGTTAACTCACGCTTGGTTTTTACTTTTCTTTACTCCGTAGTCCTGATTTGCTGCTGAACTTGGGAAAATGTGTATTGCTTTACAAAGGATTCCTTGTTTCGTTGTATTGTATGAGACAATGTATGAAGTTTATTTTTCGTCAATGATTGACCCTACGGTAATAAATCAGAAAATAAAATTGCGAGAGGTGGGATTGACGATGGTTTTTTATTTTTTATTTTTAATCTTGTTTTTCGCTGGTTCACAGGGCTGTAATGGTTACTTTTTAATTGTTTATTTTATTCGTATGGGTAAGATTTTATTTTCATTAAGTTATCAAATATGAGTATGGATAAAAAAAATTTCGTTAATTTATTAGATAAGAATATGAATAAAGTTATTTCGTATTCGTTAATTACCTATACTATTAGTCTTTATCATAACCAAAAAATATAATTGTAAGATTCAATTAATATGTTAATAACAAACTAAAATTCGAAAGATATATGTGTAAGATTCAATTGATATGTTAATAATTAAACTAGGCAATTAAATTATAAGATTTGATTGAAATAATACTACGTTAAATTAGAAAGATATAATGGTAAGACTCAATTGATATGTTAGTTATATATTTTTTTCATTCACCGGCTACATTAAAATAATAATAAACTTTTTCAGAAGAACCTTTCTTCTCAGTTGTCATTTGAAAAAAAAATATTGTATAATTAGTAATTAGTTATGTAAATTTTGTTGTGACAATTGACATGAGAAGATTATGATTTTATTATATTTAAAGTATTATTCAATGTTGCACTTTATTAATATATTTATCTGATAATATTTATTTATCTCTATTATATAATATTTTTTTCATTGAGTTATTAACATTATTATCCATTTTCTACTGTTATCCTACCCTTGCCGTTAATTCTTAACGGATAAGGGTAGGGTACGGATAAAGTCAAATTTTAACAGGTCAGGGTAAGATATGGATAAATAAAATTTTAATAGGTACGAGTATGAAAAATATCTCTACCGTATCATACCCTAATCATTTACAGCCCTACTGGTTCATTTTTCTTTATTCGTCCTTGTTATTTCATTCTTTATTTTTGCATTTTAATTGTTAAATTATATTACATTTTATTTTAAGAGTCATTTTTGTTATTTATGCATAAGGAGGACTGTGTATTGTTAGAGCAAATGCTTCAAAATAGTAAATACTGAACTGTGATTAAGAATGAAATCAAATAAATTAATATTTAATAAGTCAGAATAATAAATAAAGTAAAATAGATTGAAATAAGTTTACGAGTAAACTATGATCTAAGATGTATTTCCCTCACGTACGAGGTTTTCGGAATCATCCCAAGATATCATGGGTTGTTCTTCTCTTTAGAGCAACGTCCTTACATTTATGAGAGAAGTGATGGATCACTCCTTTAATATCGGGAATTGCATTCCATCATCCCATAGATTCTATCATCCTCATCATCCCCAAATCTTCATTATTTATCTAACATATCTTCATTAATAAAGAAAGTCCAAGGAATGATGAAATCATTCCGTTCATCCTCATTGGAAATCCAGCGTCATCCCATCATCCCATATCTACTCCCAGCATATAATTCAATTCGAAATTCTGAACCGTAACTACTCCCAGCCATTTATTATTAAAATAAAAAAATTCTTCCGCGTCAAAAGCTGAGAGGGTGAGGATGCATCTCATATTATACATGTGATAACAAAATATACAAATTCAATATATGTAACTGTTGAAGTTATATATGTAACTGTTAATGTTAATATATATAACTTTTGAAGATATATGTGTACTGTTGAAGTTATATTTGTAACTGTTGAAGTTAAAATATGTAACTGTTGAAGTTATATATGTAGCTGAAGTAGTTAATATAAATAATTGTTGTAATTTGGATACTAACTGTTGTAGTTAATATGAGTAATTGTTATAGTTCAGTGATTAACACAACTTGTGTGTTGATTGTGTGAACTAAATCTTTTACATACACTGGTGTTTGATACTATTGACTTTAACAAGAGAAATAGTGGGGACCGAAATATGAAAGGATGAGAAAAAGAGAAATAATGGGGACAAAAAATAAAAAGGATGGAAATGAGAGTAACAGTGGGAACAAAAATAGAAAAAAATGGGAGAGAGAGAAATAGTGGGGACAAAAAATATTTCAAAAATAGAAAAAATTAAAATGTATTCCCACTGGGGATGACGAGAATGATAGATTTGGGGATGATCTTTATCACCCCGTTTAATATCTAATATCTAGTGATATTTATATTTAGTGGAAGAAATCGGAGATGATTTAATAGAAAGATGATGAGAAAATACCGCCACCACCATGAATAAATAAAGGATGATAATCAGAAGACTAATTGGATGGGCAAGAGAAGAAGTAGAAATGATTTTTGTCCGGCTTGATTATTTCTCCGTCGTAGGGTTTTTTAAAGAAGAAATTAATCGGCAACATATTAATGAAGAAATCAATGACTAATCTCCAAATTAACAGAAGACAAATACGGATAAATGAATATAAGCAAGCAATTAATTGCCAACTAATAATAGCCAGATCAATGGGAAATAAATGGGAAAGGATAAAAATTAGATTATCAAAAAAGGATATTGATAAAATGAATTTTGAGTTTTCTGTAAATGTTCCAACATGTACGACTGTCAACTGAGCTGAATATAGCAATTAACAAGTTCTATATGAATTTTTTGTTCTTGTTCTCTTCAAAAACCAGCGTCGCGGTTGCACTTTTATCTAGTAGTTATATAGTTATATTTCCCCACTCTTTTTTAGCACTACTTTGGACCTTAATTACCACTAAAAATATGATTATAAAAAATCTATCCAAGCTCCAAGAATTGTTTATCACTTGAACACCCAATTGGTTAGCTTCAGCCTGCAGGATTGTTTAAACATATTGTTGGGAAAAAAAAAAGCTATTTATGAATTACGATAACAGAAGGATTTTTTTTTTTTTTGGAGCTAAAAGTGGCTCGAGAAGGGCCTCCATTGAAATAAAAGAGCAGTACAGGAGTTCAGTAAATCTCCTAAGAAAAACTAAACAAACCAGCCATATCTGCTAACTGATCTTAAGGATCAACGAGCTAGATGGCTATCTAATCACTAAAATGTCATAACACTACTAGAGTGCCCCACAAAAACACAAAAAAGCCCATCTAATAGGCAAACCAAAGAAGACACCAGTTCATTGCACAGACAATTCTTCAAACTCAGAAAGCACAGCAATTAAATAGGCAGCACAAAAAAAAGCAGCTAGAAGCAAACGAGAGAGAAGCTAAGTAGCTGAGGCTTCAATGAAAAGTCTGACAAGGTCTCTAGCTGAGATCCCCATCATCATCTGAGTACTGAAACCTGTCCAGAAATGAAACAAACAAAGAATATTAAAATAAACTACATGAGGATTAGAGCCTTTCACATCACATCTGACAAAATCCTCTTGTTCCTCTCAATACAAACTATCCAACACAGCAGCTAAAATGGTTTTAGCAAAGATTTTTTTGGGTTGTTCTAAGTTATTTATAGTCTCAAATAGTCTTTAAACTAGAGTAACAGAAGGATTTAGAAAAGTAAAAAATTATTGATGAAACCTTTTAAATGAGTTATCCCAACATGTATGGCAATAATTGATATTGGGACCTTTTTTTATCCTAAATGGAATACCAGTGTAGCTATCCTGTAAAATACTTCTCCATTTGTTCATTTGAATTAAATTACAGCTATTTTGCAGAGATGTAAATAGAGGTACAAATTGACAAACACAGTTAAAAGTTAAAAAGTTTCATAATAGTCGAAAACTCGAAATTCAGAACTGATTCGCACATCGAACCAGGAGGCTACGTACTCGAG
This sequence comes from Rhynchospora pubera, assembly GCA_028095005.1. Taxonomy (NCBI): domain Eukaryota; kingdom Viridiplantae; phylum Streptophyta; class Magnoliopsida; order Poales; family Cyperaceae; genus Rhynchospora; species Rhynchospora pubera. The sequence continues at coordinate 42,592,276 of CM051461.1, forward strand.
TTTGCTTTTGTTGAGAATGTAACACTAAACTGCTCTAACTGGGTCAATTGATCTGTTCTTAGCTAAATATGCACAGTCAAGCAACAAAGCCAACCAGAAAACATGCCCTATAAAGCTTCCAGACTAAATATCTCATGGATCAGCTCTCTGATGCATCACAGCAACAGATTACACAATTGAGAGGAATTCAAATTAAAATTTAGTACTTGTTCGAAAGAACTTAAAAGATAATTATTAGCAAGCTCAGAAAAGCAACTCTTTGTATGGAAATTTATATTCTTTAATTAGAACAAAATTTGAAATTATTGCTTCAAGAATATTTCAATTACCATTTAGATTGACATTCATAATAAACCACCAGATTGTATTCCTAATCTAACAACAACAATATGAAAGAAAATCACAGTATGCAAGTAAGATAACGTCATACATGGTCAGATTTGAAAATAAAAAAATGAAACAGCACAAATGTCAGTCACATATTTTCCTCTCATACACTAAGTATAGATGTAGATGGATTAAGGAACAAAGCATTCCTGACATGGAAATGTGCTGGATTAAGAGATTTTAAAGCATTAGATATACATATACCTAGAAATGAGGGGTTTGATTGTCATCTCAACATCAGGAGAAGCCTGTTGAACAGCCAAGACTTCATGTTTAATTTTGTCTGCTGTTTCTGGTTTATCCTTCAGCTTCCCTGTGTAGAATATATTCATATTCTTGAGATTTCTAGCATTAAGTAGAAGAAACTTTGGAAAACCAAAACAATCCTCAGATATATAGCCATAATAAAATGTAGCAGTGGTCATGTGATGTTTAACACATTCAGCTGGCAATTGTTTATCCCAGAAATCCAACTCTAGGGCAAAATGACGATATTTGTCATCAGATGAGGCGTCAACCTGGCATCAAAATGAAACAAGCAATTCAAATTTCCTTAAAAGCGGTATTTAGAGAAAAAGAATCAAGTCAAAATATTTAGTATGCATATAAAATACAATACAAAAGAGCAGTTGTTGGTTTATCATTTAGATTCTTGCATTAAAAAGATTCTGTATTTTGTTTTCTACAATGGACTCGATGCTTTGCTCATTCATGGATCAGGTTCCATTGCTTTGTAACTCCATAGCAGAATAATCAAATACCATTTGAAGACCTAATTATCTTTATTTATATATTCAAATTTTGACTTGATGGCTTACACTAAAATGGCAAAATATGCAAATTAATTAACCCACAGTAAATGCATGAAATCTCAGAGTTGACCTAATTAATTACTGGTACATAAATATTAATACTTCTAAAATTGTACATACACAAATTATAATCTCCATCAAATGCGGGGAGCTATTGAGTAGACATGATACGAGAGTGTTGAAAGTATGGTAATTAGATGGCCAACTGAGCTGCAATTTCTTCAGCTCGACCAAGTAGCATTTTGGTGATAACCTTGTTGGTAAGGCAATCCCTTCTTTTGACAGCATCTGGCATGAACAGCAAAACACATTATAGAAACTATCTTAGAAAAAGAGTCATAAAAGACCCAAAGTGATACCAGTAGGCGGGTACCAGTGCAGTTGCGTAGATTTTATATCTTGTATGTTGTAAACTTTGCTTCTGATAAATGGAAGTGGTAGGACTTTCTCATACTTGTTTCAAAATATAAAATAAAGCATCAAAAGTTTGCTAACTAGAACAAGTTGACAATGTCTTTTTGGCACAATAAGCAGAAAATTAATCACATTAGAATTAGCTGTTGGCAAGGTTTCCTAGACTGAAAAGTTGATAATGCACCCATTCATCTAAGTTGGGTTCATGTGGGACCTACCTGGCAGACGATAGGTTCAATCGTGTCAATGCATGGAATTGATATTGGTGTGGAAGATGAGTTCAATTTTGCCTGATAGAACTGTATTTATCTGATTTTTCTAGGTCTGCCCTTAATGCGAAATAACTTTTTTTTGTCTTTACTTAGAAAAAGCTAATCTGTTATATACATTGTTTCTAAAATTATGTCCAACTAGATCTGGCATAAACTAAATATTATTTTCTTTTGATTCAGTACAACTTCTGCATTGAGCAGGTCAGGCGAATTATTTCAATTGGCAAATCAAGTACACAAATCAGAAAGCTACATATGTAATTATTAAAGTTAATTGGAAAGATACCGCACGATACTCATTGGAGAAGTTCAAACGAAGATCCTTCACACTACGGATCCTATTCAAGAAAGCCATAAGATTTGTAGCCTCATTGGTCCCTTCAAATGTTTTCCCAGTGTCTCTAAAACTATTGTCATTAGAACAATAAGTGAAGAAATCTTCATCGCTGTCTTCACGGGCAGCAAACCTTTCTTCAAAAGATGCATAATACTCAAACCACGAATTATAATCGTATATCAAAGATACTTCCACAAAGGCCAATCGTGGCACACTCTTAAGTGATATGCCAACTGGTCTACAAAAATTGATCACCAACTCTAACAAACTCGGCCCACGTATTACAATGTTCTCAACCTTGTTGCAATCAGTAATGACCAATTTCTCCATCGCATTGCACCGGGAAATCATCCTCCTGAGGTCAATATCGGCCACTGTAACATGACGGAGCTTCAGTGACTTGACAGACCGGAGGCCGGTCAATTTTGACGGCACCTCAATGCTACAATACAAGAGCTCTAGATTTACAATCGTGTTACACGAAAACACTGGTGATGGTAAATCATAAATGTGATCAAAAGCATTGTTAAGGATCAACAGCTCCTTGACACCTGCACCACAGAGCTCGCGAAAAAACACATGGAAATATCCATCGCACTTTGCGAAGATCCCAACATCTATTTCGAACTTCTCAATAGGGGTTTTGCGGGAATCAAGGACAGAGAAAAGCGACTCCATCCATTTGTCGGCGTCTTCGACATACGGCTCCCAGTGGTCTGGATAGGCTAGAACCCTCGGGTTGAAGGAATTGCCATCGATTTTGAGGGAGGGGAGTGTGGTGAAGACTGGGGCCCACCGCTTGGAGACAGCCGTGGTGACAGCGGCATCACGCATTTCGAGTTTGGAGAGGATCATGTGGAGAATGGTGTCGGGAAGACGGCTGATGAAGTCTTCGTCTTCTTCGCCATGATTGTCTGCAAGAGTTGGTTTTTTGGTTGGTTGATTTTGGTCTGCTTCAGAAGCCATCTCTCTGTCTGTCTGTCTGTCTGTCTGTCTCTCTCTAAAAATTAGGGTGCCGTGTTGGTTTCTCGGCGGTACAGCGGAGTAGGTTTCCCGCCAAAAGAACAGAGTGAATCAGTTATCTTTACTACTTATAAAAGCACCAGTCCAAAGGTCTATCCAAAATTTGAACCCAAAGGAGCAAACAATTGTTTACCTAATGCAATATAGACCGTCGATTTTTATGATTTGATCTGATCAGTGGTGTGGATTTATCTATGAGATGAAAGATTTAAACCTTTCGTATAGACTTGTTAACTTTCGCTGTCTGAGCGGAACTGCGTTGGTCTAAGAGCATTCGCGAGTTCGATTCTCTCGTCCGCTAACCCTAACAGCTTCATGTCAGATAGCGTCGCTCTCTCGTGAAACCGTCCCTTCTCTTCGCCATCTCCGCCATACCCCCACCCTTGCTATGTGTCCCTCTTCGCTCCTTCATCCCGCCGGCGCAAAGCTCCCCCAACTTCGAGAACTTCTACGCCTCCGACGGCTACACCGCCGGCCTTGCCCGCGACGACCAGCAGATCTGGGCCTACTGAGCCACCCACCTCAAGGCCAAGCTCCTCATCGACCTCACCTCCCTCCAGACCTCCTTCTTCACTTTCGACGAGGCCATCAAGACCACTAACCACGAGTAACTAGGTCATTCTTTCATCTCACCTACTTCTTCTTCAATTGATTGAATCCCTCCCTCCCGATTAACTTTTAGAGTCAATGCTCTATCCAGCTCTAGGTCCGAGCCGTTGATATCTACACTAGCTATAAGGTATTGTACCAGGCTCTTTCTTCTTCAGTATGGCATTTCGTCGAACACATTACGTGCATGAAGAGAGGTTATGTAATTAGTGGTTCTTACTCGATTGGAAATATGGAGTTTAGCTATGCCAGATTTGAGCGGGGCTTGTGAAGGATGCAGAGGTGAGAGAAGCAATGTGGGAGAGGTAGCATGAGCTCTCTGGCGACGAGATGTATTCTCTTTTCTCTGTACTATTTGTCAGGACGTAAAGATAATGGCAAAGAACAAGGAATGCGAGTTGCTTCAAGTTTATTTTTCTTACTCAATTAGTTTTTTACTATTTTTAATAAGCTACATTATAATTTGTAATAAGATAGAGTTCGAGGGCTTTTTTGCAAAATTTTTGTTTGATCAGTCTTGTAATAAGTTGTTTTTGTTCAAATATTAATGTTGTCATAAGGATCGTTATTGATTTTTCTTGGAATCATGCATATATACTATTATTAGGAGTCAAATTAGTGCATTATATGCTGTGATTGACGATAGTTAGGCTGTGATTGGTACCGTGAGGTTTGGTACATTATAGTTTATGTACCAATTTTAGTATCGCACTACTGGTTTAGGACTCAGCCTAACACTGGTACAAGCCCGACATCTATATTGTTTTGTAGCATGCTTGTATAAATTGACACAGTTTACAATCTTCTTGGCATTTCACCTCTGTTGTGGGAATAACGGCACCAGTTTGATTCAATAGCAAAATGTTAGCATTTGAAGTAAAATGTTAGCATTTGGGACAACTAAAATGTTGGCATTTGGGACAACTAAAATGTTGGCAGTAGAACTTTTCTCTTAAATTAAATATCTAATATAGGTTGAGTATTATAAAATATCGGTCCGCCCGCACATTGAGCGGGCACTACTGCTAGTAACTTATAAGGCATGTGTCACGGGCTTGATCCTTAAATAATAAATTAATAAAAGATTGGTTTTGCGTCGTTTGGTATTTTTTTAGTTCTCTCTTTCATTCTTTTCTTTTTTAGGCCTAGAAACACATCTGGGCCATGTATAACCGAATTGTACAAGTATTCAATCAATAATTATGTTTTGAATACCGTACTGGCATTCATATAGGCCAGCAACCAAAATCCGGTATTTTTGTTATGTATTCCTGTATTTTCTCACGGATAACTTCATTTCGGCCACTGAACGATGAGGTATCTATGGACTGTGACTAATTTTTTCTGGTGTACAATTTTATGACTAGAGCTTTTTTATTACCAATAAAAACCATTCTAATTGCCACCATAATTTGACTCTCAATAGCGCTGTTCAAGTTCCAAAAATTGTTATTCACTCGATCATTCTCAATGGCTAGTGTACTCTTTTGGCATTAAATTCTATATGGGTAGCTTGAGCATGCAAAGATTGGCAATAAAGAATAGATATTGACTTGTTTAAAATTTTGGTATTATGAAAGAGTAATAGATTTATTCTTGTTGATTTGATACGGATTACAAATGAAATCCAACAGGCACCAAAATATATATTGACAGGATGTGCACGAAAAACATGCCAAAAAAAATCATGTCAATATATCTAAACAAGATGTATGTATAGGAGAAGCGTGCTAAAGGTAGAAGGATATACAAGCAAATAAATCAAGATAACACATAAATCAGAGGAGACAAAATAAGCACGTACTCAGCATTGTTCTAACGGCTCTGAATGAGTATAAGCACTAGAAACGTTTTCCTTGTGTCACTTTCGTGCAAATAGCCAAAATATTGGATCGGGAATTAAACGGGTTGGAGGGATGAAACCCGCTAATGACTTCCTTTTAAAAGTTTGGTCCAATCCAATCCAACATCAAAATCAAAATCAAGATCCCTGGTCCAATTCATAGGTATGATTGCCTTATATTATGGCACGCCCTTCGGAAATCAATTATCACCTACTAAAGATTATTACTATCAATCGTTTTTCAGCAATTAGTTAAGAAAATATCTACAAATCTTTTTTTAGCTTTATTTCAAATATTTCAAAATTAATTTTATCCAGTTTTTAATAATATTTGACATAATCTAATTTGTTGTCAATTTAATAATATGTTTTTTATAACGTATCATTTTTAGAAAACAAAAACAGAAAAATGGAAAAAAAAAAATGTCTGGCACAGTATGTTGCCTCGTTACTATCGAGTTGTTGGCTTGTCAATTCAAGAATAATCCAACAAGGCCAATCGTACCCAATACAAGCATGTTAGTTGGATCAAAACTGCAACATTCTGCTTAATGGTACTTATGAATTGAAAAGCATTACCAACAACGGATATGTACAACAACTACACATAATGGCCAAACAACCCTTGATATTATCAGCCGTTCTAAAAGAACCCTTGATATTATCAAATCCCCCAAAAGGTAAAAGAACGAAACATAAAACAAAATTCGAAACTTACAAGCAAAAAGAAAAGGAAAAAAGAAAAATATAAATTTCATTAAGACCTGGCTTTCCATACTACCACATCCTCTACAAACCGATTAGGCATCTCGACCACATTCCGGCCTTCATCGAAATTTTTGGCATAACTCGCGGCGTCGTAGTGACAATCGAATGGTTTCGGACTAACATAAATCTTCTTCCCTCCTTGCACCAATCTCCTTATAAAGCTTCTCAATGTTGGGATTCTTCTAGGTGCTTCTCGGCTCGCAAGCATTTGAAAGCCGGTGCTACTTCGGCATGTCGGTAGCCATGCCGGGGAGTTTAGGCAACCGGTGAAGCGGGATTCAAGTGTAGATGTACTATTAGTTTCCATGAAGAATAACTCCGCTTCTCTTGTTTAGGTGAAGATACTCGAAAAAATGGAGAGAAACGGAATAAGAGTGAATCATGGAGTGGAGACGGTTGTACAAGGCATGAAAATGGGGAAATTTTGTAATAGGAGATTTATTATAAAGTTGAAAGAGTTGATGGATTTGGTGCGACTAATGTTGTTGAAGGGAAATTCGTTCTTTCTGTGGTGCCCATTGTTGTAGTCTTCTGTGTGTCTTGCATTGCGATTCCATAACCATAATTGAATTTGCGTATGCTGGTTGCTGATTGGTAAATATATTACATTGATATTACTTATTGGAGCTAATAAAAATATGGAAAAAGGTGTGAAAACAATTTTCAAGTAGCATGGACATGAACATAAATATCTAATTGGACACACAATATAATATGGCATATTATTTTTCATTTAATTTTTATTAAGACGTGAGTGTTGGTGTTGTGTTTATTTGTATTGGACACGAACATGGCATTATTTTAGAAACACTTCATCTATAAAACAAAATGACAATAAAAAGTTACTATTTTTAAATATCATATTTGAATTGATTGGTGCTAACTTTCTTTTATTATATCATAATTTGAAATATAAGAGAATAAATAAAAAATTGTAAATATCTGGTGTATTTTTTTTTTCCAAATAAGAATATAGCAGCTGATAATGTAGAATGAAAGATTTTACATATCTCGTGTAATTTGTTCCAAATAAGAGCACAGCAGGTGATAATCTAGAATAATTTATTTTACATATTTAGTGTATTTTGATCCTAATAAGAACATAGCAAATGATAATCTAGAAATGACAATTTGGCTCCGGTCGAGGTCGCATGGTCAAACCAGTGACCGAAGACCATTGGAACTGCCATATAAGATCATACAACTAATTTTGAGTACTGAACGTTGGCCTCACTGGAAAGCTGAGATGCAATGGAGCCCTCCAATTTCTTTAATTCACAGCTGTTTTAGCTTTTTATTTAACTCAATGCAATGAATCCAATTTATTAAACATAACACAGTAGTGCAAAATATAGTTTTATAATAATTCAATTTATTTAGCAGTGTCTTCAATTTGTAAGTTTGGTATGGCAGTTCCCATAAACCTAAAAAGTTTATTCTTTTAATTAATCCTGAATAGTTGAAAATATATATATATTTGCTTATTAATAACTATAGAAAAATTAAATTCCGGAGTCAAAAGTTCAGATAACAATAAAAATAGTAAGAATAATTTGGGTGCGTTTCTGCAACTACTCCAAAATTATAATAGAAAGCATCTAGCTGGTGTTTGATGCAGTACAGCCGATGACAATCATCTAGGATTCCTAATATTATTGGAACTTGGAGACGGAATGGGGATGGCATATGTCGCTCCAAATTATGTACGATATTATGTCGGAATATTAAAAGAATTTTACTCTCTCCAGTCCATTCAAAATGGAGAAGTCCAGTATGTCAACAGGAACGAAACAACGGTAGATCCAGATCTGGGTACCACTATTGGCGCAGGCGGTATATTACTGTTTATCAATCATACCTACAAAAATGAAATTACGATTGATATAATAATAAATTTTTATGAGCTGAAAACGTACTTCAAGAAATTAATAAAGTTTTTAGATGATTTTAAAAAATTGTAGATTCAAATTTGATGGACATAATGCGACAAGAAATTTGGAATATTTGAAAAATCATTAAATACATCAACGCATGGCGCCGAAGAAAATAATATCTTACTTCTCTCCTTTTTTTTTCTCACCAGTAAACGCCAAGTAGCAGAAGTTTTTTTTTTCTTTGGGATAGAAATAGCTTGACAAACTTATTTTAATCAAAGAATCAAATTAATTCAATTAAAATTAAATTTCAGTATTAATGCTATAGATCATTTGTTGAATATATAAATCATATTTCATGTAATGTGAGTATAGTTAAGCCATGCATCAAGAACTTTAATTCAAACTCTTGAAAATTCAAATCACTTCACAAAAATGAAAAAAATAAATAGATAAACACTAAATTTATCCTTATTGTTTAACAAACAAAATACAAAACTCCAGTGTGCATACTACTCATTGTACGAATTTTACATAAATGTTATATAACGAGAAACAGATAGAAATTGAAAGCTTACGACTAAGTGTACAAATTACAAGGTTGTGACATTAATTGGCGCAAAAGCTGCGCCAATGCTCTCCATTCAAAATGTGATAAAAAATGTGTTGGAGTAACATAAAAAGCATTTTTTTGTGACAAGAATTTAACACAAGAGTCGCTGGAAGGAATACCCTGGTGTCACCAATTTCAGATTGGAGTCTATTGTTCTCTAAAAGTTCCCTTACAGGTTATTGTTAGTGCAATAGTGCTTATGCCCTTTTCTTATCAAGGTTTGATTGTTAGTGCTTATAGTACTAGCCGGCCAAATGTTTCTTTGTTCAGACAAAGTGTCTCAAACTGTAAATTATACAGTAAACAGAACAAACAAGATGTCTCTCTAACTCTGTTTACAGTTCGGTACTTGGGTAGTCAACAGAGTGATTCTGGTATTAAGCAAAGACAGATGTTAAAAGACGCCAATTCTAAATATGAGGCTTTGTTTGATTATTTGTAAAAAGCCCAAATAAATCTCACTGAATAGTATGATGGATCCATGTTTGTTACAATTGGTCTCCACCAATATCTCATAACGAGATTGTTTCCAAGGTAAAATAAAGACATGTAATTAAGGTCGCTAAATTATTTAAATTTTTATCTTCTACAAGAGAAATAATATATATGCAGTAGGCGTTCACGTAAATATAGTTGGAGCATAGTAAACAAAAAAGAAATGATCTCATACAAAATCAGCTTACAGAAGTTTATGCATGATATATAGCAGGACCATTAGCAATAGAAAAAAATAAACCCGAATATTGTGACGTTCCAACAAAATTTTGAAAATATAACTAAATTGATTATCTCAACTTCGTGTTAATAAATTATCGAAGTCATAGATAATATTCGTTCAACATTTATTTACTATCCCAAGATGGGATCAGCGACCTTCCAAGACTTTAAAAAATATATATCCTTCTAGAAATTGTAGTCAATTGATTATTTTATCATCCTTAACATATATGTTATTTTAAAAGTGAAAATAAAAAAAAGAAGAGTTTGAGAGAAGAAAAAAATGTTTTTCACGATATGCGCTCCAAAATAAAGGAAAAGTAAATAACTCTATTGAAAAAAAGTAAAACTTTTGAATTAAATAATTTGCACTGATATTTAGCAGTTTTTTGACACACATAGGTATCTTTCTTTTGAAATACAAAAGCTAATATATAAAATACGCCGCACGAATGAATATTTATACAGGGGAACACAAAATTAATTCTACAACTATATTTTTTTAGCTTTAGCACATCTAACATCCTTCTTTTAAATGAGGCATATATATAGTACATGAAAGTCGTCTGATTTGATGCATATGACGATCGATCTGATCAGATGGTTGATAATATCATCATATAATCGATGTTTTAGAAAGTTTTTAAGAATTAAATCTTCTATATTTATTCATAATTTAGAGGAAGAGATGCTACATAATTTTTAGAGCAACTTTCAACAGTTGTTTTGAGATCGTTAGAGAGATATTAGGCGATATAAGAAATTGGTTCTCTTGATTTTCCATAAGCATTTGTTCCTTTTTGCTTTCCACATCATTCAAATGAGTGGGTTATTCATTATAAAATTTGATTTTCTTGATGTCCCTTCTTCTTCTATTTTCTTTTTTAACAAGAAAATTATTGGATTTGTGTAGTTGGCACCAGTATTTGATCACATACATGCTATTAATTTCTGTGTTCAAATTAATTTAATAAAAACAAACTATTCTGTGATCACATACATGCTATTATTTACTAACTATTAAAGTTATTACATTTTGTTAATATTAACGTTGATAAACTAAATTGGAATTTTGAGTGTCCTCGCAACATATTTGTTATGCAGAGTCTATTCTCGCTCAAAGATGTGTGGAAGGTAGCATGACTCTCCAATATCCTTAACAATATTTTACCAAACCAACGAGCTGGAGTGTATCGGCATTTGTTGCCGGGGTCGCTCGAAGGTTCTGACTTTTGTAGTGTTACAACTTACAAGTTCTGATCGGAGACGCGAAGTCGCCTTTTCTCGGTTGAAATGTGAGAAGATCATAGATTCACAGTATAATACTACGAGTCAGTTTAAATTCCTCATCCAAACCACTTAATACCACTCAATACAGAGGCGAAACCAGGATTATCAAATAGGAGGGACAAAAAATTATAATATGAATCTTTTTAAATTTTTAGAGTGTGCCAATTAAGAATTTTTCAAATTTTAAAAGGACTAATATAGAATTTTTAAATTTGTAAGAGTATTTTGAAAATTTGAAGTATGCTAAGCACACTTTGGGGTGAACTTAGTTCCACCCTCAACTCAGTGTCGAATTGGTCTTGCTTAGTATTTAAAATTGTATGTTTCAAACTAAATGACCGGAAAGAGATTTACTAATCAGAACTAAGGCAGTGGAAATACTGGTTTTGGTTAGAAGAAAAATCAGATTGTGAATATAAACGAATCTAAATATGGAGGTTTTGTTTAATTATTTGGAAATAAACCAAGTATTCTTACTGAAAATTTGATTCAACCTATGTTAGCTGCTTTTGGTCTCCACCAATATCTCATATAGGGATTGTATTTAAGGAAATTAAAATGAAGCATGTTTTAAAGGTCGCTAAATTATTTGAAAATTTATCTGCAGCTAGAGACATAATATATATAATTATATATGCACTAAGCGATCACACAAAATGTTGGTTGATAAGGTGTGGAGGGTTGTCAAACGTTTACAACAGCCACGGAAATAAGCACTTACGTTTACGTTCCGTTGTTATGCACGGTAGAACTGTAATTTCCGTTTAATGTTCCATCTTAATTAACGAAAAATAACGGAAGTAACATTAAACTTAGCATTGTACAACAAAAATTGAACTTTCAACAATATTTGAATAACAAAGTATAGATTGTACAACAAAATTAATAAAAACTTACAACAATACATCAAATTCATACACTGTACAACAAATTGAATTTACATTAACAAATTCAGCACATTAACAAAAACTTGCAAAATAGTGGTCTCAGAAGGAAGGCAACAGTATACAACACGATTATTTCACAACTTCATCACTGCAGCAAAAACTAGAAAGGATTTATTTAAATCAAACTAGAACTCAACAAAAATATGAAAGAACTGATCTGAAAATTGAAAACTGTCCACACAAGAAAATTCAAACATATGCTTGTCTTAAATTTATTTAATCATCGGTCAGACTGCTCAAATAAAGAGAGAGAAATAAAAGCAAATATGAAAGTCAAAATAAAATGGGAGAATCAAAGACCAGTGTACGTACCAGTGTGCTGCAAGACAAATTGCACAACAAAATTAACAAAACAAATTGTTGCACAACAAGATTTTCTCAGGAAGCAACAGAGACATACACACGATTTTCAATTGGATTTGGAAGCAACAGAGACATACAAAAAATTATGTACGTTTCTTCTTTGACAGTCTTTGTCAAAGCTTCTAAAAAAAATTGTTATACCAGTCGAGCAAAAATCAAAACAGAAGCAAACCGAAAAAAGAAAAGAAATTGAGGTAAATTGATAAAAAAAAAATTGGAAATAATAAATTGAGTTGAAAAAGAAATTGAGGTAAAAAAATCAAAATCGACACAATTTTAAAATTGAAAAAGAAATTAAGGTAAATTGAGAAAGAAATTGACCTAATTTTAACATTGGAAAAGAAATTGAAAATAATAAACTGAAATCTCTAAAAGTCAGATACCAGACCTTTGCTTTCCCTTTATGAACCTTGCCAGGTGAGTGAGCGAAACCCCACAAGAGAGTGGTATTTGATGGAGTAGCCGATTGAACCTTGGAGCAGGTACCTTTGTGGGCAGGAGTTAGGTCAGAAGGAGGTTGCTTGGATCTGACGGAGTGGTCGTTTCGGTAGGCGGTGGTGGTGAGGCTGACCTACGAGGCATGGCAGAGAGGTGTACGATTGGCGGAGCAGCAAACTACGATCGGCGGGACTGAGACTGAGTTTGGAGTTGGTGCTCAGTTTTGAGAGAGAAGAATTTGAGAGAGGAGCCAGGCGAGAGAGAGGGGAGGAGGCATGCGAGAGAGAGAGACGAGAGCGGCGTAGGGTTCCTCTATTTCTTCGCCTCAGCACAACCGCTCTCCTCTACAATTCCTTCGATTTCGAAGAGTAAATTTGGGCCGACGGAAGAACATAGGTCGACGGAACGGAATCGGTTTATTTCGTTTACGTTCTGTTCTTACCAACGAAACAGATTTCGTTTCCGTTTCTGTTCCACTAAGTGAAACGTAACAAAAAACCATTTCGTTTCCGCTCCGTTTGACAGCCTTAGGTGTGGGAAGAAGGAAAGAAGAGAAGAAGTGAAAGGAAGTATTGGAAAGTGTGTAACTTTGTGAAAAGTTTGGATTGTTTATAATAAATTTATTCTCTTATTTTATTCTTCCCTTCTTTCCTTCTTCCTAAATAGAATCCAAACGGAGCCATAGTAAACATAAAAGAAGTTATCTCACTCAAAAGTGCTCTACGGACGATTTTGAATGAAAGCATCACTGTTTGCAACAAATATATATATATATATATATAGAGGTTATATCTCTTGACATGCCATGATGCCAACAAATATAACAAAACATACGTAAAGTGATCACATCTCAATTTTTTTGTTAAATTTTTCACAATTTATTTTAGACATGGTTGTTCAAAATTAAGTAATATACACACCTAAGACGAATCAGCAACCGCCCAAGACTTCAAAAGAACAATTTTTAGAAATTGTAATCATTTAATTATGAGGAGGTATATATTTCAAAATCTTATATATATGTATTATTTTTGGAAGTGAAATAAAAAAAAATCAAGGAAGGCTTAAATGAAACAGCTATAGTATTTCACTAAGATTTATTCATAAAAATTTCGCCATGTAAAAGAGAAGAGAAAAAAAAATTAATTAAAAAATAGATCACAAATTGCGGAAATAAAACAAAATTGATAACTACTTGATTTGCAATGATAGTTTTAAAATAAAAAAAAACGCAATAGGAGCGCCCTCCCACCCTGTCTTTTACTATTGGGCAAAAATATTATTAATTATGAGAAATTTTTAAAATTAGCAATTCAAAAATAAATTTAGTCAAGTAGCTTTCTCGTTTTTTCAAAAGAGTGGGTTAATCAGTATAAAATTGAATTTCTTGCGGTCCTTTTTCTTTAACAAAAAACATTACTTTGGATTTGTGTAATATTTGAATATGTAATTATACGTGTATGTGTTTTGTCAAATTGATACATATGACAAGTGTTAAAGCTCTTTATTTCATTTTGGACCAAAAAAATTTTCAATTTATATTATGTCTACTATTGAAAAATTTTACTTCAAAATAGAATAAAATAAAAAATTAGAATTGCTTACTGCTATAACAGGGTCATCACCATCATCATACACTTATCAGTGGTTACCCAACACTTACCCTCATAAGTAGGGCTGTATACGAGCCGAGTTCGAGCGAGTTAGCCTCAACTCGAACTCGAACTCGTCACAACTCGAGTCAACTCATGACTCGACAGCAAAGCAGTTTCGAGCTATTCGAGCTAACTCGAACTCGGCTCATTTTAACTCGAGCCAACTCGTGACTCGGCAACGAACTCGTGAGAAGGTGTTGAGGTACTAGTCACCTTAAAATTTTGCTCGAAAATAGAAAAAAAGAGCACTCATGAGGGTGTGAGGGAAAAAGGTCTGGAGACTTGAAAACTAGGGTTAGTGCACAAGTTATTGAATTGCAAATCAATAAAATTGTTGGATTGTATATTAATATGATAACATTTTATTTTTTGCAGCTTGTATATTCCGACTCGAGTTGTACCGAGTTGAGTTGGACCCAACTCGAACTCGGCTCGTAAAATTAACGAGTTGGCATAACTCGAGTTCTTCTAACTCGAGTTTTCATCGAGTCGAGTTCGAGTAACTCACGAGTTACGAGTTTTTTGCTCACCCCTACTCATAAGGCGCCTACTCAGCAAACCATCCAAAGTGAACCTCCCTATAATACCGATTGTACTACTATACCTGTGAAGTGTGAAGTGTGAAGTGTGAAGACATGTTGTGTCTTTTAATAGGACAATCAGATTGTATACAAGGACATTTGGTATCATTTTTTAGGATAATTTGAAAAAAAAAAAACAGCAAGTGTATATAAGATATCAGCGACAGATATAGAAAGATTATTAGGGTTAAGTTCCGAAAATAGATAGAGGCAAACGCATGATGACGAGAAATCATAATGATCTTTATCAGGCCGATTAAAAATTACTTAAATTTATATGTTACCAAAAATGCGTTCAATTAATCTTTCTCTAAAGTTCAAGACCAGAACACCCCTTGAAATTCTTCAGCGTTATTGATGCGGCCTTCAAAAATGTTTGTACCTTAAAACCAAGGAAATCATTTTTGCAAAATTTTCTTTAAATATAAATTATCTTTGTCACGTGCAATTACATAAAAAATTTATATCATGATGTGATGGCTTAGCCTGATTAACAATTGTAGCAGCGGTGTACGAAAGTAAGCTAATAATTACACTTGTATCAATTAAAAAGGAGTTTCGAGCAAACATTGAATGAGAAAGGGGAGGGACACAAGCATGGTCATCGAGTTTTACTTTTAGCCTCCATTCCAACTAGGGGTGAGCAAAAAACTCGTAACTCGTGAGTTACTCGAACTCGACTCGAAAAAAACTCGATGAAAACTCGAGTTAGAAGAACTCGAGTTATAACAACTCGAGTTATGCCAACTCGTTAATTTTACGAACCGAGTTCGAGTTGGGCCCAACTCAACTCGGTACAACTCGAGTCGGAATATACAAGCTGCAAAAAATAAAATGTTATCATATTAATATACAATCCAACAATTTTATTGATTTGCAATTCAATAACTTGTGCACTAACCCTAGTTTCCAAGTCTCCAGACCTTTTTCCCTCACTTACACCCTCATGAGTGCTCCCTTTTTCTATTTCGAGCAAAATTTTAAGGTGACTAGTACCTCAACACCTTCTCACGAGTTCGTTGCCGAGTCACGAGTTGGCTCGAGTTAAAATGAGCCGAGTTCGAGTTAGCTCGAATAGCTCGGAACTGCTTTGCTGTCGAGTCACGAGTTGACTCGAGTTGTGACGAGTTCGAGTTCGAGTTGAGGCTAACTCGCTCGAACTCGGCTCGTATACAGCCCTAATTCCAACACCTGTGAGGCTGTGACTGTTTTCACTTTTCACAGCATGACGTTGGTCCATCGAGGCTAAAAGTAAAAAGTAAAATCAGGTATAAGAAAAGGGTAAAAGAAACGTAAAAACCGTGTCGTGAGGTGAGAGTAGAGTTCCATTCAAGCCGAACTATAGAGAAAGGCCCACGAGGCTAAAAACTAAAAAGTAAAACATAGTACAAGTCAAACTGGATCATAACTTAGTCAGACGAGGGCCCACGAGCGGAGGGCCTTTATAGACCCAAGAGATAATTGGACATTCCAATTTTATAATTTTTTTCTTTTTTTGATGAAAAGCCTGTAATGCATTGAGCACATTATCACATGAATGTGTTTTTATTAATTTTACTAAATTAATAAAATATACCAATAAAAAAATTAAGCAATTAGACTAACAAAAAATTATTATTAAATACTTGACATTTTATTTAAATTAATATTAACAAACAAAATTGAAATTTCCGGACTTCAATTCTTTTAATTGCGTATTTGACATAAATTTTATAAGAATGAGATACATGTTGGCAATCAAGGACCTAACTAACTACACTCCTTGCAGCTATTGATATATACAGAAAAGTGGGTGTGTAATGCAAGGCTACATGACATAACCAATATCCTTGCAACAGTTTATCAAACCGACTAGCCGGGATAAAGGAATGCCGATCTGTGACAAGGATTTTAACACAGGAGTAGCTTCAAGAGATAACCCAACTTCTAAATAAAGTCGCGCTACGTTGTTGATGATTTTCCTCTTTTCTAATTTGAGGGTTAACAACATGATAGCATAATGGTACTGATGTGTCCAAAATCCTTACGGAAACCTCTTACGACCACAATGTGTTCACTTGTTTCTGGTTTGTATCTTAACCTACAATATTTTTACTGTAAATGAAATAAAATCTAAATATAGTGGCTTTGTTTGAACATTTGAAAAAATACCAAACTATTCTTTCTTGAAATCTCAATGGACAAATAATCACTAATTTTAGTATCCACCAATACCTAATAACGAGATTGTTGTTAGTATAAAATGGAGTCACGTAATTAAGGTCACTAAATAAAATGAAAATTTAATTATCTGCAATATACGAAATTAATATGTGCACTAGGCGATCACATAAAATGGTGGGAAGCATAATAAACATTAAAGAAGTGATCTCATCCAAAAGCAGTTCTACGGACGTTTTTGCATGAAAGCAACACCATTTGCAATAAAAAAAATATATATATAGACCAAATCTTGTGACAACCTACAAAATTTTGAAAACATAATTAATGTGTGATTATCTCAAATTTGTTTTTAAAATGACGGAATATTTTCAGACAATATATATATATATATATATATTTTATAATTAACTAACAATCCCAAGATATAGTCATTAAATTATTTCAAGATGTAGTCATCCAATTAACTAATATACATTGTTTCTGAATGTGAAAAAAAAGTGATAAGAAAGATAACAATTTTTTTTCACTAAAATTCGCTCATGAAATTATCTCTAGTGAAAAAAAAATAAAACTTTAAAGTAAAATAATTTCTACTTATATTTTAGCTCTCTTGACACAAACTTTATATCTAAATCTATTCAATTTCAATCCGGGATTCTACTGTTCAATTATCTCATCCATCCATTTTCTCTCTCCACGCGATGGATTTGATCAGCTCCGTTCGACTCCACTCAAACTTCCGTACCCCTTTGTTCTAGGTTTTTTTGCTCGCCTCTCTTCATTGCTTCCATGTTGTTCTGCTCTGACGAAGCACTCGATTTCGATCCTGAGTATATTTGCATCGCATTTTATTTCTCTCTCGCCGCACCTGATCCCTTTCCTTCTTCTCTCTTTAGATCCTTCTCGATCGCTCTCTCACTTTTCTCAGCAAAAACAAACAATGACATCATGGCAGAAAATGAGCAACGCGCAATTGGGAGAGATCTATCGGCGGCGGGTCGAGCGATGACAGGTTTTCTTCCCGTCTCTCCGTGGTTTCTTGCTCTCTTCTCCGCTGAACCCTAAGAAGAACCCCTTTCTTTGGATCCTTGCCGTTTACGGTTTAGCAAACAAATTATAAGATCGGGTTCAGACCTGACACTTACCCCTTTTCCATGTCAGATTTCGGCGAGCTTCGAGGTAACCTTGCAGTGTCAGTTGTAGGAATCACTTAATTCTTCACTTTCTCTTTCGAATGAGACTAGATATTGCTGTTCTTTGTTTTTCTCTTGATCTATTAGGTCCTTCCACTGGTGCTTCTTTTGATTGTGCCGATTGAGACCTCCGTCGCTCTCTCTCTTTCCTTGACAGTGAGCTCTCTTTTTCCCACATTTTTATTTCATTTTTATGTTGATTTTTTCAGGACAGTGGCAGCATGCGCTACAAGAACTGCGACAGACAAAGGGCTAGACTAAAAAAAAGTGATAGGTAAGAATTTCTTCCGTATACTTATAGATTTATTTTATAGCTTTTTGTCTTGCCTGATTATGTGGCATTTTATTGTATCAGATGGAAAAACGAACACAATTGTAACAACATTCAACCCAATAGTCAGCTATTGGTCAGTATATCAGCACTTAATTGATGCTTATATAGTATGGTGCTATATTTGTTTCCTTAATATTTACTCTGTAATTGAACTGGCGGAACACAACAAAAGAACTATTCTTTTTTCCGATGGTAGTGTGCTCATATTTAGACATTTTTCAATTATTATGATATTATGTTTGTATAGTCATAAGGTTTATCATCCATTGATTTTAGATGTTTTTGAATGAGGTTGTGCTGAATATTTAGTTGCATACATATTTTCGTTCCTAATTATGTGTATGAATCACAAGGTTTATTCATATCAACAGTTTACCGCAAGAACTATGATATCTTAGCATCAAGTTTTTTTATTCATTTTGAATTTCAGGCAGTGGGGCCGTAAAGTAAACTGTTGAGGATGTCATATATACCTGTTGCCACTGGGTTCAAATGAGACGCTTTAGGATCACATCGAGGTTCGATTGAGTTTAATCTGGATTTCTTTCCTATTTTTAGCGATAATGCTACTTTCTTACTACCGATTTCTTATGTTATGGATGCAGTTTCTTCATATCTCCCAGTGTCAGCCTCTCTCATGTAAGAATAATTAGTAAAAGTAAAAACATTGGTGGTGCTAAAATTTTATTCATTCTTTACTACCATTTAATATGAAAAAAATCGTTGTTACCAAAAACCCTCTGTGGTAAATTAGATTTCATATGGGACTAAAAATACACCATTCATATGGTAACATTGTGTCCTTATTTTTTTTTGGGATGGGGGTCAGCTGATGATATGGCATTTTAAGGGCCTTTTTGATATTTTTATCATACTTTACCTATTAATATTTAGATATTCATGCTACATTTACGAATGTTTTCATCTTGGGAATAATTTTGATACATTGTATAATTTATTGTAGGTATTGTTAAAAAGAGCATTGATTGCTTTCAGGAATTGGAACGAGTATCTTTCATTGTGGAGCATGAGCAGGTATTTTTTTTTTAAATCAATGTCTTTCCTCTCAAAGAATAAAAACAAATGCAAGTTAGGTTGAGATTCAGTACAGCAACTTTGTGTTATGAAAAGGGGGAAAAAACTGATCCTGTGATTTCTTAGATTCTTCAGAGAGCCCAGGTTATTATTTTTATTTATTTTTTTTTGGGGGGGGGGTGGGGGAGGGGGGATGCGGTGTTAAGTAATTGATTATAAATCTAATAGGCAAATTCAGGTTGTCGATTTTCTTTCATGTCAGATCATGATATGTATTCAATTCAGAGATATAAAGAGTGTTTGTTGGTGATGAGTTCAGACGGTTTAGAGTAGAGTTATCTGAGCTGGTAAAGACTGCTTGGTCAGAAGGTAATATTTTTCTTGCCTACAAGCTGAGCTTTAGGTTATTTTTAGCTTTTTTTTAAAAAAAATATTATGGCTGGTATTTAGTTTGTTGATTAAAGGCTAAGTTTTGCTAATTGTGTCTGATATTTTCTCCTCTACCGTGTTTGCTTGCAACAGTGGTGCTTCTTCCTTTTCTTCTCTCTTCTTTTTCTCATTTTTGCTATTTATGATAAGGAATTTGTTAGTTAATACTTTTGTAATTAACTTTCATATGTAGGGTGAATATTGATTTAGTTGATTGGACCTTGATTTTGGTGAGGTTCTGCCTTGGTTTTGGAAAGAGGTGATATCAAAAATAATATATGAGGTTTTGGATCTGAACTCTAATGTTAAGTGAAATGACAGATAATTCTCTCATTAAAATTGTCAATTGAAATAACTATATTCTTCACAATATGACAATGATGTGACAATTATTAGCAATAGGCGACCATATTTGAGGAGGTAATTAGATTTCCGATCAACTAGCAAATTACAGTATGACAGTTATGTCATATTCTTCAGTTTAACAATTTTTTCTTTTTTTTCCTATCAGGTTTGGTTTGTTGCAACGACTGTTGCTTTTGGTGGTCAGGGCATTTAAGCAAGGAGAGGTCTGCTGTTGCGTTGTTATTGAAGGAGAAATATGGCAAAACTTTAAAAAGTAAGAGCATGAAATTGAGATTGCTATTGAAAAAAATAATCTGATCAATATATATTTTTTTATTTCATTATGCTTTTGTCATTTGATCATTATTCTTATCAATTCTGATTATTCAGGGAAAAAATTCTATCTGCCCAGTGAAAGAAAACAAATGTTATTTATGCACGAAGGTGAAGTCACTATTTCGTAATCCTAAGATTATAGGTGTTTGCCTCTTCTCCTCATTTCTGATTTTTTTTTCTTGATGTTACCATTAATTTTTATATATCTTTTTAGGGTTTTTTTTCCCTTCGTTATTCTAATTATCTAAATTGTATCTCCCATGATGTGATTGGGATATGCATAAACAGTCGAGTACTACTAAAATAGTTAGTTACTTTCTAAATAAATTATACGACATTATTTCCTTACCAGATGGAAGGCGCAAGACAGATGTCAGCCCAACATCATTTTTAACAATTGTAAGATTTTTTTCAATTGAATTTTTCTTTCCTTTCATTTGTAGTGGTTGGTGCTAGCTTCATTTGTCATGTTACATGCTACAAGCTTGATATTTGCTGGAAGAACATAGCCTTTCGAAATTCATTCGTTAGGACTTCTCTCCCAATGAAGTTCAAACAATTTTCAGATCTACAGCTTAACAAAACCATCGATTTGCTCATAATTTTTCTTAAAAAGTTAAAAAGGTTTTTTTTTTATTTCTAGAGATTATGGAGGCTTGGGTGAAGAAGTTAAACATGAATATAATGTAAAGATAGCGAAAGGCACCAGGGAGAAAAATGAGATGGAGATAGCGCAACAAATTAGAGAATTAAGGTAAACTTGGTAAACCAATTTTTTAGCTGCATTTTTATGTCCATTCCGTGCAATTATGTTCTACAATGGTTTCCTTTAAATAATGACAGAACATGTAGGATTCAAATAATCGTGTTTTTTTTTTTTTTTTGCATTCTTCTTCTTTGTTTCTCCAGATTAGACGCTGCTCTCCGTCGACATTTCAATGATGTTACCTCTGAGGAGATCAATGTGATGGAATCTGATGTATTAAGGTACTATTGCTTGGGGCTGATATTTTCGCAAAATTGCAAAACAAGTTGGATAGAAGATGAAGAAAGATGGAAACCACTTTCATGTGCATACTTATTATTCTTTAAAATCACATGATCTTCTCTATAGTGTATCTAAAATTAAAGCTATTGAGATTAAAACTTAGCTAGGCATAAAGGTGAAAATAGAGATACAAAGGGGTTTTATAATGAAATACTGAAATACTGCTAAAGAGAGAGAGATTCGAGAAGGAAATTGAGATGGAAATTTAATTAATTTTGTATCTTAAGTGGACGTTTACAAAGAGACTTCTCCTATATTTATAAACTAGCTAGATACATCCAGGACACCTAATTCAGTCTAAATACATTTATTAATTGTTCTGTACAAAACCCTTAAACTGACAGCACTCAATTCATAATGCACTGCGCTTCTTGGCTGGAGCTATCCAGTAATTAGCTGATTGTTTATGAATGAGAGGTCTCCAGTATTATCCTCAACAGGTTTGCATATCTACTACAAAAGTTTATACCATGGTCTGGCAGCAGTTTACTGGACCAACTCCTTATCAACCACAGCCCACAGGCTTTATAAAGAAAGGGATGCAACAGTTAAAGGTAAGATTGAATAACTTCATTCCTAAATAATTCTGTTTTTTAATGTTTTTGGGCTAATTTATAAATATGGTTGTTAGATTTTCCTTCTTATGTAGTGTTCATCCTGATAGAATAATCTGAGTAGAAATGAAGTTACACTTGCATCCCAATAGTATGCATTCCTTTTTTTACTGATAAGAATGACCTGAATAGTGTGCATGTTAAAAAAGCTACATTTGCTGCCACAGCTTGATTTTGAAAAATTTATTACTGGCTGGGGTTAAGTTAGTGACACAATAAATGAGAACCTAAGGATGATTTTTATTCTTTATTGTGTGAGATTGCGTTACTGAGAGTTATGCTCTTTAGATTATAAATTTGGCCTGCCAATAGAATAGCTTGGAACTTCCTTCCTATATTTGTAATGATACCATGAGAACATCTAAATTTTCTTGGTGGCCAAAAGAACTATTGAAAGTGCTTCTGCTGTCAGAATTAGAACAATTATTTTAGGATTCATCATTGTTTAAAAACTGCGTAATCAGTGTTTGATTAATATTATAGCCAAAATTAGTCTGTTTCAACCACACCAGATAATTATGTTGACCACAAATCATACTCATTTTTTCTATTATTTTGTTGCATCCTATTGTTCATACTAATTATATATATTATATTTTTTGCAGCTTTAGTTTAGCCATAGCACCGATTCCAGGTCTTCTTAAAAATTTGTTAGTATCTTCTGATTTTATGCTTCATACTTCCATAGTTTGGTCTTCAACGTATCCTAATAAAATGGATATGCCATTATTTGTTTCTTTTTTGTTATATCTTCTGCCACTATACTTTGATTAGTTTTCATGATTTCGCAGTGGTATCTGTGACTGTATGTTACCAACATTGCCTGAACAGTTGAGAGTTATGCCTCTCTTTTATATATTTTCATGTCTGGGGGTTTTTATTTAGTATTAATTGACGGATTTGATAGGAGCGCAAAACTGCATGATCATGGAATTCTCAATTGGTGTTCATACTGATTAAACAAACAAGCAATATACTAATATAAACAATATAATTACTTTGGATAAATCTTACATCAAGCGAAGCACGATGTATTGGCTATAACAAAACCATTTTCTACACAGCTCAGAACCCTCTATGCCTAATAACCATGCACAAGCTCGATAGTTTTCGTAGATTAGTACCTAAAAAATACTTAGAACCGATATTGAATGTCCAATAAAAAAACTTTCATCAATGTTACGTGCCCAATAAAAATTGGATCAATATAAGATGCCTAAAAAAATTTGGATTAACCATGCACAAGCACAGCGCCTTCTATGCCTAAAAAGAAAAAGACGCAGCAATAAAATAATACCACAACAAAAATTAGATGGCCAATAAAAACACATGGATCAATATTACAATAATCTTAGATTAATCATACATCGCGCAAAGCGCGATGCGAAAGCTAGTTTTCATGAAATGCTAAAGATTGCATAAGAAGTAAGAACCTTGAAATTTAAAGAGGAACGCAAAAAAAAAAAAAACTCTATGACTTTAAAATGTATTTTACGTTGGGCACATATCGACTTATCGAGCACAACTCTTTTAAATAAGGGTGCGTTTGGATGGTTGTAAGAAAGAAGAAGAAGAAAAAAAATTATAAACAATCCAAACTTTTCACAAAGTTACACACTTCCCAATACTTCTTCCCACTTCTTCCCTTCTTCCCTTCTTCCTACACCTATCCAAACGCACCCTAAGGAGAGAAACATGGAATACGAAAGTCGTCCGATTCAAAATTTGCATTACGATCTGATCTGATAACTGAGAAAATAGATGGTGGTACATTGTGAAAGTTTTTTTTTTTTTTTAAGATACACTAGATAGAGGCTACCTAGTTGAACAAAAAAGAAAAGAAAAACTAAGCAAAACAACAATTTTCGTACTAATAAAAGAAATTTTTTATATATCGTACTAATAAAAGAATTGGCTCTGCTAATTTTTCATCCGCTTTTGTTCTTTTCAATTTTCGCATTGTTTAGACGTGTTAAAGTTTCATCACTATTTTACTTCCTTACTTTTGAACGCTATGTTGTGATCGGTTCTCCTTCGTTAAATTTAAATATTTAGGAAGTCCTCCATGAGCACTAGGCTTAGTGGTAAGAGCACTAGGCTGGTCTCCATGAGGTCAAGGGTTCAAGCCCCGCATGCATTTTTAATTTCAAAAAAATTAGATGACAAAGACCTCCCTCTTTTTTCAAAAAAAAAAAATTTAGGAAGTCGAATTTCGTCTTCTACTCTAAAAAGCTTGATTGATAATTATTTGCTCATTGTCCTGTAATAATTTCAACACGTACTTCAAATCTGTTATTGATATTTTTTTAATAAATGCAAATCTGTTGTTGTTGGACCGATGTAAACTTCGTTCAATTTAATTTCATTTAATATTATCGATTAAGGATGTAGAGGAGAGAAGTGATATAGCGTGATCACTATACATTGCATCATTATTTGATTACATGTATATGTATAATGTATGTTTTGTTTGTATGTCAAATTGCTACATACAATGGCTCCGTTTGGATGAGGTGTGGGAATAAGAAAATAAATTTATTATAAACAATCTAAACTCTTCGCAAACTTATACTTATTTCCATTTCTTTTCTTATTCCTCTTATTCCCACACCATCCAAACGGAGCCATAAGTCTTAAACGTTTTTTGGACCATTACATGAAATTTATACTCTCTCTAAAATTGAAAAAAATTAACGCAAACGGAATATATAAAATTAAAATTTGTAGGAATTTATATATTGTTAAATTCGTTCTATTGAAATCTTTTTTTGAGCGTTTCTTTTTGAAATATTTAGAAACAATATACCCATTGGAATTCTTTAGCTCTGTTGATGTTGACCTTAAAATCACAATAAATTAATCTATACTACTTATAAAGCATCCATATAAAAGGAGTAAATTTGTCATATAAAACGAGTAAACTTGTCAGATAAAAGAGTGTAAACAATTCTTATATCAATTATAGACCATTGATTTGTGTAATTTGATTTGATCAGTGAACTAGATCATTAAGGTTAGACTTTTCTTAAAAAAATTAAGAAAGACTAAATTATTGATTTTACCATATCTTTATTGTATAACATGTAACATTTTATATATAATAAAAAATAATATTAATATTGTTTTTATTTGCCCAGAGGGCATCTTTTTTGCTAGTTGTAAGTAAAGCATTTTGTACTCGCTTTTTGGAGTGGGAATAAGGAATAAGCCCCTTATTTCTTATTCCGGTGAAAACCAAACAACTAAGGAATAGAAAATTTGGGCTTATTCCGGCCCTTATCCATATTCTAACACAATCAAGAAATTTAGATAAGGAGTAAAGAATAAGCTTTTCTCTATTCCTATTTCCTATTCCCACTCCAATCAAACACACCCTTAAAGAAAAGGTAAGGATTTGACCCTAATTACTTTTGTTTAAAAAAAATAAAATAAAATCACACTAGATAATTGCTATCATTTTCGAACTCTCAGCCTCCAAAAGACACTATTAGGCCCTAATCAAAATCCCAATTTTTTAAGGTGGGATTTTATTTCATTTTATTTCGTTGAAAATTTTTGATCAAAATAAATGGATTTGGTGTCATTTGATTAGAATTTTTATGTAATTAGATCCAACGAAATTTGTGAAATCAATTGAATTGAAATGAAATGAAATTCCATGAGAAAAGCTTTTTTTCTCGAGCCACGAGCTTTTTTCTCAATTTTATTTAAAATATTATTATAAAATGAATAAAATACTAGTTTATGAATAAAAATAATATTAAAATTGATAAATATTAATTAATTTGTATATTAGTTGCTTGAAAATATATATAAAAAGTACTATAATTTAGCTCGACGAGCTCGTTAAGAAAATTGATACAAATTCAATTCGATTCGACAAAACTCGAATTAATTTCAAATCAAGCTTGGACTAAAGTTAGCTCGCTCGAATGCTTTTGTCCAGCTGGTTTTAATTTTGGGAATTACTTCACAAAAGCACCTACCTTTAGAATCTCTTATTTTTCATCTCTGTTGTTGAAAAAAGGGCAACAAAAAGGCACCTTGCATCAAGAAAATATTGTGAATTTTGATGCATGTCGAACGGCCTCGGCACTATGGGATAAAATTACTTGATCAGGCCTTGATATTGCTATAACATGTAGTCCAAAACTTTAAGAGACCATAATTTGACTTTGTAAAATTTGCTGGTATAAATAATGAACATTAATGATTATACTCTGGTTTTTGTTTGCCACATTTGGTTCACTCCAACGGCTCAAAAAAGGGAAAAAGTAAAATAAACCCATGCATCTTAACCATGCTATGTGAAATTTTCTCCCAAAAAGGAAATTAAGTACTAAGTTTCTTATAAGGAAATTAGATAGGAGTAATGGAATGCAGTAGTTATAAAGAACACCATCTGGATGAAGATATATTTATGACATTTCGCATGAGCGCATCCAATTTCAAACCAAAATATTGTGAAATACTTCATTAGACAGAGCAAACTCTGTGACATACCAACCCAAAATTAGAAATGAATAATGAACAATTTTTGCAGTGATGATTACAATCTTAGCATGAAGCACCAACATGAACTTACAATTTACATATAGGATTCGTCCAAAATTGAATGAACGTTGCAATTAACTTAATTAACCGAATTTCCTTTGGAAAATGTACATGTTAAATGTATTACTTCTGCTTCTATTTTTTATTTCACTTTCAGATTTTCTACAATAAGTAAAATTATAAAAGCAAGGGCGAGTACAATGATGATGCAGGAATGGCTTGTTTACTAAAATTAGTTTTATTTTGAACCAGACCTTTTACGTTTCTTAATTTTCCTTCAATTAGAACACATAATGTTCTACCCTCTTATGTACACACCTGACTTCAAAATAATTGTTCTTGTTTGAAACCCCAGATTACAAAGTTAAAAACAAATTCAGAGTTAATTAACCAAAAGAAAAGGAAAATTACATAATAGCCCACGTATTGTTAACAAAATGGCAGAGAATCCTTCATGTCATGTGCAGTGGTGCTTCAAAGATATTGGATAAGATGAGCCACTTTATAATAATAATCTTAGATGATAAGTCTAATGCAAAACAAAAATAAAATTTCAAAACTCAATATAACAGCGGATATCAATGAATTTTGTAGTTAGCTACAAAATTATAAGTTCTGGTACCCAATCAATGTTGTATTTGAAAGTGGAGCGTTAATTAATACGTAATGAAATCTAGTTTTTTTTATAAAAAAACAAAACAAAACGCTATAAAGATATACCATTGAAAAAGGTTTACTCCAAAATGGCTTAATTATAACTTTTCTTAAAAAAAAAACAGAACGCTATAAAGTACAAAGATATACCATTGAAAAAGATTTACGACTCCAAAATGGATTAATTATAACCAAAATTAGCTGAAATTTATAATTACCTAAATTCGTTCAATTATAAACTTTCTTTTAAAAATTCAAGACCTGAACAGCCTTTGGAATTCTTCAGCGTTGTTGTAGTAAAAAAAAATGTTTGTGCTACAAAAAATAATTAAATGATTTTTGCAAATTTGTGTTCAGTAGATCAAAATTATCTTCACGATGCGTGCAAAGCAAAAATATTCTATTATGAGGCATGCCTTAGCCAGAATTAATAATGTAGCCGTGGGAAACGAAAGTAAGCTAATAAAATGCAGTTGTACAAATTAAGAAGGAAACGGACACAAAACGACATGGTTATCGGGTTTGGGTCTGGCGGGTCCTCCAAAGAATACTTGAGAGGACCCAACATAGTTCGGATCCAAAAAAGGAGACTAGGCGGTGGTGTTCATTACGATTCGAGCACGGATTCAAGAAGCGAAGTAAAAATCGGGATTATTGAGAAAGTCAAAACTCAAAAAGCAAATCAAATCCGACTATAGAAAATGGTCAAACCTAGTATAACAAAGTCAAAACAGATCCCCAAGTTAGTCAAACGAAGTAAAATAATTTGAGATTCAAAACACACACACAAGCCGTTTACACCAAACATGCGATTCAAGTTTTATTACTTCGTTAACACGTGCAATACATTTAGTTCTAATCACATGATTGTTTATTTTTGAAGTTTTGATAAAAATTGATATATTAAACCAGTAGAAAAGTACTAATAAAATCCTTATTATCATTTGTAATAATAATTTTTAATTTTTATTAATTAAATTAATGTTATAAACTAAATTGAATCTTCAACGTACAAACATACTTCAATTCATATGTTTTTCACATAAAATTTATGCATGCGAATCAGATAGTACAGATTCTAAATTTTATCTCAAACGATGTATAGTGGAAGGTCAGATGAGTCTGCCAATGGCCTCGCAGCATTTTAGCGAACCAACTAGCTGGAGTAAGATCATGGGCACAAGGATTCAACACAGCAGTCGCTTCGAGAGATCCTCTAATGTCACCAAGTTCTGATTGAAATCCACTAGAGAAACATAAACTAACAAATACATTGTCCCCGACATCTGCAACTAAACGCTAGTACAAACTCATAAAAAAAACTAATTAAGCCACACCTACCCGTCCATTTGTCAAATATTAGTGTTTGGTTATTGATGTTTGTGCTCTTTTCTCACTTGAGGAGGATAAGAACAAACTAGAAAAAGTAGCATTAAAGATACCAAATTTAAATGTGGAGCCTTTGATTGATTATTTGGAAAAGCACCAAATAATTCAATCCGGAAGCATCAATTCACTGATGTTCACTAATTTTGATCTCCACCAATATCTCGTAACGTTATTATCTTTAAGTTGTAATTGAGTCATGTAAAGGTCGCTAAATTTTATCTTCAACAATAGAATAATTTATAATGCTCTAGGCGATCACACCAAAAGGTTCTTTGTTTTTTTCTTTAATGCCGACATAAGCTGTCAACTAAGATCACACAAAAATAGTAAAATAACAGAATGATCTCATAGAAAAGAAACTATATGGACGTTTTGCATGAAACTATCACGATTTGAATTAAAAAATAATATAGACTAAAATTAGCCGCGATTGACGAATGAACCCGTCAGCTGCGATTATATTTTAATTTTTAATATTCTAATAATAAATACAAACCGTTTAATGTGTTTTTCATATTGAAATTTCATTGGAGACCTAATTTTATATATTTTTAAAACTTTTTAGTTTGTTTGGTTTGTTTTACAAAATTTTTTAATCTAAACAATTCAGAACTATTCAATTACAACGATTTTTAAAAATCTAAAAAAATAGTAAAAAAGTCTAAAAATATATATATAAAATTTAGTCTCTAATGGAATTTCAATATGAAAAACACATTGAACGATTCGGGTTAACAATTAGAACTTAAAAAATTGAAATTTAACTACGACTAACGAGTCCATCCGTCAGTCGTAGATGATTTTAGTCTACCTCAACAAATATCGGCCAAATCTTGTGACAACCAACAAGATAGTGAATCCATAAGAATGTGATCATATCAAGTTTCTTTTTTTTTAAGAAAAAAATAAAATTGGTTTTTTTAGGTATTGTTTGTTAAAAACTAAAAAGTAATTAACAATTTGTTATATGGTTCAGCGACCTTTCGAGACTTCAAAAAGAACGTATTTAGAAATTGCAGTCATTTAATTATATCAAGATCTTTAATTATGTGGATTAAAGATCTTGACACATATAAAGTGTGTTGATTAGGAGGAACGAGAGAAGTGTTATATACTTATGTGATGTATTTACATTGAAGTCCGAAATATAGTTTAATTTGTTATTTTATTTGAAAGAAAATTTGCAATTAATGTTAGTCCCCAAATTAAGAAAAAAAAAAACTGGAGCGTTACTCTTTGTATTTATTTTAAGGATCATTCTCTAAATTCATCATCCCATCATCCTCCAACAATTAGATTAATTGAATTTCCTATTAACGCGTTTTTCTTTTTTGCCTCTCTGTCACATCCCACCATCCCTTGGCTTCCCCCTCTTCTTTGTTTCGCTTCTCCTCCTCTTTCCTGGCACATTTTTTTTCCTGAATACTATTTGTTCAAATAGAACATTAACTAGAATAGTGAGCATTTTTTTTCCAACACAATTATTTTTTTTCCAGATTGACTAGAACTTTTAGTAACATTAACTAGAACAATTAATTATTTTTTTAGAATAATTAGTAATATTAACTGCAATAGTTTACTAACTGTTCTATTTGATATATTCTAACTGTTCTAGTTGATATATATAATTTTTCTAACTTTTTCAGCACAATTATTTTTTTTCGAGCACAATTTTTTTTTCCAAAACAACTAAAATAGTTAGTAACATTAACTAGAGCAATTAGTTTTTTTTTCGAGAATTAGTAATATTAACTTAGAACAATTTTTTAATTATAACAGTTAAGAGGGAGGGGTGATGCAGAAAATCAGAAAAAAAAAGAAGGGATGAGGAGGAAGGGACCGAAAAAGTAAAGAGTTGATGAGGAGGAGACTAGAAAAGAAAAAAGAGGATGAGAATGAGTCTCATCTCGTGGACTTTACTATTAGTGAAAATATTCGGTAATTAATAAAAATATGGAGGATAATGGGATGGTTGAAGTTGGAGATGACGGAAAACAATTTCGTATTTTTATATAGTTAACTGAAAAAATATCTTCCGTCAAAAAATAGTTTTGTCCCCGGAGGTTTTTGAGTGAGCCGCAATCACAATTCACAACTTACGGAGAGAGGTGAGAAGCGAGAGAGAAGGAGAAGGGAGCGTGAAACCCTAGTTGGCTAAGTCGACTGTAACAACCTAGATTTTTCAAACGCAGTACAATCGAATTAGTTAGGTAAATTTTAAAAGTAATACTGAGGTAAATAAAATTTTATAACTAACAATCCTAAAACGATTAAATGAATAACTATAGAGAAACTTATTCGAAATCGAGATCTTTTAATTTGTGTAGTATTCACAATTAACGTACATGATTCTAGCAAAATCAAAGCTTGAGTATACTAAAATTTAGAATAAAAACAACTAAAATTCTAACAGAAATAATAATAAATATTAATTTATATGAGTTGCAGCATCCTTAGCTACAAAGTTTCTGCCACAGAAAATCCCAAAGATAAATTTTGAGTAAAAATCCGAAAATCACTTATTTCTCTCCCTCTCCGTTGGCACCATCCCCTTCCTCTCTTCTTTCTCGTTTCCTTCGTCTCGATCGTTCGATCGCCTTCGTTCTTATCTTCTCCTCCGATATTTATCGGAGTTCAAAGGTCAAAAAGGGATGTGATATGGCTGGCCATTAGCAACGTGCCGCGGCGAAGAGATGCCCTCTCGATTGATCTTATCCTTGTCTCCGATATTTCGTTGAGGCGGTGGATCAATCCGTTGTGAATCTTGAGTTTCGAGGTGGATTGATCTTCATCGTTCGTAGTAGGTTGTTCTTATCCCTTCTCTATGTTGTGTGCTACCTATAAAAGGGGGCAGAGGTCGAGTTTTTGGGTTGCTATCGGTTTGCCTTACCTATGTAGAGAGAGAGAGAGAGAGATGAAATGAGAGGGAGACGAGGTTGAGAAGAGACAGTGGAAGACGAGGGAATCAACTATGGTATTGTCTCCTCCTCTCTTTCAATTTCGGTTTTCATGAGTAAATTGGGTAAAACTGAAATTAGGCCTTAAACCCGTAATTAAAGCTTAATGGTGGTTCAGTATAGGATTGATATGAAATATAGATGATGTTTGTCAAGGGAACTAGTTGATTTTACAATTAATTTGGGTAATGGAGTATGAGCCGAGAGGATCTAAGTAATGGGTTTGGTTAAGCCAACTAAATGAAGAAAAGATAGTGAAATTCTTGTGCAAATCCACTAATCTGACCCCTCTATGTATTTGCAACTATGGTACAGGTCTTGTACCAGCCTCAATCGAGGCTAAATACCGTTCTGGTACCATTCTGGTACGGTTTTGATGTAAATGGCGAGGCTTAGGGCCTGTTTGTAAAGAATTTTATGTCTCAGGGACCAATTAGTAAATTTCTGAGGACTGCTATATAAATATTCAGGGACTTCTTTGTAAAATCGAGGGGCTGTTGTGAATAACAGTAAGAGTATGGGGACCTCTTGAATAATTACAGGGATTAACGGTTCGGATCTTGATCTCTTGACTGTTGGGTTTCGTCGGACCTCTGTCGGACCCGTTAGCATGAGCTCAGGTCAACTGGGTCTGGTTGACCCGGCTCAGTCTATTGGATATTTGGGCCTTTTCTATTTGGGCCTTTGTTTTGAATTGTGGCCGACGAGATTTCTTTGGGCTTGGGTTGCTGGATTTTTTTTTATATAATGGCCTTAATCTAGACTTAATCAAATGATTAAAGTAAATAACTATGGGTTTAATGATTATTATAAGATTAAATCCAAACTTAATCAGTAAAGATTAAGTAAATAAAATTGTGGGCTTAAGAATAAATAAAATTAATTAAAAGAAAGACCATTAGAAATGATTGGGGATTCCTTTAGTTAAGCGGGATTCGATTTTTCGGGAGATGATGAGAATGATCCGAGTGAGTCGAGAACAGATACAACGACAAATCACCGACTTTCTGATCCCAAACAAACAAACCAATAAATTTTATCTTTGATCTCTAAATTGTTTTCATAATTTCTTACTTAAATATTTTATGAGTTTATGATTTAGTTAATTTCACATTTATAAAATAATTTCCGATACAATTAATTCACATCATTAAGAATTTAAATAACATGTTATCTAATTAAGAATTTAAATAATATTAGAGAAACATTACGAAATAAATAAATGAATACTCTAAATTCCAAAATATAATTAACGAATTGTATGATAAGAATAAGTATAAATTCTTATTGACTGGTAAGTCAAAATCAATTATTAATAATAAGATAAAATACTTAATTGTATATTTTAAAACAGAATCCTCTTAATAAATAATCTAAACCTAAACTATCCAAATCTCAACCAGTCTGGTTAACCAAGACCGTCAGTATGGTAACTTAAGAACCGCCTAGGAATGTGTTATTTAGGTTTACCTTCGAAATTCTACGTAACCTTGAAATTGTTGATAAGACGGTCACCCCTTCTTATCAGGATACTGATCTAGGACCGTTTAACTACAAGTTTATCAAGCCCAAGGATCATTAAGAAGACGAAGTCCGGATGTGGTGGTTGTCAAGCACTCGAACCATCACGAGATCTTGAGAAACTACGTTTAAGCTTGCGATTCAGGTGCGGAATTACGTTGGATTTTTGTTAAAATTTAAATGGCTATTAAGCTATGTTTGAATGTCTGTTATTTTATGTGGTTATGTGCTTTGCTAAAGTAAATATAATTTTTATTCATATGCATATTGAAAATTCGTTTGCCTGCATGACCGTATTCAAACATTTTAAAGGATAGTGCCCAATTATTGATAAAACTGCATTTTGAAAGGCATGTTCTCCGTTTTGAGAAATTTGATAAGTAACAGTCAGATATTTAGAAATGTTGTTGCTATTGATAGATCCGACTTGTGAATGATCTGACTGAAAGGAAGGAAATGATGTGAATGAATAACTGAGATATGATATGATGTGCTTGATATGTGTGATTGGATATGTTTGCATCACTCTCCGGAGTCGGTTGGCCCCCGGCTTCGGCCAGTTCAATAGCGCTATGTGGATTTGGAATTCCCTCTGCCTGCCCTGGGTTAGGGAAAGGTCTCCTCTGCTTGCCCAACCAGTTGGGTTAGGAGGCCTGAGTGATTATGATTATGGAATTATTTTAATGATATGTGAATTTGGAATTCCCTCTGCTTGCCCAGGGTTAGGGATTCGTCCCTCTGCCTGCCCAGGGTTAGGGAATGAATTAAATGATTTGTGATTTGTCCAGACTTATGTTATGCTCAATTCTGCCATGCTCGGATCCCCTGACACGCTCAGTTTCCTATCATATACAGACATGTGTTGTCTGCGACGGGATTCGTGCCACGTGTTCAGTCCGACATGTATATGACTTCTGTCATAGTCAGATTTTGTTATTTTTGTCCAATTGTGATTTCAGACTGGTTAACATATTTTAAAAGAAGATTTGATATTGGTTTTATATAGGATGACACATGCATGCTTTGTTTTATATTAAATACAGATAATATTTTTACTTGTCTTGCTTAACAAATAAATGATTTATTTACGGGTATTATTTCTAGAACTTGGATTTTAGCTTAAATCCGCGTACTGGAACTAAAACTCGCACTGAGAATTTTAATTCTCATTCCGTACTTTTTGTATGTTTTCCACAATGGATGTGGGTTCCAGATTGCAGAGACGGGCTCGATCAAGTCAAGCGAAGTTAGGCCAAATTGTCTTGCCATGAGGACTCAATGAGTCATAGGAGACAACATGGTAATTTATGGTAAGCTGAAACCTAAACCTTAAGGATTGTAGAAAAAAATGCCTTGCGAATACACAGAAGTTGTGTGTTCGCGGTGAGAAACTGCCCCACCCCATTGCGGGCTGTGACATCGACTCCAGCTGATCGAGTCTTATGGGACTCTGTTGGACTCAAACGAGTCTGTTAATAGATGGGGGTTACAACTTCAATTGAAAGGCCCACCGTAACAAAAAATAAAGGAAAAATATTATTTTAATACAACAACTTTATTCCTTCTTCCTAAACACAACATCCAAACAACATTTCTTCTCCTCGGAATAATATCTTCCCACTCTTCTCATCTTCCCACTTTTCCTCTTTTTTCTTCCCTTCTTCCTTCTTCCTACCTTCTTCTTAACCAATCCAAACGCAGCCGTAATTCTTTATTTCTTGGTCCGGCAATGTGATAACTTATATGAGAGAGATGTGAAATTTGTCGTACGTAAATAAATTTGGTCGAATTACTCTCGCTTGTTTCAGCAGAATTGCTTTTCGTCATCCTCCTCTCTTCCGTCATTCCATCATCCTCTTTCATTTTGAGAAATCGTGTTTTCTAAAAATGAAAGGGGATGATGGGATGACAGAAGAGAGGAGGATGATAGCAAAGAGAAGTATAGGGAGAGTCCAGAGAGCAAATCAGAAGCACGGGAAGAGGGAAGGGGAGGGAAGGAAAGAGACTATTCAAGTTATATATTTAAATGTTATAGTTAATATATATAATATTACTAGAACAGTTACGATTTTAACTAAAACAATTATATATTAACTAGAATAGTTATATATTAACTAGAACAGTTAATATATATAACTAGGAAATTTATATATATTAACTAGAATAATTATATCTAAAAGTTCTAGTTAATATATATAAATATTCTAGCTATCGCCTCTGTTTTTCGTCATTCCCTCTGTGTCGCTCCCTCCTCTCTGTGTCGTTGCCTTTCTTCTTTCTGTGACACGTTCTCTTTTTCTCTGTGTCGCTACCTCCTCTTCCGTGACAGGTTTTTTTAAAATGAAAAATGTATTTTGAGGATGATTGAGATGATAAGAATCGGCATCATCTTTATCAGAGTAAACCGATATCCTTGCAACAGTTTCAAGAGATCCACTACAGTTTCAAGAGATCCACTATTGTTACCGATATCCGATGATTGACATAACCAATATCCTTGCAACAGTTGAGCAAACCGACAAGCCGGGATAACGGAATGGGGATTTGTGACAAGGATTTTAACACACAACTTGTTTCAAGAGATCCACTATTGTTACCGAGTTCTAAATAAAGTGGCCTTTTCAATATATATTAATGTTAGGCAATTGATTCTTTTGCTCTTTTCTCACTTGAGGGTTAACAAGACGATAGCAAGATGGAACCGCTGTGTCCAAAATCCTTACCGAAACCTCTTGTGACCACAATGTGTTCATTTGTTTCTGGTTTATATTTCAACCTATATTATGTTTACTGTAAAAAATATAAAAACTAAATATACTGGCTTTGTTTGAACAATTCAAAAAATACCAAACGATTCTTTCTTGAAATCTCAATGGACAAATAATCACTAATTTTAGTATCCACCAATACCTCATAACGAGATTCTGTTAGTATAAAATGGAGTCATAAAATTAAGGTCACTAAATAAAATGAAATTTATCTGCGATATACGAAATAATATATATGCACTAGGCGATCACATAAAATGGTGGGAAGCATAATAAACATAAGGATCCGTTTGGATAAGGTGTGAGAAGAAGGAAAGAAGGGAAGAAGTATTTGAAAGTATGTAACTTTATGAAGAGTTTGGATTGTTTATAATAAATTTATTTTTTTATTCTTTCTTCCCTTCTTCCCGAATAGAATCCAGAAATTATTGTGAATTTTGATGCATGTCGAATGGTCTCGGTACTATGGGCTAAATTTTCTAGATAGAATTATATTTTAGCTCTTCACTTCTCAATTATACTTTATTTTATAATATTAATTCAATTTTCAATAATCTTATAATCACACCTTGATATTGCTATAACATGTAGTTCAAAAATTTAAGAGGCCATAATTTGATTTTGTAAAATTCGCTGGTATAAAAAATGAACATTAGTACTTATACTCAGGTTTTTGTTTGCCACATTTGGTTCACTCCAACGGCTCAAAAAAGGAAAAAGTATAATAAACCCATGAATCTTAACCATGCCATATGAAATTTGCTCAAAAAGGAAATTAAGTGCTAAGTTTGCTTTGAAGGAAATTATATAGGAGTAATGGAATGCACTAGTTATAAAGAAACCCATCTGAATGAAGATAACTTTATGACATTTCGCATGAGCGCATCCCATTTCAAACCAAAATATTGTGAAATACTTCGTTAGACAGAGCAAACTCTGTGAAATACCAAACCAAAATTTAAAAATGAATAAATGAACAATTTTTGCAGTGATGATTACAATTTTGGCATGAAGCACCAACATGAACTTACAATTTACATATAGAATTCGTCCAAAATTGAATGAACGTTGCAATTAACTTAATTAACCGAATTTCCTTTGGAAAATGTACGCGTTAAATGTATTACTTCTGCTTCTACTTTTTATTTCACTTTCAGATTTTCTATAATGATGATGCAATATGGCCATGCGCACACTTCAATAAAATGGGTGTAACTTTTAATCCGACCGTCGGATCTGACCGAAATTTTGACAGGAGATTCGTAACTCAAAGCCCGACCCAAAACGTCAGCTCCGATTCGCGATCTGAGCCTTCTTTCATGGACTTTTAGATCTTTCTTTACTATTTTTAGCAGTTTTGGGATTGTTTTAGAAATTTTATGTATTTTTTCTTTCTAGGATTTTTGTATTAGTTATTTAAGACAGTTGTCATGATCTGTGTAATTTTTCAAACAAAAATCTCTCTTTTTCGTACTTTTTCATTATCTTTCTCTATTGATTCGTGCATCATATAATAAGTAAAATTGTAAAAGCAAGGTAGAGTACAGTGATGATACATGAATCATGAATGGTTTGTTTATTGATTAGTATTATTTTAAACTAGACCTTTCAAGTTTCTTTGAACATCCAGTTATGCGCGTAATTTTCCTTCAATTAGAACACAAAATGTTCTACCCTCTTATGTACACACTTCACCTCAAAATAATTATTTCTGATTGAAACTCCAGATTACAAAGTTAAAACAAATTCAGAGTAAATTTACCAAAAGAAAAGGAAAATTACATGATAACTCACATATTGTTAACAAAATGGCAGATAATCCTTCATGTCATGATGTTAAAAATTGTCCCCATTTTAATCGCCGGAAATAGTGGTGCATTGGTGCTTCAAAGGTATTGGATAAGATGAGCCCCTTTATAATAGTAATCTTAGATGTAGGCCTGCGGACCATATACCGCTTACCGTGTTCCGTACATGTTCCGTCCAAACTGAACAACTAACAGTATTATAACAAATCATTTCGTTCCAAAAAACGGAACGGTAAATGGAATGGGAGGACATACTGTTGTCGAAACAGAATGGTAAACGGAATGAGTCATTTCGCTTCTGTTTCGACAAATATTGTTGTTTTTAGTGTAAAAAACACGTTGTTCTGTTCCGTTCCGTCCAAACGAAACGAATAACAGAATGAAAGAACATACCATTTTCTAAAATGAAACGAAAAATAAAATAGAATGGCCATACCATTGATGGAATGAAACGGCAAACGGAATGGGCCATTCCGTTGCCATTGTAAATTTTAAACATGCCTTACATAGAAGATAAGTCTAATGCAAAAACAAAAAGAAAATTTCAAAACCTATTTCAAAACTCAATATAGCAGCGGATATGAATGAATTTTGTAGTTAGCTACAAAATTACAAGTTATGGTACCCAATCAATTTTGTATTTGAAAGTGGAGCGTTACACAGCCTGAATTTTGAGATTGTGCAACGGTTATTAAAATGAGATAACCACGGTTTACATCCGTTGTAGAAGCCCCTGTAGCAAATTCGATTAAATCCGTCTTAATATTAAAGCCTGAATTTGTAATAATACTTTTCATTTTATTTAATTAAATTAATGTTATAATCTAAATTGAATGTTCACTGTACAAACATACTTCTATTCATATTTATTTCAAATAAAATTTAAACGACTAACATAGATACAAATCAACAATTAAGACCTTATACAAATTTTGAATTCTATGTCAAGCGATGTATAGTGGAACTGTGGAAGGTCAGATGACTATCTCAATGTGCTTGCAACATTTTAGCAAGCCAACTAGCTGGAGTAAGATCATGTGGCACGAGGATTTAACATAAGAGTCGCTTTGAGAGATCCTCTGTTGTCACCAAGTTCTGATTAGAGATGCGTTTTTCCAATATTAATGTTAGGTTGTTCATTTTTGTGCTCTTTTCTCACTTAAGCGTTGAGAAGATGATGTTATTATGGTACCAGTCCGTGTACTATCCTTACCCAAACCTCTTATGACATTTATGATATTAAATGATGGAATCGATAATTACAGCTCGGTAAGGAGGAACTAGAAAAAATAGCATTAAAGATACCAAATCAATGGAGCTTTTGGACATAATATTTGGAAAAGGACCAAACAATTCAATCCGGAAACATCAATTCACTGATGTTCACTAATTTTGGTCTCCACCAATATCTCATAATGCTATTGTTTTAAGTTGTAATTGAGTCATGTTAAGGTCGCTAAATTTTATCTTCAGAGAGAGAATAATTTATAATGCTCGAGGCGATCACACAAAAAGGTTTTTTGTTTTTCTTTTTAATGCCGATATAAGCCGTCAACTAGGATCACACAAAAAGTTTGAAGCGTAGTAAAAATAACAGCTATATAGACGTTTTGCATGAAACTATCACGATTTGCAATCAAGAACAATAGATCTGAATGGATAAGTCAACCGCGACTAATGGATAAATCTTTCAGCTGCGATTATATCACAATTTACGATATTCAAACATTAGATCTGAATCATTTACTGTGGTCTTCACATTTAGATTTCATTAGAGACCAAATTTTATATTTTTTAAAAAAAATTTAGTATTTTTTCTTGGTATTTTACAAAATTTCTTAATCCAAACAATTTTGGATCCTTCAATAACAATGATTTTTAAACATCTCAAAAAATAGTATATGTATATATAAAATTTGTTTTCTAATAAGATTTCAATATGAAAAACACATTAAATGGTTTGAATTAGTCATTAAAACTTTGAAAATTGAAATTTAATTGTGACTGATGAGTCCATATGCCAGTCGTAGCTAATTTTAGTCTACTTCAATAAATATTGGCCAAATCTTGTGACAACCAACGAGATTGTGAAACCATAAAAATGTGATCATATCATGTTTCTTTTTTTAAGAAAAAAATGATATTGGTTTTTTGAGATAATGTTTGCTAAAAACTAAAAAGTAACTATTTTTTTTATATGGATCAGCGACCTTTCGAGACTTCAAAAGAACAAGTTTCTAGAAATTGCAGTCATTTAATTATATCAAGATCCTTAATTGTGTAGATTTAAGATCTTGATATATATAAAGTGTGTTGAGGAGGAACGAGAGAAGTGTTATGTACTTATGTTATGTATTTACATTGAAGTCCAAAATATAGTTTAATTTGTTATTTTATTTGAAGGAAAATTTGCAATTAATGTTTGTCCCAAAATTAAGGGAAAAAAAAACAGCAGCGCCCCTCTTTGAATTTATTTTATTTGATAAAATAAGATATCTTCCGTCAAAAACATAGTTCTGTCCCTTTTTTTACTAATTCTTTAGTTCTTGCCCTGGTAATGTGATTACTTATATGAGATAAACGTGAAATTAGCTGTACGTAAATAAATTTGGTCGAATTAATTTCGCATGTTTCAGAAGAGTGGGTTAATCAATATAACTCTGATTTTAATGCTGTCCTTTTAAAAAAAAAAAAGTTTTCCATGTCATATGGCAAACTTAAGCTGCTTTTCGTTTCTGCCAAAATTTTGAAATTTACATTCTCTCCAACATTGAGAAAAACTTTTATGTAATTGGAATAAATGAAATTAAATCGCTCTTTTATATATACTGTAAATATAACTTTTAATTCAACGAAGGATGACCCATTGGAATTTTTCGGCAGTACGTGCGCCGTTGATGTGAACTAAATTATTCCTGTACCTATAAGAACAGTAAAATGAGTTTTTTTTTTTTTGCAAAATTCATTTCTCTAAATTAAAATTATCTTTATATCATGATGTCTTAGCCATAGATATTTGTAGCGGTTCGCAAAACAAAACCGGAGCTGATATGGGGCATCCCATAAAAATGACATTCCTGACATCCCATATCCGACCGTGGTCCAAAAAATATGCGACTCAAAAAACATATGACCCATCTGACGTCACTTAAAAATCGGGAGTACCTAAATTAGTGTAAAGGAGTATATAAATTCGAACTAGGAGTACATACTTTTTCATACGGAAGTATATAATTTTCAATACGGAAATATATAATTTTTGGTAAAAACGTTCAATTAAATATATACTTCTTCTGAGAGGAGTACATATTTTTCCATACGGGATTATATAATTTTTTGTCAAAACGTTCAAAAAAACATTCAATAATTGAATTTGAAAATAAGAATAATCAAATAAAAATTGAAATATTAAGTAAATATTTCTCCATAAGGGAGTATATACTTCTACATATTGAATATCAAATTAGCATTTAATAAGCAGACAAATTGTGCAAATAAGAATTCAATACAATAACAGAGTATAATTCTTAAAAAGGGAGTATAAACTTTTCATCCAATCATGTTTAAATAAGAGTTATTCCCCAAACGAAATTCACTCAACAAAAATAAACAGCACCAACAAAGTTATACTCAACGACTAAGTTTTCTAATCTTCTCAGTCAACCACCAAGTTCAGCTTTCTTCCTCAAGATAAAAGAGAACACACTCACTTGAAGATCTAAATTTCGGCTTCACCTCATTGATAGGATCTAGTTGTAGCCGGTAAGCAACAACATGTTTATCATCACTGGCATTAATCTGAAAAACATAGAATTGTCCAATGTTAGAACAAACACAACTGCCAGGTTCTTGATATGTACTCCGTTGTTAAATATTATTTACTCCCTTATCATATTTTTTTTACTCCTTTAAGCCTATGCTAAAATACCACACACACATGTCAGGTTCTTGATATGTACTCCCTTGTTAGATATTATTAACGCTCTTATACTATATTTTGTACTCTTTTAAGATTATGCTAAAATACCAAACAAAATTGTCATGTTCTTGATATGTACTCCATTGTTAGTTATTATTTACTCCCTTATCATATGTTTTGTACTCCTTTAAGCTTATGCTAAAATACCAAACACACTTGTCAGGTTCTTGATATGTACTCTGTTGTTAGATATTATTTACTCCCTTATCATATATTTTGTATTCCTTTAACCTTATGCTAAAATACCAAATACACATGTCAGGTTCTTGATATGTACTTTCTTGTTAGATATTATTTACTTCCTTATCATATGATTTTTACTCCTTTAAGTCTATGCTAAAATACCAAACACACCTGCCAGGTTCATAATATGTACTCCCTTTTTAGATATTATTTACTTTCTTATCCTATATTTTGTACTCATTTAATATTATGCTAAAATACTAAACACAACTATCAGGTTGTTGATATGTACTCCGTCGTTAGATATTATTTACTCTCTTATCATATGTTTTGTACTCCTTTAAGCTTATGATAAAATACCAAACACACATGCCAGGTTCTTGATATGTACTCCCTCGTTAGATATTATTTACTCTCTTATCCTATGTTCTGTACTCTTTTAAGTCTATGCTAAGATACCAAATACACCTGCCAGATTTTTGATATGTACTCCCTTGTTAGATATTATTTACTCTCTAATGCTATATTTTGTACTCCTTTAAGATTATGCTAAAATATCAAACACACCTGCTAGGTTCTTGATATGTACTCTCTTGTTAGATATTATTTACTCGCTTATCCTATATTTTGTACTTCTTTAAGATTATGCTAAAATACCAAACACAACTATCAGGTTGTTGATATTTACTCTGTTGTTAGATATTATTTATTTCCTTATCCTATGTTTTTGTACTCCTTTAAGTCTATGCTAAAATACCAAACACACCTGCCAGGTTCTTGATATGTACTCCTTTTTGGATATTAGTTACTCCCTTATTCTATATTTTGTACTCATTTAAGATTATGCTAAAATATCAAACACAACTATCAGGTTGTTGATATGTACTTCGTTGTTAGATATTATTTACTCTCTTATCATATGTTTTGTACTCCTTTAAGCTTATGATAAAATACCAAACACACCTGTCAGGTTCTTGATATGTACTCCCTTTTTAGATTTTATTTACTCCCTTATCCTATATTTTGTACTTTTTTAAGTCTATGCTAAAATACCAAACACACCTGCCAGGTTCTTGATATGTACTCGCTTGTTAGATATTATTTATTGTCTTATGCTATATTTTGTACTTCTTTAAGATTATGCTAAAAATTCCAAACACAACTGCCAGGTTCTTGATATGTACTCCCTTGTTAAATATTATTTACTCCCTCATCATGTAT
Source organism: Rhynchospora pubera (assembly GCA_028095005.1). Lineage (NCBI taxonomy): Eukaryota > Viridiplantae > Streptophyta > Magnoliopsida > Poales > Cyperaceae > Rhynchospora > Rhynchospora pubera. The sequence goes on from CM051461.1 coordinate 42,635,750, forward strand.
TGTGTACTCCTTTAAGCCTATATTAGAACAGCAAACAAACAACAAAGCTTCTTGATATGTACTTTCTTGTTAAGTATTATTTATTTCCTTATCCTATGTTCTGTACTCTTTTAAGTCTATGCTAAAATACCAAACACACCTGCCAGGTTCTTGATATGTACTTCCTTGTTAGATATTATTTACTCTCTTATTCTATATTTTGTACTCCTTTAAGCCTATACTAAAACAGCAAACAATACGCTTAAAGGAGTAGAAAAATTCGATGCATTTGATCCAATTATACACATCCAATAAATTACTCTAAATAAACTAAAGTATATATTCTATTGTTTTGTTACAAATAAAATCAAATTAAGTATTTAGATAAATCCATAACATATAAATAGATAATCCTATTGTTCAAAATAAATACTACCTATGATCAAATGACATACACATCCCAATTTACTAAACAGTCAACGTCCCAAATAGTTCATCCCAATTTAGTAATTATATACTCCCTTATGCTAAAATAAATGAACTGATAGTATTCAAAATGAGCCCTCATATATATAATAATATATACTCTCTCAAATATATACTCCCTCATGATAATTTATTTACTTCTTCTGATTTTGAATAATGTTAAAATGCAACATCGTAATTGTTAAAGCAGAATTAAGAACATATAACAACAGTTAAGCTAAATTGACATTGATTGAGACAAATACCTTGAATCTAAAGAAGATCGATAGCAATGACATTTGAATTAGGGATCTCGCTGACGTCATCACTCCGATAAAGACCGATCAAGCAACAAAGTCAAGAAAAACGATGAAATAGCATATACGACCATGACGAAAAAGTCGATTACTTCAGATCTGAGAAGAAGAAAAGAGAATACCTTAGCGATATCTTTCTCGAATCTTAACTAACTTCATTGCGAGGGAGGAGGCGACTCCTACTCTGTCATCGGTAACTTTGACGAAGATCTATTTTCGACGCGAGGAAGGTCCGGCGCTGCCATGGCGATGCCAAGAGAAGAGAGAGATGAGATATGGAATGAAAAAATAAATGAACAAAAATATATTTACTCTTAAAATACATTTTCATTTTAACAGGAATCAAATCTCGCCCATAAAGCTATCTTCCCTTCCGACTGGGTGGCTTGATTTATTGACTTTTGAACCGGATAACGAACCCTAGCTTTTGCATTTGCATAACAAGTAAGTATAATTTGTTGAAACAAGCGAGTCACATATAAGAGCTGTTGCAGTTGTTGAGTGAACTTAATTTTCCAAACTAGTAGCCCAGCTTTCAACAAGCGAGCTTTGTATTTAGTGTAGAGCCACCTGAGCATTTGCAGAATTTACTTACTTTGGTTGGAAGAAAGAGAGACTAATACAATAGAAGATGTAAGCTTATCATCTGATTCTTAAATAAAAATAACTATCCTTACGACAAGCATACATAAACATGCGTTGCAAACAAATATAAACATGCACAATTACAGAGGAAAAAAATGAACATGATAGTGTCATATCAACAAGCAAGAGATACACGTACCAGATAAATGAACAAAAATACTAAAAAATTAGAATTAATCACAATTATAAATGAAATTATACTATCGTTATTCAAAAATTGGAGTTAATTATATGAAACAAACACTTGTGATAAATGATATCGGTGATTTCAAACCTCACACCGATCCGCTTCAACCTGACTTCAAACAGTATAGAAAGTACTGGTGCTTCAAACTGATATGCTTCAAACAATGGAAGTAATTCATGACTTATATTTCTGATATAGTGAATCTTTACTTCAACACAAAAAATTTGATTTCAAATTTTAGATCAGCAATTAAACACAACAAAATCACAAATCAATTAGCGAAATTAAAAAATATGAAAGAGATGAAAATTTTGTGATATGATCTGATCAAGATAGGGATAGACTAACTAGATTGAGATTGACTAACCTGAGGGAGAATTGATGGCAAATGTGTTGTATAAATGCTTGAAGTATGATCCGGTCGAGAAATAAAAACACAAAAATCACAAATTAAACAACGAAATTGAAAAATACGAAAACGATGATGATTTTGTGATCTGATTTGATCGAGATATGATAGAATCACCTGAAAGAGAGAGAGGGGGAGAGCGCGCTAGCAGTGGTAGAGAGAGAAGCTCCGTAGAGAGAGACTCCGTAAGTAGAGAGAGAAGCTCCGTAGAGAGAGAGAGAGATTTGATCTTTGATCTGATTGAAAGAGATATTTTACGGAAGGAATTTCAATCTCGTGCATTTCATGTGATTTTGTTGACGGGCCTTCCAGACTTCATTGTGAGAGAGCCCATAAGGAATGGCACGATGTCATATTAAGATGATGGCAGTTAGGATATCCGAAACAAAACTACTAAAAAAATGAATATTTTCTCAAAATCACGAGTAAATAGGGATATTAAAATTTGAGTGATGATCAATAGGTCTCTAAAAAAAAAAAAAAAAAAAAAAAGAAATTTGAACGATCAATTTATTTTGCACCAATACAAAATGCACTCACTGGTGTACCTAATTCTCCAACAGGTAGTTCTAACAGCAAATGCGCCCATATTTCCTAGGCTGTGATCTCAATCTTATTGAACCCAACATTTAAATATGTCCGGTAGAGTTTTGAAACAGCAATGCATATGTATTCTCGTCCAATCTATCAAACCTTCTAATCTAAATCAGTTGAAAGTTGAAACAGATGAACGCGATGTTGGACAGTAACTTAATTCATTTTTAATTCAGTTATAGGACAACGTAACTGATGACTACAACTTTATTTGGTAAAGAAATGGATCCAGATCCTGTGTCGCGCGGCAAGCTTGTAGTGCACAGGAGAGATCCAACGCCCCTAATTTTTTTCATGTCCGCTCCCACTCGATACGCTCCTTATCGGATTTTTATTGGACTCCGTTATCGAAGGAGCTATCGCGCGTTGAGCTTAAAGAATGGGAAACGGGTTTCATTCTTTCCGTTAGCAGACTCCTGTCACAACGGATTCGAACCCGCTAAATATTTCAGCCATCGCAATTCGCAAGCCATAAGCTTTAGCTTGTTAGCATCGTAAGAGAGAGAGGGGTTCAATGGTGAAATCAGTTTAAATTGCGTCAGTCTGATTTGGTGGGACCACCATGCACTGGTATTGTGGTACAGGAGTTGCAATTGGTACCGACAGAGTTTAGAAAAATTTAGATTACTTTCTCATAGTTAACAAGCTAGCCTACGACATTACTTTCTCATCATTAAGCAAGCATTAAGTAAACAAGATTACTTTAACTCCTTTGTAGCCATTGCATCACTCACAAACAGTGCATCTGAACAATCATCATCAACAGGTGGTTCTTTCGTGTACCTCCTTTGTAGCAAATGTAAGTATCTCCTTTCTCAAGTTGAGTAGAAGTATCTGACACCAAATAAGCATAATTCAAGCTATTTACTAATAACAACATAGCTAAAATCTACAGATCAAGATACACTTCTGCACCCATGTCACACTTCTGTAAATATACATTAAAGTAATTTGGAAACAAATTATCGTGATATCATACAAAATGGTTACTGACATCCTTAACTGACACACCTCATTAGTAGCAAGGAAGAAGTAAGGAGATGAAGAGAGAGAGAGACACTGGTGCTTTCATTCTTTAACTCTGCAAAGGGAACAAACAATAAAAAAAAAATTAAGAATAATTATTTTACAATTATGCGATTATAAAGAACTCTGTGAAAGAAAAATCAGTGGAATACAATAGAAATCCCACTCAATTCCCAAAATTACCACCAAATTAATCCAGAAATTGAAACCAAACGAAGGATTGAGAGAGCGTACTATATAGTTGATGCAAAAATCTGGAATTTAATTTGGCAAACCAGAAAAGATATTTGTTCAAAACTTCACTAAACAAAATTAAATGACAGAGAGAGAATGAGGACTCGAGGTAAATGGCGGAGAGCATCTGCATCGCCTTCGCCTCCACGATCGCTAATCGACTGTTTTCTTTTGCTGGATCAGCTGTCTGACCATCTTTCTTCTTCGATTTCTCTTTCTCGCTCACTCTCTCTCTTCTTCTCGCTCGATCAGACAAGTAGAGAGGGTTGAAGGAGACGGAGACAAAAAGAAATAACGCTTCTTTCTTTTTTTTTTTTGGTTTTTATTTTTATTTTACTTCAATCCGCCTTTCTTTCGGATCCGATCCAGATCCAATATGGGAAGCGAAGACAAAAAAATTGCACACTAGCCGTTCGATTGCGTGGACGGCTCCGATCCTGTGCGCTACAAGCTTGCCGCGCGACACAGGATCTGGATCCGTAAAGAAATATGCTGATACGACTTCTTAAATTAATGTTCCCACTCCTGGAAAGTAACTTTAGAAAAAAAATATCAGCATAATTTTATCATATTGTCCATTCGGATAATTATCTACTTTTGGAATAAAAATTAAGCAGTAGACGTTTTAATCTTCTCATAATTAACAACACATAATAAAAAAATATTATCTCGTTTCTTACTAATTCATAAGTATCGTATGAAATATGATTTAATTTTGGAAATATAAATGGACTTAATTCTACTAAACATGGTTGAAGTTATAGTTATTTTTCTCCAAGGCAACTTCTGATCATAGCTAAATGTGAGCCGCAATGAAATGTATACTCCATGTCGGCAAGTGGAATAGGCAAATTTCTTCTCCGAGTGCTACTTCATAATTTTTCTTTCGGGAGAATATGCGCACTGATACTTGTTGATTGTAATTGTTTTATTCCTCATATCCACTTTTGAGTAAACGAAAACAAATAAACAAATGACCTCTTGTTTGAAAAAATTACATAAATTTTTATGCATATAAAATGAGCTCACTGTTATGTGTGTAAAAGTTACGGCACAGTATTTCATTTTAACTCTCTACTTTTTAAGTACATCTCATCTTTGTAAGTCAAACAACGATTCTAGAATGCGGAATTAACCAGGAATCGTAAAATACCTCGTGCCATCGCTAATCGAAATCGAGTGTTGAGTGGATGAAGTTGAAACCCGTAAGCCATGCACGACTCCTCTTCTATCACATCTGCTCCGTATCCAAATTGAAGAGCAGAAATCGTTAGTCATTAGGCGGAAGCGTTAGTATTGATCTTCTTTGAGTTTTCCTCAGCCATAATGATGGTCAACAATGGCGTTTTTCTCTTTTCTTTACTGAAATTTCTTAATGGCAGAATTATGGGAAAATGTGCCTTAAAATTTCAGATTATAGAGTATTTAATGCTGAGGCAACTAAAGGGATCAAGTACAATGAATCTGGTCCATCAGAATTTCCATCAAATTATGATGCACCCTTTAGTTAATTATCTTAGATGAACTTGGCTCACACATTAATTATCATAGGCCACATTAAATATTCCAACATTCTCCCACTTGGCTATGCTGAAAAAATCATAATTAAGCACAAATTCAAAATTGGCCAACATCTTAAACCTTGTTCAGTTAGAAATACCAAACTAAACTAATACAATCAAAATAACTATTAATGTTATTTGACCCCCACTAATTATAGCATTGGTATTCTTTCCAACAAATGGTTAATATAATTCATTCGATCCACTTAAGTAAATTTGCTTAAATTAAACATAATGCGCAACATAAGAAATAAGCAAATTTCATAATTCAAAGTCAAACTCATAATTTGAAGCTTCACATCATAACTTAATACATAATTCAATACAACAAAATCATAATTAGCAACCAGACCCATGCCGACAAAAATGGGTGGTTATAATTTATTGAGAGAATTAGTTAACATAATTCTCAATTAATATGTTGTATTTGTATTGTCATATTTTTGACTTTGTATTTAACAACAAGATATTTAATGTCAATTCATTAGACATGTTACTTAATTTGTTGTTATTAAAAGACAAAATAGCAGTCACGTTATTACAAAAATAAGATAGGTGACCTTACAAAATGCCACAAAAATTCTGCTTGCACAGTGGAAGATGACATTATAAACTGCTCAGCACTCTTCCATAAAATTAATCATTATATATACAAGCACAAATAAATAACCGAAAGTGAATTTCTTATTGACTAATAAAATATCATCCACGTACAAAATGAGAATGATAAATTACTCCCACTAACCCTGAGATATATACATTGATTTATAATATTTTCTTTAAATCCAAACTTGATATCATCAAATTTGAGATATAATTTAGCAAAATTAGTATTTCATTATTACTACTTTTATTCGTAGTAGCAACAAAAGGCTAATCATAATGTCTGGTCCAGTTCTAAATTACCAAGACAAATCTCAGTTCATTCTTTCCAAGTTGGAAAAATAAGGTGGTTAATAGTCGACTAATATTCACACAGCAAAATAAAATTAAACTGAAATGAATAATAAAAACGCCAAATAATATTTCAGTTTTAACATAAAGTTCTTCACATTTTCAATTTATATCACCGTTGGACAGAAATAAATTGAAGTTTATGAGACAATTCTATTTAATAAACTAAAATGTCAATTAAAGTTGTTCAAATTGACATACTTAATATTTATTAAATATAAACATCATAGTGATATGTAAACTAAAATATCACAAATAACATAATATAAATAAACAACTATGAGGAATGATACTTAATTAAACTGAAATTAATATTTAAAATTTTCAATTTTGACAAAATAGTTGTTCCATGAAATCAATTTGCATCACCGTTGGGCAGAAACAAATTGAATTAATAATAATAAAATTCCACTTAATAAACTACAATGACAATTAAAGTTGTTAAAATTGACAATCATAATTTATTAAATGTAAAGCTTTATTGTGATATATATAAATAAAATATCACACACTTTCTTTTAATAAAATGATAATTACAATTAAAGTTATTAAAATTGATAATGATCAAATTATTAAAAGTAACTTAGTATGAGTAACTTAGTATGGTTTAAATTGTTCATATGCATAACTTTACTACTACAGTATATTCAAGCATATCACTATTGACTAACCAACCTTCAATAAAGATGCCAACCATCTATATACAAATTCAGTATTCTGAACAAATTGTGACTATTCTATAGATTTACATAATAATTAAGTAATCTACAAGGTTCAATTGAAAAGAGAGAACCATAATATGTCTGATTGTACCTTAATTTTGTCATAAAAATCATTTCTGGACCACACTTTGTTGGAACGGGTCGTTCCAAATCCAGGACGGGTCGTCCTACACGAAAAGGTGCGACCAGAGTTCATCCAAAAACTTTCAGACAGCCCGAACACTCTCTGGTAATCTGACGATAACTTTCTCTATAATCATCCGTTTTCTGTGTTCTTGATCATCCTGGAAACTAGATTCAAAGCTCTTTCCAGTGACATAAGTTTCATCAAAAACAAGTTTATAGATCAAAAGGTATAGCCCTCGAAAAACAGACTATCCCAGACGAAAAATCGACAAACTGTCAGACAGACTTAACTTGCAGACAGCATTTCTCACTGATACTTTATTGGAATTTTACAAATTTACATTCTATGGAAACATATATGAAATATCTACATCCCAGTAAAATTTCATGCAAATCCGAATTACCAATTAAGAGAAAAATGTCCCGTACTACTGAAAGGTCAGAAATTTCAGAACCCTGATATTCTGACCTCTTGTGATTGCGAATTGATTATCTCCCTGTGCACCCGCTTGATTTTCAAGATGTTGGTCTCTTTGGAAAGTAGACCCAGAGATCTTTCCAATTCCGAAAACCTCACTCAAATCGGATAAGCGGATCTTGAGATAATGATCCACGAATTCAGATAATTAAGAAAATCAGACAAAACTCAATCCACTCAACACTTACAACAGAATTTCTGTTTAACCGTTATGAAATTCTATTTCAATAAAGGCAATCTAGCGGTATAACCCGCTCTGATACCAACTATAAGAGCAACAACGATTCTAGAATGCGGAATTAACCAGGAATCGTAAAATACCTCGTGCCATCGCTAATCGAAATCGAGTGTTGAGTGGATGAAGTTGAAACCCGTAAGCCATGCACGACTTCTCTTCTATCACATCTGCTCCGTATCCAAATTGAAGAGCAGAAATCGTTAGTCATTAGGCGGAAGCGTTAGTATTGATCTTCTTTGAGTTTTCCTCAGCCATAATGATGGTCAACAATGGCGTTTTTCTCTTTTCTTTACTGAAATTTCTTAATGGCAGAATTATGGGAAAATGTGCCTTAAAATTTCAGATTATAGAGTATTTAATGCTGAGGCAACTAAAGGGATCAAGTACAATGAATCTGGTCCATCAGAATTTCCATCAAATTATGATGCACCCTTTAGTTAATTATCTTAGATGAACTTGGCTCACACATTAATTATCATAGGCCACATTAAATATTCCAACAATCTTATCATAATTACGCAATTTCCAATAACCTTGATATATCTGTAACATGTATCACAATGACAATATGCGACTTTTGGTTCCCACCAACGGCTCATAATTTCAAAGAAATGCATCTTAATTTGCAATACGAAATGAAGTTTTCCTACAATAAAATAACTACTAAGTTTCTTTTTTAATGGAATTAATTGGATGGAAGGAATTGAATGCAGTAATTTATACAAAGGAAGCCATCTGATTATCTGAATGAAAAACAACTATTATGACAATTCCGCATGAGCGCATCCCATGATTTCAAACCAAAAAATTATGAAATACTGCATGAAATAGAGCTAACTCCGTGACATACCAACCCAAAATGAAAAATGAATAAAATGGACAATTTGTGCATTGATGATTCCATCTTGGTTAGAAGATAGTCTTCGTACAAAATTGAATGAACACTACTGCAACGTGAAATATATAATAGTGATTTTTTTCATTAACTTAATAACCGAATTCCCTTTTGAAAATGTAATTGTTAACTAGATTACTTCTGCTTCTAGATTTTATATCATATCTGATTTTCTACAACAAGTAAAACTGTGAAAGAAAGGACGAGTACAATGATGATGCAGGAATGACTAGCTTGTTTATTATTATTTTTTGAAGCCAGACATTTTTGTTTTTTTTTTAGTATTCCAATTACACGCTTAATTTTCCATCAATTTAAAACACTAATGTTCGTTAAATTTTTTATATATCCTCTTATGTACAGAACTACAGACCTAACCGGCCCCCCAAAAAGAATTGCTGATTAAAACAGCAGACTATATAAATCGGAAATAAAATCAGAGTAATCTACCCTTAGGGTGTGTTTGGAAAGGTCGGGAATAGGAAATAAGAATAAAGAATTTCGATTTACGTATTTATTCTTATTCTTGTGCAACCCAAACAATACAAGAATAAGGAATAAGGGCCCTTATTCCTATACTAACAAAACCATGGTATAAGAATAAGGAATAAGGATAAGCACGCAAACCGAAATTCCTTATTCCTATTCCCTATTCCCGGCTCATCCAAACACACCCTTTAGGGTGTGTTTGGATGCAACGGAATAAGCCGGGAATAGAGAATAGGAATAAGGAATTTCGGTTTGCGTGCTTATCCTTATTCCTTATTCTTATACCATGATTTTGTTAGTATAGGAATAAGGGCCCTTATTCCTTATTCCTATGTTGTTTGGGTTGCACAAGAATAAAAATAAGCACGCAAACCGAAATTCCTTATTCATATTTCTTATTCCCGCCTATCCAAACACACCCAAACGAAGGAAATTTACATGACAGCCCACATATTGTTAACAAATGGCAGAGAATTCTTCATATCATGATGTTTAAAATTGTCCCTATTTTAATTGACGGAAATAGTGATGCATTGGTGCTTCGAAGGTATTGAATAAGATGAAACCTCTATAATTATTGTAAAGTGTAAACTTAGATGATAAGTCTAATACAAAACAAAAAGAAAAGTTCAATACCTATTTCAAAACTCGTAAAACCAGTGCATATGAATGATTTTTGTAGTTAGCTACAAAATTACAAGAATTGTGAGTGGAGCATTAACAAGTAATGCAATCTGGTGCCCTTTTTTTTTTTAAAAAAAAAATAGAAGGCTATTAAGATATATAAAATTGAAAAAAATACATCAAAATGGATTAAAATAAAAAAATTACCGAAATTTATATATTATTGTATAATTGTATTACTAAAATTCGGTCAATTATAATCTTTCTTTAAAATTCAAGACCAGATCCCCTCTTGGAATTCTTCAGCGGGCTAAAAAATGTTTGTACCTTAATAAACAATCAAACTATATTTGCAAATTTTATTTTTCTAAATCAAAATTATGTTTATGACACGTGCACACGTCATAAAAAATGATGATGTCTTAGTCTGAAATATTGCAGCCATGGTACATAAAAGTAATAAGCACATATATAAATGCACTTGTACCCATTAAAAAGGAGCTTTGAGCTCAGTTTGAAGGTTAAAATGGGACGATATATAGTTCCAAAAATCAGAGTCGAAATCAGACTCAGATTGTTGGTCCAAGGAGACGAGTCGGAAGAATCAAGAAAAATTGAATCAGAAACTCTGGTTTTAATGTATTAAAAATTAGGAAAACTATACATAAAAATTAGTAAAAAAAATATCATTTTTAAAATTAGAAAAAAATAAGAACAAAATTAGTGATTATCCAAAATAATAGAATTTTAAATTTTAAAACAATTAAGTTGCAATTTAATGATTAATGACACCTTTTTAAAAAATAATTTTATTGTGAAGATATTTTCATTAAAATGCATTAATATATGAGTTAGAATCATCCAGAACGAAATTATAAATTGTTCTATATTCTTGAATTGATTTTTGGATTAATGTTTACTTTGATTAAAAAATTATTTCACTTATGATTATATATTCTGGATCATCAGATCAGATTTAAATGAAAAAATGAAAACAATTCAGTAATGAGATAGAGCAGTAGAGAGGGCCAAAACTGTATCATGAGGAGACTCCAATTTCTTGATGCTTCTCTCCACCTCCAGATCTTTTTTCATCGCTCCGGCAACCTTAATTGATGAAAACATCATTAGTTCAACCCAAAAATTCATGACCGATTCTAAGTCAGCTCCGTCTAATTCTGTGTTTGATAACTTAGTTAACACGTGTAATGCATTTAGTTCTAATCACATGATTGCAATTTTATTTTATTTTTTAAATTTCAATAAATCGACAAATTAAACCAGTAAAAATGTAGCAGTCATCGATGAAGACTAAAATCACGCTTAATTATTATAATGTTTTTCCATTTTCCTCATAGTAAAATTAATAAACAAAATTGAATCTTCAAGTACAAACAAACGTCAATTCGTCTGATTTTGATACAAAATTTGTTGGGATGAGATACAATTCAGCAATCAAGGCCTAATTGTAGAGACAAAGATTCTGAGTTCTATGAATGTTGATCTGTATGACGCAGCGGAAGGTTGCATGACTGTGTCAGTGTCTTTGCAACACTCTAGCAAACCAACCAGCAGGTGTAAGATAGTGGGTCTCTCTTACAAAGAATCCAGCCACATTGGAGTCGCTTGGAGAGATCGAGTGATGTCACCAAGTTCTGATCAGAGGCTCTTCTGCAATATTGGTGTACGGTTGTTGATGCTTGTGCTCTTTTCTTACTTGGGGCTTGAGAAGATGATGCTATAATGGTACCAGTCGGTCTATAGTCTTTGCCTAAACCTCTAATGACCACATTGTGATAATCCACCAAGGGTTGATATCTCAAACTGCAATCTTTTTACTAATTAACGGAATAAATATTTACAGCTCGGTAATAAGGCACTAAAAAGAGCAGTTTTATAGTTGCCAAATCTAAATATGGAAACTTTGTTTGATTATTTGGAAAAGGACCAAACAATTCATTCTGGATAGTTCAATGGACCAACGTTCAATAATTTTGGTATCCACCAATATCTCATAATGGTATTGTTTTTAAGGTGAAATTGAGTCATGTTAAGATCACTAAGTTTTATCTTCAACAAGAGAACTAATTTATAATGCATAGTAAACATAAAAAGAATGATCTCATATATAAAAGCAGCTTTATGGACGTTTCTGCATGAAGCGATAACAATTTGCAATTACAAAAAAATAGCCGAATCTTGTGACAATCAACAAGATGTGAACCCATAACTATTGCTATCATCTCTACTTTGTTTTTAAATTGACATCTTTTTTATTCAGATAATGTTTGTTACAAAGGAACTAACAAGTTTTTTTGAAGTATAAAATAAAAAAATTCAAAGGATATTTAAGAAGAAAAAAATTTCACCAAGATTTGCTAAAAAAAAAAAGAGTATGGCATAAAATCAAATTTTTTATGCAAAATAAATTTTAACTTACATTAAACATCGTTTGAAACAAATAAATATCTTAATTTGAAATGCTAAGGATTGTACATATAAATTGATGATATTTCGCACGAAATTTTATACAGAAAAATTCCATACTTAAATTTTATTGTACCTTAAATACATCAAACACAACTCTTTTAAATAAGATTAGAACTATGGAACATGCAAGTCATCTGATTCTAAATTTACATTCCGATCTATTCGGATGGTTTAGAACGTATATGATGTTATACAATTAAAAGTTATAAAAAATATTTTTCTTTATGTGTATAATTTAGAGGAAGATGCTCCAAATTAAGAAATGAAACCAAAGCACCAGCTCCTTTAATTTATTTTACATGACAAAAATAAGATTTCTCTTGCATCACTTCATTCAAAAAAAATTTTCTGTCCGGCCCTCTTTTAGCAATTCTTTATTTCTTGCTCTGTTAACGTAACTGCGAGAAAAATATGAATTAGGATTACGATAATAAAGTTGGTCGAGTCATTTTCTTATATTTCAGAATAGTGTTAATTAATCACTTTAAATTTGATCTTAATGCTGCCCTTTTATATTTAACAGAAAACACTACTGTTAAGCATCATTATTTGATCACATGACATGTATACGTTGCCAGCTTGCCACGTCATATGGCAAACTTAAGATGCCATTTATTTATGCCAAAATTTTGAAATTTACGTTCTCTCCGACATCGAAAAAACTTTTCTGCAATTGGAATAAATTAAATTATATCGCACTTTTATATACACTCAAAATTTGTTCTATTAAAATATTTTAAAAATTCAACGACCACTGCACAAAAAAAAAACATTAGTACCAGACCTAGTGTTTACCAAACGGTCCGGTCCGGTCCGGTCCGGTCCAAACCCCCACGGTCCACGGGTTATCACGGGCCACGGATTCACGGGTTCACGGGTCCAAACGGGACGGGTTAGCACGGGCCACCTTTCAAATGTCGACCCAAACCCTTGGTAGACCCGGACCTATGTGAACCGGACGGGTAAAGGCGGGTCGGGTCGGGTCCGGTCCGGTCCGGTCCAAGTGGGTTTTTTCCAGATTTTTTATTTTTCCTTTTTTCATTGTTTCAATATCAAAAATTTGCAAAATTTGTAAGAGGTGGACCAAATATATCTTCACTTAATCGTTGGGCAAATTGGTCATTAGGATTAGGAGGTGGAAATGACATTTTTTTTTTGGAATTTTGGATGATAAGATTGAAATTTAACTAAATACGAAATTACAAAAATAATATTGAAAAACTACTATGGATATAAATATAAATAGGATTATGAAATTATGAAAATGGAAATGGAATTATGGAAATAGGATTGAGAGAATGTTTGCTATGGAAATATGAGAGTGAGAGAGTGAGAGATTGCTGTTGAATTGGTGTGGAAATGAGATGATATAGAGAGGTATTTATAGAGTTATAAATGTTGTAATATTATTTTTAAAAAAAACTTCTGAAATAGCCGTTGGATTTCTAACGGCTAAAAGAGCCGTTGGTGCTGGACAAAAAAAATTAAAGTTGCTTTTTTTGGACACGTGTCGAAGCTCTATTGGAGCTGGAGAAAAAATATCCGTTGCAAAAAAGGCAGAGCCTTTAATGCTCCGTGATTTCCTCCCTATTTCCCTCGTCTCAGCTTTCACGCGAAAACACAAAAAAGCAGGGCCACGTGTCGCCACCACATTGGACTCGAAAAAAGCAAAAAAAAACAGGGCCAATCGTGGCTTGACACGCGTGCTGGCGCGTGGCTGGCGCGTGGCTGGCGTGTGGCACAGGTTTGGTTTGGTTTTTTTTTTTTAAAATGTCACGGTTCACACGGGTTTGCACGGGTTTATACGGGTTTATGGTCCGGTCCAGGCCGGTCCATTGGTTAAGACGGGACGGGTTTAGGTCGGGTTTATGCTAAATTGACGACCCAAACCGTGATAAACCCGACCCGGACCACCCCCCTCGGTCCATCACGGTTCTTCTACGGTCCGGGTCGGGTCGGGAAAAAGTCCGGTTCGGATACGGTTCGGGTCAGACCGGGCGGTCCAGTGGTAAACCCTAACCAGACCATTAGTACCCGTTTTTAAGGAAATCGGTATAAATAATAATTGGTGGCAATTTTGTAATTGTCAGTCTTTATTTTTAGTACCGGTTTTTAAAAAAAACGATACTAGTGTCTCCAAAAAAAAATTGGTTTACTTTAGTACTAGTTTTTCTTAAAAACTGGTACTAATAATTGAATCTTGAGCAAGGTTCCGGTGTCACACTTTTTTGGTGCCACAAATGCCACACTTTCCTTTGTTTATTTTAAATGTTAAAAATGTTAAAAAATTAAAATATAATCGTTCAATCCAAACCGTTGATCTTGTTCATTTTAACGACGGATGCGTTGTACTAAAATTTTATAATTTTTAAAGCTTATTTGATACTTGATCAAGATGTTGAAAAATGGACATATTAGAATGAATCTATTTTAGTTATTTTGATCCGTTCATTTTTCACCTTTTGATCAAGTATCAAATAAACTTCAAAAATTATAAAATTTTATGACAATGCATCCGTCATTAAAATGAACAAGATCAACAGTTTGGATCGGACGATTATATTTAAAAATTTTTATATTTAAAATAAAAAAGAAAAGTGTGGCATTTGTGGCATCAAAAAAGTGTGGCACCGGAACCTTGCTCTTGAATCTTTAGTACCGGTTTTTACTGTCGCTGAAAAAATAAATTAATTTACTTTACTACCGGTTTTTTTTAAAAACCGATACTAATAATTGAATCTTTATTATCAATTTTTAAGATATTTTCGACCCAATTATATCTCCTCCTTCACTATTCCTTTGCCTCTCACCTCTAACGCTGTTCATGGTCTTTTTCCCTCTAAAACCGAAAATTTTTTTACTCTCTAAAACCACATAAAAATAGCTAAAAATTCAAAAAAATTCTGAAAATTTGAAAAATCAGCATAGGTAGCAAAGGAGATCAAAGGGAAGCTAAAAAAATTTGCATTTGAGGTTTTTCTATCGAAGAGGAAGAGGATCAAGAAAAGACAATTTCGGTAATTTCTATTTTAACCCTCAATAATCGTATTTTTGGTAATTTATCGATTTGTATGTGCATATACATATTGGTTAATTGGCATTTTCATCTATTAGTTAAGTATTGTCATATAAGACTAAATTGCCGGAATTTGAACTATTTTAGGTCTTGCCCGTCCGAGATTAATCCATTAGAGATTAATTTCGGATAGTACTTTCGGTCGGGAGTACTGCTCTTTGGATACTATCTTGTCTCATTTAGGACAGCGAGCTGTACGTTAGATGCAATGTGTTGTCTGAGAAAAATTCGACGGCATTTTTCCTTATGTTCTCACGGATACGTACGCACGAGCAATCGTGTGTTGGTGTATTCAGGGAACATAAGAGAAGATACTGTCGAATTTTTCTGAGACAACACATTGCATCTAACATAAGGATACAGAACATTTGAACAAATTATTTTTTTCTTTTTAAATATATTTAGTATCGGTTTTTGACTGAAAATCGATACTAAAAACCATACAGAAAATTTAAACAAATTATTATTTTTCCTTTTTAAATATATTTAGTACCGGTTTTTAACTAAAAATCGGTACCAATTATCTTTGCTCGAATTTTATTTGAATGTTTTGTATGATTTTTAGTACCAATTTTTAGTTAAAAACCGATACTAAATATGTTTAAAAAGAAAAAATAATAATTTGTTTAAATTATCTGTATGGTTTTTAGTACCGATTTTTGGATAAAAACTGGTACTAAAAACGTTACTTTCTGCTTGATTTTTTTGCTCTTCATTTTCTGGCAAAAGTTGAAACTGTAATATTTGTACTTCCATAAAATCAGGACTATATTCCTTATTATTTTCAAACAGAATTAAATATCAAAATTTGAGCAGTCAATTTTCCTTTCGAGTGTACAAAATGCATCAAATTGAATGCATCATCCCTTCAATAGTAAACGTTCTTCTACAATTACATTGTCCTAATCTCAATTTTACTAAAGCTCGGAAAATTGCAGCATTTAAATATGTCGTGCAGAATTGGTGATAATGAAGCAAAACTGCGTATTTATTCTTCCCTCCAAGCAAATAAGAAATTCAACCTTCTAAATAGTTGAAACAAATGAAGTGTATTTCCCTCAAAATAGATTCTGATTTGCAAGCCACATGACATGAATCGCTCTTTTTCATACACGCCACAAGCAGATTGCTTCTACGAGTGCCACTACTTTCCTTTTCGATATAATATGCGTAATGATTTTGGTTGAAAGTATGTTATTTCTCATACATCCTTTTGAAAAGACAGAGAAAAATTGCATCTTGCTTCGAAAAATTACTACATAAATTTTGATGCATATAAATTGGTCTCACTATATGCTAAATTTACGGCACAGCATTGGATTTTAATTCTCAACTTGTCAATTGTATCTCATTTTATCATATGCATGCAATTTCGATAACTTCATTATGGTGCCTCAATTTAGCTGTAAAATGTAGTCTAAATATTTGAGAAACCGTACTTTCAGTCTGTGAAATTTTGCACACGAAGGTATTAAAGGCAATTGGTAGTTGCACTAAGGTTTTTGTTTTGGCATTCTAATACTTTTGGTTCCCACCAACGGCTCATTAAGTTGAAATAAAATGAAGCCATGCATCTTAACAAATCCACAAGGAAAGTACTAAGTTTGTTTACAAGGGAAATTACATAGGAATAAAATGCAACAGTTTATAAAGGAAGCCATCTGAATGAAACGTAACTTTATGACAATTCGTATGAGCGCATCCCTTTTCAAACCAAAATATTGTAAATACTGCATGAAAAAGTGCAAAATCTATGACACACCAACCCAAAATAAAAAATGAATAAATAAATGGACAACCTGACCCTGTGCATTCATGATTACATCTTGGTTGGAAGCAACAACGAGAATATTTGCACATAGAATTCGTACAAAATTGGATGAACGCTTCAACATGAATATATATATATGTATACTGATCCTTCCCGACCTCGAATTAACTTAAATAACCGAATTCTCAAAATGTAATTGTTAACTGCCCGATTACTTCTGCTTCTAGATTTCACATCATTTTCTATAATAAGTAAAACCGGACAGGGTTATCCAAAATGACACGATATGATCGTGTTGACACGACATAACACGAGTACGGAATTAGCACGACACGATCATGTTATCGTGTCGTGTTGGCAATCTTGAATGATTAACACGATTTGACACGACACGATTAACACGCAACACGACACGAACGTGCCGAACACGCACGAACATGACACGAATTTAATTTTTAATATTATAAAAAATAGCACCATAAATATATTTTTTCTTTTAAATTGTTTTTTCTAAAAAATATTTAAATTGATTTTATATTAAAATTCAAATAATAATAGTATTTTCTTTTTTAACGTCTATTTACTTTTTAAAAATATTTTAAATGAGTTAGCAAAAAAAATAAAATCATCAATTAATATTTTAATAAAAATATTCTGAAAATTTTATATTGATAATGATATATATATATACTGAATTTATAGAATAGTCAAATAAACTGCAACAATATTTCTTTTTTCATTTTAATATTTTAACAGTTTTTAATGAATTATTATAAAAAAAAAATTTAGACACGATTTGACATGACTAACATGACGTGTCAACACGACACGACATGATCGTATCATTTGTGTCGTGTTGTGTTGTGTTAGCTCTTCTCACTACTCGGCACGATATCACACAATTAAAAAAATAGTTCGAGTCAGACACGCACCATTGGGAGAAAACTAAAAGCGGGAAAAAAAAAAAGGCGAGGACAATGATGATGAAAGAATGATGACTTTCTATTCAAACTGACCTTTTTGTTTCTTTGATCATTCCAGTTATATGCTAAATTTTCCTTCAATTAACCCAACCCAATCTTGAATCTTCTATCCTCTTGTGCGCACACATGTGATCTGACCAGTGACCACCAAAAAATTATTGCTGTTTGAAACTCCGGACTGAAAATCTAAAATAAACATTAATTTAATAAGAGAAAAGAAAAATACATGTTAGACCACATTTTGTTAACAAATGACAGAGAATCCTTCCTTTCGTGATGTTAAAAGTTGTCCCTATTTTAATCGCCGGAAATAGTAAACTTAGATGATAAGTTTAATGCAAAACAAAGGGAAAAGTTCGAAACCATTTCAAAACTCATAATATCAGTGCATATGAATGAATTTATAATTAGCTGCAAAATTGCAATATCTATTTTATTTTATTTTCTTTAACTGAAGGCTAGCTATTAAGAAATACCTTTGAAAAGAATATACGCCAAAATGGAATTAAATAAAATTTACCAAAATGTCTGTGGTACTAAAATTCGTTCGATTATAATCTTTCATTATTTCTTTAAAAATTCATCAGCTTTGTTGATGTGGCCTAAAAAAAGTTTCTACCTTAAAAACAATGAAATTATTTTTTTCACAATTTTCTTTAAATGAAAATCATCTTTACCACGCATGTAATCACAAAAAATAAAAAATTCTATTATGATGCCTTAGCCAGAAATATTGTAGCCGCGGTCCACAACCGTAAGATAATAAATGTGTACTAGATTACTAGTGCATCCTTATTTGTATCCGTATTAAAAAAAAATATAAATGCAAACATAAAGAGACTAACATTCGCTACGCATCCGATCATCGCGAACTAGTACCCACTACCCATTAAGGAGTTTTGAGCTCAGTTTGAAGTAGAAAAAGTCACAACATGGTTATCGGGTTTGGGTGTATGGCGGGTCTGCCAAAGAGAATCAGTGAGAACTCCATGTAAGCACCACCGACATATTTTCAAAGCATGGTGAGATTATGGGAGATTGGGAGGTGAAACCCAACATTGTTCGGATCCTAAAAGGGATTGCTATTTTGAAAACTCATGACGTAGTTTTCAAAATCATTTTAAAATAAGAGGTTGCTTCTCCATTTTTTTCAAGATCGAGTATCCTCAACCCGTGTCATTTTTTTTTAGAAAAATCGATACTAAAAATAAATTATTTTTTTTTCCGCCAACCATTTAATATGGTTTGTTAAAAAAAATTGGTACTAAAGATGAAGCTTGACAATTACGTAATTGTCACTAACTATTATACCGGTTTTCTTAAAAATAGATACTAATGGATGGGGTGATACTAAAATTTTTTTTGGTGCAGCGAGTAGACCAGTTGACAAGACAATGCCGTCCAAGATAAATATCTTTCCCTTTTCAGAATAATCTCACTCTGACCCGGCTTCAAGTTGTTTCATTAAAAGTAGATTGCAGTATGTCATGGTATTTTCATTTCTTTTCGATCAATATAAACTAATCCAACGGACTGGCGCAACGAGTTCGTATTTTCTGATTTAATTCATAATATAAATTCTTGAGGTTACATAATTTGGTTGATTAAATATAGAGGAAATTTGATTTATGCCATCGTAAAAGATTAAAATTCGAGATATCTCACTTCAAAACAAGTAATTGGTTTTATGCCACCGGAAAATAGTACAAATTGATTGTATGCTATCGACTAGTTAAAATGACTGTAATACCCATTATAATAAAGAGTTGGATCTGAATGAGATTGAGGTAGCACATGGTGCAGCGAAGGATGACATTGTCGTTGTCGCTCGAGTCAAATAAAGGCATCACGAGAAGAGGGCGCGAAGCTACCAAAATCGAAAGGCGTTTGACGACGCCGGAGCAAGCGGCCGAGGCATGTGAGAGGCGGAGAGTATTTGGTGATGCGGAGGTGGCGGCGGGTTGCCGCACCGGCAGTGCGAGGTAAGGCAGGCGGAAGTGGAAGGCAGATGCAGCGATGGTGTTGTGAGGGGGTAGAGTGATACAGAGTCACAAAAGTCAATTTTAGGGGAAAAATGTGAACGAGAAAGAGATGGGTTACGGAAAAAGGTGATTTGAGAGAGAAAGAAAGATAGTTTGGACAATTAAAAAAAACTGACATAATTTAAATGGCATATAAAATAGTGGCAAATATCAAATTTTATAATTTACACGATCAGTTTTTTTAAATATATAATTTAAAATAATTGTATTTAATTATTTAGATTTTCACTACATCAACGAATGTGAATTTTGACACGGGATAGTCGCAGTTAAGCATGTTCGACGGTGTTGGTGATACTGAAGCAGCAAGAGTGCAGGTATTCTCCCATCCAAGCTATCGAATCTTATAAACAATTGGAAAAAAAAGGAAGTGTACTTCCTTCAACATAGCTTCCGATTTTGTGAGCCACACAAAATGAATCGTGTTTTTTATAAGCAAGACTGCTTCTGCATGTGCCACTATATTACTATCCAAAGACTCCGTTTGGATAGGTGTGGGAAGAAGGAAAGAAGGGAAAAAGTGAGAAGAAGTATTGGGAAGTGTGTAACTTTGTGAAGAATTTGGATTGTTTATAATTTTTTTTTTCTTCTTCTTTCTTCCAACGATCCAAACGCATCCAAAGAGAATTGATTCTTGTCTGATGAAATCATGTTCTCTCTCATATCCACTTTTGACGACAACATGCGTCTTGTTTCAACAAAATTACATACATTTTGATTCATATAAAATGGTTTCACTATCAGCTAAACTGATGGCTCGATGTTGGATTTTTAACCATCCACCTTTTAATTGCATCTCAATTTATCATATTCACGCAATTTCAGTAACCTTATTATGGTGGCTTGATACAACAATGTAGTCCAAAACGCCACATAATTGCTGAATTTTTGGCGATAATGATTAATGACAATGGAATTTGGCACTTGTAATATGTTTTTTACAACTTTTGGTTTCCACCAACGGCTCATAAGTTGAAATGAAATGAAGCCATGCATCTTAACAATAATACGAATACGATATGAAAAAGGAAACTACTACGTCTGTTTAGAACGAAATTAGATAGGAGGAATGGAATGCAGTAGCTTATGAAGGAAGCTATCTGAATGAAAAATAACTTTATGATAATTCGCATGAGCGCATCCCTTATCAAACCCAAAAATTGTGAAATACCGCATGAAACAGAGCAGACACTGTGACGTACCAACCCAAAATGAAAAATGAACAATGCGAAAAGTTTGAGCAGAAATGACATAGTTGATGATTCCAACTTCGTTGGAAGCACCAAAAAGTAGCTTTGCATAGTGTTCGTTGAAAATTGAACGAACTTTGCAACAGTAATATAGAATACCCTCAAAAACCTCAAATTAACTTAATTATCCAAATTCCTTTTGGAAAATGTAATTATATATTGGATTACTTGTGCTGAGTATTTCTTTATGTCATTTTTTAATAAGAATAAAACCTTAAAAAGAAAGGACAAGTACAACATTGCTGCCGCAGGAAAGACTTGCTTATTATTATTATTATTATTATTATTATTATTATTATTATTATTATTATTTTGTTAATTAGTCCTTTATTAAATTTGAATATTCCAGTTATGGGACTAATTTTCTATCTTGTCTTGTACCTTACCTCCATAAAAGTGTTGTCGATTGAAACTTCAGTATGCTCAGAATAAATTTACTAAAAAGAAGAAAATTTGCACGAGGGGCTGAGGGCACTCATATTGCTAACAAATGACAGGAAATCCTTCATTTCATGATGTTAAAACTTGTCTCTTATTTAATTGCTGAAAAAACGGTTGTGCACTGGTGCTTCCAAGGTATCGAATAAGATGATCCCTAGCTATAATTAGATGTAAGTCTAATGCAAAACAGGGAGGGGTAATTCGGTCATTCGGAAAAAAAAAATAATGTTGCTCTAAGTTAAAATACTGTTGCCCGAAGCACTGCCCGTGAAAGGACTCCATGGCGTCCCATTCATTGACCAAAGCACGACAAACTTTCAACTCTCTCTTGGAGAAGGCATAGTCACAAGCAAAATTTTTGTAGTGTTAACTACTAAAAAGCTATGTTGCATTGGTACGGGTACGGGTACGAGTACCGTACCCGATACGATTCGAGTACGACGGTATGAAAATTTTCAAAAATCTCCAGTACGGATACGACGATATATATATATTATTTGAATAATTTATTGATCTATGATTATATTATATTATATTATAAAATATAATGTATATAGTATAATTTTGTGTAGTTAAGGTTTGGATTTACACAAATAAATGATATAAACTTGGAGTTTACATAAATAAATATCATAAACACTAATATCAACACATTAAATATTAACTGTTGACCATTGACTGTACCGGTAAGTATCAGATACGGTACCAGTACCCGATTCGTACCCGGTACGAGTACGGCTGATGTTTCAAAGTACCGGGGTAACCTAGCTAAAAAGTAAACAAGAAACCTAAAGAAGGAAAGACAATAAGAACGAGCTAGACAATTATTTCCAATAATTGAAATGACAATGAGCTATTTACATAAACAAAACAATGCACAGTTATAATTTTTAACTTCCCATGCAAAATTATTCTATGATTAGCACATCACATCCCATCAACCTTCCTCATCACAGATGAAACCTTACGCATCTCCACAAAAAGAGTTACAGTTTTCCATCTCTACAATATACCGATGAAATTGGGCCTGCTGAGTCCATGCTGATTTTCCTTCTCTTAAATCTCGTGAAGCCCATAGGAAGGAGATGAGTGCGATATCAAGTCAGAAGTCGGTTAGATTGGACTTGATTTCAGGGCCTAAACCAACACAGACAAAATAAAAATCTTAATTAATTTCCTATAGAATCACTTAAACAACACATTGCAAATAAGACCTCTATATTATCAAAGAATTGATTTTTTTTTCTCTTTTCATGTACCAAACAAGTTTGTATCTATCAAAATTGATTGAGGTGCAACAGAATCTTAGTGATACACCAGGTGACTTGGAAACCAAAATATCAGTAAAACTCTTTGGGAAAAGAACACAAATTCAGGAATTGTGTACCTTACTCTGAGAGGAAGTTACTGCAGCCCTCCACAGGGGATTTTCGCTAGTTGTTTCAGCACCAGTACTGGTACCTGGACCTCTGCTTTCACGAATATATGCAACCACTCTATGCTGCACCGGCCTCTCAATCGACTGTCTCTGTGGCAGCTCTCTCATAACCCATAACACAAAAGTACATGGAACTGAGGATCCTGCTCAGATTCAACAAAAGAATAATTATAAAATAATCTTCAAATTTGAAACTAATTTTATAAGGTTGAATTCAATATGCCAGCATATATCATGCTATTGTCCAGGAAGATTTGAAAACTAGTCAACTCATATTGAACAGAATTTGATAGGAGTAGAAATCCTGATTCAAGCTGTGTACAATATCCCAACAAACCAAGCTTTTAAAAAACTCCGTTTTTTTCCATTTTACCGCCGTTTTATCAGGATTTTTGTTCATACCGCACAACTGTTTTATCCGTTATATCACCGTTTTTTCCATTTTATCACCGATAAACGTTAAATCACCACCCAACCGCTAAACCGCACAAATCGCATTTTAAAACCTTGCAACAAACTTAAATTCCAAAAGTTTTAAGACCTCGGGTATACACAAAAATAGAAGGTAAAAATTTAGCATTTCAAAACTTGCCCTAGAAAAAGCAAAAGCGTACCTATAAAGAAATACAAAAACATGAAGACAGAGGCAAAGATTATGTTCAAATCTGACAAATACCTATAGGAAAGAACCTGCACAAAAACACATAAAAGGTTGTTACAATAACCTCCCTCTTCAGTAAACTACCTGTTCCTAGACATAAAATTTTGGTCCTTGTCTTCGTGAGTTCAACTTTACCCTTCTTTTGGTTTAGCTTATATTTCATTCTGGACCAAGCTACATTTTAAATTCTCAAAACCTGAACACAGATCCTAAGTCCAGCACTGCTCCTTTCAGGACTAGTGGCAAGAAGCACTTCCCAAGATTGGAACAAATGCTTCGGTATGATGCCAAGAAGTACTTATCCAAGATTGCAACATATGCATAGACTAACAAGATAAACTGATCAATTACCGGAACATTGGTGGCAAGTGCTAGTATAGCAGATGAAGTGAAACAGATTAGTGACACACCAGCCAGGCTTGCTACCTACAGACAAAGATACATGAAAGTTAAAAGCTCAACAATAAACTTGTACAAAATCTAGAAAGCCCAATAAACCTAATAGTACAAAATTAGTACAAAGGGAACAAACAAAGAGGATAGAACTGAATAGCTACCTTCCATTTTTCACTCGAGACAGTTTCAGACCGCACTTTTCTCATTTTTGAGAATAGAATCAGCCCTAAATACAAGGAAATTAAATAGCTTAAATATCAAGGCAAATTTCATACAGAGCTTAAAGACAAGGAAACTGATATGCCAAACTTTCACTCTGCAAATGTTGAATTAAGATGCACAACATATTTAGTTTTCGTTATTTGAAATTCACTTATTAAACCAAATCATGTTCATTTGTCCAATGATGCCGTTAGGCTGTACATTCTTAAACTTACCACTGGTTCAAACATTTTTCTTTATATGGCTATAGATTTCCATCCATAACAACAAATACATCTGATGTAACAATGACTGTCAAACTATGAATGTGGTTAATTTACTATGATGCCTAAAGACAATGCAACTGATATGCCATTAAATCACAACTGCTTAATTTAATTGAGATGAGACAATGGTGGCTGACCTCACATTGTTTTAAGGCAGTATAATCATTTAAATAATTTGCCAGGGCCGTAACCTAAGTTTAGAATTTCATTGTTTTATTATTCCAAATACCCTAACTAAACCCAGTCAAGTTTCTTTTAGCCTCATTATATACTATTGGGCTGTACATTCTCAAAATTACATGTTTTCCATCCTTAACAACAAATATATCAAATGTAACAATAAGGGCATTCAAAGCATTAATTTAATGAATGGAGGGGTATTTAACTATTTATTATGGTGCATGTGTTAATTTATGGCAGATTAAGATGTCCAACTAGCCAAAAATATATGATATGTATATTTCTTTCAAGTAATATGATATATGTATTCAAGGTACTAACCATAGCAAGCCAATGCTCCACCTAGCAAAAGAACAGCTACAGAAAATATATCCAAATATACCTGCAAAACCACATCACATTTTGTTATAATGCCCAAAATTTCAGTTTGAGGTTTTACTATGGAGCTTATAAAAAGTCTGTGCAATCCCATGTGGCAAACTTTTCCTATTTTGATGCTCTTAGTTTTCTATATTATATACTTTTGTGCAAACTATGTGGAGTTTTCAGGGTGTTTATAAACAACTTCAGAACAGAAGACGTTCACTACATACTCTGGTTAGAAGTGATGAATCAATAGGATTTTCCCCTCTTCCAAACCATATCAATGCAGCAAATGCAAGCATGAAAACAAATGTCAAGACAATCACCTGCAAATATCATTAAAAAACAAGGCATTTGCATCATCTTTTGGCCATTGAGAGATTATCAATGATAAGAATCTTCTTACCATACCAACAAACTTAATTTCAGTTAAATTTACCCAAGTTGTGGTTAGAACTATGTAATAACAGCAAAATAATTATACAAGCATAACATTTAGTCCTACAAAATTTAACTATTTTATTTTAGGGAAATGCTGGAAAACAAAGTAATATCAAAACAAGAATAAAAAAAATATGAAATAATTTGTAGTTACCAAGATAACAAATTTCTGGCGGCTGCCAAGACGAGCACCCTGGAAAGAGCAACACTTCCTATGGGAGTGATGCGCATCTGCATGACGCAGACCAGTTTTTGTTTTTGACTTATCCAGTAATGCTTCATGGTAGCTACCATATTCCTCATCTTCTTCCTCATCATCATTTGGCTGATGACACAAATCAACCCTGTAATGTACAAGGCCAATCAAAATTATTTTGGCACCACGTGGTGTTAACATTATACCTCAAAATGCCAAGTATCAACAAAGACAACTGATTACTGAGATAAATGTTATTTAAAAATTTTCTTCTGAACAATGTCAAAGGAGCTTTTGCAAGCTCTCTTTCAAGGAATAGTAAAAGCAGGTACAGATTGGCTGCCTTTGAATGGTTATAGAAAAATTTACTATGTTGCATGAGCTTATACAAGAAATTTCATATTTTACTGTAGGGAATCAGTAATCAATGCGGTTTTTGGTCTCTGTATGTGATGTTTTACCATCTCGGAGGACTATACACAAAAAGGACCTTACAAAATTAGCGTAGTTCTTCTATTTTCAGATGCAACAGATTGTGTTTGGTTGGCCCAAGTTCAAAATTCTTCAAATAACAACTGGTGATTTAAGTTCCAAGTACAGAACAAATCAATCAATCAAAAACCATTTTTCCTCGATTTAATTTCTTTTATTTCAACTTTCCAGATGCTTCTTTTCATATTGATATGGCAGACTTAGAGAAATTCCAATTTCAATTGTTAATAAAAAAATGTTGCTAGATATGATATCTTACCAAAATGAAAGGAGAAGGAGAAAAGCTGCCAAAAACAAGATCTGAGGACAGGCTGCAGTATATAAAATTTGTCATTATGGAATTCATCCAGCCAAACTATTGTGATGAGATAACGCAATTACTGTTTGCGATAATCAAAAAGAAAAAAGGAAACAAACTAATCACCCATGAGAATAAAACCGCATGAATGGGGCCAGCACTGCCAACCTTCGCATGTAGCAACCAGTGTTGAAACAAAAAAAGCCAGAAATCCTGAACATAGAAGACAAATAATGTATGTGTGTTATATTATAGTACATTCAAAGTAACTTAAAAATGTATAATTTTTCAACCATTTTATAATGGAAACACATTTTTATTTATTACTATCCTAACGGACCCAAATTCTGTTCACTCCTTTTATTTAACTTCCTATACCATAGTTTTCTTTATTGACAAGGGCACTCGCACTGAAGTTCAGCTTAAAATTTTCAGATTGAGCTAGGAACATTGTAACGCCACTATGAATTTAACACAAGTAAATTTAAAAAATTCTGTTTTGGGCAATCTTAGAATTCCAGAACTTTATATTGTAATGTAACGATTTCTAAAATCACATTAAATATCAGTCTAGTTATTGGTCCAACTAGTAGGACATTTTACATTTGAAATGGCTCACCTATGTTGCATGCACCAATCATGAGATGGAAAATCTGCAAAAAATAAAACAGCATTTGTAAATGCCATGGAGCAATCTAACTGGACACTCACAAGCTGATTAAACATAAAACAAAAACAGTGCTGTTCATGTCTTAAGTTCATCTCAGTTAAATTTCTTAAAATAAGCACTTTCAATTAACTTTATTTTCTAACATTTTAAGCTCAAAATTTAGTTCAAATAAATTAGAAAAATATACCTTCTGGCGCGTCCAGCCTAGCTGCTGGTTTCGCAAATGAATTCTCAACAACTGCAGACAATATTAATCAAGTTAAAAATAATAAAACTAATTAAAAAATCAGTCGTACACCCATAAATAAAAAAAAATACCATCATATATACATATGCAAATCTTCCCTGATATTGCTTTATCACCTTATTATGGACACCAGAACAGAATAAAAAACATGCATTGCTGATACAAATCAACAATTGCACAATGGAGGCATACCACAAGGCGTAATTCAACAAACCCAAAATCGCAATGCTCATACGAATTGCATCGATTTCAAACCTACGTTTTCAGATTCAACCAGGTTAAACTAAATTAGATCGAGAGAGACCTGAACGAAGGAGGCGATGGCAATGGCGGCGTCGACAACGGCGAGCACAGCATCGGCCGTGAGAACTGGCGCCGGGAGGCAGCTCGCACGGAGAAAGAAGGACATCTTCACCTCACCATCTACATCTATCTATCTATCTATCTCAGCGATGGAGCTAGGTTGTTATCTGCTCTACACCTGTGGATTTGAATCGAGGTGTGGGGAGAGGAGTGGGGAGTCAACGAGTGGGAGAGAAAGGAGGAGAAGGGTTGGAAGTTGGAAAGAGAGGCGAGAGAGAGAGAGATGTGGTTCCGATTTGGTGAAAATTGGAAAAGGATTCGGAGCTTGGAATGGATTGCGACGTCGGATCCGCTTTTATATACCTTCGTTTGTTTCTTTTACTCACTCGTTCATTCTTCGTCTCCGGGCTTTCTTTCGCCTCTCCCAATTTTTGGATCTTGGAAGTTGGATTTTTTTTTTTTTTTTTTGGTTTGCTTTTCTCTTGCGTAATTGCTTTCTATTTTTGGTTTAAATGATGTTTGCTTTACGAAATCAACTTCCGTGCGATAAACTGACAGCTGTGATTATGTTTATTTTCTAACTCAGTCCCTTAGTTTGGGGAATTTGTTCAATTAAAAGTTGAGTAAATGAAATAAAATGACAGAGTGTTTGGAGTTGAGAGAAAAAAAATTACAGATTTTGGATTTTTGTTTAATAATAAGGAAGATTACGCTATCTGACATTAGAATCCCAAACAGTCTAAAACATTCTATTTTTTTCATTTAGATATTTGCAAAGAACCAATATGTAAGCTTAAAAATTTTACGCTGTGCTTTAGAAAACCAGAAGAAAGAAAAATAGAGAGAGAGAAAATAAGAAGAACTCACTTCTTCTGCGTCTCAATTACAGATTTAAATGTTTGTTTAGAGGTACTTGAATTCTTCCACTTGTGTTAAAATAATAAATAATAATAAAATAAAATATATTTAAAATATACATGTTACTATAATCTCATTTGCGTTAAATGGATGTGATCGAACAGTAAAATTATAGTGTGATTTCCAAAAAGTTTTTGCTAAAGAGGTAATGAGGTGAGAAACAAGGTCATTAATTTAATTTCAAAAGAGGTGTTATACAAGTATACAACAACTAGGCATAGAATAACTTTCTTAATTATACTTAATTAATATATTATCTCAAAATTTTCTCTACCATCCGGCATTTTCAGGGAGTTTTCTAAATCGCCTATTATGTCTTGTAGCATATATGAAATATCTACATTTTATAAAAAAAAAATCTCTGTTTTACTTGCATATGTTTGTATAAATTCAATAAATAAACAAGAGAACTTATTTTAAAAAAATTACAAAATTGATGGGAACGATAAATTATACAAAAACTAGTGACGAAATTGACAAGGGCGGGAGGAAAAATTACATTAAGTCAACCGAAAGATCGAGTGATCCAAACTATCCGAATTAATTGAAGATTTTGAAAACGATTTTGCATTTATGTCCGCGTATCTAATCAAATACAGTCAGTTGTCATTGTTTTGAAATGCCAGAACGTTCTATCCTACTAGATAATGACATTTTTTTTTACTTGGTTTAAATTAAATAAATGTCCTTTTGTTAGATTATCTTAAATAGTCGTAGGTTTGAAAACTTAAAAAAGAAATTGCTGCTGTACTATTACAGCGAATAATAGTTTACGTAAAAAAATATTAATTGATATAAACAATTATGTTTGAATAACCCTCATCTTCTCTATTTGGATAATTTCACGAGGGGCTGTGGTTAATTTACAAAGGAGAAGGACAATTTGGTCAAAAATTAAAAAAATAATAATTTAAAAAGTTGAAAATTTAATAGAAGAGTTTATATTCTTAAGTATCATAATTACAGGGGATTATATCCAATATTAAATATTTGAGGGGTTATATCCAATTTTTCCTTGAATAAAAAAATTTAAATTATGCAAAATATAATACGGAATATTATAATTTCCTTTTTTGTGTGGAAATGGCGCTCTTGCTCTTCCTATTTTTGAGGGTGTGTTTAGATGAGCCGGGAATAAGGAATAGGAATAAGGAATTTCGATTTGTGTGCTTATCATAATACCTTATTCTCATACCATAGTTTTGTTAGTATAGGAATAAGGGCCCTTATTTCTTATTCTTGTGCTGTTTGAGTTGCACAAGAATAAGAATAAGCACACAAACCGAAATTTCTTATTCCTATTTTCTATTCCCGGCCTTTCCAAACACACCCTGAAGGAATACTGAAAATCATCCAATAAAAAGGGATTTGGTTAAATAGTGCTGTCAATATCTGCACCTCAATTAGGCTACAGCCTCATATCTTTGAAGTACGATGATGCATTAATTAGCAGTAATGCTCATCTACATCAAAGAGCGTTAGTCAATGTTTAGTCAAGCAAGTGTACATTATTTTAAGGAGCTGATTGAAAAGGACCCTGCTTCTGAGATTAAAAGGGAACAAAACTTGAGATGATATGGAGATACTTGAAAGGGAAATTTAGTAAAGAAGAAAGAATTGGGTTAAATTTTCCAGTCTGACTGACTGACTATACGGCCCAATGTTAATGGGCTGAACTCGAATTTTTATTCAATATAAGGCCGCATAATGGAATTCGTATGTTATCCTCTGCATCAGACTGCACGCCGAAAAATTTAAAAATAATATTAAATTAATATAATATATTAAAAATAATAACAATATAATAATATTTTTAAAATAGTATCACAAGATCGGAATCTGGGATTCCGATCGCAATTACGGAATCCCGAATACCGATCTTAGCTAAGATCGGAATCCGGAATTCCGATCTTAGCTAACTACTCATTTAAATATTATTTTTAATATTTAAAACTAAGATCGGAATTCCGGATTCCGATCTTAGCTTTAAATATTAGAAATAAATAATTTATTTAATTAAATATAAATTTAATTAAAATATAAATAATTATTTTATTTAATTAAAAAATGAATAATTAAGTTATAAATTTTTTATTTTTAATTAATTTACATTAAAATTATAAATTTTTAAACAACCATTTGATCTGCGTCTCGAGTGTCGTCATTTGTATAGCCAATAAAAGACTCGGGAGTTTATTGTACGAATCTTCCCACGATCCGAAAAAGATGTTCGATTGCTCTCTCTCTCCCATGCCAAATCTTGTTATAAGTGGGTACCACATTTGGGTATTCTTTTTCCAATAAAGATTTCATGTCCGGAAAGGAAATACCGACATCTCTCTTTACTACATTTCCTGATACAGTTGGCAATAACTTCAGCCATTAGATTATCATGCGTGAAGTCTCCGGCCCTTCTCACGCATGTAGTGGTGTACAAAAAAAAACCGTGAATCTGTTCAACCCACCCGACCCGAACCGTTTTTTACCGGGTTAGCATGATGTTGGGTTCGATACGGGTTCTAAGTTTGACAAACCCGATACTTCGGGTTGGGTTGCGAATTTTGTACTAGTAAACCCGTTTATAGATCAACCCACCCATTTATCATTATTTATTCCTCTTTGTCTCACTTTTTCTCATGTCCTTACTCAAATATCTCTTATTATCTCTTACTTCATGAAGTTTCGATGTCCTCCATAGGCATACACGTCCTCTATTCCTCTCACAATGACTCGAAAGTTGAAAGATAATTCAAATGCGTCTCTAATTTGCCTCGAACTAAATTGTAATAGCCACAAAATGATTTTTATATGTATTAAATAAATTAATTAAATTTATATTTAATTAAATAAATTAATTAAATATTATTTTTAATATTTAAATGAGTAATTAGCTAAGATCGGAATCCGGAATTCCGATCTTAGCTAAGATAGAAATTCGGGATTCCGATCTTAACTAAGATCGGTATCCGAGATTCCGTAATTGCGGTCGGAATCTCAGATTCCGATCTTGTGATACTATTTAAAAAAATATATTATTATATTGATATTATTTTTAATATATAATATTAATTTAATATTATTTTTTAATTTTTCGAGACTGCACTTTTATTTGCCTTGCCTGGCCGCCTAGGGATAAGGCACTTAGGATCTATTCTAGAAAAACCGTTTTAGAGGAAGGGAGAGT
The DNA here is from genome assembly GCA_028095005.1 of Rhynchospora pubera. Classification (NCBI taxonomy): domain Eukaryota; kingdom Viridiplantae; phylum Streptophyta; class Magnoliopsida; order Poales; family Cyperaceae; genus Rhynchospora; species Rhynchospora pubera. Next base: position 42,668,022 of record CM051461.1, read on the forward strand.
AAAGGAGAGAAAGGTTACTCAAGTCTTATTATCCTCTAAATTAGAGTGTACAAGTTTGTTTTAAAATTTCTTTAATTTGAGTGTGTCTCTTCTGTTATTTTCCCTTCCCTTATAGCCTTACTCTAATATTTTGATTTGTGGAGGAAATAACTGATTTGGGCTTAAGTAGTTAAGCGCACACATATATAGGCCTGTCAAAACGAAAAAAAAGAAAAAAAAAAAGAAAAACGTGATGCCGTTCTGTTTTAAAAAACGAAACGAAATGCATCATCAATTTATTTTGTTGTTTCAAAAACGAAACGAAAACGATACAAAAAAATTATTTCATTTACCGAAACGATACGGAAACGAAATAGTGAATTGTTCCGTTGCTGAAACGGAACGTGTCCGTTTTGCAAGTTTGCCGGGCCTACACATATATCATTCATGATTCATACAGTCGAATTTCAAAAATACAGTGACGACACGAGCTAATGCTCATATCGTTTGTTATCCTCTGCTTATCGTTATCGTTTCTTACATGATTACATCTCTCGCAACATTCCGAATAGGCTTGAATTCTCCCAATTTGTGAACCATCATAGATTATGTTATATAGGGTGCGTTTGGATAGGTGTGGGAAGAAGGGAAGAAGGGAAAAAGTGGGAAGAAGTATTGGAAAGTGTGTAACTTTGTGAAGAGTTTGAATTGTTTATAATTTTTTTTCTTCTTCTTCCTTCTTCTTCTTCTTCTTCTTCTTTCTTCCAACGATCCAAACGCATGCATAATATTATATAAATAGATATATCATGCATCACTCTACAATAAAGTCGATATTATATATTAACTACATATGTTTTTATAAAAGTGTAAAAACTTGATAAAAAATGATTACAAAGTGCTCTCATCGCAATTATGGCTCCGTTTGGATGAGGTGTGGGAAGAAGGGAAGAAGGAAAGAAGTGAAAAGAAATATTGGAGAGTTTGTAACTTTGTAAAAAGTTTGGATTGTTTTAGGTGTGTTTGGCAGTGCACGCGAACAGCTTGTTCGCGAACAACGCCAGTTCGCGGGTACCAAACAAAGCACGAACAGGACGATCTGCGAACTACTCACGAACTAGGCTAGTTCGCAAGAACCAAACAACCCACGAACAACCGTAGTTCGTGAACTTCTCCCTAGTCCCTAGTTCTCCAATTTTCATGAACTAATTTTGTTCGTGGGCCTGTTCATGGGTCTTTGTTCTTTCCCTTGTTCATCTCTTATTCGTGTAGCATCCAAACACTAGATTTTGGCGAACTACTCATTTGCCTTGGCTGTTTGTGGGCCTGTTCGTGGATCGCCTGTTCATCCTTTGTTGGCGTTTGTTCCAAACATACCATATAATAAATTTGGGCCCTTCTTTCCTTATTCTCTTCTTCCCACTCCAATCCAAACACAGCCATATATAAGGCCTACAGACTTTGAAATTTCAATTTTGAAACTTGAACACGCCCGAGTCCTGACGCTGTGACGCATCCAATCCAATTGTTCTAAATGTCAAAGTATGCTTATCAGTAAAGTTTTGCGCTTTGGAATTCTTTCACTTTTAATTATTTTTTTGTTTTTTATTTATTTTTCTTAGGAGGAAAGGTCCGTGCTTTGCAAATCCAAAGTAATTTACTTCTCCTATAGTTATTTGAGAATATATTTTTTTGGGATTTTAGTCACCTTAGGAGTAATTATTCAATTAACTATATAGGAGAAGGGTTTATAGTTTTGCACCTAAATCTTCATTGAATCATTACTCTTAAGGTGACTAAAATCCCAAAACTTCCAAAGGTACAACAATACGACAAGAACAATAGTATTATATTTGTGCGAAATTTCTCAAATTAAAGAGTTTTATCTGCAACCAAGCTTTCTGATCGAAGAATTGAAGTTAGTTTCCCACAAACATAATTACAAACACCTTCAAATCATACACCGTCATTAGGACTTGTACCACCAAACCATGTAACTAACATATAAATAATCCAAGGTTCAGGTTCCATAAAAGCAAAATAAAAAACAGGTTGAGTGCAAACCAAGATTAACTCCGACTAATCATAACTATCAAGAGTCGAAATTATCAAAACACTCGTAAGACATAACTGGTGAATACTCAGAAATGACCACCACAACAAAGAAAAAAGAAACAAAGAGCAAATACAAGTACAACTGCCTCAACACAGTAGAGAATGTGAAAGAGAAAGTCGTCCAGGAGAGAGAATCCGAGATGGAGACCTCGCCATGACGAGCCTGAAGGAGACGAAGAAGAAGTTGAAGATGAAGAAGAAGAGAAGAAGCTGAAGCTGAAGCTCCAACTCCATGGCCATTGGAAAGCTGTTGTTGAGTTGAGCTTCTTGAACCACCTTATCGCCATGAAAGAGTGTGAGAGAGACGGAGAAGATGTTTGTTTGATATTTATGGAGAAGGAAAAAGAAAGAGAATTTGGGATTTGGTGGAAGGTAAATCGAGATCTGCTGCTGCGCGACACCGCGTGTCGCGCGGTATGCTGGCCGTCTGATTAAGATCCAATGGACAAGGGAGCCCCGTGCATGTAACCTAGATTGATAGGCCCGTAAAAAGTGAACCATCCGATCAAGATCAGACGGCTCGTAGTGCGCTGTGTCGCGCAACAGCAGAGTCGGATTGGGTGGAAGGTTGTCAAGAGATTACAAATTTGAAAAGTTGGAAAGAGAAGCGAAAAAGAAGGGAACAGCAGAGCCCCTGCCAGAGGGATTTGCTGCGGGGAACATGGTATTGATTAGGAGTGTGTTTCCTTTTTGTTTCATGCTATGAAGTATGCAAAATATCGTAAAAGTATCCAGATATTTTATTTTTAAATAAGCCCCTAAATTTTATTCTGGTAGCTATTGACTAAAAGAAGTCACTATCTAATCTTCATCCAAAAAATAAAACAGAAAGAAAGAGTTACTATGTTTAGATAATTTAAGTCAGTACAGTTAGTTGGATACGTGGACTTCATTCAGTGTCGGAATTATACATTAATAAAGTGACAAAAAAACAATTTTATAAAACCCTAATTAGAACCGAAATGACCCACAACATATGTGTTGGTGGCTTTGAAGTACATCTTAGAAACAACTAGACATTTTTAGAATTTAGTAAGACAATTAGACAACCAACAGACAACAGTCAAGATTTCTCTGAACAAATTAAAGGCAAAACAGAACATCAGGGAGAATGGTATTCTTATTATAAGTACTATGATTAAAATAATAATAATAAGAAGAAGAGTAATGCTAGAATCAAATATATAGGACATCCAACACGATCCGAAAGTCGACTGTTAAAATTTCAAACAGCCGATCCGAACCACTCAATATGAATATCTCTATATTGAAATATTCTTGAAAATCAAATTTTATATTTTTTTCAAATTTTCTAACTATTTTTTTCGAACTTTCAAAATTGGAGGGTTCATAATTTTTTAGATTGAGCATATTAAAAAATTTAAAAAAAAAATAGTAAAAAAATTTTAAAAATATATAAAATTTGGTCTCAATGAAGATTTTATTATGGAGAACAATTTGAACAGTTCGGATCGGCAATTTTAATTTCAAAAAATTAAAATTTTATCATGTTGGACGAGTGCTTGTGCCCAACATGTTGGATATTAGTCACTCCCAAATAAGAAAACAAAAATATTTCTAATACAGTTACATATAAGAAAAATTTTTAAATAGACTTTATATATAGGCCTGATCAAAATCCCATTTTTTTACATGGGATTTCGTTCCATTTCATTTGATTGGAAAATTTACGATCAAAACGAACTGATTTGATGTCATTTGGTTGGAATTTTAATGTAATTTGATCTAACAAATTATGTGAAATCAATTGAAATGAAATCCCATATAAAAATAACTTTTCTTAGGGCCATAGATTTGATTATGTTTTACTCCATCTTTATGGTAAAATCATAACAAATTTTGTTTGTCGATCGGGTTAATCGGCATACAATGATATGATCTGAATCTGATTAATTATTTCAAATTCATTATTTTCTTACTTTACGACGTGCTCGTGGCATTCATTCTTTAAGAAAGACAAATCCAGATATTTCATTATATATATGGCTATGTTTGGATACACACGAATAGGCTGTTCGGCTTGTTTGTGAACAGTCTTGTTTGCCACGAATCAAACATGAGCCGAACAAAGCGAAAAGAATTATTCACTTGTTGGTTGTTCTATATTTCCAGCATTTTGGAAAAAAACTAGCGAACTATGCTCACGAATTGAAAAATTATTTTTTAATGCACGCTCTCAAGTTCTGAATTTGCGAACCCAAGTTCAATGCACATTTTCAAACACACCCGTAATTTTATCCGAACAATTTAAGGTACAAGAGAGGAGTGCGTAGAAAAAAATTAAATGGCGTTCGGTAAGTGCATAATTTAAGAAGAAGAACTTGGGGGCTGTTTGGATTCAAGGAGGAATTTGGAAAATTTCATCTTTCTAGTATAAATTTATTATAAACAATTCAAATTCTTCACAAAGTTACACACTTTCCAATAAATTTATGTCTAGGAATTGAAAATTCCCCAAATTCCCCAAATTCCTAAGCGATCCAAACGGCTTGAGGAGGAAACAATGTGTAAGTTAAGGAGAGAGAACTTATTCTCGTTTGATTATGTACATCAAGGAATAAAAAAAATTGTAGAAAAAATATTTAAAGTTAAAACATGAAAAGACCATATTACCCTTTTTTCACGTCAATTAATTTTGTTCATTTAAGTTAGATGGAAAAAAAAATACATGTTAATATTAAAAAATTGCAAGTTGAAGAAGTCAATTTTGTACATTTAAATTTGCGCTTGTGACTTATTTAAATAATGAACAAGTGAAATCATACTCTTCAATTTTTATCAATAAAAAATCTGTTTGCCTGTCTAAATCACCATTTTAAATTATTCAAATAATGAAATCATGCTCTTTATGTCAGACGGACTCCTTGAATATATATAACAAAAGAATTAACTAATCACAAATGAATAAAGGAAAGAATTGATAGCTGCAACAGAAATAAAAAGAAGTGGGCAGCACCGCAGCAGGGTCATTAACGAAAAAAGAGGGGGAAAATTTAGGCTCCGTTTGGATGGTGTGGGAATAAGAGGAATAAGAAAAATAGTATTGGAAAGTTAATTTTAGGCACCGTTTGGATGAAGGAAGAATGAAGAAACAATCCAAACTCTTTACAAAGTTACACACTTTTCAATATTTTTCTCCACTTCTTTCCTTCTTCCCACACCTATCCAAACGGATCGTGAAGAGTTTGAATTGTTTATAATAAATTTGAGAGTAAAAAGAAACTATTCCCTTATTCCTAGGCTCATCCAAACACGCCTATGCTATTCTTATTCCACCTCAAGAGTAGTCATAGCAAAGAAGATTATTTCTCGTTTAAACTCATGAGCTTATTTGATAGAAATATGAGAAATAACTCCCTTATTCCACCTTAAAGAGTTTAAATAGCCTTACCAAATATGGATACAATTGACTTCTATCTTACAAAAAAATAATTTCACAAACAACCTTTAATAGTTGAGCATTTGTCATTTTCCCAAAACCTGACTAAAAGATCTCCATCTCTTTCTCTTTCTCACAAACAATATCTGGTCCAATCATCCAAAATTTATGCATTAGCGTCCACATCTTATCTCAGTCTTTTTCTTTGCTTTATGTAATTATGTTACCTATGCAACCGTTGGAAGTGCACAATTGGGCCACACCGATAGACTCCATAAGCATGAAAACCACCTTAATTATACCTTTGAAGTGACACGACAAATTAGGAAAATTTATGCATCCGAAACTTGCTAATTTCTAGAGGAACCTCTTTTGTGGATGAGAGACATTTCTAATGTAAAAACTTCAAGTATAAAATTTTAAATAACACTAATTAATGGCTGTTAGACTAACACGTTGATCTCGCAAAGTAAAAGGGGCTTTTATCGTGCTTCTGCTTCTACTAGTTCTTTTTAAACTCCTCTGTGCAGATGTTGTCTAACAAAATATGTCCACAGCTTTCTCAAACCTAAAGTTACTCTTCTTGATTTTTTTACAAGCTCGCAATATATTTGGTTATTATTTTTTTTATTTAGCAATTAGCATTGTTATGCTGTGTACTTCATAATCCAAGCTATCCTCAGAAATCTTGAGTCAACACAAAAAATTTATTATGTCAGTTCAGATCGCTCATACAGTCTAATTATAATGACGAATACATTTATAAGAAATGATGAACTTTGAGATTCATCACCAAAATCTGAATTTTAAAAAATCTAGTAAATTATTTTACAATTTATATCCGAACTTTAACCAATTTATTGAAATTGAATTAATTTGGCTTTCCCACCTACCCAATTTACAAGCCGACATAATTATGGTGTCTTTTCTTTGAGAAATTATGTTGTCATGGCCTTACTGGAGAAGATTAGTTGCATGGGCGACCTTAATAAAGCTATTCATTATACATGCAAAACCAAGAGTAAAAGCGAATCTCATGGCTATGTCAAAACAATCCTCTAAAATTTCATGCATGTTCAATACTTCAAATGCATCAATTGACTATATTTCTGACTCACTTCACTCTTTTGATAATTCACGAGGTACAGAGGATCCTAAATTTATTCACAGCATTCAATGTAGAGACCATTAATTTAACCTGACTTGGGTGTCCATATTTTGTCTCGGAATGCTCAGAATCAAGGCCAAATGGCCAATTGTCCGAGAATCACACCAACAACTCATCTCCTTTGATGGGGGAAAAAAGGCAAAATATCATTCGAGAAGCAGAAGCATCTTTTTTGACCGACTGACTATTGCGAAGTTTTCGGATTTTTGTGCGTAATTTACTTATTTCTGGCCCAAATTGACCGATTTAAAATCTAATAATATTTTTTGTTTGAACTTTGAGAAGATGAAAAGTATACTAGGAACAAAATGGTCATGATAGACTCAAAAAATCCACTCTAACAAATATCTTTGCTAATAGAAGAAGAGAATGAATACAAAATAAGTAGCTCTAGAAAAGACTTTTATAGGTTAGCCCACTTGACCCAAAACAAAACTAAAAGTAGGGGTGTCAAATCTGCGAAACGGAAGCAGAATTTATATGTTCCGTTTTTGTTCCGTTCAAGCTAACCTAACAAAATACCATTTTGTTTCTGTTTCGTTTCGTTTCGTAAAACGAAATAGTTTTTCATTCCGTTAGCTGTTTTGTTCCTCATTTTTCACTGATTTCAGTCTATTTTTTATTAATTTCAGCCATTTTTCGCTAAAACGAAACACTAACATGCATTTCAACCCGTTTCGTTTCCGTTCTGTCTCTAAAACGTAACTCATTTACCATTCCGTTTCTGTTCCGTTTCAGACGAAACAGAACGAAAATGTTCGAAACGGTAGACTATTGACACCCCTAACTAGAAGTCACTCCCTTTTCTTAAAAGGCCCCTCTAAATGTGAAATTCATAATTTATTTTGGGGCCGTTTGGATCGCTTAGGAATTTGGAAAATTTGAAAAAGTTGTAATTCCTAGGAATAAATTTATTGGAAAATGTGTAATTTTGTGAAGAGTTTGGATTGTTTATAATAAATTTATGGTAGGAAGATGAAATTTTCCAAATTCTTTGGGGAATCCAAACAGCCCCAAATAGTCTTGTTGTGGGAATTTTGAAATGTACTATTTTCGATTAATTTTTTTTAGTAAAATAATCCGGCGACCTCTTAACATTTTTGTTTGTTTTTTTTGTTTTTCATTCCAAATCGTCCCACCTTAATATTGTCCCTTCATTTTTTTTTCATTTAAAAAAGATAGAAGAAAGAGAATACAAATTGTTGGCTCCGTTTGGATAGGTGTGAGAAGAAGAGAAAAGGGGAAGAAGTGAGAATAAGTATTGGGAAGTGTGTAACTTTGTGAAGAGTTTGGATTGTTTATAATTTTTTTTCTTTCTACCTTCTTCTCAACGCATCCAAACGGTGCCATTGGGAATACTAAAGTAGTAATGTGTATATTAAGTATAATGTGTCATACTAGTAGGTAATTTTCTCCTTTTTTTTGTTTTTCTTTTCGGCTCCTTCGGTTTTCTTCTTTGTTTATTAATTTTTTTAAGCTGCAATTTTTTGCAAGACATAAATGAAAAACATGGAAGCAAATGTAGCCTGCCGCAATCGTCATGATAGAGAAATCGTCACGTTTGTGGTGTACTTTTCCTTTATTAGACCTCTAATTATAACTGGCATTATTTGTAGGAAGTTGGTCTAACAAGTAACAAGATTTTTGCGTTGCACTTTTTATAAATTTAGTTCCAGTGATTCCTCCTTCGACGCTTCTGTACCGATGCATTATCTCCAAGAGTGAAAAAAAATAATGGCTCCGTTTGGATGGTGTGGGAATAAGGTAGGAAGAAAGAAGAAGGGAAGAAATTTATTGGGAATTGATAAATTTATTGGGAAGTGTGTAATTTTTGTGAAGAGTTTGGATGGTTAGAAATAAATTTATTGATAAAAAGTGGTTATTCCTTATTCCTTATTCCGGGAAGAAACCATCCAAACGGAGCCAATAAGACAACAGTCAACAGGGAAGAAGGTTCGTTTCCTGTAAAACATGATAGCAAGGGCAAAACTTGTAGGGCTGAAAACGAAGTCGTTTTAATCGTTTTTCGTTTTGTTTCGTCCGGACGAAACGGTTAAGGAAACAATTTCGTTTGGTTGGACTAAACGGTTAACCAAACAATGAAATAGTTTCGTCCATGTGTAAATTACAAAAATTTCGTCAATTTCAATTGACGCAATAAAAAATCTATTTCGTCACATAGGACGAAACGATCGACGCAACAGCTCATTTGTATACCTGGGCAACGTGGATAACGAAAACGGAATGGGGGCATTCCGTATTCCGTTCCGTTTCAATAAACGATATGCACCGGCTGATTCGTTATTCGTTCCGTTTGGACGGAACGTAGCGGAACGGTATAATTTACACTGTATTTCACATAAATGAATCACGAATTGCATTCCGTTTTCCGTTCCGTTTGTGAAACGAAATGAAATTTCGTTCCATTATATGTTCCACATGGACGGAACGGAACGGTTTCGCATATTCGCGGTATACCGCGCCCATCCCTACTCATTTACGTCATCGTCTCGATCATTTTGCAGTCCTAAAAACCGGACAGGAAGTACCCAACTCTCTTATCGCCAACCCAAAACAGCCCAATGTAATTTCAAGGCTAGTATGAAATAACACAAGCGGTTGGACTAATTTGTGCCTATGGGCCTAGAATTGTATCATGAGACGTGTTTTGGGCATTTAAATAAATCATTCATTAAACAAAGAAAGTTGAAGCATACGTAGGTCTGTCAAACGTGCAAAACGACCACGTAAAAGGTCTCTTACATTTAACGTTTTGTTTATGAGACAGAAATATTTTTTCTCATGTTTAACATTTTGTTTAGTAAACGTAAAGATTTTGTTGTTAGCACACATTAAATATTTAACTATAAGTTGATGTTTAACGTCTCGTTTACATTTCGTTGGCCTAAACGTAAGGATTTTAGATGTTAGACTTTGTTTAATGTTTCGTTCAACTTATATGGAACATTTAAATGCTTGTACGGCTCAAAACTGACAGTCCTAAATATATGGATGTAAGTTTATCATTTAAATATATGGCCTACTCAGTCCACTTCTTTTTATATTGTTTGTGAGAACTCGGTCCACTATGTCACGTTTAGTAATGTGGGCCTTTTCATTTGACTATAAGAAGTCAAGGACGATCCTTTTTATATTTATGGGGGCATAAACATACGGCCCTTCATTGACTAAAATCACATCATCATCAAACTATTGTTAAATTTTATTTTTGTGGAAATGGAATATAACTTTGAGTATGACTTCATTAGATTGTCAAATAAACTACAATGTGATTTGACAAATGATAAACGACCACTTATCTCAACTAACATCAATCATTAATAAAGGACTAAACAACAATTATAAAAAGTAGAATGGGTTCATTGCACATGAATTAATGGCCCAGTCCATTAACACTACCAGGTACTTTTGTCAATCTGTATAAACACAATACTCAGGATTTTTTTCTTTGTTATTTCTATTTATGTTTCAATTTGTAAAATTTGCATCAGTTTCTCTACTATTTTCGATATTTTACCAAGCCTACATCGAATTCTTAAGTTAAAATAATTAACTATGTCTTTTCAGGCTGATGTATTTAACATAATTCTACTTTTTTCCCCATAACTAGCACCATGAGGTTTGCTTACATTTTAATTATTAAGTACATACGAGCACTTGGACTATTTTTTTCCTTTTTTTAAATATACAACTCATGACTTCCAAGAATTTGTAATTTGGTATCAAATGGTTATCTATGACTAGAAGAAGGATCAAATGCCAAATGGTAATTAAGGCATTGACATACAGTGTCACAAACATGAAGACAGGAAAATGCCACATTACTGCGTTCTGTTTTCCTTATTTTTATTGTGACATGTATCACAACAGAACAATCCATCAATGTTTATATGATGGTCTAAAAGACCAACTAAAAAGGGAGAATGAGTTTTGTGGAAAACATGCACTACTCAAATCTAGTTAATATTTTTTTGACTTGACTGTCCTATAATAGAATTGAAAACTTGAGTTATTCTCAGAAAATGCGACACTCGTATAATGCAGTCAAGCATAGTTGCTTATAGTCCAAAGAAAAAAGGACAAAAATTTAATGTAAGCTTTTACCATAATTAGTATAGCCACATGAATGAAAAAGAAAAAGAAAAAAAAAACACCTATAGGGATGAAGCAAATGGAGATATTTGAAAATGCCACTTCTTAATTACTTGTATTAGTATAATTCGAGGGACGCCGGTGAGTGATATCTTTAGAAAAAATAATTACATATATTTCAGGTTGCTTTTCCCAAACTTTTTCTCCAAGCTGGAAAAGTTACCAAAAGCATGAGAAAGAAAGGCAAGTGAATTAAGAACCACTTTTTGATGTTTCAAAAGTCCAAAGTCTCTCCACTAGGCACCACATCCTTTCATAAAAACTATTCTCATTCTAGAAGGTGTCATATTAGAACTCTTAATACCAGTGTTTTAAAACCGTACCGGCATCCCTTCCGGCCAAGTGACCGATATCTAGTTTTTTCTGGTATTTTCCGGAATTGTCCGATATTTTCTCTCACAAAATCGAATACCGTCATTTTCGATTACTGTTCCGATTCTCGGTATCTGTACGGTTTTCAAAACACTGCTTAATACATAGTAAGTGATGGATCTTCTGACCAAGTCCACTTCTGCAAAATCAAACAAAAGTTATTCTTAGACTCGGTCATTTTTCCCCCTCAGACCTCAGTTACATGCATATTTGAAGGATATAAAATCTGCTAGTGGAAATTTTGATGTAGTTTTTTTATTTTTTGGAGTATGAAAGGCCCTTAGGCCCAATATTGATGTAGTATCTTTGTATCAAATGCACCTTCCATTTATTTTATTTTTCTCATGTTTAGTTTTTGAGAACGATACCTGATTCTCAACATTAAATTTTTTTATATTTGATTTTGTAACTTTGTAGTATGAATTGAAAATTTCGACATAGAACTTGAAAATGAAATGATACCGATATGTGTAAAAAAATATTACAAGTTGCATTTTAATAAGCAAAGGGGAAAAAATAGTGGATAAAGACCATAACACTAAATCAGGTTATATCACAATAACATTTTGATCACACAAGTGATTTATTTTATTTTTTTTGTTGTTATAATCGTTCTTTTTCGTAGTGAAATGTTCGCAGTCCAATGTCAGCAGGAACTAAGGTTGTAGATATTATATCCCGTGTAAAAAGCGAAATCAGATGATAATTAATTGCCAAAAAAAGGAAATAATGTGAGTATTTTTTTTTCAACAAGCTTAATTTTTCTGTTTATTTAAAGAAAATCAAAGATATTTTCACCAAGGTTAATTATATATAATAGCGAGAAAAGCTAAGGATAGTGCATTACATACACGGGATCCGTGCTGGATCTCGATTTTTAAGTTTTAAATGATCTATTCATATCGTTTAATTATTAGTTTTTTTTTTCATCTTTTATGAATCAAAATTTGTGTTCTTTTCAAATTTATTGCATTCTATTTTTTTTAAAGATTTTTGAACAAATCTTTTCATATCTTCACCCGCAGCAGGAACCAAAATATCGAGAATATAACTAAATACATTTCATTACTGGTTAATAAAAACTTCAGGAGGAGTTTTACACTGTATAACGAGCAAAAAGAATCTTACCTAGTAAAGAGAATTTATTTAGCACACATGCCCCACTAAATTACTAGAACAGAATTTATAAAAAAGCACCGACGATGGTCCAATTTATCATGTGGGGGTTAAGGAAGTTTCTGAGGATAAAAAAGTCAGGTCATGAACCAAACTAGCTAGATCTTGATTCCTCCAGTTGCTTCTAGTGTGGAATTTACGTTGTAAAGGAAAACCATAAAAAATGTGATTTTCAATTTAAATAGGTTTTGCTCCCAAAACAGTTAACATCTCTGGTAGCGTAAAGAATTAGGTGCTTGATAGCCTACTGGCCTACTTTACCTACAATAAAAGGGGATTTGACCCCTTCTTCATTTACTTTCTTTCAAAATAACTGTGATAATCTTGACTTAGTCAAGATAAGGGTCGCCTTTTTTAAAGTAGGCTGTCAAAGATCTCCCATGCTTCTTTTCTCTGAGGAATATAAATATTTCTTATTGATGAAATATTCCTGATGTACATTGCATTTTAGTTAAAAGACATCAAAACTAATTAATTAGCTCATCATGATGTAATGTGCACTTAATAATTGGGTTGTTCTCTAACTTTCAGGTACTAACTATATATGTGTTAATGTGTACTAGGGTGGCTCTCTATGTCTTTTCAATTACGGAAAAATTATTAACAAATAGTTAAGTTTTTAGAATGGAACAACTTCTAATTTTTTTTTATAAAGTAAATTTTGGACTCAAACAAATTGATTCTGAAATGCCAAAGATACATATATAATTACAAACAATACAATTAACTACATAATTTATGTAGAGAGCACAATACAATTGCATTATTTAAAGAGTACTTATATTGCATTTTAGGCATATCAACCCGGTATTCATTCAAATAAAAAGGGAGAAAAATGACACATGAGTTATTCGATAAAGGCTTTGCTGTTGCTGTTTTTGAGTCTCATCCAACAAAGATAAATATAAAAAAAAATCGGATATCCAATAGAAGTCCATGTAACATGCATGACGACAATACTTGGAGGGTTTACCATTTTATGTATCATAAATTAAGGAAAAAAATTACTAAATGTTGCAAAAAATTCCTCAACATTTTCTAATTCGAACATTTTAATTTATTGTTGTTACTTTATCTCAAATATTAACTAGAATTGCGGTTATCTGAGACACCCTCCAACTCCAAATTAATATCATGATGATAGGAATTGGTTAGAGAAATTGTTAGTTGTGAGAGGTACATTAGTACAGAAACAATATCAGTACTTCAAACATAACATATCGTATTAAAAAATGTCAAGGCCCCTAGTGGAATCAATCAGTTGTGGAAAGACTCGAAACAGTTTGGCAACCTACACATGTAGGTTTAGCATTTTGCGTGCAAGTAAAACTTTCCTGGATAAAAAAAATACAGCCGTAGTAAATTTTCCACTTGCTACCAGGCCTTTGGAGGATTATTTTGGCGACAGCTATATAACATTTATTTTCGCCTAATTGGATAATTCAAATAGTTTGGAGAATGACTTTTGTTATTTTGTACTATAATTATATAGATATTTTTCTTTCCCAAATACATTTCTATATATATTTAAATTCTGTACTATGCATGAAATTTCCCGGATAAACTAATTGGATTGGAAATGCGATGGGGACCTTAAGAAAATATGGGTAAACTGTAGGAAAAAGATAGCAAGAAAAAAAAATTAGTAGAATTATGACGTTCCTAAAACAACAAAAACCATTAATTATTCGGACCATTGCCACTTTGCTGCATGCGAAAAATGCGTCGTTTGTATTAAAAAGATTAGTACATGGTACAACAGTTTTGTCACTATACATGATACCAATCAATTAAAGTTGGCACATTAGCACCATACACCAAAATACTAGTCAAGGACGTACTTGAGATTCTATCAAATTACATTTAATTTTTAATAGTAAAATAAAAAGTTCTCCTGATTTACTTTCAAATTAAATTATTTATAAAAAATTTCTCATTCGGATTTTTTAGACCTAAATATGTTAAACATGTTATTAGTTGTTATTAAACGAAAAATTGATTCTTATATCCAATTATATTGAATTATTGATTTTATCGTACAATCTGTAAAATGGAAGAGGATCCCACAGGCCGCAATAGTGAATATTGGGGCATAGTATGAACTATATCATACGTGAAGTAAACGGAAACTAATATGGTCAGCGGAAATGTAGTCAACAATTCTGTCTCCCAAGTGGGTATGTGTACAATAATCACGGCAACATTTCAAAATATCTATTTGCCAATGTTTGAACTTGACCAAACTTCCAAAGAAGGAAGCATGATTTAGTCCATCCATGCCTCTTTCTTTGTAAAAAAAATAATAAATAAAAAACCCCTCATTTTTATGATGACTGTGGGAAAAAAATAAGAATAAATACAAGAAAAAAAGTATATATTTAGGATGGCACCATTAAATTGTGGTGATGATGACACAACCTCAATAATGCATAGTAAATTGTTATATAAAGTATCAACTACAATGAGTCGTCAGAAAAAAAAACATGAACAAAACAATTACAGAAATGATATATACAGTTGTAAAGTACTAATTCAAATTAGCAAACAGTCAAATTAATTAATGAGTGAGAGCAAGAGCATGTACGGTTTAACTAGAAACACAAAAAGGCAAACAAGTTAGCATACTCTACACGCTCAATTTCTTGAACAACCAATTTGGTAACACATGTATAATTGGACCAGCTCCGACCAAAATGTGGTCCTGAATTACGGTGCAGCACGGCAGTCGGTATCGATGAATTTTCGCAAAGGCGGTCGACTACTGTGTCATGTCATGGTTGCAAAAAGGGAAGGCATTTCGACTTTCTTCTTCAACTTCCTCCTCCCTCCATGAAAGGGACCTCCATTTTTCCTGTAGTTCAGTCTTAATATTCTTCAAGTTTCTTGTACAACATTCGGTGTTGCGGGTTTGTAAATATGTAGCCGTACATATATGCCATCTAATAAGCTAGATCATATCCTAATTTTTATTTTTATTTGAATATTATTAGCATCAAATATGCTAATCAGATAGATATATTTATGTAAACATAATATGATTTCAAACTATAACAGAGGTTGTCTAGAAACAAACAAGTTCAAACATGATATCCTATACCACAAGCGCCACAAAGTGTAAAATTATTTCTTGAAGGAGCTGTTTCATGCGGTCAACAATATCAGGCAGTGTGCTTTTAATAAGCCTTTTATAAGAGGGGGAAAAATAATTAACAAAAGATAGGAGATGAAAAAAGAAAATGGAAAAAATAATAAAAAAACAAAGAGGGGTCGTAGTCTCGTAAGGTAAGAAGCAACCGTCCCCAAAATGTACACCATATATTGCCATCTTATATCTCCTGTCGGATCCGCACACTACCATTGTATTTGTGCATCTATTTCTTCCCGTCTCTTCACTCGTCCTTTCTGATAATGCACTCCAAATTTGTTCCAGATTGATTCGCCATCTCAAATTAATTTTCCTCAGTGATAGATTGGAGGCTTGATTTTCAAGTTAAATATGCATAAATATTTCTGTCAGATATTGAAACTGTGACATTTCAATCAAGATATATTATTTTTTTATCACTAGACCAGAGACTGATTTTTGCTTAAGCATGAGTGAAGCATTAGTCTTTTCTTTTTTCCTTAGGTCTAAATATTTTTAATGAAGCATGGCTAATTGAACATGATTTGGTATGGTTTAAAACATACATATACTGTTCTATTTTAATTTCTACAAGCTAAGCTAGCTCTTCACTGCAGCCTCTGCTGCAAACCCATAATTTTGTTGTTGCGAATTGTTTACCTTTTTAAATTACGCTCAACTAAACGCCAGATACAACAAACAAGAAAAAATAGATTTCATGGATATCATATTTTAAAGAAAGAACTATATCTAGTACTCTGATGACATAATTTACAGTTCTTTTCTTTGATAATGATAATTCACCAAGTGTGATTAATGAGCTTCCAATGATTGAAAATGACCTCAGTCCAAAGATTTCGGCAGATTAAATATTTAATTTGTGAATCTCCACTTTACTCACACTGTGATCACTATTGTACTTATTTTTTAAAGAAATATGTAATATGTCTAAATGCGTAATACATTGTATAGCTACCGTAATACACTGTGATCACAACTTGTAACAATTTTTTTATAATAATATTTTTCTTCGTTTGTAAATATTGCTAAGATTATCTAAAATAAATATTCTCTTCTCCTATGCAGGATTCATCTCGTAAAGATTATTTCCGTAGATTAAATTAGAATAATAGTAAATGTATTAAAATATTTGTAAATCTATGGCGTGAGCATGCATAACGGTGATTCACCATTATTAGAATTCTAAGTCTCTATATACTGTTCGGATTTAAGCGGTGAAATAACCTCTCAATTCAATTTACATTCAAAAATTTATTTAACTCAAATATTATATTCTTAGGATTATTATTACTTTTATATGAAAATATCAGTTTACAGGATATATAGTTTTAAAAATATATCTTCCCCAATCAATCCAAAATAAATAATAAGAAAATTTCAATAAAATGTAAATTTTAATTTCTTACAGGATTTGTTCAATACGCAGATTGAATCCGGTATATCGATTGGAATAACAATTGTAGATGAAAAAAAA
Source organism: Rhynchospora pubera (assembly GCA_028095005.1). Classification (NCBI taxonomy): domain Eukaryota; kingdom Viridiplantae; phylum Streptophyta; class Magnoliopsida; order Poales; family Cyperaceae; genus Rhynchospora; species Rhynchospora pubera. The sequence goes on from CM051461.1 coordinate 42,685,024, forward strand.
AAAACCATATCTGAACTATACTTGCACGGTTAATGCTGTGTGTAACCATACTTTTATTCATGAAGAGTAATTTTCTTCTTGTCCCGTTATATTAAAAACTTAGGTCCTAACTAGAATCACTTTTTTAAAATGCTGGATTAGATGTCAATTGATCATAATTTCCATGACATTAGACCCAACAAAATCCTGAAAAAATCAATTCTAATAAAAAAATCAAATGAAATTTCACATAAAAATATTTTTCATCAAAGCCTTAAACTACTAATTAGAAATACTATAAAAAACGTTGCATAGATATATCTTGTAAGTTGTAATAACTCATTAAACATTAGTAATCAAAGAACTTTTTTTTTAATTCCCTATGATGTAACATGTACGAGCTCTCATCTATATCTTTATATATATTAAAAAAACGAAAACAGTATTTTTTTTAAAAAAATTCTTATCCTTGTATCTGATAGCAATACAAAGACTATTTTTTTATTTTATCCTTATCCGATAAGCCGAAAGAAAGAAAATCTTGTGAAAATCCACTTTATCAGATATGGAAATATAAAAACATATTTTATTAATAGTTCTAAAAGGAACCAAAGTATTTTACAAATTACAACGAACCATATAAAATAAAGAAATACATATATAACCCCTTCCTATTTCGTTTATTCGATTTCGCTCTTATTTATTAAAACATTCTTTCTTTTTCTTTACATATTATTAACAAAATACCGTGTTAGCGACAAAACAGCAGAGTACAGAACAGTTTTTTATAAGGGTGGAAAAAAATTATTCCATCTCTTTTATAAAAACTCGGGAAATATGATGTACGTACCGGCCCACGGGCATTATTCGAATAAAATAAAATAAAATAAAATATGATGTGCCATAAAAATTTGAGAGAGTCAAATATTTAGGTGCGGTCTTGCTACGCGAGTAGGACGCAACAGTCCCGAACTATATCCTCTGCAGTGTTACACAGTTCATCAGAACCGTCCGATCAATGATGGATACTTCGCAATTAATATCGAATTCGTATGGTCCGTAAATTTTAACCATCGAGATTTGATCGGACGGCTCTTGATAACCACAACAGTCCATGTTGTCACAAAATCCTCTCCATTTTATAGAAAAAATAAATGAAGGGATGATGTATTCCGTATTCGCTCTCCACTAATTCCAATTTCCAAGTGATGGATAAACACAAAGTGATGAATACCTTCAGTGGTTTTTTTTTTTTTTGGAAAACAAAACAAACTTTATTTCAACTCCCTTTTGACAAATGTAAAAATTTTAAAATATCTTCAAAATATATGTGGCAAAATTAACATAATGAAAAGATTAACTGTTGAATGATCTCCATGAACATAGCATCGTTGACGCAATATATAGTTTTTATTTATTCCATATAGTTTGAAAGGGATATCTCCAGTTCTTTCATTACTGGAGAGAAACCAACATAATATACTCTCATTGGGTGCGTTTGGATGAGAGAAGAAGAAGGGGAAGAAGGAAGATGGAAAGAAAAAAAATTATAAACAATCCAAACTCTTCACAAAGTTACACACTTTCCAATATTTTTTCCCACTTCTTCACTTCTTCTCTTCTTCCCACACCTATCCAAACGCACCCATTGAAAGCAAATGACCCAGAAATGCCAGAATCCAAAACAAAGGTCTCTGTAGCTTGGCCCATCGACTAGAACAAATTTAAACTAGCAAAATTTATCAACAACCATTTTGATTTTTTTTTTATCCCACCAACTCTTAATTTAGTGACAAAGAACAATGTATCTTGACTCCTTAGGTGAAAAATCGCAAGTTCGAAACCTGATCGGAGGATGATTAATACGTCCTACGGCTACCTGTTCTACCGAGTCTACTAGTTTACTGGTATAATAGGGGGTGGTTTTCTCATATATACTATATAGGCGATAGGTGGCCTGAACCAATCTCCTCCGAAGTCCTCATCAGCCTAAACAAACATTATTACTCGTGCCAGACCAAGTACTTCTCCTCTTCGGGAGAGAAGTAAATGCTGCTAGTCTTTTCGAGGAATCCGCTGTGGTTAATTAGCATTAACTTGAGGACTTCTTTCCTCTTTCTAGCTCTGGATTTCATAGACATTTAATTTAAAAATAAATTGGGGAAATTGTTTTTATGCCACTCCAAAAAAAGGAAATTGTGAAAATGCCACTCAAAAGTTAATTCTTCTATAAATGCCACTATGACCATATAAAAGTGCTACATGAACCCCAAGAATTGTCCCCAAGAAGAACCAGATGGTATAATCAAACCTGAAAAGGCCGACCTAGAATATTTTTGAAATAAAAGTCATTTAAGAATAAACCAGTAGAAATTCTAAAAATCCTTACAAAATTTAATTTTCTTTATGAGTGACTGGCGCCTCAGTGCAAACAGTACAATTTACAAAGAAGCGCTTAAGGCAACAGAAACAATCCACCTACCGGCAGTCGATTTTGTCAAGCCACAAGACATCACCGGGCGAGCAATAGACGTACAATTTAAGCAAAATAACACAATTATCCAATTGTTGCTTAAATTGACCGAAGAAGTTGAAGATCTGAAAGCAGCAGTTAAGAAAATAGAAGCTACGAAAGGAAAGGAAGTCACTCAACCTGACGACCTGACTGACTCCCTAGATCAGATCCAGCAACAACTTCAGAAGCTGAGCTTAGGAGAGCCTAGCAAGCCGACAGTACCGAAACCGAAAGGCAAACTTTTTGTGTTCAAAAACCCAAAAGAAATATTTGAAGCTGAGAAAAAGAAAGCAGCATGAGCAGAACACAAACAACAACAGAGGCAGCAAGACCATCAGTGTCAGAAAGAGACACAAACCAAACCCCTACTATTGAAGATCAGATCCGTGGCTATCGCCTTGGATCTAGACTTAGATTTGAGGCTCAAAGAAGGCTCCCTGGTCAATCTCGACGATACCAGCGAAGCCTTGAGTCACAAATGAATCCTGATGCTGAGCTCAACATCTCCCAATACAGACGAGCACAGCAAGTCCCAGTAGAAACTCTGTACCAAGCCGGATGGTCAGAAAGCAGACACCAGGTATACCAACATTACTCGGATGAAAGAATATTGGTCACAGATGGCCAGCAAGTAGAGTTACCTTTCATTTCTGAAGAAAGCTTTAACAGGAAGAGCTCCAACATTTGCATATCGGACTAATTATGGTTCGGTTATACATGCTGCACAGGCGGAGTGCAGGTGTGAATGCACTAGTGTTAATCAGGGACACTAGATGGCGAGATGATAGAGCTGTTATTAGCTCTATGGAAATGGATCCTACATCTGGAACGCAGTTGGCATATACTGCTCCAGATATGACTCTAAGTATCCGTGACTTCAGAGATCACATTCAACTAGTGATTCAAACTCATGTGTATGAAGGATGACAAGGTGGTGAGAGTAATCTTTTACTCTCAAGATCCCTAATTGGACAACTATCCAATACAAGCCACACAAATTACAGATACAATGTTCAGAACGTGGCGGACCACCTAGCAAGCCGAGGAGTTCGGGCCATCCCTGGCTCGCAAAGGACGACTACAGAACTCCAAGGAAGACAATGGCTTGTGAGACCAGCTGTTGTCTCACAAATCTAGAATCCCCAAGCAGCACGAATTCGAGCAAGGACAGACGGCTCATTGTCTGTCAGATTTTCGGGGTATACAACAACAACCTCCGAACAAGAAGCTATTCATGGAGAAAATGATGAGGAAGAACTCGAACAAGAATTCATCAATCTACTCACAATAGATGATGATTGGCCATACGAAGATGATCCAGAATTCTCAGAAATCTATTCAGACCCTGAAGAATTCAGTGAAGATGATGAGACTGAGCAAGATGATGGTTCCTTATTAGGGAAGTGGTTCTTGGCAATACTAAAAGCCGAACAAACTGAACCAACAGTTGAAATGCTGGAACCAATAAACCCGTATCAATGGTTTGCTATTGAGCAGCTAGATAGCGAAGATGAACTCGTACAAATGACATTTACAGAGTTTAATTGGCTAGAAACCATTGTGATATCTCATAATTATACTGATATTTTGGCCAGACTTTACATCGAAATTGTGACTAAAACCGTAATATTATCTTGTTTTTCTGTTTGTTTGGCAAGATTGGATACTGCCATGGAATTTGACTTGTCTTGTAGGAATTTGGTGAATCACGCATAATCATTACATAAAATGGAAGATTTAAGAGAATCAAATGGCTAAATGGAAGCAATATCATTGTAGAGCTCATTGTAAGCTTTCCGTCGATCTTTGAATCACCTCAATCGGAGCCCGGATGAAGAACTTATGCTCAAAATACTATTGGTGCGCAATGCTGGCACAAGAATTCGGACCGAATTAGCATCAATTCGGACCGAATTGCGTCACAGAAAATTACAGAGAAGCTAATTCGGACCGAATTGTCTGGAATTCGGTCCGAATTGCTATACATGGAAAGTGTTCTGGCAGCGATCTGGAGGCGTTTTCCCCATCTGGAAGCCTCCATTTCCGCCCGAAATCAAGGAAAACGTGTCCCAGCTGTCCAGGAGAGGGGAGAGGAGTATTTAGGCGCCTTCCATTTTGGGAGGAGCCATCATTCATGCCACTTTTGACCTTTCTCTCTCAGCAGATCCAGATCTGGTTTGGGGACAATTCTTCTCCTCTTTTGCAACTTGGACAGAGGTGGGAGGCCGGATTAGAGCTGTTCCTTGCTGCTACAACGAGTTCCGAAGGTCTCAAAGTGTTCTCTAGTGCGACGGCAACAGTGGACAACCTTAGAAACTTGGCTATTTGTTGTATCGAACCAATTCTTTCTCTATTTTCTGGATTTATGGCTTGTTTAAACTTATATACTGTTATTTGCATGATTTCTCTTAGTATGTTAGGCTAAAAACTTGTTGCTTTAGGGATAGATGTAGCTTAGATTTTGGTTTTGCTTGGTTTGCTTATTTTGTTGATGGACGAAGCTAATTACCCTTGGGGTTTTTATTGAAATTGTTTGTGTTTGGATCGGTTATTACTTGTATCGCTCGACTTTTGTACGCGTGCAATTGTTGGGAACTTCTTTACATTATATTAATCGAGTCCTGTACTAGTATTTCGAGGTAGGTCAAAGGCGAAAGTCGACCAATTAATAACCAAAAGTGAACGTTTCTAGTTAGGCGAAAATCTAACTAGATACCTCGTAGAAAACCATTGGTAAACTCGAGTAAGTCCACCGAACAACGAAAGTTGGGGGTGCAATACACTCGATGAAGGTTGTTTAACACTAGATCCCATTCCAAATACCGTACCCAATATGCGAAAGCGGAGGGTTAGAGAGTTAGGTTTGGCTAGATGGACCTTTAGCTTGAATAAATCAACAAAAGAGTAAACCACAACATTTACACAGTGGAATTCGGTCCGGAATTCGGACCGAATTAGCAAGGCTGAATACGACAGTGCTAAGTTTTGCGACTCTGTGGCCATATCTAAGTGAAATCGAACCCTAAGGCACCTTTATTATCATATCTTAATCCGTTAGAAAACCCCAAAAAGATTTATTTCAATTGTTTTGCATATTCTTGTTACTTGCAATTGCATTCCTTTATTTTAATTTAATTTGTTCTATTTGTGATTTCAATTCTCTTCTCAATTTTTATCGTCTAGATTTAACGAAATAATAAGAATAATATTCATATCCATCTCTGTGGGTTCGACACCTTTGCTTTACTACGAACGTCTAGTCGAGTAAACAAGGTTATTTTTGTTTGACCTAGGTTTATACCTCGATCAAAATGGCGCCGTTGCCGGGGATGGCGTTATGATATTATTTCTTATTAAAGTAATTAGAGACTAGACTCATTCTTTTATTCTTTTTACTCATTCGGTACTTTTGTTGTTGAATCTCTTGTGTGTAGGTTAACACTGGCTAGAGAATCAAGAAACACCCAACCCCAAATTCCACACGATTACAACCTAAGGGGTAAGGGAGACAACCCTCACGAAGCCTCTAGTTCGAGCACAACGCAAGCCGCTGCTCGCAAGGGAAAGAAGCAACAACAACCGGTACCGAATCCGGACCGAATTTCGCCCAATCCGGTCCGAATCACAACTCAGCAAGTTCCAGAGGGTACAATTCGGACCGAATTCCAATCAATTCGGACCGAATTCCTGCAGAACCTGCACACGGGCGAAAGAACAAGCGTTCCGATGGCTGATCGCACTTATGATGCTAGGCAACTTGAGGCTCTACGCCTTGAGTTAGAGGCCACCCAACAAAGAATTCTCCAAGATCGACTCGCCCTCGAGCAAGAGCGACTCGTCTTCGAGGAAAAGCGCAACGCAAAATTTAACGATGGCGGCAGCATTCATGGAGCACCATTGAATCCCTACAGAACTCAAGGGTCCAACAAGTCTCTCCGCGAGCATTCTGCCCCTCGAGTCCAAGACGTGGATGGACCAGTCGTGATTAGGGGAATCGCTGCCAACAACATGCAAATCAATCCTGCACACGTTGCACTCGTGCAACAAAACCTATTCTATGGGGCTGAACGGGAGGACCCACACGCACATTTACAAACCTTTCTTGATTGCACCAAATTGTTGAGATTCAACGGGGTCACCCCGGATTCGATTAAGCTTCTCTTGTTTCACTTCTCTCTTAGGGATAAGGCTAAGAAATGGTACAACACACTAAAAAGAGGGTCAATTGATAGTTGGGGAGCTATGGCAAGGATTTTCCTTGAACGGTACTTTCCAGCAAAAAGAGCCTTTGAAATTAGGAGGGAAATCACAAATTTCAAACAAAGGGGTGATGAATCATATAGGGAAGCTTGGGAACGGTTTAGAGATTTGGAGAACTCTTGTCCTAACCATGGAATTCAGGATTGGTTGACCATTCACTCGTTTTATAACGGTCTTTATGATAATATTAAAGTGAATGTTGATGCTCTTTCAGGTGGAAGCTTCACACAACTCGATGCGGAGCAAGCACGTGATGCTATTGAGAGATGCGCCCTACAATACAATTGGCCGGCGCCCAACCCAACAAGAGACAATCCACCTAGGCACGAAGTCAAGGAGATCAAAGACACGCGAGACAGGATTGCTCGTTTGGAAGCCGAACTCGCGAAGATGCAGGCAATCGGTGGCACACGCCCATCATACAAAGAATGTGGAGTTTGTGGAGAAGAAGGACACATGTCCTCTAATTGCCCTCTCCAATATGGGGATAGAGAGCCCGAAGAAGTCATGTCTTTTGAATATGTTCGCAATCGGTACCAAGGTGCAATGGAGGATGATGAAGCGGGTGGTTGCCAAGGCAACTATCAAAACCACGCTTTTGTCCCAAGAAAAATGCACACCAACAAAACTGGTAACCAACCCCAACCGATTCAAAATCGAGGTGCCCCATTCAACTATGACCAAGGGCAAAACTTTCAAGGGAAGGACTATATTGCACCTCGAGTTGAGCAATTCATGGAGACTCAAAAGGTCCTAAATGAGACACTTCTTGAGGGAATGGCTAAACTTCAAAAAGAATCTGGAGCCGCTTCGCGGGTGGAAAAGATGATGGAAGTGTTCTTGGCATCTCAAAACACTCGCCCAAGTCAACCCGAGCCAAACCCTCGTGCGGAAATCAAAGCGGTGCACACACTCAGGAGTGGCACTCAATACAAGGACCCACCTATGCCCAAGGAAATTCAGCCAAAAGACACATCCGCAGCTGAACATGAGTCGAATTCGGACCGAATTCCTACTAATTCGGACCGAATTCCGTCGCGACAAATTCCAGAGGCACCAATTCAGTCCGAATTTCAGCTAATTCGGACCGAATTCAATGGAGTTAAGCACACATCTGCTCCGAACTCGCTGCTAAAGGCACCTGATCAACACATAAGGGTCTTTTATCTTAGTAAGATGGACGATCCAGGCAGATTCACCATACCATGCACCATTGGTGGGACAATAATAAAAAAGGCCCTATGTGACAACGGAGCAAGCGTGAGTCTAATGCCAAAGTCTGTGTTCGATCGAATTGGCATTGGAATTTTAAAGCCGTCCAACGGGACCCTGAAACTTGCAGACTCGTCAGTTCGACGGCCTATTGGTGAAATTAAGGACATTCCGGTCAGGCTTGGGAAATTCTTTATCCCAGGCGATTTTGTGGTAATAGACATGGAGGAAGATGAAGACGTTCCCATCATTTTGGGGCGTCCCTTCCTTAGAACTGCAGGTATTCTAATGGACATGAAAGATGGAACTATTTTGGTGAGGGTCGGTGGAGAACAATGGAAATACTCGATCAATCAAGATGTGAAATGCTTAAACCAGCTTGAATATTGCTACCGAACCGACATGGAAGAGGTTCCGGTCGAGAGACAACTCGAAGAACAGTACTCAGGCTCTCTTTGGGGCTATCACGAGCCATGTTGTGGAATACCGGAGACAATTGCTGTAGAGGAATCCATCCAAGAGGTCACAGACAAGACAGAACCTGAAAACACAAGCAATTCGGACCGAATTCCACCCAATTTGGACCGAATTGAGGTCTCTGGAAATTCTGAAATTTTCTCATTTAGCAATTCGGACCGAATTCCACCCAATTCGGACCGAATTGAGGTCTCTGGAAATTCTGAAATTTTCTCATGTAGCAATTCGGACCGAATTCACCCCTCTGGAACTGACAGGGCAATTTCTCAGCCAAGAATTCGGTCCGAATTCCAACCAATTCGGTCCGAATTCCAGGCACCTTGGTACGCAGACCTGGCAAACTACTTGGCAAGCGGCACGTTGCCTCCCGAGATGACTTACCAACAAAGAAAGAAGCTCAAATTAGACGCCAAGTACTACTTTTGGGAGGAGCCTTACTTGTTCAGACTTGGCGTTGATGATGTTTATCGGCGATGCATTCCGTATGAGGAAGTTCGACCCGTTCTCGCTCACTGTCATTCCTCAGCTTACGGCGTCCATGCATCCTTCTCCAAAACGGCCGCTAAGGTACTGCAATCCGGTCTTTACTGGCCAACTTTATTTAAGGACGTTCGTTCTTTTCTTTTGTCTTGTGACCAGTGTCAAAGGGCGGAGAACATATACAAGCGAAGCGAGATGCCTCTCAACCCGATTCTTGAAGTGGAGATCTTTGATGACATATGCGACAAGAATTCCGAGTCCTTCAAGGTCAACGGGCAGCGCCTAAAGCACTACATCGCCAATCATGAAGTAGGAGAAGCAATGGTTGTTTCGCTTCTCGATCCACCGCCCGCGACATGAGTCAACTGAGGGTCAAGCTCACGACCTTAAACAAGCGCTTCTTGGGAGGCAACCCAAGGATTTTTCTCTCTTTACTTTATTTTATTTCATTTTATTTTCCAAAAGATCCTTGAAAATCACAAAAAAAAAAAAATATAAAACAATAAAAAAAATTAATTAAGACTTTAGATTTTTCATAGGATTTTCGATTTAAGCATTATTTTTCTTGATGTGTGTAGAAAAGAGACATGGTTGATTCGTGCTAGAGCACCAAAAGGATGCAAAAACTGACATCATGCGCCCACGCACGACTTCATGTGAATCAACCAACATGTGCAGTCAAGCGACGCTTGGGACAATTGGCAATGGATGCAAGGAGTCAAGAAAAGTCGAAACAACGAACTGCAACACAAAAAGGCAAAAGGCCCACTCTTCAATGACGAGCCCGCACAACTTCTCCACACCTTGATCAGATTAGTTTCCTTTTTCCTCCTCTTTATTTTTCTCTGTGTTGCATTGAGGACAATGCTGTGCTTTAAGTTTGGGGGGAGGGAAAGGAAAAACGAAACAAGCCTTATTTTCTTGAAAATTTCGTCAAATCGCTTGTTTTCTGAAAATTTTTTGCAAAACAGAGCCTTGAATTCGGTCCGAATTGCTTAACTGATTTTTCTGAATTGAGTCGCGATTGTTTTTAAACTGATTTTGAGGGTTGGGAACTTGATTTTAAGCATAGCTAAGCTCTTCTTGATATTGATTCATTGCAAAAACTTGGTGTTTGACTTATTTTCTCAAATCTTAACTTGGATTTCGAAAACTCTCGTTGTTGAGACGTTTTGGGTTTGTTCAAGTACCAATGGGCCGAGGAATTTCAAAACTAAGGGTATTTGGGTCTAAAACTTGGTTGCTTAAGAATCGTTTGAACACGAGTTAGTCAAAACTGAAATCTTTCGCCGAGTGAACGGACTTGTGAAACCGATGTTTTTTTAAAAAGATTTTGTTATCCTTAGAAATTGTAAAGTGAACCCTGTCTTGTGTACAAAATTATTTTAAAGCTTGAATCACCAACGAGCAACATCAAATCGGACAAACTTAAATAGTTGTGAAAACGAGGAGCGTTGAGACTTCTTCCCACCAACTCAACCACAAATTTTGGGGGCGGAGCTAGTAGCAAAATTGTGTAAAAACCGGACCGACCTCCCTGGTGCGATATGTGCCAGTAGCAAAGCTTGGAGGGTGGGACTAGTTGCGAGCTGTCAGGAATCGATACCTCAAAGCTCTCGAGGACGATTGGGTAGTTCCGGCTAGTCCCATAGTGGACCGTAGCAAATAAATTGCAAAAGAAACTGGACCAAACCCACTGGTGCGACATGTACCAGTAGCTTTCTCGAAGTCAATGATTCGCACTTAATCCTCTAGGGTGCAAAGCCCCACGACTCGACTTGCAGAATTAAAATTGGTGAAATTCTAAACTGTTTTGAGATGGGTTCACTATAAAATTTCTAGCTTTGACAAAATTCTTTTGCAAAACCTTTCGGGTCATGGGAATGAACGGGTGAATAAACTCGGATTTGCTTTGTGGTTAAATGAATAGAAGCTAGGACCCTTAACCCTCGGTCAAGGTTTTCTTAGGACCAAGAGCTGTTTGGATGAGATCAAAACAAACTTAACTCTAGTTTGAGAATCCCAATTGAGCATTTCAAGAAAAGCATGAATCAAAGTCAAACTGAACTGTGCACTAAATTAAATTCCTAACTCCAACTTCAATTTCGATAGTAAGTCTAAGTCTTGTCAATTCTTCTAAGTTAAGAGTTTTGCTTGAGGACAAGCAAGTTTTAAGTTTGGGGGGATTTGATATCTCATAATTATACTGATATTTTGGCCAGACTTTACATCGAAATTGTGACTAAAACCGTAATATTATCTTGTTTTTCTGTTTGTTTGGCAAGATTGGATACTGCCATGGAATTTGACTTGTCTTGTAGGAATTTGGTGAATCACGCATAATCATTACATAAAATGGAAGATTTAAGAGAATCAAATGGCTAAATGGAAGCAATATCATTGTAGAGCTCATTGTAAGCTTTCCGTCGATCTTTGAATCACCTCAATCGGAGCCCGGATGAAGAACTTATGCTCAAAATACTATTGGTGCGCAATGCTGGCACAAGAATTCGGACCGAATTAGCATCAATTCGGACCGAATTGCGTCACAGAAAATTACAGAGAAGCTAATTCGGACCGAATTGTCTGGAATTCGGTCCGAATTGCTATACATGGAAAGTGTTCTGGCAGCGATCTGGAGGCGTTTTCCCCATCTGGAAGCCTCCATTTCCGCCCGAAATCAAGGAAAACGTGTCCCAGCTGTCCAGGAGAGGGGAGAGGAGTATTTAGGCGCCTTCCATTTTGGGAGGAGCCATCATTCATGCCACTTTTGACCTTTCTCTCTCAGCAGATCCAGATCTGGTTTGGGGACAATTCTTCTCCTCTTTTGCAACTTGGACAGAGGTGGGAGGCCGGATTAGAGCTGTTCCTTGCTGCTACAACGAGTTCCGAAGGTCTCAAGGTGTTCTCTAGTGCGACGGCAACAGTGGACAACCTTAGAAACTTGGCTATTTGTTGTATCGAACCAATTCTTTCTCTATTTTCTGGATTTATGGCTTGTTTAAACTTATATACTGTTATTTGCATGATTTCTCTTAGTATGTTAGGCTAAAAACTTGTTGCTTTAGGGATAGATGTAGCTTAGATTTTGGTTTTGCTTGGTTTGCTTATTTTGTTGATGGACGAAGCTAATTACCCTTGGGGTTTTATTGAAATTGCTTGTGTTTGGATCGGTTATTACTTGTATCGCTCGACTTTTGTACGCGTGCAATTGTTGGGAACTTCTTTACATTATATTAATCGAGTCCTGTACTAGTATTTCGAGGTAGGTCAAAGGCGAAAGTCGACCAATTAATAACCAAAAGTGAACGTTTCTAGTTAGGCGAAAATCTAACTAGATACCTCGTAGAAAACCATTGGTAAACTCGAGTAAGTCCACCGAACAACGAAAGTTGGGGGTGCAATACACTCGATGAAGGTTGTTTAACACTAGATCCCATTCCAAATACCGTACCCAATATGCGAAAGCGGAGGGTTAGAGAGTTAGGTTTGGCTAGATGGACCTTTAGCTTGAATAAATCAACAAAAGAGTAAACCACAGCATTTACACAGTGGAATTCGGTCCGGAATTCGGACCGAATTAGCAAGGCTGAATACGACAGTGCTAAGTTTTGCGACTCTGTGGCCATATCTAAGTGAAATCGAACCCTAAGGCACCTTTATTATCATATCTTAATCCGTTAGAAAACCCCAAAAAGATTTATTTCAATTGTTTTGCATATTCTTGTTACTTGCAATTGCATTCCTTTATTTTAATTTAATTTGTTCTATTTGTGATTTCAATTCTCTTCTCAATTTTTATCGTCTAGATTTAACGAAATAATAAGAATAATATTCATATCCATCTCTGTGGGTTCGACACCTTTGCTTTACTACGAACGTCTAGTCGAGTAAACAAGGTTATTTTTGTTTGACCTAGGTTTATACCTCGATCACATTGATGCAGAAAGTGAGTGGTTTGAGGAACAAGCCCTCATGATGACTTGTCAATGGGATGAGTCAGATGAAGATGAGACACTCTCTACGGTGCAATTTCTATCTCAATTGGATGCACCGGCAAACCGAGGTGAAGACTTGCTAGTCTTCTAGCGAAAGGTGGTGGGGAAGATGCTAGTTCCCCAAATTCCAAAACAAAGTGGGACGAAGATCTATTCGAGACGGTTTATATGGTAGAAGAGATGGAATACCCACAATTCAAAAATCTCAAAAAGAAAGTGGAGACGGTACTCTCAACCACATAATCTTCACTCACAAGGATACCACCTGAACCAATCATGGGACCAGCCATGTACCCACCTGGTTCAAGACAACCCCAGAATCCCCAAATTCCGGAGATAAAAGCACGGTAGGGCAATATCCGCGGTGGTTATGCAAGGCAAATGAACGAAAGGTTTAATCTGCCAACAGCCCAAGCCAGTCAAGGCGCAATCCTGGTTTTACTAGAAGATATTGGGCTGTACTCAGAAGTTATCTCCCGATGGGAATCAATCACGCTCAACCTGATAAATGAGAAAAACTGGGCAGATAACAAATCAAAGGTCAACTACATCGAAAATCTCCTAGGTGAAACGGAGAAAAAGACCTGGATTCAGTGGAGAATGGCATTCCCCACTGAATATGAAGAACTAGTGAACATCGCCGATGATCTGCAAAATGTAATATCACAAATCAGACGAATGTTCCTGTTGGAGGACCCAACAACCGGGTCCACTGAAGAGCAAGATCGAGCGTACAACGACCTGGAGAGGCTTTCATGCCACAATGTGAAAGATCTTTTCGACTATATAAACGATTATAAGATCTTAGCGGCAAAATCAGGAAGAATGTACATATCTCCTGAACTCTCAACAAAATTTTTCAAAAAAATGCCTCCGATCATTGGTGGAGAAATTGAGAAGGCATTCACTGAGAAATACCCAGGTAATACTGTAGGGGTTATTCCAAGAATACATTTCACCTACCAGTACCTGGCAGAGCAATGTAAGAGAGTTGCACTCCAAAGAAGCCTCAAAGATCTCTCATTCTGTAGCCGCATACCAGTGCCAGGTTATTATCAAAAGAACAAGAAGTATGGTCTTAGAAAGGCAAAGACATACCGAGGAAAAACCACATGATACGCACATCAGGGTATTCAAAAGGAAGCATGCAGATAAAGTAAGAAAATGCAAGTGCTTTATATGTGGAGAAGAAGGACATTTTGCCCGCAACTGCACAAGACAAAAGGGCAACATTGCAAGAGCAGCCATAGTCGAAAATCTAGATCTAGATGACGACTGGGATGTGCTCTCGGTAGATCAAAATGAACCAGATAGTGATGCAATCTGTTCATTTTCTGAAGGGGAAGGAAGTACTGGTCATTCTTTAATGGCTGGTATAAATGAGGTACCATACGAAACCGCAATGATGATAACAAATGAAGAAATCTCATGGCGGGTAGTGATCTCAGTGCCTCAAGAAATTCAAAACTGCGCGCATCAATGGGAGGATAACAGTCCAGTGGCGCAAGAATTCATGAAGTGTCTGTTCTGCAAAGAACAGACTAATCCAAAGATGAGAGCACATTGCAGTATATGTCGTCTGACTGTCTGCCCGATGTGTTCAAGATTCAACCTGGGAAGAAGGCTAACAATACAAAAATCAAATCCTCAGTATGGCAACAAAGATACCCTAATCAATGAGCTGATGGGGTATACAAATTTCCTCTTAGCAGAAAATCAAAGGCTAAAGAAAAGAATTGAAGAATTGGAGATGGGAAAGGATCGGGACGAAATGCGAGATCCAACAAAAGGAAAAACCCCGGAAAAGCCAATTCTTGAAGGAGTAGATTCGGATGACGAAGCAATTGAAAACTATATCCAGAAACAAAATGGAGTAGTAATCAAGATGCTGACAGATAGAAACGAATACATTAGTACCCAAGTTTCGGATCCAAGAAAAGGGAAGAGAGTCTTAAACAGACTCTATAATATTGAGCTGACAATGGAAATACCAGGGGTTGAAAAGTTCAAAATCCAAGCAATCTTGGATACTGGCGCAACAGTTTGCTGCATAGACCAGAATGCAGTTCCAAAAGAAGCTTTGGAACCAAGTGCGTACCCCATTCAAATCAACGGGGTTAACTCTTCTCAAATAGCCAACTAAAAACTCAAAGGCGGAATAATGACTATCGAGGAAAATCGTTTTCGTATTCCTTTCACCTATGCATTCCCAATGGAGCAGAGGGATGAGATCCAAATGCTGATTGGTTGCAATTTCATCCGAGCCATGCAAGGAGAGCTTAGGATTGAGGGCCAAATGGTAACATTTTACAAAAATGTTACAACAATCGCGACAAAAGTTGGCGCTGAGGTGGCAGCTTCAGCAGCAATCGAAGAACTAGAGCTGTCTGAGCTAGAATATTTTAAAATTCAGATAATCACTGCATACTCTTGTGGTGAAGAATCGCAGAAATTCAAGGAAAGGTTCAGACCCCTTTTGGAGAGATTAAAAGAACAAGGGTATATTGGAGAAAATCCTCTCCAACACTGGAAAAAGAATCGGGTTAAGTGCAAGTTAGACATTATCAACCCGGATATCACAATCCAAGACAAGCCCCTGAAACATGTCACACCAGTAATGAAAGAGCAATTTGACAAACATGTTCAGGCGCTACTCAAGATTGGAGTGATACGACCCAGTAAGAGCCGACACAGAACCATGGCAATGATGGTAAACTCAGGTACATCAATAGATCCAAAGACTGGTGCTGAAATCAAAGGCAAGGAGCGTATGGTATTTAATTACCGCACCCTCAATGATAATACCCACAAAGACCAATATAGTTTGCCAGGAATTAATACCATCCTTAAGAAAGTCGGCAACAGTCGGATTTATTCGAAATTCGACTTAAAAAGTGGATTCCATCAGGTGGCAATGGATCCTGAATCGGTTGAGTGGACGGTTTTTGTCGTTCCAAATGGCTTGTATGAATGGCTAGTTATGCCATTCGGGTTGAAAAATGCACCAGCAATTTTTCAAAGAAAGATGGACGACTGCTTCCGGGGAACGAAAAACTTCATAGCAGTCTACATCGATGATATACTGGTGTTTTCTGAAGATGAAGAACAGCATGCCAAACACTTGGAGGCTATGCTGACAATTTGTGAGAAATGGGGGCTTGTACTCTCCCCAACTAAAATGAAAATAGCTGTACAGGAAATCGAATTTCTGGGTGCAGTTATTGGAAACAGAAAAATCAAACTTCAGCCTCACATAATCAAAAAGATCATTTCTTTCGATGAAGAAAAATTGAAAGAGAAGGCTGGTATGAGATCATGGCTTGGCATTCTCAACTACGCCAGATCATACATACCAAAATTGGGGACATTACTTGGGCCATTATATTAAAAAGCAAGCGAACACGGTGACAAAAGGCTTAAAAGCTCAGACTATGAGATTATCAGAAAGGTCAAACAAGCGGTACAGCAGCTACCAGATCTCGAGCTTCCTCCGGAAGGATCCTACATCATCTTTGAAACAGACGGATGCATGGAAGGGTGGGGCGGAGTATGCAAATGGAAGAAAGCAAAGCATGTCCCCCGAAATACGGAGAAAGTTTGTGCGTATGCAAGCGGGAAATTCCCAGTTATTAAATCCACAATAAATGCAGAGATCTATGCTTGCATGGAAACAATGAAGGCACTCAAGATTCACTACCTGGATCAAAAGGAGATCACCCTCAGAACTGATTGCCAGGCCATAATCAGTTTTTATAACAAGTCAGCACAAAACAAACCTTCAAGAGTCCGATGGATTAATTTTGTTGACTTTGTAACAGGAACAGGAGTGCAAGTAAATTTCGAGCACATTGATGGCAAAATGAATGTACTAGCTAATTCGTTATCACGATTAACAGCAAATATGGTGAAAACCGGAAATTGCTATTTCGCTGATGAACAATTGGCCGATTTAGAAAAGGTGCTCGAAGAAACAAAAGGAGTTCCTGAGGAAATAATCAAGCATCAGGCAACAATTATCGGGCATATTGATAATATGCTAGATGAAAAACCTTTCTTTCAAAACCTCTAGAGCAAGGCGATAAGCGGGCATGGTGGACCGCTGGAAAAACCCACTATACCCTGTATCTTAGGAACTGTCTGGTAGTAATCTACGGAAAGCTACTGACATTTTTAGTTTTCTTATAATTTATATTTTATGTGAATTTTATTTCTTTTTCAGAAAAATAGTGCTTGATCATCTGAGGAACCTTATGAGAATCCATGAAAGAAGCCCAACAACCGGGTTCAGACCAGGAAGCCGGCAAGCATTTCAGCAAGCCAAAAGATGGGCAGCCTCAGGAAGAGAGTTAGACTCTCTTCGGGATTATGAAATAATAACTGGTGACCTACTAACAATGTACCCACGGTCTTTTCAGTGGGAAGGAACCATGCTACTTAAGCTTGAGGAACTTCATAAGGAGCAAATACAAAGGACCATTGATGAAGTCGAAAGGCTTATAGTCTTGAGTTATTTGCAAAAGATTCGTCTAGAACAGAAGGCATCCAAAGACAACTGGGCTAGTACTGCACTAGGACCAGTTAATCATAACATTGATGAGCTGTTAGTAATTCACCAAAAGATGCGATCGATCCAGCAAGGCTATTATTATTAGTGAGTCCCACCATCATAAGGGAATCACATTATTATGTTTACTTTCGGTGCCACTACGGTAGTGCGCATCTTTTCTTTTTCTTTATTCCCTGCCACATGAGTTGGCACGAAATGAGTGGTTTGCTTTTATTTCTTTTGGGCAATTATTTTACTAAAAGATGCCCATTAGTTTGCTAAGGACATACCAACTGTGGTAGACGAATAATTGAAATGGACGATGGGGCCCATATGCGCACCCGCATTCAATTATCGAGCTCACCAACTGGTAGCGTTCCTTCTATATAAGTAGTAGGATGTTTCACTAAGAGGGCATCACCCAACTTAGTAATCATCTCTTCTTCTCTAGCCAGAAATCAATAAAATTTCCTCATTTTCCTCTCAAAACTTTGGAACCAGTATTCATTAGTAATCAGAAGTTTCAAAGTCGATCCGATCGCTATTATTCTATTCTGGTATCAGAGCGAGGTTTGTTTTCTTAATATTATGGCTTTCTAATTTCCTAATTATTCTGGGTAGGCACCTAGGGGGAGATTATACCAAACTAATAAAATTGTTTAAATTAATCAACCAGAAAACGTCAGTTAAAAGTGAAATTTTAAGGAACCAAAAGAATCATCCTGCCGTACAGTACCTAGGAAAAATGAGAAGATCGTGGGTAAACACGATGATGTGAGGTTATAACCAAAGTAAACCAACTTAAAATTGGCAAAGTAAAGGAAGATTAATTAATAAACTGGGTACACAGTTTTGGGTGCACATAGCAGAAAATTTTACTCAAAATGGCAAAATCATAAGGGTGACCATATTTTTGGGTGGCAAAAACAGAAGATTTAACTTTCGAGTGGCAATTGCTAGATTTCACAAATTTTGGGTGGCACAGAAAAAATTATCCCAAATAAATTTGATGACTTATACCTCTAATTTATCTTTAAAAATAAAACTTAAAAATGTAAGAAAAATATTCCCTCAATTAGACTAGAACTTGAGTTGAAAAGGCTCAACTTCAGTTGCCGTACGACTTCAGTTTGGAAAATGCGTACAAGGAGGAGGGAAGAACACATTTTTAAACTATATATGGTAGTTTAACTAATGTGGCTATGAATTTGTGACACCTAGTGTTAATGGTATAAAGATATGGCATAGGAAAATATTAAAATGTCTCTGACTTGCTCCGCTTGATTTCCAATTGCATGTATAGAGAATAGAAATGTAAATTGTTTACATGTTTTTTCGACCCAAAAAATGCGCTTTTGTGCATGGATGAGGAAAAAAACAAAATTTTTATTTGTTTTGCCACATTGCAAATTAAATGCGCCACTGTTGTTTTTTCTCATTTTTCTTGTATCTTGCTGGGTTGTAGTTATCAGGTATGTATGTCGGCAAGAAATCTCATCTTCTTTCTGTATATATATTCCTGCCATGTGGCAAAAAAGAAAAAAAAAACGTGTTAATTTTTTGGTAGGAACAATGCTATATTTTCTCATATATATGTCGGGAAAAAAGTGAATCCTTGTCCAAAGAATCTGTACTATGCTATCATAAAATATTCGAAGTGGAACAAAGAGATTTTATGAAATTGACATTATAACACATGCGCAAGTTATTTTATTTTATTATCGACGTTTAGAGTAAATGAATCAATTTTAGAAATTTACGGTTTTTAATGCGAACTAGTTATTTTAATGTGACCAATAAATTATAATATCGAACTTTCTTTTGTTTTAAAATCCATCTTTTTTCTGGTTTTACAAAATCCAAATTTTAAATAATATGCTTTCTTACTTAATTACATAACATATCAATACTAATTTAAATTTCTAGCATTAAAAATTCCAACATTATAATGCAATTAATTTGGACTTCAAGAAAGTTAAAACTTTTGATTTCAAAATAATAAATATTAATTATATGTTTTAATTCGGTATATCTGTTTCTGCACGCCAAATCTTTTTTTTTAGAAAATTGTAGTGCCAGGAACAAAATTATTAATCTGTTTAATCATTGTTTAATGATTAATAATCATTTTTTTTTTTGCAAAATCTTGAATATTTAACATATGGAGCAACCAACCAGCCACATTAATTTAGAAGGAGATTTCAGTTTATTATAAATCGACACACGGAAAATAGACTTTGAATTTCATAATAATCCCAAATGGAAGCAAATCATCTTAAATGCTAAAGAGTTCACACATGAGCACCAGACACATAGCCCTCATTTTTGATGCCAACATGAAAGTATTCTAATTAATTAAAATTCTTTCACATGACATGAGTAATTAAAATGCAAACAAAATTAAATTGACCATGACAAAATCGCCACAAACCAAATCAAACATGCCGTACAAGAGAGGAACAAAGCGGCACCTAATTAAGCTAAGCCTTCAAGCGTCGACCAATCTTAAAATTGCACCTGTGCCGCTAAAATGTTGTAGTTTTTATAACTAAAGCGCACATTGGAAGGAAAAAGAGAAAGCAACGAAGCTATCAATTGATACGGACTTAGATCCGGTCGGCCCAGGCGCAATCCCAATAAATCTGTTCACACTCGGCGTCACGTGCGTTATTTCTTGGATTTTGCGTATTAGTCCTTATCTAATTTTGTTATACATGTTTTATACTTTATCGTTTTCCGCACTTCAATTCTCATATAGAAAAGTTTTTTTTTTCTTCTTTTTATTTACTTAGAAGTGTTTGTGAAACATCTTAAATCCATCCAGCTTATGAATTTTCCCAAAATTTGTCATGAATATTTAAAAAAAAATATATAAAGATATAACAAGTTGGACCAACTAATTAGTAGTTAGCATATAACTAAATTTTAATTATTTAATTATGATAAGCAAAATTTACAACGGACTCTCCTGATGAAATCAACTTAAAAAAAATTATAAATCAGTAGTTCTTTTTAATGGTTTGCTTACTGTTTTTAAATAGCCGTGCCATAAATCCTATGATGCATATTGGTATATTTGAAATCGGACGAACAATTAGATAATCAATTATTTTGATTAACTTTAGAAAATAATGTTAGAATTTGAGGTCCAACATTATCGGTTGGGTTGATCTATATGACTCATGTATCGTGCCAATAGATAGCATGATGACATTCGGTGCATGTTTCAATAATCATCAAATAATTTAAAATTTAAACAAAGCAAAATGATTAAATGTCATTGCTATTTCATCAAATGATTTTTTATATTTCATCAAAATTACACATTAATTAGGCTCTCTATGTGCTAATATTATATATTTGTTGTCCCTAACTACGGCCTAGAGGAGGTCAATATGCACTTGAGCAATTAACTTGTAATTTAATTGAGATGAGTTTAGATATAAGTTTAATACCTAAATTGAAGACTCTAACTAAACTCTATCCATCTTGTCAAGCTCCATAACAAGGCATAATCTTGTTCTAGTCATTTCTTCAATTTGCTTCAAATAATTCACTAATAAAAGTACTGAGAAAAAGATTAGTAGTAGTTGATGTTGTTTTGCAAGTCGGCAAATATGCTAAGTTCAATTGTTTGATTCAACAACATTTATTTTAAATCTTTTCATTGTTTAAATTTAATTAAAAAAATCTGTTATTGAGATTGTCTGCCTAAATATCGTTTTATATATACCTTAGGTATTTTTATTTGTGTAAATGGATAATTTCTCGCTGTGCCTTTCAAATGAAATATATGTACGCTGTTTTAGTGTTCTCTGTATAATAAAATTATTATAGCTAAAATTACTAAATTAGAGACAACATTTATCCAAATAATTTTTTAATTTCTTGTCATAATTAAATAAATGAATAGTTGTCTATAATTTATTTTAATCGATTTATAATGATAAGTTGCTTATTATACCTTGCAAGTTACCAAGAGCATCATGTTTTCACAATGTTATTGCCCAAAAAAACTGTTCTGTTAATTCTCCTCCAAATGCTTTATTTAGTATTCTATAATTCTATATACTTGAGCTATTCCTACTTATGAACATAATTGACTTCTTAATTTGGAATCAATTAAAGAACGTTTTCTAATAATATAGCAAACAAAATATGTGTTGGTTTCTTTCATTTATTAATGATATGTGTCGTCCCATTTTTTTATTTTTTTTCAATTGGAGGACAAACAAGGAGAACTATGGTTCGATTTACTTAAATTCATTTACGATCAGAAAGACACATTGCAAAATTTTCTACCTTGTAGTACTATTCCACCACTTCAACAAAAAAATAAATAAATAAACAAATAAAAAAAGGCAGTTACATAAACTAACAAAATTTCCGACGCTTGTGTAAAATAACTTAATAGTACGGATATGCATGCGAAAGTAGCAAAGACGAGCCAACACGCATCCTCTACTGCACGATGTAAAAACATCTAACCGTCCGATGAAGATCGGATGAATGAGATGAAAAGTGACGACTATAAAGCGTCACATCGCGGGGTGTCGCACGTGAGGTGGGATCGGCAAACGGACGGTGGGCACGTGTCGGCAGCATCCAACGTACGGCTACGGAAGAGAGGGAGCGCTACAAGCTTTCACCGGCGCATCTTTATTCCGGTTCCAACAAATTTTGCTTCGTATACCCAAGTAGAACCCCTTTAATATATCTTAGCATCATTGAATTGTTAATAACAATATTATATTATTATCACATGAGGGTATCCAATAATTTTTTGGTCTATGACAACGAGTGAACATGAACTCAGAAGAGTAGAAGTGTTGGTTAATTTTGCTCACTAATATGATCAATTATATTTGTATATCGTACTAAATGAGAATGGTAAAGCACATTTAGAAACTTATCCGAAATTTGTAGTAATTTAGCAGAACTAATGGTAAATAACAATTAACATTGATAGTTCATGATAAAAATTAAAAAAATATAAATCAAAATTCATGACAAAGTTGAACTCAAGTCTACTCTGTTATTTACTTCAGGTTTTCATCCTATAGGTGTAATTTTATATCTTAAATTTTATACTCTTTTTGCCATTGTAAATTAGGCGTTTCCATATTCTTCTTTTCCATTGAAACTCTCTCTCTCACTAGCTCTTTCTCACCTTGCCATAATTTTAATTTTGCCATTTATCAGCAACTTCTCAATATTGCTATTTAAAATTAAAACATTTGGTTATTGATTAATCACAAGGATACTTCACCAATAGTTTCTTTATAATATTGTTTTATAAACATTAATAGAAATTACTAGTTAGAAGCAATCTAACATTTTTTATTTAAAAATGTCTAATGCCACGTTCATTAAAGAAAAGTAATTACAATTTACATGGAAAATTGATCAGCGAAATAATAAACAATTTGAAAATATATAACAAATTGGAAAGGTACCCATGAAGTACCTACAGCATTTAGCAATTGTTGCCATAGTCCCATTCAGCCACATGACCGGTTATAGCCGGTGGGCTTATGCGGGCTGACTCATTGCAATTCATGCTGATGTTGCTGGTATACGACCGCCTACTATTCCCAAATATCTCCACACCTTTTTCATAACCATCAAATTAAGGCTCTTATCACATCTAATCAGCATGCATACGACAAACATTACACTATACCATATGCATAATTTCGAAAGAAAGGGATCCAATCTGCCATTCGTCCCCTCAACCTTTCTACCTTTTTGGAAATGTGATAATTTAGTGTTTACACCCCGTTAAACATGCAAATAATAGTAAAAAAAAACGTTTTTTTTTCTTTTTTCTATTTCTCTTATTAGAGAGAGTTCACATACTGTGTATGTCATCTCTAACTTTTATAGAAAAAAGTAACATGACATATATGGATACTTATAGAGTTTCGATGTTTAATTAAAAATAAATAAATGGGCATTGTAGTAAAAGGATTTTATGATATACCTTGTCATAGGTTCTTACATGTATAGACGTTATATTCTGCTACCTCACACAACAAACCCAAAATTGGTAACATTAATCTTGGCGATTTAAGTACGCATAACAGAATATTATAAACTCTTGAATTCATTCTTAATTTATATGATAATGATGCCAAATAAAAAGAAAAAAAAAACATATTGCCAGGACTTAGTTGCAACTTTTGACACTAAAGAGTAAAGACTAAAGAGTCATGTCACCCAGTGCTGTTGTCAGAATAATTGGAGGAAATAGCTCAAGGAGGTATTCTGATTATTAACATGCACAAGGTGTTGTCTTATAAAAAAAATGTATAAGGAGTTATATGCAAAAAAATGTATAAGGTGTTTATAGATGTACTTAATTATGGGGCCACGTGGAACTTTGTCATTTTTGGCACGTCTTTGGGATATATTGAACTTCTCTCGGGGCTAAAAGGAAAGTGTCCCGAACAAATAAAAGGCCACCAAGCACAAAAGCCTCTCTCTCTTTCAAAGCGTCTCTTTTCCTTTCTACACTAGTACTGCTGATACAGCCATACAGCCGCATACTAAACCAATCTCTCTCTCTCTCCTGCTCTAGCTAGCTCTAAATGGGAGAGAAAGCAGAGCTTTACCACTTCCCCTTGCATGAAGATCTCTCTCTTTTCTTCTCTCAGAAATCAAATGGAAGCCTTGCCAACGACACAGCCTTAATTGACATGCCATACTTTAACTTCACCGATTGTGTAAATGGATCAGCGGATTATGGCTTCGCCTTTCAAAATTCAGACGTGAAGAACGAATTAGCAGTGGATGTAACAGGTGCGGGTAGTACTAATTTGTCAGGTAACGGTACTGGTCCGGTGACGCCTAATTCTTCGATTTCTTGTTCTTCGAGTGAGGCAAATGGAGATGAGGAGACTGGTCGGTACAAGAAGGAGAAGATGAAGCTAGAGGAAGAGGGAGATGGAGGTGAAGACGACAAAGAAGAGAAAGGGGATGATGAAGATTGTGATAAATCAAAGAAAGTGTAAGTTTGCTAAAATTTTGGTTTTGTCCTACAACTTTTGAGTTTTGAGTGCGATCTGTCTATCTTTGATTTTTTTGAAAAACCAAAACATCATTTCTGTTTTCATTAATGTTGCTAGTCAAGTCTATTTAGGCATTAGCTAGACTGTGACACATCAGAGCTTTTTATATTAATTGCTTCTGACCTTTCATGTGTTCAATCTCTTGACTGCGCATAAATGAAATTTTGCTCTTCTTTTGAAGATTTTGTTAACAAATCTTTTTATTTCTGAGATCTGTGTTGTTGAATGTGAATAGTGCATGTTGGGGTTGTTGGCTAATTGACCAAGCACGCTCTCTAGGGTAAGTTGTTGAAGATTTGGTCTTGATTTTTGATTGCAACTTTTTTTTTGTTGGTGATGAATCTTCTAATTTTAAATTAAGTTCAAGTCTTTTAGGGTTTCATACCTGCCTAACAAATTAAACGAGATCCCTTTAGGGTTTTCTGTTCCCACAAAGGGCAAAGGTCTTCTTTTCACCTTTCCCCAACTATACTTTTTATTTTTGCTTTTTGTTCTTTTTCATCTTGTCTTCTTCTAATTCTCCAATTGTTTTCAATAGTCAAGTCTAAAGATCATAAAGGATATTCAAGCACAAAAGTAACAATTTACAATCCAAATAATGAAGTAATGGTTTTCATTTCACTGGATATACCAATTCATGAAAAACCCAATGAAAAGTGCAAAGAACTATTCCTTGATCAAACGACTGAAGCAGAATTTTTCACATGTCCCTTTTAGTAGTTGCCAGTTAGTATATAAGTGCTTGATTTCTCTTTCAAAACAGACATAAGCCACGCAAGAAAGGAGAGAAAAGGCAACGTGAGCCACGCATCGCTTTCATGACGAAAAGTGAAGTCGACCACCTAGAAGATGGATACCGGTGGCGCAAATATGGCCAGAAAGCAGTCAAGAATAGCCCCTATCCAAGGTTTATCTCTTGTTGTTTTCATATTAGTTTGCAATAATGCAGTTACTGATAATAACACGTTTGAATTACTAAAGTAGTCACTTATAATTTGCCACAAAATATTGTTTGACATGCAAAGGATTAATGTTATGTACGCTATCATCTGTGCCATCAAGTACATCTTGTTGTGTTCTTCTTTTCACCCTTGGCCTCATAGTTTTGTTCAAGTATCTGTATGTCAAATCTTTTATTTTGGATCATTACCTATATGGCTATATATATCTTAGATTAAAATAACATTTATTTGTTTGAAAATGATCCTTCTGGTTAGTTCATGTCCTTTAATAAATTTAATATTTTAGATTGGTTACTTAATTTCAGTTAATTTTGTTATACATGAACCTTGCCCATTCATAATTATAATTAAAAAACATGCCATATATTTTGCAAATCGCACTGGACTCAGTGGACTGTTCTCATGCCATGCAATTTTGTTACAACATTTCAGTCTCCAAGTATCGACAATTGATTTTATTTTTTTTCTAAACACAATTTGAAGGCACAGAAGCTTTTTTTTTTCCTAATTATTAAAAATTAGTACAGAACTAATGGAGTACCTAATAGCATATACTATTTTCTTTTTTCTATGTTAGTTAGAACACTGCAAATAGATAGACCTCACAGTTGAACTCTATGTTATATATAATAATGGTGTGGAAAGAATAATAATGATTTGACCTTTATAGTGCAATTTGTTCCTAAAATTGAACACTTGTATATGTTATGATTATACTGTGCAAATGCTTCAAACAATGGAAATCATATAATTAAGATGCCAACAGATTTTAAATAACAATAGGGATAATCATCACAACATATGCTAAACTCTCAACTGCTGTGTCATTCTTATCACTGGATTTTTGAAATAATGATTTTTTGTCAGTGCAAAGAACTAGGGGAATACAATTATGTATCATAATGTCATGACTGATTGAATTTCATTAAATGTCCACTAATTGTATTGTGTGTTTCTCTTTACTCCAGGAGCTACTACAGGTGCACAACACCAAAATGCACCGTGAAGAAGAGAGTAGAGAGATCATATCAGGATCCGTCCATTGTGATAACGACGTATGAAGGCCAACACAGTCACCAAAGCCCGGCGACACTTAGGAGCAGCAACTGGGTAACGGCTAGGAATTTATCACCGGCTTTAGGCCGAGAGCTCATGATGCAACAGCTATTTCCTCCAATGTTAACCAGTTCATCGACAAGCCACTCATGGCTTGGTGCAATTGCAAATCCGAACATGTATTTGCCAAGTGTACCAGCTGTACCATCTCCTCTTCAACCACACCTGCAGCTGAATACTGACCATGGACTCTTACAAGACATTATTCCTGGCCAATTTAACAAAACCAACCCTTAACTAAGAGAGTTCTATTTTTTACTACTTTGCTATTTATTTCTCCCTAGTTTGTGGTATTCTGTGATATATTTTTCTCCTTGTATATGTACCTTTATTGATGTATGCCAGAGTTTATGGGCTGGTGAGAACTGAGAAGTGTGAGCTTATTAAATGGGGACTTTATATCGGGTGTCCGCTAGTCTGACTTTCATTCAAGAGAAGAACATTCTCCTGTATTTTTGGAGGGAAGAAAGCTTAATATAGGATGATATCTTTAATGGCTAATGGCAGTGGTTCTGGCTATGAAAATATGAAGTCATTGAAGTGTACCTTAATTTCGAGAATGTCTTCTGGAAAACATGAGTATTTTGTGCAGTTAGACTGATGCAAATTTGTAGGCTCTACTTGTTTTTTGACCCTCTCAATTAATTCTGACGAATGGAGTATTCCTGTCCTCCAAAATCTATTGAAAAGAAATATGATTCAGTTAATAACTTAAGAACTCACCTAATTTGAATGTCCATTGCATCACACTGGCTAGAAATTAAGTACTCACCTAATTTGAATATATTTATTGCATTAGTATACTGGCTAGAAACATTACACCTGACCTGAGTCAAAACGAGGATTCAGTTAAATAAAGGGTGTTGTTTCAACTTTTTACTAATCCAAATTAACAACATAAATATTTATTTCAGGATTTATCTTAAAAATACTATGATTCAGTTAATGACTTAGGTATTCAACTAATTTCATGATAAATTATGAATATGTTCATTACTATTGATTATGAAAACAATTAGGTACGGTAGTGCTTACATATACGTACACAATCACAAATAACTGCATTATTATCACTACCAAATTAACCTCCATATCGGAGTGATCATGGATGTGAATCTAAAAGCACTAAATATATGATCTACTCTAACTTAAGGAGACAGATATAAAGTACATAGTTGTTCCATTATTATAACTGTAAAGAACAAAAAATATGATGCAATCTCTTATAAGTTTGACCAAATATGTACGGTATTAGTCATTGAAGCCGCACATAGGGGCCGTTTGGATCGCTTAGGAATTTGGGAAATTTAGGGAAGTTGTAATTTCTAGGAATAAATTTATTGGGAAGTGTGTAATTTTGTGAAGAGTTTAGATTGTTTATAATAAATTTATGGTAGGAAGATGAAATTACCCAAATTCCTTGGGAAATCCAAACAACCCCATAGAAGAATTTCCTTTTTTTCAAGGACTAGCATCTTTCTTTTGGTTTGCTTTGCCATGTCGTTTAAAATTTCAGCGAAGAAATTCACACAAAATTAATTTATTATTCTGCCATATTTCAGTACACTGCAGATGTCAATTGGCATCCAAAGTTATGTAGAAGCTTTTCCGGTTCAATTGGTATCTCCGTTTGGATGCGTTGAGAATAAGGTAGGAAGAAGAAAGAAGGAAAGAAATTTATTGGGAAGGAATAAATTTATTGGGAAGTGTGTAACTTTTGTGAAGAGTTTGGATAGTTAGAAATAAATTTATTGGTAAAAAGTGGTTATTCCTTATTCCTTATTCCGGAAGAAGCCATCCAAACGGAGCCTAGTAGAAACTAAGATTTGAGAATGTTGGCTGTTCACCCAGTTCGTTAGTTACAATAATTAATTAAACGGATATATTAAATACAATTGATATTTGTCTTTGCTTCATCTCTTTTAATTTTCCAATTGCATGTTTTGGTAATGGTATCCAATTAAACAGTTTGCCATATATTAGTTTTGAGCATACACAAGGATATTGGATACCTCCATTTTAAGTATTGGAGTGGCGAGAGTTGAGATTGCTGTGGGATTGGTGTGAACGAAATGTAAGGCTTTTTGTGCACTGAAACGTACGTGTCTCCATGATTTTTCTGAACATGAATTAAATGGCGATGACTGGGGCGAATAGAGATGGAGGGGGTCAGAACTAGGGCATGATTGGGTCTTCCTCTTGTTTGGTGAAACGGAGTTAATGTTTCTTGTTACAATTAAAATGGAGTTGTTGTGCTGGGACAAGAGGAAAGGAGGAGAGATGGTGTTTCCCATTTACGGAATGAACTTTAAAATCAGTACATTGGTCTCTTCAATTATGATTTAAGGTTACTCATTCCGAAAGTACAGGTCCCATTAATTACTCTAATTAAGAACACCTAACTTTAATTAACATTTATGCACTTGTACTAGCAAATAGAGTGGAAGAGGTTGACTGATATATGTCTAGTAATTAAAGTGACATGCATTTGCAACTTGAATTAATTATGTATATATAGGGGACACACACAATGTTAGACTTTGCTTATCAGAAAAAGCAATATATTCTTCATCAAGCAGTGGGAACATCTATCTATATATTGATAAGAGTGAACTTCAAAAAGAAAAAAAATCTATTAATAAGAGTCAAAGCCTCCACCGTTATATTTGCTAGTTGTAAGCATTCAAAATTGTCATCCTTGAGGTAGGATTAAACATTCATCGACATAACGTAACTGAGGAAATAATTTGGACACAAGTCGATCCGTTTCAGAGCAATGCATGTATATACTCGAGCCTTGATGTGGATCTCATATTCGTAATCCTTTCAGGATGGGCCTTGAGATATTCAAGGAAATAATTTATGGTTTTTTTTTTTTTTTTCAGGCTAACTCGACGTGAGAGATTTATATTAATAATTAAACGAGCCACTTATACAGTTATACTCCAGATGAAACTTTCCAGATTTTTTGGTTTCGTAAATTAACCAGATGCCTTATCATTGTCATGAGTCCTTTTTGCATTCCAATTATTTTATATTGATCTTCTTATTTCACCTTGTCTTCATTTGTATTATTTTTTTTGCATATATATCTTCTATATATTTATCGTTCACAAATCCGTTTCAACCTTGACTCTTTTCGCATTCATTATTTCTCTCTTCCTTCCTCACCTCACCTACCTCTTTGGTATGGCCGATAGTCGTCTCAACTTTTCGTTGAATAAACGAGCTCGTAGCTTTATGGCCTGCGGCATCAACTCCTTCTAATCGTATACCACACATATTATTTTTTATATATTTTATTTTTTGAGGAAAGTATACAACGACATATTATGGGAGCTACCTCTTGTGCGAAAGTCAAATGAGGCCCTCATAAAGCACCATCTTAATTACAAAAAGAAAAAAGTAATAACAAGCACCATCTTGACTTAAGCGCTTAGACCAAGTTTCCAGGTGAACGTTGAGTCGTTGACGTAGCGCGCGGCAGTTCCAAACCATTATAAATATACGAAAAAAAAAATGGTCCATTATTTATGTTATAAAATTTATTACAATCGTTTACAAAGGCTTGACGTACACTTCACAGTAAAATGCTTCAATTATTTAAATTGTAAAACATAAGAATAGCTTTTGGCTATTACTAAATTACTAAAGACACATTATTTAATCCCTCTTAATTGCAACTGTTGCATTTTGGAGTAGGGACTATAGGCCTGTCAACAATAGGCTGTTACCGTTTGCCATCACGTTTCAGTATGAAACGAAACGAATTACGAAATGCTGGAATGTTTCGTTACTGAAACAAAACGGTAGACGGAACACTAGATTATATCGTTTCGATCGTTTCAGTCTTATTTCAAACCGTTACATGTGTATTTTCTAAAGTGGTATGGTTAACGAAACGGAATTCTGTGCCGTTTCGGAAACAGAACGGTTTACGGAATGGTTGTTTATACCTTTTTTTTAACGAAACGGAAACGGTTTCATACCGTTCCGTGTTTTTTCAACACGTTTGACAGGCCTACATGGACTATGGAGATGTTGCCACGGACCGCAGAATATGTGCTGTAAAGTGTAAACCAGTCAACGGATAACAGGTCTGAGTCTATTAAGTACCCTCTCTTTGCATCTATTTGTATAGATGCAAAGAGATATGAATGGTTGTTTTACAACAAATTAAATCAATAAAATTTTGTTTCTAGAATTAAATTTTGAAATAATTCAGAGCAAAAAAAAATAAAAAGGACCAAATTAATGATGATAACTGGAAGATCGATATAATTATTGCCGAGTTTTACACGTTAGCAATGTCCTACCAGTAGCTTTTGTAACATACAATTAATTAAAAAAATTTTAATTTTATTTCATATGTTATTTTCAAATATTTCTCATACAAATTCCTTCACACTTTTAGAATCCTAATTATTTCAATTAAAATCTAAAGTTTTCTCAGCTAGGATGCAAATTAACTCGACTACGTAATTGTAATTCGGTTTTAATAATTGTAAATTCAAATTCCATCATATAATAATTAATTTCTAGTATATCCAACAATGTATACATTTGAAAGCTTATTTAACCGAATTAAAATAAATAATTACCTATTAATTTTTTTTTAAAATATTATCTCAAAAAAGTTTTGTTGGATTTTCCTATAATTTGAGGGCGTTATAAGATAACTACTACATATTAATTGCTCATGCATTTAACTTGGATGATTATATGATGAGGGATAGTTGGTTAGGATCACCTCAATTTGAAAACTGATCACGACGGCTTATAAAGTCTAAAAGGCAATATAAATATTCTTGAAAGGCCAAATGAAATTGTGTGAATTTGAAGCCTTAGGTAGAACGATCAAGATTCTAGCTTTATTAAGTCATTATATGTGCCTACTGAACTTTATAGCCTTCAGGCTTAACCTGTTTAAAAAAATTGACTGAACTTTTGAATTAGTTTCAAACTGATGATTTGTTTCCCATAAATATGCCAAGTGCTTCAACAAAAATGAGAGACTCTAATTATTACTGTTGTAACATATAGCATTCTCTGATTACAGCAAAAGAACCTAAATTGAAGAAGCTATATATATTTCGACGTGCTATTTTGTATGTATAAAAAGATTTTAAAAAGGTGCAGTTCATTGAGTTACTGTGCACTAGCACTAAATCGGCATGAGCAAAATACTGTTCTTATCCATTGGTGTGAGATACTATTTGTGATGTGAATTGCATGTTCGTCTGTACCCCGTTGAGGTCATTTTGTGCTGCCTTTTTTTTTTTCCCATTCTCACAGATATATCCATGTGCAATGCAATATTATTGTTCAATCTACCTATTTTTTTGCTCTAGTAACAGTACAGGAATTAACTAAATAAAATTTATAAACCAATGAAGACTAAAGAATTAATTATTTGTGTAATTTAGTATTATTAAATAAAAATATGAAATAAAAAGGTTAAAAATATAATATAGAGCTATTTTATGTTTGATTGAATTCAATTGAGTTGCCACCTTATCAATTCTTCTCTTAGGCTCCGTTTGGATGTGTTGAGAATAAGGTAGGATGAAAGAAGAAGGGAAGAAATTTATTAGGAAGGGGTAAATTTATTGGGAAGTGTGTAACTTTTGTGAAGAGTTTGGATGGTTAGAAATAAATTTATTGGTAAAAAGTGGTTATTCCTTATTCCGAGAAGAAACCAACCAAACGGAGCCTTAATAAAAATCAAGAGTTGCCGAACAGACCCACATAATTAACTGTTAACATGACATATAGTTGCCGATTCGACTTGACTCAAGAAAGCTAATATCATGTAATCCTAAAAAACAGTGATAAATGATAGCTGATAAGATGGTGGAATGGGACAACAACATGGCCTGTTACGTTCAAAATCTTAATTTCAACTTTAACAAAGAAGTAGAATCCAACACATTATACACTCTTGTTCCAGCACATGCACTTGCATTTTGATCAGAAGAAGTATATCGTAAAAAATAAAATCCGCTTGGTAGGGCAATAGATTATTGTTGAGCAACTATTTGTTATGTGCTCAATTAAACAAAATTTTGTAGACAATTAGTTAGACAATTATTTCTTACGTAAAATAAGTAGTTAGATAAAGTATATATATATATTGTCACGAAATATTCATTATAATTTCAAACATAGAAAAAGTAATAAAAAAATATAATTCATATTAATAAGAATAATAATTTGGTTAGAAATTGGAAAATTTTTAGTCATTTAGCCTTCCATCAATTAATTTTAATTTTTTTTTATGATTGAGACGTATCATTATATTTGTGGTTAAACAAACAAAATTCAAATTATTTCAAACTTGATATACACCTTACCCAGATGGAAAAAGATCTAGGAATATAATATTTTATTTGGAATAATATTTCTTATAATATCACTGCTTCTATACATGTATACCTTAAAAGATTGCATATTAATTTCTTAGAATTACTATCTTTAATTGTTGGATTTTGTACTTTAGAAATAAACTTTCAGAATTTCCTTTATACAATTTTAACTTCAATTCATCTGCATTTAACCCTATTTGATTGAACAGAAGTAGATTCTTATAATAAATGTTCCGACCCATCCTTATCTTTGATTGACGCCACAATAAATCAAAAATCCAAAATATACCGACTTCCATCAATCGCAGAGAAAAGGACGATGCATTGAACCGGATTTTAATTGATTGAAAGCTTTTTTGGGCCTAGATTGCTTGCTCGGCGTGCTATCTTTTGATACCAGATGACATGACCCTTTGATGCGCAGGGAGATCAATCCGCTAAATATACAATCAATCATTGGATTCTGGTGCTTTTTCCTTCTTATTAATTTCCTTGAACACTTTGCGGAAAGCTGGCAACTGAACAGAAACTATATCTCATCAATGTATTATGAAATTGCAATCAAGATATTCCAATTTTCACTGATAAGTGAATAGAATTTCACCGAAGTGGTTTGAATAAGAAATTTTGATCTGGTACGTCAGTAAAGCCAATTACAGTAGTTTAATTAATTAACCAAAACAATGTAATAGATCATATCTGAATTTTGATTTCAGGACATGTTATCTATTTATTTATTTTTATGGTAGATATTATATTAAATTTTCTACTTTATCTTCCCTATTATATTTCTTTATTACATGCTTTGATTTGATAATCTTTTCTGGATCCAAAGTTCCAAACATAAATTTCTAGCATGACAACTTGTAACATTAAAAAAATAAAAACTAAAGAAAAGGAAAGAAAACTAAACAAAAATTTTGCATGAGCTAGAGAATTTTTTTTACTTTAAACTTTCCACAAAAAAGCGGTGATTAGATGAGACCTTCAGATTTATCAATTCAATCATATATGAGACCCACTCTCTGATACATCTGGATCCATGAGAACTGAGAAGTGAGCTTACATCAGCCGAAATATGAAGACAAGGATTGACATGTTTAGCCGTGTGGGCCTGTTATCTGCTCTCATAATTGTGTGGTTACAAGTAAACGTACAGAGCCGGGGCCTGAAGGATCATATTGAAAAACGCTTGTCAAATTTATATGTTGGATAGGCCTTCCATCTTGGGTTATATACGAATTGGGCTGGATTTATAGGTCGAAGTAGCAAGGCCGAAACTTCTGAACTACTGAACTAAGGACTAAGAAGTAGGGATGACCATACGAAAATACAATATTTATTTTCGCTTATTTTCAAGGAGGGTTTATTACTCCCATAAGGTTTTTCCTATAAGTTTTCAAATTTTTAATAAAGTCCAAACAACAATTTAAGCAATTGAACTTTTTATTTTTTATTTTTTTTGCGAGGGATATATTTGCATCAAGCCATCAACATTAAATAATTTTTTAGTACATTTCAAGCAAAAAAGAGCTCCTATAACTTTTGATGGCTCATCCATTTTATATTTTGAAAAATAATATTAAGACCAAAATATTAAAATTGTGGATGCATTTTATTATTTAATATGACGTATATCAGATTTCAACCAACTCCAAAATTATTTATTCTACCAAAAAGAAAATTCGTAATGTCCGATTTTTGAGATAAAAATATGAATTAAATCTCCGAACATTAAATGATATATACAGTGAATTATCTAGCCTGATTCCGAACCCGCATCCTTTAACCCAATGGGTGGCATCATATATTGAACATGTTTTGACTTATTATATATATATGGATTTCTTCATTTTTTTTGTAACTTTAGATATCGAAAGAAATTATCGAACAAAAATAAAGATTTGTATTTGAATGTGTCATATATATTTTTTTTCATGTGTTAAATATTGTCCAAAATCTTTTTCCTTATTTTGAAGAATAAATGGACACTTAACTGCAATCCAAACAAATTTCGGTATGTGTGCTTATTCTTATTTTTGTGCTATCCAAACAACATTAAGAATAAGGGCTACAAAATTACCATGGTATAAAAATAAGGAATTTGGACAAGCACGCATATCGAAATTCTTTATTCTTATTTCTTATTCATGGCTCATCCAAACAGAGAATACTTCTTCTTTCATTTTTTATGTTTTGACTTTTTAAAGTATTTTATGTTCTTTCTCAGAATCGAAATTTATAATTTGTAACTTCATTACTTATTTAATTCAAAGTTACGGGCTTGACTTCTATTTTTTTTTTTAAAAAAAAAAAGATTTTGAAGGAAGTTTCATGAGAGATAGATTCGCCAAAAAATGGGTTGAGTGATGGTGCATCGAAGGTGTGTGTAGTGGTTTCTGTACCGGTAAAATTTTTATAGTCTAAACCTGAACCTACCTACTGCCACATGAAATTTCACAAAAATTTTGGATAAGAGCAGGATGGTAAAATGATGCAAGCATCATGTAGCTTATGCAGTAAGAAAGTACTATAGAAACTAAAAGACAATTTTTTAGACCTACGATGTTTTATGGCATAGAATGTTGGACTACTAAAAGATGACATATTTAAAAAATGAGTGTAGTAGAGATACGTATGTTACGGTAGATTTGTGGTCACAAAAGGGTGAGATCAGAATAAAAATGATAACATATATGAGATATGGTTAGGGTTGCACTGATAGAGGAGAAGTTGATCCAATATCATTTAAGATGATTTAGACATATCCAATATCGTCCTCCTGAGGCACTGATACGTAGTAGAATTCTCGATTGCTTCGAAAACACAAGGAGAGGGAGAGATAGACCAAGATTGACATGAGAGGAAGCAGTAAAAAGGATCTTAGGGTGCGTTTGGATCGTTGGAAGAAAGAAGAAGAAGAAGGAAGAAGAAGAAAAAAATTATAAACAATCCAAACTCTTCACAAAGTTACACACTTTCCAATACTTCTTCCCACTTCTTCCCTTCTTCCCTTCTTCTCACACCTATCCAAACGGAGCCTTAGAGAATGGAGTGTCCCTAAGGAGTTGGCGTTTGATAGGAGCGAATGAAAATTAGCCATTCACA
This sequence comes from Rhynchospora pubera, assembly GCA_028095005.1. Taxonomy (NCBI): domain Eukaryota; kingdom Viridiplantae; phylum Streptophyta; class Magnoliopsida; order Poales; family Cyperaceae; genus Rhynchospora; species Rhynchospora pubera. Next base: position 42,721,112 of record CM051461.1, read on the forward strand.
TACTGGAGCCATGACATAGGAATCTTGGAGTAGAACCGTAGGAGTGATGACATAAATTTGTAAGTCAAAATATTAGATCAATTATGAGGTTGTAAGTTATTATTATTATTATTATTATTTTTTTTTTGCTGAATTTTTTTTCTAGCCTACTCCAAACTAAGTTGGGACAAAGGCTTAGTTTTTGCTGTGTTAGTAAAAATTTGAAATAACACAATTAAATCTTTAAAATTTAGTTTAAAATTTTCCTACTCTTATTTCTTTTTAACCAAAATTTAATTAAGTGTTTGAATTCCGTAATTGCAACAATTTTGACATGATATGTAGTTCTGAATGTTCAATTTTTTATTAATATTGAAAGAAAATTAAAGTTGGAACTTTTGTTAAGGTTAATTTTGTATTTTTTTTTTACAAAATTATATATTTTAAACCACAAAAAAAATTATGAAGTTATTGCAGGTGAGGTATGGGAGGGGAGATGATACTAATTAAAAATGGAGTATAAGAAACTCTTAATGATATTTTGTTGAAAAGATAGAGAAGGTGTAGATATGTTGTGAAATTTTTCCATAAAATCACTTTATTAGTTTTTTTTTTTCGAAATACTGACTGACAGAAGTTAAGCATAGAACAGAAGCAAAGTCCAACTAAACCATATCAAAATAAAGACAAGAAAAATGGAGTTAGGTAAGCCTAACTAAACCCATTGAAGCTCCAACGCAGGACAAAGACCTTGGGTGAAGGCGCCAATATATAGATATTTATATCAATAAAAGGTGCATAATTACCACAAGATAACAAGGTATGCACATATTAAATGCTTTAACAATGTGTATTCCACGCAAGGAACTACGGTCATTGTCCCATTTACTCCCATTTATTTCAACCATGAAGCTTCACATTCAATTATAAATAAGCACTAATGGCATTAGGGTCAAAACCAAACTGATCTTTTCCCCACGTTAGTGGCCATGCTTTTGGTGCATGCCAACGAAATTGCATGCTACAAATCATGCCACGATATAACCAACTTTTAAAAATTATCGGTAATTCACGCCTAGAAAGGGTCATTCTGAAAGGAAATTCTTCGGAAAAAAATAAATAAAACAACGTTCCTCTTCAATTTATGGAAATAACGAAAAGATTGAATAAACTTATAATCGATATTCTAATTAGTCCGCCATAATTTTGTTATAACGTCACTATAGTTTTTTTTTTTGTATATATGTTCAATGCCGAAGATATAAGAAAACACTAATAACTATTGAAAAGTATATTAATATATTCTAATTGATATAATATTATAGCATTATAATATAAAATGAGATGTAGAAGCTAGAATATTAAATTTTTAGACTTTTTGATATTATCGATCAATTTTTTAAACTAAATCGAAGAATATATATAAATTATATAGAAGATATCTGTAATTAATAATTGTTAAACTATTTTTTTGGGAGTGGTCAAAACAAGTTTTGTTATATTTGGAATGTAATACTATAAATTATGTTGTTGTGGGTGCACAATTGCAAAGGACAATAATACACACATTCAAAGATGTGTATAGGCTCCGTTTGGATAGATGTGGGAAGAAGTATTGGGAAGTGTGTAACTTTGTGAAGAGTTTGGATTGTTTATAATTTTTTTTGGGCCTTCTTCCTTTTTCCTTCTTCCAACTCCATCCAAACAAGGCCATAGAGATTTGTTCTGCTTACAGTATTTCATCATATAAAACAGAGCAAGTAATAACGATAACATAATTTATTATGTCGCATGCTTATGTTAATTAAGTAAACGGTAAGCAACGTCCCTGCACAACCAGAAATCAGCTCAGAAATAGTATGATTCGGAATTTAATTTGACGTTTTTGAAGAATGCAAAACGGAAAAGGTACGTGCTAGCTAAAGAAAGAGTAATATATAAGTGGAAGAAGATATGAGAAGGAATAAAGAAAGTATAACTGCCTTTTTTCGCTCTACTTTTTTTTAACATGAAATCATTTCCCGAAATATACGGTAGACATTGTCAGCTGGAGAACTTTTTGGCACTATTTAGAGAGTGTTATTGACAATTTGTTAGAGAAATGATTGAATTAACAAGTCGATCAATGAGGTATTACATCATAGCATTTTGTTTTTCTTTTGTGGGCCTTCACCACTGAAGAAAACGGTGCTCATCCTAGCATGCTAGAATATTCCATTTCACATTTTTAGGCTATTTGATGGGACAAATGCAACTGCAAAGAAGATGCAAATTATATTTTACACGAGCCTTGAGCTTGTAGCCTATCTAAATAAAGCTATTACTATCAGAAACTGTACCTGTCACTACTCACTAACAGATAATGAGCTCTGAAATGTTTGAGATTTTGGAAAATTGTACCTCATAAGGTGAAGATATATATAAACTGGTATTGGTACTGAAACTCGTAGTGATGCATACTGTTTGGTATTTGACCTGAAGAATGTGTATTGATTAGTTTAGAGTTTAGACTTTAGACTATTTTTTTTTCTTTTTGTTTCCATTGGTTTAGTGTTCTAATTGGTCAGAAAGTATTAATTGATGCTGTGCTACTTCTTTAGATCAAAGTGATTAAAATATTGACCTTGTCCAAGCATGAAAGAAAGAAGCTAATTTAGTAGAGCTGAAAGCGTTAAATAGTAAAATCAACTTGTTTACTATATTTTCTTTACAACAAACTAAAATATTACCATCAGATTATATAATTTTATTTCTTAACAGTATTCAATGCTCAGAGAAAAGATTTGACTTATACAACTGCTATGGCGAGCTTAGCAGCAGCAACAACAACAACTAAATTTTTTGTCCCAAACAAGTTGGGGTAGGCTAGAAAAGGAATCCAACAAGGGAACTTAGCAAATTGAAAAAAAAATTATGGAACATTTTAGTCAGATGAATAGGAAGGCATGCTCCTTTCTCAGACCCACCCAACCATCTAATATCAGTACCAGTACCAAAGAAGCTAGAGAAATCAGATTGATAATAACATACACAGATGGAATGACGAGAAGGAGGAAAAAATGGATAATCAACTCATTTCGAGTTTCAGGGGCTGATAATTAACCATTTAATAAGTCGATGATTAAATCAGTTCAAAAACAGATCTCAAATTAAAAATGTCACTTACTATTATGGAGAAACTGAAGTCGCCTGGTTCACTTGATGCCTTGCAAGAGAAACATATCTAAGGTGCACTTGGATGCACAAGAATAAAAGGTAATTCCGGATTTAAAAACTCAGAGTTAAAATTTATTCCGAATTAGATATTTATACTTAGAAATAACACTCTTAATCCAAACAAAGTTATTCTTAACCTTTTAGGAATAACAATCTTAGTTATGAAAAGTTGAAAACTAATCGTAGTCTTCTTCTTAAAAGATCCAAATACACCTAATTGAACACGCCTTATTCATCACAGCAAAGCAAATCTTTTAATTAAGTGTTACAAGATTTGAATATGATGATGTGTTGCAAAAGGCTTTACAATGCTAGCATATTTGAAAGGGAGAGAAAAAAAAACCTTTCCCCCACCAAACAGAGAAAAGGAAGTATTGACAACATGATATCTAAGGCAATACCATAGATTCGCTCTTTCACTATATACATGAAAAGAATGATAGGATAAAGAAACTACATCTTTTCTTTCTTTATACACTTCAGAATTCCATGCTAATAGATAAGAAATCCACTAGGATTACCAAAAGCTTGATCCTTTCCTTAACTCTATGCCCACTCTTCTTTCATCAGATACAATTATACGCTATATGCATGACGGGCGCAACATGTTTGATCTTAGGTTACAATGAGAGCTCTCTAAAACGTAAATGCCAATTGTGAACATTTTTCAAATCCCATCTTTTTTATTTCTTTCAAAGAAATGAGAAAATCACACTAAAAGTCACACATATGATATTTACAATATTATACAGCTATAAAAACCTCTAGCTCTTATACCGAGCTTCTTGGCTTCCATACCAGACAGACAGAGAGGCACTTCTAGCTACATCCATCAACTATCAAATTATGCTGATATAAAGAATAAATTGTGCCAATATTTACGGTACTCCAGGATCAAAGCTTGATATCCCCAGATTTTCCACCTCCATTTTAAGGTACTTCAGATACTTAACCGCCTCATCGAGTACTGCACTAGTATCCAACCCTTCTGCACCTGGTACAATTTCCTGCAGTATCCTTACAATTTGCCTCATCCTCTCTCTCTTACACTCATTCCGAATCAACTCGTTACAACTGGAGTCATAGGAATTAGAAATGCTTGAAGTGGAGTTCCAATTACCAGGACTTCGCCCTGTGCTGACTGTGTCATCATCACATTCATCCCCTTCATCTGAGTTTAGCAGAATATCTATTTCATTTGTATCCTCCTTAAAAGAGGGAGAATTACAAAGTCTACTCAGTCCTTCACCCTCAACATTGTGCAATGTTGAGTAAAGTTTTTCAAAGCCAAAATTTTGAATTAAGACTGGGTTATACATGACCCGGTGTTTTACATTGGTTTGATCAAGTATGATAAAATTTTGAGGGCACTTTTCATAAAGTTCAAACTCCAGCCTGGCAAAGTGGTCCCCAACATTAGGGTTCATGGTGTTGGCGGAAATGGGGATGCTGTAAGTGCAGCTTCCTGTGAGTGCTGCACCCTGAACATAGCCCCCAGTTTCGAAATTACTAAAGACTGGGGCTTTATCTGAAATGTTTTTTAAGTCTCTCTGCATAGGTATATATGTAGCAGAGTAAATCGTTTATTGGCTTTTGAATGGAGGTTTCAAATTAGAAAAGGAGAAGATTTTATTCGTTTAAATTTCTCTGGATCTAGTCAAAGGAAGCCATCTTTTGGATCACTTGTATATCTATATCTATGAAGATGAAGGTGAAAAAGGGTGTACTAATAGGTGTAGTCTCGGAATGGAAGCGTGGATCAATGCTTAAAACTACGTGACAGGCTTAAGCAATTGACGGAAGTACTCAGCCTGTTATTTGAACAAAAATGATCAAATTTACTAAACATAATAGGAGATGAAAAGGGCACTGAAATAATAAATTGTAATGTTTACATACTTGCATGCAGAATGAGACCAACAAGTTATTCTTCCACAATACCAGATAAATATCCTATTAATACCATGCTGTTGCATATTTGTATGGTAACAGTATGTATGTACTTGATTTGTCCATTGACTAAGTGGAATATAATTAAAAGAAAGATATGTGGGATGGCTTGTAAGATAATATAAAAAAATATAATATAAATAAAAAACAGAACTTGCAACAACATTATAGTATGACCAGTTTGAAGCACCGTAACTAAAGATGACCATTTGCCAGAAGTCCTAATTGCAACACTTATATAGTGAAGCAAGAACTCTAAAAAAGAATGGTCCATGCTCTAGGGGCACTACTGCAATATGCAGGGTACACAGTGGTGCTTATGCAAGAACCAAATTAGTGGTCAAGTTTTATTAAAAAGAAAATTAATCAGTTGTCTTGTAAAGAAGCAAACAACAATTGTTAAAAGGGACATGAACAAAGCAAGAAAAAAAGAAATGGGAAAAAATGTAAGAAATATAGGGACATTTTGGTTCAAACCTGGCAAACTTGCATCAATTGGTAGTAAGCAACGAATCTAACACTCATAACTATTTTCCCAATGCTCTTCAGATTGCGAAATCTCTTTAATTCGATCTTTACATACATTCTCTCCTCTTCAATATTAAAAAACCTAAAATTTCCAACCGATTTGTTGAAAGAAAAATTCTCAGACTCTTGTCTCGGCTTACCTGCATAAACACAATTAGAAAACAACACTAAAAGTTAAAATACTTTAAAAGATGCACAGCAAAGAACCATCTTTAATTAAGCTGGTTTATTTTTTTTAACTTAAGTAAGCACTTAACCATTTTTGTGGAAAGATAGCATTTAGATCTAAAAATGCAAGTGGGGGCGTTGGACTGCAACAACTGACCAATGTCCTTGGAACTGTCATAATTTTATTAAATTATGTTTTCAAAAGATTTCTTGTGTACAATCCTCATTGAGATCTAAATAATATACTTAAATTGAATGTATTTATTTATTGACCTAGCCATTTGACTCTTTTGGCGGGGAAGTCTATTTAGTGCAAATAAAACACTATGGCTCCGTTTGGATGGCTTCTTCCCGGAATAAGGAATAAGGAATAACCACTTTTTACCAATAAATTTATTTCTAACCATCCAAACTCTTCACAAAAGTTACACACTTCCCAATAAATTTATCCCTTCCCAATAAATTTCTTCCCTTCTTCCTTCTTCCTACCTTATTCTCAACTCATCCAAAATGGAGCCTATAGTGGGTATTGAAATGCAACTACTGACCACAGAGATTGGAACATAATACATTTCCATGTTGACTAATAGACCAATATAATAGAAACTCCCATGAATTCTATAATTTTCAAGTCTTCTTTCAAAACTATTTCAGAAACCTGATATTCAAGCTAAAACTAAACTGATCCCTGTTCCTATCGCCGCCTTCTTTTACTTTTACCTAAAAGATACATATGTGTGCTACAATGTCAAATGAAATCTTGTTTGTGTCTGTGGAAGAGACAGAGAGGACAGCACAGAGCAGAACTTACACAATAACACGGAAAAACACAACAAGGCAAACACACTTTCTGGTACTATAACAGTTCGAGAGTAAAGGTGCCCAAGGCATGCTTTTTTTTCAAATCCGACCTTTTATTAGTAGTTTTGTTCTTCTATGACATACCTGCAAAAACAAATGGCCATTAGAATATACAATTGAAAAACTTTGAATCATAAATTTAGTCAATTATCAAACAAGCATTACTAAAAGAAAAATGAAAACTACAGTTTTAGTAGTAACAATGTTTTAAACAAATTGAAGATGCCAAAATCATTACAAGGTTTTAAATACCCAAATTGTAATTCAAATTCCTCGATACGATCTTATGATGTTGATGGCTATTCAATGATTCGAATTAAACTAAAGGGAAAGTTAGTCACTCAAAAACCAAATGAGCTCCATATCTCAATACAAGACTGAATTTATATGAAACAAGTATCTATACGAACTATATACGAATAACAAAATGGATACATAGTTCAGCCGTTCTAACTCAATTATTACATAATAAAAAATAAACAACTAATGACATTCGAATTAGAAAAAATGCTAATGATTTATTATGCCCGATAAGTTAGTTTTGAATGAAAATACAAGTAATGGGTTCTTACAAAAATGAAATCGATTCAAGCAGGGAATGATATTCTTCGACTCTCTTCTAACGTAGTGAGATTGAACGACTCAAATTTCAATCAAGCTGGGATAGAGAATGGAAGCTAGAATCGTCCTTTTATGCACTATCGCGAAGGAGGAGAAATCAAACTTGTAAAGGCAATCACACTAGGCGATCCCACCAAAAAGCACAACGAGAGATAAGTAACAAACGGCAATCACACTAGGGAGTAGGGAGAGCAAGTCATAGGTAGAGACACTGGGGATAAGGAATTGCTTCTTTATTAAAGCTCCATTTTTTTTTTCTTGGGCAACTTTTGATGAAGAAGTCCCTGTTTTATTTTGTCATTTCTAAATGCGTTCTATAGATGTGTCATGTAATTTTGCATAGAAATCTTAGAGATTTTGAATTATTGGGCGTGGATTTGGATATGATTTTGTCATTAAAATTTCAAAATTATAGGCTGAATCGACTTTGTTAAAATTAGTATGCTTGACAAATCTTTTAGAAAAATATCTGTAATTTTGATATATACAAATTTGAAAATTTTTTTATCATTACTCACGATTCTAGAAGAGGAATCTTAAATAATCTGATTTTGTCATCAATTTTTGAAAATCGTAGAGGGAGACTTAGTTTATCATTTCCCAGCTATAGGATTAAATGTAATATAAGTTGTTCCCATTAATTATGTGGATTAAAAGGGATATTATAGTGATATTAATTGATGCCTATTATATCTCGATAGTTGATATTATTGCTTCGCTAGTAATGCAATTTGGAAAAAAAAAAGTTCAAAATACGCATGAAAAATGATCGTACAAATTTAGACAAATCAGGGGCTCTGTTATAATAAGAAAAGAAAATAGGGTATTTTCGCAAATTCTATTTTCAATTTTATTAATCAAAAGAGAAAGTGAGGGATATTCGAGCCACTAGGGTCGGCACTCGTTTTGTCTGTCAATATTTTTACCTTTACATTACTTTGTTTCTTCTTTGATGATAGGTAGTACAAATTGGTAATTATAATCACTTGGTAATTAGCGTTTGTGGAAAAGGAAGACACATTTTCAATTGGTAGTTAGCATTTGTGTGAAAAAGGAAGACAATTTTGAATTGTTGGATGACTGTGTTGTCGGGTTTTAATTATTAGTATCAGTACTAGTCTTCTATCGAATTGGTTACATGTAAAAATTAGTTGCATGTGTGAAAAAAAAATGAAATGAAAAGTTATACTAAGTGATATCTGTATAGAAAAAAATTCCATAGAAAAATTTGAACTGTGTATAATATAATATTAGCACTAGATTTTTAATATGTCGAAAGTGAAAGAAAACTCACTTTCTCCTGTACACTGTGTATTCTATATATATATAAATTATATTAAGTTTATATGTCGACCATCTTAAGTATGAAACATGTTAAAGAAAAACGGTTTTATTTGATGTGAACAATTTTTTTTTTTGAGAAATAGACCATAAATAATTTGAGTTTGTATACAATTCATACTTTCTATCGTGCTCATCGTGTGTAAAAATTCATACCAACTCCCAGGTAATCAGGTAATGATTACGCGATGTTTCTGTTGATATTTTAGAAAGCCTCATATTTTATGAGTATAATTATTATCCGTAATATTCATATTGCTTAATTAATACAATTTTATTTTTTCTGAATTAATTGCAATTAGATTTGGACTGTTCAAAATATAAACTTAAAAAATAATAATTTATATCAATATAATGATTTACATGTAAAATTAAAATGGATAATAATTTTCGAATGAAAGTAATTTCTACTTACTTCCCAAAAAAAAAAAAAGATTATGAGTTAACCTTATTATTTTTTGGTGCGATTTAATAATTTATATTGACTAATCCTTATTAATCTCTGCTATATAAAACGCAATCAGCTTGTAGGTTAGCTATATAACCTAGGCTCCGTTTGGATGAGCCGTAGGAATTAGGGAATAAGAGAATAAGGAAGTAAATTTATTATAAACAATCTAAATTCTTCACAAAGTTACACACTTTCTAATATTTCTTTCCTACTTCTTCCCTTATTTCTCTTATTTCCTATTTCAACTAAAGAAGTACAATAGACTAAAAGGAAAGAAAACTATTTGGGTTCTGGGTTAAGAACACGTTGAGTATGCCAGTACCACTTCCAAATGGAGAGGAACCAAAAAAAAAAAAAAACTATTGTTTTCAGATGAAACATAATTTCCTGTGAGAGCGACACACTACCAAATATGTGAATATGTTATTACATGCATTGACTGATGGGCATGGCTACGTGGACTTCAATTATTCAAGGCAAGTCAGATGTGAGTATAAGCAGACTATAATCGGATTCGGATCATATCGGCTCTACTCACTCGGGTTGTCAAAGCAATTTTGGTTCAGGATTTATGAAATAGGAAATTTTGAGTTAAGCTAGTCCTTTTATTGAAAAATTTTCACTGAAAAAGAAACGAATTTTAGAATTTGAGGAAAGTCTTTCGTCCGTTTTTTTTTTTCTAAAAAAAAATGATGCAATTAACCCCGAGGAAACAGGCTGATCCAACCCGATTAGTTGGTCAAATAGAAGAAAACATTTCTACTAAAGATTTTATTAATAGGCAAGCTTGATGTGATGAAGAGGTTGTAATAAATCGCTTTTTTCGTTTTAATAAAAAGAGTGGTGGACAGTTTTTGCTCATTTGTTTAATAAAAAATAAAGAGCTTGATGTGATGCGTAAGAAGAAATTACACTATGCAACTTTATCAGTATCATTAATTATGAAACTAGCAGTGTGAATACGTTCTGACACTTTTTTACATGGAAATAGGAGGAATTTTTTATTCTTAGACATAAATTTATTATAAACAATCTAAATTCTTCACAAAATTACAGACTTTCCAATACTAATTTTCTATTCCTAAACGATCCAAACGACCGGGGTCGTTTGAATTGCTTAAAAATAGGAAGAATAGCTTCTTTCTAGGAATAACATTTTCTTAGACATCCAAACAAGTTAGGAATAAGGAGAAGAATAATTTCTTCCTAGAAATAGTTTCTTTCTAGAGATAACATATTCCAACAATTATATATACATAATTTCAACAAAATTAGCTAATAACTAAATGAAATTGTATGTGTTCTTTAATTAATACTTTATTTAATAATAAAATAATAATTTTTGATGGCTAAATCTATCAATATATAAAGAAATATATGTTTCCAATATATCTATTTTATATTTACTTTATATATAAAAAACTATCTTAGATGATTGGTACAATTATTTTTAATATATTTAATCAAAAAAATATTTTAATTAAAAGCCAATGCAATCATGACTTTTAATTAAGAAGGGTAAACTTCTAGAATATATTCAGATTGATCGATCAACGAAAATTGGAGGGCTCAGATTGCATGTCGTATGAGGGGATAAATTTTTATTTCCTATAGGTTAGACATGAACTACCTTAGACTTCCAAATATATCTACCTTTTAAACTATTTTTAATTTATATAAATAACAGTGTAAAAAAAATTAACTCTATTTTTGACCGATATTTCAAATTTAAATATCGGCCACGGTTTTTAATATATATCTTAGATTTGCTTCTTCCTAACTCACCATCCAAACAACATTTCTTATTTTCGGAATAACATCTTTCCACTCTTCTTAATATTTTCTTCCTAAAATTCTTATTCCTTCCTTATTCCCATACCATTCAAACGGCCCATAGAAATATAGAATTAATATCAACGTCTATCTACTGTGAGTCTGTAACAAGTAACAACTAACAAAGTACCAAGTGAAGGATCACTGAAGGTATATCGTTCCTTGTCACCTTGGCCCAATTGAGCCTAATAGTTTGAGAGAAGCTAACTTGTTGGGCTTTCATATTCTTAAAGTAGGCTATGACCCATGAATATGTCGTTGTGGGCTTGGGGCTATTAATTAACCAATTAGGCCTGAGCGATTTTCCCAATCCAAGTTCAATCTTATACAAAATTTCTTGTAAATCGATGATTTCCCTGTTTAAGTGTTCTGGCCCATAAATAAGGCCGAGCTCCCGAAATTTTAAAAAATAATATTAAAATAATATAATCCAATAAAATTAATATCAATTTAATCAATTTAATATAAATAGTATCGTAAGATCGGAATCCTGGATTCCGAACGTTCGATCGGATTCTCAGATTCCGATCTAACGTTAGATCGGATTCTAAGATTCCGATCTAACATTAGATCGGAATCCTGGATTCCGATCTAACGTTTACGATATAACTCAGCTCCGGACCTCCTTTTCGCGCGCGAGCACAGTACGTTTAATTTTATTTTTTTTATTTTATTTTTTATTTATTTAGTTTATTAGTTTTTAATTTAGTTAATTAAATAAAAAAATAAAAAAATAAATAAAATATTCCAAAAATATTTAAAAAATCGGAAAAAATGAGGAAAAATAAAATTTAAAATTATATGTAATTTATTAATTATATTAGATTTTTTTTGTTGTCTTTTTATTTGTTTATAAACTACTTAATTAATTAGAAAAATAGATAATAAATTGTAAAATTATTTTAAAAATACGGAAAAATAAGAAAAATTCATATGAAAATTTATGTGTAATTAATTTATTTTTTTTTTGGCTTTTAATAATTAAGATTTTGATAATTAAATATGAGAAAAATTAGAACTGAAAAAACAGCTCCGGATTCGAAAAGTTTGGCGCTAGAAAAATATGAAATACGCTCTGAAAAATTGTATAAAAAATACTGAGCTGTTAATTGGCGGACCAATTTTTCTAAACTTAAATTTTAAAATTTTTAGGCGTACCATTTGTTCAAAACAAAAATGAAAAAGGATGAAGATAGTCACACTTTCAATTGATAAAACAGCTCTGGATTCGAAAAGTTTGGCGCTAGAAAAATATGAAATACGCTCTGAAAAATTGTATAAAAAATACTGAGCTGTTAATTGGCGGACCTATTTTCCTAAACTTAAATTTCAAAATTTTTAGGCATACCATTTGTTCAAAACAAAAATGACAAAGGATGAAGATAGTCACACTTTCAATTGATAAAACAGCTCTGGATTCGAAAAGTTTGGCGCTAGAAAAATATGAAATACGCTCTGAAAAATTGTATCAAAAATACTGAGCTGTTAATTGGCGGACCTATTTTCCTAAACTTAAATTTCAAAATTTTTAGGCGTACCATTTGTTCAAATCAAAAATGACAAAGGATGAAGATAGTCACACTTTCAATTGATAAAACAGCTCTGGATTCAACGTAGTATTACGAATATTACAATTATTACATTATCACATTAAATAAAAGTACAATTCAACTAAATATTACATTATCGCCATAAAAATTACAATTATTTTCTTCCTCTTGCAAAATTAGTTATTCTTGCGCCAAGACGTAAAATTCCACCACGTATTCCGGTTTGTGCTCTGCTACTCGATGCTCCTTGACTATCCCTTGTAATTGATGTCCCCTGACTTGTGACATACCTAGCAGAACTTGAGCGTGGATCCACGCTAATGGAATTTCGGCGTGGTTCATTTCCTCCTATACCAAGACTAATACGACTTTGAGTTCGTGGATCTACGCTAACAGAACTTCGGCCAGGTTGAACTGGCTCCCTGGAAAAAGAACTTTCACCTCGGTTACCTGTTGAAGGCGGAGCTCTATTCCTTGTACTTGTTCGTCTATGCGTGTTGGCACGCCTACCAGATTGAAGTTCCTCCAAAGAGATAGGTGGTTGTGGGTTGTTGTCCTCTGTGGTTCTTCTTTTTTTATTTTTATTATTTCGCATTGCATCCATCCACATCCAATCACGGTCCTTCTTTCGCCGCCCCCGATTAATCATATTCTTATCAGGGAACACCACAGGTCCATCGTAGCGAGGCCAGTTCTCTTCGTCTTCATAGCAGTGGAAGTCACTTGATGACCATATTTTAACCATGTTCTCTGTACTATATAGTGGGTCTATAAATTCATCTACTTCCCATCTATATGTACCGCATATGGCAACAACATGAGCACATGGTATTCCGGTCAGTTGAGGTTTTTGACATTTGCACGTCACACGCCTGGTCGGTAGTTGAGGATCTTCCGGTTGATAATTGCGGTTGATGAGAACTTTGTACTTCCACGTTCTTCCAGGGAAATCTTTCTCGTTGGGCACCTGTACTTCGAACTCTCCACGTTCAATATCAATGGTTACCACAGTCATCAGCGTTGTAATTATTAAAATATATAAAAAAAAATGTAAATATAAATGAAGGTTAATTTTTAGTAAATATTAAAATATCAATGCTTACCCGCTTTAAGAGTATGCTTCATGACTTTTAATTGCACCTCTTTTGGCCACCGTTCTCCATCTGCCTGTCTTCCCAATGCTATTTGCTTCCTTTCATTAAACCACTGCACAGTCTTGTACCAAGTGCCTTCTACGAGTCCAACAACTGGGAGTCTTCTCTCAACCTTGTACCGGCTATTTAGACTTTCAGATCCGTTACTAGTCATAAGACCCCAACGTGCACCAGTGTCAAAAGTTTGTGCCCATCTCTCTGGTCTCATTCGCTCATTGGTATCTGTCTCGTTTTCTTTACCACACTTCTTAAGATAATCGATAACTTCAGGGTTTGTCACTCGGAGTTCCTCCCACATTTTCATGAATGGCCGTTTCTTTTTCTTGTTAGCCAACTTATTTCTAAATTTGTGTGGAATACCTTTGTCTTTACCAGAAACCTTGTACACATTTTCACATAAATGTTGCATACAATACCGATGTACGGCCAATGCAGGCTCCGCACTTTCTTGCCATCCGTACTGTGGTCTTTTAAACATGTTCCTTATTCCCCAATGACGGTCTGAGACAACACAAAGTTTTTTTGGTCCCACCACTTGTTCCCTTAGAAATTTCATGAACCAACCCCAGCAAGCTTCATCCTCCGTTCTCACTAAAGCAAATGCTAACGGAACAAGCCGTTGCTCAGGATCGTAACCGCAAGCCGCTAAGAATTTACCCTTATAGCGACCTGATAAGAAAGAGGCATCAATGCTAATCACGGGCCTAATATACGGAACCGCCGCGATACAAGGCCCGAATGCCCATGCTGCTGCTTCGAACATAGCTCTGTTCGGATCACCTACGCTTTTAAACAACCACTTTATCTGCGTGCCGGGTGTCGTCCTCTGTATAGCCAATAAAAGACTCGGTAGTTTGTTGTACGAATCTTCCCATGAACCAAAAAGATATTCGATTGCTCTTTCTCGTCCCCGCCAAATCTTGTTATAAGTGGGCACCACATTCGGGTATTCTTTCTCCAGTAGAGATTTAACGTCGGGTAAGGAAATACCGACATCTCTCTTTACTGCATTTGTAATACAGTTGGCGATAACCTCAGCCGTTAAATTATCATGTGTGAAGTCTCCGGCCCTCCTCACGCATGTATGCTCGTGTTCATTCGTTATTATCTTCCAAAATTTGCCTTCTCTTTCTGTACGGGCATACATACGCCACTTACAACCATATTCCTTACAGTTCAATATTAATTTTTTCGGAGAACTAGCAGTGGTTTTATGTTGTACATTTAAACGTAATGAGTATTTTTGACACTCTCCTATGAGTTGCTCTTTCGAGAAAAAAATTGTCCCTTCTGCTAATGGCCCTGATCCATGAGGTTGAGACGATTGAGGTACGGAATTTCTATACTCAGAAATATCTAGAAATTGCCCTACGGGATGGTATGTTTTTGTCCTTCCTGTAAGGTAATACTGGTGATTGGGGTTCACGTTTGATTGGGGTCCACCATCGATTCCCTCTGACTCAAATAAGTCCACTTCTTCATCACTAAAGTCCTCACCTGTTGCATAGTCTGACTGAAAACCGGGACCTCGGTCGTATAAATCATCGAGTCGACGTGTTTCTTCTTCGTTTTCTTCGTTTACTTGAACGACATCTTCTTCTTCTTGTGGCCGGCCGTGCCTACTACTACTACTACCACCATGTTCTTCCCTACTACTACCACCATGTTCCCAAGTGCCTTGACCGGTGTGAGACTCGTAGTATGTACCTTCTTCTTCCTGAAGTGTACTATCACGAGGATCTATACTGTTAGGGTCCCAAGGATCCCAATCTAATGTAATGGTTTCATTCTCTTCATCTTGATTGGTTGCATTTGGTTGTTGGTGTTCTTCTTCCTCATAATTTTGTTGTTCATTATAATTATAATTATAATAACCACCTAATTATAATAAAAAAAATGTGTTATAATCACATACAAAAATTGTACAATTTGGATAGTTGTTATAATCATTGTACAAAAATTGTACAATTTGGATAGTTGTACAAAAATGTGTTATAATTGTTTTTATTAAAAGCCATTTTTAGAAATTGTTCTTATTTATGTTTTTATGCATAGTTAATATTATTAAATCGCATTTTCATAGTTATTATTATTCTATAGTTAATATGATTTTAATATGATTTTAATATGATTTTAATTATTATTCTATAATTATTATTTTCATAGTTAATATTAATATAAATATATATATCTAAGCAAATAATTCTATTATTCCAAAAATAAATGTCACATAATTAAATTCAAAATTAAATTTACCTTGTGCCGGAAGTAAATCGACATGCATTTCTAGACCATCAAGTCGCCTTGCCTCAAAGCACTCGTGTTGAACGTATCGCCATTCATTTTGAGAGTTCACCGGCAAAATAATTTGTTGAAACCTTCCGTCCATAATTACGTTGAAACGCGAAACAATTCTCAAATTGAACTCACCTTGATAAATTCCCAATGAGGACAAAATTATTTGTTTAATACATTCATAATCAGTTTGTGGAAAAACATCAAAACGAAAATTATTTGCTGGATTAAAGGGAGATTGATTGACAAAAACACTAATTGAATACATTTCTATATGACTAAGAATTAATTGGAAAAGATAGATGATATTAAGATTGTGATAACGACCAACTATTTATAGTGATAAGATCGGAATTTGAGATTCCGATATTAGCAAACAGATTTAAAAGTTCACGTCAATTCCCGATCAAATCAAATAATTTGCCGCAGTGTGTTCAACTTATTGCGTAGATCGGAATCTTGGATTCCGATCTAAGATTAGATCGGATTCTCAGATTCCGATCTAAGCTTAGGTCGGAATCCAGGAATCCTATCTAAGCTTAGATCGGAATCCAGGATTCCGATCTAAGCATGTCAGGAATCCACCGCCCAATCAAATCAGTTTTTGGTCTTTTTCCCTTTTTACTGTTATTTATTTTGTTAATTTAATAATATTTATTATAAATATTTTAATTATATTAATTAATAAATTAAAATTTAAATATATATATTATATTTTTTGTAATTAAAATTGATTTATTAATAAATTATCATATTCATTAATTATCATATTCATTAATTAAAAAATAGTAAATTAATAATTATATTTTAATTAAAATTGTAAAATGAAATTAATAATTTATATTGTTTTGTAAATTAAATTAAAGTAGTTAAAAAAATAATAGCTCAATCAAATTAAATTTATTACTTCAAACAACTAAATAAGATTTTATTACATTAAATTAAGTCAAATTATTAAATAATATTATTTAATTAATTTTTAATATATTAATTTTATAATATATTAATTTTATAATATATTAATTTTATAATATATTAATTTAATATTAAAATTTTATATTTCATTAATGTTTATAAATAGAAGTAAAATAAAATATATTAATTTATTATTTTATCTTCAAAATATATTACTAAAATTTTATAATATATTATTTTAATATTAAAATTTTACATATTTAATTAATTTTTATGATAGAAGTACAATAAAACCATGAAAAACGACAAAATTGAGCAGTTACAGCACTGTTCGGAATCCAGGATTCCGATCTAACGTTAGATCGGAATCCTAGATTCCGATCTAACGTTAGATCGGAATCTGAGAATCCGATCTAACGTTCGGAATCCAGGATTCCGATCTTACGATACTATTTATATTAAATTGATTAAATTGATATTAATTTTATTGGATTATATTATTTTAATATTATTTTTTAAAATTTCGGGCCGAGCTCTATGACGCAGTTTGGGCCGAATAAATTAAATTTTTAAATAATACATACGGCAAGTCAACATCCAAAGAATGAGGTATTCCATTGCATCATCATGTTGAATATCCTCTCTTCAATTTATGGTCCAGAAAATAACCCGAAGCTTTTTATCTTTTAGTGAGTGTGCGTTTAACTATATATATGTCTGTCAAACAAGAGCCTCCCCAATCCCCATAATCATCAAGAATAATATATTGATACCAAAAAGAAGCTGAGAGTAGAGGAGAAATGGGGGAAAAACTAGAAGTAAGAATGGTTAGTTATGTCCTAGGATTGTTTGTTTCATCTATGCTGGCAATCTGGACAGTTAAATTTCTTATTCGGGCTTGGTTTCATCCAAGACAACTTGAGCGGGTGCTTCGGGCTCAAGGGATAAGGGGAACCTCTTACCAGTTTCTGCTTGGTGATATCAGGGAAGCAATGCATCTCCAAAAGGAGGCTCAATCAAAACCTATGAATCTCTCTCATGACATCGCTCCTCGTCTAGACCCCATGATTCATTATGCTATTAAGAAATATGGTAATTTGTAATTCCTGCCTTCATTCATTCACAATCTGAATTGATTTTGGAATGCAATAGAAGGGTTTTAATA
The DNA here is from genome assembly GCA_028095005.1 of Rhynchospora pubera. NCBI lineage: Eukaryota > Viridiplantae > Streptophyta > Magnoliopsida > Poales > Cyperaceae > Rhynchospora > Rhynchospora pubera. The sequence continues at coordinate 42,739,139 of CM051461.1, forward strand.
TACGGCACAGAGCTGCTAAATCAGTAAGTAAAACTGTTATCTTCTTTTTATGTTTAATATTGTTTTGGTATTGTAGGAAGGATATCATTTTACTGGTTTGGACCCGATCTAAGAGTGATACTGATGGAACCAGAGTTGGTGAAGGAAGTGTTGTCAAACAAGTTTGCAATCAAGAAGCCTGCAGGCCCCTCAATCATAAAATTGTATGCTCAAGGGGTTGCTACCTACGAAGGTCAAAAATGGGCCACTCACCGGCGGATTATCAACACTGCCTTCCAACTCGAAAAATTGAAGGTACTCTTTGTTTTTTTTTTTAGATTTATTTTTCGACTGCCCTCTCATTTTACTTTTATTTGGGATAATGGCTTTGCTGTAAACTAAAAGCCAATCAAAGAAAAGCAGTGCTATCTATTATTATTTTCATAGGGTACTGTATATCTATATAGTATGTCCTACATTATGATAGCAAATGCACCTTTGTTGTAGCATACTTGTAGCTCCTTTATTATGTTTTTCACATGTCAGAGACATCTTTCTTAAGTAACAACCATTGGACTAATACTAATATTGAAATTATCCATACATAAATATTATCATAAATTTCTTTATTATTATTGTTTTGTTTAGATAATGCTACCGACATTTTTGGCATGCTGCGATGATCTGGTACAAAAATGGAGTGATCTTCTCGGCTCTGGAGAATCATGTGAGCTTGATATTCAGCCTGAATTTCAGAAGTTCACTGGTGATGCCATCTCTCACACAGCATTTGGCAGTAACTATGAACAAGGACAGCGCATATTTGAACTCCAAAAAGAGCAGGCGCGTTTGCTTGTAGACATAATCAAATGTACCCACATCCCAGGTTATGGGTATGTAATATAATTATCAGTTGTGTGGATTGCTCAAATGAAAAGCCATTTTGATAACTGAAATTGATATATGTCACTGACAAATAATAATGCTTAGATGTTTGTCAGGTGCTATCATATAATGGAATGTCCTTAATTTATCTGAAGGTTGAAATTACAGCTGAAATCTAGAAAGGTTGATATGTGGGTGAAATAGTTGACACAAGTGAGATTTATGATCTCCAAATTCCAGACTCCAAAACAATGAATATATTGGATAATGTTACATAAACATAAAAAAACATTCTCGAAAAGAGACCAAAGTATATTTCCTGAGGTTCAATGTTTCTAATTATCAATAACCAGTTTATGTTCATAATTTTTATTGAACTTCAGTTTTCTACCAACAAAGAAGAACAGACGAATGAAAGAAATATATAGAGAGATGAACTCTATCTTAAGAAACATGATTGAGCAGAGAGAGCAGGCCATGAGAAAGGGCCAACAGAGAAGCAATGATCTCCTTGGATTACTAATGGAATCAAATATGCAATCTGATTCATCAAATTCAGAAGGGTCGGTTGAAACAAAGTTAACTATTGAGGATGTTGTCGAAGAATGCAAGTTGTTTTATATTGCTGGGCATGAAACGACATCACTTTTACTGACATGGACCTTGGTTGTGCTGAGCATGCATCCTATGTGGCAAGTCCGTGCTCGGGATGAGGTCCTGGAGATATTGGGGGAAGTCAAGCCCAGTTTCGATAGCTTAAGCAAACTAAAAATTGTAAGATCCCTCTTATAGATTAGTAGTTTTATCCTCTGTGTATAACTAGTTATGTTAAATTCTAGACATGCCGTAAAGAAAACATAATCTTAATTACTAGCTTTTGTGCTGGTAGAGTAACTAGAAACTAGAAAGTGTACCCTTTGTATATATAAAAAAGGTCAAAATCAAATATAATGAACATAAAAATATTATTTTAAATAATTATGAAATAGCCATCAATGAACATAAACCAGGACAGGGTACAGAGCAGTTGTAATTTTGTAACATTCTACTTGTTATATTTTCAGGTGACAATGATTTTCTATGAGGTCCTAAGGCTCTATCCTTCATTGGTCTTCATGATTCGAGAAACATACAAAACGTTGAAACTTGGAGATTTCACTTTCCCAGCTGGTGTGCAATTTGTACTGCCAGTTCTTGACATGCATCACAGCCCCGACTACTGGGGCCCAGATGTCAATGAATTTAACCCAATACGGTTTTCTGAAGGTGTCACGAAGGCATCAAAAGTTCCACTTGTGTTTTTTCCATTTGGAGGTGGCCCTCGAATTTGCCCTGGCCAGAATTTTGCGATGATTGAAGCTAAGGCTTGTCTTGCAAGGATCCTTCAGCACTTTTCATTTGAGCTCTCGCCGTCATATGCACATGCGCCTCACACTTTGCTCCACCCGAACCCAAAGTTTGGTGCCCAACTCATCATTCGCAGAATCTAATATGGATTAGAGTCATGTTTGTTTCAATTAATGTCGTTGTAGAATAAATTCTCTTCACTTCCAGCTTCAGACGACCAAAATCAAGATGAGTTTATCGAGTTATGTAATTAGCTAAATAGAGATTAATTTTCAATTTCATCCTTGTCGTTAGTAACAGAGGAAGCAGTTAGAGGTTGTCAATACCTCTATGAAGGAGGGAGGAATGGGGATTCCCATTTACGTTGAGATAGTTCGAATGAAGGAAATAGCATTGTACTAAAAATAAATTTACAGAGAATTCTTGATGTCTTCAAGTACTGCATAAATTTAGAAGAGTATAGGTTTTTGCATCACCACTAGAATTTGTAACAAACAGTTAATTCTTCAAAATTTTGCAATGGACCAAAATTAAAACAATAAGAATTATATTTTGCGCTGACAGCATATATAACAAATTCAGGGAAAAGTATTGAGGCCCACATTTCACAATGTTAGACGGCTGTATTACTCTGAACCCTGTTCTTTTTACTGCAATATTAAATTTCCAAAAAACAGTGAAATCTAGTTCAAAATTTACCAGTATCATCACAAAAGCTCACAATGCAATTGACCTTCTTTTTTTCAAACCACACAACTTCTATAGAATTAAAAGGATTATAAACTCTACCCTAATAGCTCACTCTTCCTTTACCAAAATTACTATTCTGACTCACTTCTCCACCTCCTTCCCTTCTCACTTTTTCCTCTTCGGCACGACGGCAAAAGACGACCCAAGCATTCACCTCTAATGCTATACATGCCCCAATGAATGTTGAGAGAACAAGACAATAACTTAGCTTCCAATATGATCCACTTAAACCCATCACCTCAAATCCCTGAAACACATTAACTACACCAAGAACTATGGAACTATACCCAACAAAGTGGTGGTATGACTTCCAATACTTTCGGTACTTGTTTGTGGTCTTTGGTCGGAATAGCAGTGCGGCAGACTGAAGCCCCCCAGTTACAAATGTTGTTATGCCAAGTGATCGATGCAACCCATAAGTGACGCCTACTGATGCATTTCCCATGATTATTCCAATTGCAAATCCTGCCGTCCCTGCCAGAAATCCGATAATCTGTACTGTCGCATGAACATAAAACCATGTTGGTCCAAACAAGGAGGTGAACGGTCTGAGATAGCGAGCCAGGGCAACTCCAACGGGGAGAATGATGCCCCATGAAACACAATTTAAAGTGCCATGGATCCATCGGAGGTTCGATGAGATGGGAGGGCCTGTTTGGGATGCAGTGGAGACAATGTCAATCGCAGCATGTGATGCAAGATCGGATGCAGCAGTGGGGTGGATGGTTGGAGAATATCCCTAAACATAAAAGGACTATTGGATTAGATATTCATGGGGCTTAAGATCGAGAAATATCAATCCCAGTATGGAAAGATTTGCTATTCCTAGAAGGGATCGTGTGCTTTCATTAGCTGAGATTGTTTCCTTCTATTCATTTTCCTTTCTATTTTATTTTACTTCCTTATTATTTCTTCTCCCTCTGTTAAAATCAAATAGGCTGCACATGTATTGAGACATGGAAATCGTGTGTGTGTGTTGTAAACTCCTCTCTTTGATGAATAAATAAATCGGGTGTGTTGAGTAATCGTGGAGTGCGCTTTAGGCGATACCACGTTAAAATCTGTGTCATCTCTTCTTTATCATTTTGTGTCATGGTATCATAGCCAGGTTTAGGCGGCTGCAGGAGGAAGACGAAACAAAACCCTAGACGGAGTGTAGATCGGGATCCATGGCAAGCGGCGGCGCTGACAGCAAAGTGCGGGCGCATCCCGTGCGGGTGCATCCAGGTGCATCTAGTTGCGTCGACAGCAAAGTGCGGGCGCATCCAGTGCAGGTGCATCCTAGTGCATCCAGTGGCATGGACAACAGCAAGAAAGAGCCTCAAAACTCTACACCAGGTTTTTCGTGTGCACGAGTCCAACAAACCAAGGCTATTCTAGCCAACTCTAGTGTCTCAGATGCAGGTGCATCCAGTAAGAATTTGCATGATAGGATGCAAAATTTGAGATGGATAATTGATAGTGGAGCATCTCACCATATGACAGGAAATTATGGTTGTATTGATGATATTTGTGATATAAAACCCACAATTGTTAGTCTTCCAAACGGAGAGCAAATAGTGGCTAAACATGAAGGTAGTGTGGTGTTGAATGAAGGACTAGTTCTTCAAAGAGTCTTATACGTGCCCAGTTTGGATTGCAATCTCATTTCGGTAAACTAACTGATTAAAACCAGCAGATGCTTTGTTACATTTACTGATGAGATTTGTGTCATACAGGATCACAATACTAGGATGTTGATTGGTGTGGGTGAGCAAAGAGATGGGATCTATTACTTTCATCAAGTGGCATCGGCAAAAGTTTTTCACATGCATGGAAAAGAACCCTATGAGTTGTGGCATCAAAGAATGGGACACCCTTCAAAACAAGTAACTTCACTCTTAACTGGTAACACTAATATTTCTGAAGATGTTTGTGAAATTTGTGTACGAGCCAAGCAAACGAGAGAAGTATTCCCTATCAGTTTGAATAAAACAAGTGAACCTTTTGAATTAATACATTGCGACATTTGGGGTGCATACCGTGTGGCTTCACATTGTGGTGCTCATTACTTCTTGACCATTGTTGATGATTTTTCCCGTGCTGTATGGGTCTATTTAATGGCTGAGAAAAGCGAAACTGGTGGTTTACTTAGATCTTTTTGCAAAATGGTCCAGACACAATTTAATAAATCCGTTAAATGCATTAGAAGTGACAATGGTTTGGAATTCAAATCTGGACCAATGAAGAACTTTTATTTAGAATATGGAATCCTACATCAAACCTCATGTGTAGCCACACCTCAACAAAATGGGAGAGTGGAAAGAAAACACCGTCATATTCTTAATGTGGCGAGAGCATTGAAGTTTCAATCTCATTTGCCTATTGAATTTTGGGGAGAGTGTGTGCTAACTGCTGCATTTATCATTAATAGAACTCCAACTCCATTGTTAAAAAAATAAAACACCTTATGAAGTATTATTTGATAAACCACCTTTATATGGAGCAATTCGTGTGTTTGGTTGCTTGTGCTATATCAAATCTAGAACCTCAGATAAATTTGAAAGTAGAAGTAGAAAGTGTGTTTTTGTAGGATATCCTTTTGGACAAAAGGGATGGCGTGTGTATGATTTGGAGACCAACGAGTTTGTTGTCTCTCGCGATGTGATTTTTCGTGAAAATGTCTTTCCATTTGCTCAAATGGGAGTAGATAAAGCCATCTATGATTCAAGCCATGTCACAATGCATTCATATGATGATGAGGCATTTGCTATAGAGTTACAGAATTATGATGCATCAGATCAGAGTGCAGGTGCATCGGGTCAGAGTGCACCCGGACAGAGTGCAGGTGCATCGGGACAAAGTGGATCCGGACAGTGTGCAGGTGCATCGGGTCAGAGTGCGCCCGGACAGAGTGCAGGTGCATCGGGTCAGAGTGCGCCCGGACAGAGTGCAGGTGCATCAGGACAAAGTGCAGAACTTGCAGGTGCATCGGGTCAAAGTGCAGAACTTGCAGGTGCATCGGGTCAGAGTGCGGGTGCATCGGATCAGAGTGCACCCGGACAGAGTGCAGGTGCATCGGGTCAAAGGACATCCGAACAGAGTGCAGTTGCATCTGGACAGAGTGCACCCGAACATAATGCAGGTGCATCAGATCAGAATGATCGTAGTCAACGATATCGCAAGCCACCAGCTCATCTTCAAGATTACATATGTTACACAACATCTTGTCATCCATCTAAATCTCACTCCACTACAGTTGACTCCTCAGGTAGTCTCTATTCAATAGCTCATTATGTAAATTGTAATAATTTTTCTGCTGCACATAGAAAGTTTTTGGCTGCAGTCACAGTAGGAAAAGAACCTCGGTATTTTGGAGAAGCGATGAATTACAAGCACTGGAGAGATGCGATGCATGCAGAAATTGATGCACTTGAGCGAAATGAGACATGGACAATTGAGGATTTGCCACCAAAGAAGAAGGCAATCGGATGCAAGTGGGTGTATCGCATCAAGTACAATTCAGATGGAAGTATTGAAAGATACAAGGCACGGCTCGTTGTGATGGGAAATCGACAAGTTGAAGGAATTGATTTCAATGAAACATTTGCTCCAGTTGCTAAGATGACCACCGTTAGAACTCTTCTAGCTGTGGCAGTAGCGAAAGGATGGGAGTTGCATCAAATGGATGTACATAATGCATTTCTGCATGGTGATCTGAATGAAGAGGTTTACATGCATCTACCGCCTGGTTTTGCTTCTTCTCACCCAGGCAAGGTGTGTAGACTTAAAAAATCGCTCTATGGTCTTCTCACCCATGCTTATTGTGATTCAGATTGGGCGAGTTGTCCATTGACAAGACGATCTTTGACTGGTTATTTTGTGATGTTGGGTAATTCTCCTATCTCTTGGAAAACCAAAAAGCAGCATACAATCTCTCGCTCCTCAGCAGAAGCAGAGTATCGGTCCATGGCTGCCTCTTCTTGTGAGTTAATTTGGTTGAAATCTTTACTCAAATCTCTTGGAGTTTCACATTCACAACCAATGCAATTGTTTTGTGACAGTCAAGCTGCACTTCACATAGCGAGTAATCCTGTTTTTCATGAGCGTACAAAACATATCGAGGTGGATTGTCATTTTGTGCGAAATTTGATTCAAGATGGAGAAGTTGCTACATCACATGTCCGAACAAATGAGCAATTGGCAGACATTTTTACCAAAGCTTTGGGTAAACATCAGTTTCATTATTTACTTTGCAAGTTGGGAATTCACAATCCTCCAACTTGAGGGGGAGTATGGAAAGATTTGCTATTCCTAGAAGGGATCGTGTGCTTTCATTAGCTGAGATTGTTTCCTTCTATTCATTTTCCTTTCTATTTTATTTTACTTCCTTATTATTTCTTCTCCCTCTGTTAAAATCAAATAGGCTGCACATGTATTGAGACATGGAAATCGTGTGTGTGTGTTGTAAACTCCTCTCTTTGATGAATAAATAAATCGGGTGTGTTGAGTAATCGTGGAGTGCGCTTTAGGCGATACCACGTTAAAATCTGTGTCATCTCTTCTTTATCATTTTGTGTCAGTTTCTCTATTTGTAAAATTTGTGCTCTGTACCAGTGAGCAGAGGACCCCCAAATTAAGCAATTGTAATTTTGATAAATTGCTAACTTGATGAATTAGTTTACTGTCAACATTTCCAATTAAGAAAGAAGAGATTAGTTACGCATGTAAGTGGATCTGTTGAGGAATTTAGCATTATATGATTGTGGCAGCATTACATTAATGCAAATTAATGTAGGTACACTACTCCGAGTAGTCTACTCGTTTTCAAAACATACAAAAATACAAATAAAAATGTAAATGAATAGAAATGAAATTTGAGTTGTATTATCTAAATTCAAACATCAATACTGTGATTGAGCCAAGTTATGTCAAACATAAGCAATTATCTATGAGTTAAGTATCTATTGTCTATTGTAATTCACTTTGTCATATAGTGTCGTCAGTTCTTGACACTTACCTGTACGTATAAACCCCTGTTCCACACAAAGTTGACCCGGGTCCGATTTGGCGAGAGTTTTATGGTAAAGAATATCTGAATGGTGTCACCATCACGAATTCCTGATCTAGATGAGACGGACGAGGAGAGCAGCGATATATCAAGAGGCCGGGAAACCAGCGGAGTGCTCTGGAGCTTCACAGAAGCATCAAGAATGAAAGGAAGAACTATGAGAGATCCAGTACTTGGGTCAGAAAAGGCTACAAGAGCACGTGTACCCGTCATTGAGGGAGAAGTCGGGTTTATGCCACATGCAACCCAACCTGATGGAGATATGAAGGTGCCGGTGAAGGCAAGATCCAACGTCGCATTTTTGGCGTGGTACGTCCAAGCGAGGGTTGCGCCTTGTGTCGGGAGGGAGATGCATTTTTCGTAGGTCTTGAGGGGAGTAGAGATTGTACAGCGGCTAGCTTCGGTTATGGTAATTAGGATTTTAGGATGCAAGAGAAAAATCAGGAAAAGAAGGGGAAACATGGTGCCTTGTAGTGTGAAGAGTGTTGCTAGAGTTTATAGTGAGTTCTTAATTTTCTGTTGGGGCTTAAGTTCTAACTAACTTTGTAGTGTGATGTAGTAGTGAAGTGTTTGTTAGATTGGAATCATTTGGAGAAGTGGTTTATTGCTTTTGCACTTGGCTTTGAAGCCAAGTAAGAGGAAATAAGGCGTCTTTCATTATGATTTCTATGACTTTACATGTGTACTCTTATGAGTGAATAGTGATAGTGAGTTCATTATACTGTTTTAGCACTTGGGCTTGTTGGTCCCTTGCAAGGTATTTGATTTCGAAAATTACTGTTAAAATCATTTAATTAATTAGTATAATGTGTATATTGGTAAGTGATTATATCCACATTCATCATAGTTTTACAGTTGTCATCGAATATTTTCATAATAAAATAAAATTTAAAAAAAAATTATTCATTACTCATATATGTCAACATTAATTAACAAATTACTCTACGTAAAAAAAAAATTCAGATTATATTTAAGTCTACCTATTAATATATTTAACGGCGAAATAAGGGCTTTTTGTTGACGACGTCGATGTAAATATGTAATCTCGATGCGGACAATCATATTAGGTGAACTTTTTATTATACATCCAAACAATTTGGCAACAGCTTAGTGGTAGCGCTGTCAATGAAACCCGTTTACCCGTTTACCCAACCCGTACTGTACCATATAAGACGGGTATGGATAAAGTTTTATTTTCGTTAAGTTAACGGGTACGGGTACGGGTACGGGTAAGGAAATTTTTTCGTTAATTTAACGGGTACGGGTACGAGTAAAAATTATTTCGTACCGTTTTCATAACGGGTAATTGCCACAATTAAAAAGATACAATTACATGATACATATGGCATCTTATATTGCATGATTGGTAAAAAAATATTGCTAGATTTTATTTAAGATTTATAATTCTTTCCATTCAGTGTACGAAAAAATAAAAAAGCATAAATCTAAAATATTCGCCACCATTGTTGCATTTTATTAATATACTTATTGATATAATTTATTTATACAGAGTGTACAAATTTTATTATTATTATATTCATTTTTTACCGTTACCGTACCCGTACCGTTAATTCTTAACGGGTACGGGTAAGGTACGGATAAAGCTATTTTTAACGGGTACGGGTAGGGTACGGGTAAAGAAAATTTTAACGGGTACGGTAATGAAAATACCTTCTACCGTATCGTACCGTACCCATTGACAGCCCTACTTAGTGGGTTGTACGTCACATCTAATTACTAGCTAGATATCAGATTTCAATGTTACTCCACTTGATGAAAATAAATTAGGCGACAAAATTGCAAAGATGTAGATCTGCCAAAAACTACGCGTTAAAAGGTGTAAAGCACCATCACAATTATGACTGAGGCAATATTTATTCAAAATTTTTCCATATAAACTTCACTAATTTGAGCTTGTCATTATGGAAGCTCTGTTATTTGTTCATTTTCATTTTTATAAGGAAAAATTAAAAATAATGAATTGGATTTGAATGTATGCATCTAGAATTGTTTGAAAGTATATGAGTTTATAGATGTATATTACTATTAGTATGAGTTCTGAGGTCATGCGTTTATACAGTCCTGAATACAAGGACGGATCCATACAAAATTTAAATAAGCATAGACATAATTAAGAATTTTTTTCAGTATTACAATCTAATTAGATTCTTTCGTCGCTGCGGAACACCTAATTTTATCGTTATGTTGATGTTCAAAATCTTGTGTTCATTGGAGCATCAACTTGAATGATGTTTGTCGTTCTTGAGTTCTCAATTTTGAAACCAATAAAGTGCATATATTAGCATTATACAAATCTGATAAATACAAAAAAAGGTTAGCATAATAATATACGTTTGAAATGCAAGAGATGTAATTTTATAATGATCAAAAGCGTGACTTTGGTTGGTTATGGTCTATTGGCCCCACATAAATATATATATATATATATATATATATATATATAGAGAGAGAGAGAGAGAGTGTGTTTAGCTACGGTGAGTCGCGACTCACCGGAGGGTCCGTGAGTCGCGACCAATACTCCTAGATCTAGATCAAAATGACCGATCCAAACCGTCCAATATGATCTCCCTGTTGGAATCTCCATGTAGACCAAATTTTTCATTTTTTCGAAATTTTGAAGTATTTTTTTTTAATTTTAGAAAATCGTTAATCTAATTGGTTCTGAACCATTCAAAAACATCAGTTTTTAAAAATTCAAAAAAAATACTTAAAAATTTTGAAAAAAATAAAAAATTTGGTTTGCACGGAGATTTCAATAGGGAGATCATATTGGACGGTTTGGATCGGTCATTTTGATCTAGATCTAGGAGTATTGGTCGCGATTCACCGAAGGGTCCGTGAGTATTGGTCATTTTGCGCTCCGTGCACCACGACCGTTTGATCGGTGATTTTGCAAATTGACAAATCTAAATTAACCAATTCAATCTATATATTGAAATCTCATAGAAAACAAAATTTTATAATTTTTTAAATTTTTTTACTATTTTTTTCGAATTTTTTAAAACTTGCCATTTTTGGCTTACAAATTAGTGTATTTATAGCCAAAAATAGCAAGCTTTAAAAAATTCAGAAAAAATAGTAAAAAAATTTAAAAAATTGTAAAATTTTGTTTGCTATGAGATTTCAATATATAGATTGGGTTGGTTAAATTAGATTTGACAATTTGTAAATCCACCATCCAAAACGGTCATGGTGCACGAAAGCTTATATGAACCATGATTCACAATAGATTTACTCTCTCTCTCTCTCTCTATATATATATATATATATATATATATATATATATATATATATATTTTCTCTGAGCTCGTTTCTACAGAAGGAAACGATAAAAATCAAAGGTAATTTTTATTTTTAAAGAAAGTGGAACTCATTTTAGAGTTTACCTAAAAAAAAAAGTGCATCATAAAAGAAGAAAACTAAAGATATCATACAAGAAACATTCTAGTGATGTTTGCAAGATTATGCGCCATGCCAATACGCCATTCCTTTTCTTCAGAATGTTTTCGCAAATGAACTCAAGAATACTCTGCAATATCGTTTTCTTTTAGGAGGATTAGTGGGACCTGTGATGGGGACATAATGCAATGTCATTTGGTTTGGTGAGTTTGTGATAATTGAAATGACAAATTAAAAATCAGAAAGAACAATAACTTTATTAGTTAATTATTAGGTTTGACATAATTTAAATAATATTTAATTACTAATTTAACGATACAATTAAATTTTATAAAATAAAAATGATTGATTTTATCAAATAACTATTGATCACTAGTAAAGTTTATGTAATTATGTAAAATTTTTACATAATCAATGTTAGAGATTCACGAAATTTTTATCGTTCTCAAACAACTTCAAATCTTCAATACGATAATGATCATTTACAAATTCAGTTTTACTAGAATCATGCTTGAAATCTACTAAAAAGACAAAAATAAAATTACAGAAAAATGTGTCTGAATAGGTGCGGAGGGGTCTCCAATGACAGTAACTCGTTATCCGTTGTGGCGGTTCATATCGGCCAAGAAAAATAGAACACTTCTTCTCTATTCAAAAGGTAATAATAATAATAACAAAAAATAAAACTCTTCTGCTGTGTGCTATAGAAATAATGATTGCCAAACTGTTTCCTTTGAAGCTAAGCTAAGCTCTGTTTAATTATTATAATTATCAGGTGGATTGGAAAGAAACCCATGTTTTAAGGAAAGACAAAAGAGTAATTAAAGCTACTTTATCCTCACCACTATTGATTAAAGCCTGGTGTGTACCGTCCGTGTTGCTTATTTTTCATGAAAATATTACAACTTAGGAAAGAATATAATTGCCAGCAGGATTTTAATTAAGAATTTCAGAAATGAGTAGTCAATTTTAGAGTTTTGGGAAATGCAAGTTTGTGTGGAGAAATTATTCGACAATATATGAGCCACCAGAATAATTTATTTTTTTATTTAGAAAATTTGAAACATGCCACTCGAAAACATCAAAATTATAAAAATGTCATCCCAAAACTTATTCTTAAAAAAATATCGCGCCAAATACATTTTATTTAGACTTGCCCTAAATGCCGTCGTATATTTATCCCAAATTTCAAATTGACCAATATAACCTTTTCTCTCCCATTCGAATCTGCACCTTTTATCCCACGAACACTATTCGCAGTTTTACACATAGCACATCTCTTTTCCTCCCATTAAGAATTTGGGGAAGTTGCAATTTCTAGGAATAAATTTATTGGAAGTGTGTATTTTTGTAAAGAGTTTGAATTGTTTATAATAAATTTATGATAGGAAAATGAAATTTCTCAAATTCTTTGGGGAATCCAAACAGCGCCTGTATATTATTTCAAGTGATACTCATTCTCAAACTTAAAATCACGGATTTGACAAAAACATTTATACAAGGACTCAATTACGTACGCTAAAATAAGAAAAAAGAAGATAAGTATTCTATGTTATAATGCTATAATCCTCCTGCTTAATTTCTTTTGTACGTTTGAAAGAATCTGCATCAAACTACTAAAATAAACATATTATTGCAAAATCTGTTATAATTCCATATCCTTGACCAAACCCTGCGAAAAGTCGCTGACGACAGCAAAATCTGAATCTGGTCGCTAGGTTTAGGAAGAGAGCTGAGACCTGAGAGACGAGAGGCTAGTCTCGTTGCTGGGTAATATATTGTCGAATAATTTCTCCACACAAATTAACTTGCATTTCCAAAACTCTAAAATTGGGTGTTAAAAGGGCATATAGGTCTATACGAAATGTGGAAGAGATTTATACCATGTTTCTGAAACTCTGGACTCAGATTCAGACTTAGAGTGTTGGATTAAGGAGTCAATTGGATGACTCGAAAAAAAAAATCAGGTAACTCAGATTTTCATAAATAGTCATTTTTAATCTCTTAAAATATAGAAAAAAAATATGAAAATTTTGAGAAAAAATATTTATTCAAAAATAACCAATAAAGCAAATATTTGATGAGTGAAAATCAACTATGAGTCTATGATATAAAATTATATAATATCAATTTTATTGAAAATAAAATTTTCCTACAATTAAGTTGTGATTTAAAGATATTAAAACAAATTTCATAAAAATTAATATCTTGATGATTATAATTTCATTAGAACATATGAATATATCAGTTAGAATCGTATTGAATGAAACTATTATTTTTTTCTATATTTTTGGATAAATAACCGTCTCGTTTTAAAATTATTTCACTGTAAGTAATTGGTCCATCTGATAATATTCATATTACTATATCTGAGCCGTTAAAAAAAAACTGAACTGGAGGTATCCATTATGACCTTTCTTCTCCAACTTATACCCGTACAAAAAGGGTACGGTTCGAATTTGTGCCTGTAAGTAAAACAACTCCCAGGTGCATTCCTTCCCTTCAGTGGAGGTCCAAGGGTTTGCATTGGCCAGAACTTTGCAATGATTGAGGCTAAATTGTTCTTGGCAAGAATCCTTCAGTGTTTCAGGTTTGAACTGTCCCCAGCATATGCTCATGCCCCTTATGACATGGTAACAATACAGCCACAGTATGGGGCTCAGATAGTCAGATTATTCTTCTCCTAAAACTCAAATGTAGCAAAAAGAGTACCGTGTATACCTCGAGTTTAAGTTAAAATAATAAAAAACTTCTATAATTTTTAAAATAAGTGTAGCAAAAATTAATTCTCAGCATCATCTGTATATTATTTTTAGATTGGATTGTCCTAAGAAAAATTTAGCTTGTATTTGAAAAATGTTTCGTGTAAAGCCTTTCAGTACATGTTTATCTTTGGCATGCATCATCATTATGACACAAAGTACGCTGAGTATATATATTTTATGACACAAACTAGGAAAGGGAGTACACATATGAAGTGTACCGTCGCAATGTTAAGATGTTAAACTGTACCGATAGTTTGTTTTTTCGAATTAGATGACCCACAAAATGTAAAGTGGTTAGCAAACTTAGCATTGGCAAAAGGGAAATGGGCTGCGTTTTGCTCCAACAGCAGAATACAAAAGAACCATGCTGCCATGCAGGCTAAATCATATTTTTATTAGGCCCATGACAAATAAAATTTGCAACCCAAAATGTTAACCCAGCATGTGTTCTTGTAAGTCCAAAGAGAAAGCGCGTCATCCGTTCCCCACTTCATTGTCAGACTACTGGTGGACTGGTGGTGCACTAATGCCATTCTTCCAAAAAGTGCATCCATTATCACCCACTCATTCCTTCGCACGAGTCTAAGGACCGAAATTTTAAAAAATAATATTAAAATAATATAATCCAATAAAATTAATATCAATTTAATCAGTTTAATATAAATAGTATCGCAAGATCGGAATCCTGGATTCCGAACGTTAGATCGGAATCCAGGATTCCGAACAGTGCTGTAACTGCTCAAATTTGCCTTTTTCATGGTTTTATTGTAATTCTATTATAAAAATTAATTTAATATATGAAATTTTAATATTAAATTAATATATTATGAAATTTTAGTAATATATTTTGAAGATAAGATATTAAATTAATATATTTTATTTTACTTCTATTATAAACATTAATTAAATATATAAAATTTTAATATTAAATTAATATATTATAAAAATTTAATATTAAATTAATATATTATAAACATTAATTAAATATATATTTTGAAGAATGTTAGTATAATATAATTCTATTTTATGAATAATATTTTAATATGAATAATATTTTAATATTTAAAGTTTTGATATTAATTTGATATGGATGGTTTTATTTTTAATATTAAAAATTTTCAATTATGTTAAATATTGTACATAATAAGTACATAATATATTAGATTTATTTCATTTATTTCATTTATATAATAATTATTATATAATAATTTATTTATGGTAATAATTTATTTATTTATGGTAATAATTTATTATATAATTTATTTCATTTGTAATAATTTATTTATGGTAATAATTATTATATAATAATTTATTTCATTTAAGTACATAATATATTAGATTTATTTCATGTAATTCATAATATTTATGTAATAATTTATTTTTATAGAACTTATTTATTTGTATGTGTTCACTTAGATCGTTTATATGTTCACTTTGTTTTATGTATATGTTCACCATTAGAAGAAGAATTGAATTTTGTAACCATAATATAGATTAGCATACTAAAATAAAAGAAAGGGAAAAATACATGAAAATCATAATATAATTTAGCACACTAAAATAAATGAACACACCAGGGTACTTAAAAACAAAGTAATAAATAAACTTAGAGATCTTGATCATCTACATGTTGCAGAATTTCCTCCCACCAGGGTTGATCTTCTTCCACATTCATTTCTTGTTGATTACTGGCACCATGGTTGTCGGCGAGTTGAGCTGCTTCGTTCCAAAAAGCGTCATCATTTTCTTGTTGATTATTCGCAGCCGGATTGTCTGCGAATTGAGCGGCTTCGTTCCAGAAAGCTGCCTCGGCTTCTTGTTGCTCAATCTCAGCCATTCTAGCTACTGCAATTTTGCGTTGTTCATCTCTCTTCTTGATCTTGATTAGGCTCTCCTTAATTTTTTTTCCAATTTTTTCTTGTTGCAACCTCCGGTTCTCTTCGGCGGCCTTTTCTTCCATTCTTCTCCTTTCGAACCATTGTTCTTTCACTCTGAATCTCTGTACAATTTCATCCCTCTCTTCTTGTTTCTTGTGTTCATCGTAGTGGTCACGCAAAATGGTATCTTTGAAATTGAAAACCTGACCACACTTTGTACAACTCACTGTGTGGTCTCCACGAAAATCGTATATGCTTTCGTAAACAATCATGGGTGTAGGATCTGGTTTCCACGGTTTGAGTTCCGGCATCGGTTCAGGTTCTGTGTAGTACTTTTTATAGAGTTCAGAGTTGCTCGACTCAGGTTTAGTAAGGTAATGTCGCAATCTCTCCCTGCGGTCTCTTTCTGGGCCACCATGAATGTGCCACTGATAATGGGTGTATAATGGCCACTCGCCACCATATTGCGAATGGATATTGTAGTCGAATTTGCGGTAACATTTATTACATATCGCATGATAATCTCCTTTTTCGATCTCATTTGGATTGGCAGGGGAATGTTTGTAATTTGGCAAGTACTCATGTCGAGTAGATGGCCATTCCCGCACTTCACTGTCGGAGGTATTTCCTTTCTCCATGGTAGTGAATGTTGAAGGAAGAAGGATTGAGTGGGTGTGACATATTTTTGCTGAGGAAGAATAATTTTATAGATCAATTTTAGAGTTGCAATTATTTAAAATTAATAAATATAATGTCATATCTTTTCAGACTTTATCAGAATACGTTTGTCATTTTGCATAGCTTAGGTAGGCATCAGTATACTTTTCAGACTTTATCAGAATACGTTTGTCCTTTTTGCTTTGCTTAGGTAGGCATCGGTATACTTTTGAGCTTTTATCAGAGCACGCCTGTCCTTTTGCAGTGCTTAGGTAGGCATCAGTATACTTTTGAGCTTTTATCAGAGCACGCCTGTCCTTTTGCAGTTCTTTTCCAGACTTTATCAGTTGCATGAATTTAATGACATTAAAAATTAATTTAATTTAATTTAATTTCATTTAGTTAATATAATTTAATGACATTAAACATTATTTAATAATTTGACTTAATGTAATTTAATTTCATTTAGTTAATATAATTTGATTGAGCTATTATTTTTTAACTACTTTAATTTAATTTACAAAATAATATAAATTATTAATTTAATTTTACAATTTTAATTAAAATATAATTATTAATTTACTTAAATTGAAAACATTAAAAAAAAAAGAAAAAGTATCGATTTGATTGTGTGACTATCTTGGTCCTTTGTCATTTTTGTTTTGAACAAATGGTACGCCTAAAAATTTTGAAATTTAAGTTTACGAAAATTCGTCCGCTAATTAACAGCTCAGTATTTTTGTTAGAATTTTTCAGAGCGTATTTCATACTTTTGTAGCGCCAAACTTTTCGAATGTAGAGCTGTTTTTTCAGTTCAAAGTGTGACTATCTTGGTCCTTTGTCATTTTTGTTTTGAACAAATGGTATGCCTAAAAATTTTGAAATTTAAGTTTACGAAAATTCGTCCGCCAATTAACAGCTCAGTATTTTTGTTAGAATTTTTCAGAGCGTATTTCATATTTTTGTAGCGCCAAACTTTTCGAATGGAGTCTATGTCTGTAGCTAGACCCTTCGACTCTAAAAGATGAGGTAACCGATGCGGCTCCCCAACGAGCTCCAACTGCGTCCTGCAGCCCTTCAGCATCTCCTTCCCAGCCCGTCTGAATCCTTTCTTCACCGCCCATGCACATGCTCGCAGAGCTTGCGTCAATATGTGCTTGACCTGTTTATTTGTTGTTAGTGACCAAAATACAAATCAATTCATTTTAATTGAGTAAAAAACTTACCATAGACACCCGCTCGGGCGCATCCTCTAGATAGGTCATCCGGCTAGCTGGAATCTGCTGTGCCACTCCCGGAATGGGGACAAGATGAGCACCTCCATGTATCCGCATCCATCTATCGTACGCGGGCAAAATATCGTCACTCCATGGCCGCGCCTCTGTCACCTCGACCTGCGTCGTGTCGGCCCACATCGCGACCTCTACTGAGAAAAGGTCCTGCAAATCCCTCTGACGAAATGTGTTGTGCCGGTACTGTAACAAAGCCTCCATCCTTCTCCAAGTCTGTTTTTTAGGTCATATTTAATGCACGTATTATAAATATTTCAATTTAAATCACGAAGGTGAAAAGAATAACGTACCGTAGGAAGAGGAGGCGGAACAGTCTGGAACAGCCTGAACTGATGCATCACCCGATCAGCATAGTGCCACGCCATGACCCAGAAATGGATGCATGGAACGCGGAGCCGGTAGTACCTCTGCTCGTAGCGGGCATAAGGAGGCATGACCACCTGTCTGAGCTCATCCTCGTATGGCCGCCACACCACGTGTGCATGCTCCATCTTCATTAGTACGTCTCGAGCGTACTCAATACCGCTGCGAACGGGACCTTTCACCCTTTTCGACCTCAGCCGTGTCGTCCATTGCCTGCCAAAACATTACAATTATCATGATTTCAATTATCAAATTTTTTTACCTCAATTTTTAAACAAACAAATTGATGTTATATTACAATATTTCATTTATTTTATTTAAAAAAAATATTATACCTCCCATACGGCGGACATCTCTCAATTGACGGCTTCCCCCAACCTTGGAAACTTTTCGTAACGGACGGGCGACAAAGCAATAACCGGGTGTACGACCACAACTGAAGCAGTAGCCACGGAGCAGGAACCTTCTGAGCGCCATTTGCCAGGACTGCCAAGTCCAGGCCGCGGTATAACATAGCAAGTGTGGCCGCACCCCAGTTATATCTAAGTGAATCCGATGCATGAACATCCTGCAAATAAGAAAAAATATTTTTCGTTAGTTGCAAACTAAATTATCCAAGTTAGTACTAATGTAAGAGATGTTCTTAATATTTAAAATTACTAACCCGAAGTAACTCCAGATAAAAACAAGGAACAGAATCTCCTGTGGTATCTGGAAACATCTCGCAACCCATCAACTCCAACACCAGGGCCCGTGTGTATCTATCGATCCTATATGCGTCCTCTGACCCAGGTCCCTGTGCCCACATATCACGCAGTTTCCCAAACTGTACTGCGTGAAGTTTCCTGCATTACATAAACATTACACACACACATATATATATACACATATATATATATATTGCAGCATATCTCAAAATTTAAATTAAATTTTAAAACGTTTGTTACCTCCCAGCACGTCGATCAGTCGCCCTCTCTCTAAAGCAATCTAGAACATCCTCCATAGGAGTGTCCCGTGGCAATGCAAAGTCGGCTAGCTTCTGCACATCGTCGTAATCAGTACGACCGGTCACCGGTCGTCCAGTCGTAGGCAAGCCAAAAATGAAGGCGACATCCTGCAAATTTTATTTACATTTTTTATTAAACAACCAAAAAAACAATAAATAAATAAATAGCTACCAACAGAACTTGGAAAAAATAATACCTCAAGAGTAACGGTCATCTCGCCTACGCGGGGAAAGTGGAACGTGTGGGTCTCGGGCCTCCAGAACATGGCTAGACCCTGTATCATGGAACGATCCAATGGCATGTGACCTAACTCAACGAAATGAATAAGGCCCAATGTCACAAGACGCTGGTCCACCTCCTCGGTTCGTATCATTTTTGCCTTATGCATTTCGGGCGTCCACGCCTAAATAAGTTAAAAAACATATTATTAACTATATATACTATTCACTATATACAAAAATTAACTACATAAATTAAAAAAATTTATTATTTCCTTAAACCCTAAACCCTATACCCTAAATAATTTAAAAAATAAATTATTTCCTATATATATTATTAAAATATATATATATAAAAAAGAATTAACTATATAAATAAAAAAAAACTTACTCGTACGCCTCGAAGCTCAGACTGACTGAGATGCAGAAGCTGATCAGCAGGAGGAGGAACGGGGGGGGCAGCAGGGGGGGCAGATGAAGATGCGCCAGGATCTCCTCCTGATGCAGGGGGGGCAGATGAAGATGCGCCAGGATCTCCTCCTGATGTAGATGCGCCAGGATCTCCTCGACGCCTCGTGGATCGACGTGGATCCTCTGGTATTCTTCTTCGCGGTGGCATTTCGACTGTTACTGCAATTAAAATTTAATAAAGTATAAAATCTATAAAAATTTCGGCAGCATCTCCCCTGTACCGGGAGAGTTTTCCAAAAAATCATACCCCAATTACAAACCAATTTCAACCCAATTTCACAATTTTACAATCATTGCATTTCACAATTTTACAATCCATCAATCAATCTACAAGCAATTCACAAATAATTTTATTCAAACAATAATAAAATAAACATATAAAAAAGCTAACCTGAAGTAGAAAGGAATTGACTCTCTTCTAAACAATTTTTTACCTACATTTTAAATTAATACCATCAATTATTATCATTTTTCTAATTTTCCCCATATTTAATTATCAAAATCTTAATTATTAAAAGCAAAAAAAATAAACAAATTAAATTAATTACATATAAATTTTCATATGAATTTTTCTTATTTTTCGGTATTTTTAAAATAATTTTACAATTTATTATCTATTTTTCTAATTAATTAAGTACTGAATAAACAAATAAAAAGACAAAAAATATATCCAATATAATTAATAAATTACATACAAATTTTTTCTGATTTTTTCAGATTTTTTGAATATTTTTCCAATATTTTCCTATTTTTTTATTTAATTAACTAAATTATAAACTAATAAACTAAATTAATAAATAATTAAATAAAAAAAAAACTTACTGTGTTCTCAGAGGTGCGTCCGAGAGAGCGAGAGCGGCAGCGAAATCAGATCGGAAACCCATTATATATATAAAGGTTAGATCGGAATCCTGGATTCCGATCTAACGTTAGATCGGAATCCTAGAATCCGATCTAACGTTAGATCGGAATCCAGGAATCCGATCTAACGTTCGGAATCCAGGATTCCGATCTTGCGATACTATTTATATTAAACTGATTAAATTGATATTAATTTTCTGGGATTATATTATTTTAATATTATTTTTTAAAATTTCGGGTCTAAGGATGTGTTTGGATGTAACGGAATAAGTCGTGAATAGGGTATAAGAATAAGAAATTTCGATTTGCGTGTTTATCCTTATTCTTTATTCTTATACCATGGTTTTGTTAGTATAGGAATAAGGGCCCAAATTCCTTATTCTTATACCGTTTGTTTTGCACAAGAATAAGAATAAGCGCGCAAACCGAAATTCCTTATTCCTATTTCCTATTCCCAGCCTATCCAAACACACCCTAAGACTCTAAGTCTTCAATCCAATAACTTGTACGAATGGAAGAAACGATACAATTTGATTGCGCGTTCTACTGATGCAATATTCTATAAACTGGACATTGAGTTACTTAAAAGTAATTTTCAATGTCATAAATCTTAAAAAGTGTATCTACCATTTAACATTTTTATTAGTAGATCCATCTTTTTAAAGATATCTGAATCGTTAATTTTTTTGAATTTTGATTTTTTTTTACCAGATGATAATCTCTAAATGAAAATTATTTAATTAATGGCCCATTTTTTTTAATCTAAAATGGAAATTGGGTTGCTCATGCATACTAATTATTGCAGAGTAATTTATTGTTGGGGAGTAGCACCAGAATTTTGGATGGAAAAAAATGAAGTGACTAGAAGAGAGGCGTGAATAAAATTTAACCTCTAAAATTTAAGGTGATAAAATTATTAGCAATTCTAAATGAAGTATTTTCTCATTTTCATCCTTTCATTTTTATTTTCATTTTATTTTTTTTACTAATCTAGAACAGGTTAATAAAAAAAAAAAGATGTTCTAATTCTCACTTTGTTCATTTTTATTCTCGATTACTACGGAATCCAAACTAAAGCATGATACTCTTAATTAGATTAATTAGACAACACTTTGGTCAACACATTGGTAATAGTTTGATAATTCTATTTTCATGTCGTCATAGATGATGTATTAGTATTACACAATCAGAGTTATTTTAGGGACAACCGTTATCATGAGGGGACTAATACCGTTGTTGTCTTGTTGACCATGTCTTTACGTGGTCTAATGAATTTTTACCCAAGACATAATATGGAAAATGAATTTTTATCCAACATATAGTACAAAAATTATCACTCCTTGATTTCCCTTAACGTCTACGGTCTGATTTTCACTATTTTACATGACAGGGATAAATCCAACAAAAAGTAAGAAAAAAAGGTCTTTGTTATTCTTTCCACTGTTTTTTTTTGAAAAATATTCAACATACGAACAATCTTTTTCACACGCGCAGTTGAAAAATCAAATTGCGCATGCTAAGTTTCCTTCTCGTGCTGTGATCAGGAGTGTGGCCGTTGTTTACGACA
Source organism: Rhynchospora pubera (assembly GCA_028095005.1). Lineage (NCBI taxonomy): Eukaryota > Viridiplantae > Streptophyta > Magnoliopsida > Poales > Cyperaceae > Rhynchospora > Rhynchospora pubera. The sequence continues at coordinate 42,761,648 of CM051461.1, forward strand.
TCTTAATTTTGTTACGCGCAGTTCCGTTTGAATGGGTGCAAGAATAAGGGAATAACTTTTACCTACTTCCAAATTTATTATAAATAATCTAAACTCTTAACAGAGTTACACATTTTTCAATAATTCTTTCCTTATTCCTCTTATTCCCACACCATCCAAACGGAGCCAAAAGTAAGAACTTTTAGTTCATTTCTTATCTTCAGCCACCTAAGCACACAAAATTCTACACGGATATAATCACAAGAAAAGAACGTTTAGTTAAATTCTCAAGTTCAAGTGTTCAACCACCTAAGCACACAAAATTCTACACGAATATAATCACAAGAAAAAAAAAATGCCCCTGTTTCTTCTTTGGCGACTCTTCTTCGGTTGACAAACACTATATAATGCAACAGGCAATTAGCTCCAAAGTACCAAAGCTCACAGCTAAAAGTAAAACATGGAGATCTCTCTTCAATACATAGGTTTTGCATTCCTAGTAGTATCATTATCATGGTTCATAGCACTTTTACAGAAATTTTGGCTGAGACCAAAAAGGTTCGAGCACGCCCTTCGCGCACAAGGGCTCACAGGCACACCATATAAGTTTCCTTTCGGTGATGTTCTGCAATTCATTGAACTACGAAAAATGGCATATGCCAAACCCATGCCATTGTCTCATGATATCATTCCCCGTGTTGCACCTTACTTTCAGCAAGTAATGAATCAGCATGGTAATTATTGATTAATTATACTCTTTTTCTTAATCTTTATTTTTTTATTTACAAATCATCTACAATCTACATGCTCTATATCAATCCAAATTATTAATCTCTGTCAAATTTATAGATCATATTAGATATTTTACCATGCTACATTTTGGAGCTGTCTATTTAGTATGTACATTAATCTTTCTGTTGATAGTATTTTCTTGATTTCAATGTAATATCCACTGTTTTATTTAGGTAAGAAAGCTTTTGCCTGGTTTGAACAAGAGCCGACTGTCATCTTAAATGATCCAGAAAGTGTGTGGCATGTCCTCACCAAACAACAAAACATATTTGTGAAACCTGAGCAGGATACATCGGAGAAACTACTATTACCTGGTCTCTTTGCACATCAAGGAGAGAAATGGAAAAAGCACCGCAGGATAATAAACCCTGCATTTCATCTTGAGAAGTTGAAGGTAAAATCCTTGTATATAATTTATTGTTTGTGGTCTTATAATTAAGCATGCATAGTGTGAGAAATTATCGACTGCCTTATATATAGGTAGCAGACATGCATGTTTAATTTCTGATACATCATCTTTTTATATAACAATAATGTAGAATTTAACGTTGGAAAGTCAAAGAAGTTATTATTTGAAGAGGAAGATACAATTCAATGTTTTTATGACTAAAAGATTGAAAAAGGTAGGATAATTTTTGGGTAAACTAAAATTAACTAGGAAATTTGAGGAGTCAATTAAGACATTGGTTTTCGTGAAAATGCATATATGAAGCTTTTACACCTCAAAAGTTATCTATTAGGTTAGCTTTGAAATTTTCTTCTGTTAACTTGTCTGATTGGTAGCATACCTTATGTTGCACTAGCTCATGTTACCTGCATTCTCTACATGCTGTGAAGAATTAATATGCAAATGGAATAAGCTTATTGATTTGAAAGAATTCTCTGAGTTGGATGTATTGCCGGAATTTAAAGCCTTCACTGGAGATGTTATCTCAAGAACTGCATTTGGTAGCAGTTTTGAAGAAGGCCGTCGCATATTTGAACTGCAAGAGGAGCTTGTCATGTTGGTTGTAGAGGCATCTATAAATTCTTATATCCCTTTCTACAAGTAACTCTTTTTTTCTAAACAAAAGTCAAACTTCAGATAATGTACATACTTTTTTAGTTTGAATGCCCATTATATGCTAAATATAAGCAGTTCCATTTGAAAATACTATTATAAATTTTGTTAGAAAAATTTAGTTGATCTTAACTACTATGTCGATTGTTAAACAAAAAGATTGCTAATTTTGTTAAACGTTTATTTGCTGAAAGTTATGCTAACATTAATATCCTGATGTACTCTATTTTTAAGACATCTTCCAACCAAGAAGAACAAGCGGATGAAGGACATAAATCGGGAGGTGGAGAAAATTCTCAGAGATATGATTGAACAAAGAGAGAAGGCCATGGTCAATGGACAGGCCACCAGCAATGATCTCCTTGGTATCCTTCTAGAGACAAACATCCGAGAATCTCAAGAAGGGGGAATCAAGAATGCAATGACAACAGAAGATGTGATTGATGAGTGCAAGTTATTCTACATTGCTGGTCATGAGACAACTACAGCTTCTCTGACATGGGCATTGGTTCTGCTGAGCATGCATCCCGAGTGGCAGGAGCGAGCAAGGGAGGAAGTCTTGAACCTGTTTGGAGGTTCAAAGCCTGATTATGATGGGCTAAGCCAGCTAAAAATTGTAAGCAGAGTCCTTTTATCAGTAACAATTTCTGTATTAGCGATTTGCTGAGGACTCATATTGTTAAGCCTAATCATAAGCAATGATGCACAATTTGTACAATTCAAGAAATCAACTATGCATTAAGCCAAGCACGATAAACTGGTACCTGATGTTGATTAAAGATAATTTCAATCAGTATTTGAAAATAAATAACATATTTTCATTAATTTCTAGGTGACAATGATAATGCATGAGGTTATGCGTCTTTATCCTCCTGTAAATTTTATGGAGCGAAGAGCTGCTGCTGAAGTAAAGCTAGGGGAGGTCACGTACCCATCTGGAGTGCACTTTTTGTTGCCTTACATCTTCTTGCACCGCAACCCAGAAACTTGGGGTCCCAATGCAAATGAGTTCAATCCAGAGAGGTTTGCACAAGGTGTTGCAAAGGCTTCTGTCCAAGGTGCCTTCCTTCCCTTCAGTGGAGGTCCTAGAGTTTGCATTGGCCAGAACTTCTCAATGCTGGAGGCTAAGTTGTGCTTGGTGAGGATCCTTCAGCATTTTAGATTTGAGCTCTCCCCGGCATATGCTCATGGACCTTATAACTTAGTTACAATGCAACCACAGTATGGAGCTCAGATCATTATTCGTCGGTGCTGAGATGCAAGCTCCTTGAACTCTGTTGCAAAAGAGTCCATAACCGCATTTAACTATTGATAATTTCTTGATTCTATTTGTTTATTAAGCGGAATATAATAAAGACCTGTTGTAATAAGAATAAAGTTTAGCATAAAATATTCAATTTTCTGTATATATATTATAGCATCTGAGTTTAATTATCCTGAAAAATACTTACCTTGTACTTTTCTTCCTGAATCATTCCAAGGCTGATCCTCCAAAGAAGTTTAGAAGCACGCCCTTGGCTTGTTGTTCCTCAAAATTGAAAAACACATGTTTGAATGAAAATCTTTCAATCAAAATAGGGGCAGTAATTGGCCCTTGAAAATAGGGGCATTAAGAAAAGCCCACATTAGTGACAAAGTAATTAAATTGGATAAGTAGTAGTTTTATCATAACAGATGTTATGTTTCAGTTTTTACCACAAATATTGCATAATGTTTCAGTTTTTTACCACAAATGAGGTTTACTGGTTAACATCTCTTTGGTCATTTCTGCTATAAGAAACAGCATACTATTTTGCTACTTGTATCTGAAAATTGTATGTGCCAATTTTATTTTATCTAATTTATTTCTTCCTACACAAATTAACGAATAAGGTTCATCTGAAACACGTCATTTCCAAATTATAATACTTGAGGAATTTTCTGGGAGTAATCGCTATTTGTTTTTACTCCCATTCGAACGAAATGCAATAAAAAACGCAATCTCAATACCTTATCTATTGTTGGAGGTTGATTCGGCTTCCCATTTTGAAGTGCCGACCCGGAGTTGGCGTGGCTCCGATCAGCAGTTCGGACATCAGGCATTGAGGCGGCGCTGCATAATCTTCGGGAAAAAAAAAGAGAGAGAGACAGGACCTACACTCGAAGATGACTTGGGGGAGGTCGTCATCTGACGGCTGAGATAATTCAATAAAATAATCCACAAAATTTGGAGATCCCAAGTATTCGATTGCTCGGTCTACATACTTTATATATGTATAAATAACATTTTTAATTTTCTAATAAAAAATCGTGTTTATTATGGTTTCAAAAAATTGAGTTTCGGTCCTCCCATTCGGCGGATTGAGACTAGCGTTTTTTTTTAAAAAAAATAATAATAAAAAATCCTTTCGGTCAAACGGTAAGTCGTTTTTAAAAAAAAAACTTAGGCACCGATCAAAATCCTATTTTTTAACGTGGAATTTCATTTCATTGTAAAATTCTTGATCAAAATAAACGAATGTAGTGTCATTTGATTGAAATTTTTATATAATTAGATCTAATGAAATTACGTGAAATCCATGTAAAAAATATTTTGAACAGATATTAGATTTTGTCGCCCTCTCCGGTTGAACAAAAACTCTTTTTCTTAGTTTCGAAAAAAATGAGTTTTTATCATCATGTAAATACATTTTAGTATCATACGATACACATAACGTATCGTACAGTTCGGTACGAGTCAAAGTCCTACCGATGCATATCGTACCATTGTATCGGAGACCAAGTAAATCGATGGAATCGTTGCGGTACACATGAACGATACGCGTATCATATCGTATCGTATCGAACGATACACACGATTCGTGATTCGCTTCGATTTACGATTAAAAACCCTCCATTTGTGCGAGAGACAAAAAAAATAAGACCTAGGCTGAGATAAGAAAAGAAAATCGTGGATAGAAGTTCCCACACGGCTTCGATTTAACTCTCGCAGAAGAATTGAGGCACCGTTTAGGAAAAGAAGGGTCTGACTTGTGAGGCCCTTTTGTAAAGTATTTGTTTTTACTTGAATACTTTATTTCCTCGCGGATCCCACCCTTATGTTTCTAAGACCTAATTTAACTTAATTATATCATTATAGATTATATATAAAGATCATAGATTAAAATTAAACTAATAAAATTCTATAATATAATAATAATAATAATAATAATAATAATGACAATAATATTATAATAATGAGGATAATTATGATTATGATAATAATAATAATAATAATTATTATTATTATTATTACTATTATTATTATAATTATAAATCAATATTTAAATTTATTAAAAATTATGCAAATTTTATAAGTTGTACAGATTGTGCAATAATAATCAATATTCACAAAGTACACTTAATGATCTAGATGGTTTAAAGATTATAATGATATTGTGTGTTACTAAAGCTTTCTTTTAATGAAAATCATCCATTATATGTTCTAACTAATTAATTTACTTAATTTCAAGCATATCTTACCGTATCTATGACGATACGTTACGATACACGATTCATGATTCGATACTAAATCCATCGATACTCGAAACATTTTACGATTCTAAAAGTATTTTCATGTTTGACAATGACCGAACAGAAACTCGTTTTTTTTCCTTTTAAAGAAACTTTGTTTTTGACATTTCGTTTGGCCGAACGAAAACATTTTTTTCTTAATTTTTAAAAATTGAGTTTTCGCATGTGATCTAATATCTCACAGTAAGAGCACTAGGCTGGTGACGACGCTCTTCTCCTAAATCACTGGTCCGCCAAAGGAGACAGGCGATAACTGATTTAGTGAAATTAGAAATCACAAAGAAATGTTAAATAACAAAGAGAACTCAAAGAGCCAAAGAGAAATTTCATTAATGATCGAGGGTGTGAACCAAGGTCAAACAAATAAACCTTGTACTCGACTAGTCGCTTGTAGTAGAGTAAAGGTGTCGAACCCACGGAGATGGATATGAATATTATTCTTATTATTTCGTTAAAGCTAGACAATAAAAATCGAGAAGAGAATTGAAGTTACGAATAGAACAAATTAAAGGAAAACAAGGGAATGCAATCGCAAGCAATAAAGATTATGCAAAATAATTGAGATAAATATTTTTGGGTTTTTCTAACGGTTTGAAATAAGATGATAAATGTGCCTTAGGGTTCGATTTCACTTAGAACTGGCCACAGAGTCGCAAGACCTAGCACTGTCGTATTCGGCCTTGCTAATTCGGTCCGAATTCCGGACCGAATTCCATTGTGTAAATGATGTGGTTTACTCTTTTGTTGATTTATTCAAGCCAAAGGTCCATCTAGCCAAACCTAACTCCCTAACCCTCCGCTTTCGCCTATTGGGTACGGTATTTGGAATGGGATCTAGTGTTAAACAACCTTCATCGAGTGTATTGCACCCCCAACTTTCGTTGTTCGGTGGACTTACTCGAGTTTACCAATGGTTATCTACGAGGTATCTAGTTAGATTTTCGCCTAACTAGAAACGTTCACTTTTGGTTATTAATTGGTCGACTTTCGCCTTTGACCTACCTCGAAATACTCGTACAGGACTCGATTAATATAATGTAAAAAAGTTTCCAACAATTGCACGCGTACAAAAGTCGAGCGATACAAGTAATAACGGGTCCAAACACAAGCAATTTCAATAAAAACCCCAAGGGTAATTAGCTTCGTCCATCAGCAAAATAAGCAAACCAAGCAAAACCAAAATCTAAGCTACATTTATCCCTAAAGCAACAAGTTTTTAGCCTAACATGCTAATAGAAATCATGCAAATAACAGTATATAAGTTTAAATGAGACATAAATTCAGAAATTAAAGAGAGAATTGGTTCGATACAACAAATAGCCAAGTTTCTAAGGTTGTCCACTGTTGCCGTCGCACTAGAGAACACCTTGAGATCTTCGGAACTCGTTGTAGCAGCAAGGAACAACTCTAATCCGGCCTCCCACCTCTGTCCAAGTCGCACCAGAGGAGAGAAATTGTCCCCAAACCAGATCCAGATCTGCTGGAGAGAGAAAGGTGGAAAATGGAATGAATGATGACTCTTCCAAAGATGGAATATCCTTATATTACTCCTCTCCCCTCTCCTGGACAGCTGGGACGTGATTTTCCTTCATTTTGGGCGGAAAAATAACCTTCCTAATAGAGAAAACGCCTTCAGAACGCAGCCAGAAACATTTCCGTGTATAGCAATTCAGACCGAATTCTAGACAATTCGGTCCGAATTAGCTTCTCTGTAATTTTCTGTGACGCAATTCGGTCCGAATTCCTGTGCCAGCATTGCGCACCAATAGTATTTTGAGTATAATTTCTTCATCCGGGCTCCGATTGAAGTGATTCAAAGATCGCCGAAAAGCTTACAATGAGCTCTACAATGCTATGGCTTCCATTTAGCCATTTGATTCTCTTAAATCTACCATTTTATGCAATGATTATGTGCGATCCACCAAATTCCTACAAAACAAGTCAAATTCCACGGCAGTATCCAATCTTGCCAAACAAACAGAAAAACAAGATAATATCACGGTTTTAGTCACAATTTCGATGTAAAGTCTGGCCAAAATATCAGTATAAATACGAGATATCAAATCCCCCCAAACTTAAAACTTGCTTGTCCTCAAGCAAAACTCTAAACTTAGAAGAATTGACAAGGCTTAGACTCATGATCGAAATTGAAATTGGAGTTAGGAATTCAATTTAGTGCACAGTTTAGATTGATTTTCATTCACGCTTTTCTAGAAATGCTCAATTGGGGTTCTCAAACTAGAGTTAAGTTTGTTTTTATCTTATCCAAGCAGCTCTTGGTCCTAAGAAAATCTTGATCGAGGGCTAAGGGTCCTAGCTTCTATTCGCTTAACTACAAAACAAACCCGAGCTTATTCACCCGTTCATTCCCATGACCCGAAAGGTTTTGCCAAAGAATTTTTGTTCAAATTAGAAATCTTATAGTGACCCTTCTCAAAACAATTTTCGAATTTTCACCAATTTTTTTGATTCTGCAAGTCGAGTCGTGGGGCTTTGCACCCTAGAGGATTAAGCGCGAATCATTGACTTCGAGTGAGCTACTGGAACATGTCGCACCAGTGGGTTTGGTCTAGTTTCTTTTGCAAATTATTTGCTACGGTCCACTATAGGACTAGCCGGAACTACCCAATCGAACTCGAGAGCTTTGAGGTATCGATTCCTGACAGCTCGCAACTAGCCCCACCCTCCAAGCTTTGCTACTGGCACATATCGCACCTGGGAGGTCGGTCCGGTTTTTACACAATTTTGCTACTAGCTCCGCCCCCAGAGTTTGTGGTTGAGTTGGTGGAAAGAAGTCTCAACGCTCCTCGTTTTCACAACTATTTAAATTTGTCCAATTTGAGGTTGCTTGTTGGTGATTCAAGCGTTAAAAACAATTTCGTACACAAGACAGGGTTCACTTTATAATTCCTAAGGATAACAAAGTCTTTTTCAAAAACAAACGGTTTCACAAGTCCGTTCACTCGGCGAAAGATTTCAGTTTTGACTAACTCGTGTTCAAACGATTCTTAAGCAACCAAGTTTTAGACCCAAATACCCTTAGTTTTGAAATTCCTCGGCCCATTGGTACTTGAACAAACCCAAAACGTCTCAACAACAAGAGTTTTCAAAATCCAAGTTAAGATTTGAGAAAAAAAGTCAAACACCAAGTTTTTGCAATGAATCAGTACCAAGAAGAGCTTAGCTATGCTTAAAATCAAGTCCCCAACCCTCAAAATCAGTTTAGAAACAATCGCGACTCAATTTAGAAAAAAAATAGGGAGGAATTCGGTCCGAATTAAGGGTTCTGTTTTGCAAAAAATTTTCAGAAAACAAGCGATTTGGCGAAAATTTCAAGAGGATAAGGGCTTGTTTCGTTTTTCCTTTTTTCCTTCCCCCCCAAACTTAAATAAGGCATTGTCCTCAATGCAACACAGAGAAAAATAAAGAGGAGGAAAAAGGAAACTAATCAGATCAAGGTATGGAGAAGTTGTGCGGGCTCGTCATTGGAGAGTGGGCTTTTTGCCTTTTTGTGTTGCAGTTTGTTGTTTCGGCTTTTCTTGACTCTTTGCATCCATTGCCATTTGCCCCAAGCGTTGCTTGACTGCACATGATGGTTGATTCGCATGAGGTCGTGCGTGGGCGCGTGATGCCAATTTTCGCATCCCTTTTGGTGCTCTAGCACGAATCAACCATGTCTCTTTGCTATACACATCAAGAAAAATAATGCTTAAATCGAAAATCCTATGAAAAATTTAAAGTCTTAATTAAATTATTTTTTTATTGTTTTATAATTTTTTTTGTGATTTTCGAGGATCTTTTGGAACATTAAATAACAAATAATATGAAATAGAATAAAGCAAAATATAATAAAATAAAATAAAATAAAAGAGAGAAGAATTCTTGGGTTGCCTCCCAAGAAGCGCTTGTTTTAGGTCGTGAGCTTGACCCTCAGTTGACTCATGTCGCGGGCGGTGGATCGAGAAGCGAAACAACCATTGCTTCTCCTACTTCATGATTGGCGATGTAGTGCTTTAGGCGCTGCCCGTTGACAATGAAGGGCTGAGAATTCTTGTCGCAAATGTCATCAAAGATCTCCACTTCAAGAATCGGGTTGAGAGGCATCTCGCTCCGCTTGGATATGTTCCCCGCCCTTTGACACTGGTCACAAGACAAAACAAAAGAACAGGCGTCTTTAAATAAAGTAGGTCAGTAAAGACCGGATTGCAGTACCTTAGCGGCCGTTTTGAAAAAGGATGCATGGCCGCCGTAAGCTGAGGAATGACAGTGAGCGAGAACGGGTCGAACTTCCTAATACGGAATGCATCGTCGATAAACATCATCAACGCCAAGCTTGAACAAGTAAGGCTCCTCCCAAAAGTAGTACTTGGCGTCTAATTTAAGCTTCTTTCTTTGTTGGTAAGTCATCTCGGGAGGCAACGCGCCGCTTGCCAAGTAGTTTGCCAGGTCTGCGTACCAAGGTGCTTGGAATTCGGACCGAATTCTTGGCTGAGAAATTGCCCTGTCAGTTCCAGAGGGGTGAATTCGGTCCGAATTAGGTGGAATTCGGTCCGAATTGCTACATGAGAAAATTTCAGAAGTTCCAGACACCTCAATTCGGTCCGAATTGGGTGGAATTCGGTCCGAATTGCTACATGAGAAAATTTCAGAAGTTCCAGAGACCTCAATTCGGTCCGAATTGGGTGGAATTCGGTCCGAATTGCTTGTGTTTTCAGGTTCTGTCTTGTATGTGACCTCTTGGATGGATTCCTCTACAGCAATTACCTCTTGTATTCCACAACATGGCTCGTGATAGCCCCAGAGAGAGCCTGAGTATTGTTCTTCGAGTGGTCTCTCGACCGGGACCTCTTCCATGTCGGTTCGGTAGCAATATTCAAGCTGGTTTGAGCACTTCATATCTTGATTGATCGAGTATGGAATTCCATTGTTCTCCACCGACCCTCACCAAAATAGTTCCATCTTTCATGTCCATTAGAATACCTGCAGTTCTAAGGAAGAGACGCCCCAAAATGATGGGAACGTCTTCATCTTCCTCCATGTCTATTACCACAAAATCGCCTGGGATAAAGAATTTTCCAAGCCTGACCGGAATGTCCTTAATTTCACCAATAGGCCGTCGAACTGACGAGTCTGCAAGTTTCAGGGTCCCGTTGGACGGCTTTAAAATTCCAATGCCAATTTGATCGAACACAGACTTTGGCATGAGACTTACGCTTGCTCCGTTGTCACATAGGGCTTTTTTTATTATTGTCCCACCAATGGTGCATGGTATGGTGAATCTGCCAGGATCGTCCATCTTACTAAGATAAAAGACCCTTATGTGTTGATCAGGTGCCTTCAGCAGCGGGTTCGAAGCAGATGTGTGCTTAACTCCTTTGAATTCGGTCCAAATTGGCTGGAATTCGGACCGAATTGGTGCCTCTGGAATTTGTCGCGACGGAATTCGGTCCGAATTAGTAGGAATTCGGTCCGAATTCGGCTCAGGTTCAGCTGCGGATGTGTCTTTTGGCTGAACTTCCTTGGGCATAGGTGAGTCCTTGTATTGAGTGTCACTCCTGAGCGTGTGCACCGCTTTGATTTCCGCACGAGGGTTTGGCTCGGTTTGACTTGGGCGAGTGTTTTGAGATGCCAAAAACACTTCCATCATCTTTTCCACCCGCGAAGCGGCTCCAGATTCGTTTTGAAGTTCAGCCATTCCCTCAAGAATTGTCTCATTTAGGACTTTTTGAGTCTCCATGAATTGCTCAACTCGAGGTGCAATATAGGTCTTCTCTTGAAAGTTTTGTCCTTGGTCATAGTTGAATGGGGAACCTCGGTTTTGATTCGGTTGGGGTTGGTTACCAATTTTGTTGGTGTGCATTTTTCTTGGGACAAAAGTGTGGTTTTGATAGTTTCCTTGGCAACCACCCGCTTCGTCATCCTCCCTTGCACCTTGGTACCAATCGCAAACATATTCGAAAGACATGACTTCTTCGGGCTCTCTATCCCCATATTGGAGAGGGCAATTAGAGGACATGTGTCCTTCTTCACCACACACTCCACATTCTTTGTATGATGGGCGTATGCCACCAATTGACTGCATCTTCGCGAGCTCGGCTTCCAAACGAGCGATCCTGTCTCGCGTGTCTTTGATCTCCTTGACTTCATGCTTAGGTGGATTGTTTCTTGTTGGGTTGGGCGCCGGCCAATTGTATTGCAGGGCGCATCTCTCAATGGCATCACGTGCTTGCTCCGCATCGAGTTGTGTGAAGCTTCCTCCTGAAAGAGCATCAACATTCACTTTAATATTATCATAAAGACCGTTATAAAACGAGTGAATGGTCAACCAATCCTGAATTCCATGGTTAGGACAAGAGTTCTCCAAATCTCTAAACCGTTCCCAAGCTTCCCTATATGATTCATCACCCCTTTGTTTAAAATTTGTGATTTTCCTTCTAATTTCAAAGGCTCTTTTTGCTGGAAAGTACCGTTCAAGGAAAATCCTTGCCATAGCTCCCCAACTATCAATTGACCCTCTTTTTAGTGTGTTGTACCATTTCTTAGCCTTATCCCTAAGAGAGAAGTGAAACAAGAGAAGCTTAATCGAATCCGGGGTGACCACGTTGAATCTCAACAATTTGGTGCAATCAAGAAAGGTTTGTAAATGTGCGTGTGGGTCCTCCCGTTCAGCCCCATAGAATAGGTTTTGTTGCACGAGTGCAACGTGTGCGGGATTGATTTGCATATTGTTGGCAGCAATTCCCCTAATCACGATTGGTCCATCCACGTCTTGGACTCGAGGGGCAGAATGCTCGCGAAGAGATTTGTTGGACCCTTGAGTTCTGTAGGGATTCAATGGTGCTCCATGAATGCTACCGCCATCGTTAAAATTTGCGTTGCGCTCTTCCTCGAAGACGAGTCGCTCTTGCTCAAGTGCGAGTCGGTTTTGGAGAATCCTTTGTTGGGTGGCCTCTAACTCAAGGCGTAGAGCCTCAAGTTGCCTAGCTTCATCAGTGCGATCAACCATTGAAATGCTCGTTCCTTCGCCCGTGTGCAGGTTCTGCAGGAATTCGGTCCGAATTGATTGGAATTCGGTCCGAATTGGACCCTCTGGAACTTGCTGAGTTGTGATTCGGACCGGATTGGGCAGAATTCGGTCCGAATTCGGTGCAGGTTGTTGTTGCTTCTTCCCTTTTCGAACAACGGCTTGAGTCGTGCTCGACCTAGAGGCTTCATGAAGGTTGTCTCCCTTTCCCCTGAGGTTGTAATCGTGTGGAATTTGGGATTGGGTGTTTCTTGACCCTCTAGCCAGTGTTAACCTACACACAAGAGATGCAACAACAAATGTACCGAATGAGTAAAATGAATAAAATAATGAGTCTAGTCCCTAATTACTTTAATAAGAAATAATATCATAACGCCATCCCCGGCAACGGCGCCATTTTGATCGAGGGTGTGAACCAAGGTCAAACAAATAAACCTTGTACTCGACTAGTCGCTTGTAGTAGAGTAAAGGTGTCGAACCCACAGAGATGGATATGAATATTATTTTTATTATTTCGTGAAAGCTAGACAATAAAAATCGAGAAGAGAATTGAAGTCACGAATAGAACAAATTAAAGGAAAACAAAGGAATGCAATCGCAAGCAATAAAGATTATGCAAAATAATTGAGATAAATATTTTTGGGTTTTTCTAACGGTTTGAAATAAGATGATAAATGTGCCTTAGGGTTCGATTTCACTTAGAACTGGCCACAGAGTCGCAAGACCTAGCACTGTCGTATTCGACCTTGCTAATTCGGTCCGAATTCCGAACCAAATTCCACTGTGTAAATGCTGTGGTTTACTCTTTTGTTGATTTATTCAAGCCAAAGGTCCATCTAGCCAAACCTAACTCCCTAACCCTCCGCTTTCGCCTATTGGGTACGGTATTTGGAATGGGATCTAGTGTTAAACAACCTTCATCGAGTGTATTGCACCCCCAAATTTCGTTGTTCGGTGGACTTACTCGAGTTTACCAATGGTTATCTACGAGGTATCTAGTTAGATTTTCGCCTAACTAGAAACGTTCACTTTTGGTTATTAATTGGTCGACTTTCGCCTTTGACCTACCTCGAAATACTCATACAGGACTCGATTAATATAATGTAAAGAAGTTCCCAACAATTGCACGCGTACAAAAGTCAAGCGATACAAGTAACAACGGGTCCAAACACAAGCAATTTTAATAAAAACCCCAAGGGTAATTAGCTTCGTCCATCAGCAAAATAAGCAAACCAAGCAAAACCAAAATCTAAGCTACATCTATCCCTAAAGCAACAAGTTTTTAACCTAACATGCTAATAGAAATCATGCAAATAACAGTATATAAGTTTAAACGAGACATAAATTCAGAAATTAAAGAGAGAATTGGTTCGATACAACAAATAGCCAAGTTTCTAAGGTTGTCCACTGTTGCCGTCGCACTAGAGAACACCTTGAGATCTTCGGAACTCGTTGTAGCAGCAAGGAACAACTCTAATCCGGCCTCCCACTTCTGTCCAAGTCGCACCAGAGGAGAGAAATTGTCCCCAAACCAGATCCAGATCTGCTGGAGAGAGAAAGGTGGAAAATGGAATGAATGATGACTCTTCCAAAGATGGAATATCCTTATATTACTCCTCTCCCCTCTCCTGGACAGCTGGGACGTGATTTTCCTTCATTTTGGACGGAAAAATAGCCTTCCTAATAGAGAAAACGCCTTCATAACGCAGCCAGAAATATTTCCGTGTATAGCAATTCGGACCGAATTCTAGACAATTCGGTCCGAATTAGCTTCTCTGTAATTTTCTGTGACGCAATTCGGTCCGAATTCCTGTGCCAGCATTGCGCACCAATAGTATTTTGAGCATAATTTCTTCATCCGGGCTCCGATTGAAGTGATTCAAAGATCGCCGAAAAGCTTACAATGAGCTCTACAATGCTATGGCTTCCATTTAGCCATTTGATTCTCTTAAATCTACCATTTTATGCAATGATTATGTGCGATCCACCAAATTCCTACAAAACAAGTCAAATTCCACGGCAGTATCCAATCTTGCCAAACAAACAGAAAAAAAAGATAATATCACGGTTTTAGTCACAATTTCGATGTAAAGTCTGGCCAAAATATCAGTATAAATACGAGATATCAATTAATTAATCAACTTTCTTTTACAATGACAAGCATCATTTTATATAGGATGAGGTGCCTTAGAGTCCAAGACAGTACATTTTCAGAAATAAAGTACCCTAAAATGAAAATTTACAGAAAGATAAAGAAAATATAAAATTATAAATAGAAAGTTTAATATGCATCATAGTGCATAGATGTTTCTATGCACCGCGGACTTTTTCGGAGATATTTTTATAAATTGATAAATTTAATTCAACCAATCTAATTTACATATTGAAATTTCATAGCAAATCAAATTTTATCATTTTTGAGATTTTATTATTATTTTTCTGAATTTTTTAAAACATGTCATTTTTGGAATGTTATACTATTTACAATTTTCCAAAAATGGCAAGTTTTAAAAAATTCGAAAAAAATAGTAATAAAATCTCAAAAATTGTAAAATTTGGTTTGCTATGAGATTTCAATATGTAGATTAGATTGGTTAAATTAAATTTGTAAATTTACAAAAATATCCCTGAAACAGTCCGCAGTGCATAAAAAGCTCTATGCACTATAGTGCATATTAAACTTTCTCAATTATAAATATAATAATGTCCTAGACTAAAGATAGATCATCATCAGATTCTGAGTCAGACTCAGGTGAAGTTCGACTCGGGTTATGCTCGAATGTAATATCCTTAGGTATCCTCGTGAAAGGTACCCTCGGGTGACTCGCTGAACTATCTTCATGTGACATCTCGAGTGAAGTACCCTCGGGTGACATTTCGGATGAGTTACTCTCGAATGAAGAACCTTCTCGGGTCGGGTTCGCGTTGTACTTGAAATCCCAAGATATCTCGGGAGAATATGAAGTGCCTCGAAATACTTTGGGAAAATTACCCACGTAATGTTCGGATTAAACAATCCGAATGACCTTGGGTGAAATACCACAATGTACCTCGAATTAAATACCCCGAGATACCCTCGGTGAGATTCTTGTATTGCGTCAGCTAGTTTCCAAAAGATCAAGGATTCAAACTCCGCATGTATATTTAATTTTAAAAAAAAATTGAATGATAAAAAACTTCCTCTTTCTTAAAAAAAAAATAATAAAAAATTGAGTTTTCGTTGTCCCATTCGAAAACTTGAGATTTTCTTGTTCGAAGAAAGTGAAATTCCATCTCTGGTTCGTGCCAAATGAAAATTCGTTTTCTCTTGATTTCAACTAAATGAGTTTTTTTTTTTTTGTTTGCCCTATTCGGCCAAACTGGAACTCATTTTGTATAAGTGAATAGAGCAAGATTTAATGTTTGAAAACCAGACAAAGTGATATAATGTGATAAGTGGATAACCGGCATAATTTATAAGTTGAGTACGACTGAGCTCAATTCAGAATGGTAATTTATACATCAGGACCCGTTAAAGTACTAAAATACAATTTGTGTTGGCAGAGGGCACAATTACCTTAGAGATAGGATGTACAATACTACAATGGATAGGTTGATGGGCCCAGCTGAACTTGCCTGGCCCAAGTCTATGCCTGATTGGCCCCGAGATACAGCAGGCTAAATCAGGCCATGTCAGGCTTGGGCTTATGATAAAGCATGTCGAGCCAGTCGAGGCCTGATGTATATTTAATTATACTAAACTATGAAGCCCATTGAAATTAGTATTCGTGAACGACTCATTCGCCGGGGTGAAAACATGCACCGTTTGAACTGTTCTTTCTTTTTGTTTCGTCCAAAACGAAAAAAAAAGATTAAATACTTTAGTTGTGTGTCAAAAATGAAACGGTTAACGAAATCTTGAAACGATTTTGTCTATGTGTATTTTTGTGATTTCGATCAATTTCATGTCCAAAATGAAACGGTTAACGCAACTGACTATTTTCGTGGTCATTTTAGACGTTATGGACCCGTACTTATTCGGATAAGCACTTATTCGTTGGTCGTTTGGTTCACACAAATAAACACTTATTTGAATGAATTCTTATTTGAGTCAAATCAAACACGACCTAATTAATAATTTAGAGGTAACATTTTTTTTTGGAAGATGGATTTAGTGGAAGATAAATTGTTATAAAGTAATGTTAATTTGTGGAAAGTTACAAAAAAAATAAAATAAAACTAGCGATGGCATAAAGAAGAGCCCGCTATATGATCTAACAAATAAAATCTAGAAACATTATTCATCACAGAGAGTACTGTTATGAACCAAGTTCCGATTTTGTGGAATAAATTTAATTTGGTCTTCAGATATTATTATGAAAAAAGTAATACTACTTCTAGTTTTTTATGTCTATATCATGCTTTATTCTTAAAACATTAATAAATTAAAATCTAACACTCAAGTATCAAAATAAATCCATTTGGTGCGATCTCTATTATTTTTAGAAAGTTTAATATGCATCATAGTGCATAGGGTATTCCGTGCACCGCGGACTTTTTCGGAGGTATTTTTATAAATTGACAAATCTAATTTAACCAATTTAATCTACATATTGAAATCTCATAGCAAATCAAATTTTACAATTTTTTAGATTTTATTACTATTTTTTTATAATTTTTTAAAACATGTCATTTTTGGAATGTTATAGTATTTTAACATTCCAAAAATGACATATTAAGAAAAATTTGAAAAAAAGTTAATAAAATCTAAAAAATTATAAATTTTGGTTTGCTATGAGATTTCAATATTTAATTAGATTGATTAAATTAGATTTGTCAATTTGTAAAAATACCCAAAAAAATTCGCGGTGCACGGAATGACCTATGCACTATAGTGCATATTAAACTTTTTCATTATTTTTTGCTATATATGTTTAAAAAAAACTATCAAACTTCCAACTTTATTTCGAGGCATCCAAACTTATAGTAATTTACTGATGTCGACAGTTTCGAGAGGCATCAAAATAAATACATGTTTAGAAACAAAATTGATATATGGTAATTCTCCATGTACAAGCAGTAAAGAAATACAAATCACATTTAACAGTTGTGCTTTATTTCTTATTTTTTAAGTTTCTCAATTTTGTAATTAAAGATTTAAAAAACGGATGTGTGAGGAAAGTACGAAAAATAGAAACATTTCGATGCTCATTATTTATTCTCCGTTTGGACGCGTTGGTACGAAGAAAGAAGAAGGAAAAAAATTTATTGGGAAGGGACAAATTTATTGGGAAGTGTGTAACTTTTGTGAAGAGTTTGGATGGTAAGAAATAAATTTATTGGTAAAAAGTGGTTATTCCTTATTCCTTATTCCGAGAAGCAGTCATTCAAACGGAGCCATATACTTTCAGATTATCGTTATGAAAATTTAACACAAAACGAAACCCATCACAAGTTCAACGTCCAATTGCTGATGTAGTCGATGACCACTGAGTCTCTTACATGGTCTAAAATTGATATCATATATTACAATACAAATCTTAAATCTTAACTTGTAAGTCACATTAATTTCAACCAAATAAGAATAAAAAAAAAGCTCTCAAGTCATATTTCCCTTGTAAACTTTTCCTCGTACGAACAATCTTATTTTTTCCAGACGGGCAGTTGAAAAATCAAATCATTACCTAGGTGGTTTTCTTAGTATTATCTTTAGGAGTCTATTGTGTCACCACTGCTAATGGTAGGAATGTGGTCGTTATTAATAATAATATTGTAATTTCGTTCAATTAGTACTGCGCGTTAAATTTTTTTTAAAAAAAAAGACATTTATTTTAAGTTTCACTTTGTTCATTTATATTTGAAAAATTATTTTTTAAAATTATTCTTAGATTGGATTGTCCTAAGAAAAATTTAGCTTGTATTTGAAAAATGTTTCGTGTAAAGCCTTTCAGTACATGTTTATCTTTGGCATGTATCATCATTATGACACAAAGTACGCTGAGTATATATATTTCATTATGACACAAACTAGGAAAGGGAGTACACATATGAAGTGTACCGTCGCAATGTTAAGATGTTAAACTGTACCGATAGTTTGTTTTCTCCAATTAGATGACCCACAAAATGGCGAAAAAATTAATACTAGCCTTACTGTTCATATTAATTTTGATAATAACAGAGAAAAAGTTGAAATTTTAATACTAACGTTGCTGGATCGTCATCCCAGTTGACGAAAGCCAAATACCCTTGGATCGTCATCCCAGTTGACGATCCAATAAAAAAACCAAATATTTTATAAGTTTCTGAAATTTTTTTGTTTGGATCGTCATCCGAAATGACGATCCAAACAAAAAAATTCAGAAACTTTTTTTTAATGGAAGTGAGGTCTGGTACCAAAAGCATGGTGCACACGTGTAGCTTAATAGTTATTGGAGATACAAGGTATTTATGAAAATTTTTTGAACATTCTTCTTTTCATTTTCTTGAATTTCCTTGGTAATTTCTTTAAATAGAGAAAATTTTTTGCTGGCCGATTTTTATTGAAAATTTTACAAGCTACCTACGATGTTGTTAGATGCTCTCTTGTGTTTTGCAAATTGTCAAAAAAAAAAAAAGAAAGAAAGAAAAATTAAGATTTTAAAGTAATTGTACAACCAGTCTTGATTATTTTGTCAACTTATTGTCAATAAATTTTCACGTGACTGAATGATAGGATGTAATTTTTTGTACAGCTTAGAACTTACTAATTTATGTCCAATTAGCTTAGTAGAAATAACATTGCTTGTATAATATTTGAAATAACATTGCTTGTATAATAACATTTATTTTACATAATAGTCCAATAAAAAATTTGTTATATATTAAATGTAGATATTAACATATAAATTTTTTAAATGTATAAATAAATATACATAGAAATATATATACATAATAATATGCATCATATATTTTAATTATATACAATAATATGTATTTAATATATAAAATAAA
Organism: Rhynchospora pubera; assembly: GCA_028095005.1. Taxonomy (NCBI): domain Eukaryota; kingdom Viridiplantae; phylum Streptophyta; class Magnoliopsida; order Poales; family Cyperaceae; genus Rhynchospora; species Rhynchospora pubera. Next base: position 42,781,024 of record CM051461.1, read on the forward strand.
TGTTACATTATATATATATGTATAAATAAATATTACAAACATATAAAATATTATGTATTTAACATGCATAATTTAATTATATACTTATATTTTTATAATAGATGTTTTAATTATGTTTAATTTTTAATCATAAATTATATATTTTGTAATAATAAAAACTTTGGAGGCTAAAATGCAAAATTTTCATTAAAAAAAAGTTTCTAAAATTTTTTGTTTGGAAATATTTGTTTTTTTGTTGGATCGTTATTTCGGAAATTAACGATCCAACAAAGAAATTACCAAGGAAATTTTCAATAAAAATCGGCCAGCAAAGAATTTTCTCTATTTAAGGAAATTACCAAGGAAATTCAAGAAAATAAAAAGAAGAATGTTCAAAGAATTTTCATAAATACCTTGTATCTCCAATAACTATTAAGCTACACGTGTGCACCATGCTTTTGGTACCAGACCTCACTTCCATTAAAAAAAAGTTTCTGATTTTTTTTGTTTGGATCGTCATTTCGGATGACGATCCAAACAAAAAAATTTCAGAAACTTATAAAATATTTGGTTTTTTTATTGGATCGTTATTTCGGATGACGATTCAAGCTTGGATCGTCAACTGGGATGACGATCTAAGCTTGGATCGTCAACTGGGATGACGATCCAAGGGTATTTGGCTTTCGTCAACTGGGATGACGATCCAGCAACGTTAGTATTAAAATTTTGATTTTTTTTTGTTATTATCAAAATTAATATGAACAGTAAGGCTAGTATTAATTTTTACCGCACAAAATGTAAAGTGGTTAGCAAACTTAGCATTGGCAAAAGGGAAATGGGCTGCGTTTTGCTCCAAAAGCGGAATACAAAAGAACCATGCTGCCATGCAGGCTAAATCATATTTTTATTAGGCCCATGACAAATAAAATTTGAAACCCAAAATGTTAATCCAGCATGTGTTCTTGTAAGTCCAAAGCATGGTTTTCAATACCCTACCGGCATCCATACCGGTCAGTGACCGAAATCCGGTATTTTCCCGAAATTTCCCGGTATTTCCTCTCTAAATATCGGATACCGCCATATCGGTCACCGTTCCGGTATCCGGTATTACCGGAATTTTCCGGTAAGCGGTAGGGTATTGAAAACACTGGTCCAAAGAGAAAGCGCGTCATCCCTTCCCCACTTCATTGTCAGACTACTGGTGGACTGGTGTCTGGTGGTGCACTAATGCCATTCTTCCAAAAAGTGCATCCATTATCACCCACTCATTCCTTCGCACGAGTCTAAGACTCTAAGGCTTCGCTCCAGAATGAGAGAGTCGGAGCGAAGGAAAAGGAGGAGAGTTCGGATAGAGGGAGAGAATGGACGGAAATTAAGGAGAGTAGAGAGACAGATAGAGAAAGAGATCGGTTACTTCCAAAATCGAAGAGTACCGAGTCTCTCCTTCTGGAGCGAAGCCTAAGTCTTCAATCCAATAACTTGTACGAATGGAAGAAACGATACAATTTGATTGCGCGTTCTACTGATGCAATATTCTATAAACTGGACATTGAGTTACTTAAAAGTAATTTTCAATGTCATAAATCTTAAAAAGTGTATCTACCATTTCACATTTTTATTAGTAGATCCATCTTTTTAAAGATATCTGAATCGTTAATTTTTTTTAATTTTGATTTTTTTTACCAGATGATAATCTCTAAATGAAAATTATTTAATTAATGGCCCATTTTTTTTAATCTAAAATGGAAATTGGGTTGCTCATGCATACTAATTATTGCAGAGTAATTTATTGTTGGGGAGTAGCACCAGAATTTTGGATGGAAAAAAATGAAGTGACTAGAAGAGAGGCGTGAATAAAATTTAACCTCTAAAATTTAAGGTGATGAAATTATTAGCAATTCTAAATGAAGTATTTTCTCATTTTCATCCTTTCATTTTATTTTTTTTACTAATCTAGAACAGGTTAATAAAAAAAAAGATGTTCTAATTCTCACTGTGTTCATTTTTATTCTCGATTACTACGGAATCCAAACTAAAGTATGATACTCTTAATTAGGGGTGTGTTTGGATGAGCATGGAATAAGAAATAAGAATAAGAAATTTCGGTATGCGTGTTTAATTTTATTCTTGTGCAACCCAAACAACACAAGAATAAGGAATTTGGGCCCTTATTCCTATACTAACAAAACCATGGTATAAGAATAAGGAATTTGGATAAGCACGCATACCGAAATTCCTTATTCTTATTCCTTATTCCATGCTCATCCAAACACACCCTAGATTAATTAGACAACACTTTGGTCAACACATTGGTAATAGTTTGATAATTCTATTTTCATGTCGTCATAGATGATGTATTAGTATTACACAATCAGAGTTATTTTAGGGACAACCGTTATCATGAGGGGACTAATACCGTTGTTGTCTTGTTGACCATGTCTTTACGTGTTCTAATGAATTTTTACCCAAGGCATAATATGGAAAATGAATTTTTATCCAACATATAGTATTATCACTCCTTGATTTCCCATAACGTCTACGGTCTGATTTTCACTATTTTACATGACAGGGATAAATCCAACAATAAGTAAGAAAAAAAGGTCTTGTCATTCTTTCCACTGTTTTTTTTGAAAAATATTCAACATACGAACAATCTTTTTCACACGCGCAGTTGAAAAATCAAATTGCGCATGCTAAGTTTCCTTCTCGTGCTGGGATCAGGAGTGTGGCCGTTGTTTACGACATTTTAATTTTGTTACGCGCAGTTCCGTTTGTATGGGTGCATGAATAAAGAAATAACTTTTACCTACTTTCAAATTTATTATAAACAATCTAAACTCTTAACAGAGATACACACTTTTCAATAATTCTTTCCTTCTTCCTCTTATTCCCACACCATCCAAACGGAGCCAAAAGTACGAACTTTTAGTTCATTTCTTATCTTAAGCCACCTAAGCACACAAAATTCTACACGGATATAATCACAAGAAAATAACGTTTAGTTAAATTCTCAAGTTCAAGTGTTCAACCACCTAAGCACACAAAATTCTACACGAATATAATCACAAGAAAAAAAAAATGCCCCTGTTTCTTCTTTGGCGACTCTTCTTCGGTTGACAAACACTATATAATGCAACAAGCAATTAGCTCCAAAGTACCAAAGCTCACAGCTAAAAGTAAAACATGGAGATCTCTCTTCAATACATAGGTTTTGCATTCCTAGTAGTATCATTATCATGGTTCATAGCACTTTTACAGAAATTTTGGCTGAGACCAAAAAGGTTCGAGCACGCCCTTCGCGCACAAGGGCTCACAGGCACACCATATAAGTTTCCTTTCGGTGATGTTCTGCAATTCATTGAACTACGAAAAATGGCATATGCCAAACCCATGCCATTGTCTCATGATATCATTCCCCGTGTTGCACCTTACTTTCAGCAAGTAATGAATCAGCATGGTAATTATTGATTAATTATACTCTCTTTTTTAATCTTTATTTTTTTATTTACAAATCATCTACAATCTACATGCTCTATATCAATCCAAATTATTAATCTCTGTCAAATTTATAGATCATATTAGATATTTTACCATGCTACATTTTGGAGCTGTCTATTTAGTATGTACATTAATCTTTCTGTTGATAGTATTTTCTTGATTTCAATGTAATATCCACTGTTTTATTAGGTAAGAAAGCTTTTGCCTGGTTTGAACAAGAGCCGACTGTCATCTTAAATGATCCAGAAAGTGTGTGGCATGTCCTCACCAAACAACAAAACATATTTGTGAAACCTGAGCAGGATACATCGGAGAAACTACTATTACCTGGTCTCTTTGCACATCAAGGAGAGAAATGGAAAAAGCACCGCAGGATAATAAACCCTGCATTTCATCTTGAGAAGTTGAAGGTAAAATCCTTGTATATAATTTATTGTTTGTGGTCTTATAATTAAGCATGCATAGTGTGAGAAATTATCGACTGCCTTATATATAGGTAGCAGACATGCATGTTTAATTTCTGATACATCATCTTTTTATATAACAATAATGTAGAATTTAACGTTGGAAAGTCAAAGAAGTTATTATTTGAAGAGGAAGATACAATTCAATGTTTTTATGACAAAAAGATTGAAAAAAGTTGGATAATTTTTGGGTAAACTAAAATTAACTAGGAAATTCGAGGAATCAATTAAGACATTGGTTTTCGTGAAAATGCATATATGAAGCTTTTACACCTCAAAAGTTATCTATTAGGTTAGCTTTGAAATTTTCTTCTGTTAACTTGTCTGATTGGTAGCATACCTTATGTTGCATTAGCTCATGTTACCTGCATTCTCTACATGCTGTGAAGAATTAATATGCAAATGGAATAAGCTTATTGATTTGAAAGAATTCTCTGAGTTGGATGTATTGCCGGAATTTAAAGCCTTCACTGGAGATGTCATCTCAAGAACTGCATTTGGTAGCAGTTTTGAAGAAGGCCGTCGCATATTTGAACTGCAAGAGGAGCTTGTCATGTTGGTTGTCGAGGCATCTATAAATTCTTATATCCCTTTCTACAAGTAACTCTTTTTTTCTAAACAAAAGTCAAACTTCAGATATGTACATACTTTTTTAGTTTGAATGCCCATTTTATGCTAAATATAAGCAGTTCCATTTGAAAATAGTAATACTATTATAAATTTTGTTAGAAAAATTTAGTTGATCTTAACTACTATGTCGATTGTTAAACAAAAAGATTGTTAATTTTGTTAAACGTTTATTTGCTGAAAGTTATGCTAACATTAATATCCTGATGTACTCTATTTTTAAGACATCTTCCAACCAAGAAGAACAAGCGGATGAAGGACATAAATCGGGAGGTGGAGAAAATTCTCAGAGATATGATTGAACAAAGAGAGAAGGCCATGGTCAATGGACAGGCCACCAGCAATGATCTCCTTGGTATCCTTCTAGAGACAAACATCCGAGAATCTCAAGAAGGGGGAATCAAGAATGCAATGACAACAGAAGATGTGATTGATGAGTGCAAGTTATTCTACATTGCTGGTCATGAGACAACTACAGCTTCTCTGACATGGGCATTGGTTCTGCTGAGCATGCATCCCGAGTGGCAGGAGCGAGCAAGGGAGGAAGTCTTGAACCTGTTTGGAGGTTCAAAGCCTGATTATGATGGGCTAAGCCAGCTAAAAATTGTAAGCAGAGTCCTTTTATCAGTAACAATTTCTGTATTAGCGATTTGCTGAGGAATCATATTGTTAAGCCTAATCATAAGCAATGATGCACAATTTGTACAATTCAAGAAATCAACTATGCATTAAGCCAAGCACGATAAACTGGTACCTGATGTTGATTAAAGATAATTTCAATCAGTATTTGAAAATAAATAACATATTTTCATTAATTTCTAGGTGACAATGATAATGCATGAGGTTATGCGTCTTTATCCTCCTGTAAATTTTATGGAGCGAAGAGCTGCTGCTGAAGTAAAGCTAGGGGAGGTCACGTACCCATCTGGAGTGCACTTTTTGTTGCCTTACATCTTCTTGCACCGCAACCCAGAAACTTGGGGTCCCAATGCAAATGAGTTCAATCCAGAGAGGTTTGCACAAGGTGTTGCAAAGGCTTCTGTCCATGGTGCCTTCCTTCCCTTCAGTGGAGGTCCTAGAGTTTGCATTGGCCAGAACTTCTCAATGCTGGAGGCTAAGTTGTGCTTGGTGAGGATCCTTCAGCATTTTAGATTTGAGCTCTCCCCGGCATATGCTCATGCACCTTATAACTTAGTTACAATGCAACCACAGTATGGAGCTCAGATCATTATTCGTCGGTGCTGAGATGCAAGCTCCTTGAACTCTGATGCAAAAGAGTCCATAACCGCATTTAACTATTGATAATTTCTTGATTCTATTCGTTTATTAAGCGGAATATAATAAAGATCTTTTGTAATAAGAATAAAGTTTAGCATAAAATATTCAATTTTCTGTATGTATATTATAGCATCTGAGTTTAATTATCCTGAAAAATACTTACCTTGTACTTTTCTTCCTGAATCATTCCAAGTCTGATCCTCCAAAGAGGTTTAGAAGCACGCCCTTGGCTTGTTGTTCCTCAAAATTGAAAAACACATGTTTGAATGAAAATCTTTCAATCAAAATAGGGGCAGTAATTGGCCCTTGAAAATAGGGGCATTAAGAAAAGCCCACATTAGTGACAAAGTAATTAAATTGGATAAGTAGGAGTTTTATCATAACAGATGTTATGTTTCAGTTTTTACCACAAATATTGCATAATGTTTCAGTTTTTTACCACAAATGGGGTTTACTGGTTAACATCTCTTTGGTCATTTCTGCTATAAGAAACAGCACACTATTTTGCTACTTGTATCTGAAAATTGTATGTGCCAATTTTATTTTATCTAATTTATTTCTTCCTACACAAATTAACGAATAAGGTTCATCTGAAACACGTCATTTCCAAATTATAATACTTGAGGAATTTTCTGGGAGTAATCGCTATTTGTTTTTACTCCCATTCGAACGAAATGCAATAAAAAACGCAATCTCAATACCTTATCTATTGTTGGAGGTTGATTCGGCTTCCCATTTTGAAGTGCCGACCCGGAGTTGGCGTGGCTCCGATCAGCAGTTCGGACATCAGGCATTGAGGCGGCGCTGCATAATCTTCGGGGGAAAAAAAAAGAAAGAGAGAGAGGACCTACACTCGAAGTCCTTTGACTTGGGTGAGGTCGTCATTTGACGGCTGAGATAATTCAATAAAATAATCCACAAAATTTGGAGATCCCAAGTATTTGATTGCTCGGTCTACATACTTTATATATGTATACATAACATTTTTAATTTTCTAATAAAAAATCGTGTTTATGGTTTCAAAAAATTGAGTTTCGGTCCTCCTATTCGGCTGATTGAGACTAGCGTTTTTTTTAAAAAATAATAATAAAAAATCCTTTCGGTCAAACGGAAAGTCGTTTAAAAAAAAAAAAAAACTTAGCACCGATCAAAATTCTATTTTTTAACGTGGAATTTCATTTCATTGTAAAATTCTTGATCAAAATAAACGAATGTAGTGTCATTTGATTGAAATTTTCATATAATTAGATCTAATGAAATCACGTGAAATCAATTAAAATAAAATGAAATCCATGTAAAAAATATTTTGAACAGATATTAGATTTTGTCGCCCTTTCCGGTTTAACAAAAACTCTTTTTCTTAGTTTCGAAAAAGATGATTTTTTATCATCATGTAAATACATTTTAGTATCGTACGATACACATAATGTATTGTACGAGTCAAAGCCCTACCGATGCATATCGTACCATTGTATCGGAGACCAAGTGAATCGATGGAATCATTGCGGTACGCACGAAAGATATGCGTATCGTATCGTATCGAACGATACACACGATTCGTGATTGGCTTCGATTTACGATTAAAAAACCCCTCCATTTGCGCGAGAGACAAAAAAAAATAAGACCTAGGCTGAGATAAGAAAAGAAAATCATGGGATAGAACCTCCCACACGGCTTCGATTTAACTCTTGCAGAAGAATTGAGGCACCGTTTAGGAAAAGAAGAGTCTGACTTGTGGGGCCCTTTTGTAAAGTATTTGTTTTTACTTGAATACTTTATTTCCCCGCAGATCCCACCCTAATGTTTCTAAGACCTAATTTAACTTGATTATATCATTATAGATTATATATAAAGATCATATATTAAAATTAAACTAATAAAATTCTATAATATAATAATAATAATAATAATGATAATAATATTATAATAATGAGGATAATTATGATTATGATAATAATAATAATAATAATAATTATTATTATTATTATTACTATTATTATTATAATTATAAATAAATATTTAAATTTATAAAAAATTATGCAAATTTTATAAGTTGTACAGATTATGCAATAATAATCAATATTCACAGAGTACACTTAATGATACCTAGATGGTTTAAAGTTTATAATGATATTGTGTGTTACTAAAGCTTTCCTTTAATGAAAATCATCCATTATATGTTCTAACTAATTAATTTACTTAATTTCAAGCATATCTTACCGTATCTATGACGATACGTTACGATACACGATTCACGATTCAATACTAAATTCATCGATACACGAAACATTTTACGATTCTAAAAATATTTTCATATTTGACCGAACGGAAACTCGTTTTTTTTCCTTTTAAAGAAACTTTGTTTTTGACATTTCCTTTGGCCGAACGAAAACATTTTTTTTCTTAATCCAAACGAAAACATTTTTTTTCTTAATTTTTAAAAATTGAGTTTTCGCATGTGATCTAATGTCTCACAGTAAGAGCACTAGGCTGGTGACGACGCTCTTGTTCTAAATCACTGGTCTGCCAAAGGAGGCAGGCGATAACTGATTTAGTGGAATTAGAAATCACAAAGAAATGTTAAATAACAAAGAGAACTCAAAGAACCAAAGAGAAATTTCATTAATTAATCAACTTTCTTTTACAATGACAAACATCATTTTATATAGGATGAGGTGCCTAAGAGTCCAAGACAGTACATTTTAAAAAATAAGTACCCTAAAATGAAAATTTACAGAAAGAGAAAGACAATATAAAATTATAAATAGAAAGTTTAATATGCATCATAGTGCATAGAGGTTTCTATGCACCGCGAACTTTTTCGGAGATATTGTTTTGTAAATTGATAAATCTAATTCAACCAATCTAATCTACATATTAAAATCTCATAGCAAACCAAATTTTATCATTTTTGAGATTTTATTACTATTTTTCCGAATTTTTTAAAACATGCCATTTTTAGAATGTTATACTATTTACAATATTCCAAAAATGACAAGTTTTAAAAAATTCGAAAAAAATAGTAATAAAATCTAAAATATTGTAAAATTTGGTTTGCTATGAGATTTCAATATGTAGATTAGATTGGTTAAATTAGATTTGTAAATTTATAAAAATATCCCTGAAACAGTCCGCGGTGCATAAAAAGCTCTATGCACTATAGTGCATATTAAACTTTCTCAATTATAAATATAATAATGTCCTAGACTAAAGATAGATCATCATCAGATTCTGAGTCAGACTCAGGTGAAGTTTGACTCACGTTATGCTTGAATGTAATATCCCTAGGTATCTTTGTGAAAGGTACCCTCGGGTCAGGGGCGGATCCAAATAGATCCAACCCCAGGCAAATGCCTGGGCATAATTTCTAGAATTTAATGCTCATTTAGTGGATTTTAGATCTGTGCCTGGGCTTAATATTAGATAGTGACTGGGCTCTTGATCTGTCCAATCAATTTTAGGTCTTAAATTTTTCCTTTTTCCTTTGCTAAATCTCTCTACTCTGATTCGCTCCATAGTCTATACGCTCCCCTTTATTTTTTGGAAAACACAAATCAATTTTATGCTCTAATCTGCATCCGATGCGCTGGACAGACCACATAACGAGAAACGAGTTATTATTTTTCTTTTTTTCCTCCGCTGAGACCCTGATTCATACCTCAGACCTTCGTACAGATTTCATTACTTCGTACAAATGTTTTTCCTTTCTCCTCGTGCCTCCAACTAACCACCTATCTAAATCCGACAATATCTATAAACGTAGGTAAACTTTCTTATAAAAATTGTGTTTATTCGTACAAATTTGAAATTTAAATTTAAAAATAATTCTTTCATAATTTTAAAAATAAAAAATTTTAAAAAAAGTTCTTGCAAATAGTCATTCTCTGACTTGTAGTTGTCATGTACGAATTTAAATTAAGGTTCTATGCATCTTGCTAAACTTGTTAGTTTTATCTTGTTGAAATTGAGTTTTCTTTGTTATATAAATTGATTATGTTGGTCTAATTTTGCTGGTTGCAACGCTGAGTGTTGAAAGGGTGTTGAAAGGCATGTTTAATTTCTGATACATCATTTTTTTGTATAACAATAATATCGAACTTAATGTTGGAAAGTCAACGAAGTTATAATTTGAAGTGGAAGACACAATTCAATTTATTTACGAGTTTATGACATAAAATTGAATAGGTTAGGATATATTTTTTTTCAGTAAAGCTACAACCGAGTAGGAAAGGTGCTAATTAAGACGTTGGTTTTTGTAAAAATACACATCTGAATCTTCTTCAACTATTTATCCAATAGGCTAGCTTTGGAATCATCTTCATCTAATTTGTAGTTACAAACTTGTCTGATTGGTAGCGTATCTTATATTGCACCAGCTCATGTTACCTGCGTTCTCTACATGCTGTGAAGAATTAATAAGCAAATGGGATAAGCTTATTGATACAAAAGAATTCTCTGAGTTGGATGTGTTGCCAGTGTTTAAAGCCTTCACTGGAGATGTTATCTCAAGAACTGCATTTGGTAGCAGTTTTGAGAAAGGCCGTTGCATATTTGAACTGCAAGAGGAGCTTGTCGTGTTGGTTATCGAGGCATCTGTGAATTCTTACATCCCATTCTACAAGTAACCCTGCTTTTGTTTTTAAATTAAACTTCCAGAGTTATACATATTTTTTAATTTGAATGCCCATTTCATGTTAAAATATAAGCAGATCCATATTCCCAAGATTTGCACATGAATAGCGAGCCAGCAAAAAATGACAGTGGATGCATGCTTTAAAATTTTAAGTTTTATAATAGGAAGGAATTTGGTAATAATCATTATACATTTTGTTAGGAAAATATTAATTTGAGCTTAACAAACAAACTAATTGTTAAACAAAAGGTTTAAAAATTTTGTTAAAAGCTTGCAAGCTCAAAGTTCTGCTCAAATTAATATCTTAATTTGCTTTATTTTAAGTTATCTTCCGACGAAGAAGAACATCCGGATGAAGGAAATAAATCGGGAGGTGGAGGCAATTCTCAGAGATATGATTGAACAAAGAGTGAGGGCTATGATCAGTGGAGAGGCCACCAGCAACGATCTCCTCGGTATCCTTCTAGAGACAAACATCCGAGAATCACAAGAAGGGGGAATCAAGAATGCAATGACGACAGAAGATGTGATTGATGAGTGCAAGTTATTCTACATTGCTGGTCATGAGACAACTACAGTTTCTCTGACATGGGCATTGATTCTACTGAGCATGCATCCCGAGTGGCAGGAGCGAGCTAGGGAAGAAGTCTTGAACCTGTTTGGAGCTTCAAAGCCTGATTACGATGGACTAAGCCAGCTAAAAATTGTAAGCAGAGTCCTTTTATAATTAACAATTTCTGTATTAGCGATTTGCTGAGCATTCAAATTGTTAGGCCTAACCATAAGCAGTAATGCACAATTTATACATTTCATGAAATCAATTATGCATTAAGTCAAACACGGTAAACTGGTACCTGAATTAAAGCTAAGTTCAATCATTAATTTCAGGTGACAATGATAATGCATGAGGTTATGCGTCTTTACCCTCCTGTAAATTTTACGGAGCGAAGTGCTGCTGCTGAAGTAAAGCTAGGGGAGGTCACATACCCACCTGGAGTGCACTTTTTGTTGCCTCACATCTTCTTGCACCGGAACCCTGAAACTTGGGGTCCCAATGCAAATGAGTTCAATCCAGAGAGGTTTGCACAAGGGGTTGCAAAGGCTTCTGTCCATGGTGCCTTCCTTCCCTTCAGTGGAGGTCCTAGAGTTTGCATTGGCCAGAACTTCGCTATGCTGGAGGCCAAGTTATGCTTGGCGAGGATCCTTCAGCATTTTAGGTTTGAGCTTTCCCCGGCATATGCTCATGCACCTTATACCTTAGTTACAATGCAGCCACAGTTTGGAGCTCAGATAATTATTCGTCGGTGCTGAGATGCCAGCTGCTTGAACTCTGTTGTAAAAGAGTCCACAACCGTATTTCTTATACTATTGATGATTTCTTGATTATGTTAATGTATTAATCTGAATGTAATAAAAAACCTTTTGTAATAAGAATAAAGTTTAGCATAAATATTTAATTTTCTCTATATATATTATATTATCTTAGTTTAATTATCCTGAAAAATAATTTAAAATATTTTCTGCAAAGCTATATCCATGTCATTCAAAAAAAAAAAAAAAAGACGAACTTGCAACCATTAACATGAGCATGAACATGAACTGCTCTATCGATGTCTTCTGAAGCCATCCTCCAGAATCATTCCAAGGCTTATCGCCCAAACCATGGTAGTGCCGTTGAATGGAAAAAGTATAGACTATTAAGAAAAGCCAACAGTTTTTTGTGTGGTAACATTGTCAACATTAGTGAGAAACTCATTAAATTGGATAATAGGAGTTTCATCATAGCGGACATATGAATACTCCGCCAATAATTTCTCAGTTTTGCACCACAAATGGGGTTTACTGGTTAACATCTCGTTGGTCATTTCTGCTAAAAAGAAATAGCATACTGTTTTGCTACTTCCATCTGAAAATTGTGTGTGTGCGCGTCAATTTTATTTTTTGATTATATTGCAAAGTCGTAATGAATTCAATCAGTACCGCAATTTTTGCTAGATAAATCAATGAATAAGGTTCCTCAGAATAATAGCTAATTGCTTCCTTTCGATTCGAATGTAATGTTGAAAATGGCAATTCTCAATACCTTATCTTTTTGTTGGAAGTTGATTCAGCTTCCGAATTGGAAATACCGACTCGGAGTTGGAGTAGGAGGCGGCACTCCCTGGTGGGCAGTGGTGACGTGGCTCCGATCAGCAGCTCGGACATCAGGCGTCGCTGGATAAGTTGGCGTTGCTAGTGAGTATTGAAGAGAGGCTCCGACGGATATTATTGGCGAGGCCGCCATCTGACCGCTGAGATAATTTAACAAGTTTTACAAAAGTTATCAACGGTCTACATAGATTGTACTTAATGGTTTAATTTAATTATTATAAAAATTTTATAATTTGTGATGGGTGTACCCACTATATTTACGTAAGAACAAATATATACAAGATTAAGTAGTCAATAAAACGATCAAGAGGACCAATTTGATTAATTATTTACCCATACTTACAAAAATATAAAATGATAGACCATATCCATTTTATTGACCTTTGTGCTTGTATATAAAACATGAATTTTGCATTAATGCGAGGGGTTCAATTGAAGATTTCGATAGTATTTTTTATAGTAATTAAAATAATTAAAATATAATAAAGTTTGAGTACCATTTAAATTAAAAGATCATCTCATGGGAAAAAAAATATGTACACGAAATTTCATCAATTTTCATGTGCCTGATTTATTTATCGTAACATACGAAGATTTTAAATGTTAAATATTACTTTTAAAATTTGTAAAAATTCAAACATAGAATTCAAATTGTCAATTTTGTTAAATTTAATGAGTGATACATTTTCATATAAATTTTATAAATTTTGGACTTCATTTGATACTCGATCAAAGGCCACCAAAACTTGAATGTATTTGAATGAATCTATCATAGTTAACAAGGTTCGTTCAAATTTTTCACCTCTGGATGGAGTATCAAATGAACTGCAACACTTACAAAAATTATATAAAAACAAATCGCTCATTAAATTAAATAAGAACAAATCGATTTGACGTTTAAATTTTAGGTTTTGTTAAAAAGAAAGTAAAAAGTGAAATGTTGACATTCAGAGCTTGATAAATTGATAAGTGATGTTATAAAGTGGCAACGTTCCATGCCGCATAACAAAACTAGCGCATCTTTCTATTAAAAGAATAGCTCATACAATATGATATATCTAACACATAAAAGTAAACCACCAACATATTCATGACAGAATAGTTACTAATATGAACGAAGTTTTAATTTTATGGCAAAAAGTTTGGTCTTCATATATTACGTAGAAAGCGTGGAAGTACTTTTATATTTTTGTATGTCTATATTATGCTTTCATCTTTAAAACGTTAATAAATCAACATCTCATACTCAAATATTAAAATAAACTCATTTGGTACAATCTATATATGTTTTTTGTTATATATGTATACAAAATTACATCATTTCGAATTTATTTCTAGAAGCATCAAAATCTATAAATAGTCACTGAATATTGTACAATTTCTTAATATTATTATTCACATATTAGATTTCATTAAAAAAAAATTAAAATGGAATTGAAATTCATTGAACAATTTATTTTATTTTATTTAGTTTCAAATTTTGTAAGTAAAGATTTACAACACGAAAGTGTGACGTCAGTACGAAAAAGAGGCATTTCTGATGCTCCTCGTTATATTAATTCAAATACTTTCAGATAATCAAGATCAATATTAACCCTGTTACTACTTACTGACAGAAGGGGCCTACAAGCAGTTGCGTTTCAACTTCCAATAGCTGGTCTGAATTAAGAAAACAATTCTTAAATCCTAAATATCAAGTCACTCTAATCTCAACAAACAATGATAAAACAAATACTGCCAAGTCAAATTTTTCCTCTGAATACTAGAATACAATTCTAAATTCTTAAATATTAGCTATCAAGTCATTCTAATTTCAACAAACAATATAAGAATAAAAAATTCTCTCAAGTCAAGTTTTTCATCTGTTTATATTTCTCATACTAACAATATTTTTATCTTTAGACGGACATTTTGAAACTCAAATTGCTACCAGGTTTACTTTTCTTCTTATGTTTTCTTGAGTTCTATTACGACTTCTCCATTTTGTTCTACTAGTCTGCGCGTTAATCAAAAAGAGGGTTTGGTACTACTGTGCAACTCAAACAAAAAGCCTGCACTTTTTAGTTTATTTATTTATTTTTATGTACGTTCGTCTCCAAAGCACACAAAATTCTACAAGAAATTAATTACAAAAAGAAAAACAATGCCTCTGTTCTATTTTGGCGACTCACTCTGTTATATACTCTCTCCGTTATAAACTCTATTTATATAATTCAACAGGCAATAACCCCAGAGTATCAGATCTCACAGTTTAAAATGGAGATCTCACTTCTATACATATGTTTTGCTATCCTAGTGGTACCATGGGGCATAAGATTTTTCAACAAATTTTGGTTTAGACCCAAAAGGCTCGAGCACTCCCTTCGCACACAAGGGCTGCGTGGCACCCTGTATAGGTTTCCTTTCGGTGAAGCAAAGCAATTTGCGGAGGAAAGCAAAGCGGCACTTGTCAAGCCCATCCCGCTCTCCCATGATATTATCCCCCGTGTGATGCCTTTCTTTCATCGCATAATGACTCAGCATGGTAACTAATATATATTGATTAATTATACTTTTCTTTTGTAACTCTGATTTTAGTGTTTGTATCAGTTACAGACTTACAGCTCAATTTGTGTGCTTGCTTGGGAGGCAACTATGAAGTATCGTATTAATCCAAATCATTGTTACATTGTTTTCATATCTCCTATCTTTGTGTTAATTCTTCTATTTGGGGTTCTGGACAAGTTTATTTAAGATCTGGATAATTCAATCAGTTTAAGCCAAGTGTGAAAATGGATCCAACTACCACAGGCCAGTGTACATAATCAAGATCACACTTTCTTCTGTCAGTAAAATCTTGACTTCAATTTAAAATAATAAAAATTCATGCTTTCCTTAGGTAAGATATCTTTCACCTGGTACGGCCAAGAGCCAATTGTGATCTTAAATGATCCAGAGAGTGTGAAGTATCTCCTCACCAAACAGCAGAACATAGTTCTGAAACCAAAGCCAGATGATGCAGCTAAAATACTCGAAACCGGTCTTGTAGCACATCAAGGAGAGAAATGGAAGAAGCACCGCAGGATAATAAACCCTGCATTTCATCATGAAAAGCTGAAGGTAAAATCTTTTTAATTGTAAATTAAAGTTTGTTGTCTTTATAATTAAACATGCATAATTCAAGATATAGAATGGCTGTCTCATTTATATGAACATGTAGGTCACAGACATGTTTAATTTATGATATATCATTTTTTATAGCAATAAATTACAATCACATTTTATACCCGAGTACCCGACATTATCAATATGGGAAAGTCCAAAAAGTTAGAATTTGCAGAGGACAGCACAAAGTATATTTATATATAACATAGAAAGTTGGATAAAAATAAATCTAGAATTTCTAAAGATGCAAAAAAAATTAATAAATAAAAAATAAATTAGGGCTAAAAAGTAAAGACATTGGTTTTAGTAAAACTATACCTATTTGAAAATTTTACGCTTAAAAGTTTTGCTATGCATTAGATTACCAATTGGATATCTCTGTTAATTTGGGAGTACAAACTACAAACTTGTCTAATTTAGTTGTAGTATTTCTTATATTCCACCAGCTCATGTTACCTGCATTCTCCACATGCTGCGATGAATTAATAAGTAAATGGGATAAGCTTATTGACTCAAAAGAATTCTCCGAGTTGGATGTTTTTCCAGAGTTCAAATCCTTCACCGGAGATGTCATCTCAAGAACGGCATTTGGTAGCAGTTTTGAAGAAGGTCGTTGCATATTTGAACTGCAACAAGAGCTTGTCCTGCTGGTTTTTGAGGCATCTATGAATTCTTACATCCCATTTTGCCAGTAATTGATCATCAAACTTCAGCGTTATACAAACCTTATTTTAGTTTGGAAGCAGTTGTGCACCATGTTACCAAATTAATAGTTTAATACTATACATCCTATAAAAATTTTAAAGGTTGTAAATTGGAAACTATATTTGAAAATTGAAAGTCATAATTATGCAATTGTTGGCAACGTATTTAGTTAACTATATCAATTGTTAACAAAACATATAACCAATTTTCTAGATGTGTGCAGGCAATAAAAAAATTATGCTAACATTAATATATCTTCATGTACTCCTTTTAAGCTACCTTCCAACCAAGAAGAACAAGCGGATTAAGGAGATAAATCAGGAGGTGGAGACAATTCTGAGACAGATGATTGAACAAAGAGAGAAGGCTATCTTGAAAGGAGAGAACACCAGCAATGATCTCCTTGGTATACTTCTACAGAGCAACATCCGGGAATCACAAGAAGGGGGCACCAAGAACGCAATGACAACAGAAGATGTAATAGATGAGTGCAAGTTATTCTACATTGCTGGACATGAGACAACTACAGCTTCTCTGACATGGGCATTAATTCTGCTGAGCATGCATCCCGAGTGGCAGGAGCGAGCTCGGGAAGAAGTCGTGAATCTGTTTGGAAATTCAAAGCCTGATTATGAGGGACTAAGCCACTTAAAGATTGTAAGTATACAGTCATTTTTTCAATAACGATTTGTGCATACATTAATTTTGTTAAGCCTAAAC
The DNA here is from genome assembly GCA_028095005.1 of Rhynchospora pubera. Classification (NCBI taxonomy): domain Eukaryota; kingdom Viridiplantae; phylum Streptophyta; class Magnoliopsida; order Poales; family Cyperaceae; genus Rhynchospora; species Rhynchospora pubera. The sequence continues at coordinate 42,798,223 of CM051461.1, forward strand.
ATAAGCAGCACTGCCCAATTTAAACAATTATGATAATTTGGTGTCTAAACTATGTTAATCAAAGCCAAATTCACCCAGCATTTGATAAAAAGAACAACACATTTTCCTTAATTTGCAGGTGACAATGATAATGCACGAGGTTATGCGACTTTACCCCCCCATAACTTTTTTGGTGCGACAAGCTTCTGCTGAAGTAAAGCTAGGAGAAGTCACATACCCACCTGGAGTGCAATTTCTGTTGCCGTTTATCTTCTTGCACCGTGATCCTGAATCTTGGGGTCCCGATGCAGATGAGTTCAAACCAGAGAGATTTGCTCAAGGGGTTTCAAAGGCTTCTGTCCAAGGTGCCTTCCTTCCCTTCGGTGGAGGTCCTAGAGTGTGCATTGGCCAGAACTTCTCAATGCTAGAGGCTAAGTTGTGCTTGATTAGGATCCTTCAGCATTTTAGGTTTGAGCTCTCCCCAGCATACGCTCATGCACCTTGTAACTTAGTTACAATGCAGCCACAATATGGAGCTCAGATCATTATTCGTCGGTGCTGAGATGACATGCTCCTTGAACTGTTGTCTAAGGGTCCATATCTGTGTATTAAGCTGAATATAATAAAAAAAACTTTTGTAATAAGAATAAAGTTCAGAATAAATATTCAATTTTCTGTATATATATAGATTATATAATTATATTAGCTTAATTATCCTGAAAAATAATTTAAAATATTCTGTGCAAAGCTATATGACTATATCCATGTCGTTCAAAAAGACAAATTTTCAATGCGCATGGACTGGCTATATTCATGTCTTCTACAGAAATCTTCTCAAGCCATGCATCCTCCATGAGACCACAACCATTCCAAGGCTTATCATGCATCCAAATGATGGCAGGAGGCGTTGGTTTAGAAACATGCCCTTGGTTTGTCGCTCCTCATCAAAATTGAAGCACCTGTGTAAATGATTTTTTTTTTAGCAAAATAGGGTCATTAATTGGTCCTCAAAAAAAAAAAAATAGGTGCATTAAGGAAAGACAACAGTTTTTTGTGTTACAAATGGGGTAATTAGAGTTATTTTTTGTGTTTCTGGATCGACCATTCGGATTTTTGAAATCCAAATTGTCATTCATTAATTGTCTCTTGTACACCAGAGTTATTTTTGAAATCCAAAATTCGAATGGTCGATCCAAACCGTTCAAATTGTTCACAATATTAAAAAACTCTTGGAAATCAAATTTTACATTTTTTTAAAAATTTTTAGTATATATTATGATCTTTTCAAAAAACATTACAATTGGAGCATTTCAGACCCTCTAATTTGAAAATATCATAATATATAATAAAAAATTCGAAAAAATGTAAAATTTGGCCTCCAAGAATTTTTCAATATGAAGAATAACTTGAACGGTTCGGATTGACTGTTTGAATTTTAAATTTCGAAAACGACTCGAATGTACAAGAACGATCCGTACACCAGAGCATATATCTTTTAAAAATTAGAGTGTTAAGTATCCAATTTTCGAGAATAGAAGAATAAATATGAAATCAGAGAAGATCTAAGATAATACGGCTAATTATCCTAAAACAAAAAAAAAAGTTTTTGTGCTCATTAATCAGTAACGTCTAATCTAAAGTGACTTGTTTGATTTAATTCAGAAAATTGATTACAGTCATCTCTTAAAATACCATCGTTATCATTGCAAGTGAAATGCTTCCTTCACCCAGCGCATTCTTTCCTTACTCAACGCACTTTATTTGTACGTAAATGTTCAGTTGGATAAGTAATATATGTTCCGTTATTAGAGTATAAATGTTCAGTTAGTTACAATAAAAAATATAAATGTTATAAACAAAAATGTTAATTTGGATAAGTACAAATGTTTAGTTTAGTAAAAACAAATATTCAGTTTCGTAAGTACAAATGTCCATGTTATTACATATAAATGTTCAGTTTATTAAATACTACTTTTAGTTTTTTTAATTGGTGCAATGCCGAAATTTTTTTATATAGGAATTCAGACGCAAAAAATTTTAATAGAAAGAATTATTATTATTATTTTTTTAATAAGAAGAAAGTTCGAACGTGTTTCATAAAAGCGTACAGTCTCTCTCCTTCCTACCCGTTTATAAAACGCGCTCGAAGGCTTCGAACGCGTTTTATAAACGGGTAAGAAGGGGAATAAATTCACCGCTTCAGTTACGCCTCAAAAGGCTGGTCAGACTTTCGTACCCGTTTATAAAACGCGTTCGGAGCTTTCGAGCGCGTTTTATAAACGGGTAGAAAGGCGTAAATTTTTCAAAATGGAGTTATTACCGTTTTTTTTTCAAAATTAATAGGAAAATTAATGTGAAAATTTAGGTTACATTTATTTTTAAGGTTAAATTAACAATTTTTAAAATATCACATTTAATTTCATATTAATTTTATTTAAAAATGACATTCGAATATTAATTTTGACATTAATATCATTTTGTTTGAATAACTATCAAGAAAGTCATTTGATTTACTGCATTTCTCTTTTTATTGATTAATTTATGATTTTAAAATCTTTTTTAGTAGTTTAGAGTGGTTTTTAGGTTTGCAAACTTTCAAAGTGGATTTTGGAGGTCTAAAGAGCGTTTTTTGGCTCCGAAAATGGTCGATACGGGGTTTCACCCCGATAAAACGTGTAGATCTCGTCGCCAGCTTTCCGAAATGTGTTTGTTTGCCCCAAACGGACCTTCCTATCAAAAGTTATGCTTGTTTAAAGTTTTAATGTTAAAAAATTTTTAACTAAAAATTTATATTTCAATTATTTCCATATTATATATTATTTGATTATATATGGCTAACATAAAATAAAAAAAAGGAGAGACTACAATGCAAAAGATAAGTTTGTAGAATTAAACAGTAAAAATACAGGGTCGTCGGCGAATAATTATTCAAACAAAATGATATTATACACATGTTCAAAAAAAATGTGCAATTAAATACATATAAAATATGTGTGATATATTTGTTATATCTATTTAATACATCTTTAATTGGAAATAAAATTTTGAGAATTTTGTAAATATGAAACATGCAGGGATCTTGTTGCAAAATATTGTTTTTAATAAGTTAAATGTTGCGGCTTAAATAAAAAATATGAAAAACTAATAACACGTTTTATAAAACGCGTTCGAAGGCTCCGAACGCGTTTTATAAACGGGTACGAAGGTCTGACCAGCTTTTGAGGCGTAACTGAAGCGGTGAAATTTATTCCCCTTCTTACCCGTTTATAAAACGCGTTTGAAACTTTCGAGCGCATTTTATAAATGGGTAGGAAGGAGAGAGATTGTACGATTTTATAAAACGCGTTCGAACTTTCTTCTTATTGAAAAAAAATAATAATAATTCTTTCTATTAAAATTTTTTGCATCTGAATTCCTATATAAAATAATTTCGGGGTGCAATGTCAAGTAAAGGAGTCACAAATCGGAAAAAAAATACATGAATAAATTAGAAGGGATCATGAATCGATCCGGTTCAAATTCAAAAATTTTCGACTACATGCCTCTCTCCAATTGACACGACTGACACGTGATTCTATATAATAAAACTATTAGTTGACGTATTTAACTGGATACATTTGATTATTAAACTGAACATTTGTAAAGACACCTGCTAGTTACAAGAATGACGCGCGATAGTTTTTAACGATGGCACCTATCATTTATGTTTAATTCAATATTGTCTCAAAGAGGAAAGACTGACGGTGACGAGGCATGTCACTTTTCAGCCCGTTATCCTACTAAACGCGCAATGAGCATATTATTGCCAAAAAAAAATCACGAAAAACGATCACTCCGCCTGATAGAGTGGTGCCCGAGTAGGAACTCCAACCGGACCCGCAAGAAAGAAATTTGACGAGCTGTAGTCTCGCTCATCGGGAGGACTTTGAGTCTCCCTCTGGTGTTTGTCTTGCTATCCTTTATGCCCTTCTGCTAGGGATGGTTCATTGTCTTGGCGGTTGTTTGCCCTACTAGTTGTTTATGATGTTGTGAGGATATGCCTTTCCCTTTCTGAGAAACTAAACTTTATATTTAAATAAATATTATGCTACGCTACACCTGGAAATAGGATATATATATAGTTGGTTGGATCCGTCAGCCCTTTTCTTGTATAATATATAGATGACGTGGTCATAGGTTAGTGGTTTAATAAAATCCAGGCTTAATACTTGTTTGTTTGCTACATGTAAAACTGTTTGGCCTGAAATAATAATAAAAGTTACTGTGTTTGTTTATACATGGGACCGAAATCAAGAAAATAGAATAGGTCATCCAGAAAAAAAATTTACCCTCTGTTTGTTAGTCTAACAAGAGCGTTAATCCACTCTTGCGGCGAGAAAATTGTCATTTTTCCCTTCTCAGGTTTGACAATACTAATGTATATTACTACAAGTCAATAAATCTCTACTACTTATAAAGCATCCATAAAAAAGACATAAACTTCCAGATAAAAGGGAGTTACACCCTTCTAATATCAAATATGGATCATTGATTTTGTTAATCTAACATGATCTACGGTTCAGATTTAAATATCAAATAAAAAGTTGATTTTTTTATCAGAAAAAATATCTAGTTGCTGGGTGGTAAGTTCCTTGGTTTGTTCAGGCCAGCGCAAGAGTTCGATTCTAGCTCCCTTATGAGCGTAAGGGGTCCCTTCAGTTGTCCAGGCTTTCCTCTTTTTCCGTTTCAATTTCCTTTACCTTTGCTCCTAAACTATCGCAGAAATGAACCCTAACAAATTAGATATTCTAGATCCGATTCCGCTCCACATTCCCTACCTACCTTGAATCGTTAGGTTTTATCTACTCCAAAAATCAATCCTAATCTGCGCCTCTCTCTGATCGAGTTGTTTACTCGGAAAACAATTTGTGCCTCTTAGGGCCGCTATGAGCCGTCCGACCTCTCCTTTGTTCTCCCTCGCAGTCTTATGTCCGACCTCTCTTGTGTTCTCCCTATTTAACCTGCAAGCATATGGAGATTAATCAGATTTGTTTGTTTATTTCAGGTTTGCAATAGCAATTTTGTTAGATTTTCTTTCTTTCTGTTTCTGTTGATCAATGATGTGAAATTTTTTATCTTTCCTTTGTTCCTTTTTGCTATTTCATTTTCTGGTACATTTTAACAAACACATAAAAAGCATGCCGGTCCAAGTTGCTACATGTATACCATGTTATTTTAAACTTTTTAGTTCAAGGTATTCCAGGTTATGTTGATTTAAACATGTCGATCCAACCTTGCCTTGCCTATGTTGAGCTTAGTAAATTCTGTCAAGTATCTGGTATATAAAAATAGAATTTGCGAAAACTTAAAAATCCTTTTTGTTGATCAATTATAAGGCAACACTTAATCACAATGTCTAGCTTCTTGCAAAAGATTCTTAATTATAAGTTGGCATCTACTTGTTTACTGAATCAATTATTTAAAATTCATAAGCAAAAATATGTGCTAACACCTTATTTATTTATTTGTTTGTTTTGTTCTTCTGTATATAGATGATATAAGGAACTCCACAATTTAAGACGGAAGATAAACTGGTTGTTAAGATCTTAGTTTTCAAGCATCAGTAAAACAGAAAAAGGTATTTGGATTATTTTTAGTTTTTCAAAAATTGAATGCTTGTAAAAAAATCATTCGCTTTTTGTTATTATAGTTCATTCTCTTTACTTTTTTTCCCATTTTTTAGGTGTGCATTGGGCTTTGGCAACACGCTTTATTGTGCTTTTGAGTATTCTTTTGTCTAACTGTTGCGGTGTTGAGGTGAACTTTCATTATATTAGGGTTTATAAAATTGCTTTTCTGTTTTTTTTATTGAATTTTTGGGTGTTGTATTGCATTTTAAGGACAAAACTTGGTAGATTAAGACTCAGTTTCTGTGCATACGCCCAAATATTGAACAAACAATTGAGCATAAAGTCTAATTGGTTTTGAGCTGGTTACGAACTGGGTGACATAGGGTACAATATAATTACCTCTATATTATTGAGCTTTTTTTTTTTATTAAGGATAGTGATCAATTACAGGGCATTACAAATTTGAATTGCTAAATTTCCTCATTTTCTGTGTATGTAGAAAACAATGCAATAGCAAGCATCGTTGCTTCGACTTTGAGCAATGGCGCGTTGAAATCTTAGCCGCAACCTGAAAGAGACTTCTTTCTTGATTGCTTATGCAAATCCCATACTTGACCTGTTTTGTCATACCCAACCCATTTAGATTTCATGGTAAATTTCTTTGCAAACTTCTGCAATTCAATTACGTTAGATCAAATTTGAAGTGTTTGTTCCTTAAGATTTCTAATTATTGCTTTGCTTTTTTTAAGAACAGACTTGATATATGTTTCAGCTACAAATTAATCAGGTAATAATAATATACAAAATCATCACAATTTGGGTTCTGTTTTAGTTTTTTTGATTCATCAATTTTTCAGTCTTGATTGGATCTCCAACATTCTTTCTCCTATTGAAGGATGTAGATGTTGTGTGTGGTCAGATTGGCGGCCTTTCCAGTAAATTTTTGCTCAATTCTAATGAACGGAGATCATTATCTGTTGGACCGTCTTTCAGTGGCCAATTAATGTCGCAAAATTTATGTCATTTCTTTCAGTGAACCACCTTTAGACCTTTTATGCTATTTTGGTGAGCTATTTATGTCATTTCTTTTTGGCTTTTTGCATATAGTTTTATACAATGTCGCAAAATTAAACATCTAATGAATATAGAAAACTGGTGTCAGACCAGAAGATTGTTGGTGAATTGCTGAAGCTTGCCTTTTAAAGGGTCTGTCTGTGGTAATATGTGTTTGATTTCAATAAAGATTAGATACACTTATTTAGAACTTTTTAATTAAGTTTTTCATTATGTACAAAATTAATTGTTTTCTTACTATTTGAACGGACTAAACTGTAAAAGGTTGTAGAACCAGTCTCTTTAAGGATGTGTTTTAAAAAAAAAAAGAATGTGTTATGAGAACTCATAATTTGTTATATTGATTTTTGTTAGATATTAAACTTTGACATAAATTTTGCGACAAGGTTTCGTTTTGACTTGAACTGGTTATGTGGGTTGTCAGGTGAAAGTAAACAAAATAAGTTCTGAAATCCAGTTCTTATCATCGGTATAAATTCTAAGTGAAGATATGGTAGACAAAGAACAATTTATAATTAATCATTAAGATAAATATAAATATTTATCAGTAATTTTTTCTACACTTTTCCTTTTATCTAAAAGGAAAAAAACTATTGCCTTTTTCTGTTAGGAAGGCAAAGGATCTACAACTTTGGATGCTAAAAAGCTCTCGGTGGCCCATCTGTCAAGTTCTTTGTCAATGCCAGTATGTATTAGGTTTCCTTTTTTTCCATTCTTTTCTCATTATAATGAAAGCAACAGGATGATTTAATTTAAAGAAATATACTCTCTATAGTAACTGGGAATCAAAAGTCCCCTAGTTCTTCATAAAACCTACTACTAATTTGTTACTTGTCATCAAGGGGTTAATGTTTCCTGATATTTTTTTTTTATTTATTCAGAAATGGTTGGAGCTGGATCCTGCTATTCAAGCTAGCCTTGTACCAGACTTGGGAAGAAATTAAGTTCAATCCTCAAATCAGGTTCAAACACCTGTTCTGAAGATAGTTGGATAAGTCTGAAATGATGTTTACTATCTGGACAAAATTACTTTATAAATTATAATTATTCATAATGTTTTGCTTCTGGGGGTTCTCTATAAGATGTTTATAGAACAATTTGAGTAGTGGCAACAGGTTGGGGCGAAACTAATTTTGTTTTGTGAAAGAATTACCTAGAAAATGATAATGATCTTACAGGAGATGAGTTGGTAATTATTTTTCAAATCATATTTGCATGCCTATATAATTTCAATTTTGTGTTGCATGGGATAAAATTCTATTTTTTGCAATCTACATATTGCTTGAACCAGCAACACTTCATGGATTCAGACGCACTTGTGCCTTCTTTGGATGGAGAAACTTGCATTATAAGCCCTGTAAATTCAGTATTTTTTTTGTTGTGATTCTTTGTGTATTTTTATAAATAATGATAATGATCTAAAAATTATTTGTACCCTTGAGGTTAAGGATCTGGTACTGTACCATTTTGACATGGGAAAAATATATATTTCACAGGCAATTTGAGGAAAAGGAAGAAGAGCAGGTACGAGTCAGGTATGGGGACCTACTGTATTGTTGTTGTTGGGCTAATATTTGATTTGATTTCAATTTTTTCGTATATTCACCATCGGAAAAACACATGTTGTAATATGGTTTGTGATATTGGTCTCCGAGCCTTTGGCCCATCAGGTCTACTGATTTTCTTATCATGAAATTTTGGTTCTCATATATTTTGATTTTTTTTTTCAATCTGAATATGCACAGCTTAAAGGATTATTTTGATTTATTCACCTTGAAATTGACACTTTTGCTGATTTTAGTCCAATTGTCTATCTCAATTTTTACGAAATGGTAATTATTATCGCTATAATATGACGTGTCTGATAAAAATAACAAAACATTGGAAAATTGATTTCAATTTCAAAAGTGTGAGGTTTTATGTGTAAAACATTAAATATTAATTTTCGAATAACTAAACTTTCTAGAGAAAGAACTGACCGAGTAATTTAGAAGACCTATCATGTAACATTGTTCAGTAAAATACTAAAATGCATCAAAATTTATTTTTGTATGTTTTGATTTGATTTTGATGATTCTTTAATTTGTTAAAATTTTGTGATGAGCACAGATGACATAATTCATTCTACATTGTGCAACCAACACAGCTATTAAATTTTTAACTTTTTTAAATATATCAAATAAAAAAATCTTTAACTTTTTGAAATATATCAAATAAAAAATTGTACGCACATTGAGCGGACACTGCTGCTAGTATTATATAACACAGCTATGACACAACCAGATGTAGAGAAAAAACGAAAGCAACCTTCTTATTTTTTTTAAGTGTTCTAACTTTTTAAATAATATTTTGAGTTGAATATGATATTTTATTTGTGCAATTTTTGAAATTTAAGTTATTTACTATTTTAGAGTCTTGCTAAATTTATTTTTTTATAAAATTTTATATAATACTAACAAGAATGTAAGCAATTTAATTATATAATCTTTTTTATTTAAAACTTTTAAATATTTCAAATATTTTCATATTTTAGAAATTCCAGAAAAAATAGCTATTTATAAGTTTTTATTGTTTTGAGGCCTTCATAAATTTATTTTTCATCAAATTTTATATGCATGCTAACAAAATTATGAAAAATTAATTGATATGATCAGTTTGCACTTTTTCAATATTTAGTATTTTTAACATATTTTGAAAATTAAAAATATTCACCGAAATAACCTTTTAGCTTCTTAATTCTTTCAGCGATTTCCTTAATTTAATTTTTATTTGGATGGATAAAATATTAGAGAAAATTTAGTTGTGCGCGCCAATTTTTATATTTTGTATATAAAAACTTTTAAAAAAATTTTAAAATCACATTTTATTTTATTACTAAATATCATAAATATTTATATATTTTTTAAAACAATAAAAATATTTTAATTCGTTGACAATTAAAAAATATATGAAACTACTTTATCATTCACACGATTATATAATTTATTGAAAAGATATATAACCTTTTAGAACAATTCATGTTACATGAATGCTATCAACTTGTTGTTGTATGCTTGTTATCATGTCATTCATTAGTCATGCCTAATAATTCAAATTACATTACGTTCATAGCTTTTATTTTCTATGCCGATAATCATATAATAGAATTCTATATTTTGTTGCGTTGAGCTCATTCACAAGGTATGAGTATAAATTATAATTATGCTCTATATAAAAGTGCTATCAAATAACATATTGGAAGATAATGAGAAGAATATTTAAATTTCGAAATATGAGAAGATATGGAAAATATAACTGAATTACGCAACATCAGTTAACACTTAACTTTAGAATATTGGAGTAAATTAAAATATTGTGGTCTTACACTCCTTTTTATTTAATTTTGAAATTGGTTATCAAATTGAAATGTATGAGTGATCCAAAACATGTTTTTACTCAATTAGTACAAGTAATCTAATATTTTTATTTATGTTTTGTATTTATTGAACAACTAATTTCATTAATTATTTTATTTAGATTGAAAATATTTGTTGGATAGTCCAAGGCAAGTACAATGAAAATATTAGAGCAATGGTTGTTTGTAGGCGTTGTTATGGCAACACATAAATTAATGTAAGAGTGTTGAACCATAAATTTTGGTGATAAAATAAGAGGAGTTTTCATCAATTTTCAAAATGTCAAATACACCCAATAAACCTTCAACCATCCTTGAAAAATACCAAATAAGCTCCAAAAATCCTACAAAAATTCCCACAAAACCTCTGACATTTATACAAAATTATGGAAGTGTGAAAACCCCATAAATGTCAACTGAGACCTCAAATTTTGCCTAAAACCACTTTGAAACCCATAACATAAATAAAATAGTTGTGGAGGGTATTTTGAAAATTCCTTGGCACCCTGAATTCCCCATTTTTGTGGGCCATGCACAAAATTTCATGCGAAAAATCCACCAAGAAGGGCTTCAAATATATTTTTTTTAAGATTAGCAACATATGGAATTTGAATAAATTAAAAAATGGAAGCGTGCGGGCCAAGAATGAATGAAGAAGAAAATTTCGCTGAGTTTAAACTCCCTTCCCAGCAGGCCAATTCGAATGGACCCAGCATGCACCGAGAGGCCATCTCCATTTGATTTTGTTCACTGGTCCATCGTGAGCCGGGAGTAGGAGAGAGGAAAGAAGAAAGTTTTCTACTCCAACTAAATTCCGTTAAATAGAAGAACCAAGGATCGAAAGGGGGGAGAGCTTTTGGCGAGGAGTAAAAGGTGAAGGCTGGAGAAGGATCTCTACTGAAGAGCACTAGGTTAAAGAGAGAGGCAAAGTTTTTTACCATAAAAAAGGCAGTGTTTTAAAGTACTTGTCCAGTAATTAATAAAATTTCATAGTAATTGATCTTTTTTCAATACATATATAGAAAAAGTTTTGAATTGATCTTTTCAAATACAAGTTTCAAAAAAGATATTAAATAATGCTATTCAATTTATTTCATATAAAAGTTAATTAAAAAGTCGAACAAATTCGGCAAATGTGTCAAAATAAGAGAGTCAAATTCCAATTTGCGAATTTGAAGTGACCAATATGACCCGTTTAATATGATCTTTTTTATTAAAATTACATTGAAAACCAAATTTGATACATATTCCTTTTATTTTAAATATTTTTATTTTTAGAAAACCAACTAATCAATAGATTTTGAAGCATTCAATTACATGTTTACAACGTTTTGTAAACATATTTAAAAATAGTTAAAAAAAAATATTTGGGGCATATGTCGATTCTGCCAGAGCGCCAGGAGCCAGCAAGGGCAGAAGTCATAACTCTGTTTGGAGAATCAATGCCTAATTATGATGGATTAATAAACCAGCTGCTAATGTCTAATGATTGTAAGTAGATACCTATTATCAATTACTATTTCTGCATCGTTATTCTGAATATTAATGTTACGCCTAACCATAAACAGTAATGCACAATTTGTACAATTCATGAAATTAATCACTTATAGCCAACCACGCTGAATTGGTATCTAAATTAAGTTGATCAAAGGCAACTTTAACCAGCATTTGAAAAATAACGACAAATTTTCCTAAACATGCAAATCACAATGATACTGCATGAGGTTATGCATCATTACTCTCAGGTAAATAATATGGAGCAAAGAGCTACGTTGCTTGGTTAGGATCCTTCAATGTTTCAGGTTAATTAAGCTCTCCCAGCATATGCTCCGGCATAGAAATCAATTAGCTTGCTGACATTGCAGGTCCGCCATCCCCATCCCTGAGACCATTCTTTTCCTTGCCTCCTTTACAACTCTGTTAGTTCCTCTAAGACCATTTTTATTTAATTCCCTTACCCTTTCCAAGATGCTCTCCTCTCGAGCTGACCACGCTTTTTCCATCTTTTTTATTACATCAGCATGCCTATTTAGAGTGAAGACTAATAAATGAAACACGTATTGATACAAGCTTTTGAATGCAATTTGTTGGTTACACAGTACCATTTATTATCAGACAATTAGGTTGACGACAATTAGGTTGACCAAGGATATAACTAAAAAAATTGTGAAAGACTTCTCAGGCCATTTCCTGTATGACACTGTGGCAGGGGGACTAATATAGACCCTATTTTACTTCTAGAGAATTTAATTGTAAATTTAATATAAAAAACTATACCTGATCAACCCAGCCACAAAACTACAGACAACAAATCAATAACACCAACTACCATAACAAGAGTTTAAAAAGAAGCAGCAGCATAACACCAACTACAATGACAACAAATCAATCTTTGCCTCATACTGTCATACACGTTATTTCCAGTACCTTTTTCTGAATGTGGGGTCGGGTGAGCCCTTAAATTTAACTTTATCTTCCTTTTGCTTTCGAGTGATCAATTTTTCCAGGAGGGGTTTCAGAACTTCATTACTAAGCACGTCTCGACCAAGATTGGCTCTTAATTTCTCACAAGGTATTAAATCACCTTTTGTGAAGTGTAAGAGAATGTAATCCCTTACTATGGCCTCATACCCCTCATAGAGTAGAACAGTTTTTGTTACCCATACTCCACGTACTAGATCTGCCAGCATCTGAACTTTCTCTAAAACCTCTTGCACAGGCTCATCAGGAGCCAAAAGATACTCAATGAAGTCAAATCGGTTCAACTGAGAAACCTGCTTTGAGTTACATAAAGAAATTTAATAAATAGAAGATATATCGAGCCTTCATTGAGGCAGAATTCAATGTAATAGAGGTTAAATTAAGCCTTCATTGAGGTAGAATTGCAACAATGAATCCACCAAGGAAAACTATTTGATTTAATCGATGGTAGAGTGTGAATTACCTAATTTTTATAAGCTAGGGGATTGACTCCCACTATGCAAATATAAACATATAGTTACTACTTCAAAAGGAACAGTAAGTATATCTCGCTGATGCAGATATGGATAAGTAAAATTATTTGGTATGATAAAAATGATGCAGACATCCCATTTATCAAAATGCCTATTTCGTATCTGAATCCCTTTTCCTCTTTTCTGAAGTATTAAATATTTGTATACTCAACAGATATTTTGAATATCATGTAATATTGCTTATGATGGTCTGTTTTTTTAGATGTAATTAAATTTTTTATGTTACTGTTCTAAAAGTATAGGTCAATTATCTGCTCAGTATCCATATCTGTATCCATATATAGGTGCAGGTCTGGTTATGTACTTTGACAATGTTTCTTTATTGGTAAGTGGTAACTCTATCCATACAATAAAAATACCAATTAACATTATCCATTTCAATTCCATTCTGTTTACACCCCTATAGGTACATCTATAAGCCGATATTTCAGATTACTTTCTAGTATTGAAATACTTACAGGTTGAAATACATAACCAGAAATACTTTCTGGTTAATACCAACCCAATTACTTTCTGGTTATTGATCAGAGACGTACAGTGTAAGCTAAGACTATGAGCCTACAACATCTAATTAGCACTTCATATTTCAATTTCTTAAGCAAAAAAATATACTGCAACACAAACCTCAGTAAACCACTTCTTTAGTCGCTCTTCCAAGGGTAGTTTTCTCAATTCCCTGTACCAACAAATTCAATAATTAATTTATCAATTCTAGTATATAAAAAGGAACAAAACAGTTTACATCAGAAAGAAAATAGCTAACAAATTAAAAGATGGAACTAACATGATAATAGCTTCTTTAGTTTTTCTTCTACTAATAGATTCTCCAGGGCACAGTGATCTTATATAATCAGACCTGCAGTTACAGGAAACACATACATTAGGAAAAAATGGAAAATACAAAAAACACAGTAAAGCAAGTTGAACTAAACCAGGGATAGAATTTTAGATAATAAAAAATATAGTATGTAAAATCCTACAGTGTCATTCTGAACTCTATTTTGATGTGCTCAGTTGTAACCATCCTCTTCTCATATTCAGACGAAACTTTTCTGCCTTCTGGAACTGACTCAAGTGGGATCCATGACTGCACATTTGCATTTTTTTTTAAAGGAACATCAAACTCATTAGATACAATAAAATATCAGATCTATGATAATCTAAATTATCTGATAAAATGAATGGTTTCTAGTTCCTCATATAATCTCACTGATATTCACCTACTTAAATATCCATCCAGAAGATAAAATCATCCACCAAAAGATGAATCATTCCAATTGAATCAATACAGACCTTCACAGTTGTTTGTAAATAAACACATACATAAAAGGACCAGCTTTATATTCACATAAAATTTTGTAAATAAGATGTTTCAACCATAAACAGGAGATCAAATTAAACTTTACCTCATCCTCGTCTTCAGTTTGTGTTGAACACACTGGTTCTCTCTTTACCTGGCAACATGTTAACTAAATTAAAATCATGCAGCAATAAAAAACAAAATAGCAAATCTAACGGAGCAAAAACATTCTCATAGTACAGATAAAATAATAAAGACATTATTACGACCCTACCAACACGGATCATAACAAGAATCAGCTACAAAATTCATCAATGAAGGGGTCGTGGCTTAACGAACTAACCATCTTACTACTAGGTGCTGAGACCTGCATGACTTCCTCTGCATCCATTTGTTGTGCGATACGCTTTCTGTTTTGCTGATCTGACCTTATTACTGGTCGCAGTTGCAGAACTTGATTTATCGGGTTCAAGCATAGCTGCAAAACAGCAACTAAAAAAATTAGTAAAAGAAAATAATTCGCAATGCATAACTCAATCAAAAGCACCAAATAAGAGTCTCTATTAAAATGAAAATAAAAGTAACTTGCCTGGTTATTTCTCAAAATGCCAACAGCATAGTCTGTTGCGGAATGTGCTGCTAGTGACTTTAGAGTCTGGTAACAACCAAAAAAATAAAGTCAGATGACAATGATAAGGGACTTATAACGAACGAACTGAACATTCTAAGGTATGTCAAATGAGTGACAATGAGGTCTCTCTCGAACCATAAACTTTGCTTAGACCGAACAATATTATTTTCTTTTCCAATTAGACAGATAGAAGTTTAACCAAAATCAAGAAGACAAATTAAGTTTTAATTAAAACCATGGTCCTATTTCCAACTTTTCAGAAATAATTTGGTTATTTTATGGTCAATTTAACTTTGCAACTATCAGAAACACAATACCTCTTTTATAGATACAATGAAGTATTGAGTTGTAATTGGGAAATTAAAGTGATCTAATTATGGGAGAAAGAGCAAGACACAGTCTATACGCGGTCCCTTATCAAGATGAAAGGAAAAGAAACTGCAATTAACCTTCTTGTCTATTCCCAAAGGCCTTGCCATGTCGGCATCAAAAGTTCGAGGGTCATCATCTATACGAAAATCTACTTCCATATTTTTACATTTAGGCATCATACGCACCTACAATAATTAAACATTCCAATTAGCCAATCATTATATTCATTTCAAAAATACAAAAAACAAGTAATAACTTAAAGTCTTAAAGTTAACTACCCCTGTGCACTTTCTCTCCAGTTCATAAGTCTGCCAAGTCGGTCTGAGTGGATATTGCAGGACGTATATCTGCAAGAGAAAACCATAACGTAGGTAAAACCATCAGTAGTTATGAATACAAATTGAATTGTTAGTTTGACAAAAGACAAGAGTGATTACTTCAGTTTCATTTTCATCAGGAGGAAACGTTGTCAGGAAGACATCAATCTCCCTCTCCACCACATCCTCCTCCTTCTCCTCCTCAGCATTCGCCTCTATTTTAGGGTTGGTGGTCAGAGAAGAAGAGGAAGCAGTCGGAATAGGATCCTTGGGCTCTATTTTAGGTTTAATGGCGGTTTTAGAAGCTGCCGTGGCGGCAGTGGTGGTCGTGGCACCTTTTGGTTTACAGAGAAAACGAGAGGGTTTAGATGAGGAGGCTTTAGGATTAGGAAGGTCGTCGAGATCAGCCATAACTGCGTCGAGGTTCAGGTCGTCAGCCAAGGCGAAAAGCCGAAAATCGAGGAATTGAACCGAAAAGGCGCGTTACCTACTTACGTGCCTAAAATAAACCGTCGAAGATGGTAACTTTTATTATTTATAAATTTTTTTTTTTAATTTGGTTTCCGTTCGAATGGTTCGAGAACAAGAAAGAATAGTTTTTTTAGAAATAGTTTCTTTCTAAATATCTAAATAAGTTAGAAATAAAAAAAAATAGTTTCTTTCTAGAAATAATTTTTTTTTAGGAATAATTTTTTTCAACAATTATCTATATATAATTTTAACAAAATTAGCTAAATACTAATAGCTAAATGAAATTTTGTGTGCACTTTAATTATTACTTTATTTAATATTAAAATAATAATTTTTAATAATTTATATAAATTAATATTACTTTGCTTATTCCTAACTCATCATTCAAACAACATTTCTTATTCTCTGAGAATAACACTCTTCTCATTCTTTCCAAAGTTACACACTTCCTGATGTTTTCTTCATAAAATTCTTATTCTTTCCTTATTCCTATACCATCCAAATGACATTTGAAAAGGAATGTAAGGGAAGGAACAAAAAAAAATTAGAAACCGACTTGTCCGCAACTCATAAGATTTACTCGCTCCACGCAGAAATGGAGACGATGGAAGAGACGTTGAAATTACGAAATTAGGGACTGTTTGGAATCACAAAGAATAGGGAATAGGAATAGAGAAAATTTTATTCCTCATTCCTTATTCAAATACCAAAGTTTTATTATAATATAAATAAGGACCGGAATAAGTCAAAATTCTTTATTTCTTAGTTGTTTGGTTTGGACCGGAATAAGAAATAAGCCTTATTAAGGGACTTATTCCTTATTCCCAATGAAACCAAACACACCCTTATTAGAGAGTAAACTTTACACCTGGAGATTACGATTCTCCAAGCACTCTTTTCACTCATGTCCCTTCACTTTCGTTAATGAGACCTGGATCCTCAGCGGGTTTATTTTTAATCCGCACTGCAAATTTTTTAGTGATGACAATTTGATTTAATCTCGATGGATAAAATTGTTAGAGATATGTCCTAGAAGTCAATTTTATAAGGCTACTTCTATAATTTATGTTATTGTTGATTTCAGATCATTTGTTCTTTGATTTATTCGTTGATAGTTCAATTAGGTTGAGGATCTGAATTATAGATCACTGTTATTCATTTAGTAATAAATAACAACAATAAATCTAAAAGTCCATAATCTTGATAATTAACAAATAGACATTAATTATCAATAAGATTAGTATGCAAGTTAAGTGATGATTAAGTTCTAAAAATCATAGGTTAAGTGCAACCAACTTAATTGCATATGTGTATGTTATAGAACATATTACAGGACTGGACCCCACGAAATAAATATATGGATTGTGTTACTTGTCATTATTTATTTCGTTATGATTTTGGTTCTAAGTTTGAGATGATTATCTTTTCCACATGAGGATAGGTTCTATAAATCATGTCTACCACTGATTCCTGATAAGGGCTGCTATACGGATTTGATTTAAGTTCTCTTGATTTGTGCGGGGAAAAACTAATTATCAAGAAAACCGTATGTCCCTCATTAATTCACTTAGTGAATGAAGATATCTGTTTGGGCCCCTTGATGGAGATAGATTGTTTGCTAGCAACTGATACAATTATCTCTAGATCAAGAAACGTATAATCTGCAAGAATGACACGTTCCTATCTTGGATTATACGATGATATCGTGTGACATAAGAATCAAAATAGAGAAACATAATTATTCCCTTATGCATGATTGAAATATTATAGCACTACACTATTTATGCGAATTGTGAATCATAACGTGTTGCTAGATACCGCTTATGATTATTGGAATTAAATAACGATTTAATTCCATGTCCAACATAGCATAAATCCTCAAAGGGTCACACAAAATAAAGTTTTGACCAAGACAATGATTTATTTATTTATTTATTTATTTATTCGCAACAGTGAAAATTGCAGTAAATATGACGAATTGATTAATTAATTATGTACCGTTATAGAACGTACTAATTGATTAAGTCAAACGGGTCATATAGAAATGAATAAATGCATAAGCTAATTCTTGAATAATTATTAATTAGTTAATAATTATTTTGGTTCAACTTAATTTAATATAAATAGTTATGTTGAATTATTGGGCTAATTTGTAAATAGCAAATTTATAGCCCAAACATAGAGCAGTTAAAAGTGAATTTAATTAGATGAATTAAAGTCCATTTAAGAAGGAGTAAAAGGCTCATAAAGCCCATAATAGAGCCAGCCAAGAGGAGGTAGGTAGCGATGACACATGGTGTAATTTCTAGCAACTTATACCTAGGGTTGGTTGGCTATAAAAGGACCCCTAGGGATTGAATTTCTCTCTCCTCTCTTCCTAGCCGCCACCCACCCCATCCCTCTCCCTTTGGCCGTGCAGCACCACCTCCTCCTCCTCCCTATTGCTCATGTTTTGAGCCAGAAACCCTCCACTTAAATCTATTTGTTGAACTAGAAGAGGGTGTCATCTTAGGATTAGCTTGGTTCTCATTGATTTGCTAGGTTAATCAATTTGAGAGCTTGGTTAATCTCTAGGTGGACTCGAGGTGTTTGGAGAGCTCGCCATCGACTCCTAAGTCGTAGAATCGAGCCTCTTGGTTGCTACACCAAGAGAGGTATAATTTCCACCCCTTCTCTTTGTGTCAATGAGCTTAAGTGCTAGATTCTATTGTGTATGATGTTTTAATTGCTAAATTAAGTGTAATTAGCACAAAAAATTAAAATTCATGCTTTTCCTAACAAAAATTTCACGGACCGTAAGAATTTCGACGGATATAGTATTAATCACAGGACATTCATAATTGATTGGACAACCATGAATAAAATACTGTCACTGTGAATTTTCTTAAAAACCCGCGGAGGAAAAAAAAGGTAAAAAAATAAATAAAGTAACTGTAATGGTCAGTGATGCACGAATCTGTATCTCCTCTCGTACGAGACAGTGCAGCGCACCCATCTACACTGTCTGATCTGATTTGGACGGTTCGGATCTATCGATCTGATATTATGCACGAGGCTCTCTCTATCGTCTCGTGCGGGACCAAATTTCATTTCTATGATGCACTGCCGCCTGAAGTTTAATGGCAAAGCCTCAAAAATTTTTTTACCCATCAATAATTTAGTCATGATAACTATTTAAATAATATAGACATAATCTACAATTTTCATTTTGTTTGCTTTCTTTTTATAAAGCATGGGCATATATTAAGTTTTTTTTAATTGATTTTCATAAAATTCGAAAATTAAGTCAATATATATTACATACAATATCTTCTTCATAAAAAATTTTATTGGAAGCCAAAAATATTTTTTTCACTATTTTTCAGATTTTTGAAAGATTTAACTAAAATTTTTTTATTTTATATTAAATTATTTTCTAAAATTTAGTTTCGAATAAGATTTTTTTAATAATATTGCTAATAAGATTTCCGTAAAAAATTATTAAGCAGTATAATTGGTCGTTTGACGGACAAAATTTGAAAACAGGAGCATTATATTTTAACAATCCTCAGCTAATCGTTTATCATTATAAGTTAAACATCTTAAAAGCTCAATAATTAAATTACTAATTTGAAATTATGTTTGGAACATCCAAAAAATAATCTGATTGAAGCATTGAGGTGAGCAGGCATAAATTAAAATTCTCTAAAATAATTGTTGAATCTTCGCAAAACACTTATTAGAATATTTAAACCTTAGAAAAAATATTTGTTTAATTTGTTCAGTTACTTTGATAACATAAATGAATTTTTCTTATCCGAATTAGTATAGACTATAGACCGTTGGTTTTTTGTTGGACCAAATTCTTTAGTTGATCCATTCATTTTTCACCAAAGATAAACCCATTTGTTCTCCATCCGACTTCTCCAACCCTTCAACCTTTTTTAGGCAGGGTACAATCTGCAGGACGCAATGACTATGCAGCTTCTAATACCGGTACCAGTTGTTAGTACTGATTCTGAACGCCAGCAAAATGGCACAACAGCTGTAACACCCCAAAATTTTCAAATCATGTAACACTGTTTTTGTTCAAATTATTCTTTTTTGAAGATGCATAATCCGATGCATTAGACCATATTTCAGACAAAATTTTCAGAATGGTGTGCGCACATTGTACTTTAACCCAACATTTATATTGCATGAGACCTAATCTGCTTAACCAATGTTACATGTTCTTTGCGTTGTGTATGTCACATAAAAATTGGTTATATATTTTGTTGGACGATATGCATATTAATTTCGGTCAATTTTATAATTCAATTGATGTATAAATATATACGATGAAAAATTCTCAAAACAACAAATAAATTAAATTTATTATATTTTTTTTCTTACTACACACTTTTATATTTTTTTCACACCAACAAAAAGCCACTCAATTCAAAAACAGTATTTTTTTATAGTATTTAAAAAAAACAGTATGTTTAACTTTAAATTTTAGTCTTGTTAACACATCCGCTCAAATGTGTTACCCTCAACTTTTAAACCAAAGACTGATTTTTGGAATTATAAAGTTTTTAATGTTCACTAGAGGCTACAGACGTGAACGCATTCAATTGTTGCCGTAGATCAAATTTTGTGCCTAGTTCTGTGTAAAACAAACCCAAACATTTTCCATCGGCAGCGCCTGCCAATTTTCGGAAATACCAAAAATAAATTAAATATTTTATAGCATTTAATATCCATGCACAAATCCACTTATAATGAAAACGACACCTCATTCGTAAAAATTTTAGTTGAGATTTAAAGCTTTTTTTTTTCAGTTGTGGAAATTTGTTTCATGTTATAAAACAGTTTACCTAAAATTGCACTTGACACATGCCAAGTGTCAAAACAGAATTCTGGTGGAGCATGCAACACTTGCTTCTTCCTTAAATCTTGTAAATCTTTATGAAATCACCTACTTTTTACCTCTTCTGGCCTCATTAGAAGAACAATTCCTCTTGAAAATGCTCAAATAAAAAAAAAAAAAAAATTACCAATTTCACCATGATTGCAACAATCTCAGCTTTCATTGACAACCCTTGGAACTTGGCATTAGCACTAATCCCCTTGCTCTCCCTATGGAGTGCGATGTGTGTCCTTGAATGGGGATGGTATACACCAAAACGCCTAGAGGGGCTGCTTCGTGCGCAGGGGTTGAGTGGGACGGTATACCGGACACCAACTGGGGATTTGAAGGAGATTACAAGGGTCAATAGAGAAGTATGGGTCAAGCCCATGCCTCTTTCGCATGATATTACGAGTCGGGTTTCACCATTCTTTCATCGTGCCATGAAAGAACATGGTGAGGTTTAAAAATTATCTTCTATTGTCTGAGATATGTGAAGAGTTGGCTCCAGTGCTGGTGATCAATATTAGATTTTGTGCTTCATAATTTCTTTTTCTTGCCAAAGCCGCTCAATTTTGATTTTCTTGAATTGTTATTTTTCAATAAACAAAACCATGTTATATAATATTTTTTCTTAAATAACAGACATTAGATGAGGTTATAATTGAAGTTACTCTAGATTCCTTTAGTTTGGTATTATCAGATTTGGTTACATGATGCAATTTTAGGTCGATAAGTTTTGAATTAAGTTCTTCATATTCATCAGCTTTGTTCATGCCATGTTTTGGTTTATTTTGTTGGATCAAATAATTTTTGCTAGCAGATTATCACTACTAGAGTTCATTAGGAGAAGATAACTATTTACATTTCACATGTAAAACGCAGGAAAGACATCCTTTACCTGGTTTGGGGTCATTCCAAGGGTTACAATTGCAGAACCTGAGATAGTAAAGGAGATTCTTTCAAACAAACTGAGCGAGATTGAGAAGCAAAAACTTACACCAGTTGGAAAGTTATTAGGTGATGGGCTCTTCAGCTATCAAGGTCAGAAATGGGCTAGGCATCGAAGGATACTAAATCCAGCTTTTCATGTTGAGAAATTAAAGGTATTATTAGTCCATGACGACATAAATTTTAATTATCCAAGCAAACAACAGAATATAGTTTCTAACATAAAAAACAATGCAAATATATATTTTTATTAAAGTATGTCCTGAAAATCATACCTCATATATATTTAAATCTTTTGGTTGAAATGATGATTCTAACTTTAAAATCTTAAACAAATTTGAACAGAGAATGTTGCCAGCTTTCTCTGCATGTTGTGATGAATTAATAGACAAATGGAAGACACTTCCAGGGCCAAGTGGATCATTTGAGCTAGATGTTTGGAAGGAGATGCAAATGTTCACTGGAGATGTCATCTCTAGAGCAGCATTTGGTAGTAGTTTCCAAGAAGGGAGAAAGATCTTCCAACTGCTGTTTGAACAAGCACAACGCCTCGTTCGGGCTTTTGAGGACGTTGTTATCCCTGGTCATTGGTATTTTTTCCTTTAATTTCTTATTAAAATGAAACAAGCGAGCTAATCTTATGTTGTCTTTTAAAATAGTTTGCAGAAAGATCAACAAATTAATTAGTGGTAAAAAATTAGTAATTGATACAAAGATCAAGTGTTAATTCAAGTTTTCTTATAGGTACTTGCCGACAGCAAACAACAGAAGAATGAAGCAAATAGATAGGGAAGTCAGAATGCTCCTAAAAGGAATAATAGAAAAGAGAGAGATTGCCATGAAAAACAAAGAAGTCATCAACGACGATTTGCTGGGCTTGATGATGGAGTCCAACATGAAAGAAAAAATTGGAAATAGCAAATCAAATACAGGATTGATGACTAGGGATGAGATGATAACAGAGTGCAAACTATTTTACTTTGCAGGACAGGAGAGCACTTCTGTGTTATTGACCTGGACTTTAGTTGTATTGAGCTTGCATCCCGATTGGCAAGAGCGAGCACGCCAGGAGGTTTACCAGCATTTTGGAAAGAATAAACCAGACTTTGATGGGTTGAGCAAGTTAAAGATTGTGAGTATTAGGATGACAAAATATTCTGCTTTGACCTCTGTATTTTAACTATTTTTTACTTTATCTTATGCTCTTGGACTAACTTAGCTTATATTATTTAATTTCCACATCAGTCATATATGCTTGGTACAGTTGTACAAAACAGCATCAAAGTCGATCAAATTAAACAATCTAAATTACATCTTCATTTTTTATATGAACCATCTGATTGTTTTAAATGAACCGCGTCTGATGGCTGATGTCATCAGGAATACAAACCCCTTCCACAAAATATAAAAGGATATCAACCATTGCCAATCATAGAACAGTTTGACAGTATGCTCTGTTTTCTTTGCTTAATTTGTGCTTGGTATTATGGTTTATTTAAGGGGTAACTCTTTCAAATTAATCTTCTCTTAAAATTTCAAATATAAAAACAGAATACCTTAAATTAATTTGCTTTCAATCCCTTAATTAAGTCTTTAACTTGGCCTCAGGTGACAATGATATTATACGAGGTACTCCGATTATATCCTCCATTTGCAATGCTCACGCGAAGCACATACAAACCCGTTAAACTTGGCAACACAACTTATCCTGCTGGCGTGCTTCTCTCAATGCCAATCTTCTTCATCCACCGTGACAAGGACTTGTGGGGCGACGACGCAGACGAGTTCAAACCCGAGAGATTTTCTGAGGGCATTTCAAAGGCAGCAAAGACAAAGGACCGAAGTGCTGCATTCTTCCCTTTCGGTTGGGGCCCGCGTTTTTGTATCGGGCAAAATTTTGCGCTTGTGGAGGCAAAGATGGGACTATGCATGATCCTTCAACATTTTGAATTCGAGCCATCGGAGAAATATGTTCATGCTCCTATCACAGTTGTCACATTACAGCCTCAGCATGGTGCTCCGATTAAGTTTCATAGGTTATGATCCTGCTGTTTTAATGAATATATTTATTTGTTCATCCTTGTTATGGAACTTAATTAGTATCAAATTTCTAAGATTTATAATTGAGTCATACGGTGATGACATATTTCAGCTTGTTTTATTATTATAGAGCAGAGGATGTTTGGTAACGGTCTTGCACATAAATTGATGATTAATCTGAACCAAATATTTATTAATAAGTTGTTAACATGTCCAGACGATAGTGTTGAAAAATGTTCATGCAACAAATTGCCAAGTGTATAATAAAATAGTTAAATAGATCAGGTTCATACAAGAGTTTTCTGTACTACCACTTCAATATGTCACACACTAACAAAAACTACTAGTCATTTTTATTTCGAGGTGAAAATCTGATGTAATGGTTGGGTTTAATTACTTTTGGATCATGTCATTTTAAAATTATTTCGATCATTAATTAAGGACACATTTACAAATTAAAAAGACATAATTTTATAAAGTAAAATTTTGTTTTACGACAATACAAATTTTGTTAATTTGAAAATCCCATCCTTAAATAACTATTTAAAATTACGCCACTCTAAAATCCATAAAAATAATTTTATGCCATTAGTTCCTCCTAAAATATAGCTGATAGATTTATACCAGTCTAAAATTTGTCATACTTTTTTAATAATACCCAAATTACTCACAGGAGATTTAATTATTAAGGAAAAAAGAGAAAATTAGATCTGCGACACCCAAAAACATAAAAATTTTAATAATTTTCAAAAATTTCAAATATGGATTGAAATTCTAAAAATTTCAAAATTTCAAAAAATGTTAACAAATTTATATACTACAAAATATTTCTTTTACTATGACATTTTTCTCATTTTAATGTTTTTCAATGGCATAATCAAAGCGGTCAAAATGGTCATATCAATAGACCCATGGTATAAAACTAATTTTTATTATCTTACAGTGGCATGAAAATAATTTATCATTTTGTGATAAATATCTCAAATTTCAAATTTTTGCTGCGATATATAATCTAAATCACCTTTTTTATAAATATTGTAACTCTATAAAATAAATCAATTAAATAAACTTAAATATTATGCTTGAGATAAGTTAAATAAGTAGCAATTGTTCTGTAGGGGTGTGTTTGGAACTTGCACGAACAAGGGACGAACAAGGCAGTCACGAACAGCGCCTAGTTCGCGTCTAGTTCGTAAAAATCGGGGGTTTAGGAACAAGGGAGAAGTTCACGAACTACGACTGTTCGTGGGTTGTTTGGTTCGTGCGAACAGTGCTAGTTCGCGAACTAGCTGTTCGTCCCTTGTTCGCGCCTCTTCCAAACACACCCTAGATAAATAGCACTTTAATCTCAAAACAAAACAAAATAAATAAATAGCACCCACTTATAATTTTTTCTTAAAGTCAATGCATGTGCAAATAGCTAGTTACACCGTGTCTGATCTGATCGCATCCAAACTATAATTCATGCTACGGCAGTTGTGATCCGATAGATAATGATCTGACGATCTTCATCTTCGTCCATCAAAATTTGGTGATCTGCGAACTTTCCTAAAAAAAATGGAGATCTGCGTGTTCGTTTTCAGTTTTCACTATTCACAGTTAGTGGGTGGGGACTGGGGAATAAGTCAAATACCTCAATTGTTTTTCAAAGAAACAAAATGTCACACCCCGAACCAAATCAGAATCCGAGGAGGACAACCCCGCCACGTGCATACACTCTACTGTATACACATAAGGCTAAATTTTTAGTATCTTAGACACAATAAATCACAAAATAATGTCATTATAATAATACCAAATTTAAAGTACACAAAAGATCAATATCTGAAGAAACTCAGATATCATATGACATCATCCAGCAGCGGTAAGCGATCTTTATCTTCGAATCCCCTTCAGTCAGACCTGAACCTGCTCCACAAATGAAAATTTTGTGGGCTGAGTACGCGAATACTCAGTGTGGTAATAGAGTGAGCCTTCGATCTGGTTAACTCTAGCTAGAACCAAACCATACTTCGAGTTAAGCAATTTAACACCTATAATGCACAAACTAAGTGTCAATTTAATATTACAATGAAACTATCCCACAAATCATGACATGCTCAAATAAACTTTAAAAAAATATCTGGAGAAATAGAAAGTAATACTTAGCATACATAAGTACGAAACAATAGTATAATAATACGAGAATCAAGCACCCGCACTTAACGGTCAAATTTGTATCAGTCCAACTCACAAGACCCAATAAACAAATAATGTCAACACGCGTGCCCACAGAACAACCTACGCGTAAATGCTCGACAACTCGTAAGTGCCCCGTCCCTACATCCCCCGTCGAGGAGTAGGCAGTAATACACGGTACCGGTAAACTGACGCATGGGGGTCGAGAGGAAGTCTGATATAATGGCACATTCAACTCAGAGATCAAATCAGGTCCAAATGAATATATAATACAACAACAATAACTATTTTCTCGATCAACCCCAAATGCAAGTGTTGATTAACAGCACTTTTAAGTATAATAATCACATTTTTAATATGCATGCATATCCTATATATGCAAGACTAATCTTTCATTAATGGCATGCACTTAACTGTTTACTTAATGTTACTGACATGAAATGCACACAATAAATTAATGATTTAATTACTAGACTAGAGAATAAACAAAACCTAAGGCATCCACACCTGAATTGACGGTCACAGAGAGAGTTGCTTTTGTGAAACATCAACGAAATCCTTGTCTCCGCTTAGCTTCTCTTACTCAGATAAGTAGTTAGTGAACTACACCTGAGCAGTCTGACTGATTACCTGTCGTTCGAAAAAGTTACCGATTAGACTAACGATCTAACTAGTTATCCCAAAATTAAATCAAATTATGGTTAGCTGTTGTAGATTATCTTCCATATTTTATTTTACGTTCATAATCCAGTTTATAGCTTTATTGAGATCATTTCATATTTGAACTAATATTAGTTTATAAACTTTATTCCTTTTCTTTGTTTTCAACATTTACATTCACGGCCAACAATGCATATTGAGTGTCACAGTTGTTTTAAGCCTTAAGTTATGCATTAATCATTTCTTAAACAAAACTCCATTTTTAATATTTCATTTCAGTGAGGTGATAAGCCCATAATTAACTAAGCCATCATTTAGTAAGTTATTTAACTTATTTCTAATTTTGTTCTCAAAATCCAATTATAATCTTTAGCTTATAACTCTCAGATAATAGGAAGGAAAAGATCACGCTAAACAAACCTGAATCAAACTATTTCACAATTCTTTTTACATCTTAGTCCAAACATTTGAATTATTTAACTAGTTGGCCCAACAATAGTTCAAAGATATTTACAAAGAAGTCCCTGACAAAATATTTTTTTCCTACAATTCAGTCCCTGGCGCCTAAAAGCATACCAGTAAACAAAATTGAGCGAAACTGAACTGGCACCTTGCTTGTACCGATTATTTAGTGTTTCGTAACCCATTTAGAAGCAAGATATGTCACTTATACAAATAATTGAATAATAACTATGAGCATCAGCTCCTTGTTTGGCCTACTGCCGATTTCAAAACCAAGTCAAGACAAACAAATATTTATTTGATCAAATACTAAACCAACATTAATTAAGGAATGGTACGTTGGTGTATATGTACTATCAAAATCAGATTAGACTAATCAAGTAACTCGAATAAGTTTTAATCCAGCCAAGCAATTTACAGAGGAACAAATCAATTCGAGTGCATGCCTCACAATCCATTCAATCACAGCACGAAATCGAAGGAAAAGGTGAGGGGAAACAATACCAAACCGGGATGAGAAACAAAGAGAGGAAGAAGAAGGATAGGTGTGCAGCTTAAGCACTGCCTATCGCCGCCTAGGTCGCCTCCTTGTCTCCGATCAGCCGTCAACTGTCGCCGTCGCCACTGCTACTGCCACACGTTGTTGTCATAATGCCAGCCCAAGAACAAGATAAAGAGAGAGAGGTTGAGAGGCAGTGAAGTGAGGGGTTTCCTCTGGTTCGTTCAAGAAAGGAAGGAGAGGGGCCAGAGGGGTTCCAAGGGGTTTGAGACGGTGCTCGAGTGGGACAAGAAGGTGAAGAGGCAAGGATTTTGGGTCTGTGCTTGGTCGAGAGCAAGAGGAAAGAGAGAGAGATGCAACGAAGAAGAAATAGAGAAAAGAAAATAAGGACGGAAGATAGAATGAAGAGGATAAGGGAAGAGGCAGCCGACTCTCTTAGTCGGTTTGCTGAGGTTTGGATTTTCTATGACAACCTCAAACAATCTAAGATGGAACGGTTTAAATCAAATGAAATCCAACGGATGATAACAATTCTAGAAATAACAATTCAGATCCAACGGACTGGAATAATTTCTACGATAATTTTCAGACCAAACGCCCAGAAATTTTGTGAGATTTTAATTATACATAATTTTGAGAATTTCTTTATAAATTATTAATCTATAATAATTTGATTAAGTTTTAATTTGGTATAGACATTAATTAACATCGTTTTAAAATTTGTTTTATTTGTTTTCTTGAAATTTTATTAATATTTATTATTTTAAAAATAAAATATTCGTTATTATTATTTTATTTTTTTTACGGGATTTTACACAAAATTGGTCAAATAACTCAATTTTTGTCTTGTAGCATTTCTCGGAGCGTGCAATACAGTTTCAATTAAAATGGAGTCAGAGATTTTCACTATGATTATCACACAGAAGTGAACACAGGAAGTATTGATCCAAGTATCCAACAAGTCTAAATAAGTTGGGTGGGAATTCTTCCATAGACATTTAATTTTAAAATAAATTAGAGGTGAGAGGTCTTCTGTAGATATTTAATTTTAAAATAAGTTAGATGGAAAGTCTTCTGTAGACATTTAATTTTAAAATAAAGTTTGCGATTTAGACCTTCAATTTATCTTTATCTTTACTATATATAAAAAGCATTAATCTAAAGGTCTATTCAATTTTGAGTTTAAAGACGCAAACAAATATTTACTAGATGCAATATAGACCATAGATTATTTATGATCCAATCAGATTAGTGATCCGAATTTAATAATAAATTGAAAGGTTTAAACCTTTTGGCATAGACTCGTTAACATTTGCGGTTCGCTCTGCTCCGCTGGTTTTAATTAACGTAGCAGAGAGTTCGATTTTCCGTGCCGGTTTTTTTTTTCTTTTGCAACTTTTAATCAATTCTCCGATATTTGTAGGCTCCTCTAGGTTTTATTTCATCAAAAGAGGAAAGAGCAAATCATTCCATTAAATTTTTCGCATTTCCTTCATAACCGTTCACCAAAATTTTTATCCAACTTCTTCCTCAATCCAGAAAGCCCTATTCCCTCGCTACCACACCTCTCTCCGATCAAATCGCGTTGCACAACAATCTCACTCAACTCCTCTCGACCCCGTCGCCCAAGCAGCTCGTGCGTCTGACTCCGACTCCAACGTAGTTGCCGTGCATAACTCCCACTCAAGCAAACCTCTTCTTCCTCTGGACCATCACCTTGGCCGTCGCATGCTTTTATGCGCCAGTTCAACCCGAACTACCCTCTTTTGGTGACCGCCTCACGTCCTCTGCTTCTTTACTGTTGTGACTGATAATTAATACTTTCTTATGAACCAAAACAAAGAGGGTAAATAAAAGAGTGACGCCAAAATGAAGCCTAAATGCAAAGGAATTACACTGTGGTACAACAAATTCTTCTAATGGCTTGTAGCTAGAGTAGTCACTAAAAGACCCAGCACAAGAAATGGTTATGCACTTGCCTGAAATTCAAATCAATTCATATTTTATTTTTAGCTAACAAACGAATTATAAGCATTCCTTCGTACCACTTATTATAAGTAACTCAATTTCAATCCCTCAAAGTACTGTAGGTAAAGCTCAAATCGCAACGGCTGTGTTACTGTTTCTATATTCAATCTGAACCCTTCGTCTCCACTAACTTATCGCTGCCTTTTCCGTTGCTTCCACGAAGCTTCGTCCATAGGTGCATCTTCATTCTTCCCTCTCTCTTAGGTCTAGGGTTTCTCCTCGCAGCCCATCCCGTGTGTTGGCCTCCACTCAGCATTCTAGATCCTCCTTCTCTTCTTTCTCTTTCACTTTCCCCAACGAAGCAAACAAAAAAAAGCCTACTGTCTTGAGCAATTGGGAGGGAGAGCAGCCAACAGCGATGGAGGGGTAAAGTATTGTTGAATGATTTATTTTCGACCGCGGCTGTCTTAGCACATTTTCTGTTGCCTTCTCTCTTTCGCCTCTTCCCCCTTTTCTTAGATTCCTTCTGTTTTTTACGGTATTGTTGTTTGCTTTTTTAGGTTGTTGCGTTGCGATTTCACTCCTTTTTCGGGTATGCCTTTCATTTTATTCTGCTATTTTGGGGGTTTCATCCTTTCTTCATGGTAAAATCTTCACGACTGTGCTGTTGTAAGCTTGCTAACCTTTTAGTTCCTGGATGATCTTGCCTTCATCTAGGTGAGTTCTGAGCTCAAAACTTTATCTCGGTTGGCTTTCTTTTTTCCCTGATGTTACTGATGTTTGCTTTTTCAGGTTGTCTGGGGTTGCAGCCAATGGGATTTATTTGCATTTCTAGGTATGCCTGCGATTTTATTTCGCTTTTTTTTTTTGGTTTCGTTCTTGCAAGTCAGCTAAATGTGCAGGAATGTGCTGACCAATGCACAAAATCGAAAAAAAAGACCCATACCATCTCAAAAAAAAAAAATAATAAATAAACAGTGCTCCATGCTGACCAGTGGAGTGTGCTGTTGCCTGTTCGGTTTGATTATCTTTGCTTGGGAAGGTTTGTTAGGTTCTCAGAGAGTTGGCGATGCGTTTCTTTGCCACTTCTGTTTTTTTTCTCATGTGTTTCAGCACATAAAATTTTCTAATCCCGCTGTTTTTGCTTTTGTGGTTTTCAGGGCCTGTTCTTCGATTTCATCCTCCTGTTTCCTCTTCTGCTTTCAGGTTGTACCCTTTTGTTTCTTTGGTTATTGATTTATAAAATATGTTACCACAAGGAAAAGGGAACTCTTAACTCGAATTTGATCTTCATTTTGCAATTAAATAAGCATATAGTCTCTTTCTTTGAGATTTTTAGTATTTTCTAATCAGTTTATGACCCCGCAATCTAGATAATTTGCTGCATGTTGATCTCCATGTTGATCTCATTAATGATTGGAGCTTTATTGTGCTCTGAATGCTGGCCTTCATAACAAACTTTACTCTGTTCTTTATTTTGTTGTTTGATATAGCAAAATGATGCAATGCTGGTGCGTGTACAGAAAAAAAAATCATGACAAGAAAAACAAGGTATCAAGTTGTTTACGCATTTCATATCTACCGAGATAACAGTTTTCAGTTTTCTGTCATTTTTATCATTTAGTAGCTAACAATTATTTGATTTCAAGCGAATTGTCCAATTAATCGAGTACCATCATATTGAGTAACTAATATTGGGTGTTTATTGATGGGTCAGTTAGCATCAATAGTTAGTTATTACTTATACCAGTTGTTTCGTTTTAAGTATTAAAATTTACAGTTTCATTTCCTTTGGATTGCAACTTCATAAGAGAATTCTTTTGCTCTATTTTACCAGAATGTGGATGCTCTTTGAAGTGTTAATGCATGGATGCCAGGTACTTTGGAAAAGAATTCGATGACCATATATTCAAAAGCAAAAAGTAAGCTATGTATTAGTTAACTTTTTATATAGTCATTGCTTTGTTGATCCTAAATTGTGTGATCATATTAACTGTCGTTAATTCGCATTTTTTATATAATTCAGAGCTTTATATTGTACATGATATTTGAAACTAATACAATTATGACATACAAGCAATTGATCCATTTGGTATTAATCATTGCTTCACATCTGATTAATGTAGTTGTCGCATATACAATATGTACGATTTGACTTTTCTTTTAGTAAATGATTGAAGGTTGGGTTCAGAAAATCTTATGCACGCAATGCCAGCCAATATCTTCCTTTACGATTATTTTATTCCTACTATGTTCAACAACTTAGTTATGTACCTATTGAATTGCAGACTTGGTATTTGTAGACTTCTGTTATGGAGCTGGAGAAATTTGAATTGCTGCAGCACTGATCGGTGTTTACCAGTAAATATCTACCTCTATTATAAATCAATGGCATTCTCTAATTATGTTAGTTATGTCTTTTCAGTGGTAGGTGTTGTTTTGTTTTCAGTTTCATACTTATTTTATCCATCTTTGTTCATGTTGTGATGATCGTCATTAAGGGAAAAAAATTAATTACAATATGGACTTTTTTGTCCAATTTTTTCATATTTGTTTCAGTATGAATGGCCATTAGTGGCTGAAAAATCATTGTGCTTTCTATCTTTACAAAGCTTATGAAGACAAACATTTTATCTAGCTTTACGCCTTTACTGGTTGAAGAATTATCATGCTTTCTAAATCAATTTAATTAAGATCGTTATGAATCTCAAATTAAGATAGTATGAGAAGGCAATTTGTCACCTTTTAGAATCAGACATGGACCTGATTGATGACCTTCTGAAAGGTACAATGAACGTCCCAATCTTTACCTAGATCAACAAATTCATTCTCTTTTATTTCTGCTTTTTGCAGGTGTTACTGCCTTTCATACCATTATTCTCGGTCTTTCTTTGTCTAGGTTTGTCTCTGCTCCTTTCCATAGTTCCATTCCTATTTTTGGCTTTTAGAGTCAGCTTATGATCTTTGATCTAAGCTGACAGCATAAATTTTACGAATTGACTATACATACCATTTCTGCAGAAGTTGCTCATTCTTTTTTCTATTAGATGGTCGATTCGACTAGCAGCTGCAACTTGAGGTTCATCGAGGACAGCTGTATGGTTTTTTTTCCCTCTTTACTATTTTACTATTTTGTTTCAGTGTTGTTGCTTTTTTTTTACTAACTTTCAAAATGTATGTGAGGAATGTTCATTAAAAAATATTTCTATTGGTTCACTTTTGGCCCTGATTTTCAGTTTCGTTTCAGTTTTAAGCTGATTTGTCATATTTCCTTCTTACTTGCAGCTCTATTGGTTCGATTTTGGGAGATTGCCGTCATTTTTTGTCTTTTTGTGTGAGTTCCTCTTCTTCTACTTTCTGAAAACATTGTGTCTTTATGGGTTTCATCTTCTATGTTTCTATGCTTCTATATGCTTCTCTTTCCTTTTGCAAATATCTACCTGACAATTTCGTTTGCTTTTTTAATATTATTCTCAAGTACGGTTTTAAGAATTATGGCATTGAAAATTAATGAGTGCACCACATGGCCAATGGTTTTTCAATGGAAGAATTGTATTGCATTGAATGTGGCAGTTCTGCTGTCAAATAATGTGCTTATAATTGTTTCAATAAATTTTGACCTTTTTTTACAGAACCAGTGAAGCCTCTTCAACATTAACGTTTCATTGTACTGGTGAAAGACAAGACAGCAAGAGAAGCATTGGCCATGTACAATGAAGCTTCTTCTTCTTTTTTTTTTTACCGTCTTAGTGATAGCTTATTTTTTTCCCCTTTAATCAAGTATTTTAACTATAGAGCGCAAATCATGTCCATGTAGACATGATCTCTACTCTCTCTTGGAACTGATATGATAAACTAAACTGTACAACTGTATTTGATAAGTTTGCTATTTTTAAACTCAAATTGGTACATATTCGTTTCTTTTTCTAATTCGAAGATTGTAATGAGGTGCCTAATATTTTGTTTACTTCTATGTAGCTATCGAAGAACAAAGAAATTATGCCAGAGCTCTTACAGGAACTGAACACTAAATGTAGAGAATTAACTCATCTCGCGCGATCATAAAAAAAGAAAATGAGGGTCAGTTAAGGTATACTCCTGATATAATTGGACTTTTAATGCTCATGCAGTCATGCTTTCTAAGAATATTCGAACTAGATCGTAATCCATTTAAATGAAGGCTTTATGAATAAGATATTTTCGTCAGCCTTACAGGAATTCTTTATATTAGAGTTTCTCAGTTAGTAAAGTGTAGGTGTATGTCTGTCTGACTTTTATATTCCAAATAATTTATACTGTTTTATATTTAAAATAATTAATTTATTTTGTTTAGATCCTCTTCAGATATAACTAATATGCACTATTGTTAAGGCATTTATTGATGCACCTTTTGTTTGTGTTTGCATGTCTCGCATATGATTGTGAAAGCTTATATGATGATGCATGACAAGCACATAGTGATTTATCAGAAAGCGATTATTTAAGGTGATTGTTTCTATTTCTCAATGTGATTGTTCCAGTCCATTGTAGTATTGCTGTTACTTTATATATTTGATAACAAACTAATTAGAGCCATCACCAATGAAGGTCCTCTCTCCATTGACTGTTAAATGATATTTTCTATTCAAATCTACGTTCTTCCAATTTTATCTGAGTGAATAGCTATGAATATAAATTATAATTAAACTTTCATCGCGCGAAGCGCGATGCTGTAGCTAGTTATTATAATGCCCATTGGTACAGAACCAACCTTCAGAACCCTGCTTGTTTGTTAATTATCATCTATAGCACACCAGTTGGAAACTCGTATAGAAAAACCAGTCATATTGGATCTATATTGCGAAAATTCTAAATAGGCAGGTACTTATCAGTAATCAGTCATTAAAATTGCCAAGTGTTAGTATGTTGGAAATACTCAAATAATCAACTCAATTCACAATGATCACAGACAGAATAGAGAGAAAATTTTTGTGGTGTGTAAATCTTGCTACACAATTTTCTGTTTTCTTTCATTACTTTATACTACTATTATATCTATTACATAGTAAGAAATATATATTTCCTAATACAATACTGCCTAGAATAACAATTGCTTTCTTATTTTCTAATTGCCATAAAACTAAAACATAACATATATGAATTAAGAAATAAATATTACCAAATACTAGTACTTAACAAAAAATAACTTTCTATGTTTGTATGCCATTGCTTCAGCATATTCTTGTCAATATACCGACACTACTAGCTTACCATAACATTCACATCCCTAAGCTAGTCGTGTCGGCTTACACATCAACTCCTCGGGTCGGTTAACAATGGCGGCACCACATGCCTTAGCAATACAGTTGTTGTTTTTAGCTGCCTTCCAAGCTCATACTTTCTTCTCTTCTTCCAAGCCTTCTTCTTGCGCAACCGCTCGTCATGGTCGAAATGCTTTCCATAGCGCTCATTTTCCTTGTAGGTTTGCTTATCAATCATCTTTCTTTTGAGACCAAGCGTCTGTTGTGCAACTTGGCTTCGCTTCTTGACCTGTGTCCTTGCTTTTTTGACACGGTCCTTGCCTATACTCATCTCCTTGATTGTCTCCCACGCCTCCTTTGCTAATTCCTTTCCAGCATTTGCCAATTTCACTTCATCTGGCACGGCTTGAGAGATCGCTGCCATGGAATCATGAACCTTCTCTACATCGACCGATGCGCTACCATCTAATGCTTCCCATACACATAGGGATCGCACGATGTTCTTCCTTTGTATAGCCCACAGGTCATACTTCTCATGGTTTAACATGGGGTATTGGATTGGCACACCACCTCCTCTCACCAGTACTTTCGGTGGTGGAGTCTTATTTATCTCGTTGTTACTGTCTCCCATAACACTGCGCTCTGATACCAATTGTTGGAAATACTCAAATAATCAACTCAATTCACAATGATCACAGACAGAATAGAGAGAAAATTTTTGTGGTGTGTAAATCTTGCTACACAATTTTCTGTTTTCTTTCATTACTTTATACTACTATTATATCTATTACATAGTAAGAAATATATATTTCCTAATACAATACTGCCTAGAATAACAATTGCTTTCTTATTTTCTAATTGCCATAAAACTAAAACATAACATATATGAATTAAGAAACAAATATTACCAAATACTAGTACTTAACAAAAAATAACTTTCTATGTTTGTATGCCATTGCTTCAGCATATTCTTGTCAATATACCGACACTACTAGCTTACCATAACATAGTACACAGGATTTGCACCTGATATTTCACATCATATTTAACAGGATCCTTCAAGAAGTACTGGAACTGAAAACACAGTAAGCAAAATTATATATTTTCAAATTCCTTAGTACACAAAGAACCCAGGGTCTGAATACAGTAGAAGCCATGTGATTCTGGTACAGCATAAGCAAATACCCGACCAATATCTAGGTGATCTGGATTTTGAACAGACATGACACAATTTCAAACAAAACCATGCAGGGAATAAGTTCAGATTCAGAATTTATGTCCATGATACAATTATTTTTTTACCTTTTTTCTTGTTTTTCACTCATTGTCTTGTTAATTTATCATTCATTTTAAGTTACGCGCGTGATGTCGGTGTACAGTAAGATGAAGACGAGTCGACTCAACCCCATAGAAGGTTGTCATGTTCCCACTTTCCAGTTCCCACCTCCATCTCTGTTGTTTCTCTCTTTGGTTCTAAAGGACAGAGATCTTTCTCTCTTTGGTTCCAAAGGACAGAGATCGTACAATTCCAAGCGATTTTGGGAAAATTTTCTCACCACGAGCAGCGACGTAGCACGGTACTACCTCTCTCTCTCTCTCTCTAAGGAGTGGGCCTGTAGAGACTAAATCTTGTCAAATTGGGGTGAATTTTGTTATATTTAATTGAAATTAGGGCATCTTACAATCTATTTGCGGTGGCCATGATCTATGTATGGAATCAAGGCATCTTACAATCTATAACAATGTTTCATTTGCTCTCTTGTGTTTTGTTTTTAATTTTTTATAAACCAGGCAACAGTGAGCTCAGATTCAGAGAAGAATTACACATTCTGTGTGTATGACTCCGACATTTCGACTGGGTATGGTTTCGGTGCTTTATTTCTCCTGCTGTTCAGTCAGATTATACTCATGGTCCCGTGCTTGCACGCTTATACTGTTTCTCTTCTGCTGGTATTTTTTTTCCATACATTTTAGTATCGTACGATTCGCTACGTGAATCGTACGTAGCGGTACGAGTCAAAGGCCAATCGAGACGAACCATGCCTCTGTATCGCCGACCCTTGGTATCGCTGGGATCGTGAGCGCGACGGCGTGCGATTCGCGTATCGTATCGATGCGTACGATACGAGCGATACGATGTCGACCAATCAGAACGCAAGAGTGCCGAGTGCCGACAGAAAAATGTGAATGGGAAAGGGAAGGAGGAGAAACCGACATGTGGGGCCCTTATTAATTGATGAACTGGGCTCAAGTGGGCTTTATCCACTGTTTGTCTTTTCCAGTTTTCCTTATAATTTATATATATTACATAGTATAATAATAATAATAATAATAATAATAATAATATAATACAATATAATAATTATGATAATTATAATTTATATAATATATATTATAATATTTTATAAATAATATAATAATTAATAATGAATATGAACATTATAATAATATAATATTATACAAGTATAATATAATGAATAAAATGACTACAATTTTTATATTTTATATAGTAAAAATGATATAATAATGATAATAATAATACAATAATTTATAATCTAATTTTATAATTTATGCAGATGATGTTACTAAAAAATAATTAGATAGATTATATAGTAATAACCAATAGTCATAGACTACACCTAATGATGTCTAGAGTGATAAATGATTATAATGATATAGTGCTTTACTAAATCTTTCTTTTAATGACAATCGTCCAATATATGTTCTAACTAATTATTCTACTTGATTTCATGGATAGCTTAGCGTATCTTTGACGATTCGTTACGATACACGATACACGTTTCGATACTAAATCCATCGATACACGATACATTTTACTATTCTAAAAGTATGTTTTTTTCTAATTTATTGGTAGTCAAATCAGTCGGTACATGTCAATACTGATCGTGCATGTTTTGACTAAATGGGATTGACTGTGCTTCATTCGATATCGAGTGAAGTGAATTCACCAGAAATTAAGGCCTAATTAATGTGATGTACTTGATAGGATTAAATCTACGAAACTATTAGAAAAAAAGAAGGGAAAAATATACCATCTTAGATGCACGAGTAAACATGAGCTGCTCAATAAAATAAATGACAGTTGCTATTAATTTAGTGTTCCCTCACATGGCTTAGTTGTTAACTAAATGTACAGAGGCTTCACATTGTGTATCAAGCATTAAATGCCAAATTGCCAACTATTTTCCAAATGTTAAGGATACTAGGATCCATTAGAAGCAACAAGCCAATAGTTATGTCATTTGTCTAAATTTTCTAATATTCCAATTATGGTTTTCATTCTCGTCTTCTTCTAAATTTGGAGGTGCTTTGGTTCCTATTTAATCCATTCACACTATTGAAAGTTTTCTCGCAATGTTGATAAGTTCAGGTGAGTAACAGTATTGTTTAATTTTCTTTTTTTATCTCTCTATGGATCTGAATATGAAATTTTTGTCCTTTGTCATCATTTTCTCAATTTTCTCATCAAATATTTTGATAAATGGTTTTTCTAGAAATGATTCATAGGTTTAACTTCTTAATTAATTGGTACCTTTGATGATATTAATTGTCAATTTGAAGAGATTTGTGGTTTGTTAATCTGACCTAGTCCTTTTCTGGTTTTGTTCGATTTCTTGCTTGTTTCGGATCTAATTCTGTTTATATTTATCGGTAATTCATTTATTTGTGTCTAGATCTGATTCGATTTCTCAGCAGGAAATCTATATATTTTCTTGCTTAGATCTATTGTAAAGCTTCTCTAATCAGGAAGTCCATGATCAATTATTAAAAAGCTTGACTTTTGATAGGATGAGACCTTTCTTGACTGTGTCTCACAATTATTTTCTTGCTTAGATCTATCGTTCGTTGAATAAAAGACCTTTCTAAATTATTTTCTGTTAACATTTAGGATAATGCAGTGACTCGACACATGAAGCTACAGCCACACAGTCAAGAGCAAACCAGCGATTCTGGTACACTTTCTCGAGTTGCCTATCGAAGTTCAGCAAACTAGCAATTCTGGTACAGCCCTGGTGCTGGTTGTTAAACTTTAGGCTAACTGCCTCAACCGTGGATTAATTAGTTACATTCAATGTATGTGCTTAGTAATCTATGTGTCTATAAATATAGAGATGTACATTCTTGTAAAATTTAGATTGAGAGATAATAAAGATTACTCTTCTTTCTTGCATTCTTTGCTTTTCTTCTCTTTGAGAAAAATCTTTACATGGTACCGGGGTCTGAATCAATGCAAATACAATAGAAGACAACAAAAGTTGTAAGTGTTGTACCCAGTGGTTTGATGGCCTTGAGGGGCCCGCTGATTTTTGTGTTGTAAAACTATAGGTGGTTCATTAGGTACTGACAAACTTTTTCAACCTGGGACAAATTTTTTCAAACTTTTTAAACTTCTTTACTTTCCTTCACATTAACAATGTTGTTTTATGCTTCTTTAGTGATGCTAGAAAACTTGGTATCCCAATAAAAACAACAGTCTCAGCAACTGTTTTGGAGGTGGCACTAAATAGAGCTGTTACTGTTAATGAGTTTAAGCTGGGGCAGTCTGTTGTTCGAAAGATTAGTAAAGTATCTTCAACCTGTGACTATCTCTCAAGGTTAGTAAAGTATCTTCATCAAACTTTTCCTAAAAACATTTCCAATTCCTGTTAGTACATCTCCATGTAACCCAACAGAGAGCACAAGGTGCTCAAGAAACAAATGTATGAATTGAAAAAAAACAAAAAACAAAAAGAGTAAGAGGAATGACGAGAGGGGTTGTTTAGTGAAATTAGGTATAGTTTATTTTGTTTTTTGTTTTCTTTAGCAATAGTTGTTTATTTTACTTTTTACATGCTTGGTTGTATTGTTGAAACAAATTTGATTGTTGCACCTCCAAAACACCTGGTGTAAAGCTATTCCTTTTTAAATTATTTTTGTTTCAGTTTTTAATTCTTTAATTTTCCAATTATGTTTGTCTTTTAATATGTGCATATTAGCTCAAGATGTGTCTGTTGGTTGCTTTTTCATTACAAAACAGTAATATATTCGATTTAATATGTGGCCGTTAGTTGCTCTCTCCTAACTTGAGGCTTTGAACATGGTGCTTTATTTAATGTAATAATAATAATTATAATAATAATAATAAGTACCATGTTTTGTGCTGTAATTTTCCTTTTGTGAATATCTGATTTCCAAGAAATAAAAATGATAAGCAACCTGTTCCTGACAGCCGCAGTAAATTGCACATAGGAAAAAGTATCTAAAAATTAGTATATTTTTTTCATTGTTTTCTTCTAATATTATTTAAATCCCCTAAATTTGGAAAGTTAATCAATTGTTACTAACAAATAATAACAACCAAGAAATATTACTTTTCACACTCATGGCATGTTGTGATTTTTAATAAATATAAAAGAAAACATTGATTTCCATACTCATATTTGACTGTTTCGATTTCTATTAAAGAACACATAATATTGAAGATATGGAAACAGATTCCTCTTTTGATTTACACATATACCATTGTGTTAGACAATTTTCATCGCGACTGTTTGGTCCCAATTGTTTGGTCTCTCAAAAAAATGTCTACGACAAATTAAATTATTTTAAAAAAAAAATATGTTCATTTATCTAAGATATATTATATGTGAAAATTATCGTTTAATTTATTTTTGTCCACACATTGGATAATTTACATGCTAAACAATTGATTGAAGAAAGTAATATATGGAAATTGGAAATATTCACATGTCATAATAAATGCAGATTCATAAATAATTGTTAATTCTGCTGAGATAAAATTAATGGATGAGAATAATTGTTAATTTGTCATGTCTAATTTCTTCAAATTATTTTTTATTATTGAGAAATGTATTTACTTTCTATCTCCGGCGCCAATCAAGATAATATTGACATTAAATATTGAAAATTAACAATATATTCATATCAAATAATATAATTTCGCATGTTAAATATACCACATGTTAACACAATTAACATGTTAAAAGTTCACATAAAAAAAATACAAACCACAAGTCTTAATTTTTTTAAAATATATAAAAAAATTTCCCGCATAATGAGCGGCACCGCTGCTAGTCTTAAAAAAACGAGTCTAAATAGAGTCACATACTCACATTGGTCGAAGTGGGGCCCAGTTTGCCTTCCTTTTCCAATTTTCTTCATGAAACAATAAAACATCTTCCCTGGATGGCCACTATCCAGTTTATCTAAAAAAACAATAAAACATCTTAGAAAGACTTGGCACTTGGCAGCAGTGGCTAGTGGCTACCAAGAATTTTCTTCATAAACTTGAAAGCCAGTGGCCCAGTAAAGTCCGTATCATTTAAAATTATTCGAATCGTGGAATAATCAAATGGAGGTCTACCGTCTACGGAAAGAGTTTTGATGGAATAATAAATAAACTTTATTTTAAAAAATTTGATACGTTACACTATTTCTAAGTTTGGACGATTATTTATTATAATCTCATCAAAAAGGAGACGACCACTGTTTATTTGAAGTTGATTCAATATAGAGACTTTTTCACGCTTGGGTTAGAAGAAAACCCAAAACGGGAAAAAAAAATGCAATTAATTCTCTAATATCAAGATAGTCTTTGTGTACCAGTCAAAATCAATAGTTGATATGACTTTAAATTTTAATTATTGAGTTTCTCCATTTGATATTCGTTGGAGAAATTGAATTAGTATTTAGATATTTTTACTATTTTTTTCAGTTGGGGAACAAACTATTGTTTGTAAAACTTCTAAAGTACTCAATAGAATTACAGATCAAATTTGAAAAAAATAAAATTTTTCCATTTAAATTGTAGGAATCAAAGATCGTTGTATTGGATGATCAGTGCGCTATTATATATAAAAAGCATAGCCTAGCTAACTTATATTTTTTTTAAGAATTTGTTCTTTGAATTTCTAATAGAAACATCAATTCTTATTAGCTTAGGAAAAGTAAATATTATTTCTAGTAATTAATTCTGTGAATTAGTCACTTCATCAAACCCATATTACCTAATTAGAATTTCAAGAAAAATATATACGAGATTTATGATAGAAAAATTCGTCTTTAGAGTTATATTCAGTTTGGTGGAGTATTTGCCTGATGGAGCTTAAGCGGTGGCGTCCCCGGGTCGAATTCGCATCCTCTGGATGGCCATCCAGTGGATGGTTCGATCTCAGCCGTCTGATTTAATCTCAATGGCTATAAATGCCCCGTGCATGATACTAAAATTGATAGGTCCGAAAAAATCTAACCGTTTAGATTAAATCAGACGGCTCGTATCGAAAGACGTCCACTGGATGGTTGAATAACAACCATCCAGAGGATACGCTCCCTCCCCGGGTCCCCCATATTGACAGCTCTCCAGTCTCCAATTTGTAATACAGAGAACAGAGTTACAGACTATTATAGACTTAAAGACAAAAAGTGACTCAAGCACTGGCGTCACACTTTTGGTACTTTTTATATACATTTTAGCCTTTCATGGGATGATGGGCCGTCTGGAGCACTTAGAAATAGAAAAAATTTTCTATTCATAAGTATAAAATATTGAAAATTGTGTAATTTTGTAAAAAATTTTAAATTGTTTATAATAAATTTATGTTTAGAAATAAAAAATTTCTCATATTCTCATATGATCCAAACAGCCCCTCAGTGATCACATGACCAATTGACCACACAATGTTGGAAGCTATGAGCCTATAACTGTTCACTGTTGCCAAATTTTTTATTATAAATAAATAAACTTATTTAATAAATCAAGATAAGAATTAATAAATGGGCTTTATTTATCCTTTACGGGTAAGACGAAATTTGCTTTACCAGTGCTGACTGCTGAAGCAAGTTGAGCAGAAAAAAGGCACATCCACAGTTCCGGAGCCGCGGATAGGAGTCGCTGTTGGCAATGGCGACTTCTACCAGTGGCGACTCTTATGTGATCATCCAACTTCTCAATGGTTCCGTTTGGATGGTGTGGAAATAAGAGGAATAAAAAAAGAAGTATGGAAGAAGTATTGGGAAGTGTGTAACTTTGTGAAAAGTTTGAATTGTTTATAATAAATTTATTCTCTTATTCCCTAATTTCTAAGGCTCATCCAAATGTAGCCAATATTTATTTTATTTCAACAGAGGTAAAAAGCTGAATTCACCGCCTCTCCGTTGAAGTACTGGTCACGAGCCCTAAACATAATTAAACATAACTTAAACACATGTATCACTAATGTAGATAAGCATAATCATAAAAAATAAATTTGCAAGATTTTCATTCAGAGACACAAGGAGGAAGAACAATAGCGACTAGAGAGTGTAGGAGTCGTCGTTGGCAATAGCGACTCCTAGCTACCTATGGCGTCAGAACTTTACTAGTGATATTAGGGGCCGTTTGGATCGCTTAGGAATTTGGGGAATAGTCTATTTTTAAGCATAAAATATTGGAAAGTGTGTAACTTTGTGAAAAATTTGGATTGTTTATAATAAATTTATGCTTAGAAATAGAAAATTTTCCAAATTTTCACTTAATCCAAACGACCCCTTAATTTTTTTCTCGATTTACTAAATAAGTTTATTTATTTATAATATTTATTCAAAATAAAAAATTCGGACTCGCGTCTCTATGGGTGTGTTTGGATGAGCCGGAAATAGGAAATAGGAATAAGGAATTTCGGTTTACGTGTTTATCCTTATTCCTTATTCTTATATCATAGTTTTGTTAGTATAGGAATAGGGCCCTTATTCTTTATTCTTATGTTGTTTGAGTTGCATAAGAATAAGAATAAGCACGCAAATCGAAATTTCTTATTCATATTCTCTATTTCCGGACCCTATATCTAGTCTGGACTACCTACACCTTTCACTTTCACATTCACTTCGTCATTAATGCAAGTTGTGAGTTGTGACAAGATGATAAGAAGCAATTTTTTTCTTCGGGATTTAGAGCTGAAAATGATAGTTGAAAATTTGTTCCATATCCATGCAATATGTTGACCGTCTTTTGAGTTTTGACACATGGCTTATTTCCAACTTCCAAACCATACTTTTCCCATTCTTCTTTTTCTTTTTCTTTTTATTCGGATTGAAACTTTTCCCATTCTTCTTTAGTTTCCTTCTTGGAATCATCACTTGGGGGCCGTTTGGATCGTCCAAGAAATTTGGAGAATTTTATTTTCCTACCATAAATTTATTATAAACAATCTAAATTCTTCAC
This sequence comes from Rhynchospora pubera, assembly GCA_028095005.1. Classification (NCBI taxonomy): domain Eukaryota; kingdom Viridiplantae; phylum Streptophyta; class Magnoliopsida; order Poales; family Cyperaceae; genus Rhynchospora; species Rhynchospora pubera. The sequence continues at coordinate 42,842,472 of CM051461.1, forward strand.
AAAATTACACACTTTTCAAAAAATTTATTCCTAAGAATTGCAACTTCTTCAAATTCCTCAAATTTCAAAGCGATCCAAACGGCCCCTTGAATTGGATAGCCACCAAATTTATATGATCCCTCTTCCCCTCATATCCAATTAAACAGAAAACTCTTCTAAATATGCTCTCCATATTTTACCAAAGAGGCTCCAATCCATGGAGTTTATTCATAGGTACTTTCACCTTTCTTCTCCTATGGGGAGCAGCCCGAGCACTTGAATGGGCCTGGCTCAGGCCGAGGCGCTTGGACCGGGCGCTGAGGAAGCAAGGGCTGCGCGGTACCGTGTACCGGCCCCTTGCTGGTGATTTGAAGGAGAACTCCCGGATCAACAAAGAAGCGCGTGCCAAGCCCATGCCACTTTCACATGATATTACCCTTCGTGTTGCGCCTCTAATACATCGCACCATGAAAGAATTTGGTGAGAATTAGAAATTTTATTACTATTTTCTCTGAGTTTTCACTTTTGATGGGTGAATTACTCAGTTAATTAGTTTACTTGGCATTTCCATTTCCTGTTAACTTATTGTAGTCTAAGGGTTATATTTCTTGTTTGGTCCTCTCAAAATCGGAAATTAGTAACTTCATTCTTCAAACTACACTATCCCAAATAAAAGTTCATCAGCAACGGATATAACACCAGTGGTTTTTGAACTTGTTTGATGCTTGTTAACCTGTTGAATAAATTGTGATTTCCCTTTTGCAAACTATAGGCAAACAATCCATTACTTGGGTTGGACCCAACCCAAGAGTCACCATCATGGATCCCGAATTGGTGAAAGAAATTCTATCCAATAAATTCGGACACTTTGAGAAACAAAAATCAACCCGATTGGGTCGGTTGTTAGCTCATGCGCTTGTTAATCATGAAGGGGAGAAATGGGCTAAACACAGGAGAATTCTGAACCCTGCTTTTCATGTAGAGAAGTTAAAGGTAATTAATGATACAAATTATGATAATTTAGACCAAGTAATAAAGTACTACATGCTTTCCAAATACCCTGGTTCATTATTTGTCATCATGTTGCTTTTCCACATGGTATATGTAGCGTTCCATATAAAAAGGTTCTGCTTCCAATTATAGAAAATTATTTCATTCAACTACTACGTTTGTCATTTTTTTATTCTTGTGCGCAAAACAGAGGAGCAATGTTTGTGGCTAATATTAGTGCCTCAGGACTCAGGAGTCATTGCTTGCTCTATATAATATAGCAAATTGGAACTGTTGATCTCAGTTTATCATTTTTTTATCTATCTTAGGACATAAAAATTAATGTTTTAGTCCTATGGGCACTAGGCCCTCTTTGGGTATAATAGCCCATCAAAAACCAAAGCATGAGACATGGCCCTGATCTGTAGAGGCTTTGTGACAGAGGTTTAGGTCGATTGAGCTGAATTTAAGATACTTTGACACATGGAGCGTACAGGTAATTCATGGCTTTGGCTGATATTGTGTGACCTAATGGTTGGGTTCACTGTCCCAAAGATGATAACATATGAATACTCATGTATTCAGTATTCCTAATAATTTAGGGGGTTCCTTACTTCCTTACATTCTGATACACTAGCACAGTAACACCATACTAAATTGGAACATTCCCCTTTGTGTTAGACATTTCATATCAATTAGTATGTATGAAATTACGTCATCAATAATTCCATATTAACCAAAAAAGTCAATTTCTACTGCAACAATTAGATTCAAAATGTTAAATTTAATATCTGCAAGTTCCAGAAAGAGAATTTTGATTTTCCGAGTTTGAATTAAGTCACTACAACACTTTTATTCAAAATGAGAAGCTAATGAAAGCATTTTTCTTTACAGAGGATGTTGCCAGCATTTTCTACCTGTTGTGATGAGCTAGTTGACAGATGGGAGAAGTCAGTGGGGCCAGATGGGTCATTTGAGATGGATGTTTGGCCAGAGATGCAAAATTTAACCGGAGATGTCATTTCACGGGCAGCATTTGGTAGTAGTTACGAGGAAGGGAGACGCATTTTCCAGCTACAAAGCGAGCAAGCTGAACGTCTTATCAAGGCCATTCCCACCCTTTTCATCCCTTTCAACTGGTATGAGTTTCTTCCCTTATTATTATGAATTAATTTGCAAAATGATCTTGGTAAATTTTGTGATTAGTTTAATAATTGTTGCTAAAAGCTGTGCAACACCAGCAGTCAAGTGCTGCAGTTTAATAATTGTTGCCATTCATATATATTATTAAGTCATTAGTTGATATTGTGTAACAACAAAGTAAACATGCAATGGATTTTTTTTTCCAATTATTCTTGAATATTTTGAGATATATTCAAGCTGTATAGTGTAACCAAGCCTAAAAAGTTATATTTCAAGGGAAAAAAAAATCATAGAGACCTTACAAAGGTACTACAACTAAATATGCTTCTCTAGTTCTCGTCTCTAATTCATGTTAAGCCTTTCATATGAACTAGCTATGTTGTGAATCTTATTTTGAAAATTGTAAACTGATATCAGGCCTTGCTCACTGGTATCACAGGTGCCTACCAACTGAAAACAATAAGAGGATGAAGGAGAACGCAAGAGAGGTCCGAACACTCCTCATGGGAATAATTAGAAAAAGAGAGAAGGCCGTCCAAAATGGAGAGACCCCAAAAGATGACCTTCTTGGCATATTGCTGGAGTCGAACATGAGGGAAATGGGGCAAAATGGAAAATCGGACTCAAGTCTAGGCATGACAATTGATGAGGTGATAGAAGAGTGCAAACTATTTTATTTTGCAGGACAGGAGACAACATCAGTTCTGCTAACCTGGACTTTGGTTGCATTAAGCATGCATCCTGAGTGGCAAGAAAAGGCCCGTGAGCCGTGAGGAGGTCTTGCAGCATTTTGGAAGGGAAAAACCAGATTTTGATGGCTTGAGCCGACTAAAAGTTGTGAGTCATCATATTAACAATGAATTATGTGACTGGTAGTTAGTGCTAAAGCTTGAATAATTTTGTTTTTCACAATATTCAAAAGACGTATATATAGTGACCTTTTATGAAAGTATCTGTGTATGAGAGGAAAATTGCAATACCATAACATACGCACAGCTGCTGATAGTGCCAAGTTATAACATGTATGTACTAGTATAATCTAACTAAAGGCTTACACAATGGTATGTGATGTGAAACCATTTCCTGGTATAGTGTTAACTATATATGTATGTTTCTTAAATTACTAATCCTCACATTTTTTTCTTTAATATTTCTCGACTTTAAATTTTACTTTCAGGTAACCATGATATTATATGAGGTGCTTCGTCTGTACTCTCCGGCAGTTATGCTTACCCGTCGCACGTACAAAACCATGCAACTTGGTGATGTTACCTTCCCACCTGGTGTGCTTCTAGGGATGCCGATCCTATTCATCCACCATGACCCTGACATATGGGGCTCTGATGCAACCGAATTCAAACCAACACGGTTTGCTGAAGGCATCTTGAAGGCAACAAAGAACGGTCAGTTAGCTTTCTTTCCCTTTGGGTGGGGCCCACGCATCTGCATTGGGCAGAATTTCGCACTTTTGGAGGCTAAGATGGGGTTGAGTATGATTCTTCAGAATTTCAAATTTGAGTTGTCAGAGAAGTACCAACATACTCCTTACACTGTTGTTACTGTACATCCTGAGCATGGCGCGCCAATTAAATTCCATAGATTATGATTACTCAATGGATTTTACAACAATAAGATTTTTGCTTTTGTTTTAATAAAACCAATAAAGATTTTATTATATATGTAGAATTAATCAGAGCAAAATTCTTAGTAATTTGAATAGCATGTTCAAAAGAGTATAGTGGACGAACTTTTGTACTAGAGATGAAAATATGCAGCACAGCGTCTCCTTCATATGTAGGCCTGAATCTTCATCTTTGCCTCTAGATTTGTTGCTCCGGGACTTCCGTATATGGAAGTTGATATTGATTCAATCAGCATTGACAGAAACCATTTTCATCGCCTTTTGTTTGTCTAACTACAAAGGTTAGTTGGATGTTAAAGTTAGCATTTTTGGATTAGTATTTGTGGTTAAAGTTAGTAAAAGTTAGTACTAACGTAAAATTAATAATTATTGTTTGGCGTGATAGGTTAAATTTAGTGTCAAAGTGAATGCATCCACTTATAACATTCATTTTAATTTAGACATTTTAGAATTCAAAAATTTTAAATCTTGAAATTTTGAAAATTTAAAAAGTTGGAATCTAAAAAAATTGAAAATTTTAAAATTTTAAAGTTGAAAAATTGGAATTAAAAATTTAAAATTTGAATTTTGAAAATTTAAAATACAACTCGTTGCCTACGTCCTCCATACGCACGCATACTATTTTTATTATTTTATTATTTTATGAATAATCTGAGTTCATACAATACGAGGAGAGAAAGCAATAAATAAAAAAGATTTCTTTGACAGCAAGTTATGTAGTTCTTGCACATCAAGTCAATCATGACTTACATGTCAAAACAAGCGTTTTTTGTATTCCAAGTCTGGCATTTCTTCCTTGTCAAATCAAGTGTCACATTAGATCTAATTCACGATCTTCTGTGACATCACCGCGTTTGTTCATGTCATGCATCCGATCCCGAATATGATTTTTTGCGGCATCATAATCCAACAGACACCGTTTATCTATTTTGTTATAGATGATAAAAATACTTTTGTGAACATTTCTCAAAAAAGCAAGCGCACATTAGATCTCTCTTGAGTACAATAATGATATTAATCAAACTGTCCCCAAAACAACTGGCATCTGTCGACAGATGCTTCCCCCATTTTGTGTCACTCTCATGCTTTTATGAAGAGGACCTGTAATTTCCATCCAATCTACTATTGCTATCAGTATCAAGTCTAACTCGTTCTCTTAGATTCAATTCGCTAGAGAGAAAAAGGTTGCAAGCTGTTTGGTGATAGTTTGCTTTAATACTAAAGAACTCCAACTTGAACCATTTGTTCTCTAATTGGGGTGATACTAACGTAAGTCACTGACTCACTAGTATTGTCATATATTAGTTATAATGTTGGCTTAAATATCAGCGGTTGCTAATCAGAAAGCACTCAGAAACACCTTTGTGTATATTTATTTATTTATCTATACAGCTTCATGTGACACAATGCTATGATGAGATAAGTTATGAAAATTGAAAAAATACAGGTTATGGTCCGTATGGGCGCCCAGTAGAGATCTTGCATGTTTGGACCTAGCAACCAAAAGTTATTCCATCCACATGCTTGCGATAGACTTGACGAGCCGGTATACAAGAAATGACCAGAGTCGGGGTGTCATTTCTAGCCTATCCCAACTTGTTTGGGATAAAAGGCTTAGACTTTCTTTAAACTATAAATTTGAAATTTTGAAATTTGAAAATTGAAAATTTAAAATTCAAAATTGCAGCAAATCCATCAAGACATATCTATTTCCTTTTCCATTTCAATGTGCCTTGGCAAGACATGTTTCCCTCTTTTCAACTTGTTTATGTAGTGTGCTTAGCTCTGAAGCTTTAGAATATGGAGACATATATGAAATTGCAAAGTTAGAGAGGTAGTTAGTGCTGATCGTGTTGATTCGAAAGTTGTTTGGCGATACAAAGTCCATAGATTAGCTCATTGATCCAAAAGTCAAACTAAACTTGAGACTACCAAACAGCCCCATAGATATATAGGGTGTGTTTGGATGAGCCAAAAATAAGGAATAAGAATAAAGAATTTTGATATGCGTGCTTATCCAAATTCCTTATTCTTATATCATGATTTTGTTAGTATAAGAATAAGAGCCCAAATTCCTTATTCTTGTGTTGTTTGGGTTGCACAAAAATAAGAATAAGCACGCATACCGAAATTTCTTATTCTTATTTCTTATTCAAGGCTTATCCAAACACACCCATAGTATATAAATATGTCTCCTCATTGTACTGCCAGTTTTTACTCAATTTAGTGTTAAGTTGGTACGTTTCTATTGCAGTAGGTGTCTGTTATGACTTGTGAAAGGTTTCAACAAATAGTTGTCTTTGAGCAAGTTTCATTCGAAATGAAAATTGGATTTGGGGTTCAACCCAGTGTTATGCTTGTGCTAACAATTTCGCAACAATTTAAAATCATGCAACATAAACAATAAAAACCGGAAACACTTGTGCAACAAAATCACATTAAAGAACCAAGAAAAAGAATAAAAATATTATCAAAATAATTGCAAGCATATATTTTATATTGAAACTTATTTTTATCGAAAACATGAAATAAGAAATACAAAAACAAAAATTTATCTAAATTCTAAATAATACAACAAAAGCATATAAACCGTACTAGTATTTGAAAAGATATAGCTCCGCATTTTGTAAGATTATAAAATAACTTAATGGAGGCTGGCTTAGAAAGGTCAGGAACTGATAACACCGTACGTGTTTGATTGCATCCAGACCACAATACATGCTGCGGCAGTTCCTATCCGATAGATAGTGAGTGATCTTACGTGTTTGAAGGAGATCCGTTTTTTTCTTCGAATTTATGCTGGGGAACCAAAAGTTTCTCAAGTTTTCTGTTTTATTTTTCTTGTGACATTTGGTAGATGCTTCCCTACTGTGCAATTTATTATTATGTTGTTTTAAGTTAATTACACTAGAACGAATAGACATATATTACAACAAAATTAACAAAACTGCAAATAGAAAAATAACAGAAAAATGGAGAAAAAAATGTTGAAGTCTAAATTTTCTCTTCCCTAATTTACAAAAAAAAAATGTTAAAGAGCTGCCAAAAAGGAATTTTATCATGCATGATTGCAAATTAGCGTTGCAGTCTCCTAATTTTGCGATTCACTCTTTCATATTCTAATTAATCTTTTGTTGCAAGTTGTACCGAAATTATTTTATATAAGAATTTAGACACAAAAAATTTTAATAAAAAGAATATTTTTTTTTTAAAAAAGAAGAAAGTTCCTACCCGGTTTATAACAGCGTAAAGTATCTCTTCTTTTTACCCGTTTATAAAATATGTTCAAAGGATTCCAATGCGTTTTATAAACGGGTAGGAAGGAGAATAAATCCTCCGCTCCAAATACGACTTTTGAGGCTGGTCAGATCTTCCTATCCGTTTATAAAACAGGTTGGAAGCCTTTGAACGCATTTTATAAACGCGTTATTAGTTTTTCATATTTTTCATTTTGTCAGAGTTGTCAAGCCGCAACATTTATCTTATTAAAATAATATTTTGCAACAAGGTCCCTGCATGTTTCATATTTACAAAATTCTCAAAATTTTATTTCCAATTAAGGATGTATTAAATAGATATAATAAATATATTACACATATTTTATATGCATTTAATTGCACATATTTTTTTTGAACATGTGTATAATTTTATTATTTCAAGTTGATTCAATATAGAGACTTTTTGGGTTAGAAGAAAACCCAAAAAGGAAGAAAAGAAATGCAATTAATTCTCTAATATCAAGACAGACTTCGTTGACCAGTCAAAATCAATAGTTGATATGATTTTAAATTTTAATTATCGAGTTTCTCCATTTGATATTCGTTGTAGAAATTGAATTAGCATTTAGATATTCTTACTATGTTTTTTTTCAGTTAGAGAGCAAACTATTGTTTGTAAAACTTCTAAAGTACTCAATAGAATTTTAGATCAAATTTGAAAAAGTAAAATTTTGCCATTTAAATTGTAGGAATCATAGACCGCTGTATTGGATGATCAGTGCTATTATATATTTATATATAAAAAACATAGCCTCACTTAATTTGTTCTTCCATTTGAATTTCTATTAGAAATATCAATTCTTATTAGCTTAAGGAAAGTAAATTTTTTTTCTAGTAATTAATTTTGTGGATTAGTCACTTCATTACACCCAGATTGACTAATTAGAATTTCAAGAAAATTTATATGAGATTTATGAAAGAAAAATTCGTGTTTAGAGTTTATTCACCAAAATTGCTTGCCTAATGGAGCTTAAGCGGCGGAGTCCCCTCATATTTTATTTTATTTTTGGAAAATTCTGCCATGAGAATTAATTTTGAATCGGACTTTAATCACAACCGTTCATGAGTACTAATAATTAATCTTTTTTTGGAAATATATGGTTGAGATTAAACTTCAATTCAAAAATTTATTCTCATGATAGAATTTTACTTTATTTTATATTTTGGGTAGTTAAGTCCGCATAGGCAGCGTCCCCTCGTATTGATAGGCTGACAGCTCTCCAGTCGCCATTAGGGCTGTCTAACGTTTTAAATGACATGGAATTACCCTCTATCGTTATTGTGCCATTTATAAATATATGAAATCGATATTGACACTTATCGTTCCATTTATTAAACAAAACGGATTTTTGTACCATCAATTGTTCCACTTCACAAATTACACATTAAACGGTTTCAAAATGAGATTGAAACAATCGAAACGATATAATTAGCTGTGTCACTTACCGTTTCATTTAGAAAACGATATATATTTTTATGTCACAAACCGTTTCGTTTAAGCCGAAATATGAGGGCGAAACGGCAAACGCATTGTGTTGACAGGTCTAGTCGCCATATTGTAATACAAAAAGTGACTCAAGCAATGGCGTCACACTTTTGGTACTTTTATATACATTTTAGTCTACCAGCGATCACAATCACATCACCATAAAGGCACAAACTGTTCAGTGTTCAGTGTTCACTGTCTATCTGGACTACTTGCACTTTTCGCTTTCACATTCACTTTGTCATTAATGGGAGTTGTGACAAAATAAGAATCAATTTTTTTCTTTTTTGAAGAATTAGAGCTAATAATTCATGATAGTTCCATATTCATGCAATTTGGAAAGTTTTCTGTTTCTAGATATAAATTTATTGAAAAGTGTGTAACTTTATGAAGAGTTTGAATTATTTATAATAAATTTATGTCTAGAAATAGGAAATTTCTCAAATTCCCCAAATTCCTACCTCCATCCAAACGGCTCCTTTGATAGCTCAATGGATTTTACAACGGAGCCGTTTGGATCAAGTGAGAATTTGAAGAATTTTCTATTTCTAGACATAAATTTATTATAAATAGTTCAAACTCTTTACACAATTACACACTTTCTAATACTTTATGCCTAGGAGTAGAAAATTCCTTATATTCTTAAGCGATCCAAACGCCCCAACAGTAAGATTTTTGCTTTTGTTTTAATAAAACCAATAAAGATTTTATTGTATATGTAGGATTAATCAGAGCAAAATTCTTAGTAGTTTGAATAGCATGTTCAAAAGAACTAGTTCTAATCTCGCGCGTTGCGCGATTCATTCCAATTCAAAAGTGTTATGAAACAGTTTTCTAATGTGTGCGAATATATAATGAAAATTTTTGCAAATAGACGTGTAATATTTATGATCATTGTTACAATGAAATTATCGTGAGTAATTGTGTATTTGTAAAGAGTTGAATGTGATTATTTACAGTAAAACGACCATCATCATTAGATTGTTGGTGAAATTTGCGTTGTGGTAGTTGGTTTGCAAACATTGGTGTAAAATATTTCTATGGACTGTTATGATGGGAAGCTATTTTTTTAGTGCAAATTTTTTTTTTGCTGCTTTGTGGTGTGAAGGCGGGAGATTCTTCTGGTTAGAAAATATTTTTGGTTCAGTCAAAGGCTTGGGAGAAGGCCAGTTTTTTGCGTGCATTGGAAACTGAATCTGTTGTGCAGTGGAGAGCTTCTACAGCCTATTCATTCACTGAGCACATTGCGCGGACTATTTTCTTCTTAAAAATATCTTCTTTTTGATAGGTTCCAATAGAAATAGATATAGAAACCATCGAAACAACAACACAGAAACACTCCAAAACAAAATTTCACATATTCAATTCTCAATGCACAATAAATAAATTACAACAAAAAAATTAAATTTAGACCACCTGAAAAATACACATTCGAGAATATGAAGGAAGCTCTTCGTAGAACCTAGCAATATATCACCTCGATGACTAATAATATATGAAGGAAGCTTCCTGCAAACCAACATGACAGTGGTTAAAATGTGAATACGTTCTTACATTAGTATTTGCAACACATTCATCAAAAGCAAACAATACTATGTTGGTTGAATGACAGTGCTTATCACCAAACATAAAAAAATAATAATTAGAAATTTGAGGAGGCAATCTGATTCATATCCAACAGGATGTATTTTCTTTCATGATGATCCAATTTATTTCTTTCTATAGTTCTGCCAAAGCTGTTGTCCTTTTATTAACTATTGTGCCTTTTTTGTATCACCCTAAAAACTTCCTCCTTGAAAAATATATAAACTGATAGTAATATTAGCCCGTCATTATAGATTATTACTGATTTCAGTAAAACCACTATACCAACCAAACACTCTCTCACATTGCACCCACAGAGACCAAATCCGACTGGAATTAATTGAAATACATACAAATTAAAAGCTGAACCGACTTGAACATGAACATCCTGGCTGAAAGAATTCCAATATAACATAAACTGAATTTCAGTTGGCAAGGTAAAAATACAACTAACACAACTAAAGTAATAAAAAAAGAAAAACTTATTTCTACATCAAACATAAGAGCATACCTTTAATGATGGTCAAGATGAGATCAGCCTACTGTAAGATGGGAAACATTTTGGAGAAAAGTACTGTTGCTTGCATCCTAAATTTAAGATTACAAAAAATCAAAAGCTGGATTTTTGGTAGCAAAATATACACATCTTATATTTCTATATTATATTATTTTTTAGATAGATGGCAAAGAATTTTTTTGGCTTTTTTTTCGTTTGCACACTAACTATCAGTTCATCAAGAAGAAACTACAACCAAGAAACCAACAATAAGGGTAGAATGGCAGCTCCCTTGAAGTAAAATTAGCACAATGGCAAATAATTAGAAAGTAAAATTTTTTTATGTCACATTATTTACTTGAAATGCAAACCGCAACTACACAATTAAACAAAACTTTAATTCACCTACATTATGAAAGTATATCCACACCTGCACACCTATATTTGCAAGAGAGAACATTAATCAGACCAATCTAGATGACCAAGCATGAATAATAAAATTATTCATGCCCAATTTACCCTCTGTTAAGCTGAATAACCCAACCACACAATTCATACAACTATGATTCAGTGAGGAAACAATTACAAAAATTCAATTTATTGTCAAAGCAGATTTTTTTTCCCAACTTTTCTATACAATTTTTCTGCCTCATGGACTGCAAACGGCATCAAATATAAACAAACGACCAATAAAACAACAAAAAATGGTAATGATAGTCAACAAAACAAAATACTAAAAATATGAACTGAGAAAAGAAATAAGGAACCAAAATTGTTGAAGTAAAGATGTTGAACTAAAAAAAAAGAATACAACAAACCTCGATGGAACGTTTAAATCGGCTGGACACAAAACCTCTTTAGAATGTTTAGATCGGCTGGACGCTGAATTCTATTTTATCGAGTATTAGCTTCTCCTTATGCGGCAACATAGCTTACACACGATCAGGTAACAATGAACCACAAAACATGAAGCAACAACCTGTGAAGGAGGGAAATAAATGCCAATCAACCAGCATATAACTTGATATGCCGTTATAGTAAAAGAAACATGACATTATTAAGTTTGAATAAAACATATAACTCTGAATAAACTCTGAAGCAAAAAGAAAGATATACTCATTTTAATTAATCACACTTCACATGACATTAAGTTTTTTACTTGCAAAAAGAGAATCAGATTAGATGATTTATTTTTTTAACAGTAAAAGGAGAAGCTGATATGTTTTGATCAACATCAAAGATCTACAGAAGTGAAGGTAAACAATCAAACCAAGAATTTATTTTTTAGATAACCACATGAAAGATTCACATGAATGAAATCAAGCCAAAGTAACTTGTCAGAATCACATAAATCAAGTCAATCTTTAATTTGCAATTTTTGAATTTCTTGAAAATCAAGCCAAAATTCACTCCTCCCTTTCGCTCAGCTTAACAGAAATGAATACCTGCACAAAATAGATGAACCACTGATCTTCCTCATGTCAAAAGAGAGGCGAGAGTTGCTAAAAAGACTGTTGCAGAACGCCATTGACTCTGTCACCATTAGATAGTAATGTTTTTGGCTTCCATCAGTGTGGATGGCCCCGATGCGAGCACGACCAGAAGGGTATACATTTTGCTTGTTTGTTTCCTCACCGTCACATGGCCACGATGCGAGCAGAGCAAACCAACGTCTGGTAATGTTTTTGGCTTCCATTAGCTCACACAATCTAAATTTTCTATCTAGCTTGAAATTTGTAATAAATAATGAAGCTAATTTAACCCTAAATGGTAATTAACAATAAATGTATAACAGATTAGAGCAAACTTCCTCTGCTAAATCCAGAAAGTATTTCAAACTCGGTTAATTAATTATTTTATGTCACATGAAAAATGGAAACAATTCAATTTGTTTCAAATTATAAACCCAAAGAACTACTGCATTCCAGTTCATTGTATTTTTTAAAGATATAAGCATACCTGATATGCTGTTTCAATGATGGCTTCTACTTTCAGATTTATAAAGAGGCCATTGTCAGCTACCATATCTGATTTATGAGAGCAAGTTTCAATGATTGCTTCCACTTTTAGATTTATAAAGAGGCCATTGCTTTTGCATTATCCCCGGTTTGTTGGACAATTTCCTCCACTACCGGGCTGCGGTTTTTAGGCCGCCCTGCCCGTTTGGGAGGTTTGGATTCTGAAGCCTTTTGCTTTTGCCCTCGTGTTTCCACGGGGACACTTTCAGAGTGGGATAGCTCTTGAGAACCAGTCCCCACCATGTGAACTTCCACCGACTCCTCATCATCATGACATATCGAGACATAATCAACATTCCGTCTCTTCTTCACCACATATTTTCTTTTCCTTTTGTCTTTAATCCTCTGACTCGCCACTTGGTTAGCCAGAGAAATATCATTTTCCTTTAGGACCCACCGCCTGGTGCCCCCTGCGTGTTGCTTAGGAGCTGACATGGGTTCTTGTTGTTTGGGCCTCCAGGCCTGCTTCACTTTCCCTTCGGCCTTCACAGACTTGAGGTTGGGTTGCAGCGGCGGGAGGGTAAGCCGGTCAAAGACTGAAGGCGGGTGGGCCACAGTCCTTTTTTCTGACGCACTATAGTCCGCGTCTCCCTCTCGGTTGTCCTCGCGATAGGGAAAGCGGAGCCTTTGATGCGCCGGAAACCTGAGCCTGTCCTTGATGGACGGCTTGTTGGGGTTGGCAGGGATTGTAGTGACAACCCTGCGGGACTTGCGGGACCTCTTGACAATCCTGAAGGCCGCATGAATGGCCTCCACCGCCTTGTGTTTTGGGTGAGTCACCTTCTCTGTCTCAGAGACTGGGGCATACATGGGGAGCTCCCAATCCTCTCTAAGGCGCATTACTTCACCTCCCTTTTTGAGCACATGCAGAGGGGCGAAGGTGTTGCTGAGGGACAGATCAGTGACGGTATCGGGTTGCTGGACCAGATGGAGAGCTTGGGCCCTCGAGATCCTAGTCCTTTGCTCCTTTTTGAGTTTTGGGGCTGTTGCCCCCTTGATATGAGTGGTGGCCGCCCGACCCTTTTTGATGCTAAGGGCAGGCTTTCCAACGACCTTCACCGATGCTTCACCGGCAAGCATCACGGGAGAGATTTGTACGACAGCTTGGACGGGCACATAGAGAGTCCCGGTTGCTGCTGCCTTCCTATGGCGAAGACGCTCGCCCTTCACGATTTGACTCCAGGTAAACATGATTCCTGCAATGGAGAAAACTTAGAGTCAACCATTAGTATTTTCCTTGAATATCATAGACTTAATTCCACTTTTGCATTTAAACTTTGATTCTGCCCTGATGAGAGGAGAAAAAAGTCCCACCGGGCGTGCCAGAATCTGTCTCGCACTTTTTCAGTCCAACCACGGAAGATCATATAGTCCTCTATGGGGCGAAGAAAATGCGGATCAGATACCCCTCGAGCATCTTGAGACCCGTCGTTACTGCCCATTCCGAACGAGCGAAGAGCACTAATGCGGTTCTAAGTACCTCGAGAGTTGATTGTTTGTCGTAGGTCCTTTTTTTTCCAGTAGGCGCAAGCCCCTACTGTTAATTACCTCCGGACTCAGTTACGAACTGAGACAAGAGCACCTCTAGATCGGGATAATCAAAGTTCAGATGTCGTAAGTGGATAAAGTCCATTTTAATAAAAGGATTGTGTCTTGATAGGGAGTTTTAGGGTGAAAAGCAATGCAGAAGGGCAGCTATTTTAACAGAGCCATGCAACACATGAATGATGTGGTTTAATTCTTTAGTTTTACATTTTAAGACATTTAGGTTGCTTTTACTTTGCTGTGTCAGGCTTAGTGCCGTTACAGAGATTTTTTTGAGTTCGATACTAGGAAATTTAGTATCCTAGATCAATCTTCAATCGTTTGGGGATTTAGAGATTTTGGGATTTCGTTCAAGTCTTGAGTACAGATGCGCTATGCCTTCTCTTGACATGAACTTAGGTGATGGCCACTGGTTGACTTTTCTTCTGATCACCTGGGCATCAGATTTCAGTCTGCTTCTGGTCAAACATGCTGTGAACTTGTAGAAACAGGCTGTTAGATTTGAGTCCAACGCTAGAAAATAGGGTATTCTAGGTCAGCTCTCAATCGTTTAAGGAACTTAGGGATTTTTGGGATTTTCGTTCAAGTCGCGAGTACAGATGCGCTATGCCTTCTCTTAACAGGAACTTCAATGATCATTCAGAATTGACTTTTCCTTTTTCTCAATCTGAACATCAGGAGGGTGTCTCCTTCAAGGCGAAACGCTATGCAGTCTTGAAGGGACAAATTTTGGACTTTTAAGACTTTATGTTATTTTAAGATTTGTGTCTTTGGGTCACTTTTATTTTTACTTTGTGTCATTTTTAGACTTTTTGTCAGTTTCGGGTATGGACTTTACATTTTAGAATTTTGGACTTTTGAGTTCGACTTTTAAGTCTTGCACTTTTAAGCTAGCACTTTTGGATTTTGGCTTTTGAGTTTGACATTTTCGGACTTGGTTTAAAGCTTGAACTTTTGAATTTTTGCGTTATGGACCTTGAGTTGGAATTTTGAGTAGCAACTTTTGAGTTTTAGATTTTCAATCTTCAGTTGGACTTTTGAGTTCAGACTTTTAAGTTTGCACTTCTAAATTTCTATTGGATGCCTTTTTGTTATTTCAATTTTATTCGCAAATCTAAATGCTTGACCGTACTTGTTGTTCGGAACATGAAATGTCAGATGTACCTGCTGGTCCAGAATATAAAAAGTTCAAATGTACCTGCTGTCCAGAACATAGAATGTTCAAAAGTACCTGCTGTCCAGAACATAACATATTCAAAAATGATTTTTTGTTCAATTTCTTTGAGGAACTTAATTTTTATTATTTTCTATTATTGCCATCCTTTTAGTCTTTAATTTCAAAATATTTTGTGCTTCAATGTTTTGGTATGACGTGATACATAAAATTATTCCTCACATTTTTCTTGACATTCTGGTATTTTATGGGAATTTTTCTGATAATCCAGCTATTTTTAATGCATTTTTGAAGTTTTCTACTTCTCAGAATTTTCTGATTGGTTGTGATATGCTGTTTTGCTATTATGTCGTCAGGGATCCGTTACAGATTGGACGTCACAGAAAATCCGTGAGGGCGCTGAGGATTTAGGTTGACTGAGTCGCTTGGCTCATGTCTTTGTTTGTACACCGAGTAGGCTTGAGTTAGGCTTGGATTCGATCTATGGGTTTCGAATGTCGGCGTTGCTGCTCAAGTGTGTGCCATGCCTACGCGAAACTTCAATTTGTCTCCCTCCTTCCTTCCGTTGGTCTGATGCCTTCCCATTCGACTGGAGGCCTCCATTGGCGATGTCAGTAGGCTCTCCCGGCGGCCATGGAGACTGCGACTAGGTCACAAAGCGTCGTGGTGGTCTACTGGAGTCGTCTATGCTGTCCGTTGAAGTCGCGTTTGACGATTTGGCGCGCTCTAGTCTCAGTTTGATTTGGGCCTGCAGCAACGGTGGAGAGCGACTGATTGACGAAATTTCAGCGAGGGATTGACTTAACGAAGGTATCATAAAGCCTTTCAGGAGCATCGTCAAGTTATTTGTGAGCTCAATTTTACATGGCCTTATCTAATTTGAGATGATATACATTGACTTTCTTGTGGTCTGACAAACCCACGAGCTGGAATGCACCTTTCATGTGAAACTTACCTTACGTATGGCTCCTTTTACTTTCTTTCACACATTTTATTTACTTCATTGATAGGGCAACTAGTATTTAGATATTAAGCACTTAATTCCACCTTTACCTTCATTCTATTTGTTAACCGTATACATGACATGGGATTTCAGGTCAAGGTTGCAACACATGCTTGTTCCGATAAATGAAATAAAATTTGGGCTGGTGATGCTAATTTTTGTTAACACTGACCAATGATCATCTATAGGACTATCTTATTCATTTTAGACCCTGACATTTCTTCATTTTTCATAGCCTTCCCAATTTATATCTTTGTTTGTATCATGTTGGGGTGTAAACAGCCTCACAAAATTCAATTTTCATTGCATTCTCATGTCAACTTTATTCTGAAACCGATTCACTTCCCTTTCCCTCATTTATGTAAACACAGTATTGCATACTTGCTGGATTTAATCTCTTTCAATGCTTCCTACATGTTTATCCTAGGACAAAGCAATTTAGATACCCACTTAAACAGTTACTGTTACTAGATGTCCTGGACTCAAACTATCAAAACTTTGACCTAAAGGATGCAATTCTATACTGTTTTTGGACATGTAAATTATGAAACAAAGAGACATGACAACAAGGTAAACTTTAGACCCTGTTAACTTCATCACTTTTTCTAACAGACCCACTATACCATTGTTTCTAGCAAAACATTACTCTGAAAACTAACTTGAGGACACGACTTCTTTAACATGAACTAACATAACTAGGATAAAGGAATGGCCAGAAACTAGCATGGTCTCTATGGAGGTGGAATCTAAGTCACGCTCTCCATGAGACCGGCAATTTTGCATACATTTTAATAACAAGGACTCATTATTTTAACAGAAATTACCTTTTTATTTTAGCATACTTCTCCAGAGGTGTAATTGGCGTTCACGGGTGCGGAATCTATGTCACGCTCCCCGTTAGAACCAACATAACCTCCAAATAAACAAGTTTTGACAACACTCTTTTAAAAGAAAGCAAGAACCGTTTATTTCTAGGAAGAACAAGATAACAAACAGACTCTGAAAAGAACCAAAATCACATTCAAAAGCATTTTATTGATATAAGTGGAGGCCATTACAGATTACACTTCATTACCTTGACTTCAAAAACAAACTTGATTTTAAAAAAAGACAGAATTTCGACTCCTATTAACCTACTGGCCTCCTCCTCTTCTTCAGCCTTCATCTTCTTTTATAGGCAGGAAGTTAGGGCTTCATGGAGAGGAGCTTGGATATCCAACCATTCATTTTGATCAAGCGGCTCATATGGATCCGTGGGGAACAAGTTTCCTTGTAAAACCATGTGCTGGTTCTGCAAAACTATGGATGGTTTTCATCTTGTGGAGAGGATGAAGCCATGGAGATATGGTGTTGATCCAATGGCGTGTGTAGTTTCTGGTTTTCCATCTTCCTTCTTGATTACATCTCAACCTTCCAGTTTTCCATCTAATGGCTGTGAGAGAAGTTTTGGGGGCCAAGTTTCCTTCTCTATACGTGGAGACATCTCATGGAGGCAGTACAGATAGGAGGAGGGGACCAAAGAGAGCATGCTTTTCACTTTCACCTTTTACTTCTCTCAAGTCCAACCGAAATCAATTTCATCTCCAGTTGAATTTAGGAACTTGTATTACTTGATTCCCATCATTACAGCATCTGAGTACCATGTTTAACATGCCTCATTAATCAATTGGATTTGTTGACCATTGTTATGCAAAGTTTGACCAACGGTTGACCATTCATGGCATCAATTGACGTTCTCATCACTTACTTCATTTTAGTTCCAATTGAATGCATGTTCCTGTCCTCAGGACCTTCACAAACATGTATGCATAAGCACACTGAGCTCCCATGTCTCCAATGGCTTCAATTTCACTTTTATCATCTCACTGCCTCGAAACCCTTCCCTTCAAAATTCGACGTATTCAGAGAACGAGAGGGATAAATATTAGGATCATTATCTTCTCCTCGACACAGGCTTTCCAACGATACCAAGAATTTTGAAAATGGTGGCGGGGTTCGCCGGATTGGGTTTTGTCAGAGACGGGCTTCGTCTCCCTCTTCCCTTCGATTTCTCTCCTTCTTTTCATTTTCTGTTGAGGGTGGGGTCCAGTAGCAAGGAGCGAACCAGTGTGCGCCACTTGTCTCAAGTTGAGATGCTGACGAGTGGGGTCGAGTGCGAGAGCAGCTCGTCAGTTTTATGCAGCGGAAGCTTTTGAGAGGTTCAGAAATGAAATAGCGAGGAGAAGAGATGAGAGGGGCTGTTGCTCCGATTATTTTGCAGTGGGCTGTACGAGCCCATCATTTCTTCTCCTATACGCAGGCCCAATGTGCATATTCTCCTTTTGATGTATTTTGTATGTAATTCCATGAGTATTTGCTGCATTTGTATATAATTCCATGAGAACAAATACGGCTTTAATTGATATACCCATGAAGGTCATCTCTTCATGAAATATATCACGCTCAATTAATCAGTTTGTTGTCTGGCTTCTTATTTTGCAAAGTCATCCATGATATTTATGTCGTCTTTTCTCCCATTAATATTGAATATTAAATATTAAATTAACACAGTGATACGGTGAACTGTATTAATATTAATATTCATATCGATATTATGGCTTCAGTCTAGGCGCGTCCCTTGCTTCAAAAAAATTGACCCCTTCTCTCTGAGAATCCGGACCCGACACATTCATGGGCCCCATTTCCACGACCTTGCGAATTGTTGAAATTCTCTCATGTGGCAAAAATTAGAGGTAAACAAATGCCCCCCACCAGAGTAGGTTGTGAGGAATCCGAGTCGAACGACCTGCTCTGGTGCCCCTTTCTGCAGTCACTCTGGGCCTCACTTTTATGTCACTTCCCTTCTTGTGTTACTTTATCATTATAGGGAGATGTCAGTTCCGATGATGATTCTGAGAGGGTTCGCATGGACGTGGTGTTGGCCCTTCCTTGTTTTATTTCCCTTGCAGCAGACGCATCTGAGGAGACTGAGTCGGCGGTGGGTTCTATGGTTTTTCTTTTGTATGTTTTTTTTTACTGCCCTTAGTAGTTTTGAGGTTTTAGATTAGGATTCAGTCTTTGGACTTGGCTTTAGTTGATTGTTTCTTGATGTTGTGGTTCGGCTTTCTTTCTTTCTTTTTTTTTTTTTTTTTTTTTTTAGCCATGTGGTATTTTGGATCTTCCTTGGGCTTGTATGGTTTCTTGGACTTGTCTCTAGTTGGTTTATGGATATGGACGTCATGTTTAGTTGTTTTCGATGCCTTTTCGATGTCATTGTATTTATTTCTGGTTCATTAAAATCCTTGAATCGTGAAGCTATTGTGTTCCTTCATTGCAAACCGCCACGCCTTCCGATTTTCTTACCATTGTTGACAGATTTGAAAAGACATACGCTTTCTGGTACCCTAATTCACACATATATAAGGTATTATGCGCACGTACTCTGTACTCTTTTCTTCCTTCCAATTTGTGCCTTCTTCTTCTCATGGCCGGTGTCATAAATCCGAAGAACCCCAAACGCCCTAGGGATGAAGGTAGTTCCTCTGTTCAGAGTGTACCTCCGTTCAAGCCTAACTGGTCGTATGACCCAGGCAACCGTTATCTGTTTCGAGATGACGAGGCTTTTGAATGTTATCAGAGTAACATTGGTGAAGGGGAGCGTGAAGTTTCCACTTGCTTTTTCTTTCATCCTCAGGGGCGTTTCACCACCCCTTACATGAATTTAATAACAGGGTGGCTTAACGCCTGGAGCCTCCATGGCTTATCCAGGCTTGATACCCCTTACCATCCGGATATCACTAAGTTATTTTATGCTAATTTTCGCGTCACCTTTGACCACCATGGCACCCCTTCTGCCTCTTCTTATCTTTTTGGTAGGCTCTTTCACATGGGGGTGGAAGATTTGGCTGACTTGATTGGCGCCACAGACACTTTAACCGGCTTGTCAGTTTATGCCTTCGGGAGTTGGCCTCGCGAGCAAGGGACATACCGAGGCCATTGCGAGTGGTTCAAGATACCCAGATCTGAGGCAGGTTCTGAACTGGTCTCTACTACGCATTTGCCCGCACTTCACCGGTAATTTTGTTATTTGTGTGTTTTTTTGTTTTGTATCTCTTTTTTTGTTTGTCACCGAAGGATAGGTTCATGACTATGAAGTTTATATGTTCCTTTCAGGCTATTTTTTTCTGGTTATCAACTACATCCTTTTCCCTCAGGGTGAATTATCAAATTTGACTCGCCCAGGGACTTTGTTCTACCTTCGCTTATTGCTCCTCAAACGCGGGAAAGCTAATCTTCCTAGCCTCATCCTCCAAAACATGCATCATGTCACGAGGTTCCCCAAGGGCCATTTGCCTTACGGGAGTTTAATCGAGGCCTTGATGGAGCGGGCTCAGATCCCATTCCTTGAGATGCTGTGGGGGAATCCAATCACTGAGCGGCTTATGCTGTACCCGCGCAACCTGCTCTTAGATCTGACTTCCTTTGGGTGGGTGGAGATGGTTCATGGCACTCTGGTCCCTGACCCCAACTACCCGGTGAACAGTCATATCCTTCATAGGTTTGCTGCTGTGAATCAGTATAGTCCGGTAAGAGAGGCTTCTCCCCCTTCTCCAGACGGCTCAGCCACTGAAGAATCTTTCCCACTCCAGGAACACATAGACCAGCGTTTTAAGGAGCTAGACCAGCGACTGGAGAATGTCGAGGCAGTGCTTCAGTCAATTCATAACACCTTGGAGACCCTCGCAGGGGCGATGGCCGCAGCTCAGGCGTCTCCGGTGCCTCCGATATGAAGAAGTCTCGGATGTTTGATCATTTGGTTTTATTGTTTCATTACTTCATTTCGTATGTTTTTTTTTTGTTGTTGTTCAAACTGTGGTAATTTTGGATGGTTTATGTTTGGTATTTTGATTTTATGATTTGGTTTGGGCAATTTGGAAGCCTAATAACTTTTGGTCTGTTGATCTTGGTTTACGGACACCTGTTGAGGTTTATTAGTGATTTGGTTTAGATTGTCATAGGTAGCGACTTTAGATATCGCTATTGGGACAGATATTTTTGTTATTCTCCCTGCTCTTTGGTTACGGCAGCAAGGAACATACCGGTGGAATTTGTCTATTCTACATTGTTGCCTCGGTAGCTAGGACCATTCCGGTGGGACTTGTTTCCTCCATATTACCGCTCCGACATGTAGAATAGACGTTCTGGGTATGGCACGCAGTGGGTGCGGCGTGCAATGAGCACGGCACGCAGTGGTTGTTTTTGGCACGGTGATAAGGGACGTACCGTCGGGACTTGTCTGTTCCATATCACTCTTTTGATGTAGTGAGATGGGGTTTTCTCCTGGCTCTTTGGGTACGGCAGCTAGGAACATACCGTAGTCGGTGGTTTAAGGCCCAACACGACCATGGGCCCCTCTGGGTATTAGGATTTATGAGGCCTATTCCTTAACATAGTTGGCGGACATCAGCCGTGGTATTCTCCGTTTTCAGAGGGGCTTTTAGGTTCGGTTTGGTCTTAATTTTTTTTGGTAGGTTTCGGCAAGAATTACATTTTGAGCAGACAGGTTGTCTTCTCAATCTGTAACTGTTGAGGATGTGGTTTTGACTAATCCCATGGTAAGTTTCACCGTTCGTGTCTTAATTTAGAGTTCAAGACACAGAACTTTTGTTCATCCTTTAGTTCGGTGAGATGAACAGGCACCTAGTACCTTATTAAAGAACAAAGCACAAGACTTTGGCCATCTTTTTTGGGTAGGTGTGATGGACAGATCACCGCATTGTGTCTTAATTTAGAGTTCAAGACACGAAACTTTTGTTCATCCTTTAATTCGGTGAGATGAGCAGGCACCTAGTACCTTGTTTAAAGCACAAAGCACAAAACTTTTGTAGTAAGTTTCACCGTTTGTGTCTTAATTTAGAGTTTTGACTCAGGGATACCCCATAGTGTTCAAAAGAACGAAGTACCCTGTCGAGCCTTGACCCGGTGGGACGTGAGAGATTTTCTTTTTACCTAAGTGAAGAGGTGGTTGACTGCATCACAATTGTCTGTCCAGTCGATTTGTTGGCTCCTCTCCCTTTGGCTTTGGTGGGTTGTGAAAATGTCAGGGTAGTTTTATCCATAATATTTCTTCAGGTATCTCCCATTTATGGAGGAGACAGGGTGTTTTCCATTTGAGTCTGCGAGTATGTAGGCTCCACCTTCATATACTTGTTTTATGACATAGGGGCCCTCCAATTTGGTGTGAATTTAGGACCATGGCGTCGGTCCAGGATAGGTCGCCTTAGAACTAGTACCAATTCTCCCTTCTTAAATGTTCTGGATCTTTGACAATTTCTCATAGGCTCACGCCATCCTGACTTGATATAACTCCAAGTTTTGTTGGGCTGCCAGTCTTCTTTCATCCATCCCGTCCAACTCTTGCAACCTCAGTTGCGTCTGTTTAGTCAGAGGGATTTCTGCTGCCATAGCTACTCTTAGTAACGGGAGTTCCACCTCGATTGGTAGGACTGCTTCTGCCCCATATACCAAGGAATAAGGTGTGGCTTGGGTTGCTGTTCTGTGAGTGATGCGGTATGCCCACAGTGCTTCGTGTAGTTTGTCATGCCAGTTTCTTTGGTTATCTCCGATGGTTTTACGAAGGATCTTGATCAGTGTTTTGTTAAAAGCCTCCGCCGGTCCATTGTCTCTTGGGTTGTAGACGGAGGAGTATCTCCATTCAATTTTGTGTTTGTCGACAAAGGCATCAATTTTGGCATTCTTGAAGGCGGTCCCATTGTCAGAGATTGTTTTTCTTGGGTTTCCATACCTATAAAGCACCTGAGTGGTGAAGAACTTGACCACGTCAGAGGCCTTAATTTCACGGTATGACCGGGTTTCGACCCATTTGGGGAAGTAATCTGCGGCTGCCAGTATGAAACGGTATCCATTTGAGTTTGGTGGATCAGTGGGGCCTATGATGTCTGTTCCCCAGATTTCGAAGGACCATGATACTACTGTTGGGTGTAGCACATTTGGGTATTGGTGTATGAGATCTCAATGAATTTGGCACATGTGGCATTGTCTGGAGAAGTTTTCGTAGTCATTAATCATGGTGGGCCAATAATAGCCCATTAGTTTGATTTGGACTCGCATCCGAGAGCCCGATTAATGGGCCCCGCTGTCTCCCGAGTGAATTTCCTGCATAACTTGGTGGGCTTCGGCTTTCGCTATACATCTAAGCCATGATCCTTCATAGGATCTCCAATAAAGTGTGTTGTTCAGATATACGAACCTTAGGACCCTTTTTCTGATTTGTTCCCTAATGGTCCTATTTTCAGGTAATTTTCCTTGTTGGAAGTAGTCAAGAAAGGGTTGCCTCCAATCTTCTTGATCTGTACCTTCGGCTGTCATGACTTGTGTGATTTCTCTCCATTCCTTTTCATATCCCTTTTCAAGGTTTAGGATGTCTGTGAATATGGTTTCCTCCTCATTTCTTTCCTGTGGAAAACATGGGGACAAGGGTCTCCTGCGGTGAACAAGGATTTGGATCTCTTCCTGGTTTGGATCACTGAGCTCATCGGCTAGCCCGGCCAAAGTACCCTATTTGCCATTCAGAGACCTCAGAGCTTTCTGGAAGGTAATATGTGTGAACTTAGCCATCAATTCAAGAGTTTTTTTTCATGATATTTGACCAATTTTGGTTTTCTTATTTTGAAGAGACCTTCGATCTGGCTTAGAACGAGTTGGGATCTCCATAGACCTCTAACTGCTCATTATCCATTTGAAGAGCTATTTCGAACCTGGCTATCAAGGTTTTGTATTCGGCTTCATTGTTTGTACATGGTTTGAAGGGTCATAAGAACTGTGGAAGTCTGATATCATATTGAGAGCCATGAGAACTATGAAAGTCTGATATGGTTTGAACATCATTAGAACTGTGCGAGTGTGATATGATTTGGAGCGCCATGAGAACTGTGAAAGTCTGACACGGACTGGAATATTACCAGGACTGTGGAAGCCTGATATGATTTGGAGCGCCATGAGAATTGTGAAAGTCTGACACGGCTTGGAATATTACCAGAACTGTGTGTTAGAGTTATGTCCTAGAAGTCAATAATTTAATGACTTAATTATTAGTTTATGTTTTGGATGAGATTTTATCATCTGTTCCTAGGTTTATTATTGACAGATCATTCAGGTTGAGGATCTGAATTGTAGATCTCTGTTGATCATTCTTTAGAATGACAATAATAAATCTAAACGGTCCATAATCTTGATAATTAACAAGGAACATTAATTATCATAAAAGATTAGTATGCAAGTTAAGTGATGATTAAGTTCTACTAATCATAGGTAAAGAGTTACCAACTTAGTTGCATATGTGTATGTTATGGAACATAGCACAGGACTTGACCCATCGAAATAAACATATGGATTGTGTTATGTGTCATTGTTTATTTCGTTGTGATTTTGGTTCTAAGTTTGAGATGTTTATCTTTTCCACATGAGGATAGGTTCAATAAATACTGTCTACCGCTGATTCCCGATAAGGGCTGCTATACGGACTTTATTTATGTTCTCTTGAATTGTGCGGGGAAAAGTTAATCATCAAGAAAACCGTATGTCCCTCATTAATTCACTTAGTGAGTGACGATATCTGTTTGGGCCCCTTGATGGAGATAGATTGTTTGCATGCAACTTTATACAATTATCTCTAGATCAAGAAACGTATAATCTGCAAGAATGACACATTCCTATCTTGGATTATACGATGATATCGTGAGACATAAGAATCAAAATAGAGAAACTGATTATTCTCTTATACAGGATTGAAATATTGTAGCAGTACACTATTTATGCGAATTGGGAGTCATAATGTGTTGCTAGATACCGCTTATGATTATTGGAATTAAATAACGATTTAATTCCATGGCCAACATAGCATAAATCCTCAAAGGGTCACACATAATAAGGTGTTTAACCACACGTGCATTAATTATTTATTTGCAACAATTGGTTTTGCAAAATATGATAAGTTGATTAATTAATCGTATGCCGTTATGGACCGTTATGATTAATTAAGTCAAATAGATCATATAGAAATAATTTAATGCATTGACTAATTCCATATTAATTATTAAATAGTTAATAATTAATTATAATCAACACATTTAATTATTTGAGCTAATTGGGCTTTAAATTAATTGGTTAATTTAATGTCCAATGGAAGGTGCATTTAAATGGAAGAGTATTGGGCTCAACTTAACTTGAGGCCCAACCCATAAATGGGGTAGGTAGGTGCGGCTAGGGCAAGGGGTATTTTTGTCCATGTAATGTTGGATGAGAGCTAGGTTGAGTGGCCTATATAAAGGGGTGTTCTTTGGGAGCAAACCACTAGCCTCCACACACCTCTCTCTCTCCTTCTCTCTTTGGCCGCACCTCACAAGGAAGAAAAGAAAATTTCAGAATTTTCTATTCCTCTTTCTCTCTTCCACACACCACCTAGCTCATGTGTTGAGCAAGCTTTTCCACTAAATTAATTGGAGAATTAAATAGAAAGGGAAAACTTTGGAATTAGGCACAATTCTCTCAATTACTAGCATAATTGATTAGAGAAGGTGGTTAATTCCTTAGTGGACTCGAGGAGCACGGCGTGGAGGTTCTTGGAGAGCACGCCACCGACACCAACGCATTGGAACGAGCCTCTTGGTTGCGATACCAAGAGAGGTATACTTCCAATCATTTTTCTCGTGTGTTTAAATAGCTTGTGTACTAGATCTTGTGTGTGCTTTGTTTGCTTGGTTAATTAATTGGTAATTAGCATAAAATTAAATTTAGCACACTTTCTAACACTGTGGAAGTCTGATATAGTTTGGAGCGCCATGAGAACTGTGAAAATCTGACACGGCTTGGAATATTACCAGAACTGTGGAAGTCTGATATGGTTTGGAGCGCCATGAGAACTGTGAAAGTCTGACACGGCTTGGAATATTACCAGAACTGTGGAAGTCTGATATGATTTGGAGCGCCATGAGAACTGTGAAAGTCTGACACGGCTTGGAACATTATCAGGACTGTGGGAGTCTGATATGATTTTGAGCATCATGAGAACTGTGAAAGTCTGACACGGCTTAGAACATTACCAGGACTGTGGGAGTCTGATATGATTTTGAGCGCCATGAGAACTGTGAAAGTCTGACACGGCTTAGAACATTACCAGAACTGTGAAAGTCTGATATGATTTTGAGCGCCATGAGAACTGTGAAAGTCTGACACGGCTTGGAACATTACCAGAACTGTGGGAGTCTGATATGATTTTGAGCGCCATCAGAACTGTGAAAGTCTGACACGGCTTGGAACATTACCAGAACTGTGGGAGTCTGATATGATTTGGAGCGCCATGAGAACTGTGAAAGTCTGACACAGCTTGGAATATTACCAGAACTGTGGGAGTCTGATATGATTTGGAGTGCCATGGGAACTGTGAAAGTCTGACACGGCTTAGAACATTACCAGAACTGTGGGAGTCTGATATGATTTGGAGTGCCATGGGAACTGTGAAAGTCTGACACGGCTTAGAACATTACCAGAACTGTGGGAGTCTGATATGATTTGGAGTGCCATGAGAACTGTGAAAGTCTGACACAGCTTGGAATATTACCAGAACTGTGAGAGTCTGATATGATTTGGAGTGCCATGGGAACTGTGAAAGTCTGACACGGCTTAGAACATTACCAGAACTGTGGGAGTCTGATATGATTTGGAGTGCCATGGGAACTGTGAAAGTCTGACACGGCTTAGAACATTACCAGAACTGTGTGAGTCTGATATGATTTGGAGCGCCATGAGAACTGTGAAAGTCTGACACAGCTTGGAATATTACCAGAACTGTGGGAGTCTGATATGATTTGGAGTGCCATGGGAACTGTGAAAGTCTGACACGGCTTAGAACATTACCAGAACTGTGTGAGTCTGATATAGTTTTCAAGGTTAATTAAATGGAGACTTTGCAAGCCTCTCTTTACTTTTATCCATCCAATGGGGTATCAATGTTTCGGTTATGGGTCTATATTCCAGTTTAGTTTTGACATCTTTTTCCTTGGCTTGAGAGATTTGAGGTTTTCTTGCCCCCGGTTTAGCCTTAGCATATTTGTTCTTGGCTGGGGTGTTTTGAGCTTCTGTTACTCTCAGATTAGGTGTCTCATTGTCTCTGACAATGGTTGGGTTTTGATGAGATCCTTTGTAGATTTTCTTGATTTCGAATTCTGGATGCTGAAGGGTTTATTTATGTACAACATTTTGGTCTAGATTTTTCTTCAGAGATTTGGTTTTGGATTTTTTTTGTTTAGTGTGAGGGTTATGAGGTTTTGGCATGCATTTCAAAGTTAAGGGTATATTCATATCCAGGTTCACTCCTCAACTTCCTATGAAAACCCCTTATTCCCCTGGCTCTTTTAAGAAACTTATAGGAGCCAAGTCTTTGCGCGACATGTGCCACATATGGTGAACTCATAGCTTTTACCGGGCATTTCGACCATTGCGATCCCTCCCGATGATGATGTCTGTAGTTCTTCGGTTGTTTTGGTATATCCTTTTCTGTCTTGGTTGTTTTCAAAGTTTATTTCAGTATGGCCATCTTGTGACCGTGATTCCATCAAAATTTCCCACCTTTTCATGTATTCTTTATTGGATTCGGCTTTCCTTTGTTGAATTTTTGTTGAACTGACACGGGAAACTTTGCTCTTTTCCTTGGAGTTTCTCAGGAGCTCACGTATTTCACCATTTTGTTGCTGGAGCATGGCTATTCCTGTGACTTTCGCCCGGTGTGATTTTCCATCCCCTTGAAGAGGTGCCGAAACCTGCTGAGGGAGCAACGTAATCCAATGATTACATAGCTCGAGTTGCTTCCTCAACCTATCTTGCTTAGAAGATGTTGTTGAGATTGGGAGCCCTTGGGTTTTAGTGCTATGAGGCCTTGAACCACTTTCAGGAATTTCTTCGCATGTTTCAACATGAGAAATCATATTACAAGTCGTCGACGAATACTCTCCATCATCAGAATCATCATCATCGGTTTCGGTTTCACTAACTTGCACATGAGGCATAGGGTTTTGGCGGGCATTCTTAGGTAGGTTAAACTCACCCTTGCGGATCATCCTTTCAAGAGTATCCTTGAACTTGTAGCACTCTTCAATCGGGTGTCCAATGACCCTATGATATGGACAGTAGTTTGGATCATGGACGTTTCTCATTTCTTCGGGTCGTTTGCTTGGCGGGAGATCAAGCCCTTTTGTTAAGACCCGATAAAAGAGTCTTTTGGTTTCTCCTACTTTGAAAGAATATGGTTTACTCATTTGCTCCATCAGGGATGGTCGTCTGGGCTTGGGAAAGACCTTCTTGTCATTATTTGTTTTCCTGGAGTTGACTTCATAACCACAACTACTGGAAGCTTCCGAATTTATGGCCTTCTTGATTGGTGTATCACTCTTGCCCATTAGAGTCATGTCAACCTCTTCTTGGTCACTCCTGAGGGGTTGAAATAACCCAGTTATATCAAGGTCCTTGTATTTCTCCATTATATCAAGCAAGGCTCCGAATGTAGTGGCTTTGTTCATTACTAAGAGTGGCCCCATTAGTGGAATTTGTTTACTAATGTTCCTTACCAACAATTCCACCATATCAGACTCTTGAAGCCGCGGATAACATTGATCATTTAGATTTCTCCATCGCATAATGTAGTTCGAGAGAGACTCTTCTTCCTTGAGTTTCATGCTTGTCAGCTCCATTGGTGTGATTTTCTGGGGTGTTATTGTGAATCTCTCGCAAAAGGATTCCTCCATGTCTCCCCAAGTTTGAATACTATTCTCTTTTAATGAGGTATACCATTTGAAAGCTACTCCTGTTAGGCTCTGGGAAAATTGGCGCAGGAGAAGTGCTTCATTTTGCGCTGTATCTTGACATAAGGTTTTGAATCGCGCTAGATGTTCTTCTGGGCTTGTCTCAGCTCCCACACCATAAAACAATGGGAATTTTGGGATTATGTAACCTGGAGGATAACGCACCAAGTCGTACTCCTTTGGGTATGGATTACCAAATCTTTCCTTGGAACGAGCAGGAGGGCCTAACCCTGCCTTCTGCAATCGTTGGCTTATCATCTCTTCAATTTTCTCATGAGTTATCCCAAGTTTTTCAAAAGGGTTACTTGAGGCATTTATGGGCTCTTTGTAATGTTTTAGTATGGGTTTGCTCTTCAAGCAGTTGGTCTTTGTTTTTGGATCATTCATTTTTGGCTCTTCACTATTGAATTTCACGGACTTAGGTTTCTTGGGATGTGGATCACTTACTTCAGGAAGAGAATTATGCCATAATGCTTTTTTAGTAAGGGAATCTTGCATATTGGAGCACCAACTGGACAGACGAGCATTTTCTTGCTGAATTTCTTCTAGTTGGCGATCCATCCGCTCGAGTTCCTGCCTTTTTTGGACAGTCTCATCGCCATCAGATGATGCCCCCGGCTTAGAGCTTTCACCCTCACTTTCTGAGCTTTCGTCTGTTTGTTTTGGCGCAACCAACTTTTTGTCATCCCTTTGGGTAGAGCGATAACTCACATTCCTTTTATTGTTAAGTGAGGAGCTCCTTTTCACGTGATCTTTAGTTCTCACCATATGGCTTTCATGGTCTTGTATGTTACTAGTGTCAGAATTCACCATACGGATTGAATTTGAATCTTCCACTTCCCTTTTCGCGAAATTGTCTCCTAAGGATTCGCTTTGACCAGTTTCAAATTCATCTTGACTTTTGGAGGTATCTATCATCTTTTCCCATAGAGACCTTTCGAAGAGGGGATTTTGGATTAAGGCTTGCACATTCTTTGATTGGTCATTATTTTCTTGGGTTTGAGTTTCTTCAATAGTATTCCAGGTATCCCTTTGGTTATCGATTTCGGTTGCTGTAGTGTGACTGTCGTCAGAATCTACCTCTTCCTCTGACGCGCTTACCATACGAACAGTGGCGCATCCTTTGAGTCCTCGATCTTTCCATATGATTTTTGGATCCGACTGACATGAAACTGTCAACCTTGTTTTGTGCTGAGGGTTTCGCCTTATTCTTACTCCAAGAGTTTGTGAGGCGAATGCTTCATGCCACATATTCCGTATTCTCGATCCCTGAGGTTTAGAGGTCATTAGCCTAGCACATCGGTTGTGTGCCCCCTGCATTTCTTGTTCATTAGGCACGTGCATTCTAATTTTTCGGGAGAGTGTTGCCAATCCATTTTTGGTAGGTATGGGAAGGATTTTCATCTGCTTTCTAGAAAAACTGCCCCCAAGGCTTCGCTTTACCATCACTTGTTCTCCTATTTTCAGGGAGGGGTGTACCAATCCCCCTTCAATAGGTATGGAAAAAGTTTCCTTCTGTCTTTCAAGAAAGTTGCCCCCATTATGAAGCTCCTTTGGTGCTTGTTTCTCCGTTTTTCGGAAGGGACATATCAATCCTTTTTGTGTAAGTATGTGAGGAATTTTCCTTTGCTCCTCCGAGAGGCTGCCCCCGGTGTGTTGCTTAATTGAAGCAGATTTTCCCATTTCCTGGGAGGGAAAGGTAAATCTTTCGTTGGTTGATACGTCAGGTTTCATAATCTGAGTGTCAGGCGGAATCGGTACACTAGTTATTTCTTTCCTTTGCTTCTCTTTTACTATCTCGGAGGCTTCATTACTTGCTTCCCAAGATGAAATTGTCTTTTCCAGTATTCTAGTTTGAGGTTTCCAGATTGCTTTGACTTGAACGACCGAGGATTTTTTCTTGGCAATCATCAGTGGAGTAAATGAGCTCTCCACCGACGGATTTAGTTTTGGTTCAGGTGTTGAGTTCTTTGTGCTGGTTGGTTTGGGTGTGTCATTGTTTACGACTGCACGATTTGGCCGTGCGCCCATTCTAACCATATGCTTCTGGACCTCAGCACATGCTGCTGTGACCCGAGTGTTCTCCAGTCGGAGTTGCTCGAGTTGCCTTTGTTTTTTCTCTAGCTCCTTGCGAAGCCGGGCCACTTCATCAGACATTTCCTCAAAGATTTCTATTTCCTCATCAGACGAATTTCCATGATCATGGCTCGGATCCTCCTCATCACTTGTTGCATTA
This sequence comes from Rhynchospora pubera, assembly GCA_028095005.1. Classification (NCBI taxonomy): domain Eukaryota; kingdom Viridiplantae; phylum Streptophyta; class Magnoliopsida; order Poales; family Cyperaceae; genus Rhynchospora; species Rhynchospora pubera. The sequence continues at coordinate 42,873,900 of CM051461.1, forward strand.
TCCCCGGTTTGTTGGACAATTTCCTCCACTACCGGGCTGCGGTTTTTAGGCCGCCCTGCCCGTTTGGGAGGTTTGGATTCTGAAGCCTTTTGCTTTTGCCCTCGTGTTTCCACGGGGACACTTTCAGAGTGGGATAGCTCTTGAGAACCAGTCCCCACCATGTGAACTTCCACCGACTCCTCATCATCATGACATATCGAGACATAATCAACATTCCGTCTCTTCTTCACCACATATTTTCTTTTCCTTTTGTCTTTCATCCTCTGACTCGCCACTTGGTTAGCCAGAGAAATATCATTTTCCTTTAGGACCCACCGCCTGGTGCCCCCTGCGTGTTGCTTAGGAGCTGACATGGGTTCTTGTTGTTTGGGCCTCCAGGCCTGCTTCACTTTCCCTTCGGCCTTCACAGACTTGAGGTTGGGTTGCAGCGGCGGGAAGGTAAGCCGGTCAAAGACTGAAGGCGGGTGGGCCACAGTCCTTTTTTCTGACGCACTATAGTCCGCGTCTCCCTCTCGGTTGTCCTCGCGATAGGGAAAGCGGAGCCTTTGATGCGCCGGAAACCTGAGCCTGTCCTTGATGGACGGCTTGTTGGGGTTGGCAGGGATTGTAGTGACAACCCTGCGGGACTTGCGGGACCTCTTGACAATCCTGAAGGCCGCATGAATGGCCTCCACCGCCTTGTGTTTTGGGTGAGTCACCTTCTCTGTCTCAGAGACTGGGGCATACATGGGGAGCTCCCAATCCTCTCTAAGGCGCATTACTTCACCTCCCTTTTTGAGCACATGCAGAGGGGCGAAGGTGTTGCTGAGGGACAGATCAGTGACGGTATCGGGTTGCTGGACCAGATGGAGAGCTTGGGCCCTCGAGATCCTAGTCCTTTGCTCCTTTTTGAGTTTTGGGGCTGTTGCCCCCTTGATATGAGTGGTGGCCGCCCGACCCTTTTTGATGCTAAGGGCAGGCTTTCCAACGACCTTCACCGATGCTTCACCGGCAAGCATCACGGGAGAGATTTGTACGACAGCTTGGACGGGCACATAGAGAGTCCCGGTTGCTGCTGCCTTCCTATGGCGAAGACGCTCGCCCTTCACGATTTGACTCCAGGTAAACATGATTCCTGCAATGGAGAAAACTTAGAGTCAACCATTAGTATTTTCCTTGAATATCATAGACTTAATTCCACTTTTGCATTTAAACTTTGATTCTGCCCTGATGAGAGGAGAAAAAAGTCCCACCGGGCGTGCCAGAATCTGTCTCGCACTTTTTCAGTCCAACCACGGAAGATCATATAGTCCTCTATGGGGCGAAGAAAATGCGGATCAGATACCCCTCGAGCATCTTGAGACCCGTCGTTACTGCCCATTCTGAACGAGCGAAGAGCACTAATGCGGTTCTAAGTACCTCGAGAGTTGATTGTTTGTCGTAGGTCCTTTTTTTTCCAGTAGGCGCAAGCCCCTACTGTTAATTACCTCCGGACTCAGTTACGAACTGAGACAAGAGCACCTCTAGATCGGGATAATCAAAGTTCAGATGTCCTAAGTGGATAAAGTCCATTTTAATAAAAGGATTGTGTCTTGATAGGGAGTTTTAGGGTGAAAAGCAATGCAGAAGGGCAGCTATTTTAACAGAGCCATGCAAACATGAATGATGTGGTTTAATTCTTTAGTTTTACATTTTAAGACATTTAGGTTGCTTTTACTTTGCTGTGTCAGGCTTAGTGCCGTTACAGAGATTTTTTTGAGTTCGATACTAGGAAATTTAGTATCCTAGATCAATCTTCAATCGTTTGGGGATTTAGAGATTTTGGGATTTCGTTCAAGTCTTGAGTACAGATGCGCTATGCCTTCTCTTGACATGAACTTAGGTGATGGCCACTGGTTGACTTTTCTTCTGATCACCTGGGCATCAGATTTCAGTCTGCTTCTGGTCAAACATGCTGTGAACTTGTAGAAACAGGCTGTTAGATTTGAGTCCAACGCTAGAAAATAGGGTATTCTAGGTCAGCTCTCAATCGTTTAAGGAACTTAGGGATTTTTGGGATTTTCGTTCAAGTCGCGAGTACAGATGCGCTATGCCTTCTCTTAACAGGAACTTCAATGATCATTCAGAATTGACTTTTCCTTTTTCTCAATCTGAACATCAGGAGGGTGTCTCCTTCAAGGCGAAACGCTATGCAGTCTTGAAGGGACAAATTTTGGACTTTTAAGACTTTATGTTATTTTAAGATTTGTGTCTTTGGGTCACTTTTATTTTTACTTTGTGTCATTTTTAGACTTTTTGTCAGTTTCGGGTATGGACTTTACATTTTAGAATTTTGGACTTTTGAGTTCGACTTTTAAGTCTTGCACTTTTAAGCTAGCACTTTTGGATTTTGGCTTTTGAGTTTGACATTTTCGGACTTGGTTTAAAGCTTGAACTTTTGAATTTTTGCGTTATGGACCTTGAGTTGGAATTTTGAGTAGCAACTTTTGAGTTTTAGATTTTCAATCTTCAGTTGGACTTTTGAGTTCAGACTTTTAAGTTTGCACTTCTAAATTTCTATTGGATGCCTTTTTGTTATTTCAATTTTATTCGCAAATCTAAATGCTTGACCGTACTTGTTGTTCGGAACATGAAATGTCAGATGTACCTGCTGGTCCAGAATATAAAAAGTTCAAATGTACCTGCTGTCCAGAACATAGAATGTTCAAAAGTACCTGCTGTCCAGAACATAACATATTCAAAAATGATTTTTTGTTCAATTTCTTTGAGGAACTTAATTTTTATTATTTTCTATTATTGCCATCCTTTTAGTCTTTAATTTCAAAATATTTTGTGCTTCAATGTTTTGGTATGACGTGATACATAAAAATATTCCTCACATTTTTCTTGACATTCTGGTATTTTATGGGAATTTTTCTGATAATCCAGCTATTTTTAATGCATTTTTGAAGTTTTCTACTTCTCAGAATTTTCTGATTGGTTGTGATATGCTGTTTTGCTATTATGTCGTCAGGGATCCGTTACAGATTGGACGTCACAGAAAATCCGTGAGGGCGCTGAGGATTTAGGTTGACTGAGTCGCTTGGCTCATGTCTGTGTTTGTACACCGAGTAGGCTTGAGTTAGGCTTGGATTCGATCTATGGGTTTCGAATGTCGGCGTTGCTGCTCAAGTGTGTGCCATGCCTACGCGAAACTTCAATTTGTCTCCCTCCTTCCTTCCGTTGGTCTGATGCCTTCCCATTCGACTGGAGGCCTCCATTGGCGATGTCAGTAGGCTCTCCCGGCGGCCATGGAGACTGCGACTAGGTCACAAAGCGTCGTGGTGGTCTACTGGAGTCGTCTATGCTGTCCGTTGAAGTCGCGTTTGACGATTTGGCGCGCTCTAGTCTCAGTTTGATTTGGGCCTGCAGCAACGGTGGAGAGCGACTGATTGACGAAATTTCAGCGAGGGATTGACTTAACGAAGGTATCATAAAGCCTTTCAGGAGCATCGTCAAGTTATTTGTGAGCTCAATTTTACATGGCCTTATCTAATTTGAGATGATATACATTGACTTTCTTGTGGTCTGACAAACCCACGAGCTGGAATGCACCTTTCATGTGAAACTTACCTTACGTATGGCTCCTTTTACTTTCTTTCACACATTTTATTTACTTCATTGATAGGGCAACTAGTATTTAGATATTAAGCACTTAATTCCACCTTTACCTTCATTCTATTTGTTAACCGTATACATGACATGGGATTTCAGGTCAAGGTTGCAACACATGCTTGTTCCGATAAATGAAATAAAATTTGGGCTGGTGATGCTAATTTTTGTTAACACTGACCAATGATCATCTATAGGACTATCTTATTCATTTTAGACCCTGACATTTCTTCATTTTTCATAGCCTTCCCAATTTATATCTTTGTTTGTATCATGTTGGGGTGTAAACAGCCACACAAAATTCAATTTTCATTGCATTCTCATGTCAACTTTATTCTGAAACCGATTCACTTCCCTTTCCCTCATTTATGTAAACACAGTATTGCATACTTGCTGGATTTAATCTCTTTCAATGCTTCCTACATGTTTATCCTAGGACAAAGCAATTTAGATACCCACTTAAACAGTTACTGTTACTAGATGTCCTGGACTCAAACTATCAAAACTTTGACCTAAAGGATGCAATTCTATACTGTTTTTGGACATGTAAATTATGAAACAAAGAGACATGACAACAAGGTAAACTTTAGACCCTGTTAACTTCATCACTTTTTCTAACAGACCCACTATACCATTGTTTCTAGCAAAACATTACTCTGAAAACTAACTTGAGGACACGACTTCTTTAACATGAACTAACATAACTAGGATAAAGGAATGGCCAGAAACTAGCATGGTCTCTATGGAGGTGGAATCTAAGTCACGCTCTCCATGAGACCGGCAATTTCTAACACAGGGATGCATACATTTTAATAACAAGGACTCATTATTTTAACAGAAATTACCTTTTTATTTTAGCATACTTCTCCAGAGGTGTAATTGGCATTCACGGGTGCGGAATCTATGTCACGCTCCCCGTTAGAACCAACATAACCTCCAAATAAACAAGTTTTGACAACACTCTTTTAAAAGAAAGCAAGAACCGTTTATTTCTAGGAAGAACAAGATAACAAACAGACTCTGAAAAGAACCAAAATCACATTCAAAAGCATTTTATTGATATAAGTGGAGGCCATTACAGATTACACTTCATTACCTTGACTTCAAAAACAAACTTGATTTTAAAAAAAGACAGAATTTCGACTCCTATTAACCTACTGGCCTCCTCCTCTTCTTCAGCCTTCATCTTCTTTTATAGGCAGGAAGTTAGGGCTTCATGGAGAGGAGCTTGGATATCCAACCATTCATTTTGATCAAGCGGCTCATATGGATCCGTGGGGAACAAGTTTCCTTGTAAAACCATGTGCTGGTTCTGCAAAACTATGGATGGTTTTCATCTTGTGGAGAGGATGAAGCCATGGAGATATGGTGTTGATCCAATGGCGTGTGTAGTTTCTGGTTTTCCATCTTCCTTCTTGATTACATCTCAACCTTCCAGTTTTCCATCTAATGGCTGTGAGAGAAGTTTTGGGGGCCAAGTTTCCTTCTCTATACGTGGAGACATCTCATGGAGGCAGTACAGATAGGAGGAGGGGACCAAAGAGAGCATGCTTTTCACTTTCACCTTTTACTTCTCTCAAGTCCAACCGAAATCAATTTCATCTCCAGTTGAATTTAGGAACTTGTATTACTTGATTCCCATCATTACAGCATCTGAGTACCATGTTTAACATGCCTCATTAATCAATTGGATTTGTTGACCATTGTTATGCAAAGTTTGACCAACGGTTGACCATTCATGGCATCAATTGACGTTCTCATCACTTACTTCATTTTAGTTCCAATTGAATGCATGTTCCTGTCCTCAGGACCTTCACAAACATGTATGCATAAGCACACTGAGCTCCCATGTCTCCAATGGCTTCAATTTCACTTTTATCATCTCACTGCCTCGAAACCCTTCCCTTCAAAATTCGACGTATTCAGAGAACGAGAGGGATAAATATTAGGATCATTATCTTCTCCTCGACACAGGCTTTCCAACGATACCAAGAATTTTGAAAATGGTGGCGGGGTTCGCCGGATTGGGTTTTGTCAGAGACGGGCTTCGTCTCCCTCTTCCCTTCGATTTCTCTCCTTCTTTTCATTTTCTGTTGAGGGTGGGGTCCAGTAGCAAGGAGCGAACCAGTGTGCGCCACTTGTCTCAAGTTGAGATGCTGACGAGTGGGGTCGAGTGCGAGAGCAGCTCGTCAGTTTTATGCAGCGGAAGCTTTTGAGAGGTTCAGAAATGAAATAGCGAGGAGAAGAGATGAGAGGGGCTGTTGCTCCGATTATTTTGCAGTGGGCTGTACGAGCCCATCATTTCTTCTCCTATACGCAGGCCCAATGTGCATATTCTCCTTTTGATGTATTTTGTATGTAATTCCATGAGTATTTGCTGCATTTGTATATAATTCCATGAGAACAAATACGGCTTTAATTGATATACCCATGAAGGTCATCTCTTCATGAAATATATCACGCTCAATTAATCAGTTTGTTGTCTGGCTTCTTATTTTGCAAAGTCATCCATGATATTTATGTCATCTTTTCTCCCATTAATATTGAATATTAAATATTAAATTAACACAGTGATACGGTGAATTGTATTAATATTAATATTCATATCGATATTATGGCTTCAGTCTAGGCGCGTCCCTTGCTTCAAAAAAATTGACCCCTTCTCTCTGAGAATCCGGACCCGACACATTCATGGGCCCCATTTCCACGACCTTGCGAATTGTTGAAATTCTCTCATGTGGCAAAAATTAGAGGTAAACAAAAGCAAATTAGACAAATTGTTTGATTGAAAACCAAATTAGAAAAATCAGGGCTAGGGCTAACAAAGATGGCCAAATCAGGTGCCGATCAGTGTAGGCGAAGGTGAAGAGTTTGATTTTCAGACCAATTTTGGAAGAGGAAGGCTCGAGGGAGAAAGGAGGGACCGATCTACTCATCCATTGTCCCTGTGTTGCGAGGTGATATCGGACGCCGCCATGATCGAAGAAGGAAGAGAAGTAACAACTATTTTTCTTTCTCTTTGTGTCTGTGTTGGGAGCTGTGCAAGCAGAAACGGAGAAATAGGAGGGGGTGGATCCTGCACCTAGAGCGAAGAGGGAGACGGTGGGGTTGAAACTGAGTGCGGAGAGGAGAGAGAGAAGAGTGAGAGTGGGAGAAGTATGGCCTCAATCAATCGATTTCCTTTCAGCCATGATCGGAGGAGGAAGATGTGTGGTGTGCGTGGAAAAAGCTAGATGGAGACAGAAAGGAAATTCTTGCGATGACAGAAAGAGAAGTGACTAAGTGAGCCATACTAATGAATGGACGAAGGAGATCATTGAGCTGAAATAAACGGCCAGGATAATGAAACTGTTCTAACTACAGTTCTCACGTGCAACACACGCCATACAAAATTTATATAGTTTTAATTTAATTTAATATATATAGTGGACGAACTTTTGTACTGGAGATGAAAATATTCAGCACAGTCTCCTTCACATGCAGGGCTGGATCTTCATCTTTGCCTCTAGATTTGTTGCTCCGGGACTTCCGTATATGGAAGTTGATATTGATTCAATCAGCATTGACAGAAACTATTTTAATCGCCTTTTGGTTGTCTAACCACAAAGTTTAGTGTGATAAAGATTAAAGTTAGTATTTTTGGATTAGACTTTGAGGTTAAAGTTAGTAAAAGTTAGTACTAACGTAAAATTTGTAATTGTTGTTTGGCATGATAGGTTAAATTTAGTGATCAAAGTGAATGCATCCACTTATAACATTCATTTTAATTTAGACATTTTAGAATTAAAAAATTTAAAATCTTGAAATTTTGAAAATTAAAAAAGTTGGCATCTAAAAAAATTGAAAAATTGAAAATGTTAAAGTTGAAAAGTTGGAATTAAAAATTATAAATTTAAAATTTAAAATTTCAAAGTTGAAAATTTATAATTTCAAATTTAAAATTTTAAATTTTGACATTTTAAATTTTAAAATTTTGAAATTTAAAATTGCAACAAATCCATTAACACTTATCTATTTCGTTTTCCATATCAATATGCCTTGGCTAGACCTGTTTTCCCCTTTTCAACTTGTTTCTGTAGTGTGCTTAGCTCTAAAGCTTTAGAATATGGAGATGTTAGAAACTCAAGTCCACGTGCAATTTTAATTTTTATTAACATTTAACAGGTCTAGCCAAGGCATCAGAACAACAATTACAAATTTTAAAATAGCATCAGTGTAACAACTTACACGAGCTCCTTGTCCAAACGTATTTTCCATGTATCCACTTGACAACTACTTGTCACATTCCTTGGATACAACACATTGGGGCATGCTCATAAACGGCATACATAATGAAACTCGTAACGATAGAATGCTTGAACTGCTTTATGCACTTTTTCTCGAATTGAGTTGCAATAAATCGAGTCAAACTCAAGTTATATGTCACAAGACATGATTTGACATCCTTTATTGGAGTCTACCTTTCATGTTTCTAGGATGCTTCGTCATTATATGCACATTTCCTCAAACCTAACATCCATCATAATCTATCTTCATAGATTTTGTTTCCTAGGATTTAGGTGATCTTACCCAAGAAATCATTCTTCAATGAGACCTTGACAATATTCATTTAATTAATGTTATTTCCTAATTAATATCTAATTATCTTGTACAATACAAATAACACAATTATGCTCCCACTGAATATCTTGTCTATACAAGATACTTTTGACGAAGATCAACTCCTTGACTTTCTTGTCAAAATATTTATTCCACAGTGCTTACTTCTATCCATTTATGGATCCTTGAAGCACGCATGTGTTTCTAGCAATACATCAATCAAGACCTCGATTTTTGTCATATACACAATATCTTTCTTCACTCAATCAATGAAGGCGATTTTCATATACCTTTCCATATATCACTATATATGAAACATAACAATTACTAGAATGATCTTTATTGACTGACTTATACATAGCTACAAGCAAGAAGCCGTGCTTTGTAGATAGTCAACTCGTCATGGACTTAGACATAGCCACAAGCGTGAAGTTGTGCTTTGTACACAGTCGACTTGCCATCCATGTCAATCTTTTCTTTAAAAATCTAAATGTTCTTGTCGGATTGCTCCTTCATAAACATCAACAAAGGTCTATACCTTGTTGTTACACATGGATTGCACTTAAAGATCACATGGGTTCAAACCATACTTGTGGAATCGGACTCTTCCATCGGCTCTTTAATTATCAACGGATCCTTATATGCCGGGTACGAGGATGTCGTGATGTCTATGTACCTTTCGGTTAGACAATCACTTTCATTGACCTTTTTGTAGAATTAGTGCTCGAGGTTCATGAAATACTTTCACAACGACTTGTAGAATAAGTTCTTGATCCTCATATATACTCGTGAGACGTTTAAGTCGTCATTAGAAGCGAGCGTGATCATGAACTTCTTCCTTTTCACAACGACTTGTGAATGAAGTTCTGCTCAACTCCCACTAAGCACCATGTATGGAGTGACAAGTTTCCCATAAGGATACTTCTTGTAGTGACACATAAACTCTTTTAATGTTCACTTTACTCCCACTACTTTTTCTTGAGAATGTTATTCTCCAAGACTACGTCATGATTAGCAACAACTAGTTTGTTCTTATCATGTTCGTAGAAGTAGTACCTTCGATTAATTTAAGTATCCTACAAAAACATTAAGCGTCCTATTTGGGTTCAAGCTCATCAGTCAACAAATCTTGAAATAAGCTTCTTAACACCAAATCTTGAGAAATAATGTACTTATAGATCAAATCTCGTAAGATATCTTTCTCAATGGACTTCGATGGAATATTATTCAATGTAAACAATATTGTCCTCAAACACGAATCCCTAATATGAGTCGATTAAGTCAATTCGATTTATTACTGATCGAACTATATCAAATAAAGTTTGATACCTTCATTCTTGGACACATTACACTAATATAATGTTGCTAATGGAGTGAGTTTTGAAACTATTTTAACACTATTTAGATAATGCATCAAATCATTTGACTTAGCTATTTACCATGACTAATTGTAAGACTTATACCTTTCTTGAATGATCTTTCAACTTCACTCTTGAACTCCTTGAACTTGTCAAAAGGTTCACACTTATACCTTATCAGATAGATACGTTAATATCTACTATGATCGTTGGTCAAGTAGTAAAGTGTCAACAACCATTCATTACACAAGTACTTATAGGTCTAAATACATCGATATGTATAAGTCCTAATCAAGTTACTTGTCCTTAAACCTTTTATAGGTTAAAGGCGCTTTTGTCAACAAACATGACTCGCATCTCTCAATTGATTCGCAATCGAATTGATTCATGAGATCTACGCTATGTAGACTCTCATAATGCGATTCTCATTTATGTATGACTAAGCGGTCATTTCACACAAAAGTCAAATACTTTATGTGAAGTCTTATGCATCCTATTTGTCATTCAAAACTCTTTTATCCATTTCAATCATATTCAAGCAATAGACATGAAATCATATAAATAAATCAACAATAAAAGAACACCGCTTGTCCTTTACAAAACATAATCATCCATCATCGATATAAAATGGAGATAAAGTTTTAGGATGTAAGGAACGAGGTACTCGACCTACAATTTCTATTAGTAAAGACAACTCTACGTATCCAATGGTAGTGGTTTAAGTTAATAAGCCATTTCCTTATACGGAGTTTACTCTACTACTCTCGAACTTTCTCTCATTCTTCATTGCTTACACATTTCACTAAATGCGAGCGCATGAACTAGTACCAAGTTACTAGTGTGAATTCGAGATAGCGAGATAATTTGAACGACAAATACTCTTGAAGGGTTAGAACATTTCTAATACAATAATCATGGTATTTCGGACAACCTTTCAAATGCCTCCATAAACGGCAAATGAAACATCTCATGTGACATACGGTCACAAATGAGGGTCTCGAAGTCTCAACTCATACTTAAGCGAATTATTTCTTGAATACTTAGCTAATTACAATTTACACAAACAAGTTTGCGAAATGTAACATCATATCATTCATTTAATTAGGAAGAGATTGTATGACAATATCAACAATCCTTGATATTGGAGATCTTGATATCTCTAGTTGCCAATTAGCTACTCAAACCTTTCAGTTCGCAAGCCAATGAAACTTTCATGTACCTTCTTAAAAGAAGTTTCTCTTACTTAATTCATGCTCCATTACTCGATCATAAATGATTGAGTCAACATCTACTTTCTCTAAGAACTCATTCTTGAGTAAGTGGATGCGAGCGTAGGACATAAATCTAGTCCGTATGAATTCTCTAATCCAAAGGTCTAGAGATCCTAAAATGAGGATATCGGCATTCGCTTTATTGAATAACTTTTTGTAAAAGTCAATCAAGTATCGTGATGCTACGTTCAGGAAGTCGAGGAAATAAATTGGGAATTAACATACTCAAGTTTCTCTTCACTAAGAACATTGTCTTAGGAATCGGTACTACTTCTCCAAGTAAGTTCATTTAGAAACGAGCTTGTTCTATTTCAAAGATTGATCGCAACACATTTAGTATCCATAACAATTTCAATTTAAGTTCATTTAGTTTATGCAATGTTTTATTTATAATGATAAACAAAACTCCCACTACATTCATTTAATGTCCCAAATGTAGTCGGTTTCCAAGATCCCTATTTTCGTTGAGAAGATGCCAGCTTCGGCATGACACCCGCACAACTAGACAGGGTACGTTCTCTAACCAATCATATAAACCATATGATTCTTGGTTTGTGAAATGTCTCATGTACATCCACAAACTTCGCCCCGATGTCCAATCCAATTAGGGTCCATCGATAAGTAACCTCTCTCTATTTGCTCCTAGTAAATCCGATTTACACCCCGACTTTCGAGGGTCGACCAACGACGTCCCGCGTCGGCGGAATGCGTCATTGGACACCGTACGACGTGAAGGGGATAGAGAGAAGGAAGGCGGTCGACTTAATCAAATTTACGGGACATTTATTATGCGACTTTGTTTGGTGATCGTGTCAACATACACCCATATCTATCCTATGATATTTCATAGCATTTAAACAATCACATGATAATAAGCATCTCAAACACAAGCATTGTTGTGGGTTTGTATGGCTCCAGCTTGCATATTAGTCTTCGCCGCATCTCCATGTAGCATGACTAATCCAATTCAAGCCCTCCCACTAATTATCTAGATCCTATCTAATAATTAATAGAAATAAATACATGAGTAAAAGTCATAATTCCCTCCTAGGCCTTAAGGGAATGCAAGCCTCACAAGTTACATTAAAATTAATCAAAATTAATTAATGACACCAAAGGCCGCATTACACACATTCAAACATGCATACAATTACAAACCACAAGGCATTGAAATCTTGAGCCATACTTAACCCACAATCCTCCTACAAAAACGAGTTAGCACATATACAATATATATGTTGAGAATGGCTAATGCGCCATCGATGGCACGTGCCATCAATTTTCTATCAACTCGTTTTTTTGAAATTCAAAAGTCAAACGGTCGATCCAAACCGTTCAAGTTGATCAAAATATTGAAATACCTTTCGAGACCAATTTTTACATTTTTTCGATTTTTTTTGCTATTTATTATGATATTTTCAAATTGGGGGGCCTGAAATACTCTAATCATAATGTTTTTAAAAATATTATAATAAATAGCAAAAAAATTCGAAAAAATATAAAATTTGGTCTCCAAAGATATTTCAATATGGAGAACAACTTGAACGGTTTGGATTGACCATTTGAATTTTGGATCTCAAAAATGACTTGATGGCACGTTAGCCATTCTCTATATATGTTTCACTTGTTCTTAATTAACTTCATTAATTAGAATCTTTGTGTATGCTTGTCGCTCGTTTTTTCAAATGCAAAAAGATTTAACATTACAACTACTTGTTTAAACCTTTGAAATTTAATCTACAATTCAAAAACTGAGAGTAGGGTGTTTAAGGAGTGTTCTAATTAACATTTCAACTAATTGATTAATTAGAATATATTTAACTAATTAAAATAAGCAATTTGGGACCCGATAAAATTTGAAATTTTTTCGGTCTCCAAAAATTCCGAAATAAATCCAGAGAGCTCCTTACAATTAGTACAACTATCAGTAAAAATTTCAGGCAGAGATCATTTACCATCTGGGAGAATAAAAAAAATAAATTCTGATAATGTGCGCGAAACACCGTTATCAGATTTTCTGTTTTTCATCTCAACCATTTGGTCTAAAGGATCATCTTCCTTACAGTTTTCATATAAACAATTTACACAGAAAACTTAGCAAATACAATTGGCTACCTATCCATGGAAAAAGAAACAGCAAGGTCTATTCAAAATTTTCGAGTTAAATATCATACAAGTAACAAGTCCAGTTCTGAAACAGACTGACGACCGAAAAGTTATGACCCAGTTCAAGCATCAAACCTTGTCGAAAAATTATAAAACTAGTTTTTACAGAATTCTAATTCGAAATAGAACAACTCTATTTAAACACTTTTCTGTAAAAGTCTTTCAATAATTTTATTTTGTCAAAACAACCAGCTTTTTTAGAAAGACAGATCTGACGATATCGATTCTTTCCATACTTGAACATCCACATAAAATCCGAAATAGGTAACAAATTACACATATTCAGATAAAGAATCAAGTCTAGATTAACCATAGCCAAAAGATACAGGTAGGTATTTTCCAAAAATACGTCTTTCTTGCCCAATAAACATAACTGTGCAGCAGAAAGGCAGATCTGCGCACCGTTACCGTTTAATTCAAGATAGTGAAACCAGCTCCAAAATAACCACGACTCAAAGATCTACAACCTACAGTAAGATAGAAAAAAATCTAGAGAAGTTTACAATACGAAAAACAAGCAACAAGACAGAAAAATATATTTTTTCTAGACAGCAAGCACACACATCACTAATTAACTTTGTTAATTACAAATTTCTCGATTTAAAAATATTAAAAACTTGAATAACGACCATCTCTCTGATACCACTGTTAGGAACTCAAGTCCATGTACAATTTTAATTTTTATTAACATTTAATAAGGAATTAATACGCACGATTAACGAATCTAATCATTCAAGTGATTAACGTCATAAAAGGAGAAGCGGTAGGAGGTTACCTCTTCCGAAATCATATTCGGAAGGCTCGAATCCTTTCTCTAGGAATCGGTGGCGTGCTCATCACCTTCACGGTTGCCTCGAGTCCACCAAGAAGATTAACCAAGTTCTCATCTCATGTGCTAGCACGAGCAAGAACAAAACTAATCCACTCGCTATTCCTCTTCCAATCGACAATCAATTAGTGGAATAGCTATTCTCAACACATGAGACCTATCAATTAGCCATGAAAAGAAGCTAAGGAAGAAAAAAACTAATTTTCACTCCTCTTAGTTGGGTGGCGGCCACAAAGATGGTCAAGAGCAAAAATGCAACAAAAATCAGGTTAGGTGATTTTCACGCCAAAAATCTTATAATGCTACTCACCTTTCTAATTAAATCTCATTAATTAAAAATGCCATTCATTATGGCCGGCCACGCCTAGGAGGCAATTTGATATCTTTCCATTTTTATATCTTAAACACATTAAATTAATATTTAATCGGCTAAGCATATTGTTTGGGCTCAAAAAGACTTAAATGAATGAAGCCTATATATTCAATATAATTCCAATAACTATATCGAATATTGTTGAGTATAATTAATTAATAACTTATTGATAATTATTTCAGGATTAGCATGTGCATTAATTTATTTCTATATAATACCTTGACTTAATTAATTATAACAGTTCGCAACGGTATATAATTAATTAATTAACATATCATATTATTGCATTCATTAATGCAATCAAATAAATAATACACCGTATGGTCAAAGTCCTATTTGTGTGACCCTTTGAGGATTTATGCTATGTTGGCCATGGAAAATAAATCGTCATTTATTTCCAATAATCATAAGCGGTATCTAGCAACACGTTATGATTCCCAATTCGCATAAACAAATATTGTACCAATACAGCACTTCAATCCTGCATAAGAAATATTATCTTATTGTTTTGATTCTTATGTCACATGATATCCTTGTATAATCCAAGATAGGAATGTGTCATTCTTACATATTATACGTTTCTTGATCTAGAGTTGATCGCCTAGTTGCGCGCATACGATCCAACTCCATCAAGGGGCCCAGTAGATATCATCACTCACTAGGTGAACTAATGAGGGACATACAATTGTCTTGATGAACAGTTTCTCCCCGCACAATTCAAGAGAACATAAATAAAGTCCGTATAGCATCCCTTATCAGGAATCAGCGTTAGACGATATTTATAGAACCTATCCTCATGTGGAGAAACTGAATCATCTCAAACTTAGAATCAAACACGTATGAAATAAATAATGACACACAACACAATCCATATATTTATTTCATTGGGTCATGTCATGTGCTATGTTCCAGTAACATAAACATATGCAATTAAGTCAGTAATTTCTTACCCATGATTTGCAGAACTTAATTATCACTTAACTTGCATACTACTCTTATCTGATAATTATTGTTTCTTGTTAATTATCAAGACTATGGACTATTTAGAGATATTATTGTCATTCTAACGAATGATCCACAGAGATCTACAATTCAGATCCTCAACCTTAATGATCTGTCAATAATAAACTCTAGGAACAAATGATCAAATATCATTAATAACATAAACTAAAATAATAGCCACCAACTGATTGGTTTCTAGGACATATCTCTAACAGGAGACACATATGGAATTGTAAAGTTAGAGAGGTAGCTAGTCTTGATCGTGTTGACCCGAAAGTTGTTTGACAATGCAAGGTTCATAGATTAGCTCATTGATTCAAAAGTCAAACTAAATTTGGAACTGCCAGACGGGTTCCAAATATCTGATCCGGTCTTTACCAAAGTTGATCTATGAATGGAGTTCTGTTATATAAAGTACTGGAGGAACGAATCAACAAAACAAGCAAAGGCATCGCAGCGTATCAACACCAGGTTGACTAGTTGCTGATTCAATAGCTGACTTCCTTTCTAATCTAATAACACACCAGCTTTTATCTGAGAGAGAGCTTGCTTTATAGAATAGCTTTCTATTCCATCTTACGGGAACTGGCCTCACAGAGCATCATAGTAAGCATGATAGTTCCTCCAAATATATAGTATATGAATTTGTCTCCTGATCGAACTGCCAGTCTTTACTCAATTGAGTGTTAAGTTGGTACGTTTCTGTTGCAGTAGGTGTCTGTTCTGACTTGTGAAAGGTTTCAACAAATAGTTGTCTTTGAGCAAGTTTCATTAGAAATGAAAATTGGATTGGGGTTCAACCTTTTGTTATGATTGTACTAACATTTTCGCAACAATTTAAAATCATGCGAACTCTATATGTATATGTATAGTATAATATGCGTGATTTTTTTGCGCGGATTTTAAAGTAGAGCGCAGCGATATCGTCTGTTGTAAAGTTTCAGGGATTTTTTCTTTTTTCATGGCGTACAATATGTGTTCCATAGTGCAGCGGATTTATTTGTTACAAGTATTGCTCCCTACGAGAACCCGGTATATTTTGTCTCATATGTAATATTTCACGTTTTTTCCACTTCCATTAAGTTTTTCGTTTTCTCAATTCGCTGTCGTGGCCTCTCGATTTCGATTGCCTCTGCTTCATTTGCCTTCACCTTCGTCGGTACAAACTCTCTGGTGTTCCCCGTCTCCTTGGCACCGATCTCCGTCCATCGTTCTTTTCTCCTTTGCCTCTTAGTCCCCAATTTTTAGTTCTCTTCGTTGCCTCCTAATCGATCCACCATCCTCTCCCTCCTCCGTCGCCCCTCTCTATGTCGCAACTCTCTTCTCCTTTTTTTTGTTTCCCACACATACACCACCAGACCGTACATTGTCGCTAAGAACTCCCTCCATCTCGAGTTATATCTCCTCTTGCCGATCACCTGTCTTTCCTCTCCGCTCAAGCACTTGCCTAGATCCGCCAAATCTGACCCATTAAAGACGCAACCCACCCGATGCCATCTCGGCATCTCCAATTGTGCTCTCATGGACTCGACATACCTGGACACCATGGCAGAGAATGCTCCTCCTATCAACGTTTAGGAGAATTAGAATTGTGCCTCACCCACTGCTGATCCTTCTTCAAAGAGGTAAATTAATAAATTAATTAGGTGATTTGAACAAAATCAAATATTTTCCAACTGATTATGTGGAACGCTCAAATGGTTTAAACAAAATCAAACATTTTATTAAAACTAGGGTTCCGACTTTTCAGTCTCAAAAGAACGTTGATTTTCAATTTTTTTCCTTTCTAAAATATGTGCATCGTCAACATAAGTGTATGCTTATAGTATATTCATACGATATTCTTCCTTTGATTTTTGCAATTTTTTTAACTTCATCGCATTCTTTACATTAACCAATTACCTCATTTAATTTTTTGCTTATGTTGCCTATTTATTGACAATCTATTGTAGCCTTTTAGTTTTCCTTATTTTTCCCCTATTTTGAATGCGTTGATTTCTCTAATTTATTAGTTCGTTCCCTTAATAACTTATTATTATATTTTGTTAATTTAACATTTACAAAATATCCTAAACTTTATTGAACTTTCTTGCACATTTTTTATTCACCTTATTTTTCCTCTATTTTAGATGTGTTAGTTCCTCTTTTCTGTTTAATTTCTATTTATTTTTTTTACCCTTATACTACTTAATATATGAATAATCATAAGGCATATGGACTTGATATAATTTTTTACCAATCATATACAGTTTTTGTCCTTCTTATTCCTACATTAAATTTCATTCTATCTGTATCTTTCTAGGTTCCAACATACTTTTTAGGAAATCAGATTTATTATATTTAATGCATTTGGCGTTGCATGTTCAATAAATATCACAAGCGATCTTGATTGATTTTAATCCTGCTTTATACCTCCTGGTCCCTCACAGTCATTGAGTTAATGGCCTTAAATTGCAATTGATAATAATAAATTGTTGATCCAAACGGTCATTACATTCTCACTTTCCATTTTTTTCTATATATATATGTGTGTGTGTGTGTGTGTCTGTTGCTTTTGCTGCAAAGGTCATTCTTTTTTACATTTCTCTTATCAATTGTCAGTATGTTGACAGGTTGTTGCACAATTTCTATTTTCAATTTAATTATTTTTTTATTTCATGGATTACATTCTTACCATTCATTTTTTCCCCAGGTTGTCATCATCATGAGTACTATATTGCCTATTTCACGATTAACTAACTGGCTGCAGGGTGTTATCCATGCTAGAGTCTAGAAATTGTAGGAAGTTTTCGTTATCCATACAAACTTAAATTCTCAATCTGTTGAAGTCTTTGTACCAGTTGGCACTACCATTTTTTGCCATACTGGTACGGATCTGGTATAGTTTCCAGTGAAATCATGGCTAAAATTCAATTTTTTTGGGTTCTGGCAGTCCAGGGGTTAAATTGTAATTATTTGGCATATTTCAGTTAATAATGAAAACTAATGACTGATCCTGAGTCCTGACGGTAATATGTTCCGCAAACATTGTACGAAGAACATCCATGGAAACTGGATTAAGATCGCTGCAAGGTTGGCTGGTAAATATGAATTCTCTAGGTTGATAACGGTATGTGCTTCGACTGGTTATTTATCATAGATGCCTTCTATCTTTGAAATTACCGTACTTGAAATGAATAATATTTAAATTAACTAACAACTGGTTTTGGTATATTACAGAAATATAAGAGGACCATGTAGCGGAGCTAGCTAAGTCAATTTTTTCAAGGCAAAAAATCAGTTAAACATGGTAAAATGTGCACCGAAGATATTCTATGTTTTTTTTAATGAACTCTGAAAAATTTTCAATTTCTAAATTAATCATTTTGTCTATAGCTGAAATAGACTAAAATATATAAATATACCTGTGGATTTGTTTCAAGTCAATGAGACACATATCTTTGCAGATATTGTTTGGGTTCCATCGGCAAAACAGGAAGCAATCTGATTTGGGGATGACACTTTTTTTTTTCTCTCTATCATATTTATCGGTACAGATCTTATAACTAAAGCTTATGAATTTATGGTTTCTAAGATGCTTGATATTGTCATTTGGTGAAGATTTTTAGAACAAATAATAGGAGGAATTTAATTTGTATCAAATAGATGCATGATAATTGTTCGATTTAAAGTTTGAAATTTAAGGATAGATTAATATTGAAGCATGAATAGAGGTTTGATATACAACTTTAAATTTGATACATATACAAATGTGGTGCGCACTTTATGGTGAATGCCATTTGAGATAATTGTTGGCTCTCAAATGTATAATCGCATGAAGATATAGTTGGATATGAACTATTTGGTCTAGATTTAAACTATAATCCTTTGAGAAAATGTATGTGCCACTTCACTTTTTGCTCCATATGACCATATATCAGTTGTTAATTTTTCTTAATTACTGTTTAGTTGGCTTAATAGCAATGCATATGTTATACCATTAATTACAGTATTTCAAAGAAATTAATTGTATGCCTTTGTCATCCCAGAAATGGCAGAGGATGAGACCTTTACCAGTTAATTAATTAATAACTACGTTACAAAAGTTAATGTATTCTTCCATGTCTAAACGGTTAATTCAGCTGCTCAGTTGATTTACATATATTAAATCCATTAAAACGCTTACTATTACCGTTTCGTCGAATATTTTAAGAACAGTAAGAAATAAGAATATAGCATATGAAATTTTGATGTACAAGAGTCGTGGTACAAATTAGATGATGTTATGTAGAAATTGTAGAATTTTGTTAGGACCGTCCAACTTTAATATGATTATATTGGTCAATCAATAATTTGAACAACATCATGATCAATATAATACCCTTAAGTACAATTAATACTTTTAATCTTGACCAATTTTAGTTGCTATTCAAGGTTATTGAATAGAAACTAACATAGTGATATTATTTAATGATAACTAAATCTCATTATTACTTAAGCCACTGGTATTGGATATGTGTTTTTATAGTACCAATAAATTAAGCAAGCGCAGAGTGAATGAAGTCCCATACTCCTTCCTGTTTCCTCAAAAGCTAAACCAACCTTTCTTTTTTGGTACAACCGCACAACTCAACTTATTAAACCTCACTCGGTACCAACTGCTCACAGTCCCGTACCAATTATGATTCCCTCGCCAAATGGAGTAAATGGAACTAAATCGGAACTCGGATTTGGACTCCCCTCAATTCCAACATACTATAGAACCTCGCCTCGAAAGTTGCGATGACTAGAAAATGTTATCTGTTCCAAATCCGTTATTGTTCGAGCCCATGTGTGCAGAAAAATAAACCTGTTCCCATACTTAAACCTCACTGCAAATATATAGAATCCTAATCCTGTGTCGCGCGACACAGGATGCAGCGCACAAAGCGATTGTATTATTTTGTCTTTGATATTGTATTATTTTTTTATATTGTATTATTGTTATGTTATAAATTTTCTCAATTTAAACATTATTTTTTTCAGACACAATTTCTGTTCTTGTTAAAAATTAAAAAATGATCATATTCCTCAAATCCCATCCCAATCATAGTCATCTGAATTATTGCAATGGTTAATACCCAGAATTTATGCTCAGTTTAATTATTTTCTTATTATCACTGTACTAAATACAGAAATTAATAAAATAAATAATTATCAAATAACACCTTGTAACAATAATTTAATACACAGCAATATATAAGTTTGTTCTTGTTCCAACGTGTGCTGAATAAACACTCACGAAAAAAAAATCAATGAAGCAATACATAGTATCTAACCATTTGAAGAGAAAATAATGGAGAAAGAAAAAATAATAAAGTATTCCAAGCTATTCATCCCCATTCACAGCCCTTTCAAACACACCTAATTGTGCGTCTATAATAAAGTAATCCTACACGTGGGATCCGCGTTCATAACCTTTGTCATTTTGTGCGCGACACAGGATTTGGGTTCCAAATATATATGCTTTAAATTAACGTTCCTGTGGAATTCAACATTGGTTGTGACTTAGGAAAAAAAGTTATGTATTTGATTCAACTTTTGCAAGATATATGCTTTGCATTTAAATATATATATATAGATATATATATATATAATCTTATTTTATCAGCAATTCCTAATTTTTTTTATTTTCCTTTTGGTCTTCATTGGTTTATGCCTACGTAATAACCACATTCCCGTTTCACACTGTACATTATTTATATAAGACTACACTTAGTTTTAATCTTTTGGCAATAACTGAATTTATAGTTTTTAGAAACAACTATATATATCTTATTTGTATCTTCAAATTATTATTAACAAATATTAAAAATTTATATTTACATGAAAATTTAAAAAATAAAAAATATGTTAAATATACTTTATCGAGCGAAGCTCGATGTCCAACTCTAGTAAACAATAAAAACCGGAAACACTTTTGCAATGAAATCACATTAAAGAACCAAGAAAAAGAATAAAAATATTATCAAAATAATTGCAAGTATATATTTTATAATGAAACTTATTTTTATCGAAAACATGAAATAAAAAATATAAAAACAAATTTATCTAAACTCTAAATAATACAACAAAAGCATATAAACCGTACTAGTATTTGAAAAGATATATGCTCCGCACTTTGTAAGATTATAATAACTTAATGGAGGCTGGCTTAGAAAGGTCAGGAACTGATAACACCGTACGTGTTTGATTGCATCCAGACCACAATGCATGCTGCGACAGTTCCTATCCGATAGATAGTGATCTTACGCTCTTAATCGTCGTCTGTAAAATTTGAAGGAGATCCCTTTTTTTTCGAATTTATGTTGGAGGACCAAAAGTTTCTCAAGTTTTCTGTTTTATTTTTCTTGTGACATTTGGTAGATGCTTCCCTTAGTTCCCTCCCTACTGTGCAATTTAATATTGTTCAGAGAGTTTCAATGCATTTATCACAAAAAAGTGAACACAGAAAATAAGGGTCCAATGAATCTCTGATTACGGATGGGCGCGGTATACCGCGAATACGCGAAACTGTTCCGTTCCGTCCATGTGGAACGTATGATGGAACGGAATTTCATTTCGTTTCGCAAACGGAACGGAAAACGGAATGTAATTCGTGATTCATTTATGTGAAATACAGTGTAAATTTTAATGTTCCGCTACGTTCCGTCCAAACGGAACAAATACGAATCAGCCGGTACATATCGTTTATTGAAACGGAACAAAATACGGAATGCCTCGTTCCGTTTCCGTTAAAATTGAGTATGCTTAGCTCTCCGATTTGACGATGACGCGGCACTTCCAGGTGGAGTCAATTAGTCAACGTGGGGACCATTATGGCATTACTTTTTCGTTTTTTTATCTTCTAGAAGACTTCACGTTGAAGAATACGAATCATATAATTGTACATACGTATACGAGAAGATTCATAGGTGAAACCGTGAAAGAATGTTTTAGATTTTGTACTTATCTGTCTACTCTAGAATAACACTCTAAAATACAATTTTCCTGGATTTTATTATTATGTTGTTTTAAGTTAATTACACTAGAACGAATAGACATATATTACAACAAAATTAACAAAATTGCAAATAGTAAAATAACAGAAAATGGAGAAAAAGCTTGAATGAAGGATTGAGATATAAATGTTGAAGTCTAAATTTTCTCTTCCCTAATTTACAAAAAAAAAAAAAATGTTAAAGAGCTGCCAAAAAGGAATTTTGTCATGATATATTGCAAATTAGCGTTGCAGTTTTCTAATTTTGCGATTCACTCTTTCATATTCTAATCTTTTTGTTGTAAGTTGTAACATAAGAAAAATTGACATGTAATACTGCCTAATGTTAAAAAAATAATATTTTTTATTTGGAAACTAAGATCCAAATTAACTAAAGAGTTTTATGAAGTGGGAATAATTTTTTGAAGTTGGAATAATTTAATTTTTATTAATACGTATATAAGTTTTTTTTTTTTAAAAAAGAATGAGGTCTTTGTCATCTAAATTTTTCAAAAAATAAATGAACATGTAAGGCTTGAATTCTTGATATCTTTGAGGCCACCTTAATGCCCTTGCCGGTGAGGCGGTGACACGAGGCCACATGCATTGATAATTTGACCACATGCTCTTGTCCAAATTAAGCCTACTAGAAAAATGAGGTGCATTGAAATTAGTTAAAAGATCTTTCAATCCACAACGCCAGCTGCAAAAGAAAGAATCACAAGTGAGAAAGAAAAGGAAAAATTTAGTTTTCCAATAATCATGACACAATCCTAATAAAATAATGCGGTAATAAACAAAACTATACACTTTAAAAATCAGTGCATGTGTACACAAAGGTTTGACAAGCTCTGTCACATTACTGATCATGATGTCCATCTATGAAAGCAAAAGATAAATATACAAAAGAGTTGAGTTGTGTATTCTCAGTCAATTTTACTTACTAACAACATACTCAATTTGATTTACTCAACAAAACTGTACAATTTAAATCAATGCCAGTCTGCGTTGCAATTGTTGATGATGCACCTTCATTAAATATACTTGTTAATGCTCACCACTTCTTCAATATCTAGGAATAATAAACCAGCATATCAGAAACAACATCGAATACAAAAACAAAAAAGTCACACAAATTTGTGTGGCATCCATATGTTAAATTTCCATACACTTGAGACTGCCGTGTTGAAATCAGAAAAAGATTAAAATATTTTAGCCATGTTAAATTCCCATATTTCAGACATTGCCATGTTAAGTTGCCAAAAAATTTTTCCAGTGAAGTTAAATTGCTACAAATTGACTTCAGCAAGGTGACTAGGAAAGAATCACAAAGATTTGACTTTGCAAAGGTACTTCGCCAAAGGTAAATTTGAGATATTTTTATTGAGATGGGCTAAAATCAGTCACGACTGACGGATGTAACCGTCAGCTACGATCAAATTTCAATTTTCGAGATTCTAATAGTCGATCCGAACCGTTCAATGTGTTCTCCATATTGAAATCTCGTTGGAGACAAAATTTTATATTTTTCTGAAATTTTTTAGTATTTATTTGATATTTTACAAAATTCTTAATCTAAACAATTATGGATCCTTTAATAACTATGATTTTTAAAAATTTCAAAAAAATAGTAAATAAAATCAGACTGTTCGGATCGACCGTTAGAATTTCGAAAATTGAAATTTGATCGTAGCTGACGATTGCATCCATCAGTCGTGGCTGATTTTAGCCCATCTCATTTTTATTTCCCAAAAAAAAAAAGAATCACAAAATGTTTGGAAAAAAAAACGAAATTAGAATATGGTCGGTACTTAAATTTGGTGCATTTCTCTCCATTTGTCATGAATGAGAACTATAAATTTACAAATTATGAGCAATGAGAGAGACGAACCTGAATGAAAAAAAAAAATTTCTGGATTGGCGAGAGTTGCAAAGAGAAATGGATCTTAACAGGCAACAAAGGGGTGGGATGGCGGGGAACTATGGTTTCATAAAATTGAACAAGATTAACTGTTTAAATTTTATATTTAAATTTTAAAATTTCTAAATATTAAAAAAAAATATGGTTGACTGCACCGTCCAGCCACATAAAGCGGCTGAAGAGGATGTGGATTCTCCCAAATAGTGCTTCAGAGACCTTTCCTACTCACTTTTAAACCGTTCGATGGCTTTCTGAAATCAGATCCGATGGCTTCGCTCAACGCTGAATTATGTCTCCGCCTAGCGCCGAAACTCGGCTCATCCTTTTCCCGCCTCTTCTTCTCTCAGTGTACACCTTCGACTCTCCCCAGCTGACCAGCTCCGAAAGGAAAGGTAAATGAACCCAAAATCCTAGACTCTCTAATTGGGACTAGTGTCGTTAAGGCCAAATTAGCAATTATGATAGGTAATTTTGTGCATTTTTGCTTCTAATTCTTATCAGGAGGATCTTTGTGCAATCCAACACAACTTAAGTAAATGCAATCCCATTTTGATCTAGTCCTAATTTGTTTATTGTTGAGCTATTAATTAGAATGAATTAATTTGTGTTTTTATTTATCGGTAATGGCCAGTAATGGTTTTGCTGCTCTTGGTTTTACAAGAACTGTTTTGTTGCGGAACGACCAGAGGATATCTCTGGTCGTTTTTAGATTTGAGCCGTCTGATTTAATCTTAACGGCAATGGATGCCCCATGCTAGTACCATGATTGATAGGCCCGAAAAAACGTTAACCGTTGAGATTAAATCAGACGGTCCAGATCGAAAAATGATCAGTGATCGTTTGTAAATAACGACCAGAGGATCCGAGTCCGTTTTGTTGCACTGGTTCATTTTTTGCTTTTTTCTTTTAATCATGTACCACTTATTACAACTACTACTGGACAATACCAGTTAAGTGAATCAGATCAAGCGCTTGAGGTTCCAGTCAAGAAACCAGAATCACTCAACCCCCAGGATGTTAAGCGATATTACTGATATACAAAAACTTCAATGTATTCAGATACTTTTAGGATATAGCGTTCAGGCGTAAAACTGTAATTGTACTTAGTCTTGCGAGAAGGTTATATATATCTGGGTACACAGAGGATGTAATGTACGATTCATTTTAATAAAAATGACTTCTTCTCAAAGCTCTCTTTCTCTCTCAATTCTTCTTCCTCTCTCTCAATTCTCAATTCATCATACCACTGCTTTTGTCTTTACGTACTGAATATCTAACCCAGGATGTCTGGCATGGGGTGATCGTTCCATTGCTGCTTCTTGTACATATTTTTTTGTAGAGGGACTTTAGTAATTTTTTTTTCTTTTTCCCAATCAGAGGTCACAGAGATGTTTTGTCCAAAAAAAAAAAACATTAACCTTTGATCTAGATATTAATTATTTATTTTGCCTATTTTTAGGGAATATCTAAGAAGATATACGATATGGAGCACATGGTCTGAAGTAGCAGAGCTATTTTTTTGTTTTAATTTGTTTATGTTTTGACGATAGATGATTCATTGTCGAGTGCGTTCAATATGAATTGTGTTAGTTTTTTATATTAATTGTCGAGCGTTCAATATGAATTGTATTCAATATGGCCTCAGATGTACAAGAATTAAATATGTTCCTTTCAATATGGCCTTCCAATTCTTCACAAAAGTATAGCTTCATTCACTCTGAAACATCAAATCAAAACATATATTAATTCCAGAGAATTATATCGGATCCGAAAGAACTGTTGGCGAACAGTTTTCTCCCGATGCCTCTCTATCGTGTCATCTATCTCTTCTCCGCAGATTTTTCTTCCTCGCCTCCGATTTCTCCCTTCCCATTTATTCTCTCTCCTTATCTATTGAGGTGTCTGCCAAGGACCGGGTGGATGAGGTTGCCCATGTGGTTCGTGTACGGAGACCTGTCGGAGGATGGTCGTGGTCTGTGCACCGTTCCGTCTGTTTTTTGTCTTGTGCAGTTCAGCGATGGTCTATTTGGTGTATGTTTCGTTTTCCATCGCTGCGCCTGGTTCTGTGAGCTATCGAGGTTCTTCGTGTGCGCCTTCTATTGCCTTTTGGTGGTGTCGGCTCATCTGATTTTTTTTCCATCGACTTTGCAATTTGGGCCCAATTGTCTATCGATCCCGATGTAAGCACCTTTGTATCTCTCTTTCTTCTTTCTCTCCTCTTTCTTTTCTCTGTGTTCCTGTTGCTTCCATTTGGTCAGATACTGCACTCAGGTGGTTTCATATTGTCTTTCTTTTGTTTTTGATTTCTGCTAATCTGACTCCTCCTTTTGTCTTTCTTTTGTAGATTTCTGCGTTCCTGTGTTCGTGCTTGCTGCTGTCAGTTTTCTTGTGCTGCACTGCATAGATGAAATCCTGGGCTCTTCTTCTTTCAGAGGAGTTCCACTTTACCTCTTTCTTTCTCCCTTTCCTTTCTCAAATCTAATTGAAATTAGCCACGATCTTAATGGCCGAAAAAATGGGTTCAGTAGGCTTTGATCCTCAACCTAAAGTTACGTTGTTGCTGTATCTTTTTTTTTAAGGTTAAGTTTTCTAAAAATTCACTCCCAGATTGATAAAAATTAAGTCTATCAGGTTTGTATTTGATTGATAAAACTTACTCTATTCCTTCTGTAGAAATTAATGAGGTTTGTGGGACATCTCCTGATACAGCCTTTCTTGGAGTGAGTTTTTCTTCGTATACATAATTTATAATGAGAACGAATAACTCTTGATTCATATTGAATACTGATTAGTATAGCTTATTCTTAATATTTATTTAAGTTAAAAAGGTCATATGATTTTAGGATTTAAATTTCATTCCAGAATAATACATGGACACTGGTGTGCTCATCTCCTTGCTGGTATGTTATTTTATAATTATGTACACTTTTGTGATTTGTATTGAATAAGCTCACTGCAGGACCAAAAAGTACATTGGTCCTTTAAATTGCAAGCTAATTACTGCAATCTAATTGTAGTCAACCTAATTAAAGGACATTGTTGTATCTGATGCCAACAATAGATATTTCAGCATAATAAATTTTATTAAAACAATGTGTCCACTATGGTGAAAGGGCAGTTTTATCATGGTCTTTTTTACTCTCTCCTATGAATTTGATCTTTCTTTTCATTTATGAAAATAATTTGATTTTGCCTGACACTTCAATTTGTCTTCCTTTTCGTACGAAAGAATAATGCTGAAACCTAGCGGTACCAATGGTACATGCTGGTACCATGTGCACAACATGTATGCCTCTTCAGCGTTTAACAATTCTAGACATTATTCATTAATTTTGTCGGGCCTAATTTTCAATTACTACTCCCTTGCAGCCTAATTTTTTTTTTAAAAAAGTGTGCCTAATTTTATTTGTATTGTGTATGTCAGTATGTGTTTGTCGATCGATAATATATTAATTTTTTTTAAGACATGGTTACCATAATTTTTAGAAAAAATAATAAAGAAAATAGATCGCGCGTTGCGCGATCCTCCCACTAGTTCTCTTTCAAATTCAAAATTAACATAGAATGCTATAATAAAATTGGCAGAATCATACATAAAAATATTTGAAAATTTGTTAACCTTTGACTTGAAAAGATGAGAAAGCTCCATACAAAAGATAATAGTTGGATTGGATAATTACAAAAATAAACCACTAAACTGAAGATTGATTCTCATGTAAAGAACTTTATATACTATACTTGACTTGGGTTACAAGCGAACGGCTAAAAGGTCAATTACTTAACACAAACAATTATAGGGCAGCCAAATTTTACATAAGTATAGTCCTCGTTGACCGGTCAAAAGCATTAAATTAATGTTGTTTTTTTCGATTAGATGTGTATTTGTCAATTATACACGAGAAATACGTACATATCAGTGAATCTTGTTTCTACCTGACTATTGCATTTACTGTCAGACAAAAAAAAATCGTAATAAAATTTTCAATTAACAACCAAAAAACACATATTTCATATAAAAATAATAAATTGTAACAAGGACTCGTAACATTAAAGGCAGGCATGGCGTTAGATGGAATTATGGAAATCTGATATTTTCTTAGTCCAAGTGATGGCAAAAAATGACATTTTTACTCTTTTTGTCTATTTTCTTAATTGGACGAAATTAGGGAAGAGATGCCTTCTAAATGACATGCGAGAGGTATTTAATGACTAAGACAATTAAAGAGATCAATTATTGAATGAATCTGGTCCACTGATTTTTTTCATCAAAATCCGATGCACTCTTAATTAAATTAAATATACTAAATCAACTTAGTTTATATTTTATCTTACAGTTGCACGTCTTACTCAAGACATCTATTCCATTTTAAGATGTAATAGACAAGTCAAACTGCTAGCTCTTTCATTTAATTTTTTATTTTATTGTATATTTTGTTTAAATCTCTTTACAAGGGGTCTTTTCGATTGAAATTTTGCAAGCATGGTAAAATATATTTTATGAGGAAGTGACACAAAAACTTTCAATTAGTAACCACCACAATATTTTTAATAGTTTCTCAAAAGCTTTGAGGACATTAATTGATTTAGGTTATTCAGACTTTATGCATTTTGTAAAATTATGGTCGTTTAATTAGGATTAGACGTGAGGACATCAAATTAATTTTCTAGGATTATATTGTGTGAAATCATAGTTTAAGAAATTTTTTTTGGAATTGTGTGAAATCATAGTTTAATTAGGATTAGACGTGAGGACATCAAATTAATTTTCACAAAATGATTTGTTGAAATTTCATGAAACATTAGATTTAGTTATTATGAAGATATATTTGGTGTCTGATAAAATTATAGGTCCTAAGAAATTGCTTCGATGAATTTTCAAAAGGCCCGTGAGACCGTGACCGTCGGGATGAAAAACTGTAGAGAGCTTCTTGCTCCCAAACTCCGGAGGATACGGATCCACTGCTGGCCGCGTGGTGTGACACAATTGATTGTTTGAAGTTGAACACTTCTCTAGTCTTAGCCAAGAAATGCCACCAGTGACTCAACCGTCACACATATGGCTGTTTTATAATTTTTGTTGATTCTCTTGGCAAAGAGACGAATCTTCTGGGGCTGTTTGGATGTGTTGGAATTTTGGGAAATTTCAAATTCCTACACCCAAATTTATTATAAACAATCCAAACTCTTCACAAAATTATACACTTCCCAATAAATTTATGTCTAAGAATATAAAATCTCCAAATTCGTAAGCGATCCAAACGGCCCATAATTTTGATCCTACAAAGTCACAAATTTCAAATTATAATACTATGAGGAATAAGAGTGTGAATAAGAATAAATTTCAAATTTCTTGTTCGTGTGGAATTCAAACAATACAATAATAAAAAAATTGAATTTATACAGATGCTTATTCATATTCTAACAAAACCTTCGAATATGAATAAAAAATGTGAATAGATAAAAATAACTAAATTTTTATTCTTATTTTTTATTCGTGCAACATCTAAACACGCTAATATATATATATGGACTATGGGCCGCGCTACATGTCGCCATTAATGCAAGTTGTGACAAGATATTATCATTTCTCGCAGCATATATATATATATATAGTTTAGCTACGGTGAGTCGCGACTCACGGACCCTCCGGTGAGTCGCGACTAATACTCCTAGATCTAGATCAAAATGACCGATCCAAACCATCCAATATGATCTCCCAATTGAAATATCCATGTAGATCAAATATTTCATTTTTTCGAAATTTTGAAGTATTTTTTTGAAATTTTAGAAAATCGTTAATCTAATTGGTTCTAAACCATTCAAAAACATCAGTTTTTAAAAATCCGAAAAAATACTTAAAAATTTCGAAAAAATAAAAAATTTGGTTTGCACGGAGATTTCAATAAGAAGATCATATTAGATGGTTTGGATTGGTCATTTTGATCTAGATCTAGGAGTATTGGTCGCGACTCACCGGAGGGTCTGTGAATCGCGACTCACCGTAGCTAAACTCTATATATATATATAGAGAGAGAGAGAGAGAGAGAATGGATATAGTACACTAATGTGTATTGAGGCAATATGCACAGCAGTTTTGTGACATCGGATCTCTTCAATATTTGCGCAGAACATTTAGATGAGAGGCTGAGATAGAGGCGCTAATATTCTAATCTCTCCGTTAGTTTTTAATTTTTTTTTCCGTTCGCACCTCTTTCTCCTCCGTGGCTCTGTCGAACCCTTCTCTCTCACGAGGTTTCCCTTCTGCTTATCTCACCACTCCTCTCTACTCGAAACACGACGCCGCATCCTTTCTCTCTCGCACCCCTCTTCTGCTACCACGTCTCCTCTCTACACGACTACACCAAACTCGACATCAATTCATTCATTTCATTCATGCTTTCATAACCCCTTCGCTCTCTCCTCCAACTTAATGAAAATCATAACGTAGGCTGAGCATCGTTGCTACTCCGACTGCTCCGGCTTAACTGAGCCGTCACATCTCTCTCTGTGTTCCCTTATCTTAAGAAAACCTTAGTTTCTACGAGAGTTTAAATCAGTGGTGACAGGTAATTCCCCATTAATTTCTCCTCAATCATGTCTAATTTGTGCTTTTGTTGTTCACTTTTGGTTGCCAATTTGCTCTAGTGTCAATTTCGTCCCTCAAATTTCATTATCCCAGTGCTTGATTGTCAATAATTAGTTGGGTGCTCAATTTTCTACAACCGTAGAATCGATCGATGTAGGAGCACTCGATTATAATATGCCAAATAATCTTGTTGACTATGATATTTGTTAAGAACTTAAATTATAGAACCAATGACCAGTAAGCTAATATGAATAATTTTATGCTTGAACCTTTACCATAGACCAGTAAACAAGTATAATTAAAAGTTAATTAATAAAAACAAATATAAAACGAGTACAATTAGACCTTTACCATAGACCAGTAAGCGAGTACAATTAATAAATATAATTTGTCGCTTAAACCTTTACTAGTAATGTTTGGGATGTATAAAATGATAATTTAGAAGAAGATTGCGGGCCCTACTCCAAATGAATAGGTGAAAACTGAAGCGATGGGAAGTCGTGGTAGAGAATTGCTCAATTGCCTTCAAATCTCTGTGTGATCTCGTCTACGGCTGAAATTGATCCAAGTGCTGCTAGATCGACGGAAGGAGAGAGCCAGAGATGAGTGAGAGATAGAGAGAGAGGGAGAGATGTGTCGATCGTGTTAGAGCTGAGCCCAGTAGTAAATCGAGCTTCTCCGAGAGGAGGTAGAAGAGGCAGTGGCGGAGAGTGGAGGCAGCGGTGGAGAGAGAAGGCAGGGTTCGTACAGAGGCAGCGGCTAGGATTTGGGTTTGATTTTGTCAAGAGCCGTGGGGTGGGGAGCTGTGGATTTAAGAAGACAGACGGAAAAAATTAAAAACTAGCGGAGAGATCAGGATATCAGCGTCTCTATCTCAGCCTTTCATCTAAATGTTCTGCACAAATATTGAAGAGATCCGATGTCACAAAACTGCTGTGCATATTGCCTCAATACACATTAGTGTACTATATCCATTCTCTCTCTCTCTCTATATATATATATATATATATAGGGATATGCTATGGTGCATCGCGATGTATTGAGGCTTTTGTACATCGCGATCATTATCCGTCAATCGTTTTATAAATAGACAAACCTAATTAAACCAATCCAATCTATATATTGAAATCTCATTACAAACCAAATTTTATATTTTTTGAAATTTTTTTACTATTTTTTCGATTTTTCTAAAACTTTCCTTTTTTGGAAACCAATTAATAATAAAGAAAATCTAAAAATGACAGGTTTTAAAAAAATCGAAAAAAATAGTAAAAAAATTTAAAAAATATAAAATTTGGTTTGTAATGAGATTTCAATATATAGATTGTATTTGTTTAATTAGATTTTCAATTTGTAAAACTATCGACAAATATGATCGCGATGTACAAAAGCCTTAATACATCGCGATGCACCATAGCATTTCTCTCTCTCTCTCTCTCTCTATATATATATATATATAGGCTAAAATGCTTTGCAAAGCATAGGACTGTTGTGCTTTGTGTTTTTAAATCGTTAGATCGGGTTTAGATTCGTGCGTTGATCGAGTTTGATTGGCTCAGATTGAAAGCGTTGAGGCGCTGAGAGGCGAAATTTGTCTCCGTTAATTTTGAAAGTTTCCATCCGTTTCTCCGTTAACAGGTAGTAGGTGGCGCTAAAAGAGAGGCTGCTCGATCTTACAGCTTCGTCTCAAAAGAGACTAAACCCTTCCCTTTAGCTTCCTCTGAAAATCCTAAATTCTTTCCGTACTGTGCGCTAATTTTTTGAATTTTTTTCGCTATATATTATGATATTTTCAAAAAACACTACAATTGGAGTATTTCAGGCCCTCCAATTTGAAAATATCATAATATATAGCAAAAAAGTATAAAATTTGGTCTCCGAGAGTTTTTCAATATGGAGAACAAGTTGAACGGTTCGGATCGACCGTTTGATTTTTGGATTTCAAAAACGACTCTGGTGTACGAGGACGATCCGTACACCAGAGTGTATTTTATCACCCCTCTATATATATATATATATATATATATATATATATATATATATATATATATATATATATTCCTCTTTTTTGAGTAAGCATATAAGACATAAATAGAAACTTTAAAAAGCTGATAACGATTTTTCACTCACTATTATATAAACCCTCCTATCAATGGAATCAGAAAATAATTTGCAGTGACGCAAGTGAACCATATCAGTTCCAAATATGCAACACATACTTCCCCAATTAGGCTCCAACCCATGGAGTTTATTCATAGGTGCTTTCACCTTACTTTTCCTATGGGGGTTGAGCAGAGCGCTTGAATGGGCCTGGCTTAGGCCAAAGCGCCTGGAAAGAGCTTTGAGGAAGCAAGGATTACGGGGTACTATGTACCGGCCCCTTGCTGGCGATTTAAAGGAGAACGCCCGGGTCAACAGAGAAGCGCGTGCCAAGCCCATGGCATTTTCACACGATATTGTCCCTCGTGTTGCACCTCTGTTCCTTCGTACCACAACAGAATTCGGTGAGAATAACTGAATGAGACTAAAGAGTCTTATTTTCTCTTATTTTTGATAGGCGAGTTACTGAATTTGGTGATATGAGGGAGGGAACCATCTTTGTTAATCCTACTTTGCATTTCCAGTCCCTGCTAATATATCTATTTTAAGTTTCATGCTCATTTTTCTTGTTTGGTCCTTTCAAATCCAAATTTAACCGAACTACTACTTTAAACTATCACCATCGGATATAGAAATAACATTGGTTTATTCATTGATTGATAGTGGTTAAATTGTTGGATGAATTTTGATTTCACTTTTGCAAAATTTAGGAAAACTATCCTTTACTTGGTTCGGGCCCAACCCAAGAGTTACCGTCATGGATCCAGTATTAATAAAAGAAATTCTATCCAACAAATTCGGGCACGTTGAGAAACAAAAAGCAAGCCGATTGGGTCGGTTGGTTATTGTTGGTCTCGCAAATCATAACGGGGAGAAATGGGCTAAGCACAGAAGAATTCTCAACCCGACCTTTCATGCTGAGAAGTTAAAGGTAATTAATTATATATAAATTAAATTAGAACATTACTACGTTCTATCGAATTCCCTGGTTCTTAATTTTGGAATCTAGGTGCTTTGCTACTTGGTTAATGTAGCCTTCCATATAAAAATGTTATGTTACCTATTCAGAAAAATATTGTTTGATATTTTATTTATTTTATGTGCCTAAAACAGGAGCAATGTTGGGGATTTAATATGTAAAAAATATGTTAATTAATTAGTAATTTCACGATACCAAGAAAAGTATTTTTTTTGTGCCAAAATTTTAGATTAATGATGCTAAATTTAATGCCGAATGTTTCAGAAAGAGAATTTTGACGTTTAAAATTTGGATTATGTGAATGTAGAATTTCTATTCAAATAAGAAGCCAACAAAAGCAATTTATTTTTTTCTTTTTCAGAGGATGTTGCCAGCATTCTCTACCTGTTGTGATGAGCTAGTTGACAGATGGGAGAACTCAGTAGGGATTGATGGATCTTTTGAGCTCGATGTTTGGCCAGAAATGCAAAATCTAGCAGGAGATGTCATCTCAAGGGCAGCATTTGGCAGTAGTTACCATGAAGGGAGACGCATTTTCCAGCTCCAAAGTGAGCTAGGTGAATGTTTTATGAAGGCTGTTCCCACCCTTTTCATCCCTTTCAACTGGTATGAATTTCTTTCTTTATTGTCATGAGTTGAATTTGCAAAATGATCAGTTTAGTGATTGTGGTCATGATCAGCGGTCATGTGGAGCAGTTGACCAATTTACTTATTTGTTTTGATGTAGTAGACATTTCTTATGTACTATCAACTAATATACACTGGTTGCTGTATTGTCCAACCAAGGAATAAACTTTTACCTAAAATCCTCAAGATCTTGGGATATATTAAAGTCTTGTTATGTTACCAGGACTAAGAACTGAGTTTTAAATAAAAAAGGGAAACAAAATGAGAAGGTAAAAGGCAGTAATGACTAAACATGCTTCCTTTGTTATTTTTCCCATGAATTGTCATTTTAAGAATTATAAACTTTTAGTTCATGCATCGCAGGTACTTACCAACTGAAAACAATAAGAGGATGAAGCAAATTGCAAGAGAAATCCGAACACTCCTCATGGGCATAATTGCAAAAAGGGAGAAGGACGCCCAAAATGGAGGGACCACTAAAGATGACCTGCTTGGTATACTGCTAGAGTCAAACATGAGGGAAATGGGGCAAAATGGGAAATCAGACTCAAGTCTGGGCATGACAACTGACGACATTATAGAAGAGTGCAAATTATTTTATTTTGCAGGAGAGGAGACTACATCAGTTCTGATGACTTGGACATTGGTTGTGCTATGCATGCACCCTGAGTGGCAACAGAAGGCCCGTGAGGAGGTCTTGCAGCAATTTGGGAGGGAAAAGCCAGATTTTGATGGGTTGAGTCGACTAAAAGTCGTGAGTCATTATCTTATAAATGAATTATGTGAATATAGAGATATCGTACTTTTATTTTGAGCTAAACTTTGACTAATTTGTTTTTTCATGATATTTGAAGTGATTTCTTTTAAGGAAAATACGATTTTATGTGCTATAAAAAATTATGGTACCAAGTGATACAGGACTTTCTCGTAGTACCAAGTGATAAGATGTTTTTACCAGTATAATCCAACTAAATTCTTAGAAACAATGGTAAATTATGGATTATAGCATACTTAATTGCGAGTCAATTTTGTTAGTTTTTGATGAACAGAGACTATAATGTTAATTACATAAGTTGCTGAACCATTCAAAAGCTTCCTATATATATTATTACCAAATATTCTTAAAATTTATTTTTTAATTACAGGTGAGTATGATACTATATGAGGTTCTTCGCCTGTACCCTCCAGTGGTTACAGTTTCCCGCCGCACTTACAAAACCATGCAACTAGGTGATTTAACCATCCCCCCTGGTGTCCTCCTCGCATTGCCAATACTACTCATCCACACCATGACCCTGACATATGGGGCCCTGATGCTACCGAGTTCAAACCGACACGCTTTGCTGAAGGCATCTCACAAGCAACAAAGAATGGTCAGTCAGCGTTCTTTCCCTTTGGGTGGGGCCCACGCATCTGCATTGGGCAGAATTTTGCTCTACTTGAGGCTAAGATGGGGTTGAGTACGATTCTGCAGCATTTCAAATTTGAGCTATCAGAGAATTACCAGCATGCACCTTACACTGTTGTCACTGTACAACCAGAGCATGGCGCACCCATTAAATTCCAGAGGTTATGATTGCCCAACGGTTCTACAAAAATATATGGAGGTTGTTTGATGAAAATAATTAACAATAAATATAAAGATTTTGTAAATATTTAATTAATTAGAGTTCTAGATAGTTATTGTTACAACATGAATTGTGGTGATGTGTGCTGCCACACGTGATCAGAAGAGGGGCATTGGGCCCTATGTTCGGCTGGGTGTAGCCGAATGTATCCAAAATGGACGCATATCTTGCAAGAAAGGAAAGTTTTAGGCGATTCAAGTATGATAATTACTGCTGGCACGTCTAGCGATGTTATTCCTATATGGGGTTGTATTTTACTTCGGTAAAGATATCAAAATATAGAAATAAAAAGAAAATAAAGAGGAAGGAGTGGTGTGTTTTTTTGGGTGCGTTTGGATAGGTGTGGGAAGAACGGAAGAAGTGGGAAGTGTGTAATTTTGTAAAGAGTTTGGATTGTTTATAATATTTTTTTTCTTTTTCCTTCTTCTTCTTCTTCTTTCTTCCAACGATCCAAACGCACCCTTTGGTAGTAATTCCTATTAATATTCTACTCTTTCATTGTAACAATTTAACCAGAAAATAAATAAAAAAATGTGAATCATGTGTGCGTGAGGACTTAGACACCAAATTGATATTGAACCTCGTAAAAATTTTGTGTTCAAGTGCTTTTGTTTCAATTTCTTACAGTTATAAATTGACTTCTTCAAGAGGTCATAGTGGATATTACTCTTCAGTGGTGAAGTTAGAATTTCGTGTCGTATTTTTTTTTGCTGAAAATGTCTCTATTATCGTCTAAAATAATGTAACATAAAAAAATCATTAGAAATCAAATATATATTATAGAAAATCTAAAATAACATATCCAATATACAAAATAATAATTCAAAAGTCAAGACAAAAAAATACAACAATTCCCTATGAATTTTTATTTTCTCATAATTTTGCATAATTTTGCATAACAGGTTCATTAAAAATTTTATTGAACACTTCTTTTTCTATATTATAAATATATCAATATGGGAGGCATACAAAAGAGTTCAATCACTATTCAAACTACAGTATTTCAAATTTGTAGTGCCGCTCAGAAATTTTTTTTTTGACATGCTAGAATTTTTAGTTGATGATTTTATATAATATCCGAATAGAATTTTTAATCTTTTGTGGTAGTTTTTATTTATTATGTCCTAAAATTATGCTACAAATAATTATTTATCCAAATATATTTCATTCTATTCTAAGTTTTGTCTTAATGAGATTCATTGTGGAAGAAAGAAGAAGGCGATTTATCAAGAACAAATTCTACCTGGGTCCCTATGTGATTTTTTTGGGAGTCGTTAAACAATTCAAATCAAACATGACATGTTCACCTTGTTCCTTCAAATTTTTTAGGTGGATCCCTGACTTCTTGTGATTTAATTTTTATTTACAAACAAATGTAATGTCTAAATATATATTTTTTAAGATGGGTCCATGAACCACAGAGCTTCACAAATACTCTTTGTACTAAAATATTGCAATATATTTGTCTCCCACGAAATTATTTTCTTTTGGTGGGAGGGTTACATTGATCAATAGTTTGTTATCCTCCTTAATTAGTACTATACACGATTTCTTTCCATTTTGCGCCTTCCACAATGCTAAAAGAGATCAATAAGATCAGGCTTCAGGCAAATTTCTTATGGCACTCGGATCAGGAAAGAATAATCCATTTGGGAAGCTGGGGGGTTAGTTATAACTAGACCAAAAAATAGAGAGGGCCTAGGAATTATTAATCTAACAATAATGAATGATGTGCTGTTGAGAAATGGCTTCGGAAGATCAAAGATCACCTTCACAATAAAAGAAAATGGTCTAGATGAATGGTAGGTGGAAGGTTATCATCCTGTTATAAATACTCTAGATGCCACAATAAAAGAGGAGGGTTTTGATGCCTACATATTGAATGCTCCAAATTAATCAAAATATATTTTTTTACTACTTTTTACAAAATATAAAATTCAAACTTTAAATTCAGACCGTTGATCTTATTCGATATTTCTAGAGATGTATTTTTATATGATAGATTAATTCTAATATGTTCATATTTTGGCCTCTTAAATTATAATTTATTAATTGCATTTTGCTCTATCTTTTTTTTTCTAAAGATATCAATTTTAAATTTTTAATCCCATTGAATTAACTGAATTCAACCAAAAATGTATAGACATCGCATCATTTGTAATTTCCTTTAGAAACTGCCCATGGACTCTTTGATTTAAATTAAGAAAAAACCTCCAGTACCTGATCAGGATCGGTTATTGTCTATTTTAATTTTGGTCCCTATTCATACTTTCTTAAATTCTTCTAATACATTCCCCACAATTATTAAAAAAATTATATGTTGGTGAACTATACCAGCAAGATCCTGGAACAACGTTTCCTCAAATAGTATATAAATTTTTTGTGTTTTGATTTAATTAATGACAAGTAATTTATCGGAAGAAAAAAGAAATACCAGCCATATAGATTGATCCAGTGCGCACAGTCTTCAAAATGGCAAGCATTTTATAATTGAGTGGGATCCATGCGTGCACGTGATAATGAACCATTAAGAGTTGGAGAACTGTCTATTTCTGTCTATTCCAGTTAATTTTCTGTCAATTTCTGTCTATTCTTTTTATTGTTCAGCATTTAATTTTTTTTTGAAAAGATTTGAGAATTAATATCAGGGAAATATTTTTTTACCCTCAAAACTGAGAAAATTGAAGATTTATCCTCTAAAAATAAAATTTTCCGATTTTACCCTCCTAAATTTGGGACGCTTCTCTATTTACCCTTCCGATATATTTTATAATAATAAATATTTGTTAAGTAATATATATATATATATATATATATATATATGACCATTATACCTGTTGGGCCTGTTCGTATCTAAGCCATTCGCATCTCTCTCGACTCTCGCTTGTAGGGCTGTCAATGGGTAGAGTAGGGTATGGTATAGACATTTTCGTTATCCGTGTTAAAATTTTGTTTACCCATATCTTACCCGTATATGTTAAAAGTTGGCTTACTCGTACCCTACCCTTATCCGTTGTGAATTAACGATAAGGGTAGAATAACGGTTGAAAACGAATAATAATTATACTAATAATTCAATAAAAAATGTATTTTGGATAAATAAATAAATATATTATTAAAGTGCAACATTGAATAATACTTTAAATATAATAAACTCATATCTTCTCATGTAAATTATCACAAAAAAATGTATTACTAATTAATAATTGAAAGTTTTAAATTGAAGAATCAATACTTATATTGTTAGGAAATCGCTCAATTTTAATTTTATGACTAATTACACTTAATTAATCCAATTAAACAAAGAGCAATTAAGGATCTAGTGCAAAAGCTCAATTCGACACAAGAGATAGGTGGAAATTTACCTCTCTTGATATTTTAATCAAGAGGCTCGATCCTACGGCTTAGAAATCGATGGGGTTGCTCTCCAATCGCCTCCAAATCGCCCGCCTCGAGTCCACTAAGGTATTAACCAAGTTATTCTCGAATCGTGCTAGCGATGAGAATAACAAGTCTAATCCCAAAGCTGTTCCTTTCTTCAATTAATTCATCAATTAATTTGTGGAAGAGAGAGCTCAACACATGAGAAATTGTGTGGAGAGAAGAGAGAGAGAGGGGCGGCGCCTATAGAGGCATGGTGGCGGCTAGGGATGGAAAAAGGAGCAAGAGCCAAGGAGCTTCCATATAGGTCCTTATATAGGCTCCAAACCCTAGCACAAAGTTCACACAAATTACATGGTGTGTCATCCCACCTACCACCTGTATGGCCGGCCTCTTTATGGGCCTAGAAGGGCCACTAGCTCATCTCATCTAGACCTCAATTCTATTAATTAAAGGCCCATTCAATTGCTACTTAATTGGACATTTGATTTACCAATAAATAAAGGCCCAATTTACTTAATTAAATTAAGTGTGTTGTTTATAAATAATTATTAACTTAATAATAATTATTTAGAGATTAGACAATGCATTAATTTATTTCTATATGATCTATTTGATTTAATTAATCATAATGGTCTATAACATTATTTAATTAATTAATCAACTTATCATATTTTGCAATACTCACTGTTGCAAATAAATAAATAATGCACGAATGGTTAAACACCTTATTATGTGTGACCCTTTGAGGATTTATGCTATGTTAGACATGAAATTAAATCGTTATTTAAATTCCAATAATTATAAGCGGTATCTAGCAACACGTTATGATTTCCAATTCGCATAAATAGTGTACTGCTACAGTATTTAAATCTTGCATAAGAGAATAAAAGTATTTCTCTATTTCGATTCTTATGTCACACGATATCATCGTATAATCCAAGATAGGAATGTGTCATTCTTGCAGATTATACGTTTCTTGATCTAGAGTTGATCGTTTAGTTGCGCGCATACGATCCAACTCCATCAAGGGGCCCAAACAGATATCGTCACTCACTAAGTGAATTAATGAAGGACATACGGTTTTCTTGATGATTATCTTTTCCCCGCACAATTCAAGAGAACATAAATAAAGTTCGTATAGCAGCCCTTATCGGGAATCAGCGGTAGACAATATTTATTGAACCTATCCTCATGTGGAAAAGATAAACATCTCAAACTTACAGCCAAAATCATAACGAAATAAACAATGACACATAACACAATCCATATGTTTATTTCGTTGGGTCAAGTCATGTACTATGTTCCATAACATACACATATGCAATTAAGTTGGTAACTCTTTACCTATGATTTGTAGAACTTAATCATCACTTAACTTGCATACTAATCTTATATGATAATTAATGTTCCTTGTTAATTATCAAGATTATGGACCGTTTAGATTTATTATTGTCATTCTAAAGAATGATCCACAGAGATCTACAATTCAGATCCTCAACCTGAATAATCTGTCAATAATAAACCTAGGAACAGATGATAAAATATCATCCATAACATAAACTAATATTTAAGTCATTAAATTATTGACTTCTAGGACATAACTCCAACATATATATCATCATAAATTAGAAATTATTAATGTAGTATATTGTCTAAGTTAAATCTACCAATCGAATTGCCTTATTAGTTAATAATTGGATATTATAATTTTATCTTTTCCATTAAAGAATATAAATTATGAGTAAATCTATTGTGAACCATGATGCATAGAGCGCTACGTGCACCACGACCGTTTGATCAGTGAGTTTGCATATTGACAAATCTAAATTAACCAATCCAATCTATATATTGAAATCTCATAGAAAATAAAATTTTACAATTTTTAAAATATTTTTACTATTTTTTTCGAATTTTTTAAAATTTGCCATTTTTTACTTACAAATTAGTGTATTTATAGCAATAAATGGTAAGCTTTAAAAAATTCGAAAAAAATAGAAAAAAAATTCTAAAAATTGTAAAATTTTGTTTACTATGAGATTTCAATATATAGATTGGATTGATTAAATTAGATTTGACAATTTATGAAACCACCAACCAAAACGATCATGGTGCACGAGAGCTTATATGAACCATGGTTCACAATAGATTTACTCTATAAATTATATATTATATATATAACGGTATGGGTAAATTGTTAGGAAATTGCC
Source organism: Rhynchospora pubera (assembly GCA_028095005.1). Lineage (NCBI taxonomy): Eukaryota > Viridiplantae > Streptophyta > Magnoliopsida > Poales > Cyperaceae > Rhynchospora > Rhynchospora pubera. Next base: position 42,915,557 of record CM051461.1, read on the forward strand.
CAATTTTAATTTTGTGACTAATTACCCTTAATTAATCCAATTAAAACACAAGCAACACGAGATCTAGTACTTTAAGCAATAGACACAAAGAGAAAGAGGAGAAATCGATACCTCCCGCGAAATCGTATTCGCGGGGCTCGACCAAGGCATGGGAATTGATGGCGTGTCTTCTACACCGTCTCTACCACGTCTCGTAACCGCCCTCGAGTCCACCAAGGAGGATTAATCACGTTCTACAAGGTACGTGCTAGCATACCCAAAGAACAAGCCTAATCCCTATGGTTTTCTCTCTTGCATCAATCAACAACCTTGATTTAGTGGAGAGAAAATAGCTCAACACATGAGCAAAAGAGAGAAGGAGAGGGTGAAAAAGTGGTGGCCTCATGGGAGGAAATGAGAGGAGAGAGAAAGCTAGGTGGAGGCTCTCATAAGTGGTCCTTATATAGAGCACAAAACCTAATTGACCTATTGCATAATTACAACTATGCCATCCCACCTACCACCATAATGGGCAGCCACGAAATGGGCCTTTATGGGCCATTTAACCCCTTCATTTGGACCATTAATTCATATAATTAAGGTCCCTCAACTTTGCTCTTTAATTGGGCTATATATTTGCTATTTAAATAACGGCCCAATTAATCAATATAACCATTTATATTGATAAGTGTTGAACTAAATTAATTATTAACTCATTAATAATTATTTTAGGATTAGTTAATGCATTAATTTATTTCTATATGATCCATTGACTTAATTAATTATAACGGTTCGCAACGGTATATAATTAATTAATCAATCTTATCATATTTCCACAGAACCTACTGCTGTGAATAAATAAATAATGCACTGTGTGATTAATGTCCTATTTGTGTGACCCTTTGAGGATTTATGCTATGTTGGCCATGGAATTAAATCGTTATTTAATTCCAATAATCATAAGCGGTATCTAGCAACACGTTATGACTCCCAATTCGCATAAATAGTGTACTGCTACAATATTTCAATCCTGCATAAGAGAATAAATATGTTTCTCTATTTTGATTCTTATGTCACACGATATCATCGTATAATCCAAGATAGGAATGTGTCATTCTTGCAGATTATACGTTTTTTGATCTAGAGTTGATCGCTTAGTTGCGCGCATACGATCCAACTCCATCAAGGGGCCCAAACAGATATCGTCACTCACTAAGTGAATTAATGAGGGACATACGGTTTTCTTGATGATTAGCTTTTCCCCGCACAATTCAAGAGAACATAAATAAAGTCCGTATAGCAGCCCTTATCGGGAATCAGCGGTAGACAATATTTATTGAACCTATCCTCATGTGGAAAAGATAAACATCTCAAACTTAGAACCAAAATCATAACGAAATAAACAATGACACTTAACACAATCCATATGTTTATTTCATTGGGTCGAGTCCTGTACTATGTTCCATAACATATACATATGCAATTAAGTTGGTAACTCTTTACCTATGATTTGTAGAACTTAATTATCACTTAACTTGCATACTAATCTTATATGATAATTAATGTTCCTTTGTTAATTATCAAGATTATGGACCGTTTAGATTTATTATTGTCATTCTAAAGAGTGATCCACAGAGATCTACAATTCAGATCCTCAACCTGAATAATCTGTCAATAATAAACCTAGGAACAGATGATAATATATCATCCATAACATAAACTAATAATTAAGTCATTAAATTATTGACTTCTAGGACATAACTCTAACAATCTCCCACTTGGCCTAGAGTCAATCAGTAGTGACTTCTAGCCAACGAAGAATTGAGAACAATGTCATATATCTACATATATACATGTCTCGGACCTCAAAATAAATAATACGCTTATAGCTAGTTACTCATACGTCCACCACGTATGGATGCATAACTGCATCTCGTATACTGCTCAAGGTAGAGGTCGTGCTAGAGTGTTCGCTGTGTTCGCGAACCTATCCAAAAATTGTTTGACCATATATATATATATATTCTCCTATATATATTCTTGATCACCATCATATGATATCAAGTGATATCGTTATAGATCATATTTGAATCTCCAATGTAACGTTGGGTTCTTTAGGAGTAAGTTATAGTTCGAGATGCTTAGAACCATAATAACTCAACTAAGAAATCGATCCGAAATAAACTTCTTTTATTGCTTCACAAGTTGCTATGTATTTTGCTTTGGTGACGGAAACGGTTGTAATATTTCATTTAGAACACCTTCTAAACTTACAACACCACCTTTTAGCAAAATATGTATCTCAACTGTGATTATATCAATCTTTCGAAAAACTAGCATTAGTGTAATTAACTTACGCGAGCTCCTTTTAAGAGATGAAACATTATATCACTCTTTCTCATAAGGTACTCGAGGATATCCTTGACTATCGTCCTAATGTGTCTCTCTTGTATCCATTTGACAACTGTTTGTCATATCTTTTGGATACTACACATTGGGGCATATGCATAAATATGGCGTACACAATGAAACTCATAATGAAGGAATGCTTGAACTATTTCATGCACTTTCTCGAATCGAGTTGCAATAGACCGAGTTAAAACACTCAAGTCATGCCATGTGACGTATAGTTAGACATCCTTTCTTGGAGTGTAACTTTCGTGTTTCTAGAACACTTCGTCAATATATGCATATTTGCTCAAACCTAACATCCATCATAATCTATCTTTATAGATTTTGTTTCCTAGGATTAGGTGACTTCGCCCAAGTTCTCATTTGAGAAAGCATTCTCCAAAGAGATCTCGACAATATTCATTTTCTTAATGTTATTCCCAATTTAATGAATTGTTATCTTGAACAATACAAGTAATACAATTATGCTCCCACTGAATATCTTGTTTATACAAGATACTTTTGACGAAGTTCAACTCCTTGACTTCCTTGTCAAAACTTTTTATTCCAATCTCCACAACACTTGCTTTAATCCATTTATGGATCCTTGAAGCATGCGTATGTTTTTAGCAATACATAAAACCTCGATTTGTGTCAAATGCACAACATCATCCTTCATTCATACGAAGAAGGTGGTTTTATGTGTTTTTCCATATATCAACATATATGAAATACAACTATTGCCAGAATGATCTTCATTGACTTTTACATAGCCACAAGCAAGAGGTTGTGCTTTGTACGTAGTCAACTAGTCATTGACTTAGACATAGCTACAAGCGAGAAGCCGCGCTTTGTACATAGTCGATTTGTTATCCATGTCGATCTTTCCTTTTGAAGATCTAAACGTGCTCGATGGATTGCTCCTTCATGAACATCAACCAAGGTCTATACCTTGTTGTTATACATGGATTTTATTTAAAGATCATATGAATTCAAACCATATATGTGGAATCGGATCATTCCATCGTTTCCTTGTTTATCAACGGATTCTCATATGCTAAGTTTGAGAATGTCGTGAAGCCAATGCATCAAACGGCTTAGGCAATCAACTCTCGTTGATCTTTTGTAGGATTGGTACTTGAGGTTCAAGAACTACTTCCACAACGATTTGTTGAACGAGTTCTTGACTCCTCATATATTCCATGAGTTTCTCAAACATCATCAACTCGTGAGATGGTTGAGTCCTCATTAGAAGGAGCGTACTATTAAACTTCTTTTCAAAACAACTTGTGAATGAAGTTCCGCTCAACTCCCACTAAGCACCATGTATGGAGTGACAAGTTTCCCATAAGAGTACTTCTTGTAGTGACGCATAAACTCCTTTAATGCTCACTTTACTCCCACTACTTCTTCTTGAGAGTTTCAATTCATCAAGACTACATTATGATTAGCAACAACTACTTTGTTCTTATCATATTCGTGGAAGTAGTGCATTTTAATATAAAACATCCTACAAATATTAAGTGTCTTATTTGGGTACAAGCTTATCAACAATCTTGAAATAAGCTTATCAACACCAAATCTTAAGAAGCATTATACTTAGAGATCAAAATCTCATAAGATATCTTCTTCAATAGACTTCGATGGAACATCATTCAGTGTAAACAATATTGTCTTCAAACATAATTCTCTAATACGAGTCGAATAAGTCAATTTGATTTATTATCGATCGAACTATACAAAATATTGTTCGATACCTCCACTCTTGGACACATTATTCCATAATGTTCCTCATGGAGTGAGTTATGAAACTATTTTCATACTTTTAAGATAATATTTCAAATCATGTGACTTAATTATTTACCATGATTAATTGTAAGACTTCCATTTTTCTTGAAAGGTCTTTTAAACTTTACTCTTGAACTCCTTTGAACTAGTCAAAAGGTTCATACTTATACCTTATCAAATAGATATGTTAATATCTACAATGATCGTTGGTTAAGTAGTAAAGTATCAATAACCTTTCATCGCACAAGTACTTATAGGTCTTTATACATCGATATGTATAAGTCCTAATTAATTCACTTGTCCTTAAACCTTCATAGGTTCAAGGTGCTTTTGTCATTTAACAAACATGATTCGCATATCAATCGATTGGAATCGAATTGAATTACGAGCTCTACGTTACGTAGACTCTCGTAATGCGATTCTCGTTTACTTATGTGACTAAGCGGTATATATAACATGAAAGTCAAATACTTTATGTCAAGTCTTACACATTATATTTGTCATTCAAAAATTGTTTATCTATTTCAAGCAAATTCAGTCAAGATGCATGAAATCATATAAACAAATCCATAATAAAAGATCTTGTCTTTTACAAAACATAATCATCCATCATGGAATATGAAATGGAGATATTTTTGAGAGGTTTTTAGAATTAAGGTATGCAACCTTCAATTCCTAAACAAACTCTTAATAAAGATAACTCTACGTATTCAATGGTAATGACTTAGATGAACAAGTCATTTCCTATACGGAGTTTACTTTACATCTCTCGAACTTTCTCTTATTCTTCATTGCTAATGCATTTCGTTAAATGTGAGCATATGAACTAGTATCAAGTTACTAGTGTAAATTAGAGATAGTGAGATAATTTGAACGACAAATACACTTTAGGATTAGAATTTTTCTAATCGTCACAATCATGGTATTTCGGACAACCTTTCAAATGCCTCCCACAAACGGCAAATGAAACATCTCATGTGACACATGGTCACAAATGAGGGTCTCGAAATTTCAACTCATACCTTGGTGAAGTATTTCTTGTATACTTAACCAATTACCTTTTTGCATCAACAAGTGTGCGAAGAAGGTAACATTATATCCTTTATAATTCCAAAGAGATCATATGACAATATCAACAATCCTTGATATCGGAGATTAATATCTCTAGTCATCAATTAGCTACTTCAATCTTTCGATTTGTGAGCTAATGAAACATTCATATAACTTCTTTTAAAAGAATAATCTCTTGGTCAACTCATATTCTTTATACTCAATCATAAATGATGGAGTTAATATCTACTTTCTCCAAGAACACTTTCTTGAGTAAGCGGATGAGAACGTACGAGTTAATTTTAGTCCATATGAATTCGCTAATTCAAAGGTCTAAAAATTTCAAATGAGGATATTAAGCATACGCTTTATTGAATAACTTTTCGCCAAAAGTCAATCAATCATCGCGTTGCTACGTTCGGGTAGTTTGAGGAAAGTTTTGGGAATTGACATACTCAAATTTCTCTTCACTAAGATCGTGTCTTAGGAATCGGTATTACTTCTTTAAGTGAATACTTTTAGAAACGAGTTTGTTAATTTTCAAAGATTGATCGCAACAAAATTAACAATTTAAACATCTATAACAAAATCAATTTACGGTCATTTAGTTTATGCAATTGTTTTATTTATAACAAATAAAACTCCCACTACAATTATTTAATGTCCCTAATGTAGTAGGTTTTCCAAGATCCCTATTTTCGTTGAGATGGTGCTAGTGTCGGCGTGACACCAAAAACAACTAGATAGAGTAGGTTCTCCAACCAATCATTCCATATGATTCTTGGTTTGTGAAATATCACATGTACATCCACAAACTTTGCCCCGATGTCCAATCCGATTAGAAAACATTGTTAAGTAACCTTTCTCTATTTGCTCCTAGTAAATCCGATTTACACCCCGACACGGATGATGGAACACGATGTCCCGCGTCGGCGAGAATGCATCAATGAACGATCATACACGTTAGAAGGGGATAGAGAGAAGGAGGGTGATTTAACTTAATCATGTTTTGTTTGGGACTATCAATTAAGTGACACTTGTTTGGTGGTCATGTAAGCATACACCCATACCTAGCCTATGACAATTCATAGCAATCACAAGCAATCACATATAAGCATCTCATAGTTGTGAGTTTGTATGGCTCCCGCTTGCATTAGTTTCGCCACATCGTCCATGGAGCAAAACTAATCTAATCCTTATCCCTCCCACTAAATTCTATAAGGATCTAAATCCTATATAAAATAAAGGTACAAAATACATGTGAAAACATCCTATTCCCATCCTAACCTTAGGGGCATGCAAGCCTCACAAGTTACATAAAAAATTAATCAACAAATTAATTAATTAATGGCACCAAAGGCCGCATTACAAACATTCACACATGCATTCAAATACAACCACAAGGCATTGAGTCTTGAGCCATACTAAACCCACTATCCACCTACAAAACAAAGTTAGCACATACAAGCACTTTGTTTCTAATTAACGATTTTCAAGCATCTTTGCGATTTGTTTGCCATAAGTAAATTCCGTGTACAAATTCTCAATTTTAAACAACAAAACTTGTTTAAATTCATTTAGAAAGTTCTTTCAACATCCCATAACTGAAAGGAGATCAAACAAGGAGTTTTCTAATTGTTTTCAACTAATTTGAATACTTAGAAAAACAGTAATTTATTAAAAAACGTAACTAATGGAATCCAATAAAAACAAAGGTTTTAGGTCTCCAAAAATTCTCAAATAAATTACTTAAGCTCCTTATCATAGTTGTGAATACCAGTAAAAATTTCAAGAAGAGATCTTAAACCATCTGGGAGAATAAAAAATGACAAATCTCTTACAAGTGCACAAAACACCGTTATGAGATTTTCAGCTTATCCTCTCAACCATTTGGTCTGTAAGACCACCTTCTATCCAGTTTTTATATATACAATATACACAGAAAAACTAGTTTAGACTATAGGCTAGCTATCCATGAAAAGAAAACCACCAAGTTCAGTTCAAAAAGTTCGAGTTACATACTAAACAATCAACAAATTCTGTACTGGAACAGACTGTCGATCGAAATGTTTTAACCTAATTGAAGGTCCAAACTTTCACGAAAAATTATGAAATTAATTTTCCTGGAATCCCAACTCAAAAAAGAACAACTCCATTTAAACAGAATTTTTAAAGGAGTTCTCAGTTGGTACAGTTTATTAGAACAATCGATTTGCTCAACAAACTGGATCTGACGAGATCTTCCTTTTCATACTTGAAAACCCACAAATTAATCCAAGTCATGCAACAATTTATACATGCTCAGAACGAGCTTCAAGTCCTCTTTAAATCTAGCCATAGAACACTGGTACTTATATTCAAAATATAAATCTTTCAAGCCATTCAAACAGGACAGTGCGAGCAGAAACTGGTTCTGCGCACTGTCGCCGTTGTATTCACAATAAATCTATACTAATTCAGAAAAATATGAATCCAACGCCAAAAGAATCACAATCCAAAGATCTACAACTTTCATGTATATGGAAATATCTTCCAGAGAACATATCACATCGAAAAACGCGAAACAACACAGAAAATACCATTTCCAGACAGCAAACAAACGCATCATCTCTACTAATCCGTTAATTAGCCAATTTCTCTTAATTAAGTGTCAAAATAGCTTAAGTACGACCATGTGCTCTGATACCACTGTTAGGAAATTGCCCAATTTTAATTTTGTGACTAATTACCCTTAATTAATCCAATTAAAACACAAGCAACACGAGATCTAGTACTTTAAGCAATAGACACAAAGAGAAAGAGGAGAAATCGATACCTCCCGCGAAATCGTATTCGCGGGGCTCGACCAAGGCATGGGAATTGATGGCGTGCCTTCTACACCGTCTCTACCACGTCTCGTAACCGCCCTCGAGTCCACCAAGGAGGATTAATCACGTTCTACAAGGTACGTGCTAGCATACCCAAAGAACAAGCCTAATCCCTATGGTTTTCTCTCTTGCATCAATCAACAACCTTGATTTAGTGGAGAGAAAATAGCTCAACACATGAGCAAAAGAGAGAAGGAGAGGGTGAAAAAGTGGCGGCCTCATGGGAGGAAATGAGAGGAGAGAGAAAGCTAGGTGGAGGCTCTCATAAGTGGTCCTTATATAGAGCACAAAACCTAATTGACCTATTGCATAATTACAACTATGCCATCCCACCTACCACCATAATGGGCAGCCACGAAATGGGCCTTTATGAGCCATTTAACCCCTTCATTTGGACCATTAATTCATATAATTAAGGTCCCTCAACTTTGCTCTTTAATTGGGCTATATATTTGCTATTTAAATAACGGCCCAATTAATCAATATAACCATTTATATTGATAAGTGTTGAACTAAATTAATTATTAACTCATTAATAATTATTTTAGGATTAGTTAATGCATTAATTTATTTCTATATGATCCATTGACTTAATTAATTATAACGGTTCGCAACGGTATATAATTAATTAATCAATCTTATCATATTTCCACAGAACCTACTGCTGTGAATAAATAAATAATGCACTGTGTGATTAATGTCCTATTTGTGTGACCCTTTGAGGATTTATGCTATGTTGGCCATGGAATTAAATCGTTATTTAATTTCAATAATCATAAGCGGTATCTAGCAACACGTTATGACTCCCAATTCGCATAAATAGTGTACTGCTACAATATTTCAATCCTGCATAAGAGAATAAATATGTTTCTCTATTTTGATTCTTATGTCACACGATATCATCGTATAATCCAAGTTAGGAATGTGTCATTCTTGCAGATTATACGTTTCTTGATCTAGAGTTGATCGCTTAGTTGCGCGCATACGATCCAACTCCATCAAGGGGCCCAAACAGATATCGTCACTCACTAAGTGAATTAATGAGGGACATACGGTTTTCTTGATGATTAGTTTTTCCCCGCACAATTCAAGAGAACATAAATAAAGTCCGTATAGCAGCCCTTATCGGGAATCAGCGGTAGACAATATTTATTGAACCTATCCTCATGTGGAAAAGATAAACATCTCAAACTTAGAACCAAAATCATAACGAAATAAACAATGACACTTAACACAATCCATATGTTTATTTCATTGGGTCAAGTCCTGTACTATGTTCCATAACATATACATATGCAATTAAGTTGGTAACTCTTTACCTATGATTTGTAGAACTTAATCATCACTTAACTTGCATACTAATCTTATATGATAATTAATGTTCCTTTGTTAATTATCAAGATTATGGACCGTTTAGATTTATTATTGTCATTCTAAAGAGTGATCCACAGAGATCTACAATTCAGATCCTCAACCTGAATAATTTGTCAATAATAAACCTAGGAACAGATGATAATATTTCATCCATAACATAAACTAATAATTAAGTCATTAAATTATTGACTTCTAGGACATAACTCTAACATAAATAACGGTTACGAAATAGCGTTACTTTTATCCTTGTTCAATAAATTAATGAGAATTTTTTTTTATCCATACCTATACCCGATAATTTAATGAAAATAAAACTCTACCTAAAATAAACGGTTAAAAGGTACCGTTGACGGCCCTACTCGCTCGAACCATTTCCTCTCTCTCACGCACAATTGCACAAACCAAAAGATGAACTAAGTCCCAAGTCCTCTTTCACTCACTGTCAATCGAACCCTTTTCTCTCTCGCACGGATTCTCCTCTTTCACTCACTGTCAATCGATCGATGATGAACTACTATCCTCCTGGTTCTTTTTTCTCGCACGAATCGCTGCTCTCCTCCTGACTCTTCCGATCCACAAGATTTAGTTATTGATATGGGTTTTGATAATTTCTTCTGATGGGGACCATGGATGGTCATTTGACCACCTAACTTTCTTCAATAATAATAACACAACCGCCTCACTGGACAAGAGTGTATAAATCTTTGTATGTAATTATTCATATTCATTTCATATTATGTATCAATTTTTCATAATCAAGTTTTTTAAAAAAATTATACCTTCATTATTTTTCTTATATGTCCGGAATGATCAATTGTAAACGGACCAAATATGTAATTTGATATATTCTGTATTACAACTATGCAGATCAACAATAAACTACTCTTTAAATTTTATAGAGATTAATTACGATAGATTTAATAAAATATATGTATAGCAGAAAAATGCTACCTAAATATTAACTTTAAAAAAATGAGAGGCGTTGCATCTCATTTCTTTAATATAAATGTAAATTAATGTGTATAGGCCACAGCCCACAAACAATCCGGAGATATGATAACTGAGCAAGGTTTGGAAATTACAAGGTCCATGGACTTTTCATCGGTGTTTTTTAAACCATACCGGCACCTCTACCGGCTAAGTGGTCAAAATTTAATATTTTTCAATATTTTTCGTAACTATTCGGTATTTTATCTCACAATATCGGATATCTCTGTTTCAGTCATTGTTCCAGTTTCTGAGATATTACTGGAATTTCTCAATATCTGTACGTTTTTCAAAACACTGCTTTAATTTCATTAAGGACAGAATTGTTACTTCACAAAATATAGAAAATGAAATGAAAAGGACAACATGCCAAGACCCTAGTCTATCCATTAAAACAAAAGCCGAAAGAAGTCTATTTCTCACTAAGTGTGATCACTTTAGATCTTAGCACTTCTTAAATATTTAGGGGCCGTTTGGATCGCTCAAAAATTTGAGGAATTTGGAGAAGTTGCAATTCCTAGGAATAAATTTATTGGGAAGTGTGTAATTTTGTGAAGAGTTTGGATTGTTTATAATAAATTTATGATAAGAAGATGAAATTCCCCAAAATCCCATGGGGATCCAAACGGCCCCTTAGAGAAGTCGGTCCGGCCTTTATGTCAAAAGGGCTAGGCAGAAAGATCTTGATGAGGCTTTAATGTTTACTGTTTACACTGTTTACGGGGAATGAAACAAAAGTGAGTGTGTAATGGGTAAAATAATGTACGTCTGTTTACACTGTTTACGGAGAATGATACACTGTTTAGTCTAGTGTATGTCTATTTTTGATCTGAGTCGTCCAATTTAATCTCAACGATTAATTTTTTCATGACACTTGAAAGACATAGTGATTTCTTTTCAGAAATATACAATTTTTTGTGCTATGGAAAATTATGGTACCAAGTGATACAGGACTTTCCGGTAGTACCAAGTGATAAGATGTGTTTACCAATTAAGGTCAATGCCGTTTCTGAGAAAAAAATAATGTATTTTTGTCTCCTTCACAGGCCATAAATTCTCCTAATAGGCATGTTGGGCCTTGTAGAACTGAAATTATTGTCCCAACTCTCTCTGATGCGGCCCAAGAAAACATTGCTATCTCTTCTTCCCAGTTAGAGCATGAAGATATTTATGGCTGCATAACGTCTAAAACGACCACGAAAACGGTCGATTTCGTTAACCGTTTCATTTGAAAATGAAATTGATCACCCATTTGCATTAACCGTTGGACGAAACGGTCGAAATTACGAAAATACCACGAAAATACACATGGACGAAAGGAACAGACATCACGAATAAAAGGTGATCAATTAATTTGTATTACGAATTGCAAATTAATTAAAAGGTGGTATCTTGTTACGAGATTAATTTGAATGTTAGATACTATTGATATGTGTACAAGTATAGGTTGATCCAGTATTTGTTGTTTGCAGTATTATCTCATCAAAATTTATATGCAAAGTTGAACTTTTATGCTTTTTTTTTTGTCATGCGCAGGTGGTTGATTTCAGAGCAAAGTTGGCTTAATTGAGATTTCAAGTTCTTGTCTCTGTTCAGTTCATATAGTAGAGGAACGCCATTTGCAATAGTAACAAAGAGAGCATTCACCTATTATGAAGGAGCAACAATCCAATAAGTTGACACAGAATTTGTTGTTGCCTCCTGCCTTTGCTATAACTATTTGGTAATTTTGTCATATGATAATTGATAGTATGAAGTAATAAACTATATTCTAATTTTTCAAACAGAGATGTGTACGTAGTATCACATAGTAGGCTTCTACGTACTTCGTAGTTGATGTTTCAATAGCTGAACATGATCAATAGTTGAAAGACATGAGATTTTCGTCTAAATTTTCTTATACACTATGAAGATTTTTTTTCTTTTATACAAATAATGTCATTAGATTTTTTGTTACATGTACTTGATGTTAGTTCCAAACTAAGGGCTATCCTGTGAACAAGAACTAAGGGCATTTTTGGAACATTCTATGCAATTTCAATGAAGGTACAACGAAAATCGACATAATAATTTTCATCGATACTACTGCCACATACCAAGTAGCATTGTTTTTTTTAGTATTTCGCTAGACTGGCATCATATTATCGAATAAAGAGAATAATAAAACTGAAAGCCTACATAAAAGTGGATTGAAGGATATCTCTGATTATTTTCGATAAAATCTAAAGTTGGACAAAACTAAATAGCAAACCCTCAAATCCTCAACCTAAAGTTACGTTGTTGCTGTATCTTTTTTTTTAAGGTTAAGTTTTCTAAAAATTCACTGCCAGATTGATAAAAATTAAGTCTATCAGGTTTGTATTTGATTGATAAAACTTACTCTATTCCTTCTGTAGAAATTAATGAGGTTTGTGGGACATCTCCTGATACAGCCTTTCTTGGAGTGAGTTTTTCTTCGTATACATAATTTATAATGAGAACGAATAACTCTTGATTCATATTGAATACTGATTGGTATAGCTTATTCTTAATATTTATTTAAGTTAAAAAGGTCATATGATTTTAGGATTTAAATTTCATTCCAGAATAATACATGGACACTGGTGTGCTCATCTCCTTGCTGGTATGTTATTTTATAATTATGTACACTTTTGTGATTTGTATTGAATAAGCTCACTGCAGGACCAAAAAGTACATTGGTCCTTTAAATTGCAAGCTAATTACTGCAATCAAATTGTAGGCAACCTAATTAAAGGACATTGTTGCATCTGATGCCAACAATAGATATTTCAGCATAAATTTTATTAAAACAATGTGTCCACTATGGTGAAAGGGCAGTTTTATCATGGTCTTTTTTACTCTCTCCTATGAATTTGATCTTCCTTTTCATTTATGAAAATAATTTGATTTTGCCTGACACTTCAATTTGTCTTCCTTTTCGTACGAAAGAATAATGCTGAAACCTAGCGGTACCAATGGTACATGCTGGTACCATGTGCACAACATGTATGCCTCTTCAGCATTTAACAATTCTAGACATTATTCATTAAATTTGTCGGGCCTAATTTTCAATTACTACTCCCTTGCAGCCTAATTTTTTTTTAAAAAAAAGTGTGCCTAATTTTATTTGTATTGTGTATGTCAGTATGTGTTTGTCGATCGATAATATATTAATTTTTTTAAGACATGGTTACCATAATTTTTAGAAAAAATAATAAAGAAAATAGATCGCGCGTTGCGCGATCCTCCCACTAGTTCTCTTTCAAATTCAAAATTAACATATAATGCTATAATAAAATTGGCAGAAACATACATAAAAATATTTGAAAATTTGTTAACCTTTGACTTGAAAAGATGAGAAAGCTCATACAAAAGATAATAGTTGGATTGGATAATTACAAAAATAAACCACTAAAATGAAGATTGATTCTCATGTAAAGAACTTTATATACTATACTTGACTTGGGTTACAAGCGAACGGCTAAAAGGTCAATTACTTAACACAAACAATTATAGGGCAGCCAAATTTTGCATAAGTATAGTCCTCGTTGACCGGTCAAAAGCATTAAATTAATGTTGTTTTTTTCGATTAGATGTGTATTTGTCAATTATACACGAGAAATACATATCAGTGAATCTTGTTTCTACCTGACTATTGCATTTACTGTCAGACAAATAAAAATTCGTAATAAAATTTTCAATTAACAACCAAAAAACACATATTTCATATAAAAATAATAAATTGTAACAAGGACTCGTAACTTTAAAGGCAGGCATGGCGTTAGATGGAATTATAGAAATCTGATATTTTCTTAGTCCAAGTGATGGCAAAAATGACATTTTTACTCTTTTTGTCTATTTTCTTAATTGGACGAAATTAGGGAAGAGATGCCTTCTAAATGACATGCGAGAGATATTTAATGACTAAGACAATTAAAAAGATCAATTATTGAATGAATCTGGTCCACTGATTTTTTTCATCAAAATCCGATGCACTCTTAATTAAATTAAATATACTAAATCAACTTAGTTTATATTTTATCTTACAGTTGCACGTCTTACTCAAGACATCTATTCCATTTTAAGATGTAATAGACAAGTCAAACTGCTAGCTCTTTCATTTAATTTTTTTATTTTATTGTATATTTTGTTTAAATCTCTTTACAAGGGGTCCTTTCGATTGAAATTTTGCAAGCATGGCCAAATTTCTAAGCGATCCAAACGGCCCCTAATTCTGATCCTACAAAGTCACAAATTTCAAATTATAATACTATGAGGAATAAGAGTGTGAATAAGAATAAATTTCAAATTTCTTGTTCGTGTGAAATTCAAACAATACAATAATAAAAAATTTGAACTTATACAAATGCTTATTCATATTCTAACAAAACCTTCGAATATGAATAAAAAATGTGAATAGATAAAAATATCTAAATTTTTATTCTTATTTTTTATTCGTGCAACATCTAAACACGCTAATATATATATATATGGACTATGGGCCGCACTACATGTCGTCATTAATGCAAGTTGTGACAAGATATTATCATTTCTCGCAGCATCTATATATATATATATATAGAGTTTAGCTACGGTGAGTCGCGACTCACGGACCCTCCGGTGAGTCGCGACCAATACTCCTAGATCTAGATCAAAATGACCGATCCAAACCGTCCAATGTGATCTCTCTATTGAAATCTCCATGTAGACCAAATTTTTCATTTTTTCGAAATTTTTAAGTATTTTTTTGAAATTTTAGAAAATCGTTAATCTAATTGGTTCTGAACCATTCAAAAACATCAGTTTTTAAAAATCCGAAAAAAATACTTAAAAATTTCGAAAAAATAAAAAATTTGGTTTGCACGGAGATTTCAATAGGGAGATCATATTGGACGGTTTGGATCGGTCATTTTTTTGAGTAAGCATATAAGACATAAATAGAAACTTTAAAAAGCTGATAACGATTTTTCACTCACTATTATATAAACCCTCCTATCAATGGAATCAGAAAATAATTTGCAGTGACGCAAGTGAACCATATCAGTTCCAAATATGCAACACATACTTCCCCAATTAGGCTCCAACCCATGGAGTTTATTCATAGGTGCTTTCACCTTACTTTTCCTATGGGGGTTGAGCAGAGCGCTTGAATGGGCCTGGCTTAGGCCGAAGCGCCTGGAAAGAGCTTTGAGGAAGCAAGGATTACGGGGTACTATGTACCGGCCCCTTGCTGGCGATTTAAAGGAGAACGCCCGGGTCAACAGAGAAGCGCGTGCCAAGCCCATGGCATTTTCACACGATATTGTCCCTCGTGTTGCACCTCTGTTCCTTCGTACCACAACAGAATTCGGTGAGAATAACTGAATGAGACTAAAGAGTCTTATTTTTGATAGGTGAATTACTGAATTTGGTGATATGAGGGAGGGAACCATCTTTGTTAATCCTACATTGGTTTATTCATTAATTGATAAGTGGTTAAATTGTTGGATGAATTTTGATTTCACTTTTGCAAAATTTAGGAAAACTATCCTTTACATGGTTTGGGCCCAACCCAAGAGTTACCGTCATGGATCCAGTATTAGTAAAAGAAATTCTATCCAACAAATTCGGGAACGTTGCGATCCAAAAAGCAAGCCGATTGGGTCGGTTGTTTCTTGTTGGTCTCGTAAGTCATGAAGGGGAGAAATGGGCTAAGCACAGAAGAATTCTCAACCCGACCTTTCATGCTGAGAAGTTAAAGGTAATTAATTATATATAAATTAAATTAGAATATTACTACGTTCTATCGAATTCCCTGGTTCTTAATTTTGTCATCTAGGTGCTTTGCTACTTGGTTAATGTAGCCTTCCATATAAAAATGTTATGTTACCTATTCAGAAAAATATTGTTTGATATTTTATTTATTTTATGTGCCTAAAACAGGAGCAATGTTGGGGATTTGGTATGTAAAAAATCTGTTAATTAATTAGTAATTTCACGATACCTAGAAATGTATTTTTTTTTTGTGCCAAAATTTTAGATTAATAATGCTAAATTTAATGCCGAATGTTTCAGAAAGAGAATTTTGACGTTTAAAATTTGGATTATGTGAATGTAGAATTTCTATTCAAATAAGAAGCCAACAAAAGCAATTTGTTTTTTTTCTTTTTCAGAGGATGTTGCCAGCATTCTCTACCTGTTGTGATGAGCTAGTTGACAGATGGGAGAACTCAGTAGGGATTGATGGATCTTTTGAGCTCGATGTTTGGCCAGAAATGCAAAATCTAGGAGGAGATGTCATCTCAAGGGCAGCATTTGGCAGTAGTTATCATGAAGGGAGACGCATTTTCCAGCTCCAAAGTGAGCTAGGTGAATATTTTATGAAGGCTGTTCCCACCTTTTTCATCCCTTTCAACTGGTATGAATTTCTTTCTTTATTATCATGAGTTGAATTTGCAAAATGATCAGTTTAGTGATTGTGGTCATGATCAGCGGTCATGTGGAGCAGTTGACAAATTTACTTATTTGTTTTGATATAGTAGACATTTCTTATGTACTATCAAGTATCAACTAATATACACCGGTTGCTATATTGTCCAACCAAGGAATAAACTTTTTCCTAAAATCCTCAAGATCTTGAGATATATTAAAGTCTTGTTATGTTACCTGGACTAAGAACTGAGTTTTAAATAAAAAAGGGAAAAAAATGAGAAGCTAAAAGGCAGTAATGACTAAACATGCTTCCTTTGTTATTTTTCCCATGAATTTTCATTTTAAGAATTATAAACTTTTAGTTCATGCATCGCAGGTACTTACCAACTGAAAACAATAAGAGGATGAAGCAAATTGCAAGAGAAATCCGAACACTCCTCATGGGCATAATTGCAAAAAGGGAGAAGGACCCCCAAAATGGAGGGACCACTAAAAATGACCTGCTTGGTATACTGCTAGAGTCAAACATGAGGGAAATGGGGCAAAATGGGAAATCAGACTCAAGTCTGGGCATGACAACTGACGACATTATAGAAGAGTGCAAATTATTTTATTTTGCAGGACAGGAGACTACATCAGTTCTGATGACTTGGACATTGGTTGTGCTATGCATGCACCCTGAGTGGCAACAGAAGGCCCGTGAGGAGGTCTTGCAGCAATTTGGGAGAGAAAAGCCAGATTTTGATGGGTTGAGTCGACTAAAAGTCGTGAGTCATTATCTTATAAATGAATTATGTGAATATAGAGATATCGTACTTTTATTTTGAGCTAAACTTTGACGAATTTGTTTTTTCATGATATTTGAAAAACATATAGTGATTTCTTTTAAGCAAAATACGATTTTATGTGCTATAAAAAATTATGGTACCAAGTGATACAGGACTTTCTCGTAGTACCAACTACCAAGAGATAAAATGTGTTTACCAGTATAATCCAACTAAATTCTTACAAACAATGGTAAATTATGGATTATAGCATACTTAATTGCGAGTCAATTTTGTTAGTTTTTGATGAACAGAGACTATAATGTTAATTACATAAGTTGCTGAACTATTCAAAAGCCACCTATATTATCACCAAATATTCTTAAAATTTATTTTTTAATTACAGGTGAGTATGATACTATATGAGGTTCTTCGCCTGTACCCTCCAGCGGTTACACTTCCCCGCCGCACTTACAAAACCATGCAACTAGGTGATTTAACCATCCCCCCTGGTGTCCGCCTCGCATTGCCAATACTACTCATCCACCATGACCCTGACATATGGGGCCCTGATGCTACTGAGTTCAAACCGACACGCTTTGCTGAAGGCATCTCACAAGCAACAAAGGATGGTCAGTCAGCGTTCTTTCCCTTTGGGTGGGGCCCACGCATCTGCATTGGGCAGAATTTTGCTCTACTTGAGGCTAAGATGGGGTTGAGTACGATTCTTCAGCATTTCAAATTTGAGCTATCACAGAATTACCAGCATGCACCTTACACTGTTGTCACTTTACAACCTGAGCATGGCGCACCCATTAAATTCCAGAGGTTATGATTGCCCAACGGTTCTACAAAAATATATGGAGGTTTTTTGATGAAAATAATTAACAATAAATATAAAGATCTTGTATATGTTTGATTAATTATAGTTCTAGATAGTTATTGTTACAACATGAATTGTGGTGATGTGTGCTGCCACACGTGATCAGAAGAGGGACATTCGGCCCTAATGTTCGGCTGGGTGTAGCCGAATGTACCCAAAATGGATTCATATCTTGCAGGAAAGGAAGGTTTTAGGCGATCCAAGTAAGATAATTACTGCTGGCACGTCTAGGGATGTTATCCATGTATGGGGTTGTATTTTACTTCTGTAAAGATATGAAAATATAGAAATAAAAAGAAAATAAAGGAGAATGATGCAAACTAGCTATTGCATCGCGCTTCGCGCGATGTAAGTTTAATGTGCAGCGACGATACGGGTTGGGTTAGAATTTTGTTTTTTTTAAAAAAGAGGATAATCAGTTTTCGATGCTATTATTATGTCCATAAAATGATAGAGTATTTTGTTGTAGAAATAATACGGGATTGTTTTTATGAAAAAGTGCATGGATTGTAAATATTTGGCTGAATTGTTTGTACTTTCGAACAGTTTATGAAAAAGTGTAAATGGGTAGAGGCAAAAATGCGCAATAGTTTTTTCTTATAATAACATAGAGTCAGAGATTGCTCATAGAAAGCAAAATATATTTTTTTTTACATGAAGGAGTCCATTACAGGGTTTCAACTGCGTGTAGCAGTTGGGATGATGGTCTCATACTGCTATTACGCAATGCAGTTGAAGACTGTAATGGTACACAAAAATAAGGAGAGCATATAGCACATACATTAATAACAGGATTTGTTTCGGTTAGCTTTCTGATAGAGGATATATAATACATCGTTCAAAATGAGCACCGGTATTTTAATGAGCACAAAATAGAAGGGTGCAGGACAGATAAGTGGCTTCTTGTGGTAGGCTTCTTACATATGATACATCTGTTGTTTCAGGGTAGGAGATTTCAATGGAGAGAGCTGAAATTGATTAAGGAGGAAATGTTATGTCTCAGGTTTGATTGTTGATAGATAGACTGATAGGTACATGGAATCAAGAAGATCGAACTTGTATAGAATAGCAGTCTTGTGACTGTGTCAATTGCCATTGTCTTATAGAGTACCTGGACTGAGTGGTGTCAGCGGGAGCTGTATCAAGGATAGTTGAGGAATCTTTCTTTGTTGGTGGTCCCATAATATCATGTGATGCATATGAATCCAGAGCTGTTTCTTGATCAGCTACACTGCTAACAGACCATGTTTACATTATTAGCGAAATTTTGCAGATATTTCGCATTGCCTAAGAAAAGAAACCAAGATCAACATTATTGTTGGCCAAAATTACTGACCTCTTTAGAGTGGGCATTTCTGTTTCTGAGAAGAGCCTTTTCCTGGCAGCAGCGGTGGTTGTGCGTTGGTCTTGCTAATGAGCAGGTTGTTTCCTGCATAATTGCAGTAGTTTTTTTTAGCAATGTGTGTTTACTGAATTTTTTTTTCAATTTTTTGTAGAAATGAATTTTGTATGTGTGATAGTGTTTGTAACAAAGTAAGTGCAATGCAGAAAGATCATATAATTAAAAGAACCCTTTTTTATCTGGGAATGGTTCCTGCTCGTTTGAGACCGGCGTTGTGCTATGGAGTGCTGGGGGGTGTAGATAGGTGCGGTGAGTTGGCTGTCTCAGCTGAGATGATTTCATCTGGAATAATTTCAATGTAAAAATGAAAATCATTTTAGAATTTTTTTTATGAAGGAGAGATTTGTAAATAGGGTGTTAATCAGTTCATGGCATAGAAAAACAGAAACAACTAATTTTCCTTATTGGTGAATACAGGACTCGCGACCTTATTGTTTCCTGTGTTGGCAGGTGAAGGGGAGTAGATGAATCTCCATGTGTGATCGGTAGAAGGAGTGAACTGGTTGGAGGAACTGCATCAACATGGACAATAGTATTCATCCTGATTCCTTTGAATTTTGTTGATTCCTTTGGTAGCACAGTGAATAGGCATGATTTTCCAATGATTGCAAGTACTTGCTTTGGCGTATCATCATTTGTTGTGTCCTCTTCCTTGACCATGGCTTTTACATCAGCACCGACGATGATTTTCGCAACTCCTCCAAGTGCTGTCATTTATGCTGTGCCTGTGTGATCCTTGACTTTGAGGAGCAGATTATACCTGTTGAAGTGAGATAGAGGGAATGAGGACGAATTGATAGATTGTCTTTTTTAGTCTATGTGCTGTATTAGAAGATCTGTGTATACATTCTGTACTTTTTTTAACTGTGGGAGCATCCATATATTTTATTTATGAACTATAAGGTAAAATAATGAGTTGTTATATCTGTATCTGCGGGGAGGTTTGATAGAGATGGGCATACCAATCAACATAATCATCTCTGCGCATACCGCATCGATAACAATAGCGGTTCTTTAATTTATTCATGCATTTTTTGCACGCAGCATAGTACCATTCATATCTGTTGATGAGATCAACAATCGTTCCGACACACTTGTATAGCGTGTCCTGCAAAGGAAAGGTCAGTTAGATGGCGTGCGTGGATAATGAGCACTTTCATACCAGATAACAGATAATCCAGTTTTTTTTTTCGAAGCGATCTTATTTCTGCATGGTAAGGAGTATAGGATAAATAGCTCGCTCTAGAGAAGGAGATATTCTTACAGAATATGCAGTGACTGGCACAGCAAGAATTCTGAGATCGTGACTATCTGTGGATCAGACTGCACAATGCGCTGAGCTGTGTTTGCAACTGCCACACCATCATATGGCGGACCCTGTGTATCGAGGACAATTGGTGGCAAGTTTGGTGGTAGACTGCACAAATAAATTCGATTAATCAATAGGGATTTTTTCCTGCCCATTATGGAAGATAAGCCTTATTCCGTGTACAGGTGGCGCGTACCTTGCAGCAAAGTGCATAATTTCTGGGATGGTCTTGTCGAAATAGAATCTCGTTGCACTGATCGCCTTCACATTATAGGTATCTGGATTGTGATCACGGTTAGGCAGTTCAATATAGACAACAATCGTTACATGTACAGTGATGTACAGGATTTAAAACAATTTTTTTATGCGGCTAATTTATGTACTTGCGTGTATTTTTTTCACCCAAGTTTGATAGAGGAACAAAAATTCGTAAGAAAGAAAAACTGACCATCCCATTCGTTAACCTGCACCGCAGCACAGATAACTATTACCGGGGCATTTTTCGATTCTTCGTGGAGACTTGGTGTATCAAATAAGGGTAAGAATTGCCTCCAAAGCGTCACCTCAAGCATATAGCCCCTGAATATTTGAGTAAAAATAGAATGCCACATGTACAGTTCGAACAGAGATCATTCAGGAAAGCAGAAGAGCTGATTTTATTTGGAGATAAGAACAAAAAAAATGATCATGCTGAAAGAGACCTTTCATCTGCGAGGTACATCATCTGTGCTGGCTTGCGCCGGTCTGCCTCAGTATCAGGTCTGACAGGACTGAACCCAGCAATCCTTCCAATGATGTCTATGATAAAAGAACATGAATAAAATAGAACTGATATTATCGGAAAAAGTAGCAGTGTCATGTAGAGTGATGCAAAATCGGAGCACAGAGATGCAATATGTACCTATCATTTTATTGGTATCTGTGATATCGGTCCCGATAGCATCCAAACGTTGCAGATCAAAGTAATACATCGGGATCTCCAAACTTGCAGAAGCAAGTGGTGTCAGAGTAGTTTGTCTTGTGAAGGAAATGATATGATCTCCTTTGATTGCATGATATTGTCTTGGTGCAGTTTTGACGGAGAATTTTGCTACTTCACAGATACGTCCTTCTTCCAAGAGTCTGGATAGCCTTTGGTATTGTTCTTTTTGTATCCTTGCTTCTATAACGTTGCCCTACAATAACACATATTGATATGAATTATTGTTGGAACAGTAGAAAGATAGAAACTATGAATCTATAGGGAAGAATAACAGGTGGCCGAAAATAACAAACAAAGGATCATACCGCTGCGTCCATGAGAATGGCAGCATAATACCATATTGCTGGACTATCTGGACCTTTTGCAGGCCATACTCTGATGATTCTTGCTTGTATCCTTACTGAGTGGGGTCTGTTAGGCAGGTCAGAGATGTTCACCAGGTCGAGCATATTGATCTGCAAAGAACGTAGAAAAATTAGAAGGCTGAAAAAAATCAGAGATGGACAACATGAAACAATGAGGAAGAGGAAAATTGACAGGAAAATAGACTGATAGAGATCCCGAATACTGACAAAGAAATCTGATACGATAGGAAACAGATAGCAGAAAATAATGAGAACAAATAGGGAGCGGAAACAAAGACAGAGCTGAGCAGAGGATATGATAGAGCGGAGACGAACCCAAAAGAGGACACGAAGACACAGCATTCTGTGCAGACGATGATGGAACATCAGCAGAGGAGCGAGCTCTTTTTTTCCGTGCCATGTAGCAGCCAGCAGGAAATCGCATACAGAACAGAAAAATGAAATCCTATGCAAGCAAGCGATGATAATTGAATAACCAAGGCATGCAAAAATGAGTTGTCGAATATCACTCGATAAGCACGTATGAACATAATAGCCCGAAAGAAACCCTAAGACACAGATAAAGATGTAACCTAAAAAAGCATACCGTTTTTCCAAGCAACAACAACAAATAACAAACGGTAAATGAAGTCGCAGAGAAAAAGGCATCAAAAGGCCAAAAAAGGCACAAATCACAGCAAGACATGACACAACAGAAAATAAGAGAAAGAGGATACCTGATAAGAAGCAAAGAAGCGAGCAGAGAAGAAGAAGTAGTAGAAGACCGAAAGGAGACGATCTGCGAAAGACAATGGAAAACAACATTAGAAGAAGATAACAGGCATAAAAAATGTGCGACATTTGAGAGGGAGAGGTCCCAAAAAAAATGAGCAATCTGAGAGTCCTATCCATGAATAGAAGCAACGCAATACATATTCTGTCATAAACAGGAGGTAAAAAAAAAGTAAGAAGAAAATAATGAAATAGCAGCACCGGACAAAACAAAAAATAAGCATAAGAGGACTCTCATAGAAGAACCGACAGTGCAGGGTAGAACACAGGACTCTATGAACTTGTGCATCGAGAAGGATTTTTTTTCTGGCAACGAAGCCAGCAATATTTTTTCTGGTAACGAACCCAGCAGTATTTTGTTTGTTGACCTAATACTATTTGTGATGGGCACTTTTTTTCCCGCAATAGAAAAAAGGAAAAATAAAAAAAGGTTTAGAACATAGAAACATTTCTTTGTCGATCAAGCTAGCGGGAATTTTTTTGTGAGCAGAAGCAATGCTCGGCACTGGACCACCACAGAAAATAAGAAGAACAAAGCAACAATCGCTGTAAATCGGAAAAGAAAAGTAAAACAGATCAGGAGAAAAAAAAACATACCGACAGGAAGGACGGCACAACACCACAAAGCAGAACAGACCTGCAGGGGAAAAAATCGAAGAGCGCGATTCAGGAGCCCAATCAGACCAGGCAGAAGCGAAATATAAAGGGAAAAAAACTCAATGAAAGCAAGCACAACCCAAGGAAGAAAGCAGAAGAACGAAAGAAAGTGAAAATTGAACGGAAAAACTACCTGGACGGAAAACGGAGGAGAAGAATGCAGAGCAGAAGAGAAGCGAAGAAAGAGAGACGGAAAGGAATGCAATCTTTTTGGATTGGAGAAGAAGCAACGCAGAGAACCATCTGGAGAACCCACAGGGAATACCTAAGCAGACGTACAGGGCTGAATGACCGGAAGGTACAGGCGGGGCGTGGGGCGGAGGGAAAAAAGATGAGAGGCGGATCGACTGCGCCAAAGAAAGAAAGGATGCAAACGAAGGGGGCAGGAAGGCAACAGGGAAAAGAGAAGAGGACGGACCAAACACACGGAAAGGCACAGAAAACAGACGGGAACAAAAGATCAACGCAGCACCCTGGCAATGCACCGATCGAAGACAAAAGGCAAGATGAACGGAGGAGATCGAGCCAAACACGCAGCAGGAGAAAAGAACGGCTCAGATAATTGAACAGTAAGAGGCCGACTTGAAATTGAAGTATCTATAATTTATGGTAGGAGTGGTGTGTTTCTTTGGTAATAATTCCTATTAATATTCTACCCTTTCATTGTAACAATTTAACCAGAAAATAAATAAAAAAAATGTGAATCATGTGTGCGTGAGGACTTAGACATCAAACTGATGTTAAACCTCGTAAAAATTATGTGTTTAAGCGTTTTTGTTTCAATTTCTTACAGTTATGAATTGGCTTCTTTAAGAGGTCATAGTGGAGGTTACTCTTCAGTGGCGAAGTTAGGATTTCGTGTCAGCAAGGTTCGTATTTTCTTTTGCTGAAAATATGTCTCTATTATCGTCTAAAATAATGTAACATAAAAAACAATCATTAGAAATCAAATATATATTATGGAAAATCTAAAATAATATATCCAATATACAAAATAATAATTCAAAAGTCAAGACAAAAAAAATACAACAATTTCCTATGAATTTTCGTTTTCTCATAATTTTGCATAACATGTTCATTAAAAATTTTATCGAACACTTCTTTTTCTATATTATAAATATATCAATATGGGAGGCATACAAAAGAGTTCAACCACTATCCAAACTACATTATGGGTAAATTTTTTTGACATGTTCATTTGGGTCCTTCAAATTTTTGAGGTGGGTCTCTGACTTCTTGTGATTTTATTTTTATTTACAAACAAATGTAATGTCTAATTTTTTTTTTTTGAGCAAAAACCACATAGCATCGCAAATACTCTTTGTACTAAAATATTGCAATATATTTGTCTCTCACGAAATTTTTTTCTTTTGGTGGGAGGGTTACATTGATCAATAGTTTGTTATCCTCCTTGATTCGTACTGTACACGATTTCTTTCCATTTTGCGCCTTCCATAATGCTAAAAGAGATCAATAAGATTAGGCAAATTTCTTATGGCACTCGGATCAGGAAAGAATAATCCATTTGGGAAGCTGGGGGCCGAATTAGTTATAACTAGACCAAAAAATAGAGAGGGCTTAGGAATTATTAATCTAACAATAATGAATGATGTGCTGTTGAGAAATGGCTTCGGAAGATCAAAGATCACTTTCACAAATCACAATAAAAGAAAATGTTCTAGATGAATGGTAGGTGGAAGGTTATCATCGTGTTATAATTTATAAATACTCCAGATGCCACAATAAAAGAGGAGGGTTTTGATGCCCACATATTGAATGCTCCAAATTACTCAAAATATATTTTTTTGACTACTTTTTACAAAATATAAAATTCAAACTGTTAATCTTATTCGATATTACTAGCGATGTATTTTTATATGATAGATTAATTCTAATATGTTCATATTTTGGCCTTTTAAATTATAATTTATTAATTGCATTTTGCTCGATCTTTTTTTTTATAAAGATATAAACTTTAATTTTTTGAATCCCATTGAATTAACTGAATTCAACCAAAAATTTATAGACATCGCATCATTTGTAATTTCCTTTAGAAACTGCCCATGGACTCTTTGATTTAAATTAAGCAAAAACCTCCAGTACCTGAAAGAATAAGACTAGCTTTGATAGAATATCACGATCGGTTATTGTCTATTTTAATTTTAGTCCCTATTCATACTTTCTTACATTCCCCTTAATTATTAAAAAAATATATGTTGGTGAACTATACCAGCAAGCTCCTGGAACAACGTTTCCTTAAATAGTATATAATTTTTGTGTTTTGATTTTAATTAATGACAAGTAATTTATCGGGGAAAAAAAAGAAAAACCAGCCATATAGATTGATCGAGTGCGGACAGTCTTCAAAATGGCGTGCACGTGATAATGAACCATTAAGAGTTGGAGAACTGTCAATTTCTGTCTATTCCAGTTAATTTTCTGTCAATTTCTGTCTATTCCAGTTAATTTTCTGTCAATTTCTGTCTATTTTTTATTGTTCAGCATTTAATTTTTGAAAAGATTTGAGAATTAATATCAGGGAAATTTTTTTTTACCCCTAAAAACTGAGAAAATTGAAAATTTATCCTCCAAAAATAAAATTTTCTGATTTTACTCTCCTAAATTTGAGACCCCTTCTCTATTTACCCTTCTAACATATTTTATGTTATAAATATTTGTTAAGTAATAATATATATATATATATATATGGAGAATGGCTAACGCGCCATCGATGGCACGTGCCATCAATTCTCTATCGACTTATTTTTTGAAATTCAAAAGTCAAACGGTCGATCCAAACCGTTCAAGTTGATCGAAATATTGAAATACCTTTGGAGACCAAATTTTACATTTTTTTCTAATTTTTTTGCTATTTATTATGATATTTTCAAATTGGAGGGCCTGAAATGCTCTAATCGTAATGTTTTTAAAAATATCATAATAAATAGCAAAAAAAATCGAAAAAATATAAAATTTGGTCTCCAAAGATATTTCAATATGGAGAATTTGAATGGTTTGGATTGACCATTTGAATATTAGATCTCGAAAAATGACTTGATGGCACGGGACCCTCCGTGCCATCGATGACACGTTAGCTATTCTCTATATATATGACCATTATACCTGTTGGGCATGTTCGTATCTAAGCCATTTGCATATCTCTTGACTCTCGCTAGTAGGGTTGTCAATGGGTAGAGTATGGTATGGTATAGACATTTTCGTTACCCGTATCCGTTAAAATTTTCTTTATCCATACCCTACCCGTACCCGTAAAAAATTGACTTATCCGTACCGTACCCTTACCCGTTATGAATTAACGATAAGGATAGGGTAGCGATAGAAACCGAATAATAATTATACTAATATTCATATTCAATAAAAAAAGTACAATATGGATAAATAAATAATATCAAATAAATATATTATTAAAGTGCAACATTACATAATACTTTAAATATAATAAAATCATCTTCTCATGTAAATTATCACAAAAAAATGTATAACTAATTAATAATTGAAAGTTTTAAATTGAAGAATCAATACTTATCATCATGAATTAGAAATTATTAATGTAGTATATTATCTAAGTTAAATCTACCAATCGAATTGTCTTATTAGTTATTAACATATTAATTGAATATTATAATTTTATCTTTTTCATTAAAGATTATAAATTATATATTATATATATAACGGTATGGGTAAATAATAGTTACGAAATAGCGTTACCCTTATCCTTATCCTATAAATTAACGAAATTTTTTTTTACCCATATCTATACCCGATGACTTAAAAAAAATAAAACTTTACCCAAGATAAACGGTTAAAAGGTACCGTTGATGGCCCTGTTCGCTCGAACCATTTCCTCTCTCTCACGCACAAACCAAAAGATGAACTAAGTCCTAAGTCCTCTTCTCTTCCGGACCCAATCGAACCCTTTCCTCTTTCGCACGAATTCTCCTCTTTCACTCACGACTCGATCGATGAACTACTATCCTCCTGGTTCTTCTCTCTCGCACGAATCGCCGCTCTCCTCCTGACTCTTTCGATCCACAAGATTAGATCCGTCTCCCTCGTACGAACCAGCTTCGTCTTTTCTTTTCACTTGATCAATTTGTTTTGGTTCATTTCAAAAAATGTGGGCAATTTCTTGCGATGGGTTTTCAAGTCATTCACTATAAGAAATATAATTTTTACATAGATTTTTATTGTTAGACTTTTTTATTTATGTTGGACATTGATCTATTGCTATATTTATTTTTTATTATTAGATTTAATTGATGTACTAAATCTAAATTTTTTGTAGCAAGACTAAATTTTCTATTAATATCTCCTTAAAAATCTAGCAATTTATTTTTGATGGACTTTTCTAATCTTGTTATATGTAGTGTAGCAATTTAAAAAGGTCTAGCAATTTATTTTTGCTACAATAGATATTACAAGATTTAGAAAAGTCTATCAAAAATAAATTGTTGATTTTTAAGAAACTATTAATAGAAAATTGAATCTTGTTAAAAAAAATTGCTAGATTTAATGCATCAAGTAAATCTAGCAATAAAACAATAATCAATATAAATAAAAAAATCTAACTATGAAGTCTAAGTAAATGTCATCTTCCTTGTAGTAGTGATTGCGATGGGCAATTTCAGAGTTATTGATATGGGTTTTGATCATTTCTTGTGATGGGGACCATGGATGGTCATTTGACCACCTAACTTTCTTCAATAATAATAATAACAACCGCCTCACTGAACCACAGTGTATAAATCTTTGTATGTATATTCACATTCATTTCATATTATGTATCAATTTTTCATAATCAAGTTTTTTTTTTAAAAAAAATTACACCTTCATTATTTTTCTTATATGTCCGGAATGATCAATTGTAAACGGACCAAATATATAATTTGATATATTCTGTATTACAACTATGCAGATCAAAATAAACTACTCTTTAAATTTTATAGAGATTAATTCCGATAGTTTTAATAAAATATATGTATAGCAGAAAAATGCAACCTAAATATTAATTTTAAAAAAATGAGAGGCGTTGCATCTCATTTCTTTAATATAAATGTAAACTAATGTGTATAGGCCACAGGCCACAAACAATCCGGAGATATGATAACTGAGCAAGGTTTGGAAATTAGAAGGTCCATGGACTTTTCATCGGTGTTTTTTAAACCATACCGCATCTCTACCGGCTAAGTGGTTAAAATTTGATATTTTTTAATATTTTTCGAAATTATTCGATATTTTCTCTCACAATATCGGATATTTCTGTTTCAGTCATTGTTCTAATATCCGTACGTTTTTCAAAACACTGCTTTAATTTCACTAGTGATAATTTCGCTCGTTGCGCGATTCATTTATTTTTAAGACATGCTTTGTTGGGTTTTACTACCATAGTACAATTTGTCGCAATTGCGATCGGTTGTCTATTTTGTTTGGCAACAACAAATAATAATCACGATTGAATTTCACAATATATAATATCAAAGGAGAGAAATATGAAAGGAAAAAAAAAACATAATTTAAGAAAAGAAATGATATGGTAGAGCCCCATGGGTTTTCTTGAAATCGAAACAACTGTCCCCAAAATTAATAATTGTTTTCACAAAATCAAGATCTTTCTGTAGTAAGTAAACAGATAAATTTCCTAGGTTGAAATTTCCTAGTCTCTTAATTCACTCGAAAATTTCAAACGAAAGTGTTATATGACTACAAACATTATATAAAACTAGTAGGGACTGTCGCGCGTTGCGCGATCTATATTTCTACTCGTCTTTTTGTTGAATTTGACTATTACAGTATATTTTATCGTAGTTCAATTTATTACATCTATTAACTATAGTGCAAATAAATAACTTATGAAAAAATAAATACAGAAATTTTATTATTTTCTTTAGGTATGGTGCCTAATGCCTACTAAGTTGATAGTTATGTTACCAAAGTGTAACATTGTAAAAAGCAGACACAAACGCACTAACACCAACTAATCTGAGTCTGGTGCCAGTATCTATAAAAGAGGTACCAACTATAAAAGAGGTACCAAAGTTATTGGTACCTAACTGTACCCCACCCCTTCCCACACATGTAGAGTAATATCTATCTGATAATGCAATGGCAGGTATTATGAGCTACCAAACAACATAAACTATGCATGCCAAATGATCGACTGCACGGCTCTTGGCTACAACTCATCATGCAACGGTCTGAGCCTGCTCGGCAATGCCTCTTATGCTTTCAACATGTACTTTCAGTTGCACGACCAGGATTTCACAGCATGTAACTTCAATGGCCTCACTTTCATCACTGAAGAAAACTCATTGACTGATAAGTGTCTCTTCCCGGTACAGATCATCGGTGAAAGCCAGAGAAAAGTAGCAGGGGTTTATGAGTTACCACTTTTGGTGCTCCTTATTAGCCTTTTACATTTATTAGTCTAAATATCATTTATAAATACTTGTATCAGCTGACCTTAGACAAATGTACTGCACATTCTTCTTTTCCTTGTGGTCAGTACAAGATATTTGCCCTTTTGTAGAGATATGGGTTATAGTTTGAATTTCATACGCTTAATGGAACTTTCTTTTTTTTGGGTATTAATATCATGTTTTGTTCATTTTTCCTCCCCTTTTAAAATGCAGATACATTCCACTTGAAAACATTCTTGTTTCATATGGAGGATTGAAAGGAGAAGGTGATATTGAAATTCATGGGGAGGGTACTGGGGTCCAGGAGCAAGTACTGAAAGCCAATTTGACTGAAAGTATAGAAATTCTTTTGCCACATGTATGCGTTTATTTTGAGGCTGAAGTTTTTTAAATAAGAAAAAGCTCTCAATTGAAGTTTTCAATTACTTGTTCTTCCTATTCAAAGCTGTTCTACAAAAGTTATATATAAAATTATAAATTGACCAGTGTAATATTATAGTTGTAAAATTGTTTGGGCAATGCTGTTACTTGGGCCATTTCTCCTATTCTTATATATTTTCCAAGTATTTTTTTCTCATACTTTTACCTTTAGTATTTGCTCTCAAGGGAAAGAACACTCGAAGGGCCTCAATTGAACTTCAATGTTTGTCAATTGCTCCCATGGTACAATTACAAATTGAATTTTTTACCGGTACACCTGCTCCATTTAACTATGTGTAGCACCAATAGTGCACCTTAAAGTCTGTTTTGCAACGGAATAAAAGAAAATTTTGTCTAAATTTTTGGATGGTTGTATAACTATTATGAAAGATATAATAATGTTTTGAAAATTATAAGCTATTTTGTGTTGAAAATAATCTTGTAAGTTAGAGTTGAATATTATTAACTTTATTTTGATTGTTTTAAAATAATATAAATCTGTGAACTTTTATAGTGAGATTGATTTAGTAAATAGACACAATGCACTATCTCTAATAAGTAGAATATTGTTAATTTTATTTTAATTGTTAACTTTTATTTGTGATAGATGGGTGCGTTAATAAAGACTTCTATTATCAAACGAAATTTGAATCAAATTTTAGTGAGATATCTTCACTTTATTATTTTTTTTACTCATTACTCATACATATGAAGATATCTCATGAAAATTTGCGATTTTATTTCATATTAAAAGGCCTTATTAGATCATGTATCAAATCTTTAGGAACAAAAAAGTTCGCATAAAAAATATATACTAAAAGTGATTTTTTTTTTATAATTGTCTTAATTTACTAAAAATAAAAAGATATTGAATAGATCCTCCGCCCAATCATTTTGGTAATGCCAAGAGAAATGGAAATAGTGATCTTGCGCTATATGCAATTTCAATTCTTTTTTTAAGTACAAATAATAGAAATAGTGATCATGCGTCCAATCATTTGGGTGACCATATATAATTTCTTTTTAAAAACAAAAATAGAAATATTGATCCTACGTCCAATCATTTTGGTGACCTGGCAAAACAATTCCTTAATTTTATTCACTGCGGTCACCTGCATATATAAAAACTCCTAGATTTGCCTTGATCATATAGGATCAAAGAATTGGAAATGATTAAATTATGACATTTCTGACCCCAAACATTTATTCGTATCACTTAATCATGGGAATTGCTTTCCATCATCCCATAGATTCTATCATTCCCATCATCTCCAAATCTTCATTAATTATCTAACATATTTTTATTAATAAGAAAGTCCAAGGGATGATGAAATCATCTCATTCATCCTCATTGCAAATCCAGCGTCATCCCATCATCCCATATCTACTCCCAGCATATAATTCAATTCGAAATTCCGAACCGTAACTACTCCCAGCCATTTATTATTAAAATAAAAAAATTCTTCCGCGTCAAAAGCTAAGAGGGTGAAGATGCATATCATATTATACATGTAATAACAAAAATATACAAATTCAATATATGTAACTGTTGAAGTTATATATGTAACTGTTAAAGTTAATATATAACTTTTGAAGTTATATGTATACTGTTGAAATTAAAATATGTAGCTGTTGAAGTTAAAATATGTAGCTGTTGAAGTTATATATGTAGCTGAAGTAGTTAATATAAATAATTGTTGTAATTTGGATACTAACTGTTGTAGTTAATATGAGTAATTGTTATAGTTCAATGATTAGCACAACTTGTGTGTTGATTGTGTGAACTAAATCTTCTACATACACTGGTGTATGATACTATTGACTTTAACGAGAGAAATAGTGGGACCGAAATATAAAAGGATGAGAAAAAGAGAAATAGTGGGGATCAAAAATAGAAAGGATGGAAAGAAGAGCAACAGTGGGGACCAAAATAGAAAAGAATGGGAGGAAAAGAAATAGTGGGGACAAAAAATATTTCAAAAAGAAAAAAAAAATTAAAATGTGTTCTCATTGGAGATGATGGGGATGATGGATCTTGGGGATGATACTTATCACCCCCGCTTAATCATGAATAGATAATAAGTAAATAGGTTTACTATGGGGATGGTATGTGTTTGATGGGCCATATGCGAAGGGTTTATACAATAACATACGTTAAATTTGAATCTGAATATTTTGTAGACAGTTTGCTGGTACAAACAGCAAAAACATTTTGGATACTTCATAAAATTAAGGATTTTATTTCATAAATTGTTAATCGATTGAAACTTTTATTGTAGATGTATAATGGTCAGGCACACCTTGTGTAAAATTTTAATAATTTTTGGAGATATGGATTAAGGGAAATACTAAATAGAAGTAACTTTGGATTCGATTTGTTTAAAGGAGTGAAATACTGCTACCTTTAGCGCCAATCTAGACAACGTTGACCTTAAATATTAAAAATAGATGAAATATCTATGTCAAATAATATTATTCATGAAATCCGTCCACACAATGGATGGGCATTGCTGCTAGTGATTATTAAAAGTTGTTGAGCGTCAAGAATAAGTTGCTTCTTCAACCTCCAAACCCCATTCAGCTACATATGTGTCGCTGCCTTTGGCAAGGTAAAGGAAATCATATATAATGTCAAGGCTATTTTATTTCATGATTGTCACTCTCGTAATCTCTTTTTCTGAATTTTAACAAAATTATATAATTCAATCATATTCCCTTCGTCTAATTTGGACTAAATACTGCATAATTAATATATATATACTTAATATATAGTCATAACATTATTAAATTAAATTTGGACAATATAGAAAGAATGGTATACCAATTCAAAAAAAACCTCAAAGACATTTATGCTTGAAAACATTTTTAGTTGTACTGGTACAGTGAGAGTGAGGAAAATTAAACAAAATTGATCCCAAATTAAATTGAATAAGATAAACCAAACCTCAAATAAATTCACTTACTATCTAAGTTATAGTACCAGATTTTATCAGAAACGCTTGAGCTGCACCATCTTATTTCTTGTATTTTATGTACAGAAAAGACACCAAACCAACCTAGATGAGAACATTCATTTAGTTTCAATTTGAAAATATTAATAATATAGCATCTGAAAATAAATAACCATAGAGGGGAAAGGAAATAGATAAAGAAAAAATAAGTTGACCAATCTTTGCATGTCAGACAATAAAACTTTCATTTGATAGTAAGTTGGCCAATTTGAATAAGAACTTTCTATGTACATCAATCTAGCCAACACAATCGATCAACCATGTTATTTAGAAGAGGCACAGATTTTGCAAATAACTAAATAAGTAAAAAGTAAAAGTTTGGAATGATGAATTCCAAACAAATAATAACCTTTTAACTTTTACCGAAGGCCTCAAATTTCAGCTTCCAGTGCCATCGGTACCTTTGGTTTCATGTATTCTTTTACTTATTGAACAGTCTTCCGAAATGGTGAGAGGATTACTAAAAAATTTTGAACTCAGAAACAATCTGAGTTTAAAAGGTACCATTGTCCGTCTAGCAAATAATTTGTTTCTTTGACTCTTTGTTATAAAAGTTTTTAAATGGAGTGTCAAATCAATGAAGAGGACGCTTTTGAAGAAGTTATCAAAGGCGATCAGTATAAAATAATAAGTATAATGAAAATCCATTCTCTCATTTTGCAAATATATTTATCACCTAATCTGAGTCATATTCATCACAATCACCAATTTATCACCTAATATATATCAATCATATTTATCACAATTATATTGAAAGATTGCTAATGTTGGTGCAAATTGAAAAAAAAAAATTGGATAATATGAAAAATACCAAAGGAATAAAACGAATAGAAGGAACAAAGTTAGATGAATCGCGCTATACGCTGTCCTTAAGGGTGTGTTTGGATGCAACGGAATAAGCCGGGAATAGAGAATAGGAATAAGAAATTTCGGTTTGCGTGCTTATCCTTATTTCTTATTCTTATATCATGGTTTTGTTAGTATAGGAATAAGGGCTCTTATTCCTTATTCTTGTGTTGTTTGGGTTGCACAAGAATAAGAATAAGTACGGAAACAGAAATTTCTTATTCCTATTCCCTATTCCCGGCTCATCCAAACACACCCTAAGAGTATTCCGTCTCAACGTGCGACAAGAACCACAATCAAGATAATTCGGAGTTGTCACCTTTTAGGACATGACCATGGAGGTGACTGATGAAAGCCTCCAAAAAATATCTAGCAAAATTACTTTGAATATTTGATAATAGAACAGGATAAATAAAAGAATTGGAATTTGAGATGGATATATCGGTCAATCACTTCACCGATTTTCGGATCTTATTTTTTTCTAGTGAAGAGACGTTATATAGAGAATTAGATAACGTATAATACAGCCAATAAAATTCAATAATTATTAGGCTTATTACTCAATATCAACGGGTGAAAATTGAATGAGAAATTAAGGCATTGAGGAGTCAAATGGAACAGTAACTTAAATAATTAACTATTGTATATAATGGGTACATGAGCCAACTCAAACGGAAATAAAATAAATGTCTTAATGGACTAAGAAACGGAACAGTATAAGAAAATAAAGTAAATGTACTGGATCTCAACATGAAAGAAGATAAAATATTCGTATGGATGAAAGGAACAAAATTAATTAATAAAATTTGAGTTTTCTAATCATATGTCCAACAGCTAATTTATGTTATAAATAGAAAATTCCTATTTGTACCACAATATGTTTGGTGAGTGCAAGGAGACTATACTCCATTAAAATTTTCAATTTAGTTATAAATTATAAATAAAATCAAATAATGGAGGTTTAAGCATGCACCATAGAAACGTCAAGATTATTAAACTGGAGCCACATAAAATCCGGATCCCATCTCACTTTTATTCTGCGTTTAATTTTGTCTTTCTTCTTTTTTTTTGGGATCCAATACTCTTCGCCTCTCCATTTTCTTTTCTTTTCCCGTGTGTGTGAACTCGGTCATGGTGAAGTATCTAGCGCCTCTTTTCAACCTCATTCAGGCCGTTAATTATGCAAGCTAGACACGATCATGAACAAATTAAATAATATAAATCAATGAGTTATTTCATAGCTTAAATAATATAAAATTATAAATACTAATAAAATTTTGTGAAATAACGAAAACAAAACTCAATGCCAACCAGTTCCCTTGCTATGAAGAGGCTAATGACATCAACTCATTGTGGATAGAGATATCGATCTAGCAAATGCAAGAACGACGGAAATGCAAACTTGCCTTGAGTTCGTATTGGAGGCGGTGGAGACAAAGCAACAGAGTGAAGCACCACGCAGAGAACAACAACAGAAAGAAGTAGAGAAACGACGGAGAGGAGAGTAGACATGGAGAGGGGCGATGAAAACAGAGAAGAGCGTCGTCAGGCGAGAGAGAAAATGGGGAAGAGAGGAAAAACCTAAGGGAAAAATTATATACAACATTATACATTAATAATATAACGGGTCATTTTTCTGTAAATTTAGTTAGGTAAGATCCGGTACACAATGTAACACAATAGCTGTGGCATCAGAAAATGAAACTATTGAAAAAAATTCAATCTAATCTGAGGATTGCCGTGTCGGACTATAATAAAAAAAACAATACCGACTCCCACGGGTTTTTATTTATAAATAAAATACTGAATACTGATAACATTTATACTCAGTATTGTAGGTTGAAAAGATGCTCTGTATGTTTACCAGTACCACCCCTATTACCTTTGTGCAATCCGCACTATAAAAAACAAAATTGTTCGTTTTATCATTTTTAGAACAAAAAAAAAAAAGTAGCTTAAGAAAACTTTTCATCTATTACCCATAGATCTTCTTGCTCCTCCATTTGCAGATTCCCTTTATGTTTTCCACTAATTGAAAAATAATTACTGTCATAAATATAACAATCTGTTCGACCAGGAAGTTTACGATATAGTTATTACTTGTTTGCATAATTAACAAAGATGCATGCATTGCAAACTGAGTGATGACAATTATACTGGCTATGCTCACAATTAGCAATAATATGACAAAATGTGAACAATTATTTGGTAAATGGTAAGTCATCTGCAAATTATCAAGTGAATTCACTGAATTGAAAATTGGTTTGTCTTATATTTCTCAATGTTTATAATACCCTACCGGCATCCATACCAGCCAGTAGCCAACTTGTGAGTAAATTATCTGCTTCATTTTTATTATAAGGAATATATTCATTGATTTGTGCCTCTTGTGCTACCAGCACCACTTGTAAAAAGTAAAAAAAAAATACACATCTTTGTTAACGTAGAGATAAACATGCAATGAAAATGTCCTACATTCTGTTAATTATTATACTTTTAAGCTACAAGGATATCTCGAATAGGAGGCTCGCAATCAAGAAGCAGCACCCACATGCCTCAGATAACTTGATCAATTACAATTTTACCCTCATCAGGGCAACCTTTCAATTTTACCCTTATCATGGCTACCTCACAATTTTAACTTGAAGATATCATAGGACACTTTAGTCTTTGAATTATTTTTATTATGTTAATCAAATTTCATCTTATCCTAACTGCGAGTCATTTATCTCCTCCTCTCAGTTTTTGAGGACCCACTACTATCACTATGCATAGTTCATTTACATCGACAAATATGCATGATTAAACATCAAATTTGATAAATTTTTTTATTGAGAAATGAATAAACTTCTTCATGTTTGTATCATCTGTAGCAAATACCAATAATTATTTTTTCATCTTGCAGCTAATGACCATCTTGCAATTGATGGTGAAAGGTGTAGGCCATAGTGGCACACCAAACTAATAACCATCTTCCAATTGAACGGTATGATTTTAATTGAAGTAGGTGCAAAGATATCTATCTATCCAAATAATGGAGCGGTACCTTCTCTGTTTGGAAGCATAATCTTGCCCACATCATGTTTGACTTGGTCCTTTGAATAAATGTAAGTAATTCAAATCAGATTTCGTCCTGAAATTATCCAGATAATGCGGTTAGTTAATTAACGGAATTCTATTTTAACCAAAAATGAATCTATACAGCAAGAAATTATTTAATTTATGGTCGTCATTCTCACTTAATTTATGCTTAATTGCACAATTGCAAATAAAGTAGTTTTCAACATGTTGAAACAGTAGCCTAATTGAGGAAAAATTAATTGTTCACATCTATTAAACAAATTATGAATGATACATCCAACTCATATGCAATTCTATTTTGCCAACAATTAATTTTTTGGTCTGTCAAGTGTATGCTGCATTTGAATAAAAGCACAAAGATATTATGGTAAACCATCCCTTATTTGGCTCGTGGTATTTTTGACAGGATAAATTTTTGCATCTTAGGAAAAGTCAGAAACTGCCTAATTTGTAGTCAAAGAGGATGCTGGGAGGGAGACTGTTGCAGCACTTGTTCTTCTTGCCTTGGCCACACAGATGGACATGCTGCTCTTGCCTTCCTGATGCAACAGATCCGAAAAACAAATGATAGCAGTAGTATATTAGTCTATGCCCATGGCATGATTTTCAATTAAAACTACACTGGTCTAATATCAGAGCAAATCAAAACCTTCTAAAAGAGCAACGTGAAGCCATGCCAGATCATCGTTTGGCGAAATCAAAGCCACCTCAATCTCCTCAGTTGATAAACATAGTTCAGCCTTTATCAGCAGCTCAAAAACCTAATACACACCGAAAATTCCAGAAATTAGATAAAAAAATTATTTCTAGAAACTCAAAACCAATGTAGCTGAACTTACTTACATGAAAGAAATCGAGAACCGATCGAGCTCCCATCGTTGTCGCAACAGTTGCACAGGATCGAGGTTTGGTTCAAACATGGTTTGATTTTGGGGATAACAGCGGGATGTGCGAAATCTTCGCGCACGAAGGTGCGGAGAGGAAAGAAGAAATGGAGAAAAGAGAGAAGCTTGGATCAGTGAACGAAGGAAGGAGAGAGAGAGGTGTACGTAAAGGGAAATGGGGAAATGGTTCGATCATTTTTGAGATGGAGAGAGAGGGGGAGGGAGGGAGAAGAGAGGAAAAGGGTTCCGAACGTCTTTTGGACTCCCACCTGTGAAGCTCTATTTGGTGTCACTTGAAAGGGAAAGAGCCGACCTGAGAGGCGGCCAGTGAAGGTCGTAGGCAGCGAAGATTTGAAGAGGAAGAGCACAACATATACCCTCCTCTTTCGTAGGAAAGAATGGGAAGGAGACAGAGATGATCATCTGCTTAGAGAGAGAGAGAGAGAAAGAGAGACCCTCAACACATCACCGTACACGCCCAAACGCTGCTCCATGCTTTGGAGTTGATGGAGGAGAAAGAAGCACGTGAGAGGTACGGAGCGAAACTATCTAGAACTGGGAGACGATGAAGGCAATCGGACGAATCCGATTAATCAAAGCGAAACGGACGGCCAAGATTCGGCTACTGTGCCAACTACAGTAAAAATCGCCTCTCACGTGCAGGTCACGCAGGCCCAGCCTTATATATTTCTAATTCTAATTCTAATTCTAATTCTAATTCTAATTCTAATTAACGACAGAATTGTTACTTCACAAAATATAGAAAAATGAAATGAAAAGGACAACATGCCAAGACCCTAGGGCTGTCAATGGATACGGTACGGTACGGTACGATACGGTAGAAAGTATTTTTATTATCGTACCCGTTAAAATTTTCTTTACCCGTACCCGTTAAAAATAGCATTACCCGTACCTTACCCGTATCCGTTAAGAATTAACGGTACGAATACGATAACGGTAAAAAGTGAATATAATAAAAATAAAATTTGTACACTCTGTATAAATAAATTATATCAATAAGTATATTAATAAAGTGCAACAATGGTGGCGAATATTTTTGGTTTATGCTTTTTTATTTTTTCGTACACTGAATGGAAAGAATTATAAATCTTAAATAAAATCTAGCAATATTTTTTTACCAATCATGCAATATAAGATGTCATATGTATCATGTAATTGTATCTTTTTAATTGTGGCAATTACCCGTTATGAAAACGGTACGAAATAGCTTTTATCCATACCCGTATCCGTTAAATTAACGAAAAAATTTCCTTACCCGTACCCGTTAACTTAACGAAAATAAAACTTTACCCATACCCGTCTTATACGGTACGGTACCTGTTGGGTAAATGGGTAAACGGGTTTCATTGACAGCCCTACAAGACCCCAGTTAAAACAAAAGCCGAAAGAAGTCTATTTCTCACTAAGTGCGATCCTTCCTAAGTGTGATCTCTTTCGACCTTAGCACTTCTTAAATATTTAGGTTCCGTTTGGATGGTGTGGGAATAAGAGGAATAAGAAAAGAAGTATTGGAAAATGTGTAACTTTGTGAAAAGTTTGGATTGTTTATAATAAATTTGAGAGTAAGAAGAAGTTACTCCCTTATTTCTGCACCCATCCAAACGGAGCCTTAGAGAAGTCGGACCGGCCTTTGACTCCGTTTGGATAAGGTGTGGGAAGAAGGGAAGAAGGGAAGAAGTGAGAAGAAGTATTGGAAAGTGTGTAACTTTATGAAGAGTTTGGATTGTTTATAATAAATTTATTCCCTTATTCTCTTATTCCCACACCACATCCAAATACAGCCAAAATGTCAAAAGGGTTAGGCAGAAAGATCTTGACGAGGCTTTAATGTTTACTGTATTACACTGTTTACGGGGAATGAAACAAAAGTGAGTGTGTGGATAGGTCCGGATCCTTTGGTCGTTCAAAATATAACGTCTAGTGTATGCCTGTCTTTTGATCTGAGCCGTTCAATTTAATCTCAACGGTTAATTTTTTCATGATATTTGAAGACATAGTGATTTTTTTTAGAGATGGGCTAAAATCAGCCACGACTAACGGATGCAACCGTCAGCTACGATCAAATCTCAATTTTTGTGAATCTAACAGTCGGTCCGAACCCTTCACTGTGTTCTCCATATTGAAATTTCATTGGAGACAAAATTTTATATTTTTCTGAAATGTTTTAGTATTTGTTTGATATTTTACAAAATATTTAATCTAAATAATTCTAGATTCTTCAATAACTATGATTTTTAAAAATCTAAAAAAAATAGTAAATAAAATCAAAAAAATGTAAAATTTGGTCTCCAATGAGATTTCAATATGGAGAACACATTGAACGGTTCGGATCGACTATTAGAATCACGAAAATTGAAAATTTATCGTAACTGACCTTCAGTCATGGTTGATTTTAGCCCATCTCTTTTTTTTAAGCAATATACGATTTTATGTGCTATAAAAAATTATGGTACCAAGTGATACAGGACTTTCTCGTAGTACCAAGCGATAAGATGTGTTTACCAGTATAATCCAACTAAATTCTTACAAACAATGGTTAATTATGGATTATAGCATACTTAATTGCGAGTCAATTTTGTTAGTGAGTTCAAACCGACACGCTTTGCTGAAGGCATCTCACAAGCAACAAAGAATGGTCAGTCAGCGTTCTTTCCCTTTGGGTGGGGCCCACGCATCTGCCTTGGGCAGAATTTTGCTCTACTTGAGTGTACGATGGGGTTGAGTATGATTCTTCAGCAATTCAAATTTGAGCTATCAGAGAATTACCAGCATGCGCCTTACCCTGTTATGACTGGGATACGCATCCTCAGCAGCCGGCCTCTACAGCCATCACCTACAGCCGGCCTTTTTTTTTTTTTTAATTTTAAAGTTCAAATGTTGAATCCAAACCGTTGATCTTGTTCAATTTTACGAGCGCTGCGTTTTCATATAAGTTTTATAAAATTTGGAGTTGATTTGATACTAGATCAAGTGGTCAACAAATGAACGTATTAGAATTAATCAGTGATAGTTAACCATATTCGTTCATTTGTTGACTACTTGATCTAGTATCAAATCAACTCCAAATTTTATAAAACTTATATGAAAACGCAGCGCTCGTAAAATTGAACAAGATCAACGGTTTGAATTCAACATTTGAACTTTAAAATTTAAAAAAAAAAAAAAGAAAAGGCCGGCTGTAGGTGATGGCTGTAGAGGCCGGCTGCTGAGGATGCGTATCCGTTATGACTGTATATCCTGAGCATGGCGCACCCATTATATTCCAGAGGTTATGATTGCCCAACGGTTTTACAACAACAAAGGTTTTTTTATGAAAACAATTAACTATAACAATAAAGATTTTGTGTATGATTAATTAATTAGAGCACTGGATAGTTATGAATTGGCTTCTTCAAGAGGTCATAGTGGATGTTACTCTTGTACTAACCAGATGACATTTAAATGGTAATATTGGTGGTTTAAGCTAAGTGGATGTGCTCCTTACTGTACAAATTAACTTTTTCAAATATGGCGAAATATAATTTTGGCACAAGCTCTGTTATATTTTGTCCCGAATACTGGATTTCGAGGAAACACAAGTTTGACCCAAATCTGCCTTAAAAAAACCACGTGACGAATTGTTGTTGAAAACTAGAATTTTAAATGAATCAAAATTAGCTAAAAATTCTAATTTCCGTCAAAACCAGAATTTGGCAATTAAAAAAATTAATTTTGCAATTTCAACTTAAATACAGAGAGGAAGATATACATTAATGTAGGAATTAGGATACCTAGGATTTTGCTGATCGAGGTGTCGATCGAGAGAAGATCCTCTCAGGATATCTATAAAGAGCAATACATACCTTAGAGGTGAGCATACAGGTATTCTCATAGGAGGCCTAGAGAGAGGTGGCCGTACAGGTGAGCCTAGGTCCCAATCGAGAGAAGAAGTGCTTTTAGAGGAGGTGTTGATCGAGGTGCTGGTAAAAGAGGTGGAGGTGGACAGGAGCGGAGTCAGGATTTCGACTTAAAGGAGTGCCAGAACTTTTTACTTAGGCATATAAAGTTTGAAAATTTAAAAATTTTAAAAAATTGACAATAAAAAATAATATTGTATTATTTTATAATAATAATTTTCTTAACATGAATTATATCAAAGAAGTAATTTTTCCTTCCAAAAATAATAAGCAAAAATTTTCATATTTGAGTAATGTTTTATTTGTAATTTTTTATCTTCTAAATTTGCTCTTAAAGAAAAATTATAACTAAACTAGTTTGAATAAATAATAAATTTAATTAATTTGATTTGAACTCTTTTGTTAGGGTGCAATATGTTATATATTAACAAAATTTAGTATATAATACAAAACCTCTCCATAGAGTTTTAAAATTTTAGGGGTGCTGACTCTGCCCCTCGAGGTGGAGGAGACAAGACAACGTAGTTAGGTTTCTCTTTTTTTCCAAGGAGAGTAGATTTTGGTGACTCTGATGAGGAGAAAAGGTGTGTATGGGCTAACGGAGAGAATAGAAAGCGATGATAAATTTTTAGAATAAACGGAGAAATCCATACCACCAGCGCGACAATCAGACCCCTTCATCTTGTAGCCGTTGATTTTGTTAAATTTTACCCTCGATGCGTTTTCATATAAGTTTGTCGATTTGATACTTAATCAAGTGATCAAATTATGAACATATTAGAATTAATCTAACAAGATTCGTTTATTTGTTGACCATTTGATCTAGTATCAAATCAACTTCAAATTTTATAAATTTTATATAAAAACGCATCGCCAGTAAAATTTAACAAGATCAATGGTTTAGATTCTCCATTTGAATTTTAAAATTTTTAAATATTAAAAAAAATTGCTTGGAGAAGTCCTTTTTTGACTGTCAAGGATCCGAGTGCCCTTCATCTTAACCTCAGCACAAATTTTAAAGCAAATCCAACAGCACAAAAATATTTTGCATGAGATCCATATGCACACATTAGTGTACTAAATCTAACAAAGTAACAATAGCAATTGAGGAGGAATTTTTGTTCTTATATTTGAATTATTTGTCTTTGTAAAAATTTTTCAGAAAAAATAAGTTCCGTACAAAATGAATTTTTGCATGGAATTTTATATGATTTCTCGCAAATTGTACACTATGAGTGTTATTATTATTTTTTTCAACCTTGATGTTGTTTTATATAGGTTTTAAAAATTATTCTAGCTACTATTTCTTGTTGGTCAGAGCTTGGGGGCCAAGTGCTGGAGGCCTGGAGCTACTTCTTATGCAGCTCACATGGGGAGATGGAGAAATTTATGCTGCGGCTGCTGCCTGTCTGCCTGACATCTTCAATGTTTGCATCTACTATGCTATTTGTGTCAGAGGCGGATCGGGGCGGATCCAGGGTTTTTTGAGCAAGGGCACAGTTAAAAAGATCAATATTACTAATATAAAAATATAATAAATGATATATTTAATATTAAATTATATAATGAATAATATAATTAATTTATTTTGTACAAACACACATTCTTAATATAAACTTTTATTTTCATTGGTTTCATTCTAATTTTTAGACCTTGATTACATTCAATATTTTGTCCTCATTGCTATAGTTGATTGCGCAACAAAAGAAAAAAAAAAGCTGAGAAAAAAGATGGAATATATTAATCAGAAATTATCTAAAAAAAATCACATTTAATATTCAAATTTTAAATCAATTATCATGTTGCTTATGAAAACACACAAATATTGAGCATTTTTTTTACAAATGCTTTGTAGCGGCTATCAAGTGACCAATATTGAACAATTGTATCGGATTTAAAGAATAAAACAAATAATTTTATGATAATTCGAGTATAATATAAATCTAAAAATAAAAATAAAAATGAGAAAATACTCGAAAACAGAATTTTTTAGTAAGATGAGAA
The DNA here is from genome assembly GCA_028095005.1 of Rhynchospora pubera. Taxonomy (NCBI): domain Eukaryota; kingdom Viridiplantae; phylum Streptophyta; class Magnoliopsida; order Poales; family Cyperaceae; genus Rhynchospora; species Rhynchospora pubera. The sequence continues at coordinate 42,960,137 of CM051461.1, forward strand.
CAAAGTAATAAAAAGCCGAAGTGCAAGAAATGGATTACATGGTGGGGCCCATGGGATATTTTCTGTTTTCAAAGAGAGACGGGATGGGCACTGAAAATGAAAAACCTAATGAAGGGTGCGCAAAAAAAAGAATCATCGAGGAGTGACAAAGTTTTAGGATATTCTCTATGCACTGGCGGAAGCAAAGCAAAAAAATATTTTTCTTAAACCGATCCTATAGGCACAAAAGCGTTCATCTCTTTTCTTAAACCGATCCTATAGGCACAAAAGCGTTCATCTCCTTCGAAAGCTCAGGTACCCACAGAACCGTAAAATTAGATTACTTACACAATAGTGATATTATTCAAATGTCTTATCAGACTGGCTGGTTAAACAGGGTAGACCGTAGGGTTATAGTTGAATATCGGATGGCTGGAGAACCGGAAAAAACCGGATATCGTTCATCTCCTTTTTATATGGCATATAAACAAAAATATAGTTGCAAGGTTCAAACAATATTTTGAAACTTAGGAGGCGTGAAAAGAATTTGATTTTGATTAGAAAAGTGTCGTACACTCATCTTCAATCCACGAGTATAGGCTCCGTTTGGATAGGTGTGGGAAGAAGGGAAGAAGTGAAAAGAAGTATTGGGAAGTGTGTAACTTTATGAAGAGTTTGGATTGTTTATAATTTTTTTTCTTCTTCTTATTCCTTCTTCTTCTTCTTTCTTCCAACGATCCAAACGCACCCATAATGATAATTGGCAAAAGTAGAGTCAGCATACATAGAAAAGGAGAACCAGCTCTTGATTTAGTGACAAAAAATAATGAATCTCAAGTGAGAGGTCGCAAGTTCGGAATTCGACTGGAGAATCTTTTATAGACATTTAATTTAAAAATAAGTTGAGAGATTTGATCCCCAATTTATCTTAAAAAAAAAAACATACATAGAAAAGATAGCTGCTATAGCATATATAAAAAAACACTTGGTTACTATTGAAAGAGAAATTTATTACCACATGGACGGAAGAGAAACTTACACATTGGCAATTGAGCATCATCAAGACTCAAGAGCAAAAGTAAAACACAACAAACTCAAAAAATATCTGCAAGTCTCGACCAGTATGATTAGCTGCAAAGTATAGAAGATGTTTATCTATTTCTATATCATAGAAATAATTTAGGATGTGCTTTAAATTTGTTTACTCAATAATCATACCTCTCTACATTCTAATTGGTGATCTGCGAACTGTCAAAAAGAAAATATGTTTAGTTGTTTGAGATTGTCTAAGCAAGATGGCAACCTAGTTCTTCCAATGGTTAGTCATGCTAGCCAAATGCACCTACCATAGAATTAGTTCCCGCAACAATATCAGATGATGGCTCTATTTGAGATATGTTTAGCTGGAGAATTAGTTCCTACCGTAGAATTAGATGTTTGAGATTTTCGAAGCAAGATGGCAACCTAGTTCTTCCAACGGTTAGTCATGCTAGCCAAATGCACCTACCGTAGAATTAATTCCAGCAACAATATCATTTGATGGCGCTATTAATTGGATTGACTTATATGTAATATTTACATTTATATGAGTAGTTGCATGTAATAGTAATATATCAAAATTAGCACTAGATTTATTTAAGTATTTGATAGTTATCTGTCAGTAGTAGACTTATCAATTAGGAACTTCTTTATAACCTGTCAAATTTGAACAATAACCTGTTTCAAAAGCATTTTTCAAAATTGTCTTCACTATATATAAAGTTATAAACCCAATAAAACTATGAATTGCCCACACAGCTTTGGTTTCTAAGTGCATCTTGTTACATGATGTACACTGGTGCCGTAAATTACATGGAAATTAGAAAACATTCAACACTTTGTGGGATGGCTTAATTGCGTATTAAATGTGGCGAAATAGGTTTATGTGAGGAAGGGAGAATTGCTTTTTACACGAAACCCTAGAGGTGGTCTCAACCACCTTTCCACTCGGCAAAATCACGCCTCTTCCTACCAGCCCCCCGCCTCTACCCACCAACACCGCGTCTCTGGCTCCCAGCACCGCGTCTCGGGCCTTTATCACCACTCCTCCGGTCGTCAGACCCTCCCTCGCCGCCGTTGGCTCCCAAAACCGATTAACCACCAAACTGAACCCAGACGTGTTTCTCAAGTCGCCACCTCTCCAGCCACCACCTATCAACCGCCAAAGGAGATAACTCTACCTGAAAGCCCCACAACCCTGCGCTTCCCACCCTCTCCCACCTACGAGGAGTGGCATTTGCGGTGCTTCAATTGCTTTCAGCGCGGCCACCTTGCCGATAACTGTTCCAATGATACCCGCTGTGTCACCTGTTGGGGGAATGGCCATGACTTTACCAAGTGTCCGGACCGGTTCACCCGGCAAAAAGGTAAAGAAACCCTGCACAATCCACAACCACCCCTCCACGTCATCTCCACTGCGGTGGTTGGAGAGACCTCCTTCTCTGATTTGCTGGATAGCTATAATCCAGACTTGCGCACGACATTACCACCAGAGTCAGAACGACCGCAGGCCGTCTACTTCCACATCTCAAGAGACAAACTCCATCTCCATGAAGTAGAACGCCTCTCTAAGGCCCTGGTCATCACCGCTCCCCCAACCATGGAGGTCCCTCTTATCGCTGAAGTCATCGCTGGCCAACTGGCTTCCACAGGTCTGGTGAAAGCCGAGCAGCTTCAAATTGGCCACCTGACTCGTGACCGACACCTTGTTCTGCCTCCACGAGGTGTGTCAGCCAGACAGCTTGGCCTTGCAATGTCAGAGTCTTGGTGGGAGAAAGGCTACCAAGTGGCACACTGGTGCCCAACAGCTGATGCTGATGTTGACATCCCTATTTTCAAGGTTTGGCTGACTCTGGTCGGAATTCAACCTGAGCACTGGAGGGAAAGTTATGTGGCTGGCTCAATTGGACAATTTGCCACTTACCTCGGCACCATCGCCTCCAACGAATCAAATAACATGGCTACCTGGGATGTTGCGGTTTCTACACCAGACCTCCGCCGCATTCCTCGAAGCATTTTAATGACTTGCGGCGGGTTCCTCTTCCCAGTTCCCGTCCACATCAAGAGGTGGATCCAGGTGCCACCAAGCACTATGTTTGTACAGCCACAGCCGCCTTCACCAATCCTACGCCCCAGCCACCGTGTTCCAAAATCACCAACTCCTCCTACCACCTCCGACGAGGAAGACTGCCGCATTAATGGCGACACTGTCACTCTCAACCTCTCGTCCTTTCGTCGAATCTTCAGGGGTGTTAGTCAGGAACACATTCCTCCTCAAGTTGCTTCTTGGATGGCTCAGCCAGAGCAACCATCCTCTTCTCAACGAGCCGTTCTGCGTCGCAGTGATTTTGCTCCGGTGAGCCAGCCAGGGGTCAATTGCAGCACAACAACAAAACAAGTGCCACAAAAGATCCAGCTAAGAGCCAAAAGACTCTCTAATATCGATGTCGCAGAGCTGCATACCTCTGTTGAAGATGGTTCTTTTACAGATAATTGTTTGGCATCTTGCGCAGATCCTGCAATTCAGGTACACTCTCAGAGTACTCCCTCCTCTTTTAGCCACTCTTTCCTGGACACGTGTAGGTTTCCTGAAATTCTTGACTTTAGTGCACAGTGTCCCTTGAAAGTTAGTACAGAAGTTTCTTTTTTGGATAATCTGTCTTTCAAACTAATAGCCTAGCAATTGTTGGGCCTTCAAGTGTTAACTTACCGACACTTGGACCTTCAAGTGATAGCTTAGCTATTGTTGGACCTTTAAATAATCTTGAGGCTGAACCTTTTCTAAGCCCAATTCTTGGCCCAATGGTTATTCCGGAAAACCAACAGCAGGCACCAACATTTTCTGGGCCAGTTGCAGCTACAGAGGTTAACTTAACTCCTGCAGTACACAAAGTTTACAAAACCAGGGCTAAAAAAAAATCGTCTCAAGCAAAGACCGGCTTAAATTCTGGTGCAGCTGAAACAGTGCCATTGTTAGCTGGTACGGACACTGATAATTTCATTGATGTCCCGTTACAATGGGTAGAGGCTTTAGATATGCTTAGCTTAGTGGGTGTCAACCCTTCAGTACTTATTAGTGAGAAAGACAAGTTTGATACTTCAGTTCAACAAAAGTGTCTAGAATCAAGAATTAATTTAAAGCCTGCTTCGGCTCTTAATTTAAAACAAGTCCCAAGTTCTTCCCGTCGTGCGAAGAAGCCACGAAACAATAGCACCTCACGTTCATCAAATGAAAAGGTCGATATTCCTGGGTCAGAAGAAGACCTTCTCGATTACTCCTCGGAGTAGATCAGATTTATTTAATGTTTTTGCTTCCTGTCAAGGAATTTTTGTGCTGATCTTTTTGTAATGATTTATAAACCTTTAAAGTTTTTGTCGTGGAACGTCAGAGGTTTGGGAGAGGATGCTAAAAGACATGTTGTATGTGACACAATTAGATCTTCTAGATGTGACATCTTTTGTTTGCAAGAAACTAAGTTGTCAGCACCTCCTTATAATGTCATTGCTTCTTTCACTCCTTCTTTTTTTGTTCGAGATGTAGTCATACTTGATTCGATTGCTACAAGAGGTGGCTGTATAATTGGTTGGAAAAAGTGTTTTGTTGATGTCTCTTCGTGGGTAACACGCCATACTTGTAATGTGCTGCTGCTTGATTCCAGAACTGATACCACTTACCTGATTACCAATGTTTATGGCCCCACTGATCCTGCCCTGAAAGCATCTTTCTTCAATGAGCTGCGCTTCATTTCCAACTTAGCTTCACAACACTGGATCATCTTGGGGGACTTTAATGTTGTTAGATGGATGCATGAACGGTCCACAACTGCTACTGAGTTTAGCCAAATGCAGCTTTTCAATGATTTCATCAGAGATCATAATCTGTTTGATGCACCTTTAACTAACAAAAAATTTACCTGGACAAACAAACAACCTACCCCCATCATGTCTAGGTTGGACAGAGTGCTGCTATCGACCCATTGGCTCTCATCTTTTCCATCTCTCTCTCTAGAAGCACTCCCTACTGTAGTTTCAGACCATGTACCCATTAGACTACATTGCAAACAACCACCTCCCGTGCCAAAGAGGATGAGAATGGAGCTTTTCTGGTTTGAGCATTCAGGCTTTCATGATATCACTAACAGTATTTGGAGCTCAAGCTTCTTGCAACCTGCTACCCAACGTTTCTTTGCTAAGAATGAAAAAGTGCAGAAAAACCTAAACCTTTGGCACAAAACGAATTTCCCTCATGTAAATGTTCATCTTTTGAACGCAAAAACCTTCATTCAACTTTTTGACTCATTGGAGGAAATCCGTTCGCTCACCCCGTTGGAATTCAGAATAAGAATTTTCATGAGGGAGAAAGCCTTCTTTCTTGCTGACATTCTAGAAAAAAGATGGCATCAACGAGCAAGGATACAATGGCTTAAGTGTGGGGATCGAAACACAAAATTTTTTCATGCAACCGCTTCAGCTAAAATGAGGAAAAAAGCGATCAGTAGCCTGTTAGTTAACGGCCAGACAATTACTGATCAGCACCTCATACTGCAAGCTTTTACTGATTTTTATTCGACATTGCTTGGCAAGTCGAGTTCTGTTTATCCTTGCTGTCTGCAAAATCTCTATGATGAGAGACCTTTGCTTCATGAATTAGAATCCTCTTTCTCGGTTACTGAAATTAAGCTTGCAGTATCAAGTCTTGCTAACAATAAAGCCTCGGGACCCGATGGTATTCCTAATGAATTTGCAAAAATTAAATGGGATATGCTGAAGTTTGATATCTTGGAAATCTTTGAGGATTTGTTTCATGGAACAATTGACTTGCAATCTCACAACTTTGCACACATTACTTTGCTGCCTAAAACAAGCGATGCAATTGAGTTGACTTCTTTCAGACCAATTAGCATCTTAAATTACATACCGAAGCTAATTTCAAAGGTTCTAGCAAACCGGCTTGGTACTCATATACCTGACCTCATCTGCACAAATCAGTCAGGGTTCGTCAAGGGGAGGTTGATACACGAAAATTTTCTTTGTGCTAGAGAAATTGTTGTGCATCTCACCAAATGCAAAGAACCAGCTTTCTTACTCAAGTTGGACTTTTTCAAAGCCTTTGACACTGTTAATTGGGTCTTCCTCCTCAATGTGCTGAAAACCTTTGGGTTACCACAAAGATTCATTTGTTGGATCGAGATGCTTTTGAACACTGCCACTTCAGCAGTTCTAATTAATAACCAGGTGGGTCCCACTTTCAGACATGCTCAGGGCCTCAGACAAGGTGATCCGATATCACCTTTCCTTTTCATTATGGTGGCCGATGTACTCACAAAGATGTGTGAAACTATTGGTACATCCAGTAATGTCACCATCTCTAGCAAATTGCGTTCCCCTTTCCACATCCTTCAATACGCTGATGACACAATCATTTTCTCTTCGACAAAAGGCAATACTGTTCGAGCTTTAAAGATGGCTTTGACATTATTCTCTCTTTGCTCGGGTCTGAATCTCAATCTACATAAGTCGACTTTTGTACCCCTCAATTTGACGGCTCAACAAACGCAACAAGTGCAGCAAATAATTGGATGTGGTTTCTCTCCTCTGCCTTTGCCTTACTTAGGCTTGCCTCTTACTGCTAGCAGACCACCTAGAGACGTTTTCCTTCATTTGATTGAGAAAGTGGAAAGCAAGCTAGCTGGATGGAAAAATAAGTTACTCTCGAGAGCCGGCCGTCTCACCCTGGTTTGCTCTGTACTTTCCTCCATTCCTATTTTCTTTATGTCGGTTTTCAAATTGCCTTCATGGGTTATCAAATCATTAGATAAGCTAAGGAGGAGTTTCCTCTGGGGGCGTTCTGGTAGTAGCAACAGAGGATTCAGTTTACTGGCTTGGGACAGGGTATGCCTGCCAAAGAAGTTGGGTGGTTTTGGTGTGCTGAATTTAAAAGTTTTGAATATGTCACTGCTGCTTCGTTGGTTATGGAGGATTTTTGATAGACCTTCTTCACAGTGGTCTACCATTGCTAAATCTTTAATAGCCTCTAGATACCAACAAGCGCCTCTTGGCTGGTCGACTCATGGTTCTTTTTTCTGGAAGGACCTACTTGAGCTACGACATGTCTTCTCGATCTCTACTTCAGTGACAATAGGTGACGGTAACCGAACACTATTCTGGTATGCCAATTGGGGTAACGGTTATCTTCACTTCTTTAACAACCTTTCTAAACCAGTTACTCCCAAACTGACGGTTCGAAAGGTTCTCCTTGAACCGGAAACTTCTCTCCAGGCCCCATGGTCACGAGAGGTACATGATGCGGTACTTCTTCTGCATACCGGCCAGGTAAATCAGGAACTTGATGTGGTGAATTGGAAGTGGAATGCTTCTGGTACCTTCACAGTTAGTTCAGCGTATCAAATGTTGATTGCTGGTGGCAAAACTAACTTTCCAGCTTTTACTATCTGGAAGTTAAAGTTACCTTTCTCAGTCAAGCTTTTCGCAGTTTTGCTTTTCCACAACAGGTTACTCACACAAGAGGCTTTGCACAAACGAAACATTATGGTACAGCCTGGTTGTGTGCTTTGCAGTTCTGCTAATTTAGAGACAGCACCCCACCTGTTCTCCATTTGCCCCTTTGCGGTACAGATTTGGCAAAAACTAAAGTTGCTATTTCCCCCCCTCTCAGCTGCGTACTTGGGAGATCTACAGTCCTTGTGGGAACACTTTCTTCAATATAGTTGTTCAGGAAGAGACAATAACCTGGCAATTCTTACGTTAACAGCTTTATGGGCAATTTGGTTAGAAAGGAACAATCGGATTTTCAAGCAACAGCGTAGAACTGTTGACTCTATCAGCCACTGGATCGTCACTCAGCACTCCTTGTTCTTAAAGCATTGCTGAGTCTTTCTCGTTTTTGTTTCCTTTTTCTTTTTTCTTTTTTATTTTTTCTTTTTTCTTTTTTTTCCCTTTTTTCCTTTTGTTTTGTTTAGCTTGATAGCCGCTATCAAATCTCCTCTAAAAAAAAAAAAATACACGGTAATTTCCTTTGTTTGACAAAAATACCCTCACCCATCGCACACCGAACCCTCCTCCCTCTTCGTATACTCTGTATATTCTTTTCCAATTTTAAGATGTATAAGACCAGCAAAAGCAAATTTGGGTTCATAAAAGTATCGAACTTTGTATATTTGTCTTATATACTATTTTCAAATCTTAACTTTGAAAATTATATATTTCAAAAAGGGTTCGAATAAAAGGGGATTTGAGAGCTTGAAGGGATGGTGCCAGCCATGGAGCAAGCTGGATGTTGGTAGTCAATAAGTCAGTTTCTATTCATATCGCTTAATCAAATAATCTTCTAATTGAAAATGGATATTAGAAACGGGCCTAAAAAATTAGACTACAAAAAAACACTTGTAATTACAGAAATCACTTCATCAAAAAATATCATTGTGACAGAAAGATATATGTTATCGTGGTAATAGGGCTGGGACTTGGAGTATCCGGTGACCGGCGTTGGGTCTGTTGTCATAAAAAAAAATGTAGATCCGGAAGTAAATATAGATCTGTATTTACTGCCATAGAAAAATATGGATACGGAGATAATCGGAGATTGTATCGATAAATGGTGAGGGAATTTTCGTCAAATAAAATGCATTGGTGTGTATTGCTAATTTAAGGCGTGTAAAAAACAATACTCCAGGGAAGGAGGGTTTTCTGTCTCTATGTACCTCAAATTTGTCCCATACTACCTCAAATTGGCGTGTATCGCTTGAAGTACAGGGACATCTGGATCCACCATTTCTCGACACGCAATAGCATCAAGCGCAAACGGAGTTAACGTGAAAGCGATGTGCTAGTGAATAGTGATTCACTGGCGATGGGAAGTTGGAAACAGGAAGTGTAGTTTGCTTGAGGTTAAATTCTACAGGAATCCTGATGTGGCACAGCTGGAATTTGTATGTGATGTGATCGAATTGTGTGTTGGTAAATCTTTAATGAAAAGTAGAAATTTTTGAATAGGGGTAAATCAATAATGGGCTGTTCTGGTATGTATCCTATTTGGTTTAATTGCTTCTCAATATACTGCAGTTTTAGTAATCATTTTAAATTTCATTAAAGCATTTCAGCTACCTACCTATTAATTTGGTCTGTTAGGATAAATGATTTGAAGACCGGATCAGACTGGCTGAATTGTCACTCGGATTGTGCTTCCAGGTTTAGATTTTGAAAGTTCTCATCTAGGTGGAGGTTTATGTGAGAGAATTATCTTCGTTGGTTTTTATACGGGTATAGATACTGAAGTTTTGTCATGGTCTTTTCTAAAGAAAGGTTTTATACGTAGGAGGGGTTTGGATTTGTTTTATCCAGGTTGAGGTAAAGGTTTTACTCGCAGAAAGCAAAATTACAGAAGCAATAGATGCACAACAGCAATATAAATGCACAGAAATAATAAACAGAGCAGCAATGGAACCCAGACCAATAGTCGAAAACAAGTTACAGCAGTACGATTTACTGTAAGTGGGGATACATCATACATGCAGGGGAGAGAAAGAAGCAATTACATCCTTTTTCATGCCTACATATGCAGCATGCAATACCCCCTCAGTCCCTCATGACTCGCCTCTCTGCTTTTTCCTACTTCATTGTTCAGTGTTCACTCCCACCTTGCTTTCTCAACATCAGAGACTAGGTCTACTATTCTACCCTCAGGGATAATTATTTTATTCATGGCAATACAGATCCGCCCCTGTATGCATTGCATCATTTGCACAATACTAATTAATTAAGTACAGCTTCTCTAACGTCCCTTTGCAGTATTTAACTATGCAAATATATGTTGACCATCTCTTAACTCATGATCAGGAGCAGGACTAATTAATTACCTAAGCAATATATACTATTAATCTACTATTCATTGTTTTTTGGAATCAAACTTGGATAGTCACTATATATTATACCACTCTTCCTCTCTAAGACCCTCAGGTTCAATTTAACAGAAAACAATTTTGTGTTACTAAGAGATATGCAACACACATTTTTCCAATTTGGATCCAACCAGTGGAGTTTGTTCATAGACGCTTTCACCTTTCTTCTCCTCTGGGGAGCAGCCCGAGCACTTGAATGGGCCTGGCTCAGGCCAAGGCGCCTGGAACGGGAGCTGAGGAAGCAAGGACTGCATGGTACTGTGTACCGGGTACTTGCTACTGATTTGAGGGAGAACATCCGGCTCAACAAAGAAGCGTGCTCCATGTCCATGCCACTTTCGCACGATATTGTCCCTCGCGTTTCGCCCTTGCTACATCGCACAAATAAGGAGGCGTTTGGTTGTGTAGTAAGGAGGTGCATAACTTAAGGATGCCTAAATATTTAAGGCATGTTATGTAATTGATGTTTGGTTGTGTAGTAAGGATGCATAACTTAATGCATACATAAATTTATGTGAAAAGACAAAAATGTCCCTCATGTGGAGTCATCTAATTTATTCCTTTTTCTTTTTTGATTGCTCTGCCGCTCACTATATTTGTGCATGGTCAATCATAAATAATAACTCTGCTGCAACGTTATGTTTGTGCATTCAATCTGGCCATGAACACGTTTGAAAATAACTCTGGAAAATTACATAACTCACCCACTTTTTACTTTTTTACCAACAACTACTATATTTGTGTATCTCAACGCTATAGATAAACAAATTGTAAACTTGAGGAAATAATCCACACAACAAATAGTTCTCTTGATAATTCTAGTTCAACGGCTACAAATAGTTCACACAACAATTATATAATCCACACATTACCAACAACTACAAATAGTTCACATAACAATTTAGAACATACATTATATAATCCACACAATTATTAATTATAGTTCAACAGCATAAGATTTTTTTTTTTGATGAACTGCCCTTGGGCTCAACATTAATTAAAATCGGAAAAGAGTACAAATACAAATGTCTTTTTTAGTACAAAGATGAGTTAAAATCGAAAGCTCCTCCCTTAGCTATAAAAACAGCCCCTTCCTAAAAACTATTGCCGAACTTGCTGGTAAAAACTGATACAAAGCAGTTACTGGTAAAAAAAATAAAAACTACATAGAGATAAATACTAAAAGCTGTTCAACAACATAAGATTATTTACTAGTCCAACATGTCCAACATGAGTGTTGTTTGCTCTGGAGACCAATTCGGCCGCCGATTTCTCTGTGCTCTCACATTGTTGGGTTGGTTTTGGACATCACCTAGATCCATTACTAATTTCTATCTGTATTGTACATTTGAACCCATAATAATATGCAACTCAAAAATCATGCAGTGCAACAATGAATTATATCTAACTCTTTAGTGCAAATAATACCTGACAGAGAAGATAATGTTGAGGGAGACGATTAAGACCTGTAGACAAAAGAAAAATAAAGTACCAAACCTGAACTACACGACTTTGAGATTACCGTCCTTTCTATTCTTTTCTCACAGCTATAGATCTGGGTATGGTGTGGTGCGGCTAGGGTTTGAGAAAGGGATAAGAAGCCACTACCATAAAATGAGAGAGAGGAGACAGTTGAGACGGGTGAGAGAGAATTAATTGGAGGGTAGTGTCGGAAAAAAAATTAGACGGATCAGGTGCGTAACTTATGCAATCTAAAGAGGTGTAATAAGTTACTGCACCTTACGGCTCCTTACGCCTCAGGTGTTTGGTTGCTTAAAGGTTGCATAACTAGTTATGCAGCCTCTTAAGACGGAAACAAACGGGGCCTAAAAGAATTTGGTATGAATAAGAAAGTTTATTACTGTTTGCTCTTAATTTCGAAGTTTCATGGGTGAATACAAAGAAAAACATCTTCGTTCCTCCTCAACATTTTCAGTCCCTTCTAAGTTTTTTTCTAGGCTGGGAATTAGTTTATTTATTGTATTGTTCATCCATCGATGCCACGTGCCATCAATTTTCTATCGACTCGTTTTTCGAAATTCAAAAGTCAAACGGTCGATCCAAACCATTCAAGTTGATCAAAATATTGAAATACCTATGGAGATCAAATTTTACATTTTTTCAATTTTTTTTCCTATTTATTATGATATTTTCAAATTAGAGGGCCTGGAATACGTACTCTAATCATAATATTTTTAAAAATATCATAATAAATAGCAAAAAATTTCGAAAAAAATATAAAATTTGATCTCCAAAGATATTTCAATGTGGAGAACAACTTGAACGGTTTGGATTGACCATTTGAATTTTGGATCTTGAAAAATGACTTGATGGCACGTTAGCCATTCTCAATATAATATATGTATAAAATTAAATATAATTTATAGTATGACATATTTAATACTTTTATTTGTATTTAATTTTACACATACATATTTGTATGTATATAAAAACCTTATATATATATGTATATCTTAAATTATGCATGTTGAATAGTTTTATACATATATATTATCAGTGATTTAAATAGCGCCGCTATGAATCGCAATAGCCCCGCTATAGCGGTACGACTTGATAAACCGCTACGGTGCTAAATTAAAAGTGCCGCTATAGCGGTGTTCATTGTATTTAACATGCACAATTTAATTATATACTTATATTTTTATAATAGATGTTTAAATTATATTTAAATTGTAATCACAAATTATATATATTTTGTAATAACAAAAAAATTTTGAGGGCTAAAAAGTAAAATTGTAAATTAAAAATGTTATAATTTTTGCTGGCATTTTGTTTGGATCGGCAATCCTGTTGCCGATCCAAACAAATCAAAATATTTTTTTAATATTATTTAATATTTTAATATTTTTTAATATTTTCATATTTAAACTTTTTGCAGAATATATTTGGATCGTCGTTTCATTTGTCGGTCCAAACTTGAATCGTCATCCGAGATGACGATCCAAGCAATTTGTACACTCGTCAATCTGGATGACGATCCTACAATATTATTTTTAAAATTTTGAATTTTTTTCGATTATTATAGAAATTCGAGCGAACAGTAACATTAGTTTTAATTTTTTTGTCAAAATTAGGCCTGCATAACGTCTTAAACAGTCACGAAATTACAATTTTGCGTTGATCGTTGCGTTATGAGACGAAAATATTTTGTGTTTTGCGTCTTGCGTTTAGTCTTTCAAATATTTGTTGCGCTAATCGTTCCGTTCTATTTAGACGGTCAAAACAGTTAAGCCGTTCAAAATAGTTAACCGTGCCATGTGTTGTACTCAAATTTTTTCCTGCTTCACATGAAATTCAAACAAAACACAAGATAGAATTGAAAGCAAAATACCTCATAATTCAAACAATGATTACAATTTACAAAACACAACTTATAATTTACAGCATATTACAAAAGACAAGCACACAACAGAACTAACTTATCATATTTTGAAATAGAATAGAGGCTGGTACCATCACAATCAAATACCTCAAAACACTGCTCCAAGTCTCCATTGCTGCAAAAATAAAATAGTTAAATGACTCATAAATTGTAACAAACCATCTTACTAAAAAATTGTAATTTGTTTGGAATCGTTAAAACCAGAAATTTTTTTTTTTTGAAAAATCAGTAATTCTTTACTGTCAAAACCAGCTTTGAAAACCAATATACTGAAAATAGAATTTGACTTCCAATATCCTTGTAATTCTTTACAATCCAACTCAGAAATTGTAACCTCATATTTTTGAATTTGACTTCCAATATCCTTGTAAATCACTAGCTTGGAAATAGCCATTTACGTCATCTTTTACACAAAAAATGAAAAAGAGGCGAAAATTGAAGAAATCACAAAAGGTTCACTGCTCAAAGAAACCAAAAACACACAAAAATTGAAACAAAAAACACACAAAAATTAAAAGGTTCACAGCATTAGTAGAACAAAAATTGGGGCAATTACCTTTGAATTAAGGTTCAATGCAACTTAAGACTCCGGCAGAACCATGGCGGCATGGTCGGAAAATAGAGAGTGGTGGGGCTCTCCGGCAGCAGCTTGAGGTCGAGGAGGGGTGTAAAAGTCGAGTAGAGAGCCGTGGCAGCGATTAATAGCTTCAAGAGGCGAGTTGATGGCATCGGGTCTCAACCTTCAACGAATTTTTGCCGCAAAGAGAGGGAGAGATGGCAGCATCCAAGGGTAGCAATAGAAGGAGAGTGGTTAGAGCTTTCCAACAGCAGTTCGATCTTGTAGAACGGTGGTGGATGGAAGGTGGTGCAAGGGGGAGAAGGTAGGGGCCGAGAGGGTTCGGGAAGGGGAGGACCATTTTTTTTTTCTTTGGTTGTTCGACTCTGTAGGAGAGAGGAGCACGAAGAGGGTGGGAGAGGGTATATGGGTTCGGCTGTGGGGTTAGCTGCTGCGTAAGAGAAAAGAGGGTGAGAGAGATGATCGGAGAAAGGGGTTTAGCGGAGAAGAAAAAGATGTGTTTTCTGATAGAGACGAAAAGATGCGGCGCAGATGAGTCGACTCCATCGTTCTCTCCGCCATCTATTCTCTGCAATCCAATTAATAACAACACCATACAATTTAGGACGAAATGGACGAAATAAACGAACACGAAACAGCTCTGTTTCGTTAACCGTTCTGTTCTGGGACGAAACTGTATTTCTATTTGCGTTATCCGTTCCGTTCCTTAAACGAAACTGAAATCCTTAACCGTTACCGTTCCGTTTCGGACGAAACGAAACGAAAGGACGGTCGAAACGACTACCGTTTTCAGCCCTAGTCAAAATATAGGTAAACAATCATTTACTTGGTTTGGGCCCAACCCAATACTTACCGTCATGGATCCAGAATTAGTGAGAGAAATTCTATCCAACAAATTCGGTCACTTTGAGAAACTAAAAGGGGGTCTCATGAGCCGGTTGTTAGCTAATGGACTTTTAAGTCATGATGGGGAGAGATGGGCTAAGCACAGGAGAATTCTCAACCCTGCCTTTCACGTAGAAAAGTTAAAGGTAATTAATGATACAAATTATAATAAGAAAATAATACATTCTTTTGGAACTGTCCTGCTTTAATTTTTGTTATCTAGGTTCTTACCCACTAGGTAAATGTATCCTTACTAATAAAAAAATTTTGCATCCTACAATAGAAAATTATTCCATTCAAGTATTCAACCAATTTTGTTTGGACTTTGCTTATATATTTTGGCAAAAAAGAAACGAAATGATCGAGGCTAATATCAGTGCTTCTGGCATGAATGTTTGCTCTGTGGTGGCATTGCTATGGTGAATGGTGTGTTCTATTAAATATGTACAAATTGGGACAGGTGGTCTCTGATTACCCTTTTTAATCTATAGCTATATGCATAACATGAAGGAAGTGTGGTCTGTGGTGCTGACTGCTATGGTCTACTGTAATTAAGGACCAAATGAAGTAGGCCATCACAGGATATGGGTATAGTTGCTTTCCCTTCACTAATTTTGGGCCATAGGCTATGGGGCCCATTAAGGTATAATAACCCATCAAAACAAGATGACAGGACAGATCCAAGGCGGCCAGGCGCCAGAGTGGTCTAGCTGTCTAGGTGAATTGAAGTGAACTGAAGATTCTTCGACTCCAAGTCCAGGAGTGGTGTCATCTTTGAACTTCTCAAATTACTTCATTAATAGTTCCAAGTTTACCAGAAAATTACAATTTCTGATGCAACACTTTTGAAATGAGAAAGTTGAATGTCCTTTTTGAAGATTCAAATCTCACGGTTCACAATGAGAATTTTTTATATTGAAGTTCCAAATGAGGATTTGAATAATATAACACTTTTAAAATGAGAAGGCATGAATGCATTTTTTTCCACCTTTTTTTCAGAGGATGTTGCCAGCATTCTCTACTTGTTGTGATGAGTTAATTGACAGATGGACGAACTCGGTGGGGCCTGATGGTTCATTTGAGATGGATGTTTGGCCAGAGATGCAAAATTTAACACGAGATGTCATTTCAAGAGCAGTATTTGGCAGTAGTTATCAGGAAGGGAGACGTATTTTCCAGCTCCAAGATGAACTAGTTGAGCATATTGTCAAAGCTCTTCCCACCACTGTCCTCCCGTTCAACTGGTCTGAGTTTCTTTTCTTATTATTATGTCTTTTATATATCAAATGATCTTCCTTTTATGATTAAATTACGCATTCTAAACAAGTTCAACAGTAAATTGCAGTAGTTCACTAGAGTATATGTACATTAAATATGGCACTTCTTTCATTTGCTGCTGTAGACCTTTATAAGTATTATTATTTATAATTTACATTGGTTAAAATTCAAAAATAATAATAATAAATTAATATTTAATATGCCTCTCTTATTTCTATTTCCATATTAATTTATACCTTCGCCATGGAGCTAGGTTTCATCTAAATTTATTTTTGTAAGAATCATAAACCTATATTAGGCCTAGTTCATGATATTACAGGTACCTACCAACAGAAAACAACAAGAGGATGAAGCAGATTGCAAGAGAGGTTCGAACACTCATCATGAACATAATTGCGAAAAGGGAGAAGGCCATTCAAAATGGCGAGACCGCAAAAGATGACCTGCTTGGTCTTGTAAACTTAAAGAACAATCACAGAAAGACACAATATTTAACGTGGTTCAGTACGAAATCGTACCTACATCCACACGCACACACACCATCACTTTTTTATTTCTTTTCAATAATAATGGAGTACAAGGGAGAATTGGGGAAGAAGATAGGCCAGAAAGGAAGAGGGAGGCGCCTCCTTTATAATAGGTAGGCTAATATTTCTTTTTATTACATTTCCATATATGCATAAATCATAAAAAGGAAAGTCAGAAAGTCCAACTCGGACCGAGTTCAAGCCAACTCGGACCGAGCCAAAGGGGTGTGGTTCAACTCGGTCCGAGTTCAGCCCAACTCGGACCGAGCCACACATGTCATTTTCTCCACACTCCTCCTCAAGTTGGCAGGTAGATATTTCGCATGCCCAACTTGTCAATTGCTTCATGAAAATTAGTACTAGACACACCCTTAGTTAGTATGTCTGCAAGTTGCTCTTCCGTTCTTACATGAGGAATGCTAATTACTCCTTCTTCAATGTTCTGTCGGATAAAATGTCGATCTACTTCAATGTGCTTGGTCCTATCATGCTGCACCGGATTCTGTGATATAGCAATGGCAGCCTTGTTATCACAAAACAGTTTCATTTCTTCACATTCATAGAAGCCAAGATCCTTGAGTACCCTTTTAATCCACAGTAACTCTTGCAGTCCCTTAGCAATTCCTCTAAACTCAGCTTCAGCACTTGACAATGCCACTACCTTCTGCTTCTTACTTCTCCAAGTAACCAAATTGCCACCAACAAAAGTGAAGTACCCAGATGTAGACTTTCTATCAGTTACATCTCCTGCCCAGTCAGAGTCTGTATATCCATGAACTTGAAGATGTCCATTTCTTTTGAAAAAAATACCTCGTCCTGGAGATCCCTTGAGATATCTTAGAATCCACATAACAGCTTCCATGTGGTGTTCACTGGGATTATGCATAAACTGACTTACCACAGACACGGCATAGGCAATATCAGGTCGAGTGTGTGACAAGTAGATAAGTCTTCCTACCAATCTTTGATATTGTTCCTTATTGGTTGGTACCTGATCAGGGAAAATTCCTAGCTTGTTGTTCTGTTTGGTTGGTGTGTCCACAGGTTTGCAATCCAACATACCTGTTTCAGCTAGTAAGTCCAGTACATACTTTCTCTGAGATAAAGATATACCTTCATTGCTGCGTGTAACTTCAATTCCTAGAAAATACTTCAATCCTCCCAGATTCTTCATTTCAAATTCTTGGGAAAGTTTCTTCTCAAGGCCTTGAATTCCTTCAGCATCATTTCCTGTGATTATCATGTCATCAACATATATAATTAAAATCACAATTTTTTCCTTATTCTTACAAAAGAACAAGGTATGATCTGCATCACTTTGGGTATATCCATATCCTTTCATGGCACTGCAAAATCTACCAAACCAAGCTCTTGGGGATTGTTTCAAACCATATAGTGCCTTCTTCAATCTGCATACAAGTGAACGGTTACTTGAGTGAGTATATCCTGGTGGAATATCCATATAAATCTCCTCATCTATGTCACCATGAAGAAATGCATTCTTCACATCGAACTGATGTAATGGCCAGTTCTGATTTGCTGCAATGGACAAAAGTATTCTGACTGTATTGAGTTTGGCTACTGGTGAAAATGTCTCCTGATAATCTACTCCATATGTCTGAGAGTAGCCTTTTGCAACCAGCCGAGCTTTATACCTATCAATTGCTCCAGTGGGACCACATTTTACTGTAAATATCCACCTACAACCTACTGTTTTTCTATCTCTCGGTCTGTCCACCAATTCCCAAGTATTATTCTCCTCAAGAGCATCCATTTCTGTCTTCATTGCATCTACCCATTTTTTATCAGCAAGGGCTTCATTCAGGTTGTTTGGAATGTGAACTGATGCAAGAGTTCTGTCAAATTCCTTCACAGATTCTGGCATGTGAGACATAGTCATGAAATTTGCCATTGCATACCTGCCTTCACCACTCTCATCTGGTCTGTATCTTTTAGGTGGCATGCCTCTGTTGATTCTGAAAGGTAACTGATAACTATGATTAGTAGTAACAGGTTCAGAAATACTTACCTCTGACTCAGGAAATTGATCATGTGGTGAAGTAGGAGACTGTATCATTTCTTCATCTTCACTTTCCAAACTTTCTTCAGATGGACCCGAGTTAACCAGTGGGTCCATTTCTAGATTCAAATGCTCACATTCAGTAGAACTCGGACCGAGATGAGTCGAACTCGGACCGAGATGGCCCGAACTCGGACCGAGATGGGTCGAACTCGGACCGAGATGATCTAAACTCGGACCGAGATGGGTTGAACTCGGACCGAGATGAGTCAAACTCGGACCGAGTTGAACAGGGTCATTTTGGAAAATCTCAGATTTCGACCCAAAAACATCATTTCTCACTGCATCGAACCAGAGTTCATTGTCTATCACACTCTCCCCCTGAGAATGAGTCTGGTTTTTACAGAAATACCCTTCATTTTCAATAAATGTCACATCCATGGTGGTATAGACTTTTCTAGAGGATGGATTCATGCACCTATAGCCCTTTTGATGTTGACCATAGCCTATGAACACACATTTTTCAGCACACGGATCAAGTTTTGAGCGCAGATGTTTTTGTATGTGGACATAGGCCACGCAGCCAAACACTTTGGGTGGGATATTGAGTACTGAAGGAATCACATGGTAGGCTGAGAGTTTTTGCAATGGTGTTTGAAATTTAAGAGCAGCAGAAGGTAATCTATTAATCAAATACACCGATGAGGTAACGGCATGATCCCAATAAGAATGAGGAACATTATTTTCTAGCATCATTACTCTAGTCATTTCTAGAATTTGCCTATTCTTACGCTCTGCCCTACCATTCTGTTGAGGTGTACCTACACAGCTAGTTTCATGTATAATCCCATTGGTTTTAAAGAACTCTCCTAGTGTTTTGTTGACAAATTCCTTGCCATTATCACTCCTAAAAACCTTGACATTCTTATCAAACTGATTTTTCACCATGGTAATGAAGGAAGTAATGGCAAGTGGCACATCAGTTTTATGTTTTACCACATTAACCCAAGTCATTCTAGTACTATCATCAACAAATAAGACAAACCATCTATTTCCT
Source organism: Rhynchospora pubera (assembly GCA_028095005.1). NCBI lineage: Eukaryota > Viridiplantae > Streptophyta > Magnoliopsida > Poales > Cyperaceae > Rhynchospora > Rhynchospora pubera. The sequence continues at coordinate 42,979,819 of CM051461.1, forward strand.
ACTAGAGAGTCAACCGGGGAAGGTCCCCAAACATCAGAGTGAATCAAATCAAAAGGAACTCTATTATTATTATCATCATCCAAAATTTTTCCAAAATGAGCTCGATGGCTCTTAGATTTGATACACACATCACAATCAAATATCTCATTCTCAAAACCAGAAAACAAACTAGGATAAAGTTTTCTTAGGTACCCAAAAGATGGATGACCCAATCGCCTGTGCCATATCCAAATAGAAGACTTCCTACTTGAGTGTAAACCAGCAGATAAATGTGCATGTCCAGCAGCCAAGTCTTCTAAATGATACAGTCCTCCTCTTCTAGTACCACGACCAAGAATTTCCTTCGTCAAGAGGTCCTGAAAAAGACAAAATCCAGGATACATGAGTACTACACAATTTAGGTCTTCACATAACTGTCCTACAGACAAGAGTTTGGATGAAAGAGAGGGAACCAAGAGTGTATTTGAAAGAGTTAAGGATGAGGAAAATTGAACTTCTCCAGCCCCTGTGACTGGATAAACTTCTCCATTTGCATTAACAATCTCATTTCTTCTTGGAACAGATTTTCTTACCAAGTCTTCCCTGTTGTAGGTCATGTGATCAGTTGCCCCTGAATCAATAATCCAAGAACAGTCAGTACTAGAAGTGTTTAATGCAAAAACTTTACCTTCATTCCTCTCGACAGAGGGCAAAATAGACAGTGTTCCAGAACTTAAACTGGCTAAATTTGCAGCTGGTAGGGTCTTTACTTCTGTGGCCTGGGCTTCTGTCATGTGTGTCTTCCCTTGCCTTTTTTTCTTATTCTCCTCCCACCAGTCTGGATAACCAATCAATTTGAAACACTGCTCCACATAGTGCTTTGGGTTTTTACAATGGGTACACCCGCCAGGTGGTACGGGTTTTTTGTTGTTTGGTTTTGGAGGATAGTTAGACTTCTGGAGGTTCAAGGGTTGAGTTTTTGCCACCATAGCCAAGGAACTGTCCCCAACTTCACCCCCATTCAACATGACCATTTGTCGCATTTCCTCCTTCCTTACCAAGGCAAATGCCTCTTCTACGGTAGGGAGGGGATTAATTTGGAGAACACTCGCCCTGATCAGATCCAATTTATCATCTAAACCATCTAAAAAAGTCAGTACCCTATCTTCTTGAACCAATTTCTGGTACTTTTCAATATCATGATGGCATTCCATAGGATTAGGTCTACGAGTGTCTAATTCCTTCCATAACCCTTGTAGAGTACTGTAAAAATGCTGGACCAATTCACCATTTTGTTTGACTTTACTAATTTTTCTTTTGAGATCCAGAATTTGAGACAAATCACTACCATCAAAGTAAGAGGTGTTGACTGCATCCCATACCTCTTGTGCAGTAGAGTAAGGTAAGAAGGTACCTATTAGTGATGAGTCCATAGAGTTAATCATGAAATCTTTCACCTGAGAATCCATCACCGACCATCGTTTATAAGCTTCCTCGTCTGAAGGCTTTGGCCGAGTTGACCCATCAAGGTGACCCAATCTATCTCGCCCGTTGAGTTTCATCTGCAGCATCTGCGACCAAAGGTAGAAGTTCGACCCATCTAACTTGATCGACATCGCGGAGGTGAACCCCTCTTGGCTTTGAGTGTTTGATGGAGGTCTCGGTTGTGTAAGCAATTGGGACAAGGTGTTATTCAAGCTTTGAATGAGGGTCATCGGATCTAGTGGATTAGGATCAGGGATAGGGGTTTTAGGGATTGAATCATTAGGGTTACTCATGGTTTAAATCGTGGTGAGGGGTATTAAAGGTTCTGGTTGAAGTTTCGGTAAGATTTGTGCAGTAATTCGCACAGAGACGAAGTAGCAACTGTGCAGTAACTCGCACAGGGATAAAAAACACACAGTAGTCAAGATCTACTGCTCTGATACCATGTAAACTTAAAGAACAATCACAGAAAGACACAATATTTAACGTGGTTCAGTACGAAATCGTACCTACATCCACACGCACACACACCATCACTTTTTTATTTCTTTTCAATAATAATGGAGTACAAGGGAGAATTGGGGAAGAAGATAGGCCAGAAAGGAAGAGGGAGGCGCCTCCTTTATAATAGGTAGGCTAATATTTCTTTTTATTACATTTCCATATATGCATAAATCATAAAAAGGAAAGTCAGAAAGTCCAACTCGGACCGAGTTCAAGCCAACTCGGACCGAGCCAAAGGGGTGTGGTTCAACTCGGTCCGAGTTCAGCCCAACTCGGACCGAGCCACACATGTCATTTTCTCCACAGGTCTATTGCTGGAGCACTCAAACGTGAAAGAGAAGGAGCAAAAAGGGACATCGGACTCGAGTCCAGGCATGACAACAGACGAGGTGATAGAAGAGTGCAAAACATTTTATTTTACCGGACAGGAGACCACATCAGTTCTGTTGACCTGGACTTTGGTTGTGTTAAGCATGCATTCTGAGTGGCAAGAAAAGGCAGGTGATGAGGTCTTGCAACGTTTTGGGAAACAAAAGCCAGATTTTGATGGCTTGAGCCGTCTAAAAATTGTAAGTCATGCATTATCTTAAAGAGAATTATGTGAATACAGAGATATGTGATTAATTTGGTTTATAACGAGATCTGAACTCTGAAGCCCATATAGAGATTCTTTTTATTTTTTTTTATCAAAGTATAATTCCATGTTTCCTTGGACAGTTACGTACAATACTGCACAACTTTAGAGTCACTGGCATTATAAAGTTGCAATATGTATTTACCAGTACAATCAAAACTAAAATAACAATGTCTATTGAGAAATGATAGTATATATACCAAATTCTAATTCATTAAATATTAATATTAGTTTGTCATGAACTGGGAAGTGACAACTTCCTACTATGATGTTAATTGTGTAGTTGCTCTAAACATTGAGCTTCACATATTATTTTCAGTATTGTTAAATTAATAGTTTTTAAAATTTTAGGTGACAATGATACTATACGAGGTGCTTAATTCGCCTATACCCTCCAGCTGTTATGCTTACCCGACATGCATACAAAATCATGCAACTTGGTAATTTAACCATCCCACCTGGTGTGCTTCTACGCTTGCCAATATTATTCATACACCATGACCGTGAAATATGGGGCCCTGATGCAACTGAGTTCAAACCAACACGGTTTGCTGAAGGTATCTCAAAGGCAACAAGGAATGGTCAGTTAGCCTTCTTTCCCTTTGGGTGGGGCCCACGCATCTGCATTGGGCAGAATTTTGCACTCCTTGAGGCTAAGATGGCGTTGAGTATGATTCTTCAGCATTTCACATTTGAGCGGTCAGAGAATTACCAGCATGCTCCTTACACTATTATCACTTTACATCCTCAGCATGGCGCACCCATTAAATTCCACATGTTATGATTACCAAAGATTTTATTGTGTACGCAGTGGCAGTGTGAAGATTTTTTTAAGAATAATTCTGAGATTTTGCCGATATATCTCTTTCCAATGAGATATTTTTTTTTTTTATAAAAAGCTTATTAGATAGGATCGGTCTTTCCCTTGGTGCTTTAGATATTTTATTTGATATGCCTTTTGCCTTCACATATGAAGTAAATTCCAATAGATACACTCTTATTATGCGTGTGAAGTAAAGTTCTATAAATGTGATTGCCTACTAGTAGATTCAGTATGAAGGCATAATCGGAATGATATTCTAAATTCCTTTATTATTAAATGAGATAATTAGTTTTATACCACCATGAATTTTGTTAATTAGGTAAATGCCATTCTTAAATTGTTAATTAAATTTATGCCATTATCAAATTATTAAAATTAGTTTTATGTCACTATTTCTCTAAAAACATACTAAATTCTAAAAATTCCATTACCAAAATTGTCATTAAATTTTTTAATGACCAAATTATCCCTCATTAAAGAAAAGCCCTAAAATAATAGAAAATAGACGGGCGCTGAGGAAATGTTACTCATATAACATTTATGGAATTACTAGTATATATATTGCAATCTCTTATATTTTGTCGTCCTATATACTTTTTTTTTCTGCGATGTACTCATTTACAGAAAAAAGAATGTTCATCCGTATGTGATCACTTAATTTTATGCATTCAGCAAAAAAGAAATTTTATTTTTCCGTGAGCATTTATAGCAGAGTATATATTATAGTTTAATTTTTTGTATTCCACAATAATTTTGTTGCCATCTTGGAGTATAATCAAGTCTACAAAGAGCATTATAGTTTAATAGTCCATAATTACTTTTGTGAAAAAAAATCGTCACAAAAGTTTTGCGAATAAATCTCAAAATCTTTTTTTATTTGAAAATTAAAATTATACCATTGTTAGATGACTAATTAGATCTAAGTCACTATTTTTATGCAATAGTGCCATAGAATAATTTCATTATTTTGCAGTGGCATAAAAACTATTTGTTAATGATTATAATAGCAAAAAATCAATTATATCTTTTGTGATGGCATATTACTAATTTGTTAGTTTTATAGTGACATATTTAAAAGGGTAAAATTGTCATAAAATTATCCGAGGACAAAAAACTAATTTATATTATTTTATAGTGGCAAAAAAATAATTTGAGATTTAGTGATGGCATATCTCTAATTTTAAATATATGCAGTGGCATAAAGCTAAATCACCCTTATTAAATTGTTGTGCATATGCATGTGTTGCAGGTAAAAACGAGTGCAAGTAGATGTCTATACCATCTAAAACAGACTGAAATTATTTCATACTCTCAAGAATTCATTGATACTTTATTTGAAACTAATTGAAATGCATAACTAATTTATCCCCTATTTTTGCTTTTAAAGAAACCCAATCGAAGAAAGAAGTTACTTGATTCTGGGTGTTTGGAGTTGAAATATTTGTCAGTATAAAGGGAAGCAATTCTATTGCCAAATTCAGTTAAAATGAAGCAACTTGACAAAGTCATGCAGCTACTTGCCTCCACTTCCCTTTGACATCATATTCGTTTTGCAGCTTATGGAATGATAGGTAACATAAGAGACTGATTTTTGTTTATTGTAAACTAAGTGATGAAAATTAAATATAGATTGACATTGGTGTCATAAAGTAACAGAAATATTCCAACAAAATGAAAAAAATATATATATGCAATGACCTCCATAAAATGCCACAGTAGCTTGCTACGTCTCTGATTCAGACTTTGCTACAATGAATTCAATTTTAGTCCTCTACATTCTTAATTTTTTAAAATAATGACTATTTGCTGTTAAAAATAGTTGTGCGTAATTTGATTAGCTGATTCGTAATGCATGGATACTAATGAGACAAGCACAAGGCACAATTCTCTCAAGACTATGTTTCCACTTAACGAGCTTTGATTTTTGGAAATATAGCGTCAGATATATGTTCCAATATCTTATTCAATGTGTGCAGAATTTACTGTATTGTTCTCATATATTTATAAACCAAATAACTCTTTACTTTTTTTACCTAAATATTAATTAAAATAATAAAATGACATACATTGGAAAATAGAACATCATTATATAATAATATGAATAAAAATAAGTTTTCTTAACATGTTAATAAAATAGCTGCAATTTGTAAGGACGATATTAAATGAGTATACATTGTTTTATTTTATACAATAGAAACTAAAAGTGGTTGACAAAATTATACATTATATTTTATATACGATCTGTTCTTATTGTATTTTTCTATGTTCGTATTTTTATATAGGGTGTTGTATATTATCTAAATAATTTCCAACAAATATTAAATATAGACATCATATAAATTTATTTCCATCCGCAAAAAAAAATTAAGTACATTAATCTTTATGAATTCAAAAAATGATAACATATTTTATATTTATTTATAATTCAAATATCGAAGCTCGATTAACCCCCCTAATTTTAAATAAGAAAGTGTAAACCTCCTTCAGTAATTAATTTGAAATGAAGGCTTATTCTCATTTAATTCATAGCTGTTTGGCTATTTACTTAAGAGTGCCAAATAATATACACTATTAGCCTCTGGAAGTTCAATATCGTTCTTTTATTTCTCAAGTACTTGTCTAATTTAATATACTAAAAGAAATGTAAAAAAAATAATTAATTTTTTTTAAAGAATGATAATTAGTTTGTACTCAATACACTATTAGCCTCTGGAAGTTCAATATATATCGTTCTCTTATTCTTGTTTTCAAATTCTAAGAAACGATGTATCCGTGATCGATGATATATGGATTCTCGATTTGATTGGCATGCATGTGGTTTAGCTAGAGTTTGTAGCTTGAACTTTAGCCTCAATGTGTAAATTCTAGAAGTGATGGGATCTTTATTTTCCAATAGCAAATAACAGCGAGAAGAAAGGTAATATGAAGAAAGAACAAGGAAACTATAGGGAAATTTCGGCGATAGAGACAAGAGGCTTGAGAATTGAGAGAGATGGACCGACAAGGACAACCAGGTCATATTTCAGAAATTGATTTTTTTTTAAATTTAAATTAATTTTAAAATTATTAATAATGACAAATATATTGTATATAATAAGATTAGAGCTCATATATCCAATTTTAAAGAAGTGAGGATATATTTTCAATTAGAAAAAAATTAAGGGGCTCGTGACTGATCATTTTCTTCATTTAATTATAATACGGGTAGATTCAAAGATGGATGACAGTTTTGGAATTTATAAATATCTATGTCCATTAGAAAAATACTCTGAAAAATGTGAGTCGCAATTTTGCTAGATTAATTATGTTGTTTTCAGTCAACTACACTACTGCAAACAGAGGCGTGTTTGAAGTATGAAAATAAGATCAGAATAATTTTGGAGTTGGTTCTTTCTAGAAAAAGTTGAAACAGTCTAGAAAGATGAAAATTGAATTTTCTATATAATAGAATAATATTTATTCGTAAATAGAAAACTTATTTGAATGGTTTGTTGAGAATACAAATTGAGATTCTGAAGAGATTCAAAATCGTAGTATTCAACGATATTTGCAATTTGTATATCATAACCTCATTCAAGGTATTTTATTTGAAATTTATTCTTCTATCTGAGTATCTCATTCTTGGTTATCACAAAATATCACAACTTTATTTTTCATTAATATTTTCAAGTTTGAAATTTAAACATCAAATCCAAACTATTGATTTTGTTCAATTTAACGAGCAATGCATTTCTATATAAATTTTATAAAACTTGCACTTTATTTAATACGTTTATGGTTTTGATTGAAACTTGCATTTGATATAAAACGAGCAATGCATTGTTCAACTCTAATTTTATAAAATTTATATAAAAACACATTGCTCATTAAAATAAACAAAATCAACAATTTTGATTGAAAATTTGAATTTTAAAATTAAAAATATTAATGAAAAAAATAAAATTGTTGCATTTGGTGGCATTAAAACCCACTTTACTAAAATTATGCTTATATTGTGTTTCAATAAGAAATACGTTTTTGTAATCACGCATCATATGACAATCACAAATAAGTTACATGTGATTTACGACTTTAAAATTATACTCGATTTAGATATTATTGGTGCTATGCTGTACTTTACTGAAAGCGAAATCAATTCTTTGTACCGGATATGCCAAGAAGAAATATTAAAAAAAATGCTAATAAGTGACCATATTTTTTTTTTGACACATGGCTTATTTGATCATTTTCCAAGCGCAAGCCACACATGGCTTATTAGAGTTTTAGACTACTTTTCTATTCTTCCCCCTTTGGAATCATTGCTTGGATTCTTGAAAAATCAACCAAATTACATCCACTCACTATATAAGCCCTCTCTCCCACTTGGAATATTTAAGTGAGAGAAAACAATTTCTTCAACCAACCAAGTCCCAAATATGCATGAAATACTTTCCCAATTTGGATCCAATCCATGGAGTTTATTCATTGGTGCTTTCTCATTGCTTCTCTTATGGGGAGCCACCCGAGCACTTGAATGGGCCTGGCTCAAGCCGAGGCGCTTTGAACAGGCAATGAGGAAGCAAGGATTGTGCGGCACCGTGTACCGCTCCCTTGCTGGCGATTTGAAGGAGATCATCCGGCTCAATAAAGAAGCGCGCGCAACGCCCATGCAATTTTCACACGATATTGCCCCTCGAATTTCGCCTTTTCAATATCGCACCATAAAACAATTTGGTGAGAATGAGTAATTTTATCATTTTTTGTTTGAATAAAAAAAATAAGAACTTTGTCATACAATTTTTTAAAATCAAATACATGCTTTAATTAATAAAATTTTGTAGGCGTGGATTTACCACCTTACCCTCAAAAAAAAAAATCAAATACATGCACGATTTAAATCATTTTCTTTGAAGTAACTAAATTTGGTGATACAATGGAATTATTTATGTTCCTTCTTTTACCTTTAATTCCTTATTACAAGTTAATTAAGTCTCAAGATTATTTTCTTGTTTGGTCCTCCATGAACCAAACTTGTCAAAACATCATTCAAACTGTAATATCCCAAATAAAGGTTCATCACCAACGAATATAAATATCATTGGTATCATTGGGTTATTATAAATTTTATGCTCATTAACCTGTTGGATAAATTTTGATTTCGCTTTTGCAAAATATAGGCAAATTATCCTTTACTTGGTTCGGGCCCCACCCAAGAATTACTGTCATGGATTCAGGATTAGTTAGAGAAATTCTATCCAATAAGTTTGGGCACTTTGAGAAGGAAAAATTTAGCCGATTGGGTCAATTGTTAGCTGCGGGTTTCGCAAATTATGGAGGGGAGAAATGGGCTAAGCACAGAAGAATTCTCAATCCTGCCTTTCAAGTAGAGAAGTTAAAGGTAATTGATGATAGAGGTAGACTAAAAGTACTTCATGCTTGATGATATAAGTAAATTAATTAGAAAAGTACTTCATGCTTTCGAATTATACCCTAGTTGTTACTTGTGTACCCTTCTAAATAAAATGTTATGCTACCTATTATAGAAAATTCCATCATTAAACCAACTTTATGTGAACTTTATTTAGTGTGTGCAAAAACAGAATTAATATTGGTGGTTCGTCAGTTCCTCAAGAATCATTATTGGCATTAGTACTGGCATTGCAATGGAATCGTCGAAAATGATTTGTTCTGTTTAAGTATATACCAAATTAGGACTTCTTATTTCAGTTTATATTTTTTATCAATCTCAATCCTCGTGAAACTTGAGGTTTATGTACTGAAGCCACTAATATATCACATGGTGCTCCAGGGCATGCATAAAGCAAGTTTGGTGCTGACTACTGTTGTCAAGTGTATTAGTGTGTGAGGGCCTACTAGCCTAGTACCCTGGGCCACTAGAGGATATTGCCTTCTATAAATTATGTTCAGTTCACTTAACAAGGGCCATGGTTGTTAGAGGATCGATAAGGCAATGGTTCTCAGTCCCACATGGGCCTGAACTGTAGAGGCTTAGTTACAGAGAGGTTCAGGTCTGTGTAACTGTTCCAAGGAGAGCAAATAAATAGTCATGTAATCCCAATGTATGGAGGATCTTATGTTCGTATAACACTAAGCTGTTAATTTATTAATAATTTCACGACAACTAGAAAAAGTATAATTTCTAGTGCAACAGTTCAGAATGAGGTTGCAGAATTTACACACCAAGTTACAGAAAGAGAATTTTGATGTTCTAAAATTTGGATTATGTGAATGTAACACCTATTCTAAATGAGAAGTCAATAACAGCACTTTTCTTCTTATTTTTTAGAGGATGTTGCCAGCGTTCTCTATCTGTTGTAGTGAGCTAGTTGATAGATGGGAGAACTCAGTAGGAACTGATGAATCTTTTGAGCTGGATGTTTGGCCAGAAATGCAAAATTTGACAGGAGATGTCATTTCGAAGGCAGCATTTGGCAGTAGCTACCATGAAGGGAGACGCATTTTTCAGCTCCAAACTGAGCAAGTTGAACGTTTTACCAAGGCAGTTCCAACCCTATTCATCCCTTTCAATTGGTACATATTTTTTCCCCTTTATTATTATGACGTAATTTGCAAAGTAATCAGTTCTTTAATTGTGGGCAAGATAAGCAGTCAAGTGCAGCAGTTGACCAATTTAGGTTTCTATTAATATATATTGGTTATTTTGTGTAACTTAGAGATAATTAAAATTGTAATAACTTTGTTGATTTCCTAAAATATCCTGAACATTCTTGAGATATATCAAAGCCGTTTGTGTAATCAGGAATAATATCAGAGTCTCAAAGGGGAAAAAAATTGAGAAGGCAAAAGGTGGTGACAACTATGCATCTCTTTTCTTAGTTCCATGTTTAAGCCTTCGCCTAGGAATTGGTATCTGCTGAATTTTCATTACAAGAATAATTATAAACAGATATCGGGACTTATTCCTGATATCACAGGTACCTACCAACTAAAAATAATAAGATGATGAAGCAGACCGCAAGAGAGGTCCAAACACTCCTTATGGGCATACTTGCAAAAAGAGAGAATGCCATCCGAAATGGAGAGACCACAGAGGATGATTTACTTGGTCTATTGCTGGAGTCGAACAAGAGCGAAATGGAGCAAAATGGGACATCGGACTCCAGTCTAGGATTGACAATTGATGAAGTGATAGAAGAGTGCAAATTATTTTATTTTGCAGGACAGGAGACCACATCAGTTCTACTGACCTGGACTTTGGTTGTGTTAAGCATACATCCTGAGTGGCAAGAGAAGGCACGTGAGGAGGTCTTGCAACATTTTGGCAGGGACAAGCCAGATTTCGATGGCTTGAGCCGACTAAAAATTGTGAGTTGGACTAATTTGGTTTTTCACTGTATTAGTAGAACATATAGTGAATTTCTTTTTCATCAAAGTATGATTTTGTGTTATGGGACATTATGAGTTTATGATACCATACGATACAAGAGTTACTGCTAGTGGTAAAGCCTTCAAAATAATGGATAGGGATGGTAGCGTACTTAATTGCAAGTCAATTTTGTTAGTTTTTGAAAGCTGAGAAGTTAGATTTCTACTATAACGTTAATTATGTAAGTTGCTCAATAACTCAATTACTCAACCTCATATTTTGTTATTCAATAATCTTAAATTGAATTTTTAATTTCAGGTGAGCATGATACTATACGAGGTGCTTCGGTTGTACCCTCCAGTTGTTGCGCTTTCCCGTCGCACATACAAAACCACGCAACTTGGTGATGTAACCGTCCCACCTGGTGTGCATCTACATCTGCCAATATTGTTCATCCACCATGACCCTGACATATGGGGCCCTGATGCAACCGAGTTTAAACCAACACGGTTTGCTGAAGGCATCTCAAAGGCAACAAAGAATGGTCAGTCAGCCTTCTTTCCCTTTGGGTGGGGACCACGTATCTGCATTGGGCAAAATTTTGCACTTCTTGAGGCTAAGCTGGGTCTGAGTATGATTCTTCAGCATTTCAAATTTGAGCTGTCAGAGAATTACCAGCATGCGCCTCAGATTGTTATATTCACTGTACATCCTCAGCATGGTGCACCCATTAAGTTCCACAGGTTATAAAGACCAACGATTATACAACAATGAAGGGGAGAAATGGGCTAAGCACAGGAGAATTCTCAACCCTGCCTTCCATGTAGAGAAGTTAAAGGTAACTAATGTTATGAATTATAATTGGTAAGCACAATACACATTGCAATTGCCCTGGTTTCCATTGTCATCTATAGGTGATTTGTCACTTGGTAAATGTAATTTTCTCATATAAAGATTTTTAGCTACCGATTTTAAAAAAAATTTCATTCGACCAGCTTTGCGGTACATCTTTTTTTTATGTGTTCTTGTGGGCAAAAAAGGAGCATAGTCTTTGGCTAATGTCAGCTCCTCTGAATCATTGTTTGCTCTGCTACTGATGTTGTTGTGTTGAGTGATGTGTTCTATGAAATATGTATCAAATTAATAGGGACTGCAGATCTATGCTTATTCTTTATATACAAAATCAAGTCATTATAGTTGAAGTGTGGTTACTGAAAGTCTGAAAACACTTACTAGATTTGGTGCTGAGCCGACTGCTGAAGTCAAGTGTACTAAGGACCAAGTGACCCAGGCCAAAATAGGATAAATCATGTCGACTTACCAGGTTTTGTGACATTGGATCTAGGCCAATTAGAGGGTTTAATCGCATCAAAATCAGAGGTCAAGATAATGGATCTTAGCTAGGCCCACAAGGGTCTGATCTGTCGAGACTTAGTGATGGAGAGGTTCAATTCAATCAAGGGGAACTCTATATAATAGAAGGAAAGTTCACAACTTTGGATGATGTTGACCAGATAGCTGGTGTCAGTGTTCCAAATAGAGCATATAAAATTAAAAAGTTGTGCGGGGGATCCCATTTCATAATTCTAACAATATACTAAACTAAAACATCACTATAAAGTTGGACATTCTACATCAACTATTATTTACGGGATATTGTTAATTTCTAAAATCACTTTATCAATTATTCCATAATAACCAGAAAACTACAAATTGTAATACCCGATGTCAAATTTACACTCCCAGATTTCAGAAATAGAATTTTGAGGTTCCAACATAATGAGAAGCTATATAAAAGCGTATTTTCTTTTGCAGAGGATGTTGCCTGCATTCTCGACTTGTTGCGATGAGTTAATTGACAGATGGGAGAACTCAGTTGGGCCTGACGGGTCATTTGAGATGGATGTTTGGCCTGAGATGCAAAATTTAACAGGAGATGTCATTTCAAGGGCAGCATTTGGCAGCAGTTACCACGAAGGGAGACGTATTTTCCAGCTTCAAGGCGAGCAAGCTGAATGCCTTATCAAGGCTCTTCCAACCCTTGTCCTACCTTTCAGCTGGTATTAGTTCTTCCCTTACTAATATGGCTTTTGTTTTTAAAATGATCTTTGTACTTCTGTGATCAGGTAATGGTTGTGGGCGAGAACAGTGGTCAAGTAAAGCAGTTTACCAATTTACATTTTTGAATTTTTTTCTTTTATCCAAGTAATATGTACTATACTACTATTAATATACATATACATTGGTGAGAGTAAGATATATTAATGCAGTATTAGGTAACTGTAGTTTGAACCTACATGCATATCTAACCTTTAAAAATAATATAGAGAATTAAATATACTGCAGCTGAAGTTGATTGAATGTCTAGACCTTTCTCGGAGTTCGATCTTTTGTCTTCCTCCGTAAGCAGTCGATATACCAACACCTCACGTTAGGGCTTGGCGTCACATTCCACGTTTCCAAATGTCGGTCTACTAGTGCGTGTGTACTCCGATTGCTTCGAGCAGTCAGTTGGTTTCCTCCCTCTCAAACCTTACACTCTATAGAAAGAATTTACATATCTCAGCAATCCACTGGCGATTTCTATTGAGGGGTATATACATGAGTCAATCTGAATATACAACGACTGTTTAGATCCCGATCCCAGCAGTCCACTGGCCCTGCCAGCGACCCATTAGAACGGCTCCATACACTTTTTCCAGGTGTAACTGAGAAATTTTCTATGTTTAACGGAAAGAGGAAAAACAAAGAGAAGGGTAAAAAGATGTTAACAAAGAATTTTGCTTACCTCTTTTCTACTTCCACTGGGCAAGTGGGCCGCTTAGAATGACTCTACACATTTTTTCCAACTGTAACTGAAAAAATTACTATCTTTAACAGAAAGGGAAAAAAAAAAGAAAAAGGAGAAGGGTAAAAGATACTAACAAAGAAATTTGCTTACCTCTTTTCTAGTTCATGTTTAAAAGTGTTGGTTTTAGACGGTCCTTGAGCTAATATGTATATCTAACCTATAACCATGCGTAGAGTTCTGATATACCGCAACGGAAGTTGATCGATTGCCTAGATTCTTCTCAAAGTGTGCTGCAACCCCTTTTTGTCTCTTTGTCTTCCTCCGTATGCAACTGGCACACCACAAACTCAAGACAAGGGTTTGGCGTTACCTTTTACGAATCCAGATATCGGTCGACTCGTGCGTGTGCAATAGGATGGCTCCTCCCTCTTTTTGATCTCTCTCTGGTCTCTCTAGGATGGTGGTTAACTCAAAAGTCAAGAATTCCAACCTTAGAAACGCTTTAGAAGAGAGGGGTATAAATAGACGGCCTGGAAACAGACTTTTCAGATTCATAACCGTCGTCTGGAACGGTCCGGTCCAGATTGGACCGATCCACCCCATCCAGTTGGACTGGGCCGTCCCAGAGTTGGAACGGTCCGCCCCAAAGTTGGAACGATCAGCCCCAACTCCAATGCGGCAGTCTGGTTGCCCAGTAGACCAGTCCGTCCGAAACATGTCTCCATACACTTTTTCCAACAAAAAGTTTAAGCCTTGCCTAGCTAATGCGTTTCTTGTGACTACACTTTTCAATTATTAACTGATATGTGGCCTGGTTCACTGGTATCATAGGTACCTACCAACTGAAAACAATAAGAGGATGAAGCAGATCGCAAGAGAGGTCCGAGCACTCTTCATGGGCATAATTACCAAAAGAGAGGAGGCCATCGAAGTGGAGACAACAGAAAAGATGACCTTCTTGGGTCTATTGCTGGAGTCGAACATGAGTGAAATGAAGCAAAATGGGATATCTAACTCAAGTCTAGGCATGACATGATAGATGAGATTATAGAAGAATGCAAATTATTTTATTTTGCAGGACAGGAGACCACATCAGTTCTGCTGACCTGGACTTTAGTTGTGTTAAGCATGCATCCTGAGTGGCAAGAGAAGGCACGTAAGGAAGTCCTGCAACATTTTGGGAGTAAAAAGCCAGATTTTGATGGCTTCAGTAGACTAAAAATTGTGAGTCATTATCTTGGAATTAATTATGTGAATATCGAGATTTGGCACTTCCTGTTTTGCGTAAAGCTTGAGTAAATCGGTTTTTCTTTTTCACGAGATTCAAAGAACATACAATCATTTTATTTTCATCAAAAGTAAGGCTCTGTCTGTTTTGGGATAGTTGCCATACTATATCATACAATAATTTTTTGTTGTGCTAAGCTATATTATGCATTTACCAGTAATCCAGTATAATCCAGCTAAGTCTCAAAGACAGTGGCTTGGTAAGCGATAGTATACTTGTCAATTATGTTTGAACTTCCTGCTATATATATATAGTGTTAACTATATATTGCTGTAAACCACTTATCATCACATTTTGTTATTCCATGTTCAGGTGAGCATGATACTATATGAGGTCCTGAGCCTCTACTCTCCAGTGGTTATACTTACCCGTCACTAGGGGGTGAGCAAAAAACTCGTAACTCGTGAGTTACTCGAAAAAAGCTCGATGAAAACTCGAGTTCTAACAACTCGAGTTATGCCAACTCGTTAATTAATTTTACGAGCCGAGTTTGAGTTGGGTCAAACTCGACTCGGCCCAACTCGAGTCAGAATATACAGGCTGCAAAAAATAAAATATTATCATATTAATATACAGTCCAACAATTTTATTGATTTGCAGCCCAATAACTCGTTCACTAACCCTAGTC
Organism: Rhynchospora pubera; assembly: GCA_028095005.1. Lineage (NCBI taxonomy): Eukaryota > Viridiplantae > Streptophyta > Magnoliopsida > Poales > Cyperaceae > Rhynchospora > Rhynchospora pubera. Next base: position 42,995,278 of record CM051461.1, read on the forward strand.
TCAAGTCCCCAGACCTTTTTTCCTCCCTTACACTCTCATGATTGCTCCTCTTTTCTATTTTCGAGCAAAATTCTAAGGCGACCAGTACCTCAACACCTTCTCACGAGTTCGTTGCCGAGTTACGAGTTGGCTCGAGTTAAAATGAGCCGAGTTCGAGTTAGCTCAAATAACTCGGAACTGCTTTGCTTTCGAGTCACGAGTTGGCTCGAGTTATGACGAGTTCGAATTCGAGTTGAGGCTAACTCGCTCGAACTCGGCTCGTATACAGCCCTAGGCCGTCGCACATACAAAACCATGCAACTTGGGATGTAATAATCCCACCTAATGTGCTCCTAGGCTTGCCAATATTATTCATCCACCATGACCCTGACATATGGGGCCCTGACGCTACTGAGTTCAAACCAACAAGGTTTGCTGAAGGCATCTCAAAGGCAACAAAGAATGGACAGTTAGCCTTCTTTCCTTTTGGGTGGGGCCCACGCATTTGCATTGGGCAGAATTTTGCACTTCTTGAGGCTAAGATGGGGTTGAGTATGATTCTTCAGCATTTTAAATTTTAGCTGTCAGAGAAGTACCAGCATGCTCCTTACTTTGTTATTACTGTACATCCTGAGCATATATGGTGCACTCATTAAGTTCCGCAGGTTATAAAGACCAACGATTATATGGCAATAAATAAATGATTGTAAATATAATGGATTTGTTAGCGTTCTGGGTAGAGTAGCTTGTCCAAAAAATAATAGTGGATGCTACTAGAGATGAAAATATGTTGTATAAATTTCGATCCCTTATGCCGAGTTCTATCACTTGATAAGTATGGCTATGTTTGGATACGTCTAGGAATAAGAAAATAGTCTCTTCCTAGACGTAAATTTATTTCTAACCATCTAAATTCTTCACAAAGTTACACACTTCCCAATATTATTCCTCTTATTCCTTAACGATCCAAACGGAGCCTATAAAAACAAAAACAAATTCCAAGAAAAAAAAATTCATTTATGTGATTATAACTCACATCATACAATTATTTATTAGTTAAAGCCTGACTAAAAAAATTTGTTTAAGTGAAGAGGAAAGAAATGTTATTTTGTATCTAGTGTATGTGAAGAGAGCAAAGCTGTAGCACCAAAATCCTTGGTGCTTTGCACTCTGTTTTACAAAACTTGGGTTAAAAAATTACAACAAATTAGTTAGCAAATTTGATGTACATAGTAAATCAAATTTTAAGTACATAGTAAATCAAATTTTATATATGTGAAATTCTTCTGATATTTTTTTGGATGTTTTTATCAATGACCATTTGAAACTATTTTTCGGTTTTTTCCATCCAAAAATAACCATCTTTAGAAATTAAAAAAATGTTAAAAAATGTAAAAGTTATATTCATTTTACTAGGAGATTACATATGTAAATTATATTGGTTAAATTATATTTTTTTCGTTTCTTTTATGTTCGAATCTCAAAATATAAATCAAAATAACCAAAACTTTGCTGATGTAAAAATATAAAAATAAAATGCTATAAAATAAAGAGAAAATTTGTTTTATGCCATGCACTGTCAAACTTGTCAATTCCTAATATGCCATCCTTAGATGAACAATTAATAATATGCCACTATTTAATTGTTAAAATTAGTTTTATGCCACTAATTGTTTCTAAATTAGATTAAATTCTATATCAGTCATTCTAAGACCTGTTAGTAAATTTTTGTAAAAAAAAAAAAAATCCGAACTACCATTATTATTGAATTCTTTGAATTAGGTCACGAAACCTATAGAAAAGATATAAACGCCGCCATGCCTCCTCTCATGCTTTCCGTCATTGTTTAGATTAATGGGAGTGGTAGTATAACTGGGTTTATGCACGAGGGGGTTGCAATGAAAGTTCATTTTTATTAATGTTGTATTTTAAGTAGAAGTACATATTTCATAGTGTTCGTTTTTATTTATAACATATTACATCTAAAAGTCAAACGCTAAAATTATCATCAAATCTAACTAATTTTGTGCTTACCTAACATTTGGAAGAATAAGGTCTCAAAAGCATGGTGTTTTGATATCAGAGCAACAAAAAAAGAAAATAATTAAAGGAGATCAATGTCAACAAAAGTTTTAGATAAAAATTTATCAAATATTTTTTCAAATAAATTGTTTAAAGTTTAATTTCTTTTATTGTAGATGAAGAAACCAAAAATTTTTAATGACACGAAATAATTTTTTTTCTATTTTGTAGCGGCATAAAGTCAATTACTTCATTTGTGATGGCATCTTTCGAAATTTAATGTTTTACTGTGGTATATTCAAAAGAGTATGATGGTCATTTTAGTTGGTTGATGACATAAAACTAATTTTTTTTATAGTGATATAAAAATAATTAGTCATTTAGTGATCACATATCACAAATTTTAAATTTTTGCAATGGCATAAACAAAAATTGCCCTAAAATAAAATATTTCAGAATTAAATATATGTAAAAGATATAAAAGATGTGTGTACGTAAAAATATAAAATAATAAATATATGTATGTCAAAATATAAAATGAAAAATAAATGTGACGAACTGTGTTTGCATGAATTCTTAGGTGATGGTTACTTTTGCACCTTTTTCATTTTTATCAATAAAAAAATTGTGAGATACGCCAACAAGTATTACACCAGCGCTGGCGTCACACATTGACAGTTCATTTATTCTGATCACAAAAGGTTGAAACAATAACGCAGCTCCTGTTGTCTCTCTCTATATTTGGATTACGTGTACCTTTCACCTGCAGAACTTGTCGTCCACGCAAATTATAATTGGCAATATACTATCACTTCTCCAGTTCAGTTCTCCCTGCATTGCATTTATCTGAATATAATACACACAGCTTAATCTCCTGTCTCTATGCAGTTTTTAACTATGCTAATGTATGTTAAGTTGTTAACCATCCATTGACTCATCAGGACGGGTTTATTTTAATTCCCAAGCCATACATTTTTTTAATTATCTTCCCATTTTCTATAATCAAACTTGCACAGTCGCAAAATTATATATACCCCACCCACTCACGGACTGAAATTCAGTCTACAGCCGTTGCACATTTTATTTATATTTGAAAATATTAAAATTTAAATGCTGAATTCAAACCGTACGTGCGATACGTTTTCATATAAGTTTAATAATTTGGAATCGATATGATATACTAGATCAATTGGTCGACAAATGAATATATTAAAATTAATTAGTGATAATTAACCATATTCGTTAATTTGTTAACCACTGGATCTAGTATCAAATCAACTCCAAATTTTATTAAACTTATATGAAAACGCATCGCCCGTAAAATTAAATAAGACCAACTGCTTGAATTCAGCATTTAAATTTTAAAATTTTCAAATATAAGTAAAATGTGTAATGGCCGTAGGCCTCTGCTGTCCTCAGCGACAGTAGATGATTTCAGTCCCTCGCCCACTCACTATATAATCCTTCTTTCACTCCAAGAACTTCATATTTAATTGAACAAAATACAATTTCGTGACCTCAGTGAAGAACCCACTCCAAGATAATGCAACACATATTTCACCAATTAGCCTCCAATCCATGGAGTTTGTTCATAGGCGCTTTCACCTTATGTATCCTATGGGGAGGAGCCAGAGCACTTGAATGGGCCTGGCTTAGGCCGAGGCGCCTTGACCGGGTGCTGAGGAAGCAAGGATTGCGCGGTACTGTGTACTGGCCCCTTGCCGGCGATTTGAATGATAACGCCCGGCTCAACAAAGAAGCGCGTACCAAGCCCATGCCACTTTCACACGATATTACTCCTCGAGTAGCGCCTCATCTTCGTCGCACCATGAATGAATTTGGTGAGCATAAGAAATTATTCTATTATTTTAATTTTGATGGCTGAATATGACTGAATTTGGTGATAAGAGGCATCTCAGGCCAAAATTGTCTTATGGGTCCTCACGAAGTCTCAAATTTATCTTTCATACTGCTATATTTCTTCTAATTTACTTCATCGTCAACGGAAATAAAATCATTGGTTTTTTCATGGATTGATGCTCTTTTACAATATTTGTTCCTACTCATCATTTTCAGTCCCTCCTAATTTGTTTGTCTCAACCTTATTTTCCTTGTTGGTCCTCTTAAAAATTCTAATTTATCATATTCACCCTTCAAGTTGCAATATGCCAATATCCCAAATAGATGGTCATCACCAATAAACATACCATTTGATTGGTGCTCGTTTACCTGTAACCTGTTAACTAAAATTTGATTTCACTTTTGTCTCCGCTCGCTAGTCGAGTTGGTAGAGACACAAGTCTCTCTACGGAGAGACAGGGGTTCGAATCTCGCTGGGGCGAGATAATTCGAGTGTGTGTGTGTGTGTGTGTGGGGTGTGAGTGCCTACGGGCTGTTATCAAAAAAAAAATTGATTTCTCTTTTCCAAAATACAGGCAAAAATTGCTTTACTTGGTTTGGGCCCTACCCAAGAGTTACCATCATGGATCCAGAATTAGTTCGAGAAATTCTATCAAATAAATTCGGCCACTTTGAGAAACAAAAGATAGGTCCGGTGGGTCGATTGTTAGCTGACGGGGTTTCAAATCAGGAAGGGGAGAAATGGGCGAAGCACAGAAGAATTCTTAACCCTGCTTTTCATGTAGAGAAATTAAAGGTAATTAATTATATAAATAATAATGTAGCAAGTATTATTTATATATGCTTTGGGATCAACCTTGTTCTTTCCGTTGCCATCTAGATCTAGGTGCTTTGCCACTTCTAACTGTATCCTTCCATATAAACATAAATAGCTACGTATTAAAGAAAATTCTGCCATTGGACCAACTTTTTTGTGCATTTTTTTTATTCGCGTGGGCAAAACGAGGAACAATCCATATTCAGTATGTCAAATTTACACTTCAACGTTTCAGAAAGAGAATTTTGAAGTTCCAAATTAATATGGATTATGTGAATATAACACATTTATTTAAAATGAGAAGCTATATAAAAGCATATTTTCTTTTACAGAGAATGTTGCCTGCATTCTCTACATGTTGTGATGAGCTTGTTGACAGATGGGAGAACTCAGTCGGTCCTGACGGGTCATTTGAGATAGATGTTTGGCCAGAGATGCAAAATTTAACCGGAGATGTCATTTCAAGGGCAGCATTTGGAAGTAGTTACCATGAAGGGAGACGCATTTTCCAGCTCCAAGGCGAGCAAGCTGAATGTCTTATCAAGGCTGTTCCCACCCTTGTCATACCTTTCAACTGGTATAGTTTTTGTTTTTGAAGTGATCCTCATAATTTTGTGATCAGTTAATGATTATGGACAATAAAAGCGGTCAAGTGAAGAAGTTGACAAAATTTACATGTTTCTTTTTGCCTTGGGTATGTACTAATAATATACATTAATTGATTGATGTTGCGCAAGTTCAAAGCTAAAGAAATGATAACTACTTTTTCTAAATTAGTATCCTCAGCATCCTTTAGATATATTAAAGCAGTATTAAGTGTCTGGGAGTCTGGGACAAAGAACTATGTTCCACTGAAAAGGAGAAACAAAAAATAAGGTGAAAGGTACTAAATTGCATGCTAAGCACTAAATATGCTTCTCTTACTAATGATTAAACTGGGTGTGTAGTGCATATTCTTTTCAATCATTATAATTTATAAACTGATATTGGGCATTGTTCACTGGTATCTAGGTACCTACCAACTGAAAACAATAGGAGGATGAAGCAGATTGCAAGGGAGGTCCGAACACTCCTCATGGGGATAATTACAAAAAGGGAAAAGGCCATCCGAAGTGGAGAGGCCACAAAAGATGACCTACTTGGTCTATTGCTAGAGTCAAACATGAGAGAAATGGGGCAAAATGGGAAATCAAACTCCAGTCTAGGCATGACAATTGATGAGGTGATAGAAGAGTGCAAATTATTTTACTTTGCAGGACAGGAGACCACATCAGTTCTACTGACTTGGACTTTGGTTGTGTTAAGCATGTATCCTGAGTGGCAAGAGATGGCACGTGAGGAGGTCTTGCAACAATTTGGGAGACAAAAGTCAGATTTTGACGGCTTGAGTCGACTTAAAATTGTGAGTCATTATCTTGAAAATGAATTTTGTTGATGCAGAGTGATCATACTCCCAGTTTATGCTAAAGCTTGACTAATTTTTGTTTTACATGAGATTCATAGGACATATTCCGATTTTTATTGAAGTAAGATTCTATTATTCTGAATGTTTTGGGATAAATGACAATACCATATCATACAATAAATGCTAGTGCCAAGTTATAATATATATTTACCAGTATAATCCAACTAAGTATTAAAAACCGGGCTTACGTGAAATGATATTATAATTGTCGATTATCTTAGTTTGTCATGAACTGAAAATTGAGAACTTCTTGCTATAATAGTAATTACTATATATGTTTTTCTAGTTACTCAGATTTAATTTTTAATTACAGGTGAGCATGATACTATACGAGGTGCTTCGCCTGTACTCTCCAGTTATTATGCTTTCCCGTCGCACATACAAAACCATGCAACTTGCTGATGTAATGATCCCGCCTGGTGTGCTCCTAGGATTACCAATACTACTCATCCACCATGACCCTGTCATATGGGGCCCTGATGCTACCGAGTTCAAACCAACACGGTTTTCTGAAGGCATCTCGAAGGCAACAAAGAACGGTCAGCAAGCCTTCTTTCCCTTTGGGTGGGGTCCAAGAATCTGCATTGGACAAAATTTTGCACTTCTTGAGGCAAAAATGGGCTTGAGTATGATTCTTCAGCATTTCAAATTTGAGTTGTCAGAAAAATACCAGCATGCTCCTTATCCTGTTATTACTGTACATCCTCAGCATGGTGCACCCATTAAGTTCCTTAGGTTCTGATAAATTATGATTTACAGCAATAATATACGGAATGTAAGATTAATTATAGTTACGCTGTAGTATCTCTTTAATAGTTTTGAAAGATAATATTGGATGTTAGTTACTCCTTTACTAGAGATGAAATTAATGTAGTCTGTAGAGTACTAGAGTGTATACAAACCTGCTTCTGCTGTTGAATTCTGCATAGCCTCTCTGCAAATCCATTAATTTGGTTTTAATCTGATGTTCACCTGTTGCAGATTTGCAGTAGGTTGCTGTTATCTGAAAGCTTGCACCAGTTAGGTGATAAGCTTAATTACAAGAAAAATAATCCAAGTGCAGATTTTATTTTGATTTTCTAACCAAAGAAAATCATTTATTTTATATATATTTTAATTTTTCAAAATTAGAGTTATTATAACACACCAAAATTAAGAAAAGAATACAAGGAATGAGCAGTGTAATATTCTTTTTTCTCCGAAATCCAAATCTCTATCCTAATTTTTATTTAGACCAAAATGTCCAAAGAAGTGCCGATTTTGACATGCTAATATAGAGGTGAACCAGTCCAGATCTCTTGCAATATAATGTCATGTTTACTAATTCGTTGGTATAGTTCCGGGAAATGCAAATGTAGAGGTTATCAATTGTAAACTAAAAATACAAAGCACAAAAACTATAACTTTTCCAAAATATTAATAAAAAATTTCAATCTATTTACCACCAATATAATTCCAAAGTTCTTCCTTGTTTTAGTTGGAATGGACTTTTCTTTTTACTGAAATTTGGATGTGTTTGGATGAGGGTTAGATAAGGAATAAGAATAAGAAATTTCGGTATGCGTGCTTATTTAAATTCTTTATTCTTATTCTTATCCAAACACTTAGCAGTTAGAATGGACATAGCTGCCGCATTAAAAAGGAGATCAGAGAAGAAGGGATAGCATAATTTTTTTTCTGTGAATTCTGAATCACTTTCGCATTTAAGAACAGGAATCATTTCCGATTTTGGGTTTGTCAACTTTACTTTTTTTAACTGATTATTATTATTATTATTATTGATTAGAGGATTCGGGGCAATTTGTGAAAAATTTTAGCTCTGGATTTATGTAATACAACATATTTGCTGATCTGATCATTTCATTCGTACATGTTTTATCTAAAATGGTGCTAACAATTTTTCACCGGCTAAAATTTTTCGCTCTAGAAATTATTAACAAAATTACTGTCAGTTTTTCTAGAAAATGTATACTAGGTTTCTAAGAAAACTGGATGGACAGGTAGCTATTGTTTATTGATTAATTAATTCGCGGTTGATATTTATAGGTGTTTGCTTCACCCGGTTGATCTTGTCTGAAATAGAAAATAATAACCCTTGGTACAAAAAAGAAAATTTTTCTTGCAACTTTTTGCTTGTGTACTTTTTTCTTTGTGTTAGTCTTTCGATCATTTTCAAAATCCTTAATTAAATAAAAGTTTAAAAATTCCAGGCTTTTATATGTAAGGGAAAAAAAAATCAAGAAACAGTGTTCATCAAGAAACACGGATAATATCTATAGTCAATAATTAATTTCCGATTTCTTATCATTCGCTAGTAACAATTACTAAGCAACCAAGTATTTGTAACTGTATCACCATTGATAGTTCATTTGGCCCTTCTCAAGCGCTAGCTGGCGCCACACATAATTGATAGTTCATTTATTCTGATCACATAAGGCTGCAAACTTTAAGGCAGCTCCTGCTGTCTCTCGATATTTGGATCACGTATACCATTCATCGGCACAACTTGTCGTCCACGCATATTGTGACAAGCTACTGTCACTTTTCCGGTTTCCCTGCATTGCGCGATCACTCATCAGGGCTTATTTCCCAAGCCATACATTTTTTACTCCTTCAATTTTCTAGAATCAAGCTTTCACAGCCACAAAATTAAACCCTATATATCCACTCACTATATATATACCAAGACCATCATGTGTAATTGAACACATTACAATTTCGTGACCTCAGTCTCAGTGCAACTAACCCAGTTCAACATATGCAATACATGTTTCACCAGTTAGCCTCCAATCCATGGAGTTTGTTCATAGGCACTTTCACCTTATTTCTCCTATGGGGAGCAGCCCGAGCACTTGAATGGGCCTGGCTCAGGCCGAGGCGTCTTGACCGGGCGCTGAGGAAGCAAGGGTTGCGTGGTACTGTGTATCGGCCCCTTGCCGGTGATATTAATGATAATACCCGGCTCAACAAAGAAGCACGTGCCAAGCCTATGCCGCTTTCACACGACATTACCCCTCGCGTAGCGCCTTATCTACATCGCACCATGAAAGAATTCGGTGAGTATGATAAATTTTAAAAATTTTCTTTTTGTTTTGATGGACGAATTACTTAATTTGGTGATACGAGGCACTCGGGCTAACTTTTCTTATTGGTCCCTTCTAATTTACATCATCACCAACGGATATAAAATCATTTTGTTCATTCATGGATTGATGCTCTTTTGCAATATTTGCTTTACATTTTCAATCCCGCTCCTTATTTATTTTAGCTTGTCAAGCTTATATTTTTCGTTTGGTCCTCTCAGAATCCGAACTTATCAAATTCACCCATATACCTTCTTCAATATCCCAAATAAATGGTCATCACCAATAAGTCAATAACTATACTTTGATTGGTGCTCGTTAATCTGTTGAATGAAATTTTGATTTCACTTTTCCAAAATATAGGCAAAAATTGCTTTACTTGGTTTGGGCCCTACCCAAGTGTTAACATCATGGATCCAGAATTAGTGCGAGAAATTCTATCAAATAAATTCGGCCATTTTCAGAAACAAAAGATAGGTCGAGTGGGTCGATTGTTAGCTGATGCGCTTTCAATTCATGAAGGGGAGAAATGGGCTAAGCACAGAAGAATTCTCAACCTGCTTTTCATGCAGAAAAGTTAAAGGTTAGGTACGCAATTATTTACGAATGATAACTGCCATCGCAGTTTTATCATTTCTGTCATCGCTAAATATAAATTGAACATATACAACAAACAAGATGAACATATAGACGATTTAAGTGAATACTTAGAGACAAATAAGTGTTGTCAATATTTGTTCAGAATTTTACATGCATATTCAATTTATTTTCATTGAACTTATTTGTTTGTATGTGTTCACTTATATCGTCTATATGGTCACTTTGTTTGCTGTATATGTTCACTTTATATATAGCGATGGTAGGGATGGCAAAACTGCAGATGGCAGTAATCAATTTCCCAATTAATTATATAAATAATAAATTAGTAAGTACTATTTTTTTTCTTTTGAATTAACCTTGTTCTTTCTGTTGTCATCGTTCCATATAAACATATTTAGCTGCGTATGAAAGAAAATTCTGTCATTCGACCAACTTTCTTGTGTTTTTTATTTATTCATGCGGGCAAAAAGAGGAGCAATTGATATTCAGCATGCCAAATTTACACCTCAAGTTTTCAGAAAGAGAATTTTGAAGTTCCAAATTTGGATTATGCAAATATAACACATTTATTCAAAATGAGATGCTAAATAAAAGAGTGTAAGTTTTCTTTTGCAGAGGATGCTGCCTGCATTCTCTAGTTGTTGCGATGAGCTTGTTGACAAATGGGAGAACTCAGTAGGTCCTGATGGGTCGTTTGAGATAGATGTTTGGCCAGAGATGCAAAATTTAACGGGAGATGTCATTTCAAGGGCGGCATTTGGCAGTAGTTACAATGAAGGGAGACGTATTTTCCAACTCCAAGGCGAACAAGCTGAATGCTTTATCAAGGCTCTTCCCACCCTTGTCATACCTTTCAATTGGTATATATTAGTTCTTTCCCTTATTATAATGGGTCTTCTTTTCGAAGTGATCTTTGTGATTTTGTGATCAGTTAATGATTGTGGACAGTAGAAGCAGTCAAGGAAAGCAGTTGACAAATTTTCCATTTTTATTCTGCCTAAGTTTGCCTTCCGTCTGTACTGTTAATATAAATTTGGTGATATTGTGCAAATCAAACAACAGAATTGATTATGATGTCAAGTTCTTCTAAATTAACCTCAGCAGTCAGCATTCTTGAGAAATATTTAAGAAATATTAGATAATTAGGACAAAGAACCATTTTCTAATGTAAAAGAAAACGTAAAAGGAAAAATAGAAAAGAAGGTGAAGGGTACTAATGACTAAATATGGTTATCTTATTTCTACCTCCATGTTTAACCATTGCCTACAAACTGGGTGTGTTGTGCACATTCTTTTCAAATATTTTTTGATGGTAGGTAGACGATAGTCTTCCTACAATTTCATTGAACCAAAAGAAATAGGTACAAGTAAAAAAAGTTTAAGAAAACGAGAGAGGATTTTCAAATATTATAACTGCTATTTGGGCGTTATTCACTGGTTTCACGGGTACTTACCAACTGAAAATAATAAGAGGATGAAGCAGACGGCAAGGGAAGTCCGAACACTTCTCATGGGCATAATTACAAAAAGGGAGAAGGCCATCCAAAGTGGAGAGGCCACAAGAGATGACTTGCTTGGTTTATTGCTGGAGTCGAACATGAGGGAAATGGGGCAAAATGAGAAATCAAACTCCAGTCTAGGCATGACAATCGATGAGGTGATAGAAGAGTGCAAGCTATTTTACTTTGCGGGACAGGAGACCACATCAGTTCTTCTGACCTGGACTTTGGTTGTGTTAAGCATGCATCCTGAGTGGCAAGAGATGGCACGTGAAGAGGTCTTGCAACATTTTGGGAGACAAAATCCAGATTTTGATGGCTTGAGTCGGCTTAAAATTGTGAGTCATTATCTTGAAAATGAATTTTTAAATGCAGAGAGATCATACTTCCACTTTGTGATTTCTATTGAAGTAAGATTCTATTATCCTGTGTTTTTTAGGATAAATGACAATACCAAATCAATAAATGGTAATGCCAAGTTATAATATGTATTTACCAGTATATTCAAACTAAGTCTTAAAAACAGTGGCTATTTGGTTTATACTTGTTGATTATATTAGTTTGTGATGAATTGAGAAGTGAGAACATCCTGCTATAATGTTAATTTATATATATGTTTCTCTAGTTAACTCAGCCACGCAATTTGTTATTTCGTATTCTTGAATTTAATTCTTATTTACAGATGAGCATGATACTATACGAGGTGCTTCGCCTGTACTCTCCAGTTATTGTGCTTTCCCGTCAAACATACAAAACCATGCAACTCGGTGATATAGCCATTCCGCCTGGTGTGCTCCTAGGATTACCAATACTACTCATCCATCATGACCCTGTCATATGGGGCCCTGATGCTACCGAGTTCAAACCATCACGGTTTTCTGAAGGCATCTCAAAGGCAACAAAGAATGGTCAGCAAGCCTTCTTTCCCTTTGGGTGGGGTCCAAGAATCTGCATTGGACAGAATTTTGCACTTCTTGAGGCTAAGATGGGGTTGAGTATGATTCTTCAGCATTTCAAATTTGAGCTGTCAGAGAGATACCAGCATGCCCCTTACCCTGTTTTAACGGTACATCCTCAGCATGGTGCACCCTTTAAGTTCCACAGGTTATGATAAACTATGATTCACTGCCACCCGACCCTCAAAAAAAAAAAAAGATAAACTATGATTCACAGAAAAAATATGCAGAATGTAAGATTAATTATAGTTACGCTGTAATATCTCTTTATTAGTTTTGAAAGACAATATCGTATGTTACTCGTTTACTAGAGATGAAATTATTGTAGAGTGTATACAAATCTGCTTTTGCGCTGTTGAATTCTGCATAGCCTATCTGCAAATCCATTAATTCGGTTCTAATCTGATCATCTGATGTTCGCATGTTGTAGATATGCAGTAGGTTGCTGTTATCTGAAAGCTTGCACCAGTTAGGTGATAAGCTTACAAGCAAATTAAGCCAAGTGCAGATTTTATTTTGATTTTCTAACCAGAGAAAAACTTTTATTTTATATATGAAGGATTTTAATTTTTCAAAATTAGAGTTATTAACACCACCAAAATTAAGAATAGTATACAAGGAATGAACAGTGTAATATCCTTTTTTCTCCCAAATCCAAATCTCTATCCTAATTTTTATTCCTTATTCCTTATTCCGGTGAAAACCAAACAACGAAGGAATAGGGAATTTGGACTTATTCCGGCCCTTATCCCTATTCTAACAAAACCAAGAAATTTGAATAAGAAATAAGGAATAGGCTTATCTCTATTCATATTCCCTATTCCCAATGTATCCAAACACACCCATTTAGACCAAAATGTCCAAAGAAGTCCCGATTTTGACATCTTAATATAGAGGTCAATCTACACGTGCAATTGAATTTAGGTGAACCAGTCCAGATCTCTTGCAATATAATGTCATGTTTACTAACTAGTTGGTATAGTTCCGGAAAATTCAAATGTAGAGGTCATCAATTGTAAACTAAAAATACAAAGCAGTGAAGCACTATAACAGTATAACTAAAAGTTTCTTCCTTGTTTTCTTCCTTGTTTTTGTTACAAAATACTAAAAGTTTTCAATTACCACCAATATATATAATTCCAAAGTTTCTTCCTTGTTTTTGTTGGAATGTACTTTTGTTTTTACTGAAATTTAGCAGTTTGAATGGACATGGCAGCCGCATTAAAAAGGGGATCGGAGAAGAAGGGATAGCATTATTTTTTTCTGTGAATTCTGAATCACTTTCGCATTTGAGAACTGTTAGAATAGACATGGCTATCGATTATTGATTAATGAATTGGCGGTTGATATTTATCTGAAATAGAAAATAATAACCCTTTGTACAACAAAGAATTTTTCTTGCAACTTTTGCTTGTGTACTTTTTTCTTTTTGTTAGTCTTTCGATCATTTTCAAAATCCTTAATTAAATAGAAGTTTAAAAATTCCAGGCTTTTATATGTCAAAAAAAAAATCAAGAAACAGTGATCATCACAAAACACGGGTAGTATCTGTTGAAAATAATAATAATTAGTGATTGGTTTAGTCTTAGATTAATTTCTCATCGTTGATATTTTGTAAAATAGCCCTCCAACCTTTTTAATTTAAAAGGGTTGCTATTTCTAGAAATTAACGTTAGAATCTAACGGTCAAATTTATAGCCGTTAGAATTTGGCCTTATATAAAGGCTTGTATATCTCTGTAAAATAAGAAGACCGTGTGAAAAAATCAGTTAATAAAAATTATTATTCTTTTCCAAAATTCATCATGGTATCAGAGCGAATCTGATCCAGCTTCCGCAAAATCTGATAATTTACCAATCTCAGCAAAACCTTTTTTTCAGCACTGTCAAATGACAGAAAATCAGAAAAGAAAATCCAGTCCGAAAAAAAACATCTCATGGTCTAAAATTATGGCCATGACAGTCAGCAACAACTCTGAGCCAACATCAAATCCTCCGGCGTGTCAAAAGACATATCAAATCGAGAGAGAACCGAAAGAGTATTATCTCGATGAAAGCTTAAAAGGAGGAATTGCTAAAATACCTTCAACAGAAATCCCAAACCCTAGACTCTTCTCTCAGCCAAACGAAGAACAACGAGCGACTGTAAGAAGATCTGATTCGAACCCGAAATCGGAGTCTCAAGCCAGCTCAGTTGAGGATCGAAGGACTGGGAGGAAAGAAGAAAAGGGAGAGAGATGCTGGATTCTCAACCCACACCTTAGTCGTTGGGGAGCCAATCGAAAACCATCCAAGGCAGCAATGCAAAACTCTTATTCAGGAACCCTAGATGCAAGAAAGGGGGAGCAAAATGCTGCCATGGCGAGCGATTTAGGCGAAGAGGCGAGAAGGGATGGGGCGAAAGATGCGAGTCGAGTGAAGAGATTAGACCGTATCGAAGCAATCCTGTACTCTTTGATGGACCAAGCATTGGGCTATGGATCGGCCCAAGGTTCATCTAAACCTTTTATTTCTAATTTTTTGAACAAGCCCAAAGGTTTGCACCAAATTAAGAGTTCTGTCGAGTTAATTGGTGAAAATCAGAATATGGGTAAAGTCTATATACCTAACTGTACAATTGATGATTCTAATTCGGTTAGATCAATACCGACTCCTAATGACATAAATGCAATTAATTTGCCTAAACTTAGGTTAAAAAAACCAATTGAGAACAAATGTCTAACCATGGGTTTATCTACCAAAAATGCACCTAAAAATTGTACCAAATGGATACTTGATTCCGGTGCTACTGATCACATGACGGGAAACCTAAATTTATTAAAAAATTACCGTTCAATTACTGGTGACCAATATTTTACCGTAGCAAATAATGAAAAAATAAAAATTAAAGGTTGGGGTATGATTAGTATCTTGTCAAAGAATTTTTTACAAGATGTTTTTTATGTTGAAAATGCTTCGGTCAATTTGTTGTCGATTTCTAAACTTTCAAGAGATTTAAATTGCGAAATAATTTTTAAAGAAAATAGTGTTGTTTTTAAAGATTTACTTTCAAAAGAAAAAATTGGCGAAGGATTTTTTGAAAATGGTCTTTATTTTTTACATAGCAACAAATTTATTTTCAAAACTAGTAAAGATAAAGATTTGAGTAAACTTTGGCACAAGCGTGTTGGGCATCCTTCCGATAGAGTTTTAAATAAAATTTTCAATTTTTCAAACTTAGATTGTAGCAAGTGTGAAATTTGCAAACTTGCTAAACACACTAGACCTCCTTTTTCCAATTCTATTTCTAAAAGCAATGATTTTTTTGAACTTATTCATTCTGATGTTTGGGGTCCGGCCCCTACAACTTCTTATAATGATTTTAGATATTTTGTTATTTTTATTGATGATTTTTCAAAAACCACATGGTTGTATTTGATGAAAAATAAAAGTGAGGTTTTTTCGCATTTTCAAACCTTTGTGAATTTTATTGAAAATCAATATGAGAAAAAAATTAAGATTTTGAGAACGGACAACGGTACCGAATATGTTAACCAAGTTTTTTCTAATTTTCTTAAACAAAAAGGTATTTTGCACCAAACTACTTGTATTTACACTCCTCAACAAAACGGTGTTTCCGAAAGGAAAAATCGTCACCTTTTAGAAGTTACTAGGTCACTTTTATTTCAAAATAATGTTCCAAAAATTTTTTGGTCGGATGCCGTTTTAACCGCAACCTATTTAATAAATAGGTTACCAAGTGCCATCTTAGATTTTAAAAGTCCTTTGGAAGTTCTTTATGGTAGAAAATTAGATATTAGTCATTTAAGAGTTTTTGGATGCAAATGTTTTGTGCACAATAGAAAAATTGACAAACTTGATTTTACTTCAATCAAAACTATTTTTGTTGGGTATTCTTCCGAAAAAAAGGGGTATAAGTGTTATGACCCTAAAAATAAAAAACTTTACATTTCTAGAGATGTTAGTTTTTTCGAAAATGAACCTTTTTATGAAAATTGCATTGAAAATAATATTGAAAAAATTATTTCAAATGACCTTATATATCCCTATGTTACTAACATTGAAACACAAGAGTTTCAAAGAGAATCAAGAAATTTTGTAGGTGTAGAATCACAAGAAGAAAACATACAAAATGAAGAAAGACAAAATGAAGAAGAATTTGAAGAAATCGAACAAGAAGGACATATTGAAGCCGATGAAGAAAATCAAGAATATGAGATGCCTTTGAGAAGATCAAGTCGACAACCTCAACCTTCCACGAGATTAAAAGATTTTGTCACGTATTCGGTACAATATCCAATCCAAGACTATATTTCTTACGATAATGTTTCTAATGAGCATTATGCTTTTATAAATGCTTTGACCAAAACTAATGAACCAACCAATTATGAGGTAGCCAAAAAAGACCCGAAATGGTGTAAGGCAATGGAAGAGGAACTTCATGCCTTAGAAAAAAATCAAACTTGGGAATTGTGTGAACTACCAAAAAAGAAAAAACCGGTTGGTTGCAAATGGATATACAAAATTAAATATCATAGTGATGGTACCATAGAACGGTACAAGGCTCGATTAGTTGCTAAAGGGTTTACCCAAACTTATGGTATTGATTATCATGAAACTTTTGCACCGGTGGCCAAAATGAATACCGTTAGGATACTTTTTTCCATAGCGGTAAATAATAATTGGACATTGCATCAAATGGATGTTAAAAATGCATTTCTTCAAGGAAATCTTGAAGAAGAGGTTTATATGTCTTTACCACCCGGTCATAAAAAAAAAAGGTATTACTAACCTTGTTTGTAGACTAAAAAAAGCAATTTATGGATTAAAACAATCTCCAAGAGCATGGTATGGCAAACTCTCTCAATTTTTATTATCTTGTAATTTTAAAATTAGTGGAGCCGATACTTCATTATTTGTTAGACACAATACCAATGGTACCACCGCGGTTTTAGTTTATGTCGATGACATAATAATAACCGGTAATGATCTAGTGGAAATTGAAAAAGTTAAGATGAGCCTAAAACAAAAATTTGACATTAAAGATTTAGGCAAATTGAAATATTTTCTTGGGATAGAAATAGCTCACTCATCAAAAGGGCTATTTATTTCTCAAAGAAAATATATTCTTGATTTGCTTAAAGAGACCGGTAAATTAGGGTGTAAGCCGGCCAAAACACCAATAGATGTAAATGAAAAACTTGATAATGAAAAAGGTGAACCACTAACGGATATAAGCCAATTCCAAAGACGTGTAGGTAAATTAATTTACCTAACCGTTACAAGACCGGACTTATCTTTTGCCGTAAGCCAAATTAGTAAATTCATGCATGCACCAAGAACACCTCATTTAGATGCCATTAATAGAATATTAAGGTATCTAAAAGGTTTTCCCGGAAAGGGAATTTGGATGAGAAAAAATGGTACTAATGCTATATGTGGCTATCCTGATGCAGACTGGGCCGGAAGTTTCGATAGGAGATCGACGACCGGTTTTTGCACGTTTGTAGGCGGAAACATAGTCACATGGAAAAGTAAGAAACAAAATGTCGTGGCACGATCTAGCGCGGAGGCGGAATATCGAGCCATGGCATCCACCGCAAGCGAATTGACGTGGATCAAACAATTACTAGCCGACTTGAATTTCAAACATAAAGAACCAATGAAGATGTTTTGTGATAATCAAGCGGCACGACACATTGCGGCAAATCCCGTCTTTCATGAGCGGACAAAACACATAGAGGTGGATTGTCACTTCATTAGAGAAAAAATCCAAGCCAAAGAGATCGAGACTCCATATGTCAAAAGCAAGGATCAATTGGCGGATATTTTTACGAAAGGATTAAGCATTAAGACCTTTGAAGATATATCATGCAAGCTAGGATTGTATGATATCTACAAACCTAGCTTGAGGGGGAGTGTTGAAAATAATAATAATTAGTGATTGGTTTAGTCTTAGATTAATTTCTCATCATTGATATTTTGTAAAATAGCCCTCCAACCTTTTTAATTTAAAAGGGTTGCTATTTCTAGAAATTAACGTTAGAATCTAACGGTCAAATTTATAGCCGTTAGAATTTGGCCTTATATAAAGGCTTGTATATCTCTGTAAAATAAGAAGACCGTGTGAAAAAATCAGTTAATAAAAATTATTATTCTTTTCCAAAATTCATCAGTATCTATAGTAAAAATCAGGTGTTATAAATGTAATCCTAGGATTTATCATCTTGTACTATTCCAACTATAACAATCTAATTACTTATTATAATAATATGATCTCTTATTATAACAATCTGATTTTTTATTATAATAATCTGATCTTTTATTATACAATATGATTCTTTTTTATAACAATCTCATCTCTTATCATAATAATTTGATCATTTATTGTTTGTGCTTATAAGATGAGAGACGAATGAAGGAGTTAGGAGAGACGGAAGTTGGAGGAGGGAGAAGAGACGGAGGTCGGAGGAGGAGAGGCGGAGGTCGGAGATCAGACGAGGAGAGGCGAAAGTCAAAGGAGGAGAGGAAGAGGAGAAGAGACGGAGGTCAGAAGAGGAGAAGAGACGGAGGAGAAGAGGCGGAGGTCGGAAGTTAGAGGTGGAGATCGAAAGGAGAGAGAGGGAGCGGGAGAGAAAATTATATCTAAGGGTGTGTTTGGATTGTTGGAAGAAAGAAGAAGGAAGAAGAAGAAAAAAAATTATAAACAATCCAAACTCTTCACAAAGTTACACACTTCCCAATACTTCTTCCCACTTCTTTCTTTCTTATCTTCTTCCCACACCTATCCAAACGCACCCTAAGGAGGGAGACACTGAAAATGGTATAGGTATCATAGTATATCAAAAATTGTCTCAAGTAATTCCCCTCAAAAATTAATTTCCGATTTCTTATCCTTCGCTAGTACCGATTACTAAGCAACCAAGTATTTATAACTGTATCAGCAGGACGACAAGTCGACAACTGTGAACGACGTGGATCGCAATCGGTTTCTGTTGCGCAAAGACCTACAGTAAAGACTATGAATCATTGATTGGCTCATAGGCCCATAATAATTGAATGTTTTGTCCATAAAAAATTGTTATGTGATTAAAACCGCAAAATAGAGGGGCCGATTCGGACATCTTGTTAAATGAGTAACTATGGCATTCAATGTGAAATTTGGAGCTGTCTGGAGATTTCCATTTTTTGTTTTTTTAATTAATTTATTTTATTTTTATTTTTATTTTTTTGAAGAAAATGTGGATCATAGCCACTTTCATTGTGGCATTAGTATGAGTGAGGAAATGCATCAGTATCAACTAAGTACCGCAAACAGATTTGCTAAGTGATACAATAAACTTTGTAGTTTGTAATTTGGCAAAAACAGAGCAATATAACTAATCAGGAGGGTTCTGGTGTCACAAGTTTAGGATGCCAACAAATGTCACAACTTTAATTTTTCGTCATTTTTAAAAAAATTTAAAATGTAAATGTCTAAACTAAACCGTTGATCTTCTTCGTTTTAATGAGCGATGCATTTCCATATATGCTTTATAAAATTTTGAGTTAATATGACACTCGATCTAGAGGTCAAACCATGAATGTATTATAATTAATATGTTATAGTTAACCAGATTGATCGAGTATCAAATCAACTTCAAATTTTACAAAAAATATATAAAAATGCATCACTCGTTCAAACGAAAAAGATCAACGATTTAGTTTAGACATTTACTTTTTAAAATTTCTAAAAAAAATGATGAAAAATTAAAATTGTGATATTTGATGGCACCCTAAATTTGTGACACCGAAACCCTCTTCATAGTTATATCCTCCTCTTAAAGAAGCATCAGTTTGATGTCGTTCTATCATTATGATCGGTTTGGTCCTTTTGCTGAAGCACTGTTGAGTATTGACCCACTTCACTTAATTACTCAACAGTCTCATTGAATGTATAATGCTTTCATGATAGATAACAGATATTTTCATTCCTTTTTTCACAAAACAAATTTAAGAATATACCTTCTTAAATCACCTTTGGATAGTCAGCAAATTATATTTATAGAGAGAGAGAGAAAGCATACGGTGCATACTAATGTACGGAAGTTTCGGTGCATACTGATCCAAACTCTTGGATCTACTTCAAAATAACCGATCAAAAAAAAATACTTAAAAATATCGAAAAACTGAGAAAACCTATGATGCATACTAATGTACGGAAGTTTCGGTGCATACTGATCCGAACTCTTGGATCTGCTTCAAAATGACCAATCCAAACCATCCAATATGATCTCCCTATTGAAATCTCCTTGCGGACCAAATTTTATATTTTTTTCGAAATTTTTAAGTATTTTTTTCAAATTTTAGAAAATTGCAAATCTAATTTTTTCTGAACCGTTCAAAAATAGTAGTTTTTAAAAATCCGAAAAAATACTTAAAAATATCGAAAAATGTAAAATTTGGTCAGCAAGGATATTTCAATAAGGTGATCATATTGGACGGTTTGAATCGGTCATTTTGAAGCAGATCCAAGAGTTCGGATCAGTATTCCGTACATTAATATGCACCGAAGCTTCCGTACATTAATATGCACCATAGGTTTTCTCTCTCTATATATATATATATATATAGAGTTTTGCTATGGTGAGTTGCAACTCACCAAAGCGTCCGTGAGTCACGCTCAAAATTTCGAAATTTGATTCAAAATGACCGATCCAAACTGTCTAGTATGATCTCCTTATTGAAATCTCAAATTTTATATTTTTTTGAAATTTTTAAGTATTTATTTCGAATTTTTTTTAAATTGTTGTTTTTGAACGGTTCAGAACTAATTAGATTAATGATTTTCTAAAATTTTGAAAAAAATTATAAAATTTAGTCTGAATGGAGATTTTAATAGGGAGATCGTATTAAACGGTTTGAATCGGTCATTTTAAACTAAATTTCGAAATTTTGAACGCGACTCGCGGACGTTTTGCATAGCAAAACTCTCTCTCTCTCTCTCTATATATATATATATAACCACTTACATATATAACATAGAATTTGGTAAACTCAGTGAACCATTCAGCTCTCAAATATGCATTACTACTTGTACCAATTTGGATCCAACCCATGGAGTTTGTTCATTTGCACTTTCTCCTTGCTTCTTCTATGGGGAGCCTACCGAGCACTTGAATGGAGCTGGCTTAGACCGAGGCGCCTGAACCAGGCACTTAGGAAGCAAGGGTTGTGTGGTACTGTGTACCGTCCCATTGTTGGAGATTTGAAGGAGAATGCCCGGCTTAACAAAGAAGCATACTCGAAGCCAATGCAACTCTCACATGATATCACTGCTCGTGTTGCTCCACTGCTGCATAACTCCTTGAAAGAATATGGTGAGGGCTATTTTATATAATCTTTCTCCTTGTTTGGATTTGGACATGGACATTTCTCCTATGATCAATCATGAATTGCTCAAATTGGGAGATGATAGGGGACCATTTTGTGTTCAATGCAAATCTACACAATGATTCATTTATTTAATATATTGCTGCTGAATTTTGATTTTATTTTTATTCAATAAAATACAGGCAAAAAATCCTTTACTTGGTTTGGGACCTACCCAAGAGTTACCATTACAGATCCAAAATTAGTGCAAGAAATTCTTTCGAACAAATTTGGACACTTTGCGAAACTAGGAATGCCCCGATTGGGTCAGCTGTTAGTAGGAGGGGTTGTCACTTATGAAGGAGAAAAATGGGCTAAGCACAGAAGAATTCTCAATCCTGGCTTTCATGTAGGGAAACTAAAGGTAATTAACAGTCAAAACTATAAAATAAAAAATCAATTACATGTTTTTGACTTGTTCGAGCTAATACTTTTGTCATCTAAGTGTTCCACCACTAGGTAAATGTGGCCTTTCTTTCGAAGGCCGGTTGGTCAGTGGCCAACGGCAAATATATTAAAGAGAAATAAAAGCTACAAAGTTAGGTGTTAATTACAAATTGAACGAAAACCGTAAAGCTACTTAATTAGCTAGCCATCCCTTCTTACCTTCTAGAACTAAGAAACAAGGACCAGTTTCTCAGCTGCATTTCTATATCAAACAGTAATTTGTGGAGTACAGGTCTGTCATTCTCAAATACAGCCTTGCATGTTGCATCTATGTTTCCATAAAGTCCAACAAGTAGCACTCCAAACCATGTCCCACAATTCCTTCTTGTCTGCGGTCATCGTTGTCCTATATTAAGAAGCCACAGATCGACGAGTGTTGTAGTACTTAGAATAAGCGTAAGGTTGAATTGCGACAGTTTGCCAAATAGTGGTCGAAAAGAAGCAAATTTTGAAAGAGATAGAGAGCATCTTCTTGTTGGTGAGACTGGCAGAGGACACATGAGTGGACGGAAGGCTAACCTCTAATTTGAAGGTTTGTCTGAGTAAGCAATTTGTCTTGTAAAAGAAGCCAAATGAAAGTTTTAATTTGGGCGGAGGCTTAAGTTTCCATGAGCGTCTGTACAACAAAGAGACTACCCTTAGTGGCCTTTAATATAAAGACTTTGTCAAAACTTCTATAATTGTCGAGTTACTTTGTTTGGCACATTATTTGCTCTTGGGGGCTATAAGCAATGTTAATATGGCATAATAACAGCGCCATCAGGAAACAGTGGTTTGTAATGGCGCTGTATTGACAAATGGATGTTTTTTTCTTTTTCTCTTTTTTGAAGGTTGGTAATTAAACCGACAATTTTCCATTAATAAAAACCAAAAAATACAAAGTATATATAAAAAAAATCAATCAATCATACCAATATTAACTGGCATGTTACACAGATAAACAAATACCCAGCTGTCTGTACCAGTATTAAACTGGTACGTGGTTCACACTACCCGACCTAACTGGTACATACAGGTCTCTTCAATCCAATCAGAAAATGCTGACTCTATATGAATATTCTCTCGACAGCCACGAAAGCCACCAATCTTCCACCGCTGCAGCGTGCCACTTAGTGAACTTATCACGACTTTTCAATATTAAGGGCCGTGCCTAACTGGCCATCGACCTCACTATCGCCGTTTTGTGTTGCCTAATGTTGAGGCAAATCTTCACTCGAAGCAGAAGAAAAAAAGCTGGGATGCACACCACCGAAGGTCGCGACAATGGCCCAGCACCACCGGCTCCGCATGACGACCTTGGCTCGAGACAGAGGCACTTTTGTGCAAGCCACAAGAAGAAAGAGAACCAAAGAAAAAGATGATATTGTGTCACACAGATCGGTTCACACACCGCACTGAGGACGGAACAACTTGAGCGTGGATCGCATGCGACTCAATACAACACCATGTGCCCCCTATGGGCGATGCACCATCTTCAAACCTCACCGCTACAAAGAAAAAGAAAGAAAAAAGGAGGAGGGGTGGTCCCTCACCTTAGGTTTTAGTTTTTTGGGGGACTTTCGAATCACACTTTTTGGAGAGCTCGTTCTCCACAAAATGTAGTGGGGCTTCTCATTCTCAGC
Source organism: Rhynchospora pubera (assembly GCA_028095005.1). Classification (NCBI taxonomy): domain Eukaryota; kingdom Viridiplantae; phylum Streptophyta; class Magnoliopsida; order Poales; family Cyperaceae; genus Rhynchospora; species Rhynchospora pubera. The sequence goes on from CM051461.1 coordinate 43,019,038, forward strand.
AGTGTGTGCTTTTGCATATCAAGTATAATTAAAGTTTGGCTACTAAAAGGTAGGATATGTTAATTCTGATAACGCATTATGTCAATGTCTCAAGTATTCAATCCAGTACTAAGGTCAAACTCTAGAAAGATATATGTTGATGCTTCCTGGCTTCCGTCTGTGTACTTCATATGTGTCCATAACTACATTGACTATCAGATGGCCATGGTTCATTAAACAATTTGATGAACAACAAAATTTGTAGTTAGCATTCGTAGTCTCCAAATATCAATTTAGTAGGAATAGAATTTGATGCTTGGATATATTTTTGTTCTAATTTGTAACCAAAGTGGCCATGAATCCATTTTTCCTTTAGAGACTGTTGCCAACATTCTCCACCTGTTGTGATGAGCTAGTTGAAAGATGGGTGCATTCAGTGGGGCCTGATGGGTCATTTGAGATGGATGTCTGGCCAGAGATACAGAATCTTACAGGAGATGTTATTTCAAGAGCAGCATTTGGCAATAGTTATGAGGAAGTGAAACGCATTTTCCAGCACCAAAGTGAGCAAGCTGAGCGTATTGCGAAGGCTTTAAGCACGAGTTACAACCCTGTCCACTTGTATGTGTATCTTTATTGTTATTATTATTATTATTATTATTATTATTATTATTATTATTATTATTATTATTATTATTATTATTATTATTATTATTACTATTATTATTATTATTTGGTTACAGATATGATGTTAATTTATAACTATGTGACCAGTGAAATGATTGCAAAGAATGATCAAGTGGCAAACAGCCCAATTTTACAATTCATAGATCATTCTGGTATTCCTTGTTTATGTATAATTAGTAGACCTCTGTTGGTATTGTGTACTTCAGTTATTAATAAATAATAGTTTTTTTTCTTTATTCTTCTCTAAATTACTTTATAGGGTAGAATGGCTAAGAGATAAGTTACTAAAAGAAAGGAAAAAGAATATAATATAAACTAATATGTTCTCTCCCATAATTTCTAATTCAAAGTTTAAACCTTGGTTAATTATATCTTAAAAACTATTAAAAAAAGGTACCGGTTCTTGCCCTCTGGTGTCACAGGTACCTACCAACTGAAAACAACAAGAGGTTGAAGAAGAATACCAGAGAAGTCCGAGCACTTATCATGGGGATAATTGCAAAAAAGGAGGAGGCAATAAAAAATGGAAAGACCACACAAGACAACCTCCTCAGTGCATTATTAGAGTCCAACATTAGGGAAATAGGGGAAAATAAGAAATTGAACTCAAATGTAGGGATGACAGCTGAAGAGGTGATAGAAGAGTGCAGACTATTTTATTTTGCGGGACAGGAGACCACATCACTGCTCGTGACCTGGACAATGGTTGTGTTAAGCATGCATCCTGACTGGCAAGACAAGGCCCGTGAGGAGGTCTTCCAGCATTTTGGGATCGGGAGGATGAAGCCAGATTTTGATGGCTTAAGTCAGCTAAAAATTGTGAGTCATTAACTTCAAAATTGCTAGCTAGCACTGAAAACATGACTATTTTTTTTTTCAAGAGCTACTCAATTATTATGTCCAATCACGTAGGCAATATATGCTCTAAAAACTCAACCGTCGAATCATTATTTCATATTCTTAATTTTAGGTGACCATGGTACTATATGAGGTGCTTCGTTTGTACCCTCCAGTGGTTATGATTAACCGTCGCACTTACAAAACCATGCAACTTGGTGATTTAACCCTGCCACCTGGTGTGGTTTTGGGGATGCCAATCCTATTCATCCACCATGATCCTGAAATATGGGGCCCAAATGCAAATGAGTTCAAACCAACAAGGTTTGCCGAAGGCATCTCAAAGGCAACAAAGTATGGCCAGCTAGCCTTCTTTCCTTTTGGCTGGGGCCCGCGCATCTGCATTGGCCAGAACTTTGCACTTCTTGAGGCTAAGATGGCATTGAGTATGATTCTTCAGCATTTCAGATTTGAGTTGTCAGAAAATTACCAGCATGCTCCCTATAACAATGCCTTCACCATACATCCTCAGCATGGAGCATTGCTTAAGTTGTATAGGATATGATTGCTCTATTATCGATCAATAAGAGTTCTTGGTAGTTTTGGATTTACATTGATGAGGGTTATCGGTAGTTTTGGATTGTTCAAATTAAAAATAACAGTAGAATGTTATTCTGTACAAGAGGAACAAAAAGATGGAATAACATCTTTTATCATGCTGGTATCTAATATTTTCTTAATATGTTTGCCACCATGCAATAGAAACAACAAAATATAAGATTTTTCATGCTGGTATCTATTATTTTATCATGCTGGTATCTCTTTTTGTATGTGATCTTTGGGCATCTCAAACAGGAAATGGAGCCGCATTTAGAGCTTTTAATCTAACCTATCTATTTGATCTCTGTTCATGATCAAGTTTTCTCCTCGCATTCTGTTTTCCTATTTAATCCTTCTATAAGATTTAACAATGGAAGAGTAAAAGCCTTCACAATCCTATTTCGAAATTTGCTTTTTCTAATCTTCGAGTTCAATATCAATTCAGTGTTTGAACATCTTAGATCATTTTAAAATTACGATTACGATGTCCTTCAGATATGCTGTTAGACATAATAATTTCATTAATCCGTGAGAAATGACTTTAATAATAGTCAAAGAGAAGATAAATCAGTGAGTTATTTTATGCTTTCCACAGAATGACCCAGTAATAGATTGGTTCAGACAAATTATAATCTCAATTATTTCGATGAGATTTTAATGTGACCGTGATTAGAGCCCGTGCTAAGATAACCGTTTTTTTTCAGTTATTAAATCATAAAATTTGAATATTAAATCTCTCCCCTGTTTAGGAAAAGATTTTGATGTGTAGATTTTCAGAATTACATGATATCTTTTGAAAGGCATGTCCCAAGTTCTTACTGAGAAATATTATCTTACATATAAATATATAATCTCTTGTAAAGGCCATGAACACATTTTTGTTCAAATAATATAACACACCAGCCTTTGTTGCCACTTTGACAGGTTCCCACCGAAAGAAAATATAAAGAAAAAAGAATGAAGAATTAACAGGGAAATCCGCACACTCGCTGGTATGATTGGAAAATGGGAGTTTAATTTCCAGTTTTCTCCTATTTCTTTCTTTTTAGACTCAAACAATATACCAAGCAGGTCACCTTTGCTTCTTTAGTGACCCCTCCATTTTAGTCAAAACTCAAAGAAAACTATTTTATTTTTCATGATAAGAGACCACGTCACCGCTGCTGACCTGGACGATGGTCATGTTGAGCTGGAAGTCTGGAACTTGCTTCGGCGTGCTTAGTAAGGCTTATTTCAGCCGACAGGCACCAAAGAGCACTCATGAATATAAATGGGCTTTTACAGGCTGTCCGGGCCTAACTGAGTTGAAATAATGCCCAATAGTTACAACTTCAAACTTCAAAGAGTAGAGAGAGAGAGAGAGAGAGAGAGAGAGAGAGAGATAACTTAAAAAATTATGGTGCTTGTTTGAATATAATTTAATATTTTATGAAATAATATTAGATTAGAATTACGTCACTAATTTAATATTTTACAAAATAGTAAAATTTGTTTTCTTCTAATTTTTTTTCTACTTTGAATCCAACAAAAATTCTATTTTTCTGGATAGAATAAAACTATCACTGCGGACACTATTAGAACTATCACTTTCTTACAGTATTTCCGATGGATTAGCCTAAATGGCACTATTATTGCACTATTTCTTTGATATTCCAAAAGCACTCTTATTGCATGTAAAATGTCTGACTTAGGAGTGTAAACTAAACACACAAGATTCAGAACATATGCATTTACTATTGAATTTGAGACATGAGATGCGTGAAACAAAAACTTGACACAAAACCATTTTCATGTATGTGCTGGATAACTGATACTAATAATATTATTATATTTACTGAAAGTAAATGCTAACACTAATCTAGCTTCCCACTGAATTATAAATAATAATATTAAATTAAGCAATGCCCGATATTTTTAAGTACATTCAATAACACATAATAAATCACCATATTTTCGCCATTCTATTGCGGCAAAGGTACTACTTTCGAAATTATTGTTGAATTTGAGTCGTTACGAACTGGAAGAGATTTATAAAGAATAATATATAAAGTTAATTAATGCCCAATGTTTTTCAACAAATATATTCAATGAACATAATAAAACCACCATGTCTCTGCCAATCTCTTCATGTTGAACGCACTATCTGAATTTAGGAACTGGAATAAAATCAAACGGCTTGAACAAAAAAATTACATCTCGTATGCATTAAACAATATTGATATTGATTAATTAAAATCAATAACTTTTTGCTGAAAATAAATGGTAATAACTAATACTTTGACTAAGAGTTAAAATCTCCCACAAATTAAGTTCTAATAATTATTCGACATATTCAATGACCATATCTCTATTCTCGAAACTCAAAAAATAAATATCTCTATTCTCTTCGGGCAAAAGCACTAAATTCTAATTTACTGAATTTGAGCCGTTACGATATGGAGTGAAAATCAAATGGTTTGAATAAAAAATATATTTCGATGTTTGTACAAAATAATTAATACTATTTTTTTCTGACAATAAGTGCCAATATACAATACTTTGACTAAATAATTAATCTCCCCACTGAGTTGTACATTATAATAATATAGTTATTTAATGTGCAATATTTTTTTCTCCAGCACATTAAAATCTTCCGCTTGAAGTTTACTTACATCAAATCAGTTTTTGAACTTTAAAAATATTTCTCATTTAGTAACAGTTATATATGATCAGTTTCAATTTTAAAAAAATAAGAAAAGAAGCTTGAAATTTTTTTGCATAATTACGTTCTCGCCAATTACCCAGCCTGAAATGACGACATCTACAAAAATATATATTTTTCTGAATCATTTGTGCATTTCATAGATCAAACATCAGAAACCATGACTCATTCATGCAAAAGGACTACACAAATCACAACATCACAAGTTCACAACAGAGTACAGAAAATTCTAGACTGCTCCAAGCGCAGCTGGTCTCTAGCCAGATACTACTGTAGCCAACAAACCAGATTATATCTCCATTCTACACCCGGTCTATAAACACCTACAAACAAAACTACCTTCTCGGAACATACTTCCTTCGAAAGGTGTAGGAACACCAAGACCATTCGACAGGAAGAGTCACAGACCAGACCACACCACTTCATCATTCATTCATTCATTCATTCATTCATTCTGTGGACCGTAATTCCTGCCGCTTCCGCACGTGCGAAGGACGAGCGCTGACCCCAGGCGCAGTCTTCCACGCGTCACCCGATTAAACGCTCAGCGTAAACGGGTAGATCAAATCCTGACCTTACACTCCCACTCACGCCTCCGTCCGTCCAGTTACGCAACCCTACCCCACTTGTCAGCGACTACTGAAGCAACTCCGTGTCTACCTACACATAGCCCATGTGACTCATGATCTATGTACCGACTCAAAATTAAACTTCTGAATACACAAGGTTTGTACAAGCATAATAGAGAACTGTTTCGTGGGACCCATTGTACAGTAATATATAATAAATAGACCAGGTTTATGTATGATGTTGATATGGTTTTGTGAAGTCTGACCTTGTCTTTCTTTTCTTTCCGACATAGGTCTTAAGAAGAAACCGTGCGGGATCCCAATACCTCTCTCTCTCTCTTACCTTTTCTCTCTTCTTCGACTTCTCCTTGTACAATTCGAGGTAGGTGTTGTCGTCCTCGATTGGAGTTCAATTTCACCTAATTCGACCAATTTCTCGATTTGCTCAGTGGAGATACAGAGCTTGATTAAAGGAAGAGAGGGAAGGAAGCGCGACTCCGTGCTTTATCGGTATGGTTTTCAAATTCACTTGTCTCGATTGAGGTTGGAGTTTCTTCTGTTTTGATTAAACCAGTTGGTGAATTTATTTCCTTCCGGGTTTTGGGTTTTGTGGGTTTTTGTTTGTTGAGTAGTTTTTGGTCGTTTTCGTAGGTTGTGTTGGTGGATCGTTGAAATTTTGATTACTTTCGGTGATTTCTACTCAAATTCGAGTTAAAAAGAGTAGTTCTAGTGAATACAAAATAATTTCTTGTGCGCTTAGTTTGATAATTTGGGTAATTTGGTTTCTGGGTTTTGTATAAGAATGGGATTATTAATTTTTTATATACTAACAACTTGAAGTTGGATATCTAGTTTTTAGTAAGCTCATTAATTGGGTGTGGATAATATTATTGAATAATTTTTCTTTTGGGTTTTGTTTTCCCTTTTTAGTCTTCTCTTCTGGCGTTCCATCTCTTAATTCCGTTGATCAAAAATAGCAAAGTCACTGTTAGAGGTTTTAATGTAATGTAAATAAGATTTCTGAGCTCAGATTGAATTATCAATCTTAATTAAATAATTCCGATGAATTAATGCACTGAAATATGCATTCATTTTTTTCTTTTCTAATTGTTTTGCTTTTTTACACTAAATTATGTTTAGTCTGTTTCTAACCATTTATCTCATCTATCTATGGTTCTCTCATTAGACAAATCCTCACCATATTTCTTTTCCCCTCTTTTGGTTGGAATCCTGTTCTTCTGTGGTACTTATTCCTGTGGATACCTGTGTTACTTGTTGGCCAGCACATGATTAGCCCTTTACTTGATGTGTTAGTGACCCACTGCAGTGATTTATTTACTAAGTGCCACAAGAAATCCGAAGTATTTTGGAAATATGCTCTAGTAGGTTGCTGAATTTTGAAAGGAAGAAATTTTAGTTGTCATGGACCATTTGGGTTTTGGATGGCTTTCTTATTTTTATCTATTGGTGAAAATCACAAAATAAAATTTCGCAATTTTTGTGTGCGAACCTGGTTTTGATTTGCACCGAATTTTATTCAGCACAGCATATTAGGTTTCAAATAGAAGGTTCACATTAATTAAGTGTGAACTTCCTATTAGTTACACAATTCTGATCTCTTTCTCGCACTTCATCATTTCACATTATCAGTGATAAAATAGTTCCGAGAAGTAGACTGGTGCAGGTAACTGCAGATACAGTATTAAAAGCCAGACAGTAGATTTTTGTGTTAACTGAAAAAATGGATCAATGGACAATAGGGCTGAAGTTTAACATTGGTCATTTTTCAATATTGCAGGTTGGTCAACTAAGGGGCCTAGACTTTGTGATCTGATTAAATAGTCCGATCATATGATGGTATGCATTTATTTTTCTACGATTTGTTTTAGTTCAATAAAACTGCAGTCTTTCTATTGTTCCTGATTACTCAAATATTAGGGAATTATTCTTGTTTTTCTGGTGGACAGTTGATATTTACCTCCCAAGTAAAACCCTAATCTGTACTTTTTTATATAAGGTAGGGAGATGATATCATCTCAACCCTAATCTGTACATGTAACATCAATTTAGCAAAAAAGAAAAAAGAACATAAATAAAAATAAATAGTAGCCTTGAAAATCAACCAGACATGCATAGCTAAACTACATTTCGTTCAGGGTACGTTGTTAACCTCATTTTTCTTGCTTAATACTCATGAGAAATTATTATATTTTGTAATAATCTTATGAAGTAATTTTTATTCCATAGGATCCAATACCAGGCTACCAAATAGGTCCTTCTAATGAGGAAATGTTCGGAATGAACTTTCAGCATGCTGATTCCCAGTTTAGATCAATCAATGAAATGAGTTCAGGTAATTACAGTTCTTATTTCTATTTTTATCCAAACAATTGATAAGTCTAGGTTATTGTGCTAGTCATAGGTTTTACTGTTGTTATTGTTATAATTAGTTGATAGCAATATTGTTTTTGAATTTGTTTCTGTTGTCTAGCCTTTTCTAATTAACCTCTATAGTGGTAACAAACTCTATAGTGATGCTATCATTTTCAATTTTCTAATTGTTTTCTTCTGAGAACTGGATTCTTATGCTCTTGATATTGAGCTTAGCCAAAAAAAAAAAAAGGAAAAACAAAATTTTAGGAATCAATTACATGTAAGACTTTAGAGCAGAATTAGATCCTTGTATCGGTACATAGTGCACGAACTGAAGCCCGATGTACCAACTGGTTTGTTAATTAGTAATTACTGTTTTAAGAACTTCCTTTTTAATCTCTTGTTGCAATGCAGCCATAGATGACAATTCAGAGCGGCCTTACCTGATTGCTGATGTCAGTACTGACAACAGCATAGAAGATGCTTCTAGCAGCAACCTGTCCTCATCGGACCTCCACATCTGCAGTGTTCTTGATTTTTACCTCTCTGAAAACGTCTCTGCTTTGCATTTTGACAGTCTTATGGGCTTTTCAAATGATGCCCCCTCATATCAGTCATACCAGTATCACCACTGGGATATGAACATGTTCTTTGACATGGACGCGAGAAACTCCTTGTTTCCTTTCCAAAATGGAAATAGTTCTGGTGGGAATGAGGAAGGAGTTGATGATACAAGTTTGTATCTGCAAAGTGGAAATGGAATTGGTGGGTGTTTAGGGGATTTGGAATTGATTCCAGGAGACTTGCCTGATTTGTTGGAAGTTGATTCGGGTGTCAGGATTGTGGGGCACAAGCATGTCACTCTTGTGCTTGATTTGGACGGTCAGTTGATAGTTTTTTTTAGCAACCTAATTGTGTTTTGCCTTTGGAATTTGGGAAAAAAAATGGAACTAGTTCATTGAGCAAAAAATTATACACCTCTGCCAAAAAATATTGTAACAATATCTAACCTTATTATTAGATGACATCAGTCCTCATCAATTGTGCTGAATAAGCTCCCATTTCAATCTGGTACAATTCTTAACAAACAGATGTTTCAGCGGTAGTCATCCCACCTTAAAAGTGAAATTGGCAATTATTGAACTCCTTGGCTGTGATCTTTGGATAATAATGACACTGTTAGCTTATTTGTTTTTACATATACAATTTTTTGTGGTGTGCAGAAACCCTAGTTCACTCAACACTGACCCCATGCATAGACGCTGATTTCTCATTTGAAGTCTATGCTGACATGAAGAAACACACAGTATATGTGAAGAAGCGACCCCACCTCCAGCACTTCCTCGAGAAGGTGGTGCAAATGTTTGAAATTGTGATTTTCACAGCCAGCCAGAGTGCCTATGCCTCAAAGCTCCTTGATCAGTTGGATCCTGATGGACGGCTGTTCTCACGAAGAGTTTATCGAGATTCATGTCTTTTTTTTGGTGAGGGAAATTATACCAAGGATTTGACGATATTAGGGGTCGATTTGGCAAAGGTTGCGATAATTGACAATCTTCCTCAGGTAAAAAATTTTCTTAATTTGTCTTTTAAGATAGTGTACATTGTATTGGAAATTTGTCTCTCTAATTGTAGTACAAGAAATCTGTTTCTCTAATTGTAGTGTTTTAAGATAGTTTTTGCAACTTTTAGCTAATTTCATTGGTGCCATATGATATGTATTGCTGCTTGTGGTGCCTACTTGCATTGCCACCAATTAGTGTACAGTGTATTGGAAATTGTTTTTTCTCCTGAAGCTTAATAGAAAAAAGCATGACAAATTCTTAATTGGGACATGAATCAAAGTCAAAATAAGCCTACAATTATAAAGAAGAAGAAGCCTTATGCAAAATAGGTTTTTTTGAGTCTAATGTAAAATTGGTTACTAAATAGTTCTGACAAATCTTTTTGTGCTTTCTTTTAAATAACATTATCATTTTGTTTAAACACCCCAATGAATTTCCATAGAATTACATCTTCTTCCCACACATTTCAGGTTTACCGGTTGCAAGAGGATAATGGCATTCCAATAAAGAGTTGGTTTGATGACCCTTCTGACGCTGCATTGATTGAGCTCCTCCCGTTTCTCGAAACCCTAGCTGATGCAGAAGATGTTCGACCCATCATTTCCCGGAAGTTCGGCACAAATAGGCAACAAAACATCTAACAGAACAATCTCGACTTCTCTTTTATTGGTCATTTCTCGATTTAATCCGATTATTTCCGAGTATCTCGGTCATGCTTCAAAGAAGCCATTTTTCAAAATTAAGTTTAGTTTGATGATTTAGCCAGCTGGCTGTTATAGGTTAATGTGGTTGTTAATTAGAGCTAATTGCTATGAGTCATGTATATAATTTAATTATCATTATAATTATTGCTTTCTCAGCAGGTTTAGGTATCTATGTAAATGACAGACATAGTTATTGAAATAAAGTTGCTGTGCCTTCCGATTTCCTGATTGATATGAATTTGTTGTGATTGTGATCTGTATTATTCGGCCTTTTATTTAGTTTTTATTATAATGATAAGAAAAGAATCTTTCATTATTTAAACTTCCGTGGTAATACCGCTGTTATTGTATTACAGAAGTAATCTTTATGAAGTTTACGGATAGTGATAAACCAAACCAAATACAATGACTATTTATAATTTTCTGATGTTAAGCAGTAGGGAACAGTTGATGTTATACGTATTATAAATGGAGTTTACAAAAACAAATCCGTTTTGTTAATTCCTTTTTCCTTTTTTTTGTGGTAAATATATTACCTTTAAAGCTTCTATGTGTACGAGTACGACAGTGTTTACCTGGAATATGGATGCAACTCAATTGCTGATTTATTCTCGCTTTTTCGCTTTCCCTTTTCTTAAATTTAGTGCTTGGTAAATAACCTCGTTAGCAGTAAAATTTTTGGATTCGGGGCCGTGGGAAAAAAATTTAACATTATTTGAATTGTCAGTTTGGGTTAGATGCAATCAAATATGGCCTAACCCTTCAGTTGAGTCTTGAGTGTTCTTGTACTTCCTAAACTTGGGCTCTTTAGTTCCTAGTTCTTTCTAAGCTTGGTCTTTCTAGACTTTTGAATTTAATGACATTCGATTGACGGCTTAAAGTTCAATTTGTTTCATCGGGCTTTTTGCAGGATACGGCGTAACAGTTATATTTAGAATGAAACATATTTCAAGTGAAATTTTTTTACCTACAACTACAAGATTAGAGCCTCATAAATACTGAATATAGATACATGGGAATCCAATTTTTCATTTCTGACTAACTAAGATTTGAAATTTTACCTTATATTTCGTCGGTGTCCACATTTCATTTATTTATAGATATAGAAAAACATATATTTCTCATAATCAAATTTGTTTGCTAAAAATACAATACTAATTTCTAATAAAAATGATATAATTGCATCACGATTCACGAGATATGGTCCTCTTTTATAATTTACTTTATATATATATGCTTAACTTAATTTACTAAAAAAATATTTCTAAATTTTTAATGGTTCTGGTGTATTATACTTTTTTAAGTAATTTCTTTAGGTACAAAAGTACAACAGCAACTAGCACTCACTTTTTAAATTAAGTCGACTGTCAAACCCATTCTTTGGGTTCTCTCATCAGACGAATGTTATTGGCAGATATGACTTGATTGATCTGTGTCAGATCGGACGGTTTAGACTACTTCCAACTAAGAACAGAACGGATCAGAGCTACACAATTTATAAGAAAGTAGATCATGTCCGTCCGATCTGATTCAAATCTTCCAAAGAGAAGCTGAAGCTCCTCTTTCCATGGAGCTCTCCAGTCGAACCTACGATGGCTACTGTCCAACCCTGTTCTTCACAACTCGATAATGTCTTTGGAGAACCGTTCGCTCGTTCTATTCTCTCATACTTGGAAAGATATTTATTTGTACTTTAGGCATGGTTTTTTTCAATTTATTTCTCAGTTGTAATTGTAGATACGAAATTAATCTTTACTTTTGGTATTATAAGTTGAAGCAGTTTAATAAGTTTGTTGAAAAACATAATTGATGAATGTGAATATATTATATTTAGCCTTGTACTTCAGTTGCAAATTTGTATAATGTAAAATAAGAACGTGATTATAATGAGTTTAATTTTTTGTTGCAGTAAGATTCAAATTACATCTTAATCCATCAATTCTAACACAAATTTCATGTTATAATAAAATTCATTAATTATCTATAGTTATAATATGTGAATATTTGTAGGGTGTATGATATAAGAAGAATTAATTAAGATGCTGGAGACGTGCTAAAAAAGGGATATTTGCAGAGCAGAGCATGGTGATCAATTCAAAACGATGAATAAAAATGAAATTCAGAAATGAGGCATTACTGAGGAGAAATAGCTTTTTTCTTTTCTATCTTTTTTCTCAAAACTTTTTATTTTTATCTTGCCAAAAATAATTTTCTTATTACTTTTGTTTAATAGCTTTTTTGAGATTTTGCGCACTTAATATAGCGATCTTGTTATTTTTGGATTCTATTTTTAGTGTCTCGATGAAAGTAGAATATATATAGTTCCCTCAAGTCTTATCTCAGTTTAACAATATTTTTGTTCTGCAACTATTTTTTATTTCAAAGGTATATTTTCTTGGTATTCTTCTCTATAAATTTAGATTTTTCTTTTCCTTCTTGATGATTGAATTTCTTTTTTTCCCGTAGATGAATTTTTAACATCTTTTTGTTGGAGTCCGGCCGTCCCTATGGTTTCTTGTCAGTATAGCGATCTGTGGTTGATCTCCAGTAGTGCTACTATTTAAGATTTATCATGACCTATGAACCTGGTTAGTAGATCTTTCATTTATTTTTGTGGAAAAAAGCGGTTAAAAAACTGCCACTTACATTTAAAAAGAAGTATACTATATAACAGTTCAATCTACGCTCTCTATCAAAGCTAAATCAAACTACGTCTCTGGTAATTTCCATCTCTATTACCATTGCCCCTATCTTATCTAGGTTAGTAGATTTATAACGCTTTTGAAACATATACTTAAATTGCTGCTATTGTTATTTTACTATTTCAGTTGATATAAGTCGAAGAATACAGTGGCTCTACTTAATTAACAGTATAGGAAAACACCTAATTTGTTCTGAAACATAATCAGGATTTTAGTAAGGATCCATGTATTGTAAAGTATCCTGAGTATTTCTATTTTTTTATTCAGTTAATTTTATTAAGGCTATTTTTCCTTCATCTGAACATGTAATTTCTGTTGTTACATGTCTAATTAAATATCAATCTTGGCTCTCTGTACCAAGTTAAATATTTTGACTGAATTCAAGAAAAGGTTCAGTACTATCCAGCAAAATTTTCACCAAGTCATTGTTTGTGATTTGTGATATCATTTGAACTTCTTTAGGCTACTAAATGTTTTGATCGTGTTACGTAGAAAGAAATTATGCTATTGTAAAGTTATAGTTGCAATTATAATGAGAAAATTGTGGAATTCGTTTTAATTCTATAGGATATGATGCCATGGACCTGCTAAATATAACTGACAAGGAACCTGTCAACTCACAAACCATTCACACTGATTCTGAATTAGGAGAATTCAATCAGATTAGTTCAGGTACTTGTCATTACATTCTTATTTCCGTTGAGATTTCCATCACTACCACTTGAGGTTATTAGTTGCACCAGATTCACTGATGCTTCAATAAATAAACTCAGGATACGCCTTCTTGTGGATTTTGTTTTCGTCTTTGTTCTATTGTATCTTTAACTGTTATTGGAATATATTTTCTTTTTCAAAATCTCTTGTCGTGTTTCTGTTTCTTCGTCTTTATAGACATAGTAGTATGTTTCTCCAATATGGTGCTTTGATTATTTAATTTTACTGATAAATTTACAAATTAAGACATTACAAAGACTGTGCTTCTTGTGACTCTGACCACGAAGTACTGGTTTAATTTTAATTTTTCCTGCTACATACAATTTATGCACAGAGATGGCAATTGTAAACTGGTTTTTACTCGTCTTCCAATGTCATACAAAGCTTTTAGTTATTGCTGTGTAGTTCAATGCCACAGCTCAGAGTTACTTCGCCACATTGCTCATGTCAGTGAAAAGATCAGCTTTGACAATGCTTCTAACAGCATCAGTTCCTCCTCAGACCATGAGATCTCCAAATATCTGGACTTCTACTTCAATGAGAATGATGAAGCTCTCAATTTCAACAGCATCATGGGCTTTACGAACAATACTGCCTCAACTGCTTCCAATCAGTTGAACAACCATCACTGGGAAATTAATGAGATGAGCAAGTTGTTTCCTTTCCAAAATAGATTGTGGGCTTGCCAGAACTATGCTGACTCGACTGTCTCGTACCAGTCATCCCAGTATACGTCCCAGAACCACGACATTGATATTTTCTTGAACATGGATGAGTTGAGCATGCAGTCCCCTCTCCAGAACATGAGTGGCATGGGTTTGGATGATGGGGTCGATGGTACGACATTTCAGCTTTCAGTTGGAACTGAAATTGAAAATAAAATTTACTTGGAGGATATTGATTTTGGTGTAGAAGAATATCCTGATCTGATGGAGATCGATTCATTTTTGGAGACACAGATAAAAAAGCGTAATACCCTTGTGCTTGATCTTGATGGTAAGTTAAATAACTTTTTTTTTCTACTTGTTTACTGCATTCTTGAGGTACCTTTAGGGGGTTTAAGAATTGAATCATACTTCACTGGGGAGATGCTTCATCTAAAAATGATAAGAACAGTACAGATAACTTCCAATTTTTGGAGCCATTGAGTTTTTTTTATTCTTTTTTTTTTTTTTGGTTAATTCTATGTTGTAGGTTCATCTTCTGATAGCACTGTTAGTCCACCTCCCCCCTTTGAAAATTATGAATTAGGCAGATAAAATAAATAAAGCAGTGAGCAAATAAAAATAAAATAAAATGAATCAAAAGGACTATTACTTGCAATATATATTTTTGTACAAAATCATATAATATTGCTCTCAGGTCATGGATTTCTCCATACATAAAAGAACTCCTCTCTGTTTGTGAAAAATTTAGCAGTCTAGTGACTAGTTCCTTACTTCTATTTATACATTTAGTTTGATGATTGTGTACAGAAACACTGGTTCACTCAACAAAAGGAGGATGTAATAATGTTGCCAACTCCTTCATCATGTATAACTTTAGAATCATGCATGACAATATACCAATATATGTTATGGAGCGGCCCCACCTCTGATGCTTCCTTGAGAGGGTTGCAGGTTTGTTCGAGATTGTTATATTTACAGCTGGCACAAGAATATATGCCTCAAAGGTCCTCAACGAGTTGGATCCAGAAGGAAAATTCTTTTCAAGGAGGTTTTATAGGGATTCCTGCAAACCTTTTATGGAAGGGGGTTATGTGAAGGACTTGACCATTCTAGGAGTGGATTTGGCAAAAGTTGCTATAATTGATAATACTCCAAAGGTCGATATTCAGATTTTTCTATTTATATTTGCATCGAGGAAATTAATTTCATGAATGGCTTTGTATGTTCTAGTATGTGAAGTTTCTAATATTTGCTGTTGTTAATCTTGGCTGGTTTCAGAGTAGTATCATCAACTTTTACATATACGAGAGGCAAACAACTGGTACCGATTTGATTAGTCAAGATTGCATTTTGTGCCAAACTTTATCTTGGATTAGCAAATCTTTAATCTAAACATAGGTATGAAGGGAAACGATTCCAAATTAGTGAAGATCCTCGGTTCAAACACAACTTAATAAACCTATAGAAAGTTTATTCATTTCTGATCAAAGGCTTATACAGAAGGAATTTAGTTATTACTTGGGGCTGATAGATTATAAAACTGCTAAATAGCTTTGCCAAAAATCTGCTTGAGGCTCCATTTTGGTGATACCATGAATTTTCTGTTCTTTTCTATTCAACGTTAGAACATAATTTCAGATGACTTCCTGCTAAATCAATGTTAGAACATATTTTCAGATGAATCCTCGGCTTTTGTCCTTTCAGGTATACCGATTGCAGAGGGAAAATGGGATTCCGATAAAAAGCTGGTACGACGACCCATCAGACATTGAATTGATTCGACTCCTTCCCTTCCTTGAAACCCTAGCTGAAGCAGATGATGTACGACCCCTTATTTCCAAAACATTCAATGTTATAGGCAATAATGGTGAGAGCAAGAAAACTTAATCCTTTTTTCTTGATCTTTATAGTATATCGATCCGACTACTTTACAGAATTTTTGGACATTGCATTTCATAGTTAGGTTGAGTTTACTCACACACTGTGCTTGCTGTTATAGTTTATTTGGTTAGGACATTTGGTTGAATGGCTCTGATTTGTGCGTACAATTGTCATTCTTATTATAACTATTGCTTTGTCAGCTGACTAGGACATCTGAGTTTTTCTAAGTTGAAATGGAATTTTTGTGCCTTTATTTTCCCTATTTATATGCAATTATTATGATTGTGATGCATGCTACCTCTTTACTATATTAGGAACTGTTTTGTGCATATTATGTGATGGCAAGTTTTTAAAACCCCAAGACCCAAGTTCAAATGGATGCTAGTGTGCAAGTTTCCTTGAGATGAAATCCAACTTAAAATCCCTATTTGCGGTCTTCTAGGGAAAGAAAATGAATAGAAAAGGGAAAGGTTTTTATACACAACGGCAGTTGTTGTACAAAGTGGGTCATATAAACTGTAACAGAAGATCTGAAATTTATAAACAGGCAAATAATAAAAAAGCAGTAGGTAAGACTAGCTCAAGAAGAAACAAATAATGAATAGAATCTAACCACTTTTCTCAACCGGACTCAGGAGTGAAGGTAGACCTGATTAACGTTTACCGTTTCATTCAACAACGGTATGTACTGGAACGATTCGTTATTCGTTCCGTTTGTAACGGAATGGACGGAAGGTAGCGGAACGACTCATTTTACACTGTATTTCACACAACGATATGCCGAAATCCATTCCGTTTACCGTTCCGTTTCAGAAACGTATCATGAAAAGTGATTCGTCACTCGTTCCGTCCAAACGGAACTTGCACGGTACACGGTAAAAGGTATACCGTCGACAGGCATAAGTGAAGGGTCTCCTTTGGGCTGGGCCGGAAAATGTGGACTGCCACTGACATATGGACCCTCTGGATTAAAAGTATTCTTAGGTTTAATAAAGTTAAATACCAATTTCTTAAAGTGAAAAGTCCACTGTAGTTTCTAATTTTGATGTATTGATCTTGCTACTAATTTAAGACATAAAGAACAATTTCATTTTCTTTATTCAATATTGTTTTATTCACTTACTTTACTTCACTATCACTGAAATACTAATAATTTCAAAATGATTTAATATTTATTTAACTTGAACTTTCCACATATGAGATTAGTGGTTGTCTCAGTCTGTCACTAACAATTCACAAATTTAGAACTAATCATCTGTTTGTCTTCTACTTACTCTGCCCCATAGCTCTTGTATATTTCTCCCACTCTTGTTGAAAATTCAGTAAACAAATTAAATATATACATGTAGCCCTGTGCACTTTTTCATACAAGTTCCTTATCCATGGCTTCCATTATACTCTCTTCCCTTTTCTTTCTTCTAATCACCTCCTTTCTCCCAACAAAACTAAGCAGTTCCTCTCTCTATCCCACACAAGCACTACCAACCAAATCAGGATATCTTCCTGTAACTCTGACATCCTCTGCCCCCATCTCTTCTTCCCTTTACTATGCTTTCTATGAAGCCCAACAACCCATTTCATCTCTGGCTAGCACTCCTCTCCTTCTATGGCTGCAAGGTGGGCCCGGCTGCTCGTCCATGGTTGGAAATTTGTTTGAGCTTGGGCCCTGGCTTCTGTTTTCCAATTCCTCTTCCCTTGTAAGAAAATCTTCACTGTAATAAATTGGAAATATTGGTACAATCACACAACTATAGAAAAGTGGCTATGAAATTAAGAATTTAAGAGTATTCAGTTCCTTTCATTTTGTTACTTTCTAGGAAAAAAAAATTGACCATTTTAGTATGCAACTCATAACCTCCATAGAAGTAAATTACTAATCTGGATATCAACCGTCATTGTCACGTTAGTTACCACTGACCCTATACAGCACAGTATGTTAGGTTTTCGGATAACTGATACATACATAAAAAAATGAAATACAATAAAGCGGTTAGGTTAAGAAAGGGCCATTTTCATTAATTTTTATTATTGCAATACTTAACATGGATATGACCCTGCTTTGACCTTCCAAAATTACTAGTCCTTATTAGCTAATTGCTTATTCCATACTTTCTGGGACATAACCTCCAGTAATTAAGCTATTCTCATTATATTTTGTTCCTCTCTATTCTCATTATATTTTGACCTTCGATATATTTTTTTCTAAAACCTATAATTAATTCGCCTTAATTAATACAGTCTCTCTACCCAAATCCATTCTCATGGAACCGGCGATTCGGCTTACTCTTTATCGACAACCCCATAGGATCAGGCTTCAGTGTCGCTAAAAACAGCTCTGATATCCCCCGTGACCAATCAACAGTGGCATCTCATCTCTGGGCTGCTCTCCAATCATTCCTCACATCAGATGCTTCCTTTCGGTCCCGGCCCTTTTATGTTAGCGGCGAGAGCTATGCAGGAAAGTATGTTCCCTCCATCAGTTACTACATATTAAAACAAAATGCAATTGTGCCGAGAAAATTAAGAATCAATTTAAAGGGAGCTGCAATAGGCAATGGATTGACACACCCGGTTGTACAGGTAGCTACCCATGCTGACTCAGCCTACTTCACCGGCCTTATCAATGCAAAACAAAAGCTGTACATGGAAAGTCTACAAGATGAAGCTGTGAAGCTAACAGTTTCCGAGAAGTGGGAAGAGGCTTCTGATGCACGAGGAACTGTTTTGGACTGGCTACAAAATGTCACAGGGCTAGCCACACTTTATGACATGACGAAAACAAAGCCGTATCAAACTGAGGTTTTGTCAGTATTTTTAAACAAGCAAGAAGTACAAGAGGCTTTAGGTGTTCAGGAAAAGATAAATTGGGAAGAGTGTAGTGATCAAGTTGCCGAAGTATTTCATGCAGACATAATGAAGAGCACCAAGTACATGGTGGAGGAATTATTGAGGAAAACTAGAGTGTTGTTGTACCAAGGGATATATGATTTGCGAGATGGAGTTGTTTCGACCGAGGCATGGATGAAGCAGATAAATTGGGATGGTTTGGAAGGGTTCTTGGAGGCCGAAAGAAAGGTTTGGAAGGTCGACAGGGAACTTTTTGGCTATGTGCAGCGGTATCTGAATTTGAGTCATGTTGTTATATCTGGTGCCGGGCATCTTGTACCGGCTGATAAAGGCCGTAGTGCTCAGACCATGATAGAGGATTGGGTAATGCAGAAAGGGTTGTTTGCTGCTTCAGAGGAGAATGCCGCACAAACGAGGAGGTTTTATTAATTTCAGCCTTAATTTCTAAGATTAAGGTTGTGCTACTTCACAAAAATAAATCTTAATTTTGGAAGAAATAAGCCCAAAAAAATTAGGTACATCAGTGTACGTAATACTTCGCTTTGCCCGTACCTTTATCTCTTTTCTGAAGAAATTTTACCAATAAATTAGGAATGTCTGTGTCTGCCCAGTGATTACATTTTTAAATAAGCAGACCTTTTATTTGTGATTATGTAATTATGTTTTTGAATGAGCAGTATCTATACATGACAGAAGCAACTTTACAGAGTTCATATATACTATTTAAGAAGTAAGAACCACAATAGTTATTAATTTGCCGAACAAGTTACCCCAAATCCGCTAGAAATTTCTGTTTTACGCTAAAATAAATTACACGAGAAGGGGGAAATAAAAAAAAATTTAAAAAAAAAAACATCCTTGCTCAATACTAGAGAAGTGAACTCGTTCTTCCCAAATAACTGGTAAATACCAAGTAGAGCGGTATACAGAAAATAAATTTTATGGAGATTCAAAATTCGGAAATATCCAAAGACCGGAAAATAAGATATTTGGGAAGATAATATTTAGGAAAACAATATTCCTAATTCTAATAATTAAAGTAATAAATATTCAAATTTAAAAATTTCTCAGATGAAATTTCGAATTGATAAGATTTCATGGATATGTATTCAACTTTGTAGAAAATTAATAAAAGAAATCAATCAAATTAAAAAAGGAAAAAAAAAACTGATACATGGTTTAGTCCGAACTGGGTTTTATCCTATTCCGACCTATACAATCTGAGTTTCTATTGAGAATCTACTGAGCGCACTCGGTTCAGATCAAACGGTCTTCTAAATTTGTGTATTTAATAAGAAGTGAAAGATGATGCACGAATTGGGACAGGAGTCCAGAACGATGCATTAACTGGGTTAGAAGGCCTAAGCAACACTGAGATTCACGCTTTCATGAAATATCACAAATAAATTGAGACAACAAATTTTTTTTCTATGTAGAAAGTGGTTGACAGTAGCTGTCGACGAAAAGAAATTAAACAAAGCAACTATATAGAGCAAAAAAACAAACTAATGGTCTGACTTTTAAAAAAATATATAAAAACTACTATTTATTTCAGATGATTTCAACTAAAACAAACATATATTTAAAGAAAACGAGCAAATCTTAGGACTTTGAATTATATATGAATCTTTAGAGGTATGGAACTTTTTGCTTCTTTGACCTTTCTTACTCGTGTAAATATTGCAACAATGATTTTTAGTGAAACTCAAAAAAAAATTTTATTTTTGTTTTTAATGAAATGATTTTTTAGGCGTGCGTCACGCTACCATTAAACTAAATCAATAATGAACGACATGAAATTCAAAATAGCGGTCAAAGTCAGATAATTAAAGTACTGAATTTATTAACATTGTTTCAAACTGAAATCATTTCACTTCATAAATATGCATTCTACCATTGCCGCTATATATGTTCGCTACTCTCAATAATAAAAAAAAATAAACTATATATTGTTTCTGCAAAGAATCTTATAAATGTTTGGGAGACGTTATTCTAATCAGGAGGTTATTTGAGATTTGCAGAGATTCCTTCCAAGACGTAACGATTGACAGATGCATGATCTAAGCCGTTCGATTTCACGCATATATGTTCGTAACTAATTAGCAGTGCAAATACTGTCATTATTTTGTAGTATTCACGAAATAGTTTGTGAAAGATATTATTGGGACCGAAACAATAACTTTAAAAAATATATATATCACAAGGCATGCCAATTTGTTTTTCTTTAGGAAAGCAGTTTGATATATATTGATTATTTCAGTAAAGCGCACATAATGATGTGATTAGTTACTACTAGGGCTGTCAAACGTGCAAAACGACAGAGAAATATTTTCTGCCGATTTCATTCCGTTTCGGCAACAAAACACTCTGCTCATTTCGTTTTCACGAAACGATTTTTCCATTCTGTTTCTGTTCCACTTTAAATTTTTCATTGATTTCAATCCATTTTCTATTGATTTCAGCCAGTTTTCGATAAAACAAAATAGTAACGTGTATCACTCCCTATTTCGTTTTCATTATGTTCTCATAAACGAAACTATTTTTCCTTCCGCTTCTTTCCGTTACGTTTCACAGCCATAGTTACTACAGAATAACCACACAGAACCCATATTCCATATATGGAACTACAATCTATAAAGAGTATAACCTTTATTAAAAAGAAAAGAAAAAACTAAAATTTATAAAGCAATGAATTCATCAAAGTCTCCTCATCTGTGCCATTACTTCCTGACACTAAAATGGCGCTCTTTCATCTCTTAGCGTTTTCTTTTCTCCTCTTCTCTTCTATATTAGCCTCATCACCATCTAGCATCTATCCCGAATTCGCACGGCCGACCAAATCCGGCTACCTCCCCATGAAGTCTGATCCAACATCGGCTCTGTTTTATGCGTTTTATGAAGCACAAGAACCTGTGTCGTCTCTCCCCGACACCCCTCTCCTTCTCTGGCTGGAGGGTGGGCCCGGCTGCTCATCTATGCTCGGCAACTTCTTTCATTTTGGCCCATGGCTTCTCTCCCCAAAGGATAATTTTGTAAGATATGATTCTTTAACAATCTGTTGCCTTCAAGCATTACAATTTTATTTTTTCCCAAGAGACATGTATTGTGGAATTTGAAAAGTCTTCTTCACATAATTTATTCTTGTAAACTATCAATTTAGGTAGCAATGGAAAGAGAGGAAAAAGACTTATGAACAACTCTATAATGGATTTTTGCGGAGATAATTATTTCAGAATATTACAATATTTACGGCCAACATAAGAATATCGTAGATTTGATTTTGGATCATGAACTTGTTCATTTTGTAGCATGTATATGAGTTTTGAACTTAATATATACAAACAATTTTTGAAACTTCCAAAACATTTAGAATATTTTTATTAATATGTATATTTAATATTCTGAATACGTTTAACTTTCAAAAAAAAAATTCTGTTTATGAGTTTTCATATAATTTATTACTTGAACGACATATTTTGAAGCATGCCAAAATCTTTTCACTGTTGCATTTTCTTTTTTATAATCCTTCTGAAATATTGAAACATTGAGAATATTTGATACATTCATATCGTTTTTTATCAAATTACAAAGTTCAAATTAAGAGTTTTTTTTTCCCCCTTTTATTCAAGGGGCACCACGTATGTCTACCAAATGCAGAGTTCATCTGTACCTAATTTAATGTAATCACGTTCATATTGGTATTTTGTTCCCCACGTGATGGACATGTAACGTTGTAAACTTAATTTTGTTGACCCTCAAAAAATAAAATTAATTTTGTTAACATTTTGTGAGTATTTTTGTTAAGAGAATGCATTTAAAAAGAAACAAAGAAAAGAAAAAGATAAGATTACAATTTTGAAATCTGAGTCTGACATTTTGCTGACTAACTTATTAAAAGCTGGATCTAACTTATTAAAAAAAAAACATGTGAGATTTCAGTCAGTCAGCTCACCTGGCTGTTGTTGCTTTGATTCTCTTAACCTACAATATTTCTAAGCTTGTAAGTTGTAACCCTTTTGATACAGACTCTGTACCAGAATCCTTTCACATGGAACCTTCATTTCGGCCTCCTTTTCATCGACAGCCCACTCGGAACTGGCTACAGCATTGTGAAAAATGCGTCTGAAATTCCTCATGACCAATTCACCATTGCCTCACATCTGTTGGTGGCTCTTCAGGCATTTCTTTCGTTGAACAGCTCGTTCAGAAGTCGGCCATTATACATAGCCGGCGAAAGCTATGGAGGAAAGTTTGTCCCATCCTTAGGCTACCATATTCTGAGACAGAATAAACATGTTCTGAGCAATCTACGGATCAATTTAAAGGGCATTGCTATTGGTAATGGATTGACGCACCCAGTAACCCAAGTGGCGACCCATGCTGACTCAGTCTATTACACAGGACTCATAAATGAAGAGCAAAAGGGGCATCTTGAAAGCCGGCAATTGGCTGTGGTGAAGCTAATTATTGCGCACAAATGGAAGGAAGCATCCGATGTTCGTACTGTTCTTTTAAAGGAGTTGAAGAATGCGACCGGAGTGGCGACCCTGTTTGATTTTACTCGCAAGACCGATTACCCGATTGAAATGATTTCAGAATTTCTCAACCAGGGAGAAGTAATGGAGGTGCTAGGAGTGTCGAAAGATGTTCATTTCCAATTGATAAGTGATGATGTGGCGAAAGCACTGCACGAGGATAAAATGAAGAGTGTCAAGTACATGGTCGAGGAACTGGTGCAACATATCCAGGTGTTGTTGTACCAAGGAGTATATGATTTACAAGATGGCGTGGTGTCGAATGAAGCGTGGCTGAGAGAGATGCATTGGGGGTGCTTGGAGGGGTTTTTGAAGGCCGGAAGAAAGGTCTGGAAGGACAATGGGGTGCTTATTGGGTACGTCCAGCATTTCGCAAGTTTGAGCGAAGTTGTACTTCACGGCGCCGGGCACTTTGCAGTGCATGATCAGAAGAGCAATGCACAAAAAATGATAGAGCACTGGATCATGGAGAAGGGGTTGTTTTATGATGGAGACGAAAATTTTTGTATGGAGAAGGGTTCGTTTTATGATGGAGAGGAAAATTTTTGTATGGGTATGGACGAGAAGTAGTCTAGGTATTGACCAAGAGTGATATGGTGTGTATGCAGAAGAAAATTTCTGAACAAATGGATGTTAGCTTGGTAGAAATAACATTTAAATCCAATTTGATATAGGCTGAGTGGACATATATAAGCCAGTCGAGAAACATTTGAATCCAAAATTTGTCGTAATAGGTCAATATCAATAATTAAGAAATTGGATGCTTTCAAGACGCAATTACTCACTAGTAAAAGTTTCAAACAGTCTTATCTTCAAAAAAGAAAATTAAATAAATAATTCAAACAGTGAAAATAGTCACAGTTGTTACTCCGTAACTTTAAACAAAAATATTCCAGATAAATAATAAAATAAAAAAGTGCAACAATACACCCCTAATTTCTAAGATAATATTATCCGTGGGGCCGATTGTATAGTTTCATTTCGGTTCATTTTGTGTTTATGGAGGTCCAAATTACACCCGACAACAAGCCTTTGCTTATTGTCGTGGATAAAGCTGTTTGTACAAATGCCCCACCTACCAGTCTACCACTCTCTTTCTTGGATAAAGCTTATTGAGTATCTGAGGGTCCGCTCCAGAAGGAGAGACTCGGAGCGAAGGGAAGGGAACTCGGTACTCTTCGATTTTAAGAGTAACCGATCTCTCTTTCTATCTGTCTGCTTTCCTTAATTTCCGTCGATTCTTTTCCTCTGAAGCAGGCTATCCAAACTCTTCTCCCTTCCCTTCGCTCCGAGTCTCTCCTTCTCGAGCGGACCCTGAATCTCTTAGAACCCCCCCCCCCCCTTTAAATGTCGTCTTCCTCCTCTATATAAAGGCGATCCAGAGTCTCCCTGGAATCTTCCATTCGACTGGGAAATCAGAGAAGCCCGGCAGTTATCTTTCTTTTTCTTTTCTTGCTCGACGAATTTATGTTGATATCTAATCTCCAACTCCACTTCTTTTCTCTGGATGCACGAGGTGTGTATTGAACCGAAAAGCCCTCGAACGGGGCCAACAACTTCGTTCTCTTCTCATTTTTGATACTCCGCGAGTATCCCATTTACCCGTCTTAGCCCATTTTTGGTACACGTACCCCATTCAATAAGACGGTATGGGTAAGATTTTTTTTTCGTTAGACTAACGGATATGGATATGGATAAAGAAAAATTTTCGTTAATTTAATAGATACGGGTAAGGGTAAGGATTATTTCGTACTCTTTATCTAATGGATAAAAATTTACAAACATATATGTATATATTATCATATAATTAGCATATTTCATATGGTATTAGTATTATTCTACATTGAAATTTGTTTATATTGATAAAAAAGTTAATTTGCACTCTGTTATATTATAATTTATAATTTGTTATATAAATTTTTTTAAATGTTCAATTGACATGAGAATAAATTTCATAATTTTTGTTATATGTAAAATATACTTTATCTATATATTTATTTGATGGTATTTATTTGGCACATTATATATTTTTTATTAAATTAATAATATTATTATTATATATTATGTATTGTTACTTTATTCTTGCGTTAATTCTTAACGGGTACGGATTGGATGTCGATAAAATCTTTTTTTAACGAATATGAATAGAATAGAGTAAAGAAAATTTTAATAGATGTGAGTATCAAAATACCTTCTATTGTACCATTGACAGCCCAACTGATCAGGTTTAATGAGATTCCATCACATAGACTATTTCCTTTTTTTCAGGTTTAATGAGATTCCATCACATAGACTATTTCCTTTTTTTCTTCGTTGTATGCTTGGTTCACGGTACACCACGCGGAGGATTTCCATGGCTCACGTGCACCAGCATCATCTTTCTAAGGAAGTTCAAGGAATTTTTTGCTTAACAAATCTAAAGTTAATTGGAAATATATCGTCTGGAATACTGCATATAAAAATTTATTAAAGTGATCTAACACAGCTGTTACACAGGTCGTCACTTCAATTGGCGGTCAGATTTTGCTATCCGGTAGTAAGACTGTCAATGAAACTCGTTTACTCGTTTATCCTATTCGTACTGTATTCGATAAGGCGGGTACGAGTAAAGTTTTATTTTCGTTAGACTAACGGATATGGGTATGGATAAAGAAAAATTTTCGTTAACTTATCAGGTACGGGTACGGATAAGGGTTATTTCGTATCCATTATCTAACGGGTAATATTTTACAAACATATATGTATATATAATCAAGTTTTTAGCATATTTCGAAAGATACGTTATTAATTTCCACCTTCATCCAAACTTATTTATGATGATGATTTTTCATTCTATATTATATTATAATTTATAATTAGTTATATAGATTATTTGAATTCAATTGATATGAGAATAAATTTCATAATTTTTGTTATATCTAAAATATTATCTATATTTTGTACTTTATCTATATATTTTTTAATATTATTTATTTATCACATTATATATTTTTATTAAATTAATAATATTATTATTACCCGTTATGTACCGTTACCTTACCCTTACCGTTAATTCTTAATGGGTACGGATATGGTACGGATAAAGTCTTTTTTAACAGGTACGGATACGGGTATGGGTATGGATAAAAAAAATTTTAACGGATACGGATATGAAAATACCTTCTACCGTACCATACCCATTGACAGCCCTATCTGATAGCATCATGTAGAACACCATCTAAGCAAGGTTCTAAAATATGAATTTTTTTTTTCTTCCCTCGCCGCTAATTGAAGTGACGTCCAATATTTTCTATGAACTGTTTCATATTTTAAGTGTATCAATTAATTATTTTGCAATGACACCATTCCAATTTTAATATTTTACAATGGTATATATCTAATTTTAATCTTTTATAGTAGCATATTTAAAAACATAGAATGATCAATTAATTGACCAATGATATAAATCTTATTTTATCATTTAGTAATGATATATTTCTATAATTTTTAACTTTTACACCGGCATAAATCTAACTCACCCTCTTTTATTTTGCTTTATTAATTAATTAATTAAATTTATTTATTTATTTATGGGGTTGTGATCTGTACACACCACTCCTGTTCATTGTGTAGCAATCAAGCGTGCATTATATATGACACAAGTGTATATTGTATCGTAAATGAATGTGCAATGTGCAGGGGAACCGAGTTTGCATTAAAGAAAGAAGCGCCGATAATGCAAAATGACTCTACATATATGCTATGTGAGAAATTATTTTGTTCAAAATTATATCCTTAAATTTAATAATAGTAAAATAATTTAGTTTTTGCAAAGAATAATAGTATATCTACATAATATCCTATCGACGCTTAATATTTGTGGAAACACGTATGAATTTACAATAAGAGCAAAAATAAATTAATTTCATAATTTTGAAAAAGGAAATCATCAAAATTAATCAATTTATTACATTAAAACTTATAAAACATCATAAGAAGAGTATACAAGAGCTTTAATTTTTTTTTTTTACTTCAAATATATTCTAGATCTAAAAATCATAATAATTTATAAAACATCATAATTTTTTTTTTCTTGTCATTTGTTTCGACACTTTTAACTAGCAAAGTCGCTTCATCTTCTATCATTGTATGCTCCGAACGATATACAATGTTTGTTTTATTAAATTATATTTAGTCAAATTTTACTAAATTAGTAAAAGTTTAATAGTTGATTCAAATTTAAGGCTTTAACGTTTAAGAGTAAGAGGCATATGTCAAATTTTATTTTGCTCTGATCTAGTAATAATTATTCATATAATTACTTTTTGCTTCATATTATATTCATATTTTATTGATGGATTATTAAGATTTGAGGTAGCTCAATTACGTACTATATCTAAAACTAATAGAGACAAAAATAAATTTTATCTTTTAATTTATTTTATTGTGCTGTACAAAAAAAAAATTTGTTATTATTTGATATTACGAGTCATTTTAAATTTTATTGGTTTGGCTTCCACTAATATCCCAAATTATAATAGGCACATATGCAACAACATTATTTCAAGATCCAAGAACTACAAAGCCGGACGGAAGGCTCTCATAAATGTTTATACAATTTTCCCGTCAAATCTTTCATAAAAAGTTGACACGTTCATTTCTTACGCATGAACGAAGGGAACTTGTGTATGATACTATGATTAGTAAATTATATGAGGCCAACTGGGCAACTATCGCGAAGTACGTTTGACTATTCCAGACAATGCAATTTTTTCTTGCATTTAAATAGCTAGAACTTGAACGAGCAAAGTTTCCTGGTTCCATCCCAAACATAGGATTTCGACAAAATGATAATAGTGTATTTCTTTTATATTTTCTTTCCTTTCTTCAAAATATTGAAGATGCAGCTTTTTTTACTTGACGAATAGCCACTTTTCTAGTTATTATCTTTCAAATGTTCGCATAATAAAAAGCAGTACATCAAATCATGTTATTTTGTACATTATAATCACAAATTATCAACAGAATAAAACAACCAAAATCCAGCGATCCATTAGCCAGTCCACTCATCTAAACCGGAGGCCTAATAGAATAGAACGAAATAAAGAAATAAGAACAAAAAGATATAAAGAAAACGATTGTTTCAGCTAGCATGGAAGCTCTTTGGATTTCATGTCAAAAAGAAAGGGATATAGTTAAACAAACTAAATCTAACTAAGAAATCAAGTTTGTCTCATCAAAAGAAAGATAAATTTTATTATTAATATTAAGAGAGTTCCTGTACAACAAACTACAGCCCACTGCTCACCCCTCGCTCCACGCCACCCTCCAGCTCTTTCTCTCTCTATCTCTCTATCTTTTCCATTCCCTCTTCCAATATTTGTTCTCCCAAAACTAACCTAACAGGGGTTGAGGTAATCTTAAAAATGAGACAAAGAGAAAAGGAAATTAGCCAGATTCCCCTGATTCACCCTCTTTCTTTTTTTTCTTTTTTCTATTAAGCACCATGCCTGACTTGAGACTTGTTTCCCTCCTCCCATGAACAGGGATCCCCACCTCTCAGAAAAAGCAAACCACTAATACATCCTCGACATGCCAAATGGGACCATGCCAACCTTTCGGTGGGCCCCGGCAGCAGCCGCTGCGGCCGCAGCAGCAATTGCTCCATCCTTAGTGCCAGGTGAGAAGTGATGGAAGGGTGGGGCCCGCATGTCAATTGCAATTTCAGGAGCAACCTTGTTGGTGGCCATGGAGTAAGAAGTGGGGAGGGTTCGCCTGTCAGAGACAGCTAGTTGTTGATTGTGGTGATGTTGATCAGAGTACTCGGGTTTAATTGGCTGAGCCTGGTAATAATATGATGGCGGCGGGACTGCCGGTTGGGGAGAAAGTACTGGAGGGTTCCGAATGTACCGCCGAGGGTCATAGGGGTCTTTCACAACACTGTTCTCATATGGTAATACTGGGCCCACAACCTTGCCTGGTCTAGCTGAAAATTCAAAATACATTTGTAAGCGAAGGTGGGATATTGTTTTCCACTATATAAAGTTTACCCAAAAGTTGAACTGGCCATTTCTAATAGAACTTGTCAATGATCTAAGATACAAAGTCACATGTACTTGCTTTTTTTAAACTGAAATTTTGGTGGTGCTACGCTGTATTCATCTGACCTTACAACAACAACAATAACAACAACAACTAAGCCTTTTGTCCCAAGCAAGTTGGGGTAGGCTAGAAAAGAAACCCAACAATCAACTACAAGAAAATACTCACACGTATATTAAACAATATCATCAGACCAAAAGTTACCTCATAAAAATCAAACCAAAAGGCAAAAAGCTGTTTAACATTAGCATTTAATTAAGGATAATACCCCAGCAATACCAGACTTTCAACAGGCCTCAAGATTCTATGGTGTATTTATATGAGAAAGTGTACCTGCTGGAGCCCGCTGAGGCTGCTGAGAGGGTCGGGAAGCTGCTGAAACACTCCTGGACTCATCAGTCAACATTGGCCTATCTCTATCTCGGGATGGACCCATCATCTGCTGCTGTACTTGTTGCTGCTGCTGTTGTTCTTTAATCGGAACCGTACCAGAGTGAACTATGGTCGACCTGTCATATGGTCAAAATTATAACTCAATTTAGTTCTAGCTCCCACCCAGTCATACCACACTCACAATACACAGGTTATCCTCTTCTCGTAACATGACACAGACATTAGAATAAATGACCATCGAGTTTACGTATACATTGACAGAAACTCGAAAGAAAGTAAAGCCACAAAATTACCTCGGAAGGGAGACATGCTTTCTGTCTATAGGTAAACCTGAGTCAGGTTTACCCCCGTTCTCCTCCAAATGAGCAAATTGTCTCCTGAATTGATCCACAGCACTGCCATTGCCAGAACCATTTCCATAAGAAAAATTGCAAACAAATAAGTTTGTACACAAACAAAAAGAATAGAAAACATATATACCTTGGATAGAGAAAGTTGGTTCTCTCGGTGCCATTAATGTAGTCCTTCAGCAGCTGGGGATGGTACTCCAAGATTTCCCGGAAAATGAGTTCCCGGATATCCTCTTTTGTGACTCTCCTTCGCTCAAATTCAAATTCCATCTTAGTGATTGGCTGACAAGATGGCTCTCTCTCCACCTTTGCTAGCCCCTTAAATATGGATCTGCCAATGCCTAACACCAATAGAAGATTATCAGAAAATAAATAATACATTAAATAATTAGCATTGCATCGAAATCAGTGCATGAAGGGAATCATTTTCCTTCTTTTCTTTTCGAAAATAATGCATTATAGAATTAGCATAGCATTATAGTTCTTTTTCTTCTTTTTATTTGCAAAAAGTAGTGATTTGACATCACATATGGAGTGATTTTATTCCCCACAAAAGCCCATTTTACAAAACTATATTCTGGAGCATTTTCAAAAAATAGGAAAGTACCTCTTCAGCAGTGGGTCGATCTTTAGGATCAAATGCTAGAAGCCGTTCAAGTAGTTTAAGGGCCAAGGGATCAGCATTAGGAAATTTCTGAGAAAATGGAATCGGTGTTTTTTTCCTCATGCTGGTCAAGTATCTCCTTGCCTTCTCATTTCTTACCTGAATTCAACAAATCAAGTAGGTAAGTAACATATGAAAGTCATGATCGAGTTCTTGTTGGAGAACTGCGCAAAGGCTAAACTAATGATACCCAGCCATTTGATGTGAAATGAGGAAAACAAATGATACCCAGCCTGAAGACGAAAGTATAACCCAACAGACTCTGCCTTTTGGTAGCTACAAGTGGCTACTGATGAATTTCATGTTTTTCCACTTTACAATAAGCAAAGCACATGAAACTCATGCCTTTATTCCCTTATGCTTTTCCAAAATTATCCTCTCTAACAAGAAGTGGTAGAATAACAGGACACATACACAAAGAATACAGCAGATAAAAAATTTATATACCCGAGAAATGGTATCCATTGAAGGGGTGCCAAGTAAATCCGTCATCAGGTCTAGCTGGTGCACAACATTCTTACCAGGAAATAGTGGTTTTCCTGTTAGCACCTCTGCAAAAATACATCCAATACTCCATATGTCTATAGCAGGTGTATACTGCAATTAAAAATTAAAAAATAAACAAAAAGAAGAAGAAAAAAGGAACTAAAAAAAATAAACAATCTATTTTCATTGCTTAAGCAGCAGAATTTTCAATTTATAGATATTGTCAGAACTTTTTACAAAGGAACCAACTTTGATGTTATGGAGGCATCCTCAAAAATATTAAGACTAATATTTTGACACAACCTGGAGCATTATATTTCCTCCAGCATCATTTTTTCTTAATTTTAGTTAGTTGAGGTATCTAATTTGGTCATTTTGCGATCTTTTGCAAAGTAAGTTCTTTATTTCAAAAAGGCACGCCCAATATGTTGCATATAATTTTCTTAAATGAGTACCTTCGAAAAGAAGGAACCACAAAGCTCCGGAGCTCTATACCACCGGGTTGCAACATAATCCTGCATTAACTTGTTGTTATTCAATCTACCTCAACTAATTTCTGAAAACAAAAGCTTCTCTTTCTTTTTTTTTCTTCAAAATATTCTTACCGTC
The DNA here is from genome assembly GCA_028095005.1 of Rhynchospora pubera. Taxonomy (NCBI): domain Eukaryota; kingdom Viridiplantae; phylum Streptophyta; class Magnoliopsida; order Poales; family Cyperaceae; genus Rhynchospora; species Rhynchospora pubera. The sequence goes on from CM051461.1 coordinate 43,050,983, forward strand.
CAAAAAATAGTAGTAGGGGTGTCATTGAAGGCTACTCTCGCGAGGCCGAAGTCACATATCTTTAGCTTACAATTCGAGTTCGCTAATATATTCTTCGGCTTCAAATCTCTATGATATACATTTGCTGCAATTCATGTAAATCTAGCTATTATCCAAAAACAATAACAAAATACAACAACAACAACTAAGCCTTTTGTCCCAAACAAGTTGGGGTAGGCTAGAAAAGAAACCCAACAAGTGAAATCATCCAAAAAAAGATAACAAAATAAAAAATAAAAATTCTCCAGCATGTAGCAATCAGCCCCATTGTTACTAAACCTAAATAGCATGCTTTAGAAACACTCTACCCTAGGGAAGGCCCAAAATGGGAGATGCGGGTTTGATTCCTGTATAAGGAGTAACTAGAATAATGCTGAAATATCTAAAGAAATTTCGTACCTGTATGGATATACTTGAGTGCGCGAAGGAGCTGATACAGGAAGAACTGGTAATGCTCCTTTGTCAAATCATCATTGGCCTTGATAACCTGATGCAGATCAGACTCCATGAGCTCAAACACGACATAAATGTCCTTGAAATCCCTTCTAGAAGGTGGCAACATGATGTGTTTGATCTCAACTATGTCAGGGTGGCGCAACAGCCTTAGAAGCTTGATTTCACGCAGGATTCTCGCCGCATCTGAGATGTGCTCAAAGATGTCATGGATTTTTTTAATAGCAACCTTGTCACCAGTGTGTGTGTCGATGGCAGAACAGACCACACCATAACTTCCTGTTCAAAATTTAAAGGGTTTTGGAGATTGTTAGGTGGGAATAGCTCGAACCACTTGCATGCGCTAACAATGTGGTTTCAGGTCAGAACCTTTCCACAGGTTGTTGTGCACAGGAAAACTTTCCACTTTGTTTCCTCTTTTTGTTGAATAAGGAGGCAAAAATTACCAACTAAAATTATTAGAAAAATATCAAGGATACACCCACAAAATATAGGAAGGAATAGGGACACATTAATCCCCTATTTTTCTTCAATATATACCATAATCAACCCCTGCTTCTCATTGTCTAATCCATATAAAAGAACAAAGAAGATAAAAAGGACAACTTAATTTTGATACCTCTAAAGTGACATTTCAGATTTTTCTGAAAGTTGCAGATGAGAGGGTATTAACATTGTTGAATTGAAGATAAACTTTAATTGCCAGCTTTAACTATAAAATGTACCTTTGCCAATCACTTCTTGGATCTTGTACCGATTTGCATCACCATACTCAGTGAAGAAGTCCATCTCAGCTGAACTCTGCATGAATGTGAGGGGCAGTAATTAAGAAATAGGTAACAGAAGCTTATACAAAAAAGGACGAGATGGAGAGAGAAGTAACAAAAATAAGACAAAATGAATGAAAGTGGGAGTCAACTACTGTTATTAAATTGAAGAACAGAGATAATAACAGTAGAAAATAATGTTTTATTACAAAGAGTAGGAATATTTTAACAAATTTTACATAAATAAAATCAGCCAAAGCTGACAGCATTTGTCCTTCAAAGGGGAATTTCGCATCTCAGAGTAACTTGACAAATTGAGCCCTAATTACTACAGTAAATTCTATCGTGAAGGAAGAAAAGGGTTAAGAAAAGTAAAGACAAGATAATTAAAACAAGATTTTGAAAGCAGTTTCAAGAGGTACAATATTTGTTATGCACAAAATTTGAGACATTTGACCATAATATGCTGGCATAACACACAAAGTATAGACAATATTATGCTGTGCAGCTATAATAATCGTGGTATGGCTTATCATAATTTTTCAAAGGTAATATTATACCAGAGAGGGTACAATTATCAAAATAATGCACATATATAAAAATTAACTCCCAGTAATTAGCTGAAAGGAAACACAAACATAAAGCTAATTAAAACCTCCTAAATATGCCCTGAGAAGGTTAGAAAACACATTGCTAAATTAATAACTCATCCGCTATGGTAACATCCAAAGATGAAGAAATTCAGCTATGCATAACTATATAGCTGAAATCAATTAATGCGATCTGGGAAACAATTCAACCCATTAAGTGCCAAACTAAAACCAATAGGTTTCCCAAATAATGGTCTTTATTCTTGCCAAAGAGTTCCTGAAATTTATACGAACTTAACAAACAGGAGGGAGAAAACTCTTTTATATCCTACTGAGATTATAACATCAAAAAGAAAAAGATGAAAAAGATTACTCACTGAGTGCTGTGCCAGTGCACCAAGTTCACCACAGCATGAGAAAAGCAATAATTTGATCATGAAGGTTGTGTAATTATAAGATAATTAAATATTTGTACCAAAAAGACCATACAAGGGGATAGATATGAGAGATTACACTAACTGGTAGTGGGTATAGAACCTGATTCATCAAATTTGAACCGTACAATCAATATAGAATCTACCAAATGGCATCAACGCAGAAATTGTTTATTCCCTTCAAAGGAGAGATGCGTGATGAAAGAAAAGGAAAACCAAAGATAGTACAAAAAAAGCATGTAAAGGAAAGGAACCATATCCAAAAACTGTAGATATTTTGACAATTTTGCAAACAAGTGAATAATTCTGAAATCTTGTGCATAACTAAAACATAAAATAGGAAGATTTTAAGCACAGAATTTCCAGCAATTATGACAGTTACCAAAATGAAATTATTATCCATGATCTTTTCCTGACCTCTATTTAAGCAAACGGATCTAACAGCAGTAGAAACAAACAATAGTTAGAAAATTTGGGTATTTCTTGGTAAGGGAAAAAAAAAAGCATAAAAATTGCTTTTGTTGGAGAAACAAGATATCATCAGAATTACAACGGAAAAAACCCAACAATCAAAAAAATCTTAAACACATTTCTTAACGGAAAGTACTACCTTAGAGCTACTTTTTTAAAGATCTAACAGCCACAAGAAATTGGAGCTCAAACAGCCACAAGAAAAGAGATATTCCCTTTACAACAAATCAAAAAACAGTAAAAGAAGAAATCAAGACCACAAACAATTACCCAACACCTCAAACCCACAAAAATTAAACAAAAGAAAGGAAAACCCAGATCTGATATAAAAAAGAACTCACCTTCTTCCTTTGATCTTGCTGCATTCTGGACGGATCTCTACAAAACTTTTTGAATTAAACCCAAAAATCCTTTAATTGCTCTCGTTCAGATCCGAACCTCTTCCAATCTCACGAATGGTTGAATTGAACGCAAGAACACACCAATGCGCCTTCAAATTACTCGCATTTCCCTTAATTAAAATAAACTTAGGACCCAAAATCCAAAAATCGCTCGCTACATGCGCTGATACAGTCCCAATAAAGACCTCAGAAGAATGAAACGGATCAAGCTTCGCTTATTTTCCTCCGATTTATTATGCCACACACCTCTTTTTCTCCTTTTTTACGAAGAGGAAAGAGAAGAGGTGGAGGCGAGAGAGAGAGAGAGAGGAGAACCAAGCCGAGAAATGAACGTAGGTGGGATTTGTTTTCCTTTGTGTTTGGATTTTTTTATTTTTCTTTCTTTATTAGTTGACTAAACTACCCTCGCGACTCCTCGTTGTAGCGGCGTCAATGAAGTGGCGCAAGTGGAAACCTCTGAGGGTATATCTGGAAATTAGTTTGGTACGTTGATATTCACTTCCCAACCCTCGCTTACCGTCCAATATATTCAATTTATGGATGATTATTTATTTTAATTGCATCATTAGCTATTCCTTGCGATTGCTTATAGATAAATATTTAACTTAATATATCCATAAATATTTTTTCCTTTTTTATCTGATTATTTTTATTATGAATATTTATATATAAATGTAATAATTTTCAGAAGCACAAAAAATTATTTAATCATTTGGGTTACTATTAGAGTTAATATATTGAAAATATTATAGGAAAAAATATAAAGTTATTGATGACAGTAAAAAAATGATAGAAAAATAATGTATTATTTTGTAACAACTCCAGACTCCACTCCAGGCGACCTGTCTGGTGACCGACGGAGTTGAGTCTGGTTTGGTTGGCGCTTTGCGTGCATGCGTGGCTCCTAGCAATTATTGGTTGGTCTCGGTGTACAATTCAATATAACAAGTTGCTTCACCTCTTTCTCAACTGTTCTTTGAAGAAAATTCAGTACAAAGTTCATAAAGAGCAATTAAATCCATATAAATTGAAAGTAAGTTATTTATTGTGAGTTTAGATAAAGTTAGTTTCGGTAGGTGGTTCTTTATTGCAAGTATAAACAAAATAAAGTACATTTTAATATTTTTATTATATGTTATAAATAGACTATTTATAACTTTTGAAACATGTGCAAAGTTGTGATATTATAAATAGCTTACTACAAATTTGAAATATATGCTTAAATTAAAAGTTGTAACATGGTAATTTTAGTATTGAATGTTTAGATCACTTAGTATTGAATATTTAAATTAAATCTTAATAGTATTATTATTATAAATAGATTACTTATAAATTTGAAAAGTGTGCTTAAATTAAAGTTGTAACATGGTATTTTTAGTGTTGAATGTTTAGCTCAAGTGAGACATATATTTGTAAGTTCAAAACTAAAATAGGATTGGAATTGCTAAATTAAAACGTGGAAATACATATAGTATAGATGTTGATGGTGCAAATACATTGATGGTGCACCAAGAGCAAGGAAGATTGTGTAACTGGATATGTTTCAGACTGGAATCTTCCCTACCGTTGGAATGCAAGATGAGAGTTGTCTTTCTTTGTTTTTTTGGTGGTTCATAATTTCTCTTTTCCTTAATTATGTTTATTGCTTTTGTTGGTACTCAGGTGATGGAGATCTTCAAAACTGAAATTTCAACTAATTTGAAAATGGTTTCTGACTTTCTTTGACACCTACTCTTTTGAAAGTACGTTGACTTGTCACTTGTATATCTACAAGAACTCTTTCTTGTACCAAAGTCTTTTTGTCTTGAAAATACCATGTCAACAACTGCACAAAAGCAACAACTGCAATTCAGATATCTCAAGCTTCTATAAAATTTTCAACAAAAAAAAAAAAAAGTAATGACACTCTATCATTTGGAAAGATATGATAATGATGTTTCGCAATTATATTAGGTAATTGTGGATAAGATTTAGGGGAGCTTTCGGTATTTACTTCTGGATCAAGATCATAATTTACCAAAGAAAGATCAAACATATTAATGGAAGTAACTGTCGCGCTATGATTTTAGGGATGACTTTTTAGTTGGATAAAAAATTAGGTAGTCCCAATTAAGCAGAATCACGTTTTAGATAAAAAAAATATATATTTTATTTGTTGTTAGCTAGTCACCACCCAATAATTAGACACCTCATCATGTATTGGAAGACACGGAGCACCCATCTGATAGCAACCTTCTTCATTACTCCCAAAAGTTAACTGGGCAACTACCAAAAAAAAAATAATAAAAGTCTTTTTTTTAAGTGGAAAAATAATAAAAGTTAACTAGGTTAATTTATACCTAGTTAATTTAATTAAGAGCAAGTAACCTCACAATCCAATGTTTTCTTTCTTTTAATTATTACAAGTACTGCACTGTTATTTTAATTTTTCAACTTCAAATCAGTCTTGTTGGAATATGGATCTTGAGATGCAAAATAAAAAATATGTACTACTACATCAACTTGTTGACTCGGTGCCAGAGATCCAACAATTTCATTAATATTAACGTGTTAAGCCTTCAATTGTCAAAATCAAACACACCAAATCTACAAGTCTAAACTAAATCAAAAGATAATGCCTAAAAGTATGATTGTCTACGGCTTGAAATTGCGTTGGTATGGTTGTTATTAACAAATCAAGTTCGACTGAGCCGGTTCTAACAATAGTTTGAATTTTTTTTTTATTATACCAATTTGAACTTCAGTTCAAAATCAATTGAGCTAATTCAAGCACGAAATCCACATCCACGCAAGCTTAATTATTAGATTTTAATGCTTATATTTATATTAATGTAATAAATAGAAGATAGATGTTTATTATTTTTTAAATCACAGTTATTTACCTACTCAATTTTCTTGTATTGCTTTTTATATTATATTTTAAGAATTGACATTTATAAATTAAAATTAAACATATTATGTTATGCTAACAATTACAAAATTCAATAAATTAATGCATAATGTGTTATTTCAAGTCAAATTCGAGCAGGTAAGCCAAAATCATTTCGAATTCGAGGTTGAACTCTTAACTTGTCAAAAGTTCAATAAAATGGGTGGACCCAAGCTAGAGGAGCAACGAGTCAAGTTCTAGCGAGTTAATATTGATCAAACTTGTTTTGAAATAAATTCAAGTTTTATTGAATCGAGCGTATCAAGCACGAGCCGAAAATAGAACCCAACACTAGGGATGTACAAGAAAATAAAAAATCCGTTCAATCCGTTTAGCCCGCCCGACCCGATCCGTATTTTAACGGGTTCAAGCATGATCCGGGTTGGTTCGGAATTTTAATAACCCGGTACAATTGGGACGAGTCATAATTTTTTTTGAACAAGCCGAATAAAAACCCTGACCTGTTTTTATTTTTATTGATGTGATCTTATATATATGGATTGAACATAATTGACAATATGACATATACTTTTTATTTTTCCCATGTAAACAAACGCCCCTTTTTGTTATGTTTCTTCTTACGCCCATGGTTGAGTCTCTTACTTGGTATTAAAAATACTTTTTTACCTTTAAAATGGTGTCATGATAATTATATTGTGAATAAATAAAACTACCAGTAAATTACTAAACATTCAAAGGGCGTAGCAAATTGGATCTTAATTAGTTGTATTACTGATATTACTATATATAGCATTGCTCGGTTCACACATACCAGACTCCAAAATTATTGCATGCTCTGTTCTACATTCTTTTGTATTGAAGTAGTATAATATTTAAAACTTTTTTATCATGGCAATTGTAAATTCTGAATTCTTCTTTCAAATCGAAAGTTTCATAGTTTCGGCAATGTACAATAAAAAATTAAGGCAAATATTATATATTTTTTAATTGTTTATGTGTTATATAAATTGAAAGTTGTTCACCTATAAATTACAACCCGTTTAATCCGGAAACCCGTAAAAACCCGTACAAAAAAATTATATGGGTTGGATTAGATTACGGGTGGGTCAATTATAGAATTTTCTTTAACCCGGTATAATTGGGTTGTGTTGAAATTAATGAAAAAATAAAAATCCGTCCGTTGTACAACCCTACCCAACACAAGTTCAGGGATTATATATATATTTTTATATATATTTTATATGTTCTTAAGTAAGCAGAGTGCAATTGTGAAAATTAATTTATTTTTATTATTTTAAAATTACTTTTATTTATAAATTAATATTTTAGTTATTTTATTATGAGAGTTTAAAGAAAATTAGTATCTATATCTAAGAAATGAATACATTATATATCAAATTGAGTATTAAATTTAGAAATTTGATGATAAAATTATAAATCAAGTGAGTTGCAAGTAAAATTTCAGCAGGCAAAATTAATCATGAGCGCAAATCAATCGAGCCAACTTCGAATAAAAGTTGAATCAATCTCGAGCGAGCGAGTTTTTTTTTTTTTTTTGCCGGTCCTAGACTATCTCGAGCAGAGACAAACCCACGAGGATAATTTAATGCTCAACTCTAATCAAGTAAATATTTTTTTTAGCAAAAAAATTAAAACTTATCAAGATATATTTTTTTAATAAAGATGCTACAGTTGCTGATGTTTTAGGAAGGATGCTAAACTTACATTTTAATAGACAATTATCTATGAATCTTAGAGATGATTTGCGTAACCTACAACAGATAGTCTCTTGTTTTACTTTACAACATAAATCTGATTCGATATCACGGGAGAGTAATGGGGATGGTAAATTTTCAACAAAAAAGATGTATATTTGGCTAGATAATAGAGGCGTTCAAGATGATACATATGTCCTTATTTGGAAAATTAAAGTTCCCCTTAAGATACAAATTTTTATATGGTTATTGTGTAGAAAAAAATTGCTGACTAAAGATAATCTAGCTGTGAGGGGATGGGAAGGAGATCTAAGTTGTGTTTATTGTCATAAACTAGAATCGATTGACCACCTTTTTTTCGGGTGTACCCATCAGATGGTTATGTGGACATGGTTATTGGAGAGATTTCAAATAACGATATCTTTTAGTTCGGTTGAGGACTTAGTAGCATGGATCTCAAAATTAGATCACCATCAAAGTAAGATTGTCCGTATTATATGTTATGGTGCAATGTGGTGTGTATGGAAAGATAGAAATGCAAAATGTTTTAAAAAAAAAAAATCATTCATTTAGATATCTAGCCTCACAGATTTTGGCTTCAATAAACTATTGGTCAGGGCTATGGTTGGAGGAGATTAAAACTCAAGTTGCAGAGTGATTGCCTTCACTTAAGAAAATGCCATTGCAGATTGCTGGAGGCTTACAGACAATGGAGTTGAGGAGGAGGCGTGGATCCATGCAATGGTGTGATCACGATACGAACGAAGGAGAACAACTCGAGAGGCTATATATGCTTGTTATCTCTTGGGTTTAGGAGAAACTTATTAACCTACCTTATGGTGTTTTGTTTGTTTTATTTATGAATAAGTTTATTGATGTAATGAATAAAGGGAGATAACGTTTGAGCACTGGTACCTAACGATTTTGGTACCAGTGCGTCAGGTTCTTTAGGGGTGATGATTAAGTGAGTGTTGTAATAAACTGCTTTTTTCGTCTTAATGGAAAGAGTGGTGAGCAATTCAAGCTCACTTGTTACAATATATATATATATAGATTGGCTAAAGTATACTCCAGCATACGGATCAAACCCGTATGCAAGAGTCGTTTCTCAAAATCTAAAATTCAAACAGTCGATCCAAACCGTTCAAGTTATTCTCCATATAAAAATATTCTTCAAGACCAAATTTTACATTTTTTCGAATTTTTTTGCTATATATTATGCTATTTTCAAATTGAATGGTCAGAAATACTCCTTTAAAATTCCTTTACAGTGTTTTTTTTAAATAGCATAATATATAGTAAAAAAATTTGAAAAAATATAAATTTTGGTTTCCAAGGAGATTTCAATACGGAGAACAATTTGAAAGGTTCGGATCGACTGTATGCATTTTAGATTTTGAGAAACGACTCCAGCATACGGACTATCTGTATGCTGGAGTATACTTTAGCCAATATATTTATATAGAGAATAGATTCAATCAAAGCGCTTTGACCGGAGTCTCAGTTAAACCCCGTCGGTTCTCAATTTTGAAAGTTCAAATGACCGATCCGAACTGTCAAATATGATCTCCATATTGAAATCTCCTTGCTGACCAAAATTTTCATTTTTTTTAATTTTTTAAGTATTTTTTTCGGATTTTCAAAAACAGCAATTTTTATAGGGTTCAGAACAAATTAGATTAACGATTTTTGAAAATCCGAAAAAAATACTTAAAATTTTCAAAAAAATAAAAATTTTGGTGGGTAAGGAGATTTCATTATGGAGATCATATTTGCCGGTTTGGATCGGTCATTTGAATTTTCAACATTGAGATCTGACGGGGTTTAACCGGGACTCCGGTCAAAGCGCTTTGATTGAAGGCTTTATATATATATATAGAGGTGGGCTAAAGTGCCATAGATGGCAATACCATAGATTTCTTTTTTGAGTCATTTTTTGAAGATCTGAAATTCAATCAGTTAATCCAAACCGTTCAAATTGATCACCATATTGAAATACCATTGAAGACCAAATTTTATATATTTTTTTTAATTTTTTTGCTATTTATTTTGATATGTTCAAATTGGAGGGTCTGAAATACTCCAAATATAACGTTTTTTTAAAATATCATAATAAATAGCAGAAAAATTCGAAAAAATGTAAAATTTGGTCTCCAAGGGTATTTTAATATGGTGAATAATTTGAACGGTTCGAATTGAGCATTTGAATTTTGGATCTCGAAAAACGACTCTATGGCACGGGACCCTCTGTACCATCTATGGCACATTAGCCATTCTATATATATATGGCAATGCCATAGATGCCTTTTTTGAGTCATTTTTTGAAGATCCGAAATTCAATCAGTTAATCCAAACCGTTCAAATTGATCTACATATTGAAATATCATTGGAGACTAAATTTTACAATTTTTTTAATTTTTTTGCTATTTATTTTGATATGTTCAAATTGGAGGGTCTGAAATACTCTAATTATAATGTTTTTTATAAATATCATAATAAATAGCAGAAAAATTCAAAAAAATATAAAATTTGGTCTCCAAGGGTATTTTAATATGGTGAACAACATGAACGGTTCGAATTGAGCATTTGAATTTTGGATCTCGAAAAACGACTCTATGGCACGAGACCCTCTGTGTCATCTATGGCACATTAGCCCCCCCCTCTCTCTCTCTCTCTCTCTCTCTATATATATATATATCATCGCCATTACAGCATACTTTACGTCACTGCACAATTCAGTTAGTTTAAAAAACAATTAGCTGCCCCACTGTTAAAACTAAAATCTATGGACTATGGATAAGACCCGGAAATAACGAGGCAAAAGGAGAAGCGACAAATCCTCTCATTTCTTAATTTTTGCAACAAGCTCATAGGCAAACCTTTTTTATGTTTTCTATTTTTGGAAAAAGTTATAAGGTTGTCTTTCTCCTTGAACATTGAGATATCAATTTCATTCATGACCATTTTACATTCGCAATTACTTCACGTGCCGCTCAGTTTGTGTTGGTAGATTTTTGTTCAAAATGTAAGTGAGGGACCTAGCTACTTTCGTTTGTTGAGTGTTGACCAATGTCAAAAGTTTTTATAGATGGATTTATAGATGGATGATTAATTGAATATAAATGAATTTATAGATGAATGTCAAAAGTTCCAGCATGTGGGTTAGCAACTCAATAGTAAAAATACTAGATTGACTTAAAGAAGCCCAAAATTCAAACTCTGCATGGAGTTTTTTTTTTTTGAAAAAAAAAATAATTATAAAAAATTGATAAACACCATGAAATTATTAATTTCATAAGCACCATTAAATAACGGGATTATAAGCTTGTTAACTGATGCCGGTTTGTAATGAGGTTCAGGACCACGTTAATAGTTCTTTTCAATTTTTTTTATTCTTCCGAGTTTCATTCCTATTATGCGTTCTACATACTTCAAAAGTTTTTTAATTAGTTTATGTAATTTTCGATTTAAGTACCTGCATATTATTTATTTATAAAAGATTCAAATAGTGATTAAAAATTAAATTTATCATACATATGTTAGAAAAAAAATGTACAATTCGTCAATTACACATACTTATTGCTTGTATAATATTTTTATTACATTTATAATGTATTTAATACATGTTTAAATTGTAATAAAATTTTCTATAATTTGTAAATAAGAAACATACAGGGGTTAAAATGTAAAGGTACAGAATTAAAAAGATTAAAATTAAATTTTGAAATTTTGTAATATCAACTCAAATTAAATAAAATAGGAATAAAAATTACAGGTGGTTTGATCACTCAAAGACAAAAATTTTGGTAAAAGACAATAGAAAATCAATCTCCTTGGCCAAACATATATTTACGAGATGAGGTCACCCTAACGAGATATATTTACTTGTCCATGGCATATACCCGGTCAAGCTTGGTCTAACCGATTGGTTTAATATAATCTCGTGTACAATTAAGCAATGCATGCCGACGTCTTCTTTTGATTGTAATAGTTAAGTCATATAAGTCATAACAATATTATATATTTGTGCCGCAGAAAAACCGAATATTACGAACAAATATAAAAGAGCCAAAGCCAAGCTGTTCTCGGCTTGAATGCCTCCGCTGAATTAATTAAATCACTCACCTGGCTCCAGCTAGTGTAACAAAGGCTGGCCCATTAAATAGGTACACGGGACATTTAAATAGTTTACACCGATATCAATTAACTTCGATATTTATTGTCATTAAAAATAAAATTGTAGCGTATATATATATATATATCGCTACATTTGCAAATATGTCTCAGATTTATCTAGTCTGAAAGTCAGTTGTTTATCAGTCGGAATTCGGTAAAAGGAAACCGTTCAATTTCTCTTTACTGTACAAATGAATAGTTAGTTAATATCTAAATTGTATCAAATTTGATGAAAAGTTCATTTGTAGGAGTATATGCAACAATTTCTGTATAGATTAAATTTTATATTTTAACTCTAAATTGTCGAATGAATATGATGTTCATGTACATACGTTCAGTGACACTGTTATTTCTTTTATAAAACAAAAGAATGACAAACGTGTATCCACTGAAATATACTTTGAGGTAGACTAAAATCAATAACGACTGACGGATGGACCTATCAAGCGCAATTATATCTCAATTTTTTATATTTTCATTCAATGTATTCTCCATACTAAAATTTTATTGGAGGCCAAATTTCATATTTTTCCGAATTTTTTTACTATTTTTTTTGAGATTTGTAAAAATCTTATGTGATAGAGAAGTATCTAACCATGTAATCCATCATAATAACGATAGATATCTATTAGGAGATCAACAGACAAACATGCACATTCAGTGAATGCAAAAAAGAGATACTAAAATCAAACTATTTAGTCCAGATTTACTGTATCGGTTCAAACAGTCCATTTGAAATCATCCCGAGACCAGACTGAAACTGTCGTGATTCCAAACGCATCCATTTGGATATCTAATTTATAGAATACTACATCTTTCCCTATTATGTTATACCGATATAACATATAAGTTGGTGACTATGAAATAGTTTACCGAAGTACGTGATTTTTTTTTTTTATTTTGTGATCAGGACCGAAGTGAAGCTGTGGTGTGTAACGTGTGTTGGTGATAGTATAGTTTATTAGTTTGGAATTTTGAAGTGGGTCACACAGTGACACAGATGAGTACTAGCAGATGAGTTTATTTTAGAGAAGAAGTAATTGTCAAAATGTTGTTACTATGCTGTAGTTGATCATGATTCAACACTTTTCAGCTAATATTCTGGTACTCGGATTTGATTTTCATGTTCTTTGATCTTCCCTTGACATTTCTTTTGGTCTTAAGTCTCTTAGACCCCGTCTCCTTTTTCCAATTCAAGAACTTACACAATTATAAAAAGTCAAATTTAATATGTATTTGGAATCACAAAAATGTGTTTTGCTGAATTTTGGGGGCATGCTATGAGCCAAATTATACCGGAAACATTAATGACCAAGGTCTCATCAGTACTGGCCTTGCAATTTTTGTGAATTTTTTATTCTTTAAAAGTCAGTTTATTAGCTCCAAGAGAAAATTAAAATAAGCTGATAAAATTGAGAAAACATATACCTAAAAAATGAATATCTCGTTAAGCTTTGTATATTGGGCAATTCATGGGACAGCATTGGGAGGACAATACAATGTTCCTGAATAAAATAGTTTTTTTTAACATTAAAAAATAATCTCCAATTCCTACTATGTGGAATTTGTTTGTAAACAATAATTTAGCTTTCCAATAGCATGTAAAATCCAGCCTTCTTGCGCGTCTGTGAATATACATATACACACAGCTGCAAGTTGATCCTTTTTAGGATAAAATAAACGTAATTATGTAAACCTATCAATCTACCAAACTGTAGGCAACATATAAATACAGAAACTGAGAAATTTTAATGGATTTAATTGTTAGAGAGAGGAGAGAGATAGAGGAGAGACCGCTTTGACCAATAGGAAGTGGCCAAAACTACAGTTCAATTTCTTGTTCGTACTTAATTTTGAAGCAGAACTTCCAACCAATTTTATGGACCATGACAGCTCACCGCCTGTTTTTGCTGCTTGCGTCACTGATGCTTTGTTAATGGTTAGGTGGTTCTTCTCTAGTCAACCTCCTACCTCCCTCCATAAAAAAAAAAGAAAAAAATAGAAAAAAAAACCCAACCTCTTCTGATACGGATAAGAATGCTAGTACAAATATACGGACATAAATATCTGAAATAACATAATACGACAAGTTTTATTTATTAATTTAATATTGCATCAGACACACGAAAATAATATTTAAATTAATTAACACTACGAGATTTTAACATAAAAACATTTAAACTAATTAAAACTATGAGATTTGAAAACAAGAAATATACTAAATAATCAGACACTACAAGCATCATTTTTTTTATGATAAGATGGGATCAAACTTTGTAATCAATTTAAAATTTAAATATTCATAAAAAAAATCCGCTGGCCCAGTCTCAAACATCAAATTAATTAATCGATAAAATTACTAATTCACTTTTTCTACACTTAAACTACTCAATCATTTAAATTTTATTCAATTCATTAAATTTAAAACAGTTTAAAAGAGCTTCATGTTGCCGAAAACACTAAATTAATTTTCAATCTATTCTAAAATTTGATTTTTTTTGTATATATAGAAATTTTTATTTAATTTTACCTGCGTATATATTTATAGTGGGGATTTTTGGTTATCATTTTAGAAGTACAAGTATAAAAAAAACTATTACAGGATCTCTAAAAAGGATTCTAGAAGAGTTGAAATTGTAACACGCAACTCCCGTGCGGCCACAGAAATCTCTCTTTCTAAGATTCACGGGACGCATCTAGGACCGTTTGATCTGTCAGTCCACGTGGCACGTGCTGGTTGCTTTGGTTGCACGTGTGACGCTGGTACCTACAGTACCACTTACGCCACGCAAAGTACCACTCTGACTCAGATAATCAGATTCCTCTCTGCTAAGGCAATTTCCACCGCTTTTGTTTTGACCTTTTCACAATAATTTCTCAACTCTCCAGTCCAGAAAACATGACATCATGTTGAATTGCATCTTTGACGTGGCTTATGTCATTTTTTTTAAATTATATTTTCAAAATACGAAATAGTATAAAAATTAATATCCTCATTGCATTCTAAAATTATATGCAATTAATTTTGTTTATTAAGCCAATATTAAGAAAATTAATTTTGTTCATTGCATTCTAAAATTATATGCAATTAATATCCTCATTGCATTCTAAAATAACGTGTTTTCGTATAAAACATAATTTTTTAATAGTTATTAAGCCAATATTAAGAAAATAAAAGAGACATTAATTTTTTTAGGACATTAACTTTTTTGAAGTACTACTTTCCAAAGAAAACTCCCTTTGCTCTATTTTTTTTTATTAAGGAAGATTATAACAGAAACTTTATTGCACTTGTTAATATTATCATAACATCCAAAATTGTCTTCCTGATTGAGATATTTTGCCTCTGCATTTTACTAATACCTATGGCATGTCGTTATTTTTCCCCTTGTGTATTGAAACTCTTATTGCTATGTGCTAACAACCTAGATTTTCTTCTTCTTCTTCTTCTTTATAAGAAACAGCAAACATTAAGGTTCTCTTTCTGTCTTCAAAAAGTTTAATGAATAATTAATTAAATGTTAAAAGGATATTTTAAAACTGTATGCATTCATTTTTTTTTAACATATATAAATTTAATTAATAAAATTATGAAACTTCGGATCATCTTGATTCATAATTCGGTTCAAAATCAAGTTTTGTCATCGAGTACTCATGGAGTGTAACTTGGAGATAACTAGTGGGCTCCGGAAATATCTCTGCACGTGATCATCCTACTGTCGGTGCTATTTGCACGTGCTACGACCAGCATCAAGCTTTTTAAGCATATCTTGTTATACGTGTCGATTTCTCGTCCCTTTTATTATGCCCTCTGTTTTGCGAGTTACTGTGCAATCTAGGTGGTGGGTCACATGTATTTGGTAAAGAATGGAAGCAAGGAAGATGTGCAAATAGCCTAATATTTTATATCAGAACCAAGTTTGACATCCTGGGCTTAAATTCATGTGCATTGGTCCACATATGTTATCTTAGATGTAAAGTTTTACAAATGTCAATCATGATATTCATATATTTGGAAGCAATTTTTGTTAAGAGAAAAAAATGGGAAAAACGGTTTAAGAGCATGTTTGACATCTATGGGGCGACTAATAATTCAAATTCTATATTTGTCACAAGTAAACCTCTAACTTGAAAAAGCATATACAAGTAATACAACTACAAAAAATTTATTTATAATTTTATGGGGAACTTCTTGTTAACTTGTGGATGGATTTATAATGGACGAAATTGATGAGATGTTACATCGTACCTTCCTAGATGTATTAGTTTGAAAAAGAAATTGCGTTCAAACCTTTGGCTAAAATGATAGCATATTTTATGTATATTCTGAAATACGATCGAGTATGAATGCAACGTAATAACAACACAATAATAATAAACAAATCGGAAGTATGCATATTTTGATGAGTTTTACATATTGCCTAGTCAAATATTGAAAAGTCTAATTATTTTCTCTCTATATATAGAAAGATATGTTATCATTTTTTAAATATCCTATACGTACTTTGAAACTTTTTGAAACATTCATCAAAACCTCTAGGCAGGTTTGAATTATCAACCCTTTGTTAATAAGGTATCTTACAAGCAAAACTTTTAATTACGTACTAAAAGTGTATTTTCATAAGTGTCACGGGTTCGGAAAGATGCATGTAATAAATCAATATTGGATGAATCAGTACATTGAAAACGAATATTCCTATTTCATATTGGTATATAGTGTTCTAAAAAAAACACGACGTGTCCGAACACGGCACGACACGATACGGCACAGAGGTGGTACGACACGGTAAGAAACGGACACGAACACGACACGAGAACTTCGCGTGGCGTGTCCTTAAGCGTGTCGTGTCCAACTTTGATGAAATAGACACAATAGGACACGGCACGCGAATTGTCTGGACACGACACGACACGGCACGAGATACGGCACGACACGAGAGACACGACACGTGTTACAGACACGCCAAACACGAAAAGGAGACACACATAGTGTTATAGAAATACAATGGATTCCTCAATTATGTACGTACTATTATATTTTTTCCATAAATCTTGCCAAAGATACATTTAATCATAAATCAATGATTATTAATAGACTTATTTTCGAATAAAACACTTGTAAATCGTTAGAATTGGAAATCAAAAGATTACAATATATTAAGGATGATTCAATAATTAAATCACAAATAAAATAAAAAGGGTCCAGAGCCATGCGCAAATTAAAGATAGAAATCTATATGTGATTTGTCTTAAAAAGAATCAAATATTTTTTGTCATTGAAAATAGTTTTGTACCTTTTCATGAGTTTGATTTATTTTTAGTAAAATAATTACTTAAGTCCGATAAGAAATTGTCAAAATATTAATCGATCGTTAAAAATTAATCTATGTTTTAATTCAATGGTACAACACGTCTACTTTCTTAATTTTTGACGTATTTAACAAACATAATTTTTAAATTTCATAACAAATTACATTCATGTCAAAAAGTTAAACGTGTCTGAACATGGGCACGACACGACACGTCTAAAGAAGACACGACACGGCACGACACGAGGACACGAGGCGTGGCGTGTCGTGTCCATCTCTTAGGATTTAGACACGGCACGACACGACACGTGAAATATTTAGACACGACACGAGAGATGATCTAGACACGGCGTGTTTGACACGACACGACACGACACGTATTTAGAACACTATTGGTATACAATCAACGAAATTCTAAACGCATTTATGGACATATTGATTCACTTAAGGAAAAACTTTAATTTTCGAACATACTTTGTAGAAATCTTTAGATTCCATCCTTTTGCATGGACAAAGAAGCACACACATGGATGCACCTTTTTTTTTTATATATAATTAAGTTCACATATATTGTTTGTTCTTGTAACAAATTTTTTTAGTGTACTGAACTACTGATACAACACTTATTTAGTTATTTTGACCATGTATTAATTCGATAAAATTAGACAGCTTAATGCATGGGCCATCCTATACGTACCACTCGAGCCGGCGCAACAAACTGTCAAGATTAATAACACTGTTTGAAGATGCTAAATTAATGCGAGTATATTTAATCAATCAATGTTGCTCCACCGACAATAATCAACCAGAGTCGAATATACTATTTAGGGAAAAATCAGCTTCGTTTGCATGTATTATATATTTCAATTAGATCAGCACGACGTAATTATGCCCCATCAATTATTGGAGTTTGCTAATTTTTTTAATTACATAAAGGTTCTTGCATTATTATATAGATGGATGCTTGCATTATTAACTATATTACATTAATTAATACTGACCTTATTCTCAGTGAAATCACCATATATAAGGCACCTCCAATATTGAAATAAAACCTTTAATAGACCGTTAATGTAAAAAAATAAGTGATTAAAAACCACGTATTCTATTGAAAAAAAATACATAAAGAATTGATCTATATTATTCTCTTCACACTTCTCATTCAATTAATATACATACACTAATTTTGAAGCTTCCTTTGGTCCAGTTTAATTGCGCGTTTTTTCCGACTTTTTTTTTTTTGAGAATCCACAGCCCGTAGGCTGGGCCTTATGTCGGCCCAATAAGCAAAGAAATAAAGAAAGAAGAAAAAAATAATTCCGGAGAGGGTTTTCGTCGCAGCGAATGCCTGGTCCCTTCCCCAATAGCCTCCTGATTTCCATTCGCTCTCAAGTCTCAATAGCAGACAGGCGATGTGCCTATCAGAATCGTATACCTTCCTTGCAACACGTCTTCTTTCCAAAAAACCTTCCATCATAAATCTTGAGCTCCGATCGATTGATACCCTCACGATGGTAGTTCAACTTCTCATAATCCATTGTAACCTCTATCTTTAAATCAAAAAACAGCTCACGGCTCATAACTCCTCATCAATGGCCTATCTGCCCCAATGTGCTAGTTGTTTATCCAATTGTTGTTGTGGCTGATTTGAAGGTATGATATATGCCAGCTTTCATAATTTTTTATTTTGGGATTAAATGTTTTCGGATCTAATGAAATACGAGGGATTAAGTTCAAGGGGGGTTTGTGGGCAGAGGCTATTTGGAGGCGTCTCATGAGGCGTAGTAGTCAGTTGGGTTCGTCGAGTCCAGTTAGCCAGATTATGGGCATCAGTTAGTGATTCTCTGACGGCAAATTGGATCTGTACTCGGAATTGTAGTTGCCTTAACATAGTAAGGAGCGCAGAGAAGTCGTGTTCTGCATGCCAATCTGGTAAGTCCTCTGAGTGTTGATTTTTAACCAAGTCTACTAAGGTTTTGCAGTCTGTAAATAGATGTATACCATTGATAAGGTTTTGATTTTGTTGCATGATGTATTTGATGGCCATGAGCACTGCTTGCAATTCAGTATGAAATGGAGAGTGTGATGTGGTATTCTGTGTCAATCTCCATTTGCATACGTTCTCTGCTCCATAGCAGATGGCTGCTAAACCAGATGTACCAGAGATGTCCCATGAACCATCAACTAAAATGATGTCTGCCCGAATAGGTATCATATATTGTTTCAGCCTCAACGATTTTGTGATCATATTATTTCCTGTGGATATGTTCATTAACTGGGGGAGCTGATCTAGTATTTCCATTGGATTTGAAACTTTTTCGTGAAAAATGATCTTGTTCCTTGCTATCCATATTGCCCACATTATGTTGGAGAAAGTGGAGAATTGAGAGGCGTTGAGTTGATCCATCATAATTTTCATGATTTGTGTTATTTGGAGAGGCAAATTTTCTGTTCTGATGGCTAGTTGTGATATGAACCAGGTAGCTCTGGCTAGCGGACAGAAGAAGAGTATATGTGAGTCATCTTCCACTGCTGTCCCACAAATTTGGCAGGTATTGTGTCCTGATTTGAATATTTTGTGCAACTTAGCCAGAGTAATAAGTCCTCCATTTATTGTTCTCCACAAAAAAACCTTCACTTTAGGAATTAATTGCTTGTTATTCCAGATCTTACCCCAATCTATTAGGGTTGATGGTGTGTCAAGTGATGTTTCAGTGGGCTGTTGGCATAGGAATTTATATCCCAACTTTGATGTATAAGTTCCAGTTGGGGAGTAGCTCCAAATTAATCTATCCTGGGTCTCTGACTGTGGGTTGGGTTTGTTGGCATTTTGCAGGATGCATCGACAATGGTTGGCACTCAAGAAGCTGAGAAGAGTCTGATAGTTCCAATCCTGGGTTGTTTCATCAAGACATTCTGCTACTGTAGGTATGTATTCTGCCTTTTTTCGATTTGGCATATCCCACATTGGATACCATGGCTGGAATTTAGCTCGCACGCTCTTACCATTTCGGATGTCCCAGTGGATTGTATCTTTTAAATTAATTTTTAAGCTCTGAATGTCTTTCCATAATTTACTGCATCCTCTTTTCATTGTGGTTGCCCATAACCCTTTTTCTTGGCAGTATTTTGCTTGAA